>CM061265.1:72689512-74101179 GCA_030848825.1 Tadarida brasiliensis | reverse complement strand
CCTAGCAATTTCAGGATAAAAACACAAAAGAACTCTTATAACGGCTATTATCCCACAGTGAAAGAATAATCCTTGTGTAGTTAGTTGACTGTGAAAATGAAGAGTGATATGTAAATGTTAATATTACTCTTAGAATTTTTGGGTATAGTAATCTTAATATTTATTTTGGGAAAAAATTGAGCAGTGGAAACATTCCTTTTCATATTTTTATAGTTAAGGTCGACATTGATGCCTCAGTTGTTGAAATTTAGGAGGTTGGGAAATGAGCTGGAATTTGGGTCCGCCCATGTGTAAGTCTAGACGAACCAGTCATTTAGTCTGCATACGGTTTGTGGAAATAAAATTAAGCCAGTTTTGTTTTGAAATATGTGAATCACAATAGCACTAAGACCCTGAAAGATTAATGGGCAAAGAAAAGCAACAGATTTTTCATGGGAGGAAATACTTCCTAACATGCCTGTAGAGAAATGTTCTATTCCAAATCAAAGAATGGAAGTAAAAAAAATAATGAGAAACCATTTTATGGCTATTAAATTAATATAGATACAAATAAAACAAAGCTTATGTGACCTAAGAAAATGAGTAAATACTTATTTTTCGGGCAGCAATGTTAATAGTTACATTCTTTCGGAAATCACATTGGCAATGGATGTGAAAAGTTATACAAATGGTCAGATGCTTCAACCCAGTTATCCCACTCCTTGGAATTTATTTTAAAGAAAAAGTCCTAAAGAGAAAAAAAGACATTTGTTGTATTATTATTTCTGATGGCAAAAAAAAAAAATGAGAAAAAATGTAGATGGCCAACAATGGATAAATAAAATTAGAACCTTTTCTAGCTGCCCCAAATGATATTCAGGAAGACTGTGGAAACAAAGAAAAAGGTTTGGAATAAAACATAGTAGAATGTATATACATATATTGCAATGAAATATGTAAAATGATGGTCAAGAAACAAACACTTTTATTATGGTGTTGGCAATACATGTGAATTTTAAAGCATTAAAAATTGTAGCAATAAAAGAAAGACATTTAAAAAGGAGCATTATAAAGTTTGCTATACCTGGAATAATTTTCCTTCCTTCTCAGCATAATGCAGTAAAGATGGTGAAATACAACTTTTCTCCTTTTATTATCTTACCTCCCAAAATGAATTTTCTAGTTACCTCAGTTGTCTTTTCTGTTTAAAATTGTATAGCCATTCAAGCCGAGACTTTGTAGGTTGTAGGGTCAGACATCTGGATTTAAACCCTATTTCTATCACTTACCAGGTGTAGACCCTGGAGAAACTATATGACCTCTCTGTGCCTCAGTTTCTTCATCTGGAAAATGGAGAAAATAATGGCCTCTAACTGGTGAGAATTAAGTGATACACTGCGTATAAAGTACACAATGAAGTACCTACTACTAAAAGTACTCAACAATTAAAGCCATTATTCTGTACCCATATTTGGGAGGCACTCTTGATGGCCCTACTTTCTTCCTTGGTGACAGAAACTCAGTTTTGTTCAGGCACCTGACTGCAGTACATCCAGCCCCCAGGGGTGAGTAAAGACTTCTCAGCCAGTCAAGGCAATCCTATCCCCATGTGGTACAGATTGGTTTAGAAGTGAGCAAGTGACTTTGTTCTGGTCCATGAGATGTAATGGAAAGTCAGCTGGAGGCTTCTGGGAAAGATATTCCTCCCTTGTGGAAAAAGAGAGAGGTACAGGGAGATATGTACTCTTTCCCTCTCCCTGCCCCCAGTTTTCCTGCTTTGGATGTCCTTGTGTGATGATGTGTTGTTTGGAGCTGTTGCAGTCATTCTGCAATCACAAGGGGATGGTCGCCGACAACCAAAGATGGCAGAGCAAAAATATGGCAAGAGCCTGGTTCTGTGATAACATCACTGAGCCACTGAGCTCGGTCTAGAACCATCTGCCTCAAGAGATTTTGTTAAGAGAGATAAATGTCCAAATCGTGTAAGCACATTTTAGTTGTCTATTCTCATGTTTGCAGCTGAAAACATCCTAATGATAGATGAAGTAAGTTTAATTGTTATTGTCTTATGTAGTAATTTAAAAATTATGCCACCAGATATAATGAACAATACAAGCTGATGAACAAAATAGACCCGAGACATAGAAGTAGGGTACAGACTGACAAACCTCAGAAGTGGGAGACAGGGGTGCGGGGGGAGGGAAGAGATAAACCACAGAACTTACATGCATGTATGTATAACCAATGGACATAGACAACAATGCTGGGGGGGGGCAGGATTGGGAGGAGGGTGCAATGGGGGAAAAAGGAGAAGCATCTATAACAAAAATAAATTAATAAAAATTGCAAAAAAATATTATGCCACTAAAATAAATGGTTTTTCATGAGTAGATTAAAATTTATGGAATAAGTTAGCACTCCATCAGTCTTTCATTGGAGATGTAAGATTGCCGTTATAGAAATAATGCTTTTAAATTTTAACCTTGGTTAATACCTATCTTGTATATTTTGAGCATAGAAACTTCTTTGAAAGCTACTTCGATAATAAAAGTGAAATGTAGATGGGCTGTGTGCTTTCCATTATCAACGTGAAAAATATTCTCAAAATAAATACTGTAAGGATGTAGACATTTTGGTGAGAGTGAATGTAAACCTGTAACTCTACAATTAGTGACCCAGCTGCAGCACTGATAGGATTATGGCTCAAATATTTTGACTGTCTGTTCAAAAATAAACTTTAGTGCGGCTGATGAAGAGATTGTGTGTTTTAATGGATGTGTTTGCTGAAATTACATATCTAAAATAAATAGGAAGTTGTATTTTTCCTTTGCTCTGTCATAAAACCTTTTTACTCCCCAGTGTACTGTTTGAATAACAGTGCGTGTGTGCTGGTGCTACACATACGGCAAAACAGGGAACGTCTCTCTCTTTCATAATGTGAATCTTACCCTATTTTAAGAAGGTTATATTGAGAAAAATTACTTGTCAAATGTGTTTTCTAGTGGGATTTTCATAACCAAAGTGAGCTTTAGACTACATTTTTCTTACGTATCGTAGAATTTTCAAGAATAATACACTTTTTCTCCCCGTGTAGCAAAAAATGTGAGTTCTCCCTAAGCAAAATTTTCCGCTGAAATCAAGCACCCCACCGTCATTCCTCAAAGTAGATGAACTTCAGGACTTCCTTCCACATGGACACCACGTGCTGCTCTTGCTTCGAGTGCCTCCCCAGTTCCCCAGGTCCTTGTTCGTCTGTAGCAGAGACCTGCTCCCACAGTGTTCCCGTCATTGCAGGTTGGTCCCTGTATCAGGCAGCGTTCTCCAGAACGGAACCGATAGCACATATATGAATGTGACTATATACATGTGTGTGTGTATGCTGTATATATAATAGGGCATTGGTTCATATGGCTGGGGAAACTGGGAAGTCCAGGATCTGGAGTGTGGGTGGCAGGCTAGAGGCCCAGGAGAGCTGATGCCGTTCTCACGGGGATGGGCACAGTTCCACTCCTGAGGCAGTCTGCCGGGGAAGTCCACAGGGAGCCTGGTCTTTTTGTTCTAGTCAGGACTTCGTTGTTTGGATGAGGCCCACCCACATTTTGGAGGGCAGTCTGCTTTGCTTAAAGTTTATCCATTTAGGGTGGGAGTGGGAAGGAGGGGGTCAATGGGGAAAAAAGGGGACATCTGTAATACTTTCAACAACAGCAAAAAAGTTCATCCATTTAAATGTTGAAGGGAAGGGGGGTGATGAGGAGGGAGAGGCCCTGTCCAGAAACATTATTTATTGTTCACAGTTGACAGTAAATGCCTTATGCCCACAGAAACGTCACATAGGGCCCTGTTGCCAGCCATTTCCCAGTTCTTCTTGGGCATCTCCACTCTTCGACTTGGACTGTTGGTCTGAGTTGGGATGGACTTGGAGAGAGGAGACTTGGGTTCCTGTCTTCACTCTGTTGTGTGGTTTTGGGTACATTACTCATCATCTTTGGGGATCAGTTGTCTCAGCAGCCAAATGGGGATAATAATAAGGCCTCAGAACGTGCCGTGGGGATTGTGTCAGAGGTTATGTGTAAGTGATTTGTATCCTGTGAAGCACTCTATGAATGAAGGTTGGGTTTTTACTCTATTCCACCTACTGCCACCAGACGAAATCTAATTTATAGAATGCAGTTGATTTTGCTCTGGGTACTCAGGACTCCTGCCAATATGATTGGCCTATGATAGATTTGCCAACATTTTTTTCAAGGAACAAAAGGATATAATTGTAAGGCATTTGTTTCTTGGATTGAGGAGCCGTATGTTAACAACCTATGCCCAGCTCCTTGCCCCGCCCCCCCCTCCAGTGTGACTTATAACACGTGTAGGATGCAGATCTGTTAGTGCCAACAGTGAGGAGATGAACACTTACCCTAACAAGTTCTTGCCTGATTTCTTTGTTGCCTGGTGTCATGTTCAGAGATTAGACTTCCTGGGCAGAAGCTGAAACATTTTTTCCCCTATGACATTGAAAATAAGGACTCTGCTTGAATGAAATTAGAACTGACTGTTCATTCATTAGCTTGGGCATTCATTCAATCAACACACATTTATGGCAAGGACTGCATCGTGAACGGCGCTGTACTAAGATAATGAGGAAGGAGCAAAGGAGAGGAGAAGGAAGGAGACCGGGGAGACACGGAACTGTTTGATTGCTGGGCTGGAGAGTTTGGATTTATTCTGTTGGTGTGAACACATGGGCATTGTGAACATGGGGCTTGGAGTTGGACCTCCTAGGTTCCAGTTCTGTCTCTGCTTCTTTCTAGCTGTGCAATCTTGGGTAAATGACTAAACCACTCTGTGCCTCAGTCTCTTCATCTATGAAATGGAAAGAATGGTAATATTGGACATATTTCATAGTGTTGTAGTGAGGATGAAGTGAGAGAATGCCTGAGAGTCGCTGAGAAACGCTGGAGGTGTTCGAGCGGTAGGAAATGCGTGCCGGGAAGCAGACCTGGCAGCAGGACGGGGCAAGGCGGCTGCCTGCCGTGGGGGGAGGCTGACAGGATGGTGGCTGCACAGACTGATGCAGGCCCAGCAGGACACTTACAGCCCCAGGGCCTGGGAATTCAAGCCCCCCGTGTAGGCACCGCTGGGCAGAATAAGTTAAGCCTGTAGGGACCATTTTTGTCAGGGCACAGTCATTCATGGGACTATCGCCCGACTCTCACCTCTGGCCCCATTTCTTTCTTCCCTTCCCTTCATCAAAGTCTGGCCTTCATCAGGGCTCACATGACCATATTGTGTGAACATTCCTGATGTCACACTCTGGTTTGGGGACAGGAAGGAACATGAGAAACGGAGCATTAGGAGAGAATCCAAAATACCCACTTTTCCCTTTTCACACTTTTTTTTCTGTGTTTCTTACTTTCACTTCAGCCAGATAAAAGCGGTGGCATGATATCTGAGCAGAATCTATTTTATTTTGCTGGCCTTCTTAGTGTTTAAAATGTTTCTGGAAGCATTTAGGTACCAGTTTGATTTGATCAGCCGTAATTCACTTCCCTGTCGTTTTAATTTGACCTGAGTGTGGAGATGTGGCTGAGTCCTTCGGAGTCGCAGCAGCTGTGGTGGCCGCAGCTGCCTCCTGACCTGGAGATGAGGAGGGGAGGCCACATGGCGGTTCCCGGGTGACGGCCAGGAAAAGTAACCTGGGCCCTCAAGTCTTCCCCTTCCCCTTACCTGATAAAAACGAAAAAGGCCTTTTGTTTTGTGAGGTACATGAGCACCCCTGAGTTTATCTGCTTGGTAGATTGAAATTTTCATATGTTTTCTTTAACAAGCAACCCGTGTATACCCTGAAGATCGGCTAGACCTGGCGTCACCCACTTAAGCCAGTGCTGTCACCGAGAGTGGAGGACGGATCATCGTGGTAGAGCAAGGGGATAGCTGAAGAGACCCCTGGCATCGCTGCCTGAGATGCACATTGTCAGACCACAGCTTGGCACCAGAGTTGTTCAGGGTAGAAAGTGAATAGTGAATTGTCTTCGCAAATGTCATTTTCCCCATCTTCCTTTTGCCTATCTCCCCAGCAACAGTTTCAACTGACCTGTGACATGTATGTGGTGTTCTGATCCAACTCTATCCTGACACATGCTTGGTGACCACGAGTAGAAGTGATGATTAGCAAACAATATTGGAAACATTGTAACTGGATGATCCTTCAGAAAGACAGGGGAGTAAACAAAAATTACTGCCTGCTGCTTCTTCACTGACCAATCCAGAGGCTGAAACATGTTTCTTATTTGTTAAATAAGAGAGTGGGAATTGATTTTCCTCTAATGCCATTGTATTTTGTGATGTATAAATTTATCTCAATTTTTTAATTAATTAATTTATTTTTTAAACCCTCACCTGAGGATACTTTTCCATTTTTCTTCAGATAGAGTGGGAGGAAGGGAGGGAGGGGGAGAGAGAGAGAAAGAGAGAGAGACATTGACTGGCTGCTTCCTGCACGACCCTCACCAGGGCCAGCAGCGAACCGCAACCGAGGTACGTGCCCTTGACCGGAATCAAACCCGAGACTCTTTGGTCCTTGGGTCGATGCTCTAACTGCTGAGCCAAACCGTCCAGGGCTATCTCAGTTTTTTTCATTACACCCTGGGTAGTTGCTTAAGAGAATCTTGTCCCGGCATTAAAAAAATCACTCTACCTTTTGTGTTGCTGCTGACGTGAGATAATAAGAAAGTGGAAACTTGAACACCAGTGCTTCCTCTGTCCTTTATAGCCACCTAAGTTGGTCTGAATTACTTGACACTTAGGAGGTATGGGTCCCAGTATGTGAAGAGTATTTGGTTATTTTGATATTTTTGTTTTGGAATATGATGGTAATGACTGTATGCTGACTTTTATACATAGGTCATAGCATGTCTGTGTTTGTGAGTAACATAACAATAGTTCTTTGTTTATTAGTAATGCTATTTTATTTATTTTTCTTTCTAAATTGATTTTTAGAGAGAGAGGAAGGGAGAAGGAGAGAGAGAAAGAAACATTGATGTGAGAGCAGAACATAGATTGGCTGCCTCCAGCACACACCCCCAACAAGGATCAAGCCCACAACCTGGGCACATGCCCTGACCCGGGAATTAAACCAACAACCTTCAGTGCGCAGGACGATGCCCAGCCAACTGAGCCACACTGGCCAGGGTGTAATGCTATTTTACATCTTAACTCCCTTGTTTTGGGACTGCAAATCTTTCCTATGTCTTTTTTTGTATAGTTTCTTGGCATTCACTTATGTTTTAATGTGTTAGTTTTAGGAAGGCCCACTAACTTAACTAACACTGATTCAATTAACACAACATTTAGAGTTCAGGGCCAAGTTTGTCTCACTTATACGATAATTTTGTTCTTAAAGTAAAGCTGTATTTTTGTGGCACTAGATTGCTTGTTTCTTAGGCTTTCTAAGAGTTCTTTTAAGCTAGTCTCAAAGTCTGCCTTGCTGCTATTGGCCTCTTAAGACAAGTTCAGCAACGTGAACTGCAAACATTGTATATTGGTGAACATGTGTGTACAGTAAATACTCAAACGTGGTAGACTTAGTTTAGTTTGGTTTGCTTTGGTTTGATTTGTGGAAATTTATTTATCTAAATAAAGATATTTTCTAATTTAGTTTTATGGGTCCACTTGAGTCATTAGAACTCTTGCTCAGTGAGACTGGAGGAAATCTTAAGACTTTCTAGAAACACAGTTCCAGCAGAGCCATAATTAGAGCAGGACAGTATAATTCTCCAAGCAAATAAGTTTGCTGCTTATTTGGCTGGTCGCAAAACCTAGGCCTCTTTCTTCAGGTCTGGAAGCAAAGAAACTTGTACCTGTGTGCGGCCCTTACCTCTGGCCTTGGATCCCTTAGGGACTCAGAGCTCTGGCACTGGAGAGTTCAGCTGACATAACTTCCCTGGGTTTCTCCCCTTTGAGTTGGAGAGAGACTACTCTGACATTTTCTGGTCTTGTCTTGGGTGTTGAAGTAAATCTAAGCGTGACCTTTGCCTCTCTTGATGGGTGAATCAAGTCCCATACTCTGCCTAGATTAGAGTGTCCTGTTGGCCATTCTAGACCATCTCCCCAGCTGAAAGGACAGGGCCATTTCCAGAACTGTCTGTGCATATCCCGTGGGAGGAACAGCCTGGTGGAGTTACAAGTGGAATACTCTTGTTCATGGTGAACTTGGAGAGCGGCCATACCAGTTTAGTCTAGTCATTGTGGCTGTAATTGGGGGCAGAAATGCCTTAGCAAGAGAGTGCTTTGTAGACTTGCTAATGATGGGCTTTGATGTCTGGCTCTACCTGTCTCTTTTGAGAAACCTGGTATAACTGGAAATGAGGAAGTCTTACGATCAAGCATATTGAACATTTTTTTCCTTTGGCCAGAATTAGAATCTGATTTTACTTTTCTGGATAGTTCAAGTTACTATGATTATCACACTGAAATTAAGTAAGACAAAACCACATATCACATCATAAAATATTTGCTACATAGATCCGTTATAACGTCAGATTTTCTATGCTAAACATTTTCTTTATTATTGTATAAACAGTATTACATTTATTTAGATAATTAGCTACGAAAGAACCAGTCATGAAGAAGGATCTTGGAATTTTCCAAGAATAATCAGCACATTTCCAGGCACATAATAGGCATTCAATAAATTGATGAAAGAATGAATGATAGAGTTTAAATAAGGGTCTATTGATAGAGTTTTATTTACAGAGCACCCCCGCAAGTTTTTATATATAGGGTACTAGCAAAAGATAAATCAAAAGTTAAACCTAAAAGAGGACATCTTTTAATGATTGGGGGCGGGGAGAAGCACAATAGTATAAATATGTACTTTTAAGATTAATATTGTACAAGTATTTTTATTATGTTTGCAGGCTTTAGTTTGTTTATTAGTAGTGGAAAAAAATCTCTGAAGAGTTTCTTTTCCTCTTTCAGGCTACCAGTGGTATGTAGTAAATCATCAAAATAAATTCTTTCTTTTTCTTACTCACGTTAATAGTGGAACCTGACATACTGGAGGCACACCATCTTAAAGAACAGTAAACATCTTTTCCATATAAAAAAAAATCATCTCACCTTCATTTATGTCTGATTTTCAAAAATATTAAAGTAATATAGATTCAAACATTATTTTCTTTAATCACCTAAACTTTTTAAAGATTCTGAAAGCAATATAAAATTATTATAAAGAATATGGAAGTACAGAGAATTAAAATGACCCGTAAACTTCAGTACCCAGAGATAGCTCCCTTTCATTTTGATATATTTCTTTCAAGCCCAGCGTTTCGCCATGTATAGTTTACAGAGTACATGCCATATATAGTGCTTTGGTGAACACGAGTTCAAGTGGGAAAATCTGTCTACTGTGCTTCTCTTGATCCGTAAGCATATTGGCAATACTAAAGGCTCTGAGAAGGTCTTCAAGAAAGAAAGCTTTTTCATTTTCTAATCAGTGTTGCCCCAACTTGCTGGACTACCGAGAAGAGCCTGCTCTGGCTATGGGAAACTCCCCTTTAATCTTTCAGGCCTGACCTCTTGGTATAACCTCAGAAAGAGGATCAAGCTTCAGAAAGAGAATATTTGCCTTGGAAAGGAGGAATACTCTTCACATGCGTGATCAGTGTGGGCTGCCTAGCAAGATTTTGCATACCTTCAGTCCAAAAATCAAATTTATTCATGGTCAGTGCTTCTGAGTCTTTGCCAGCTGTGGATTATATATTTGGGGAAAGCTGATGGAGAGGCCTTTGATCACAGGCTGGCTTATTGTCGAATTTCCTGCCTGCAGACGATTACTTGTAAGAGAGGATGTGTATGTGTTGCGGGGGATGGTGGAGAACAGGCCATACAGTTGTGAGGCCTGGTTATTATGTAATGAACCATGTCCTCGGATCTGTCTTTCTGAGAAGACTTTTACGCACAATGAAACCATCTCCACAGGCTGCTGTGGTTAGTCAGAAACTTGCTTCAAGACCCTTGTAGCCACGCTAAGTCTAAACTGGGCGCAAAGCTCTGTCACCCTCAGGGAAAGACTTGCTGGAAACAAGGGAGGCGTCATCTCCAGCAGTTTTGTGGAGGTTTCCTTTCTGCTTCTAGCAACTGTCACTACTGTCACTACATGGCTGTTTTTAGAAGAGCTGTAGGGATTCCCATCGTGCTTCTGTCTAGCTCTTCCTCTTAATTTCTGAAGAGCTGGCAGCTTAATGGTTGAAGTCTGAACAACTCTTTTTAAAAAGAAGATATCAATTTGGTTTGACCTACTTCCTGAATATATATTTCTATGTAACTTTTCTTCTGGAACCAACAAACAGTTCAACCATTGGTGTTTTAGGAAATGTAGACATCATATGAGCCAAGTGTACATAGGGAGTGTGTTTGAGAGATTCGCACAAAAATGAAAAGCCCTTTACCTGACTGAAAACCCACACTGAAGCCGTTTGAGAAGAATCAGACTGGTTGCATTTGTTTTTCACGTAAGCGCTCACCTGGTCACATTTTTATCTCTTGTTCGGGATCTGAAACCCATCAAGAGATGGCAACTGCCAAAGACTGGCTACTAAAGCAAGGAAGGTATGCAGTAGGGCTGGCAGGAATATAAAATGTGAACCTTTAAGTTGACTTTCTGCGACAGTATAAATGGTACAAACATTTTAGGAAGATACAAAATCAAAGCAAAACTGAAAACACGTTTCAGAACTCATGATGACGCTTGGTTATCTTGCATGGATGCTAACTTGTGTGTTCATGTCGGTGCTCAAATTACTTCTCGTTGTTGACTGTACAGATTTTCTCCTCCCATATGGTCAGCCTTACTCACTTAGATAATGTCCACTTGAAGAGAGACCTGCTGTTACCAGGAACAGCAGACTAGGTCCCCTCAAATATTTTTGCAATCTGTAGCAGAAACTGCTGACTGTCCCCTAGAATTCAGCCTTTCTTTCTTCATAACCAATATGAACTTCTCCTGGAATAAAGACTGCATTTTCTAGCTTCCCTTGCCGCTAGGTATGGCCATGTGACTACATTCTGACTAAGGGACTTAAGTGTGAAATTTTCAGGAAGGGGGAACATCATCCTTTATTACCACCACCACCCTTTTTCCCCTGGAATTGGATGGGATGGCTAGACTTGAGTAGCCTTTGTGGATCATGAAGTAGAACGTGAAGTAGATGCTGAGGTGAGTTTTGCAACAAGACAGATAAAACCTGGGTCCTTATCACTATAACACCATTCCAGTCCTGGGTAACTTCCTGTTTAGACCTTGTTTACAATGAGAGAGAAATATGCATCTATCTTGTTTAAGCCTGTTTGGGGTTTTACTATGCTGAACCTAATCCTTCTATCATATTATGCTAACCTTAGGGCCAGTTCTTTGTTAGGTCATTATCATAGCACAGACCTAGATACACCAAATTCACCAAGAAGAATCAACGTAAAAGCACTGTGCTGAGCCAGTTGACTAGGTAGTTTTCAGAACAGACTCTTTATCCTCTTCACTGCTTCCTTATTTGGTCTGACCACTTACTGTGGCAGGGTGTCAGAACACAATAGGGCTTATTAATCCATTCAGCAAAAAATTGAGTGTGTACTATATGCCAGGCATTGTATTAGGCTCTGAGAATCCAGCAAGAGCAACACAGCCAGTATTTCTGTCCTGACAGGGCTTACCGTTGGGTGTAGAAGATAAATATTAAAGAACCACCGAGGCACTGGCCAGTTTGGCTCAGCGGTTAGAGTGTCGGCCTGCGGTCCAGAGAGACCCGGGTTCGGTTCCCGCTAAGGGCATGTACTTCGGTTGCAGTTTGTCCCCGGCCCTGGTTGGTCGTGCGGGTGGCAGCCACTCGATGTGTCCCTTTTATGTCGATGTTTCTCTCTCTCTCTCTCTCTCTTCCTCTCTCTCCCTCCCACTCTATCTGAACAAAAAATGAAAAAATGTCCTCGGGTGAGGATAAAAAAAAATAAAAAAATAAAGAGCCACTGAGTTATATTCTTACTCTACAAACTGTGGTAAGTGCTCTGAGGGAAAAGCACAGGAAGCTACAAGAGCCTATGCAATGTGGGACTGTCATCTAGACTTGGGGGCTGGGAAGGGGTAGTTAGGGAAGGCTGGACAGGGGCTTTTGAATTGAGATCTGAAAGATGATTGGACTTAGCCACGTGAGGAAGGGCATGTAGGATGTTCCAGACAGGGAACTGAGAAGGGACAGAGCTGATGGGTCCGGAGTGGGAAGGCAGCCACAGCGTTACCTGTTCACGTTATGGTGCTCAGTAAACGAGGACAGCGGGGCAAATGAGCTAAGCTTATGTGGCGAGGATGCTGCTTTTATAAGGCATTAAGCATAATCTTCTAGTACAAAACTACTTGAGGGAATTTGACAATTAAATTACAAATCTATTGCACAATACATAAAGCAATCAGGTCTTTTGTGTCTTTGGGAGTGATACCCGAGGACTCGTCATTAAACTCCAGATTTTTGTGTGATTCTCTTTTGCGGTGATTTACATATTGTAGATCAGCCGTCACTTAAATCTTTGTACAGGTGGACAGTGGGCACAAATGGAGCCAGCATTATAGACATCACACAAATTGAGGCTTCTGGTGAGAATGTTAATGCTATGAAATATTTTTAATAAGCGCACGTTCTCTTAAGTAGAGCCCCCTTCCTTAGAAAAAGGAGTTTAGCAGAGTAACTTGAACACAAGTGAGTTAGTAAGTCTCATTTTTGAAAAAGGTATTGTGGAAATGGTACCTTTTAAGTTAATGCTGCTGTGCCCTGGCTAGTTTGGCTCAGCAGTTAGAGCATAGGCCCACGGACCAAAGAGCTGAGGGTTCAATTCCCAGTCAAGGGGCACATACCTGGGTTGCAGGTTCGATCCCTGCTGGGGTCCTGTAGGAGACAGCCAATCGATACATCTCCTTCAGTCACATGGATGTTTCTTTCTTTCTCCCTTCCTCCCTTCCACTCTATCTAAAAATCAATGGAAAAATATCCTCGGGTGAGGATTAACAACAAAAACAAATAAATTAATGCTGCAGAAAGTAAAAACAGCAGAGGCAGGAAAATATTTTTTTTTTACAAACAATTTATTTATAGATTGTTAAGTTCTTAGAAATGATCTTTTAATAACTGATTCCTTCTTTGTTTTGAACAAATATATTTTATGCCTTTCTTTTTCTTTTTTTAAATCCTCACCTGAGGATGTGTTTTAGAGAGAGAAGAATGGTGGAGGGAGGGTGAGAGAGAGAGAGGGAATCATCGATGTGAGAGAGAAACAGTGATCAGTTGTGAACCTGCAACCTGAGTATGTGCTCCGACCCGGAATCAAACCCGTGACTTTTCAGTGTGTGGGCCGATGCTCCAACCAACTGAGCCACCCGGCCAGGGCTGTGCCTTTCTTTTCAGCACAGCCCTGTAACGAGTGGTGAGACATTCAAGGGAGCAGGACTGTATGAGAACAGAGGGCTATTCTTGGGGGAAAAATAATACAGTCAGCCATTATACGAGACCCACAATTGATGGCAAGTGACTTAAAGGAGTCGCCTTTGCTCTAAAACGAGCCTGTGCTATCTCTTATCAACCCTGTTCTATGCCATCGCCATCTCTGTCATGGTCCGGGCATCAAAGGACACTTTGTTTCTTCTATTTTCTTGACTTCTAGTGAAAGACAGACAGCAGCGTCTTGCTTCTCCCATTTTCCCTGTAGTATTTCTGAATGTTGATTTGTCTTGGCTGCTTCTATACCAAAGACAGTAGTATTCAGATCACCCCTCACTGTGTACTCCAGACAGACTTGGACTGACATGGGACCGTGGTTCTCTTTTTCTCAGTAAACCTTCCTTCCTTCCTTCCTTCCTTCCTTCCTTCCTTCCTTCCTTCCTTCCTTCCTTCCTTCCTTCCTTCCTTCGTTCCTTCCTTCTTCCTTCCTTCCTCCCTCCCTCCCTCCCTCTCTCCCTTCCTTCCTTCCATTCTTTCTTTCATTTATTATGGGGATATTGGAAGTTTGGGGCTTGCATTGAGACTTTCTGGTAAACAGAGAGAGAAAATCGAAGATTATTTAAAGGTTCCATAATAAGGATATGTAGGCAACACTTCTCTCCCTAGAGTTGAAAGAAAGTGTAAGGCCCTGTAGACCAAACCAAGCCTCAACATTATAGAAATAAGTTAAAACAAGAAATCTTTTATAATATCCTCTTTTTCTATTGGTCTACAGAAATATACTTTACATATTCTCCTGATATATATATATATATATATATATATATATATATAAAATTTTTTTTTTTTTTTTTTTTAATGAGTTCAGGCTTACCATTGACTGGGTGGGAGGTGGGTTCAGGACACCCTTGTGTTGCAGTGGGTTTTCCACACACTTGTGAATACTTTCAAGTAGGGGCCATGTGTCTTCTTGATCTGGTCTTTACATGGGCACAGGAGATGCTTAGTGATGGGTTTTGAGAGTATTTACACATAATCAGCCTTCCAAGAAACAAAAAGTGCCTAAACTTAAGTTCTGATCCCTCCAAGAGGCTTTGCAGAGAAGCCCTTTGCAGCCTGTTTGGCCTGCACGGGGCTGTGGGCTGGGGGATTCTGGTCATCTGGGGTCTGTGCTGAGAGGCACCTGTTTGGTTTTTACTGTAGCACTATTTCCTCTGGTCCTATTTCTGCCAAATGTACAATTATACTGAGATTCATTTGTCCAGGTATCTCTTACAGTCAGAATTACTGTTTTACGGTCATGTAATAAATAGCCCTCATCAGCTGACTCCTTGTTTTAAGCCCTCACTGAAGTGCTGAGGACCCGTGCAGAATGGCTTGTTTGATGTAACTTCCTTTGATTTACTGCCACTGAGAACTCCTCCTAGAGCACTTATTGCCTCTCCCATTTATTTACTCACCTAATCACGGGCTACTTTGCATTGTTAGTTAATTGTTTTGTTCACATAAACCTCCTCTCCCGGTTTTATAGCTTCTGGAAGGCAGATATTGGATCTTATACAGTCGTCCCTCAGCACTTCGCACTTTGACTTTCGCAGCTTCACTCTGTCGTGGTTTTTTCAAATGCTATACTGTACTATAAATAAAGAATCCTACTTCGCGGAAATTCACTTATCGTGGTAGAGTCTGGAACTGATTAACCGCTATAAACGAGGGCCAACTGTACTGCTTTTGAGCCTCTCGCAGCACCTCGTAGGCAATCAACAAATATTTGAATTTGGGAATTCCAAGTGAAGACAGTTTTGGTCTTGTAGAAGATTCTAACAATGTAATTCTGTTTTGTGTGTGTGTGTGTGTGTTTTGGTTTGTTTTTTAAATAGAATCCAAGACCGTGCTTAATAGTGTGCAGAGATTTTTTTCATATGTATGTCATCTTTCTTTGTCTTAGCTGTGTGTGTGTGTGTGTGTGTGTGTGTGTGTGTGTGTGTGTGTGTGTTGAGGCTGAAGTTTATATGCTTAACTTAGCACAGGAAGCCCATAGGTAGAGACCCATTCCGCAGGTTAAACATAGCACTGATTGAACAAATGCTATTAATGGATAAGGAATGCAGTTTGAAAGATTTAGCATTGAATCTAGACTGCTAACCCTCTCTTTAGCCTCTTTTTTAAAAGGCTTTATTAAGTTCACATTATTTTTTAAAAAAGAGCCTCTACTTCTTTTCACTGGGAGGAAAGTGATATTAGAAAGAACTTTACTGGAAGTGGGTTTCAGGTGAAATTTGGAGAGAGGCAATTAAATGGAGTTCACTAGCAATTTAACTTTAAAAGTTTAGCAAAGCTTTGTAGTTTTGAAAGTTGGCAACCATCAAATTTTTATCTATAGGGTTAAGTAAAGCTTAGGGTATTTACTTAACAGAAAAGCATATGCTATTAAAAAGAATGAGATGGATAAGCATGCATGAGATGCGATAATCTATAAAAAGCCAAAAAAGCAAGTTGTAGAACAATTCTTGAAATCTGATCCCAATCATATAACAAAACAAAACCAGAGATGTCTGTATATATGCATATAGTCAATTCGTAGAAAGAAGTCTGGCAGGATACACACCAGACAGATGGACTGTTGATTACTTCTGGGAAGTGAAGACAGGTGGGGTTTTCTGGTTTATTCTGTATATTTTAAAAATTGAGAGTATGTTTATATATTATTTGGTTATAAAAAATACAGCTAGTGGTCCATAGACATTCCCTTGTCATTCCAGCTTCGTGGTGTCTTTTGAGAGAACTGAAAGAACAATTGCACAGTGTGTAGTTTTGTATTGTTTAATTGCATTATTTTTCTTGGCCAGAGGTGAGTGCAGTTAAACTTGAGTTATTGTTAAACTGTGAGAAGCTACAATATGAAATAGAATGTAAGATGTTTCTGCTTATTCTCTTTGTTAAGTCAGTTTAGATGTCATCAAATTTTGGTTGAAGAAAAAAGAGCAGCACTTGATTTGTTTAATAATATGATTTGTGTAATCAAGTTTGTATTTTCTAGCAGTTTTACTTTGGTTGGAGACATTCAGTGCCTTGAGAGGCGTTTTGATCATCTCTGGGAAGAACTACGACATCACCTTACACAATGCTTTTGCATATTTTATTCCAGTGGATCCTTTTAAGAGCAGTAGGTGGGGAGGTCAGGCAGCCCTGGTTCTGCTCAACACTGGAGGAAAAGGTCCCAGAGAAAACTACTAACATAAATTAAGTCATAGAACTGGTAAGTGACAGGGTCGGGAATCAGATGGAGCCAAGGCTCTCCGATTTTAAATTTTGTTCCCTTTGAACCCAGCATGAGGGTGTGTACCACAGCAGGGCTGCCCAGGGCAGAATGTCCTGGGATCATGTTTTATACCCATAAAGCCTCCAACCAGCGAAAGGTGTTGTGAGGGAATATTGGGCTTGAAGGAAGAAGATGAGGGTCAACTGAAAGAACAAACATGAAAGAACTTTCCTCCAAAACATTTTACAAATGTGAGGTGGTGTTTTGGTTATCATTGATATAACAACACATTTACTCTCTCCTTGGCATGCGTGTGAGAAGTACCTGAGCGCTCTCCTCTCCTTAGACTGGAGAGCCAATGCGGAGGAAGAGGAGAGGTGAGAAGGGAAGGGAGCCAGGAGAGGAACCTCATGAATGGACTTTCATTTGGATCAAATGGACTCGCCGCCATTAAGAGAAGCTTCTTTCTAGGAGGAAGTGGGCCCTATTCTAGACGTGAAGGGGCTCCTCGTCTCTTGGGTGGACAGAGTTTGAATGACAAATGTCTTTGGAATTGTGCCCTCCCCGTGCACCATGTTATTGGAGCTGGGATATAGGGGCTCAGATCAAATGAAGTTGATGGTGCAGCTACCATATGGCGACAGCGTCCTGTATCTTTGGGTCTGGATGAGGTTTTGTGAAGAGCTGACTTGTAACGGTGAGGCTTTGTGTTTCATTACCAGCCTCTTAGGTCATGTGCTCCTTTGAGCATTGGGTTTTTTAAAGACACTGGATTATCACCTCCTTGTCGCTGTTTTGTTAGGTTTTCAGAACGGGCAGTCTTGAGAACCAAATATCCTCATTTATTCAAACGGCCTCAAGAAGCATGGCCACTGCCCTGGCCGGGTGGTTCAGTTGGCTGGAGCATTGTCCTGTGCACCAAAAGGTTGCAGGTTCGATTCCTGGTCAGGGCACATACCTGGGTTGTGGGTTCAATCCCCAGTTGGGGCACGTGCAGGAGGCAACAGATCGATGTTTCTCTCTCACACTGATATTTCTTTCTTTCTCTCTCTCTAAAATCAATAAAAACATATCCTTGGGTGAGGATTTAAAATAAATAAATAGCCCGGCCGGTGTGGCTTAGTGGATTGAGTGTCATCCCATGGACTGAGAGGTCCGGTTCGATTCCTGGTCATGGCACATGCCCGGGTTTTGGGCTCAGTCCCCAGTAGGGGGTGTGCAGGAGGCAGCTGATTGATGTGTCTCTCTCACATCAATGTTTCTCTCTCTAAAAAATAAATAAATAAATAAATAAATAAATAAACCATGGCTACTAATGACTGAGATAAAGGCACCTGTCTATTTGAAAACTTTTTTTTATCCTCACCTGAGGACATTTTTGCATTTCTCTTCAGATAGAGTGGGAGGGAGAGAGGGAAGAAGAGAGAGAGAGAAAAACATCGATGTGAGAGAGACACATCGAGTGGTCACCACCCACACGGCCCAAACCGGGGCCAGGGACAAACTGCAACCGAGGTATGTGCCCTTAGTGGGAACCGAACCCAGGCCTCTCTGGTCTGCGGGCCGATGCTCTAACCGCTGAGCCAAACCGGCCAGGGCCACATCTGTCTATTTTTATAAAAATCTGGAGCCACTGGAGAAAGAGGCCTAGGAGACCTGAATGGCTGTATAGAGCCCAGCCCTCTTCTGATCTGGACTGGACTGTAACAGAAGAAATAAACTCTTACTCTGCTATACCATCAAGATTTAGGGGATGTTTGGTATAGTCATTAGTTTTCCTGATTAATATACTCTTTCCTGCTCCCTTTCTCCTATTGGATACCTCTCATATGGCATAAAAATACTGCTTTAGTGTTACTTCTCTTTGTCACTCTGGTGATCTGCACATGTCATAACCTAGGATATACCTCTATCTTAGCAGTCCCTGTAAGACCATTAGTTAGAGACTTTCCTAGCTCACGTGGTTTTCCTTTTCAAAAGCTTCCTTGGAAAGGGTGAATATTTGGATCGGCCTTTAGCTGCCCTTTGAGACAACTAGGACCGGGTCATGGAATAAGGAGTTCTGGCTACAATCCAAGCAGAAAATTCTTCCCGAATGCTGAGTTCATTGTAACTTTATTCCCTACACAGTTCAAATGGTGGCATCCTTAAGGCAGAGGAAGAAAGAGGACAGTCGGTCCTTTTATTTAATTTTGGCAAGGCTGCGGGTTATGGTGCTCTGGGGAGATGCAGCCACAGATGTGTCAGCGTTTAAAAAAATTCTCGGCAGTCTAACCTTTAAGTCATAAACCTAAACACAGACAGCGCATCCTTGAAGAAAACTTGTATTGTCTACATTTACACCGATACCCCACCTTCCAGGATCGTCCTTCCGTCTTTGCTTAAGAAGTGCGAGCTCTGTTTGTTTATTTTAATCTGTATTTGTTTCCTAGGTTATTTGGGTTGTGATTTTCAGCATGTTAGATCTTTTTATGATTAGCTTAGCAAATACTATATATCGTTTGTTGCCAAGTTATGGATAAACATAAAGGAGTTTCTCTTTGCCGATTCTACAGTGATAATGTTGTACCTCTATTTGAGAGGCAGCATAGCAAGGCGGTTAAGAACATGGACTCTGGAGCCCGACTGCCTGGGTTCGAATCCAAGTTTAGCACTTCATGTATTGTGTGACCTTGGAGCACGTTGCTTAGCCTCACTGTGCCTTGCTTTCAGGAACCCACTTCACAGAGCCATGTGAGAACCAAAGGGGTTGATTTATATGGACTTCAGGTGTGTGCCTGGTACATTGTGCTTTATAAATATTATCTGTCAGTATTACTAAATGCTAAGCTCTTTGTTTTTACGTATTTTAAATATTTTTTCTTTATTGATTTTGGAGAGAGAGGAAGGGAGAGGGAGAGAGAGAAAGAAACACCAATGAGAGAGAACATTGATTGGCCGCCTCCTGCATGCCCCCTACTGGGCCACAACCTGACCAGGAATCGAACCAGCAACCTCTTGGTGCATGGGTCAACGCTCAACCACTGAGCCACACTGGCTGGGCTGTTTTTACATATTTTAATTATATGGTAATCTAAAGGCGAACCTAGTTATCATTATTTAATTCATTAGGTCTTTAAACCTCCTCTGTGTCTTTTAAGGATTTAATTAGAGATATTCCCCCATTTTGGGGAATTAAAAAAATTTTTATATATACGTGGACAGGAAAAATATGAAATATTATATGCTAAAATGTTAATACCATCATCTCTTGGAGGTTTGATTAGGGATGCTCCTAATTCATTTAAAATTTTCTCATTTGCATTTTCTAAATCCCTACATACAAGCCTGTATTACTTATAGAATTTTCTTTTAACAGAACAAAGGAACTTTAACTGATAATTTTGACATTTCCAAAGAGAATGCTATTTGTATTGTTTTATATGTGAATATGTATTTCATATATTATATGAAATTTCACATTATGTGAATGTTTTTTGCCTCAACCTTTTGTGATTTCTCCCATTTTTCTTCATTCAAACAAAAGCATTGGTGGGATCAGTGACACAAATGGCCAGTCTCAGAGACTTCTAGGACATAGCTGCACACTTCATGGAACTTCTCTGCAAGGAGCTCTTGTTCTTTGGTTTGTTTTCTTTGCTTATTATGTCTGATAATTCTGGTAATAGGCTGGATTCCTGCCAGACACCCTGATTTAGCTGTAGGATCAACTAGCTGTAGAACATGGACCTAATACCTTGAAAAACACAATTGACATCTGGGCCCCAGAAGATGGTAATACAGCTGTGCCCTAAATGTGAGGGTGGTTAACTAGAACCTTCACAGTCTACCTGATGTTACTCAAAGCCTATAAAGAATTGGACCGGGTCAAAAAGAAAGTGTAGAATTTGCAAATGTGGCCTTTGACAATACTTCTGGTTGTCAAAAGGGAGAGCTGGTGACTCAAGTATTGAACGCTTTCTATCCCCAGTGTTCACCTCAGCTCTGTGACGTAGGGGAAGTATGACAATGACAGTAGTTAGGGTTACAGCAGTCACCAACAGCTAACATTTTTTTGAGCACTTACCAGGTAGCAGCCACTGAGCTAAGCTCTTTACGTGATTATCTCATGTCAACCTTGTCAGACCTGCAAGAGGACATGCTGTTAGAATCCTCATCGAACCGTGGAGGACATTGAGCCTCTGAGAGGTGACTTGGCAGAGCTAAGATTTGACTCCAAGTCTGTCTGACTCCGTGGTCGTGGTGGTTCATCATGACGTTCTATTGCTGAATCATTCTATAGTCAAGTCTTCTCCTTCTTCTTCTTCTTCTTTTAAGGAATTTAGCACCTGAATGTCTTAACTTTTTATCTGGTGATATAAGCTTTAAAAGAAATCTCTCTTTTGTTCTTTCTAGTGCTGCCTACATTTATGTGCAGTTTTATAAGGGTGTTTTTATGTACATTACCTATCTGTTTGGTTTTCAAAAACCACCCCATGGGGCAATCAGGACAGGTGTTATCCCAACTTTTCCTATGAGGAAGATGGAGCCCTGAGAAGAGGATGTGCCCCAAGGGCAATGGACCTGTCCCAAGAGAAAGGGACTTGCCCAACGTACGTGACAAGCAAATGTCAGGAGTGGGCTGGAACCAGGTCTTTGGACTCCTGGTCCCATTCTGTTCCACTCTGCTGTGTTTGTGCCACCTCTTTCTCACAGGTTATCTATCTTTTTCTTCCTGCCCCAGAAGCTTCCTTTTTATCAAAACAAAATCATTTTCTTGCTTACTTTTAATAGTTCAGCAGCACTGGGACATACGTATGGGGTTGGGGAGCTCAGGCAGAGGCCCACCTTCCAGGAGTTCTCACACCGTAAGCTGTGTGTATCGGGAGGTGTTCACTAAACCCCGGGCGGGTTCACTGTGCTTATCCCTTTCCAGAATCGTGGGCAGGGGCCAGCGGTGCAGCACGTCCCCAGTGCTTGCCCTGGGCTGGCTTCCAGCAGCCCGCACTGTTTCTGCAGCCCCGGTGCCGCTCTCCCTGAAATCTCGGCCTCAGACCCCCCGTCAGCAAATGAGTCCTTTTGGAAGAAGTCGCCCTGAAGCCATTTCTGTATATGAAAGCTCTTAGTGCATCCCTATGCTAGAAATTCAATTTTACCACCGAATGAAGTTTTTAAGAAGAGGATGTTGTTATTTATTTCAAAGAGAAGTATCAGAGGACAGGGTCTGGTGGAAGCAATAAAGAAAAGCATCACTATCAACAGAGGATCAGGCTGCTGTGTTCTGGTGAAGATGGCAGGAGGGGTGTTTCCACCTCACAGGATGACACCGTTGTCACAACAGCAGCAAACCGCTGGGCGCAAAGGCGGCAGCGAGACTGACCGCCCTACGGCTGCTCTGTGGTAGCTCTTGGAGTTGGGTCCAAATTGTGGGCCCATTTTGGAATCAGACTCAGACATTTAATTTTATAAGGAGAAATGGAGTTATGAAAGAAGGTAATGTAATGTAAAACTTCTGAAGAGGTGGGCTCCAGCCCCAGCTATGTGACTAATGATCTGTGTGACTTCACAAATGTCACTTAGCAGCTCTGGGCCTCAGCGTCCTCACCTGTAGGATGAGATGGCTGGACCAGATCTGGGTATCTGACCATCCCTACGCATAGAATCAGCTGGCGACCTTCTGAAAAATTCAGATGCCTGGGTCCCATCTGTAGAAATTCTGATTTAATTGGTGTGGGGTATGACCCAACATCAGTGTTTTTAAAGGCTCTCCAGGGGATTCAAATGTGTAGCCCAGTTAGACGACTCTAAAATTTCCTCCAGCTCTGACAGTCTGTTTTAAAATATACATAGTTGGTCTCTTACCAAGGGATTTATAAACTGCACAGCAGCTTGTAAATGGGTTTACTGTAATGAAGAACACTGATCATTTTGTCTTGGAAAAACATAGAAAAGTTATTGAAGAGTTATTGAAGCTGTGCCATTGATTTGTAAGACAATTCTCCAGGGGAAGCCATAAAAGTTTTCTTCTATGAGACATTGAAGATTGGAAAGTTAGAAAGTTTAATATAGCCAGAGAGGAGGAATTGTTAGTTTTTAGGTAAATGAAAGTGTTTTTCCTTAGAAGTTTATGCTAGGAGAATTTGTTCGTAGCCCTAGAAGAGAATGGTTAGGCTGCAAATGATTTTTGAGGTGAGTACAGTAATTTCTAACCCACACTACATTTTTAGTCTAAATAGAGCAAATCATATTTTTGTAAATGCCAAATTATTAGGTCTGTTTTGGGGTCAAAATTTCATTCCTTGCTAAAGAAAACTATCCTTTGGGAATCAAATTCCCCCAAACCAGTTTTATTTTTAAATGTAATATACTGAAAAACATAAGCTTAATCGAATATTCTTTTTATTCACTTAATTTCACATGATTAACCCTACAGTAATTGGGATGGATTATTTTATAGTTAATACTTGGATGTCAAAAGAAAATTTAATATGAAATTTTAATATGTGTGTCATAAAATGTGATACCAAAGGTTTCCTCCTGAGTACTTTCTGTTCAGTCTGGCCCCTTGGATCCCCAGAGGCGGCTCTCATCCAACACGTAAGCGGGTCACAGTAAATCCAAACCCAAGGTCACCTCTCCCCTCCCTCTCTCCCCTCCCCACCACACACATGAAAAGCTTTGGCTGTATAATCCTCTTGTGTCGGAAGAATCTAGGCAAGATTCTGAACTGTTATTTCTTCCCAACTGGAAGTCACCAACTGTAACCATGATAAACGTCACATTTGTTTTGAATTTAGAGCCTGTGATCTATAACAATTCTATATGTGGAAAGCAGATAGTAAATGACCTCATGCCGCATCAGGTAGGAGCAGATCGAGTTAGATAAGAGGTGCTTTTAAAACAATCAATGTGGACACTCATTACTAGCCCTTGAAACTTGGCTCTTTTTCCTGAAAAAGGAAAGAAAATTGAGTTTGTATTTAAAAATCCTATGAGGCTTTAAAAAAACGTCGGGTATTAGATTTTCAAGTACAGAAAAGCATAATGAAGAAAACAAAATGACCCCCCAATTCATCACCTAGGTAATCGTGTAAGCTCCAGACACTCAAATGTCTGAAAAGGCCACAGACACTACTCCCTAGATACCTACTTTAAATAGCGAACTTAATCTTTTTGTTTCAAATATGAGGCCAGAATGTAACAACAGCTAATACTTTTGCCCACTTGTTATGTGTCAGCTCCTGGTCTAACTTCTAATTCTCCAACAACTATTATAACATAGGTATTATTATCCTCACTTTAAAGATTAGAGAAGATGCTCAGTAATTTTCCCAAGGTCATGGTTAGTATGCAAGAGAGCTGAGATTTGAAGCCAGACAGCCTGGCTTCCAAGGCCCAGCTCATAAACCATTTCTTTATGCTGCTTATCATAGACTGTTTGGGACTTAAATTATAGCAAGTTATAGCTACTCTTGCTAAGTAACTAGACTGCTGTGAAAACAGGCCCACCCTTTGGGATCGTCTGAGAAAAGCAGAATTTGGTTTTAACAATGATACCTGAAAAATTATGAAATTTTATATGCCATGTCAGATGAAAACCATTGTTTACAAGGAGGAAAATGCCAATTGTGGACACAGTTTTGCCCTTCTTCCTTTTTCATTTGTTTTTCTCACCTCCTTCATTTTTCATTTGTTTAATTTTTTTCTTTCTAAATATCTTCAAACTATGGTGAAGGTAAGCCATGGAGAGCTACTTCCATCAGAGGAATGATAATGGTGATGGTGTTTCCTGTACCCTGTCTGATGAAGGCTAGGGCTTGTTTGCCTCTAGAATATGTCCTTGGGGAACAGTTTTAGGGACCAAGATCCTTTTGTGTTCTTAGTTGAAATTAACACCTGAGAAGCCCCCATTTCGTAAGCACTGATAGAAAATTCTTTTCCTAAAGGCATTTTATTATACAGATGGATGGGCATTTACCACTTTTGGGGGCTTGTTTGCATATTTGTGGGCTCATGTATTTATTCATTTACCCAACTTTTATCTTAAATTTTTTTGGGGGGCATTTAAAAACGTATTTATTATAAGTAAGTGAAAGCACAAAACAAGTAGATATACACATCGAATTTATAGGAATTAAAATCTGAAAATAGCAAATGGCAGAGAAGATGGCACTGAGGAGAAATGTTTCTCCTAGTCCCTCACTCTGCGGTTTCGTGCCCTTGGGGAACTTTCCCTGGAGGAGAGGTTGAGGCAGAGTTATGCTTTCCTCCTAAGCAATGACTTTTCTCTGTAGTACAGGCTGAAGCAGGAGTTTGAGTCAGGCCTGCTAGTCAAAGAATAACCAAATTATTATGCTAAAAAAGATTTCCTGCCCTGGCCAGTTTGGCTCAGCGGTTGGAGCGTTGGCCCACAGACCAGAGAGTCCCGGGTTCGGTTCCTGCTAAGGGCACGTACCTTGGTTGCTGTTCGTCCCTGGCTCCGGTTGGGGTCATGCGGGTGGCAGCCAGTTGATGTGTCTCTCTCACATCGATGTTTCTCTCTCTCTCTTCCTCCCTGTCTCCCTCCTGCTCTATCTGAAGATAAATGCAAAGGTGTCCTCGGGTAGGGATAATAAATAAATAAATAAATAAATAAATAAATAAATAAATAAATAAGATTTCCTTATCTAGCAGATATGTTTTACAATAATTCAAATGATGTAAATTTATGAGAAGAATGTGTTCTCCCAAATTAAAAAACAAACTTTCACATCACATAATATATCTCAAAAAGCAAATGATCAGTTCCAAGTCTACCTGTGAGTCCAAATAAAGTGGGCTCCTGAGTGCCCATTTAATAAAGGCTGTTAAATGTCCAAGAGGTTTTAACGCTGATTTATATTAATAAGTCAATTTCTAAGGCAAGATGCTTCCGAGACTGATTGCTATGGGCAAACTAAATGCTTTAGCTGGGAGCTGTGCTTGTAATCCTTTCTTTCTTTTCCCCCAGATATATAATCAGCCTGACAGCAATTAATGGAAGCATCGGTCTTCCTGCTGCGGCGCCTCCTGGCCAAAGTGCAGGGTATTTGTGATTGAGTCTGGCCACCAAGCAGATTGCCAGTGTCCACCTATAACACTCTCCATTACATTTCTTTCTCAAGGGCATATTCCTCATTTCAAAATACACATTGACAGTACTTTGAAGAGTGGAGCAAAAGGCAGAGAAATAAGAAAAACCCATTGTATTGCCCTGGCTGGTGTGGCTCAGTTGGTTAGAGCATTGTCCTGTACACCAAAAGGTCGTGGGTTTGATTCCTGATCAGGGCATGTATCCAGGTTGTGGGTTTGATCATGAGGGTGCGTTCATGGGGCAACCAATCAGTGTTTCTCTCTCTCATCCATATTTCTCTCTCTCTCTCTCTCTCTCTCTTCCTCACTCTTCCTCTCTTTCTAAAATCAGTAAAAACATATCCTCAGGTGAGGATTAAAAAAGAAAAACCTATTATATAGAGAACCCATTTTCTAGGCTAATAAACATGATGCCAAGAACATAATGGTAGCTAATCTAACTTCTTTTTGGATCATAACACTATAGGATATAGAGTCAAATATTTAAACATATAAATGACAGAAATTTATTTCTGGAGAAAATGGATATATAGTGTTATTCAAATTGGAATAATATGGTACAGAAGAAGAAATAGAAGCTGCGAGGAAATTAGGCCTGCTATAAAAAAGGATTATATTGTGACTACTTTTTTTTCATTTATTTTTTTCTACATTTAAAAATATTGTATACTTTCATTCTTATGTAAGTTTTCTGGAGTGCTTTCAAAGTAATTTATGTTGTGCAGACTTTCCTGGCGACGTGGGAAAAAGTGATCCTAGAATATTCCTGTGTTACACTTTTGATACATTATTTCTCTGTGTAAGGATGATATGAAGAGTGCCTTCTGAAAGCCTGTGGAAGTGAAGGGACTCTTCCCGCCAGCCTTTCGCTGCCTTTCGCTACTTCTTCCCATGGTCTCTAAGGCTTCTTCCTGCCTCAGGAGACCTGTCTGCAGAATGCCTTCTTCCCCTGGGGGATGAGACGTGGGCTTCCTTTGTGTCTTAGTGTTTTCTCCTGTTACAAATATAGAAGTAAAGAACCCCTTTTCAGTGCTTTACACTACATGATCCATTTGGTTAATTAACTTCTGGTCTCCCCAGACCCTGATTGTTCTCAAGACCGGTAGTCAGGATCCTGTTTGCTTTCACGGTGCCAGAAAATTATGCTTTATGCACTTTTCCAAACAGCCCTCGTATCCTTTATGAATATTTTATAGTTATCAATCCATACTATATACTTATGTATTAGTCAGGGTTTTATTAGATGCAGTGACAGAAATCCCATTCAAACCAGCGTAAGCAGAGATGATGCTATATTGTGGGGACAGATGCTGGCGATGACGGCATGACAACGTGGATGCACTTAATGCACAGAACTTGCACTGAACCACAGTGTCTTATGCCCCCCACACCCCCGTTCTGGGAAGCCTAAAGAGGCTTCAGGAAACCTCTTTCCCCCTCTCTACCTTGATATCTGATATTTAAGTTCTCTTCATCCCTTTCTGAAGCTCTGGAAGAGCAGGTGTCCTCCAGCAGGTGGCACAGATGTGTGAGGCAGGGAGCGGACCGTGGGTGCGTCCCAGCTGGCCTCCCGGAGAAGCTGCCTACTGCACTTGGTTATTGGCTTGGGAGCAATGAAAAGAAGAGTTCTCCAAGTGAAGGGATGTGCTGGAGCAATGGTGTGAAGATGGGAAAACCTAGGTCAACAGTTCGCTTTGGCTCTGTACATTGTGTGCCAAGTGAAGGCAAGTGATACAGCTAAGCTCAAAAACCGTGTCTGGACGCAGCAGCGTGTCCTGTTGGTGTCTTAGACGTTCCTGGAGGGTGGAGGGCGGAGGGCGGATTGGTTAGTGGCCCCTCATTCACAGGGCAGACTTCTGTTCTGGGGAACAAGGGTTGGAGAAAATCATCTCAGTAATTTCCCATTCCTTCTGTTTCAGTGTCTTTCCTTTTCTTTTGTTAACTCAAATGCCTTTGTATCCTTTCATTTACAGAATCGTCTTCCCATTTTAGGGCCTCTCCTAAAGTATCTCAAGCAAATAATTCATCCTGTCGGGTGTCTTGATCTCAAGAGGTATCCTTTCCTTCTGTCTCATTCTAGTGTTTTACCTATGCCTATAAACTTCCCTATTTATAACCTAAGCCCTCCTGCTATTGACAATTGTGTTCTATCAATAGGAAGCCAAGGGAACATTTTAGTCCAAGAATGAAGGGCTTTGTTGCCGAATATCCTTTCCTCTGGGGCCAATTACTCAAATGTTTTCCTGGAAACTCTGTGGGAATTGTGTATTCTGAGCTGAACTGTAGACTTTTTAGATCAGGAAAGGACCTAAAAACACCCAAATCCCCAAACCCCACAACAAAAAACATACCATCCAGCCCGCTCATTTAACAGACGAGAAAATTGGATCCCACAGTTGTTAAATGATTCGATCATATGTTTATTACCTGAAAGGATACAAATCTCAAGGGTGCACTTCGAGGAAGACTCGATGAGTGATTCAGAGCCATTACTGCTGTCCCCAAAGTGGAAAATAGCCTCTTGTTACCTCGCCCTGGCCTGTTGCTTAATTTCTCGATTGTTTTACACAACAATGTCAAGTGTCTTTCAGATACAGAGGAGAGTGCAATATTTTTGCTGCCTCCCTCCGGGAGAGTCTATTATGTCATCCAAGCAAACAATAGTCTTTTCTTTAGTAGAACCACTTGAATTTTGGTGGGCTGTGATGACATCAACATTTTCTATATTAACAACACCAATATATACCCCCATCATATTCATTTTGGGAGCTATACAACCTGAGTGAAAATCTGAATCTCTGGGTTGTTTTTGGATCCTTTGAATGAAATCCCGGTGGTGTTTACATCATATCTGACACCCGGGATCTTTCTTTGCTTCTTTATGGGTTTTGACTGACCAAAAAACATATGATCAGTGAGGAGACAGGAGGTAACTGTGATTATTTAGATAACCTAGTAATGTGGAAGGTAATTGAGCCATGAAAAGTGTGGAAAGTAAATGCAATGATCTCTATTCCTCAGAAAAGTCAGGCTCACTTGGCAAACGGTGATGAGAAAATAGTCAAAATCCTCCTTTGTCTTCATGCTCTTGTAAGGGCTGGCGACTTGTTTGGGAGCTTTTACAGATCAGCCAGCTCTGCCTTTTCCTTTGTGATGGTTGAGTCCTTTTTTTTTTTGCCAAAGGAGTAATTTCAGTTGTCTTTCTATCATTGGGCTTGCCTACAAGCCAGCCACTGGCTGCTTTAGGTCTCATGCTGTTTCAGGGCAGTAGGTAGTGTTTCCCAGAAGCTGACGTTTGTGAGGGCAGACGAGTTCTTCTGCTGGAAAAAGGCCACAAAAGGTGGTTATGTGTGGGATGATGTTAGTGCAGAATGGAAAGTCTGCCAGTTGCAGAAGGGGAAGAGGGAGATGGTGAAGTGCACCTTTGCTCAGTGTTGCAGAGGGAGGTCAAGATCCAAATCAATTCCCAGAAAAGAATCTGGCTGGTCAGTCCGGGTCGCGTGCCTGTCCTGGTGGTGAGGACAGCTGAGGGAGGTGTCTTGACCATTTCACCAGAATCACAAGGAGTTAGGAGGGACAGTTCCTACATGGGGGGAGGCAGGGCAGACTAAAAAGTCACAGAGTGTCCCCATAGCGACATTGATTCTTTGGAGTGCATTGATTAGTTCACAGTAGATTACTCAGAAGAAATTTGCTGGATCACTGATAGGATGATCCAAGGAGAAAACATTGTTGGCCCTAAGTGCGAGACTTTTAGGGTGAAATATCAACTCATTTTCTCCTCTGACTAGAAGTACCATTCTTGCATATTACTTCCTGGTTTTTGAAGTTGGAGTGATGGTTTTGGACTCTGTCCCTCCAGGGGAGTTGATTTCTTGAATCTTCACAGCAGCCAGAAGAGGTGGGTGATTTCCGCTTGGTTTTATGGATAAGGTGACAGGCACCAGGGCTGAAGTTTCAGAGCCGGCAATGGTCCGAGTGACGTTTTGTTTCTTTTCCCTCCAGCTGCTTGGGAGAGAGCTGGCAGATGCTGCTGCTAATCAAGGTTGTGAATTTGAATAAAACTTGAGAAGGGCACGTGGAGGAAAGAGCATCATAATTCTTGACACAGAAGTTTAAGGCTTTGAAAGACCTTCAGTATGTCAGGGCTCTTAGGACCACTCAGTCTGTTTGACATAATTAGGCCCAAAGTCTTACCTGCAGGCTGATTTCTAAAGCTGCATGCCCCACACCAGCAGGTTTATGCTGAGACACATACTTTAATTAAGCGGCAACTCAGTGATAGGGCTTAATATATACCTTTTAACGTACCAGATGTTTTTTTCAGATGCTTGGTCAACCAAGAATGCATTTCTTCCTCATTAACAAGATAGAGAGATGTTTGTTTCCATTCATTGAAGCCATTTGAGGACATCAAAAATTGGGGAAATTTTCCCTAATCCATGGTTTTAGGGATGGTTAAGTTAGAAACTATGGTTTCACTGCCTCACACTTTCCCATTTCAGTGTTAAACCGAGATAGTACTAGCAGCCAGCCCCCAAACCGGGAGAACCTCACGCTGCCGAAGCCCTGTGTTTCTGTAGCCCGGCCAGTGCCACACTAAGTAGCCCTTTCTCTACTGTAAGTAAGGAGAAGCTTCAGCTGAAAATTTGGGGCTGGCTATTTACTTCTTAATGTTTTTCAGTAAACAGAGTAAAATAAACTAGCGCATTTTTGCTTGGATTTAATATATCTTCCTGGTATAGGAAGTTCCGATGCACAACTAAAGATGGGCTATGAACTTGCTCTTTAACACAGCTGCTGGTTTGTCCAGCCCCTGAATTTTGGTTTGGCCTAACTCTGAGCATCTATCCGGAAGAAGCATCTGTGACCTTCTGGGTCAAGGCCTTGCTTCTGCTGTAGCTGTTGATATCATCGGGTTCCTGTGTTCTAGTTGCTCTTAAAAATTCCATGTCAAATGCAGTTTCACTTACACCTCTGTTTTTGAATTTAGTTTTTTATCATGTTTCTTTTCTCTCCCAACTATATCAGTGATGGATATTAACTGCAAAATTGGGGGAGAGGGGAGGGGGGGAGAAAATAACTCATCTGTAATCTAATCACTGAGAGATAAGCACTGTTGACATTGATATTTTTCCTCTTACTTATTTATGTATGTGTACATATACTTAAAATACAGACTTGCAATCTGTTGTATATGTTACTTAACGCAACAGAATTCCTTTCTGCATGTCTGCCACGTGCCAGGCCTTGGATATATATATATATATATTTTTTTACTTTTCCCCCACTCATTATTGTATAGCAAATACTTCTCAAAGTCTTTAAAAATACTTTGAAATGTCATTTTTATAACTGTATAATATTCTACCATTTGGATATGTCATGTTTTATTTCATGATATCCCTAAGATGGTTAAGAAGCTTCCCATGATTTTCTCTAATAAACAACACCCCAATAACCATCTGAACACAAATCTTTGTGCTCATCCCCGATTGCTTCCTTAGGGTAATTTCCCACAGGGATTATGGGGATAAAGAATGTGAAGATAGCCTTGGCCGGTTTGGCTCAGTGGTTGGAGCGTTGGCCTGCAGACCAGAGAGCCCGGGTTCGGTTCCTGCTAGGGGCACGTACAGGAAGGAAGGAAGGAAGGAAGGGAGGGAGGAAGGGAGGGAGGGAGGGAGGAAGGGAGGAAGGGAGGAAGGGAAGATATTCTTTATAAGGTATAAGGTACAATAAAGGATAACTTATTTGAATGCATCTTTCAACTGCAAACTCCATCTTATTCCTTGATTCTTTGTCCCCTAAAGTGACTTGATTGCCTTAAAGTGATCCTAAAACTCACACTTGAAAATATATTTTATTTTTTTCTCGCTGCACTGTTCCCAGAGGCACTGCAATACCAGTCGATGCGTGGAGTGGACGGAGCAAGCTCCCATTCCATCTTCCTGCTCCAAAAATACATTTAATATAATGTCCTCGGATAGAGGATGTATCAGATATTAAACTGGTAAGAACAGATACTACACTTGATCTTAGCCAAAAGGCCGAGAAGTGATTTAAAATATATTTTAGAAAAGATTCTATATTTCCAAAGATACAAATATTTAATCTCTTAAAGTGACTGTGGTTAAGATAGGAATCTTTCTAATAAGCAACAAAGAGGTCTAAGCTTGTTTACACAAAAAGTCTAATAAATCAGATAATTAAAAGTGTTAGAATTGTCTTGTTTATGAAAACTTGCAGTTGGTTTAAATGGGCTATTTAAAGATTGTATGAACCAGTTGCCAAGAACTGAGCAACGTACAGGCTCAATTCCATTATTTGCTCAATAGCAGTTTCATGCTTAGGCTTAGTCTATAAGGCTGATAATTGTGGCATGATAAGACTACACAGTGCTCAAGTGTATAATAAGCCTTGCCTAGTCGGACTAGAGAAATATTTACCAGTGCTCTGCTAATGAGCTGTTATTTATATCACTTAATGAGCTGGATTTATTTTAGCTGAGGTTAAATGTGTTTAATATATTTGATAGAGGTCTGGCAATAACATGTGCTGAAGTCAGTTAGAAGAAATGTAGAAAAATTCTAAGAAGGCCTTCTGTGGAATAATCACCATGCAGATATTATTTTGGTTCATGTTAGAAAACCCAAAAAGCTGGTTGGAAGAAGATATACTGAATCCTAATCCATGCCAAAAAATAATATTGTCTATGTTCTAGACACTTCTGTTATAGACCACTTATGTAAGCAGATGTACCACCCTCTCCTTTGGAAGGTACTCCTCATTCAACCCACTCTTATTTTGGGTGATGTACCAGACTGTGTTACAGGTGGTGCAGCTCACTGATTGTCTATTTTTAAGTCTGTACGTGAGGCAGAAGTCATGTAGACTCAAAATTACCCTTGAGAATCCCTTTGGAAGGCTCCACATGGGAGGCCTACACTCTCATTGAGGCCAGCACAGCTCGTCTTGCCCACGGAGTTGGAACGGATGGAGCATCAGATAAGCAGTTGGCTTGTGTTTAGGGTCCAACTTGTATGTAAAATATGTTTCTTTAAACACTAGAATCCCTCTCTGCTCTGTGATATGCTCACACTGTGAGAAGCTCGCTGGAATGAGACTGACAGAAGGAGCTACAGAATCATGTTTCCTTCTCGCTGTCACCCTGAGGCATGAGGTCATTAAGTGGGACGGCTGGCGTGCGTGCGTGAGTGTGGGGGTGTCTGTGCCTGCCTCCCCGAGCGGGTGTTATTGCATTCTTTTGAGTGAAAGCATGTGTGACGTGACACCACAGCAGTTGCTGCGATGCAGAATTTTTACCCATGTGGAAGTTCTTCTGTGAGACCCTACAGTGACCTCATTGGTTCACACACACCATGAAAGCAGAGTGGAGAGGCAGGACAAGTGAATGTGTCATTTTGAAACTATCCCATAATAATAATAATATAATGTTTCCTTCCCTACATTCATTTGTTGATTTATTGGTGGCCTACTCTGTGCTAGGAGTTTGGGACACAGTCGTGACCATAGTAGATCCAATTCTGCCTTTCTGTAACTTGTGGTCTGGTAGGTCCCTGAGAATTCTTCTTTGCCTAGGCCAGAACGGACTGACTAGATAGTCATTAAATCTAAAGGAAACCAGATATTTGGTGCAGGAAGTGTTTATTTATGGTTCTTGATTTGGGACTGTATGATGAAAATGGTTCCTTTGAGAACTATCCATTATCTAAGCTCACACACCTGCTGGCTTATCCAAACCAGCCTTGGAGGTCAGTCGACCTTCCTAGCTAATGTCAGCATGCTCTCACCAGATCACTGTCTACCTGGTTTCAAATCTTGGCTCTTGTACTGCCTGATCTCTGGCATCTGCCAGCACCTCCTTGCTCCAGTTCCTCATTCTCTGGATCTGCGTGCCTGCATTATCTCCTTTCCTTCCCCCAAAGTAGTGGTAGGGTGTGTGTGTGTGTGTGTGTGTGTGTGTGTGTGTGTGTGTGTGACACGCAGAGAAATTCAACGAAATAAATTCCTGCACATGAGAGTTTACTTTTGATGACTAACCCTTCATCGTTAATGTAGGTCACAGACCTAGACAAAAGGGCAAAATGATTGGATCTACAGTTGCGTGTGTTCCTTTGGCTCTTTTGGTCTTGGTCTGTTGACGTTTCATGGGGCTTCCTTGTGTTGTGTTCTCTGCCCTAACCTCTTCTCTGAGGTATGCTTCATAATTGGCTGTCTTTCTTACTGAACACCTGGGACCTCCAAATTTGGTAAAAGAAAGAGAATCTCCCAGTGGGGTGGGGCAGCAGGACTCTCTGACCCGGACTTGGTCCAAGATTCTTGTGCTTCTCAAGATGGCACACCCAAGGAATGCCAGGGTCTGCATAATCACAGGATTAATATGATGTATTTTCCCAGACAGTTAATATTTTTGTCAGTCAATGAAAAACACTATTTTTTACATTGAAACAAACATCAATATCTTAAGGCATAGATTGCAAAGTTTACATGAATTTTAAGTTAAAAAATTAGTTTTGAGGCAGACACCCAGGAGAATACATTCACTCTGGTCTTCTGTTACAAGTACTTTGGAGGAAGAGATTAGACAAGGCCTGTGGATCCTGGCTCCTTGGTTATTTGAGATATGTGGGAAGTGCGCAATGCATGCTGGTTGCCTAACCTCCCTGCTCCCCACTCCCTTGCCCCAGTTACCCCCATGTCATCTCTCACACTGAAGGTGCTCTGCTCTGCACACCACCCCTTCTGCCTGCCTGCCTGCTCCACAAATGCCACTGACACGGCTCCGGGGGGTCCTTGGACCTGCTTGAAGGGCGGACCCTGTGGTCCCTCAGACTATTGAGGATGAATAGAACAGGACTCAGGGGTGTGTGGAGGGTGGCGGCAGCCTGGCTTTATGACGTCAGAGTGGGAAGCATGTGCTTAGAGAAGGGGCACGGGGCCCACCTGGCCTGTTACTCTCTCCTGGTACATAGGTGCACAGTGGAGTCTATATAATATGAGAGGGTGTCTGTCGTCCTAGGTAAACCCCACCAATGGAGCAGGACAGGATTCGCTGGCTACAACACTGACCAGAGCAGATTCTGCCCTGGATGCTTTCTGTTCCATCGAAGGCTTCATCAAGGCTGTAGGAGGACGTGTGTGCCTCCAGCCGTTCACTGTCCCCTGCATGGGGCCGAGGCTGTGCTCAGCTCCTGTTTCTGACCTCCTTTGAAGCTGCTTCTCTCCATGAGGGAGGAACGACATCTGAGCCAAAGGAAGCTGATACATGCCATTCCAGTCGGTGGCTCCGGCCCCCTAATCTCTCTAAGACAGGATGTTCCAACAGGTGTGGTGATCCTTCTCTCTTGAGGCCTGTCTTGCAAGAGGAGAATTTGCTTCCTTCCCAATCTCTGGAAGAAGGCGATGGAGTAAGATAGGCATCAGCCTTAAGGAAAATTTTTGAGTGTGCCAAGTGTGTCTTTGATGTCTTCCTGAAGGAGCCAGCTCAGTGGAGGGGGAAGGTCACAGGCTCTGGAACCAGACAGATCTTCACCTGCCTCTGGCTTCAGTCCCTCGTTGGCTTTCTAACTTTGGTTGGGCTGTTTACATTACTGAGTCTCATTTTCTTTATCTGTAAAAAGATGGTGTTAATAATAACTCAGTTAGTAGTGAGGAAGAAGCAAGATCACGTCTGGAAAGTGCTTGGCATGTGGTAGCAACTCAGTGAGGCTCCCCATGGCTGCCGTACTGTATGTCCTAAGCCCAGGGTTGGATCCAGGGTGGCCCTTCTTGGAGGTTCTATATCACATTGTTTTCATCCTTGTCTGTTAAAAACCCCTGCTGCTGATCTTGTTTCGGGAAAACAAACAAAGCACCTGAATAAAGGAATTCTCTATAAGATGTGACTGCATGATGGTCTTCTAACTTGCTCAGGTGTGAACTCAGCCTAAAGGGGAAACTTTAACTCACGGGGACAGATGTTTCTAAGGGAAGTCTTGTGGGTAGTAGGAGTGGGTTCCCACAGTTCCTGAGAAGTGTCCCCGCAGCCCTCGCCTTCGTGCTGCAGTGCCGTTTTCACTCCCTGAGACAAAACCCCTGAGCATCTTGGCTCTGATTCGTAAGGCAGCCTTGTGCGGTGTGCCGAGGCAGCCTGCCTCTCCGTCCGTCTCACGGAACCAGAGGTGACTGTAAGCGCTTAACCCTTTCCAGCTTTCCATGGCGATTTCCAGAAACCATCCCAGTTCTCAGAGGAAAATGAAATACCAGACGGATCAACTTTTAAATCTTTGTATATAACTGATGGCTCATCAGTGGCGAATACGCTCACTTATGGATGGGAAATCGTTGCCTGAACTACTTGAGTGTTGACAAAGATTCTGAGGCTGTCTGGGTGAAATCGAAAGGCGTACCATGCTTGGCTAGTGATGTGTGCTAGAGGCGCAGGAAGGGAAGGGGCGGCTCAAACCACAGATTTGTCACGACTTTCTCCAGCTCTCCACTCATCATTCCACCATTTCTCTCTTCGTTTGCCCTCCCACTTGAGAGCGGTTGGTGTTCTCCAGCTAGGCTTACTCTGGTAAATGATTTAGCAGGGCTGAAGCATGGCGCCAACTAAAACTTTTCTTTGGTCTTCTGTACCTTTCATGTTTATCCTATTCTTCATGTCCATTAACATGAATAATCAAGAGTTGTTATGAAGTTAGGGTTTTGGGTCCCAAGGTCTATAAACAGCGTCAGGATTTGGTCCATGCGAAGAAACTACCCAAAACGTTTTGCCTTTTCGTCTCTGCAGAGCCGTGAGCGTGCAGACCTTAGGCAAAGGGATGGATTGCATTCATGAAGCACTTGAGCAGCACAAAGCAATGCAAAGAGCTGCCTCTAATACTGCTGCTGTTTACCCACTTTGCCTTTATTCTGCATGCCTGTTTTTCAGGTAGCCTAATGGATGAATCACGCTATGTTCTGAGAGAAGCAGACAGCCTGGAGAAAATGGGTCACTTACATGGGGTTTCAGGTTATTCTTTTCCAAGGCTACATTGGAGCCCATTTGAAAGCATTAAAAGGAAAGCTCTTCTCGAAAAATAGACACCTGGTGTGTGGCATGGCTCGGCTTGGCCCACGCAGCTCTCCCAGTGGGAAATGGTGCTGGCCTTTGGATACTGAAAGTGGAAGACTCTCTTTCTTTCGGGAAGTTCTGTTTATCCGCATTCTCTCCCCTGACCCCCTGGTGGCGGGAGAGGTGGGTGGATAATAAGATATGTGTTTTCCCAGAACTGAGGAGAGACCGGCCAGCTCTGCTCTCTGGCCTCCTTTTGGCTCTGGCACTGTTGGCATGTGTGGGGGTTGTTCTTTGCACCCAATGTCCTCCACGAGGACACCTGTGGACAGGGTTAGGTCACACCTTCGTTTTGAGAGCCTTCTGTGGCGTTGTTTAGAGAGAAAATATCTAAAATACTTAACAAATGTTGAGTTTCTCTTTGAGCATCCGGAGTAAAATATATATTTAGTAAGTTTGAGGAAAATAATTTTTAAAAGTTTATCAATACTATCCAAGACTACTGTAAGACCATAACCCAGTAGTAGCACCACAAGCCCCCATCACCATTTAGCATCTCCTGGTCTTTCCTTGCGGTGCAATTTATAGAAGGGGGAGGAGGGCTTTAACATTGTACTTTTAGGAATCTGATACAGTTTTTATACTCTGATCCTGTTTGGAGGCTGAGTCATAAGTACCAGGGAATATAGGATTTTTTCTCACTTCTGTTTTTCTCTGATGTGCTAAATGTAAAGGTTAGGATTATTCAGCCATATGGGACAGGGTTTCTTCCTTTCTATAACATTTTTGGGAATGCAGATTTTGACTCAGTACTACAGGACCGTGGGGTTGCCCCCCTTTGCTGGTGGCCCAGAGAAGGTGTGCCACACACGAACGGGTACCCTGGCAAAGGAAGAGACTAGAAGAGGGTCTTCCTCTGCAGCTTGAGATCGGTGGTAATGGACTGAGCTGGCGTTGGAAGGGGAGGGAACAATTTCATTTTCTAATCCTGTTTTATTCCTTGCTGGTCATGGAGATGCTGGAGTGAGAACCCATCAGAGGTGTCATCTGAGAGGTCGCAGAAAATGCAATCACCTGTGAAAGAGAAGCCGCTTAATGTGCCCACACAGGCACAGAGGTTTAATTCAGGGTGACTCGTGCACGGGGATCAAGGAAGGAATGGAAGGAATGCTGTGACTGTGACTCAGACTACCAGGGCTGGGAAGCGTGTCCCGGCCTCACCGCGACCTGGGGCCGAGCCCTGCGTGGAGTAACTCAGGAAGTGGAGGGGTGCAGACTCCTGGAGACCGAGGGTCAGAGCGTTGGGGCCCCTCCAGACCTCCGGAAGGTCCTGAGCAGGAAGACCCTCAGATACCTGTTGCTTGCCCTTAGAGCTGTGGTTCTCTGGTTGCTTATTCTGTGGTCATTTTTTGGGTAAATCCAAACTTGTTCCCAGTGCACCCAGAATTGTCCCGAATACACCAAGAATTTTTATTTAATTTAGTGTGGGGCCACATTTAGTAAGTTTTTAATAATTCTTCTTTTTTAAAAAACTTAATTTATTTTTGTTACAAATGTTTCTCCTTTTCCCCCCTAGACACCCTCCTTCTGATCCCCCCCCAGCATTGTTGTCTGTGTCCATTGGTTATGCATACATGCGTAAAAGTTCTTTGGTTTATCTCATCCCCCCCCCCCCCCGCCTCCCTTTAATAATTCTTCTAATTTATTAGTCTAATATCCCAAGCCCATTTTAAAATCAATCATTTGTGTTTGAGGAATGATGAATTAAAAGGTAGGTAAACTCGTCTTACTTTCCATGAATGAAATATACCTAGAGCAGGTCTGATGTACATTCTCACACGTGAATATTAGGAATGCAGTTCTGAGGAGTCCTGGCCTTGTTAGGATATACCTTTATAGATTTAGATCACGGCCTCTTACGCTTGACAACTCTTTCAGAACTGCTGACGGACGGGGGAGGACTCAGCCCCATATGTCCTTCACCCCACTCTGTCGTTATTGATAACACAATGAACCAGTGTGCTTTCTGTATATCATTCAAGACTTTCGAAAGTGCTTCCACAGACATCTGTTGCTTGGCAGAGGGTGAACTCCATGATGGCGAGGCCTGGGCCTGTGTTTGCTCATGCTCTATGTGTCGCCCAGCAGACTGGCCAGCGCCTGTCCAGGGCTTTGAAATATTATTAATTGAGGGGAGGGAGGGAGGGAGGGAGGGAGGGAGGGAGGACCAGCCTCTCTCTGCTTCACAGCATCTGCCCTGCCACCACTTCTGTGTGGGTGACCGTCACCTCGTAGCTGAAATTGTGCCACAGCCTTCCATGTGGCCCCCTCCCTCTAGCCGGTCCTGCCCTGCCAGCCCCTTCACACCGCGGCCCCCTTGATCTTTGTATAATGTGATTCTGAACATGCCACTTCCCTGTGTAAAGCTTCCTGTTTCCCTGAGGTATTGCCAGCCCACATCCTGCCACTCTTCACCCTGCAGACTGTGTGCCAACCACCCCGGACTGCTCCCATTTCCTCACACCTGCCAGATTCCCTCTGGCCTCTGTAGACGCTGAGCCCCAGCCTGGAGTCCCTTGGCCCTTAGGGCTCCAGCTTTGCTGTTACCTCCTCCCAGAGGCCTTCCCTGAGCACCAGGCTGGGTTGGGGGCTCCTCCTGTGTGACTCCCGAGTCTCCACTGTGATGTCACTGCTTGCTTTTCTGGTTCCCACTGGATTCCAGAGCTTCTTGAGGCTGGGGCCTGGGCTTCATCGTTGCGGAATCCACCCAGTGCATTGCCTGCTCATCGAGGGTCCTCGAGGATGTTTGCTGAGTGGGGGAAAGAGCGTTGCAGGGTAGCTGAACTGGCATGTGATCTGGAGCCAGGAGGAGCTTCTCAATGACTGGCAGTGACCTTGGGCCATATTCGAGCTCCCAGACCTTAGCTTCTCTCCCTGGGGAACGGGATGGGCCATCGCTTCCGACCTCACAGTGTTTGTGAACATTCAGTGAGCCCGTGTAAGGGAGGCATTTAGCTCAGGGCCTGCTCTGGAACGAGCTGCAGTAAATTGTTCTTCCTCTCTTCCGTCTCCCCCTTCCTGCCCGTCAGCCAGGCCACACCGCTGTCACAACGACAGAATGTTGGTACCAGCGTCCGAGGCTTGGTGCCCTGGTTCCAAGTCATCTGCCAGGCGGCTGAGACCCTTGTGAAAAGACACACTCCTGGGCCTCACCCCGTGGTTCTGGAAAGGGTCCAGAAATGTGTATTTTTTTCAAGTTTCTGATGCTCAGCCATGATTAGGAGCCTTTGACCTAATCCAACCTCTCACCCAAAGCAGGAATCCTACTTAGGTGGCCTTTTCTGGAACATCTCAGTGACCAGGCAGCTCACTGCATTTCGAAGTCCCCTGTTTATTGTCGGACAGCAGCTGAGTCAGAAACCTCCTTATCTACCGGGCCCAATTCTGCTTCTCGACAGTGCCCGGCCTTTAGCCCAGGTTCTGCCTCCGAGACACGCGGATTAGGTCACACCATCTCCCACATAGCCATAGGTACTCGCAGTGACTACTGCGTCCCTCCAAGAGTTTTTCTTTCCCAGGCTAAACATTCCTGGTCCTGTAAACTCGAGTTTGCTAACTGGCGCCTGTGGGCTGCATCCGGTCCGCAGATGTGTTTTGTTTGGCCTGTGGTGTTTGAAAAATATTGAATAAGTTGCCAACATTTAAAAATCATGGCATTTCACTGAAAAGTCTGGAGCTCCGGCGTCTCTTGAAAACTCAAAAGATCTGGGTTCACAATTCCAGTTTTGGACAAGACATAAATTCTCCAGATTGTTACACAAATTTGCAGGCTGTTGTTTTAATCCCTCCATTATATTGGCTAGCCCCCACCACTTAAGTCATTATATCACTTGTTTTGTTGATCTTTCATTATTATTTTTTTTCCTGTTAATCCTCACCCGAGGATATTTTTCCATTGCTTTTTTTAGAGAGTGGGAGGGAGGGAGAGGGAGAGAGAGAGAAACATCGATTGGTTGCTTCCAGCATGACCCCGACTGCGCTGGGGATCGAACCTGCAACCCAGGTATGTGCCCTTGATAGGGAATCAAACCCATGACCCTTCAGTCCACGGGGTGATGCTCTGACTGCTGAGCCAAACCAGCCAGGGCTGAACCCCTATTTTTAATGTTTTGAGTGTAACCCTGGGAGTGGAATTTCCGGTTATATGTTAATTCCGTGTTTGGGTTACTGAGGGACTGCCAGACAGTTTTCCACAGTGGCTGGACCACTTTATACTCCCATGAGCAATATTCTAATTTCTCCACATTCTCATTTTTGTTTTGTTTTCTTTGAGCTGATCTCGTGTGTCTGAAGTGGTATCTCATTGTGGTTTTGATTTATATTTCTCTAATGACTAATAATGTTGAGCATCTTTTCATGTGCCTGTTGGCCACTTGTATATCTTTTGGGGATTTATGTATTATAACATTTGTTTTTCATAGCCTTGACTTTGGTTTCTTTCTCATTTTTGCTATCATGAATACTGTTGTTAGGAACATCTCTATACAAAAATTGTCTGGATGTTACTTCTGTAGGATAGCTTCCTTGAAGTGGGATTATGGAAGTCAAAGGTATGATATTTCTAGGATGTTGATGTGAAAGATCAGATTCAGCACTGCATGTTTGAGGAGTGTGTATAAGTTGCTTGGAAAGCCTTTTCAAGCATTTGTGCTAGGATTTCTATCTCTGACTTACTGCATTAGGCTCATTGGAGGGGGATCCCATTTCCCAGGAGATTCTGATAAGTGACCCAGCTATGAACTATTAGTCAAGTTTCTTCTGCAGCCATGTAGGTCTTCCAAAAAAAAAAAAAAAGGCAGTATTCACTGTCCCAATACTCTGCCCAGTTCTGAGCGGATTGGTCCTGCTACTTTTCCAGCCGTGGGCGACATGCTTGGTGGCCCTGCTGTTCTCGCAGAGTGAGCTTACCATCACCTGGACCCCTCAGTGGGTTTTTCACTCATAAATTCTGGTCTTCCCCTTCTTGTTCTTGGGGAGCTGATTGTTTTGAACCTATTTTTTCTGGGGAGGAAACAGGTTTCTGCTGGCTTTGTGACTTGCCCTCGTTATATAACACCTACTCACCAAGGCTAGAGCAAACCCAGATCTCCTGGCTCCCCAGATCATTTCTTTTCACTTCCCTCATTGGCGTTGTTTTGACATTTTCGACTGGTCATGATTCAAGAGCCGAAATGTAGTCGCACATGCCAAATGCTCTCGGAGTGCTCTGAGGGAGAGAACAGGCCTCAGCACGTCCGGGCAGGCCCTTGCTGTCACTCGGGACCTTAGTTTTACTGCCTTTGGCCAAGCCCAGTTCTATCCCTGGGAGGAGGAAGGGCAGCCAGAAGTCCCCTTGGTTGGGACCGCGGGACCATGATCTCAAAGGACCCATGATCCTGTTGTGCGTTTTAGACCCCTGGAGTGTTGTGTATTGACTGGGTAACCGTTGCTAAGGGTTTTGATGTTAGGTGCGCACTGTAGATTCTGAAATCTAGATTTCACTTGCAAATTTACTAATGGGATCTCCACACCATTTAGAGCTGGTGCAGGGGGAGGTTGGTGAGGAGAAGGGTTGTGGCTCCACCGAGACAGGAGCCCCATCAGTTATGCTCAGCGGCCCACAGGAGGCTTCGGGGCAGCTGCCTCCCTGATGCCCAGTTTGCCTTTGGTCTTTGGGCTGGTGCAACGGAGGTCAGGGGCTCCTCCCCACCCCCCGCACTGCTAAATAGAAGCACACAGCAAATTAGGTTTTATTTAAACTCAGTAATTCCCTCTCCTTATTAAAAGTTCATATTTTCTACAATATGACTGTCAAGATTATATCTTTCATCTTGGCATTCAAGTTCACATCCTCTGAGTAAATCTTGTTTTCCTAATGTTTAAAAAATATGTCGAAAGCTAATTTTAGACCAGGAAGGGTAATAAAAAAGAAAAAGAGAGAGAGAATCTCAGACTTCCCTGTGGCGCCACCTCAGTTAAAAATTACATACAGCTTTTTAATTTTAAGTCTTTGAGATAAAAGGCACATTAATTTCCTTATGCCTAATTCATTTTCAGAGCTTTCTCACAGTTACTTATATTCATTATCAAGGCATAATATATGTCTGGTATACACGCCGTGCTCTCAAATCTTATTTACCAATATGATAACATTTAAGACATGCTACTAAATATATGTTATATTTAAATGGACGTGGTAAGTTGAAAACACAGCATTTCAACATAGAGTGAAATACCAACACTAGTTTATCATATACCAACTAGTTTATTAGCTAGTTTATCAATACCAACCTTTTTAACAGTTTTTGATTCTCAAAAGAAGTCAGGTTTTTGTGGGTTTTTTTTGCTTTAAATTACAATAATTTAAACTTCATTAATACTTTCTTCCATGTTATTTTCCAGAGATAGGAACAGTTTAAATGACTTGTTTAATGGGTACAGAAGAAGGTGATTTCTGTGTGTGTGTGTGTGTGTGTGTGTGTGTGTGTGTGTGTGTGTTGGCAGGGGGTGGGGTGGAACATGGGAAGAGATTTGGGGCATATTTTCAAGCTTATGCTGGCTGGAAGTAGTGCGTATTATTTTATTACTTCAGTTGTATAGTTGACATAGAGTGTTCTGGGTGCACAGCATAGTGATTCGACACTTACAGAGTGATCACCACAGTTAAGTCTAGTTACCACCTGTCACCATACAAAGTCGTTACGGCACCATTGACTGTATGGCCTGTGCATGACTTCCCCATGACTTTTTGGAAGAAGTGCACTTTAAATCAGTGTTGGTAATGCTTTGCTGGCGGCTAAGCTTAGGATTCTGTTACACCTTTAAGCAGAGGCAGGTGGGAGCGGGGTTCGTGAGAGGGGCTGTTTAGAAACGCAGTGACTTGGCAAAGGGGCTGCTTGTGGTCACTCCTGAGCATATATGTGTCAAAAGCCACTGCTATTCCCTGGCTCATTGGTCACTCCAAAATACACCCCCCCCCCCCCCATCAATCTAGTATAGTCCCAGGTCCTTAAACTCTGCCTTTCCCCACAGACACCACTGACTTCTTAGCCCTTCTTGTTTCCCCCTTTGCTGAGTCAGAGAAGGCCCCTAAAATACTGGGGCTGAAAGGACCTCCGAGCTCTCTCTCCGACCTTCATTGTGTCCAAGGGAAACTTGGCCCCCATTTTCGTAGTCTGGAGGACGCGGCTCAGTCCTGCCTCATGGCTTAATTGTTTTGTGTGGGTTAGGCTTATTTCTCAGCTATATTTGGCTCTCTCAGAGGAAGGGACTATGTCACACATTTCTTTTGTATTTTCATAAAAATAGCACGTGATAGGTACTCAGAAAATGCCTTCAGCTCCGGTAGTGCTTTCTGTGAAATGCTCTGGCCAGGGCAGACTCCGACAGAGGCTTGTCTGTTTCAGCACAAACTAGATACAACCTAAATGCTCATCTAAAAGGGAATAATTGAATATATTGTGATATTTTCATATTATGCAGCATTATACAGCTTTTAGATAGATGAGTTAATCCTATACCTACTGACCTGGGGGATGTCCTCAATATATTCTTATTCTTGCAAATAACAAGAAAGAAAAATAGTAAAATCTTACCTAGGTGATAACAGTATAACTTCCTGTATCTGTATCTATATTTCTGTATATCAGCAGGAACGTGGGGAAAGATGTGGAAGGATACACATTAGCCTGTTAGCAGTGGTGGTGGGAAAGGTTGGTAAGTTGTTTCTTAACCTGTATTCTGTGTTGTTACAACAGGGAAAGATGAAAAACCATCAAGAGAAAAGAGAAAATGCATAGAGGTTTTCATGCATTAGAAAGTCCCTTTTCCATAGTATTTCTTTCTAGTTTTCAAACTTTGTGTGATTAAAAAAAAAAAAAAAAAAAAAAAAAAAGAGTTTGCCCTTTGATTAATTTTTAGAATTAGGAAATAAAGATAGCATTATACTTGGGTTAAGGCTTTTTTGTTTGTTAGTTTCTGCTTGTGACATGAAGATAAGTTTTCTTTTTATCAACACTTAAGCTACAAAGGTAGCACTGAAACCGAAAGCCTTGCCACTCTGGTTTCTGCGGTGGGGTGGGGAGAGACGAGCAGGTTGTTCAGATGCAGGGTGCTAACTGACTTCACAGCCCTAGGAACTTCCTGTCCCAGAGCTGAGCAGAGCAGAGTGCAACAGGAGAGCCTTGCCTAAGTGGAAAAGTAAGAAAGCAAGTGCTGCAGAACTTCCGGCGCTACCTCGCCAGTGGCTGGGTGGCTCTGCTCCAGAGGGCCGTGCATCCCACAGAGGAACTTGGTGAGAGTTTCTGAAGCAGGCAGCATGCCCGAGCCGGCTAGCTCTTGCTGCGTGAAGGTGGACATAGTTCCTTTACCTTTCAGATCCACATCTTGCCACCAGAAGAATGTGCTTCCCCACAGCTGATGGACACTCTGTCCCCAGGTCCTCTTCTCCCCAGACTGTGGCTGCAATCTCCTAACTTGTATCGCTCTAGTCTTTTCTTCCAGTTCATCACACAGTCCACTTCCAGCGTGATCGTTCTAAAGCACAACTCTTGGGTCACTTCCCTGCTCAAAAGCCTCGCATGGCTTCCCAGTTCTGTAGAAGAGAGTCCACATTTCTTAGCCTGGCAGTCAAAGCCTCCTATCATATGATCCCTGTCTGCTTCTCAGCTGACCTCACTTCTCTCATGCTCCAGCCACATGGAATTGTTCCCTGTGCGTGTCCTGTCTTCCCAGCTTCTGCTCATATCTGTCCACCTCTACCTATTTAAATTCCCTCCACTCTTCAATATTCAGCTCAAAGGCTGCTGCTTTCAGCAGGCTACATATGATTTCCCTTCCTTCTCCATGTACTTCTCCTGTGGCATTTACCTTACACTCCGGTTGTGCAAACCCATCTGCTTCCTCTTACACCCATCAGCGGAGTGACTGACACAACATCTCAGTGTCTGAATTTCTTCTGCTTAGTAAACTTCTTAGATTTAATCAGTCTTTGTTGGATTGTATTGGATATGGTTATCTGAAATTTACCAGATTAATTTTTAAAAAACATATCTTTCATCGCTTGTTGGGAGGGGGTGCTGGCAGAGAAAAAGGAAATATGAACTGAGTTGGCGTCTAAGTAAGGAAATATTCTATGACCATCCTTTTTTTTGCAAATTTTCTCATTTTATGTTATCTAATGTTTTTCAGCCTCTTGGACTCCTCTTTCCCAGCTGCCTTATCATTTCCTTCTGACACCTGTCACTGATCACCCTTGCCATGACATTGGGTGGGGAAATTTCAAAGATTCTTCCTGGAAGACTACACTAAGGGAATCCCTAATATATCTGCTTTCCTGGTTGTGTGGGCAGCAAGGGACCCTCCAGTCATCTCAGGCGGGGAGACTAACTGAGGTCCTGGTCAACCCACCACCTTCGATTGAAGAGTGGTCTGACCAGCCAGAGCCGGGAGGTGACTGTTTTTCGCATCTCCCTAACCCCCCCCCAGGCTTCCTGTGACGAGGTGGGGAGAGTTTAACTGCTATCTCCTTTCCCAAGGAATATATATGGAATTCAAAGAAAAAGAACTACAGAAAGGAAGGAGGAGGTTTAGAAGAAAACTGTCGTGGTCTTTGGAAAGACTTGGCTGGGCAAAAAGTGGCTCCTGGTGTTTTGAAAAAATCCTGGTTCTAACAAATTTCAGGCACACCCCATTTGGAGTTTGCCTGAATCGTGAATGACGGCCTATGACTGAGTTAATCCATATATCTCGTATGTGGCCATTGCATCCTTGAATACAGCGTGAATGCCTTTTGTGTCTGTGCGTGGATTTTGTTGTTGTTTTTAAAGGACACTGGAATTGCTTTATTTAGCTTCTAATTTCTGAGAGTCTCAAAAATTATAATTACTGTCAACTACAAGAAAATATTACTGTAGTTATAGATTATTTTCTATTATATTTTTTCTTTAGGAATGCTATTTTATTTTTGCCCTATTTTGGTAAGGGATGTACATGCCGGGCATTCATAAAAAGTCATGTTTGTATAATACATCCTAAAACTGAGAACCACTTTCTGTATCTGAACAAACAAACAAAATTACTCTGAATACACTTATTACCCTGAGAATCATCTTCTGGATGTATAAAATTTTTCCCCACAAAGATCACTAGAATGGCTTATATTGATTAACATTATTAAATCACCTTTTATATTTGAAACTGCATGAATTCAATATGCTATAAGATACAGTTAAACAAAGACTGTAAGCAAAAATAAGATAGGAAAAAACCTCTAACAATTTTTCAAAACAGGAAACTGTTGTTAGAAGTATATTGTTCTTTTGGTTTCACTAAAATGACACGGACTTTAATGTTCTGTATGAATTCACCTCTTGGATCCATTGTGCTCCTCCTTAAATGAACTTTCTTTAAAAGTTAACTCCCGAAGGCTATTTAATTAACTTAGCTAACGTTTAGATTTGATCTCCAACCATTCGACACTAGACAGAGTGAAAAAAGATGTGGAGAGTTGGCAGCAGACCCCAGTCAAAATATGGCGTTTGGCAAAGTCTGTCTGCCTTGTTTTGCTTTTCTCTTTATGGATGTGGCTTATTTTTGAAATGCTGTGGTTTAAATCCAGTGATCAAGTGACAGGTCTGACAAAACAGAGCTCACTTCCACAGAGGTTCTATAGGGGGAAAATGGAAGTGTTCCAGGAACTAAAGGAAGTAACCTCGATGTCACCTGGAAACATTAGTGTCCCGGGGGCAGGAGATTTGAGCTCTCTGTGAAGCGTGGAGGAAAGGGGCCAAGATGCTGAGCCAAACTTGCATCCAGGAATAGAGCACATCAAAGAACTGCAAACAGTATCTGTTGTTTCCACTGCATAGATCCCTGTAAGTAGCCATCGGGGGGCCCGAGATAAAGGAAGATTGGAAAGCTCTTCCCTATGATGCCTTGCATTACGGCAATAGTCTTCTAGTATGGGTTCTCTAGCTGCGTTCTCAACTCCTCCTGTGTTCAGTGCACACCGTGGACAGCTTAAATGTTTGCACAAACTCTTGCTCAAGAGCCTAGTTTCTGTTTGCCCACATGACTAGGTTAAAATTCCTTCTGTTGGCTCAATGCTCTCCCCACTTAGTTATTTACTTTTCTAACTTCTTCATTTACTACTCTCCATCAGGAAAGGTTTATTCCAGTCTGTCTTCAAAATCCAGTTTAACACCGACCTTCATCTTTCTGATAACTCATACCCACAGTGAGCTCCCCTGCTTTGAAAGATTGTGGCTGTTTGTTTTCTAACTTTTGGCAAGATTGTTTTATTGTCAGAAATATGTACACATATATAGTCACTATGTGGCATATATGTACACACAGAGAGTATATATATATGGTGACTTTTTTTTTCTTAGTGAGACATATGGTGTGTAATATTTCTCTATAGAAAATACATTGAGCCCAGTTGGTGTGGCTCAGTGAATTGAGCATTGCCCCATGGACTGAGAGGTCCTGATTTGATTCCCGGTCAGGGCACATGCCCGGGTTGTGGACTTGATCCCCAGTGGGGGGCGTGCAGGAGGCAGCCAACCAATGTTTCTCTCTCACATTGATGTTTCTATCTCTCTCTCCCTCAAAAAATCAATCAACTGTATATTTTTTTTTAAGAAAGAAAGAAAATACACTGAAATTGAGGCCGTATTCATGACCATGAATTATATATGTTTATTCCATATTCATTGCATTGCATTGTATCATATTAATATGACGTGTGAGAGAAAGTACTCAACTTCAAGAAGCAAGAAAACTAAGTCCTAGTCTCCAGTCAGTCGACCCCTTCACAACTACAGACATGGAATTGATCTCCTTTGTGAGCACCAGGAGATCATAAAGGAACACTATAAGTGTATACATTTATGATATCCTTCAATAGTGAAATTATGATTTCACATCCCATCCAGTGGACGCAAATACGTGGCTCACTTTGATTAGTCAAAGAAAGAAGATGTATTATTCAGGTGAGTTGCTTTGCTTTTGGTTTTGTAGCTAGGTCCCTAAGTACAGAGAGGTTGTGTGGCATTTTTTAGTTTGCCCGGTGTAATAAAGACCATGGAAGGCTCAGCTGGATTTTTGCTCCCCTGTTTATAAAAGCTTCTCTCCCAGTATGATGAGCCCCTCTGCTTCGCAGGTGGTGTTGAGTGGGTTATAATCCTAAATTGATTTATTTGCTCTGTAATTTTTTATCTAATCTCCCTAGATCACTTATTTTTCCTATTTTAAGGTAGATGGACATAAATTCATTTGACTGCGAAAGTTTTTAAACTTCTTACCTCAAAGTCAGTACTAATCACTATTTCTATTGAGTGCACATCAGGCATCCGGCCCTGTACAAGGGGTGCTATGTATATTATGTAATTTCTTAAACACATCTTATAGAATGGCTGTGACAACACCGTTTTATAGATGAGGAAACTATGGTTAGGAGCTAATTCCATACATTCATCCCCTACCGTGGAAGAAAAAAAGAAAGATCTCAGGTCCGCGAAAATCAACGTTGCGTTCAGATTTCAACTTAACCAATAGTGTTGTTTCATCATTTCCTTTTACCTAACCTTTTCTGAGTGCCTGGGTTTCATTTTCCCTGGGGGTAGCTGTCCTCTGGTGAGGGTGGTAGTGAGCAGTAGTGCATTAAAGAGCAGAGAGAGAGCCCAGGAGGATCTCAGGAAAGGAAGGTGCCACAAAGAATGTGCATGTTCCAAAAACCGGATAATTGGTCCATAAATAACTCTAGTCAATGCCAATGTGTTACTTTCATTTTGGAAAAGATTAGATAATAAATTAATTTTTTCGTTTTTCTGCCTAATTGTAGTTATTTTTTCATAATGTTTAAAGAGCTAATGAATAGCTGCATATAGGGAGGATATTACTGATACTTGGGATTTTGTGTTTTTTTTTTCTGTTATTAATAATAATTGGAAATAACTGGAAATGTTACAGACATTAGCTCTGCAGCATAGTTTGTAGGAGGCGTTTTCAGACAGGTAGTCCTGCACTAAAAAATGTTTATGAGGATTCAGTTTATTCTGTACAGTTCTTAAGGGAAACAGATTTTGATTTTATGATCATCATTATCTTTCTGTGATGGAGTGAACTTCTCCCCAAGTCAAGAGTGATCTATATTCAGGAAGCACTTAATGGCATGCTTTCCGAGGATCACACAGCAGGACCCACATGAATAGAGCTAACAAGTTTTGTCCATTAAATTTAGTGACTCGAACAAATTTTTATTATCCTTTTGTAAAAAATGCAAGAACTGCCTCATGCAAAAACCAGTTGTTACTTAATGAAGTGTTTCAGCATGTTCATATAAGCTGATGGTTTCATATGGCCAGATTATTGCTGCATCAGCTATTAGCTACTTAACAGCATGCTCCCAGCTTGCTTTGATGACATACTGTATTCGGAATACTCAAGTATAGACAGATGTTTTGGAATATCATTTTTGCCTCTTGGCTATTGATTGATTCCCAACATCCAGTCCCGATTAGAATGCAAGATGTGAGCAAGACTTGCAGTCTTTAATTACCCAGTCAAATCAGAAAAAGACAAGCAACACACCAGGAATGTGGAATGCATGGCTGGAGCATCTTGGACTTCTTACCGCTGACCGTAGTTACAGACGCTCAGTGACAGCCTCTGTCACTCTGCTCATCTTCCAAAGCCAATCGATTAGTAAAGGATATGCAGCTCTGACAGAGCGAATGTGAAGTGCACCACACAAGGTTTTAGCAAAAATCAAATTGGTGGTTTCATTAGGCTATTTTGGAGGAGGGACCCAATTGCAAGTCGGAGTGGATACTCTACACAGGTGGTCCTCTCTCCACAGAACCCGTGATGGGCTTTACTCTTAAAATGTTGGATGCACTTTTTAAAAGTGGAATTGAGGGAATAATTGAATCGGGTTTTGCAATTATGAAAATGATACTTTAAAATGATACTTTTCCTAACAACTTGGATCCTCAGGGATCAATAGGAAAGTGTGTGTGTTTTTTTTTCTTTTGGAATGTAAATAATGTGTGTGTTTACTTATTACCAAGAACTCTCTCAGAAGCTTGCGTTCTTTTATATCTCGAATAAAGTGCATCCTCCAGCTACCTTACTTTTAATTACACAACCTGAACATTTACGCTTATCTCCCAGGTAACAAATTACTGTCTTGCTCCCCCTAGTGGAATTATAACTCTACTGCAAAATTTGAGAATACTGTATCAGTACGTGTTTGATTTAGCATCTTATTTGTGGAAATCAGGTATTTTCTCAATTGGTTTTCAAAGACTGGGTTTAAAATTGAGAAATGTTGCATTGCATGGGCTGATAGGGGATGTGCATAAAAAAACTGGTATTTTTCTGATAAATGTTCAGTTTCTCATGTTAGCAAGTTTAGCTACATAATTTATAATGGCTGCCAAATTCAAAGGGCCTCTCTGCTCTGCACTTCTCCGTCTTAGAGGGGTCAAATGTCATCAGCCTTGCGGACAGTCACCTCTAGAAGACAGCTGTCAACACTCCTGGCAAAGATGGTAGGGAGTGGATAGTTGGTGATGTGGAAGCAGGACAGGTCCCATCTGAATACTGAACCCCGCTTGTGCCATTGGTTAAGTAGGCCCAGGAAGTATTCTTGTACCTTCTGAGTCTATGTGAGGGACTGTGACAATATCCATAGCACATGGCAATCATTTCCAGTTTACAGCGGCTAAGCATTGCTAAGAAGATTCTAATAATTGAAGCTGAAATTACTGCATATCTCTCTTAAGAGTTTAAATTTACCTTCTTAATTGAATTTATTGGGGTGACATTGGTTAATAAAATTATACAGGTTTTAGGCATACAATTCTACAGTACATCATCTGTATTTAAATTTCTTTGGGGAATGATAACCAAAGGTTTCATGGCATCAGAATCTCTCTTTTTTTCTGCCACTATTTGCTTTTCATAACTTTCACCCTTGTTATGAATTTGTATTGATCGGCTTTGTACCTGTCGCACACAAAGCAGTCCTATTTTGTGTGTGCTAGTGTTGAATGTTTGAAATTTCGAAAAGAAAAACCTGTAAATGCCAAGGCTTAGGATTCTACTCTTTTTCAGGTAAGATTTTGCTTCTAAGCCTTATTAAGGTCAAGGCAAAAGCTCAAAAGATACAGTGCCTGCCAGTTAGTGATTACTACAGTATAAGTACTTTATACCTATGGGCAAGAATATTGTAATTAAAGTAGTTCCCCTTTCTTAAAATTATGTAATCAAGACAGTGTTTAGGTATATCTTTTTCCAAATATTTATTCCCAGAGTAAGTGTTTATACTTCGGGAAAAATAAAACAGCAGGATTAGATTAAAATCCCAACTAAAGAATGCCGAAGTGTTCTCTGGCCATGTTTTATTTGGGAGTGTAGAGAAAAAAAGAAACACCTGTGATAATAAAAAAAAAAAAATACTAACTTGCTCAAGAGTCACAGTAATTTAGTTTAAGAATTACATCCATGCAGACACACAGCTTCCGTTCAAGCAAAGTGTGTGTCTGTGACGTTCGGGTTTGGAATCCCATGATGCTTGGACTCACAATTGTGAAGACAGTGATGTCACAGTGGCCGCTGGGGCTAGAGATGTCCATCTAGCAAGACTTTGGAGAATAGGCACTTTTCTAATCCTCCAGGAGTGTGAGGGATTTGTGTGTGAATCAACATATGTCTCTGTGTGTACACACGAATGTCGATGCCCATGCAAACCTAGGCATGTACATGTGGGTATATCTATGTATATATGTGGCTGAAGTATTGGAAGAGTTACAGCTTAGCTCAGTTTCTATTTCCCAGTGGAATCTGGAAATGCTATACATTGACAATACTCCCCAAAGCAGCTGTTCAGAGCTAGGCCTGGAGGGTTAGACAAGTGTGCACACCATCCTCTGCTGGGAATTCTGTGCATTGATGATACCCTTCAAAACAGTCTCAGGGGCTGTGCCAAGAGGTGTTTGGGAAGCTGCCATACCACTCCCTGCGTAAGGACAGTGCTGGCATCCTTGTCTGGCAGCTTTGTCAGGGTGGCTCTCCTTGGGATTCTTCCAGCCATAGCTTGGAACCCTTGTCTTTGCTGAGAAGTGTGAGGACTGATTGCAACAGAATATCTGTTCACATTTCTTCCACTCACAGTGATGAGAGAGGCTTTCCTTACCGACGTGTGTTTCCTTAAAGTGACTGACCCGTGGTGCATTAACTACTGGGCTGGGTTTGTTCTTCAGCATCTGAACTTCTCAACTGTTGATTTAACACTAGTATCACTCTGCCTCTGCTTGTCATCCTGTGATTATTGGGGTTTATTTGTTTTCTCTTAGGGTTCCCAAAGGCAGAAAAGTGCACACGAGCATTTGGCCAGGAGCACAGCAAATAGAGAATTATGAAACAGATACATAAGATTCAGTATTTGTGTTGAAATCCTGAGTTTTTGTCTGATCTGTGTTTCATGTGAAATGTAGTCCTCACCACGGGGCAGATGACGCGGACACTTGGTTACCAGGCAGCCAGTGGCAGGGGCTCCTTGTCAGACAGGGAGCAGCTGCCCCTGCGCTAGGAGAAGACGTGCGTTCTCTCCAAGACTTCTTTCCCACAACTTAATTGTTGGTGATTTCAGAACATATTTCTGGATCATACACCTTGGCAGGAACGTAGAATTGAGAGAATATTTTGGGCAAAAAAAGAGATACATCTGTTCACTTGCTGGAAATTTGTATGGCACAGGGGAAAACTGTGGACAAGTTTCTGGCATATTGAAATATCTGCAGTTTAACTTTTTTTGTTTTTAGAGAGAGTGGAAGGAAGGGAGAGAGAGAGAAAAAAAAACATCGATACGAGAGAGACAAACATCAACTGGTTGCCTACTGCACAACCAGGGATTGAACCTGCAACCCGGGTACATGCCCTTGACCTGGAATCGAACCCAAAGACGCTTTGGTCCGTGGCTGATGCTCTAACCACTGAGCCAAACTGGCCAGGGCCAGTTCAGCATTTTTTACATAGTGTTGGCTCAAGGAATCTTACTCTATCCCACTGCCAGTAGTTATATTGCCCCCTCCCCCCCAATTAACAAGAAATGCTGTTAAAGCCTGTAAGAAAGGCAACTGGATGGTAAAAAAGAGGAAAGGAAATTTATAGGAAGAGTGAGCACTTGGGTTCTCACATGGGTAGCACGGGAGAGGCTGAGCAGGTGCTAAAGGCAGGCAGTGCTCACCAGCTCCTAAGAACGAAGTGGCATTTATTAAAGATCTAAATTCACAGGCCCACATCCCACATATACTAAATCAGAATCTGCAGGGAAGGATCTGGGAATATTGTTTTGACAAGCATCTCTGGTGATTCTTATGGTCAGGCAGGGCTGGGAAACTGTCTTCTAATTGCCTACTAGGACTAAAGTATTAACAAAAGCTGTGAGTGAGTGTGTGTGTGTGTGTGTGTGTGTGTGTGTGTGTGTGTGTGTGTAATTGCCAAGGTTTTTATTTTTTTAATTAATTAACTTATTTTTGTTACAGATGTTTCTCTCTTTTCCCCCATTGACACCCTCCTCCCAATTGCGCCCCTCCCCCGCATCTGCCAAGGTTTTTAAAGTTTGGAAAAAAAAAAAAAAGGTCAGTCCGGCCGGTGTGGCTCAGTGGTTGAGCGTCGACCCATGCACCAAGAGGTCGCCGGTTCCATTCCCGGTCAGGACACATGCCCAGGTTGTGGGCCCGATCCCCAGTGGGGTGCATGCAGGAGGCAGCCAGTCGATGTTCTCTCTCATCGACATTTCTAGCTCTCTCTCCCTCTCCTTTCCTCTCTCTCTAAAATCAATAAAGGAAAAGAAAAGGTCAAATATTCCATATTCTCATTGTTAAACATTTCTTAATGAAAACATGTTATGTGTGTAGGGTTATATGGCAGCAGAGGGTTTTCCCATTATTATCTCAGTTGTTCCTAACAATAGTCCTTGAAGGGCTGGGCAGCAAAGATGGGGCTCACCCCCAGAATGCGCCCGAAACGAGCTCAGCAGGTGGTGGGGCTGGCTTTGCACAGGATTCTTCACCACTTGGGGCAAGCCCAGCGCCAGCCCCAGAGCCCACCACTTTTCCTCTTTTACCCCGAGCTCTGGCCACCAGGTTGGCAGCATTTCTAGCATATCAGGTTCTTTGTGCATTCGTACCTTTGCATGCCCTCATTTCTTGCCTGGAATGCCCTTCCTTCCCTGTTTGCAAACTCATATTCATGAAGGCGCCTTCCCTGAAGCTTCTCTGGACTCTTTTCACCCTTTCTGCCAGAGCAGAGCTAGTTTCCCTTTTAGCTGTGTTTCCCTCACACTTCATAGATCCTACTATGTGCTCAGTAATGCCCCCCTTCTTCCTGCTCCTCTCCCACCATCACACTTTGGATAGGCAGTGGACTGTAGTCACGTTTAAAATACTCAGTGCTGCCCTGGCCAGTTTGGCTCAGTGGTTAGAGCGTCGGCCCGTGGACCAGAGAGTCCCAGGTTCGGTTCCCGCTAAGGGCATGTACCTGGGTTGCAGTTTGTCCCCGGCCCTGGTTGGAGTCTTGTTGGTGGCAGCCAGTCGATGTGTCTCTCTCACGTCGATGTTTCTCTCTCTCTTCCTCCCTCTCTCCCTCCTGCTGTACCTAAAGGTAAATGCAAAAATATTCTCGGGTGAGGATTAAAAAACAAACAGAAAACCCAGTGCTTGTTGGCTAAAGCCATGGGAAGTGTTCGGAAATGATTTCAGAGGTTTTTCAGATATTGACAAAGAAGTGTTCAGGAGGCCAGCATCATGGCTGTGAACACGCAGGAGTGGAATTGTCTGAGGGAACCAGGGAACGTTGTCCGACCAGATAGGGCAGTGCCAGCTGGGGTGGGGGTGGGGGGGCTGTATGCACAAAACCGCTGATTTGGTGGTTTCCATGTTGGGGAACTTAAGGGCCTGTCAAGGACAGTTTCAACTGTGAGCGATTGTCGTGGTATACCCACAGCCTCAGGTTAGCTGTGACTGTCTGTCATGGCCTTCAGATCGTGTTACTGTCATTTCTTTATGCAAATATCTCCGCCACTAGACTTCTAGTGAGGGTGGGTCTGGGCCGTATTCGTCTTTATCTGCCCATTGATAATTGTTGAATTAACTTTTGGGGAACAAATTTTCTAGCCATCTACCTCTGAGTGCAATCAAATGTATTTAATTATAGTTGTAATTCAAATTCTCCTGTGTTTACAGCCACCACTGGTCCAAGCTATCTTCAGCGGCGATCCGGAGGAGATACGGATGCTCATCCATAAGACCGAAGATGTGAACGCTCTGGTAGGCGATGCTGTGTGTGGCCAGCTCAGGCTCCCTTACCCTTTCTGCACCATGGACCTCACTGGTGTCTGGTGAAAGCTCAGGATTCTGTCTTTAAATCCATAAAATAAAATGTATAGTGTTAGAAAGGAAAGATATTGAAATACTGTTATCAAAATATTAAAAATCAGATTTGTGATATAATAACAGATGTGCTTCTTTAGGAACACATCTAAATAGCACGATATAGCAGAAGATCTAATAACGACCGTGATTTAAAAATAGCGATGAGCGCGGTCCATCTTCTGCATTGTCTGAGACTTCCCTGATGTGGTGTGAACGTACCTGCGATTTCCGCTGACGGCACAGTCACCATTACTGCTGATTCTGCTGAGGTGTGCTGCCTGTACTTATAACAGAAGGAACTGTGACATTTCCATGAGAAGTTAGTGAAAATAAAGATGTCATATTTTTATATCCAGAACCCACGCCTTATAGCTGGGGTCGACCTATTATGGTCTGTCACCTGTTTTTGTACAGACTGCCAACTAAGAATGGGTTTTTTTGTTTTTTTAAATGGCTGAAAAAAATGAAAAGAAGAATAATATTTAGTGACACGTGAAAATTATGTGAAACTCAAATTTCAGTGTCCACAAAAAAAGTTTTGTTGGAACACGGCCAGTCAACTTTTGCAACAAGAGTTGAGTAATTGTGACAGAGACTGTGCGGCCTGAGTAGCCAGAAGTATTTACTATCTGGCCCTTTAGAGAGAAAGGTTGCTGACCTCTGCCCTGGAGTGTCCGTGAATCTGGGATCATGGATGAATGAAGCATCCTGTGTGTACCTGAAATCGGCTGTAATATATGTGTGCGCCTGTGGACATTTATATTTTTCTGGGAAAGGGTCAGACATTTTACAAAATTATTAAAAGGGTCCATGGCCCCTAAAAGATTAAGAGGCATTATATTGGGAAGATCTCAAAACAAACCTGTGATGAAGAAAGAGTTAGTCAATAATTTACCCTTTTAATCGTTTCCTAGACCTGGGTTAAACAAGCAATTATATGCAGTACATGCTACTGATTCTCTTAATGTAACTCAATTACCTAAATGCTCCGTCCGTGGGGAGAGGAGTTCTCTTTGAAGTCTCTAGTGTTAAGTGGAAACAACAGAAAGAGTCGAGCATGTCTGCAGTGTAAGGGGAGCTTTGCCATGGGGAAATGAATTGTCAGGTTGTGTCCCTATCCGGTCAGCTGAATGCTTCGTTCAGAAGGCGGGCCACTTGGTGCGGCTGTTGTTCTGTGGCGGTTCAGGTTGCTGTGGCTTTTCGAAAAAGCCTTTGGCAGCTTTTCCCCTGAAAACAACGGGGCAGTGTGTTGTGGCATTTTTGCAAAGTAAGCACAGATGAGGCCAGGGCCAGGCTACTCGAGAAGGCAGTAGGGCATTTGTCCAAGATCTGTGGGGCGTGACCTATATTTCTGAGAGGGTCAAGGTTAACAGTGTTCTGACATCACCCGAATTTGCCCAGTGCATTTCGTGGCTGTGGCCCAAGCCCGGGCAAGCCAAAGGCGAGGTTCCTGTCTTTTCCTGATGATCACAAGCGAACAGAACTTTTGTTATACATTACCGAGAAAGATTGTACTGGCCTCTGAATGGCCTCTATTTCGTCTTAGGAAAATGACAGTTGCTGGCTGATAAAGCTTAGGAGAGCGTAACTGTAGTTGCAAATTAACTCTACTACTAGATTGGTCAGATGGGTTAACTCTAGTGACATGTAGAGTCCTAAATGTACAATGGCTTAAACATCATAGAAGTTTAGTTCTCTTATGAACACATTAGAGGTGTGACTCTTTTCCATATAGGGTCCCAGGTATCCACATGTGGGTTCTAGGGTCCCCCAAGGGGTTCGTCTGCAGTCCAGCCAGCCAGAAGGAGAAGAAGAGCACACAAGCAAAGCATGGGAGGATTTTTATGGGTCAGCTTGGAAGTGGCGTAATCACTTCCACTCCCATCACATGGACCAGAACTCAGGCCCGTCTGCACCTAACGACAAGGGAGGTTGGAAAATCAGTGTGGCTGTGTCCCAAAGAGTTGGAGCAAACGGACTTTGGTGAATAGTTAGCAATCTTGGACACACCAGTCTTGGGTCTTACAGAATTCTAGGGAATTCAAGCGATACCACTTTTCTGTGCAGTGTGTTCTTTATTCATCGAACAGTTATTTACTGAGTTGAGACTCTGTGCTGAGTCCTAGGGATACAGAAGAAGAAGACAGCTCTTTCCCTCATGGAGCTTGCAACGTGGCAGAGAAGTCAGTCACCACATGAGAAGTCACACTGCAGTGCATTTTTGAAAGGGAAAACCCAGGATGCTATGTAGGGGCCTGGGTTAATCACAAGGGACTGATGAAGTGATGTGTAAATGAGACCTAAGGGTAATACGGTGGAATTTGCTTTGCATTTGTGGGCCATTGGATGTGTGGCAGCAGAGAAGGGAGGGATGCAGGGAGGGAGAGGAATCAATGAGTGAATGAGTGGTTGAATGAATGAATGAACAAATACAGGAGGGCCTGAGTTCCTTAGGCTGATCGTATGGCTCTTCAGGGTCTACAGTCCCTTTCCTCCACTCACACCTCTTTTTAAAAAATTTTTCAATTGCAGTTTACATTCATTATTATTCTGTATTAGTTTTAGGTGTACAGCATAGTGGTAAGACAACTGTGTAATTTACAGGTGGTCCCCCCAATGTTTCATGCACCTCCCTGGCCCCTACATAGTTACTACGATATTGTTGACTATATTCCCTGTGCTGTACTTTACATCTCCACTCTCACCTCTCTAGGCTCCCTCTTCACATCCCCCTCTCTTTCCTCAGGTGAGGATAAAGAAGACTTGATCTCCCAGTCTGTTATTGGGTGTGTTGTAGACATTGGGCGTCCTCTGAACATCATGCTTTTCTTTTGCCAACACTCCTTGGGGATCAGTCCTATGGACTCTTTTTCTGAGGGTTGACTGGGTGATTTAGGGGAAGAAGTAGTTACCAAAAGAAACGGAGATGGAAGACACGTAAGGATTAGAAGCCTCAGCCTAGGGATTCAGTGCCGGAGGGAAGAGAAGCTGCAAACTGGTACATTTAAGAGTCAAGAAAGGGAAATAAATGGTGGAGGAGCCTCCTGTCAGGGGGAACACAATATTTATCCTCTTTCCTTCTCAGCCTTTTCTTTTCTCTCTTTTTCCCTGTTTACTTACTTACCTTTTCTTTTCTGGCCTAGGTTCTGATTTTTGGGCCTTTCTTTTTCTTTTACACCTCTCTGTGCCTTTGGATGGGTTGCATGTTAGTTGGTGTAAATACCCTTTGATTAACGGATCCTGATATAGAAAGCATTCTCATTCAGCTTTGCTCTTTGTATTTTTCAAAACTTTATTTCCCACTAATAGTGTTCATGAACCTATGCTTCAACCAAATGAAGTTACTCAACCCATTGGTATTTATTCGGTTCTCACTTCTCACTGTTCCAGTCCCATCTGCCCTTGCTTTCTCCAAGTTGTCCCAATTTCACTTCCTTCTGCTGCCTTCCCTGCCACCCCCCAACTCAACCAGAGACACCCACCTCTTCTCTCAACTCCCATAGCTCTTTGTATCTCACTGATCACTTTACTTGAGTTATTTATATGTTTTACTTTGGAGATACTATGTACTTGTTGATGCGGTCACTATGTCATTCACTCTTGTTTTCTCAATCTCCCAGTCCAGTCTTTGCAACACGTAGTGAGTGAATGACTAAACCTTGCTTTGGTGCTTCTGTTGAGCCAGTTTGTGGGGGCCTATTTTTCATTTCTGCCAGTGAGGACAAGTTTTCTCATAGTGTGTGTCTTAGTGTCCCTCAGGTCTCACTTGTAAGACTGACAGTTCTCTCTGTAAAATTGGAAGTCTGTAGATGGATATGAGAAGCCACTGAAGGATCAGGAAGGGTACTCTGAGTCTTTTGTTGTAGTTTCTCTGGCTAGTAGTATGCCAGGACCTGGGCATGTGGGAAGGCAGTGGTTATGCTCTGAGAAATCCATTTAAATGGACCCAGATGTGGCTGATAACTAGAAATATCTTATTTTTTATTTTATTATTTCTTTAAATCCTCACCAGAGGATGTTTATTGATTTTAGAGAAGGGGAAGGGAGAGAGAGAAACATCAATCAATTGCCTCCCATACATGCCTTGACTGGGTATCAAACCCACAACCCAGGTATGTGCCGTGACTGGGAATTGAACTTGCAGCCTTTTATTGGTCTAACAGTCGACACTCCAACCAACTGAGCCATCCGGCCAGGGCAACTAGAAAGATTTTAGAAGTCTTCAACAGACTAACCTAATTGAGCTCAAGATAGAACATCTGAATTAACAATGAATGCAGAGATTCTGAAAACCAAAATTTGAACTCAGTAAAGGCATTTTTGGGATTATGCTTTGACAACATGACATCAACAGACACTTTTTCTGTGCTACAGTGGAACAGGGTCAGAGACAAATTGGTGCCTGTCAATGGCAAGTGGTAAGGACAAGGAGACCATGTCATGTGAAGAGTGGTTGAAGAAACAGGTGATGTTTTAGACTTGGAAGGGACAGGAGAATGTTCCCAAATAGTTCAAACATTGTCAAGTCAAAATGGAACTAAACTTAATCATTATGTCATGTGGTTGAAAGCTACAGGAAATAAGATTTCAGCTCAAAATATAAAAAATAACTTAATAGACAGAGCTGTCTAAAGAAGTAATGAGGTGACTTGACAATAAGCTCCCTGAAAGACCGGTAGACTGGGGGTTCTCAAGGTGACTGGTGATGGTACATGTGGCCCTACTCTCCTAACCTGTGCCCTTGGCCAATATTGCTAATGGATCATGAGGTTTTTCTTTGACTTGTAAAGACCAACATTTCTTCTTAGCATATCACTATTAAATTGGAGTTGGCCTATAAATGGAAATGTTTTTTCCATGCCTGGCCTAGGTGATAGTTAAAGTCTGTTACAACTGTAAAGGCTATAATTCCAAGATTTGTAAGTCCCATGTGATAGCAAACCTGTGACGTCTATTTATTTTTTAAAGTATCACTAACAGATATGAATTCACACACACACCACCATTATCATACCAAATAAAATAATAGCCCTGGCCGGTGTGGCTCAGCTGGTGTGGCTCAGTTGGTTGGGTGTCACCCCGTGCACTGAAGGGTTGCCGATTTGATTCCCTTTCAGGGCACATGCCTGGGTTGTGGGCTGGATCCCCAGTAGGGGGCGAGCAGGAGGCAGCTGATCGATGTTTCTCTCACATTGATGTTTCTCTCTCTTTCTCTCTTTAAAAACCAATGAAAAGACTTTTAAAAAAGGACAATATTCCTCAATATCATCTACTCAACTTAATTTTGTTCTAGTAATCTCAAAAATGTCTTTTTACACTTGGGTTGTCTCCAAGTTGATTATTTTAATCCATGTATTTTGTCAAGCTGTTAATGTTGATTACATAACAGTAGGATTTGGCTCAAGTATATTGGTGCATTTTGCTTACTCTCTCCGATTCCAGGATGGGAAGGGATGATATGTGACTATAATAGAATAAATCTTGAGGTGAAAGCTAAGCTTATGTTGGCAAAGAACTTATAGGGAAAAACAGAGGAAAAAAACCATTGAAGCAGCAGGTCTGGACTCTGGGCAGTGAATCAGGTGATAGTGGCCTCTCATCCAAGTGAGAAAAAGGAAACCGTGTTCACATTGTGTGATGAGGGGACTTTTCCAAAAAAACAAGACAAATTATCCACAGTAAACGCGTAGTTTGTTCTTGTGTGTGTGTGTCTCAGAATGAGCACCACAGTAAGCCCAGTTAACACCCATCCCCACACAGTTACACATTTTTCTGGTGATGAGAACTTTGAAGATCTGCTCTCTTAGCAACTTTCAAGTATGCAACACAGTATTATTAACTACAGTCACCACGCTGCATGGTATATCCTCATGACTTATTTATAATTAGAACTTTTCACCATTTCTCTTACAAATAGACTATTTTTTCCATCACCATTTATCCCCTCTATACCCTCTTCCACCCGCACGCCCCCACTCACCACACTGCTGTTCATGTCCGTGAGTTCTCTTTCTTTTTTCTTTTTTGCTCAATCCCTCCTACCAAGTAAAAATAGAATATATTTTTTTGAATCCACCCAGAAAGGTGCAATATGACTTTACCTAAAGAACTTGAAGTGATAAATTTAATATCTTCTCTCAAATTTTCTCAGCTTCATTCTGCCATGTGACATTCCGCGAGCATTAGAAACACAAACTATATAGCACAGTCCTTTAAGCTTCTGGATTTTTTTTGTCTTTTCCCTCACCTATGTATATTTTACTTTGTTTTCTTTTTTTTTTTAATAAAGCATTTGACAGGGGAATAAAGACCTGGGATGTTTTGTTCCCCGAGGAAGCGGGCACCCTCTGGATGAGACGGGCAGTGGGCGTGATGACCCGCTCCACTCGCTGAGCGCTGCCGCACTGGAGTGCAGGCACGGTGTGGCCCAGACTTTTTAAGTTTTAAAGAGAAAATACAGGAAGTCTCTAAATTATTAAATGTTGGTTCCAAAAAAAAAAAAAGGTCCAACATTTTTCCGGCCAAAGAAAACACATCTGTGGGCCAAATCCGGCCTGTAGGCCACTGTTTTGCTAACCGTGGATGAGCTCAGCAAATACCCAGCAGTGAAGGTTTCTCTGGCCACCTGCATCTGGAAACCTAAAGCGTGATCCTGAAGCCGAGGGCCCCGTTTTCCGGGGAGAGCAGTAGCCTGTGCTCTTCAAGCGTTGATAGCATTTTTGCCTCACTGGCCCTGGGGGCAGGTTGGTGGTCCCTTCACTGCTCTTGGAGGGGGGCTTTTTATCCTGAGGGTAGGTGCCCGGTCTCTCGGCACGAGCCTGGCATACTGTCACATCCCCTGCTCCTTGTTGGATCGGTGCCCAGGATGTGAGGCTGTGGTTTGGAAGCCATGACTTGTGTCCTGTAGATAATGATTCATGAACTCCAGACGGCACTGAGGGGCTGCAGCAGTGTGGCTTCACGGCCAATTAAGATGTGCGGAGGCGGGTCTGGTTAGCATCAGTCCTGATTACCCTCCAGATACGCTCAGCAGCTTGAGGCCTCGTCTCTCTGGCACTGGCCTTGGAGGTTGGAGGAGCAATCTTACAATGGTAGTCAATTTGCACCCTCCAGATAATAGAGATGATGAGTGTTTTGCAGCTATGGAAACTATATTCCAAATATAAAGGCATTGGTATTATTTTGCAATTGTTAGGCCTTTTGACAGCACAAAGGAAAATCTTGCAAAGAAAAGATGTACTTTGTAAAGAGCTTGAGAATGTAAACATTTTTAGGACAAAAAGTACGTATGGCCCTTTTTTCATAATAGATAGTAAATATTGGGGGCGGGGGCTGTAAATGTGAATAAGTGAGCTACATTGTTCTTAGATGGAAAGACCCAGTTGTTTGACATGAACATAGAAATTCAGTGCAATTGAATGGGGTAGTAGGACTTGTTGGGGAAACTTGACAAGATAATTCTGAACTTAATTTAGAGGAATAAACAATCTAGAGGAATAAACATGTAAGACTAGTTAGGCAAATCATGAAAGTCAATGAGGAGAGAGTTTCACAAAATAGATTAAAACAAATTGCAAAACTATAGGAATTAAAACTGTGTTACTGGCACAGGAGTGGACAGTCGAATTCGTGGAACAGATTAGAGAATCCCGAATTAGACTCAAGTGTCTATGGATGTTTGCTATAAAATAAAGGAAGCATCTGAAACCACTGGGGTGAGATGGATTATTTAAATAAATGATGATGAGACCACTTCTGGTGAAAGTATAAAACTGAACCCTTACCCAATTTCTTATACCAAGATAAATTCCAGAGGTAGAAAATTACAAGGTGAAAGTAATATGATACAATAAAGGGGATGTCTTTTTGCAATCTTGGTGTGGAGAAGGACTTTCCAAGCATAATAGCAAAGATAAAAACCATAACGGAAAAGGTAGCTACCTTTGATATATAAAAACTATACACTTTTATATATTAAATGACCATAAACAAGGTTAAAAGATAAGCTAAAGATATGTGCAATATATGTGAAAAGTGTTACTATTCCTAAGATAATAAAGAACTCTTGCAAATTATTTAGAAAAAGATAAACACTCATATACAGAAATGGGAAAAGGACATGGGGAGGCCACGCACCAAAGGGAAAATGTAGCTAGTTCAAAACATATAAGAAAAGGTGTCTAATTTCAACCTCATCTGCAATCTAAGAATTCGTATAAAACAGCCACATGGTGTTATTCTTTACATGTCAGATCAGCAAAGATGAAAATAAAATCTCATCGAGGGTATAGATGAAGGAAAACTCTGATCCCTTTTTGGGGAGAGTGTAATTTGGACTATCCTTTGGATGGTGGTTTGGCAGACTGTATCAACATTTGACTGTGTACCCCTTTAACACAGCAACATGACTCCTGGGAATTTACCCTAAGGGAAATCATTGGACTTCTATATCTGTATATCTATATCTGTCTTTATCTATATCATCTATATCTATATCTAATATTTGTTGGGATGTAGTTTATAATAACAAGAAATTGAAAATTACCGGTTGATTTCTTAAATATATTGCAGTACATCAGATGTGGTATTATTATACTACATTTAAAAAGTGCAATTTGGCCCAGCTGGTGTGATTCAGTGGATTGAGCATCATCCCATGGACTGAGAGGTCCCGGTTTGATTCCCATCAGGGCACATGCCTGGGTTTCAGGCTCAATCCCCAGTAGGGGGCGTGCAGGAGGCAGCCAATCGATGTTTTTCTCTCACATCGATGTTTCTCTCCCTCCTTTAAAAATCAATAAAGACATATTTTTTAAAAGTGTGCTTTTTTTCAATTTTTATTTATTACATATATTTATTGATAGGTAAGATCTTCAAGAGATAATTTTTTGTGCTAATCCTCACTGGAGGATATATATATTTTTTCCACTAATTTTTAGAGAGAGTGGAAGGGGAGAGGGAAAGAGAGGAAAGAGAGAGAGAGTGAGAGAAATAGAGAAACATTAATGTGAGAGAGACACATCAATTGGTTGCCTCCACACGTGCCCTGATCAGGGCTGGGGATTGAACCTGCAACCTAGGTATGTGCCCTTGACTGGGAATCGAGCCTGCGACCCTCTGGTGTGCAGGCCAGCGCTCCATCCATTGAGCCACACTGGCCAGAAGCTTCAAGAGATAATTTTGGGTGGAGCAGCCAGTTGTTAAACAGCATATATCATGTGTATATATAAATATAAGAAGAGGACTAGAAGAATGTTCTCCAATAGGTTAAGTATAATTGAATCTGGGTAGTGGGATTTTTGCTTTTTTCTTTAATCCTTTATATATTATTATTTTTTTTACAGTGATCACATGGTGATAAATAGTAAAAACAAATACATTTGTATAAAATACACATACAAGAAAGCGAACAAGCCAGCTTCCAAAGTTGCTTACATTTAGTTAAGGATATGACTTATTTTAAATGCACTTATTGTATTTGCCTGTTTGAATAACTGGAGAGCACACTCAGTGGCATAGTACTTACTACTCACAGTGACAAGCAGAGAGGTGTCCCCATCCTTTCTTATATTACAGGGTCTTTCTCTTGGTCTCAGCCAGAGCCTCAGGAAGTGGTGGTAGGAGCTGTTGCCATCTCAGTAGAATTCTTTCTTCTACATCATGCTTCCCCCTTTTGGAGGAATTTCGGGGGGATGCTCTTCTTTGATATTGAAGACTGAGAATGTGTATGGATGAGATTCTAGATGGCAGTATAAAATTTCATGTCTTTTTACTTAGTATATGAACCACATTTCATATAATAAATTATGGGAAAATAATTATCATTGAGGTATAATTGACATATAAAAGTATATTAGTTTCAGGTATACAACATAATGATTCAATATTTGTATACATTGTATAATGGTCACAACAATAACTCTAGTTAACATCTGTCACTATACATAGTCACAGTTTTTTTTCCCCTTGTGATAAGGGCTTTTAAGATCTATTCTTAGCAACTTTCAAATATGCAATACAGTATTGTTAACTATAGACACCATAATATAAATTAAATCCCCATGACATTTATTTTATAAATGGAAGTTTATACATTTTGACCCCCTTCACCCAGTTTGGCCACCTCCTACCCACCCACACCTCTCACCTCTGGAAACCGCCAACCTTTTCTCTGGATCTCTGAGCTTTTTTTCTTTTTCTTTAGATTCCACATATAAGTGAGACCATACAGTATTTGTCTTTTTCTGATTTATTTCACTTAGCATAATGCCCTCAAGATTCATCTACACTGTCGCAAATGGCAAGATTTCATTATTTTTGATGGCTGAATAATATTCCACTATATATAATAATGCTGCAGTGAGCATGGGGGTGCACATATCTTTTGGAGTTAGTGTTTTTATTTTCTCTGGATAAATACCCAGAAGTGGAATTGCTGGATTATATGGTAGTTCTATTTTTAATTTTTTGAGGAAACTCCATACTGTTTTCCATAGTGGTACACCAATATACATTCCCATCAACAGAGCACAAGGGTTTCTTTTTCTCCACATCCTCTCCAACACTTGTTATTTCTTATCTTTTTCATAGTAGGCATTCTAACAGGTGTGAGTTGATATCTCCTTATGGTTTTGATATTCATTTCCCTGGTGATCAATGATGTTGAATATCTTTTCATGTATCTGTTGGCCATCTGTATATCTTTAGAAAAATGTCTGTTCACATCTTCTGCCCATTTTTAAGTGGGACTTTTTGTGCTATTGATTTGTATGAGTTCTTTATATATTTTGGATATTAATCCCTTATCAGATATATTATTTGCAAATATTTTCTCTCATTAGTAGGTTGTCTTTTCATTTTGTTGATGGTTTCCTTTACTGTGCAGGAGCTTTTTAGTTTGATGTAGCCCCCTTGCTTATTTTTGCTTTTGTTGCCTGTGCTTTTGATGTCAGGTTAAACAATTCATTGCCAAGACTGATATTAATCAGTTCACCACCTTTGTTTTCTTCTAGGAGTATTGTGGTTTTAGGTTTTACATTTAAATCTTTAATTCATTTTGAGTTAATTTTTGTTTATGGTGTAAGATCGTGGTCCAGTTTCATTCTTTTGCATGTTACTGTTCAGTTTTCCCAACACTGTTTATTGAAGAGACTCTCCTTTCCCCATTGATATTCTTGACTCCTGTGTCATAAACTAGTTGAGCATATGTGTGTGGATTTATTTTCAGGCTCTCCATTTTGTTCCATTGATCTATGTGTCTTGTTTTTATGCCAATACCATACTGTTTTGATCACTGTAGCTTTGTAATATAATTTGAAATCAGGCAGTGTGATGCTTCCAGCTTTGTTCTTTTTTCCCAAAATTACTTTGGCTATTCAGGGTCGAAAAAATAATTTTTTATTATTAGTTTTCATTAGGATGAAAATCAAGTAAAAGCTTCCAGAAAAGTTTTTCACTTTTTTTTCTAATTTCTTTTACAATCATAATATACTTATAATTAGAAAATTTATAAAAAGCTTTGTGGAATAGAGATGACTCATATTTTATTTATTTATTTATTTATTTATTTATTTATTTATTTATTTATTTTATAGTTGGAAGTATTACAGATGTCCCCCTTTGTTCCCCATTGACCCCCCCTTCCCACTCCCACCCCCTCCTGACTTCCTCAGCCTAGTGCCATGAAATGACTCATATTTTAAAAATAAATTGGCAGAGACAATCAAATACCCAGATTATTCTGAAAAGACATGTTTAAATTAAAAGGCTATAAGGTATATTTTAGATCAATTAGCTATGCAGGCCCTAATTTTTACCAAGGATATATTACTTTTGGTTTCAAATGTTAAATAACTATATAATTATGACAGCTAGAGGACTTCCCAACTGTAGTTTTATAGATGTATTATTATTATAATAACTGACTTAAAAATAAAATAAATGCAAAGAGATTAAATGTATAGGTTAACCAATTAGGGTAGAAGCCTGGTGGGGGGCGGCGGCGCACTTTTCCCCAAGAGGTGGCAAAGCTGGTTATAGTCATGTCACTTTCCAACTTTCCTACTTCAAAGGATGTTCCTGGCAGACAGTCTAGGACAGTTATGGGTTTCTTGCTGTGTACCTTCTGAAGTCATCCTGAATGTTACAAAGGCCACTTTCTCCTTCTTTAGTTCACCTTTCTAAACTCCTTCCTGCCTTTCTGTACCCCCACATGCACATAAGTCCTTCCCAGCCAAGCCTTGTATGTCCCTGCTTGATGTAATCAATCAGCCACACCAAAATGCAGCTATGGTATAGGGAAAAGAGCACTGGACGTAGCTCAGAGCCCGAAGCCTTGGGTTTTGTGTGTCCTTGAGCAAGCCAAGGACCTCCCTCTACTGTCCATAAAATGGACATGACAACAACTTTTTTTAAATCAGTTAATTTATTTTTGTTACAGATGTTTCTCCTTTTTCCCCCATGGACACCCTCCTCCTGATCCCCCCTCCCCCCCTGCATGGCATTGTTGTCTATGTCCATTGGTTATGCATACATGCATATAAGTTCTGTGGTTTATCTCTTCCCTCCCCCCACCCCCTCCTCTGTGGTTTGTCAGTCTGAACCCTACTTCTATGTCTCTCGGTCTATTTTGTTCATCAGCTTATTTGACAACAACTTTTTATAAGGTTATGGTTGGGAAATGAAATAACATATGTATATGTGTTAGGATTAGATTTGATGGCATTATACAGAAAAGTCAATAACAGTAAAATCGTGGCTTTTAGTAGAATAGAAATTTATTTTACTAAAATCCAGTAGTTTTGAGTAAAATAAAAGTTTATTTCCCTTGTACAAGTCCATAGAGAGGCTGTCTGGGGCTAGCGTGGTGCTCCTGGTGGCAGGAGCCCGTCTCTGTCTGCTTCCCTCCTGCTGTCCTTGGCAGGTGGCTTCTAACTCATCACCCCAAATGGCCACTTGAGCTCCAGCCATCACATCCAAATTCCAGCTAGCAGGAAGGAGAAAGGTGGGAGAAGGTTTTATTACCTCTCGTTAAGGACAGACACGTCTACTAAGAACAGATTGCTTATATCAGATGGCGATGTACTCAGCTAAAAATATTTGTTTATTATAAAAGAAAGGAGATATTGGGGCGAACCAGCAGTATCTGACACAGTGTGTGACAGACTTTTGTGACCTAGGAAATGCTCCGAGCACAAAAAGTATATTTAGGTAATATTGCTGAGGCAACCGCAGGTACATTCGTTTGCTCACCACATGTTTATTAAATACTTGCTGGGGGCGTAGCACGCAGCTGATGCTCCGTAAACTTCCTCGTACATTCTCTTGGTCAATTTATGTTATCTTCCCAAAAGGGTCTGAGGGATTCAGGTAGCTGTGATTCCTACCCCCGCCCCCCACCTTGCTGAACACATAGGAAAGAACATCACTAAGATACTCTATCCCTTTCTTTGGGAGGAGGGACAAGAAAGGGTGTCATCGGGGCATGTGATAAATGCCAGCTCTCTGGGTCACCAGTACAGACACGTGTGTTTTCCCCTCCAGCTCACAGAGGTCCTGTCTTTTGTCATCAGTGCTTCACGTCGATTTACATCTTGTGTCCTCCCTTGCTTTGTGTATATGCCTGTCCCCTTATTAAAACACACGTGCTGGATTGGCTGCTTACCTTCTGCCCTCTCCCTTTCAAAGCGGGAACACTCAGTGTTGGAAAAGATGTATTTTATTTGGGAAGCCAAGATAGAGAACTACAGCTAGAAACCAAGCGAGCATGCATAACGCGATGGTTAGGCCGCCGTGTCCTCCCTGGCTCTTCTCAGGGAGCCCCAGTAGGCGGCCCCTTAGGAAATAGGGTCTGCAGTCACAGGCTCAGGATAGTCCCTTTGGAAGAAATTGGGCCCTGTCTGGTATCGTTCCACGCAATCTTTTAGGAATTGATGGTAGTGGGCTTTCTTTTTTAAAATCTTGTTTTATTATGAAAATTTTCAAACAGAGAACAACTGTGAGCCCACCACTGAGATGGAAGAAATGTTAACACTTCGCCATATTTACTTAAAATAAAACATAATAAAATTTTATAGATGTAGAGATTTCCCCCAATAAACCCATGGTCCTTGGGCCAGTTATGTCTTTGCATAAATACTGCCTTGTCTGGGATGCCCTCCCTGATCTTCCTGTGTGAAATAGCGCCCTCCATCGGCCTCTAACCTCTTCTTGCTAGCACTTTCACCACCTAACGTTTACAGTGTGTTTGTTTGTCTCCTGTCTGTCTCCCTCCACTAGCATGTCAGCTGTGGGAGAGCTGGGCCAGCTTTGTTCCCACTGCATCACCCTCATCTGCAGTGGGGCTGGGAACCTAGGAACAGAGCTGAGCCTCTGTGTGCTCCCTGACCCATCACCTCCCTCCCTGCCTCTCTCCCCAGAAGGAACCACTGTCTGATGTTTTATAGACCCCCCCTTCACCCTTGTCTTTAAATACTCTAATTTTATTTATACCTTTCAATCTATGAGTGTGTATTGTGTACATATATGCCTAAATAATAAATGGTGTGTATCTTTAAAAAATTATTTATGTAAACTGTTTCTATTCTCTGTAACTTGCCTTTTCTTACTCAACATTATGTATTCGAGATTTATCTGTATGAATACATGAACATTTACTTCATGTATTTCATATTCCTACAATATTTCTTCTAGGAGTTTATCACAGTGGGTCTGTCCTTGGCCAGAGCCTTTAATAATGGCTATATCACCCTTCTTTTTCAGGGACTTTCTGAGTCTGACCTATGGTAACAATGGTACCAATCCTAGAAATGGGTTAGAAAAGTGGTTAAGATGGTAAATTTTATGTTATATGTATTTTTCAAGAATAAAAAAAATTTTAAACTTAAAAAAAAAATAGGTTAGAAGGGGAACCAAATCAGAATGTTCAATAAAGCTTGCACTCTTAGTAAAAATAAAATCATGGTAAATAGTATTTTTAGAGAGTAAATTTTACTCAACACCATTGAATACATTTATTTACTTAATTCTTTTTTTCAAGGAATTGTGCTTTTATTCTTGTTACCTTAGCAGATAGAATTCCCTGAAAGAAGACATACATGGGGCCAACAGGTACACGAAAAGGTGTTTAACATCCTCAATCATCAGGGAAATGCAAATCAAAACCACAGTGACGTATCACCTCACACCTGTTAAGATGGCTACCATCAAAAAGACAGGAGCTAATGAGTGTGGGTGAGGATGTGGAGAAAAGGGAACCCTTGTGCACTCTTCATGGGAATGTAAATTGGTGCAGCCACTATGGAAAACAGCACGGAGCTTCCTCAAAAAATAAAAATAGAAATAGGACTGCCATGTGACTCAGCAATTCCACTTCTGGGTATTTATCTGAAGAAAGCAAAGATACTAACTCCAGAAGATGTAAGCACCCCATGCTCCTGATAGCATTTCACAGAAGGCACGTGGGACAAAGTGGGTGTCCATGGGTGTGTGAGTGGGTAAAGAAAACGTGGTATGTGCACACAATAGAATGACATGTATCCACCACTATAGTTCCAAACAGAATAGTTTCACCGCCCTGAAAATCCTCTGTGCTCTGCCTATTCATTCCTCCCTCTCCTTTTATATAGAATTTTACATGTAGCCCAAGTAAGAACAGTTTGCCTGACATGCAGAACTGCTCCATCTAGACAGCCCGCCAAAGCCACCCCAAACACACCCCCGATCACCGCCGGCTGCGCTAACTCCTCGGGTCGTCCGTGCCTCTCCCCGCGTGAGAGCTGCTGTGCTTAGCACAGATGCCACAGTGTGTGTCAGGGTCTGTGGCATTAAACTGCACAGTTTCAAAACCAGCGAATGTGGTGGATGTGCTCACAACCAACTTGTTGGTCGCCGCGCTCCTTCTCCCATCATGCCTGATCACCGAACAGAACCGCCCCTGTGCTCCTGAGGGCTGGGGGTCGTCTATGCTCCAGATGTCTGACTGCAGTACAAACCGACCTATTTGCTTTTGGAGAAGCAAATGTTTTCTGTATTCAACTGAGCTTGTAAAATTTCATTAAGAAGCTAATCATTAGCCCTGATTAAGCAAACACTGGATGTTTGGCATGAATATTTTAACTTCCTATTTCCAGGCAGGCTCAGCCTCCTAAGGTTACTGGTTGTCAGCTGGGACCAGCAGTGTTTCAGTCACCTGGGCAGTCTTTTACTCCATCTCAGAAAGTCTCCTCCCCTCGCCCAGCTGGGGAAGAAAACCAAGGCTCGCCCAGAGCCCCAGACATGAAGCTGGCTCTCTGATGTCATTGGAGGGCTCTTCTCTCACAGTTTAAATAGGGAATCTCATTGCTCTGCTCTAGTCCAGGACAAGAGACTAAACTCTGCTTCTCTTTCTAGTGCAATTTGAAATTGCCGCCATTTTCTGTCCTTCCATATTTGCCCTTAAAACATTTCCAGGTTTAACAAAGATCAGCTTTCTTTTTGCTGATATTAAAAAATTATGAAGATGTACCTAATATTAAGCTTTTACCTTCGAATATAGGAAAGAGCCAAAGAGATGCAGGTGCTCAGAGCTCAAAGCAGTTACTGCCAGCGCCTCAGATGGCGATGTCACCGAGACACAGTGAATTGGAGTGGTGTTAGAAAGATTTTCTCCGGGAAGGAATACATGATGGCATTTCCAAAGTGTGTTTCTCAGAGTCCAGGACAAATCTGACAAGTGTTTAGGAGGGGAAAAGAGAGGCTTTGTGGCTAAATGAAATTGGGAAGTAGTGCTGCCAGTTGCCCTGTGTTTTAATGATTTACATGCATATTGCCATATTAACGATTCTGAGAATTTCTGCCATAAGAAAATGCATTCAACTTCTTTGAATACAGTGTTTTCCAAAGCCATTTGGCTTTGAATGCCTACCCTTTAAAAATGTATTTTAACCTAATACCTAGTGCTGTCCCTCAAAACCGGTGGAATATACTTATACTTTGGGTCATACTGTTGTAGGACGAGTCTCTAGAATAGTCTGACAGTAGTTCTTTTTTTTAAATCTTCACCTGAGGATATTTTCCATTTTATCTTAAGATAGAGTGGGAGGAAGGAGGGGGGAGCGGAGAGAGAGAAACATTGATGTGAGAGAGACACATCACCTGGTTGCCTTCTGCATGACCTCAACCAGGGCCAGGGATGAACTGCAACCGAGGTACGTGCCCTTGACCAGAATCGAACATGAGATTCTTTTGTCTGCGGGCCGATGCTCTAACCGCTGAGCCAAACCGCCAAGGGCTATGACAGTAGTCCTTGAACTCGAGTGTGCATCAGAACCCTGGAGGTTGTCACAGTGCAGTTGCTGGGCCTCACCCCTGCAGTTTCTGTTTTGGAAGGCCCAGGGTGGAGCCCGAGAAACTCTATTTCTAATATGTAGCCAGGCAATGCTGATGCTGCTGTTCAGGGACCACACTTTGAGAACTACTGGTCCGAGGTCAAACTGGAAGGAAATGAAAGTTCTGGGGAAGGGGTGGGGGTTAGGTACGGCGCCACACAGTGTATACTGAACATACTCATTCAGCATATACTGATTGAACCTGCTGTGTGCCAGGCACCGTGCCAGGTGCTGAGGACGCATCCGTGGTGGACACAGGCCTGATGTTTGCCTTCAGGAGCTTACTGTGTAGTGAAAAGACAGTCAGTAAACAGGTAAAGGAAATGAGTCAAAAGCTCATTATACATTGAGAGGACTTCTATGACGGGAGATAAGCGTGCTGTGATCCTGAACTAAAGGTGGTCAGCAAAGATCTCTCTGGGCCGGTGGCAACAGTTAAGCTGAGACTGGCCATGAGAAACTGGGGGCCCCAAAAAGATGGGATTCATGTTTCAGTCTAGATAGACATGAGCAAAGGCCCTGAGGGGCTGGGGGAGAGAGTGACAAGTTGCAGGGATTGAAAGAAGGCCAGCAAACTGGAGGACAGAGAGTGAGAGAGAAAGTGGAAGAAAGGAGGTCGGAGGGGAGGAAAGGAAGGGCCAGGTCATCAGAGCTGAGGGAGGAGTTCAGGTTCAACCTTCATGCAGAAGGTTCTGGTGAATATTTTAAAAAGTCACTCTGGGTGCAGTGTAAGGAAGGATTGTGAGGGGAGGGATAGAGGCTGTGAGACCAGCAGGAAGACCGTACCTGGAGCTGGGCGGTAGCTGTGGTCAGGGCTGCTGTGCACTCAGGAGCTCTGGGGGCTGTCACTCACCTGTGGCCACTAGAGGTGGAGAGACTTGGACTGCTTCCAGGTATATCATGGAGGCAGATCACACAGGACTTGATGAGGGGTTAAATTTGAGGGGCAAGGGAGAGGGAGGTGCCAGGCATGACTCCTGGGTTCCTGGCTTGAGCAGTGAGATGGGGATGAAATGTAGGAGGAGGGGGGAGAGACAGTTCATTTCTGAGAGAGGGGACAGAACTAAGGAGTTACTTTTCTGGGGACAGTGAAGTCACCACGATCCTGCAAATATAGTAATTGACTGTTTGCTGGTACACAAAAGAAATGGTGTTGGGGTTTAATAAATACTCCTATTAGAGAGTTGCCCTTTATATCATATATCAATGACTGCCTGGTTGCCCTGAATAAGAAAACAAATAAGGCCATTTAACACTAAACATAATGTTGTCTTTCTCTAATAATTCAGAGAGCACTTCAGAATCTCACAGACTGTTACTGTTGCTGTGTAACAAACCGCCCCACAATTTAGTGGCGTAAGACAGCCATTGTGTATTATGCTCATGGATTTTGTGGGTTAGGAATTCAGACAGGGCAGAGCAGGATAACTTCTCTCTGTTCCGTGATGTTTGGACTCAGCTGCAAAGACTTGTCAGCTGGGGGACTTGCCAGGTGGGGGCTGGAGTCATCTGGAGGTGTCTTCATTCACATATCTGGTGGTCGATGCTGGCCATTGACCTGAGCACCTACGCAGGGCTTTCCACGTGGCCCGTGGCCGGGGGCTCCTCACAGAGGGCACCTGCGGGGTAGCCGAACTTCTGACATGACAGTCAGGGCTCCAAAGGCGAGTCATCATTGCAAAGATCGTGAATCTCTGAATTACATAGGACAGGTAGCTAAATTCATATTTTGCTTAATAGCGTGCTAGATAAGAAAGAGATTGCTGTGCTCAGCATGCTGTCCCGGGGATAATTTGACTTGTAGGGAGGAAGAACCCTGTAAAGGGAAAGAGCTGGCTGTTTTGCATTAAACCAGGTGACAAGGGTATTCTCACTTTGACCATGAGCCAGTCATGTGGTAAACAAGTATTTTTCCAGCCTCTTCCACTTGCCCAGCCCTGAGAAGGGAAGCAATTGAGCATAGTTCATGCTTATCGGATAATGTAGGGATGTTCATAAACTAGAACATCTAAGAACAGGTTTGAATGATTTAAAAAGTATTACTCACACAGATTTCCCTAGACTTCTATTCTTAGATTCGTTCTGGTGGGCTTTGCCACGAGTAGCAATACACAGTGCCTCTTTTAAGTGTAGAAATTATTCTTTTTGCTTTATTTGTATTAAATTTATTGGGGTGACATTGGTTCATAAGATTATATAGGTTTCAAATGTACATTTCTGTGATTCATGATCTTCATGTTGCATGGTGTGCCCATCCCCCCAACGTCAAACCATCTTCTGTTACCATATATTTGACCCCTTTACCCTTTATTACCCTCCAACGCTGCTTCCCTCTGGTAACCACCGTACTGTTGTATGTGTCTGAGTTTTTGTTTGTTTTTCTTGTTTGTTCATTTGCTGCTTTATGTTTTATATCCCACATATAAGTGAAATCATATGGTTCTTATGGAAATTATCCTTGGTGTGGATTTTGAGTAGGTTTTGATGATTGGAAGACACCAGTCTGAGTTGGATGGTCCAGCCCTAAGATAAGATCCTTGATCTAAGGCAGTCGATTCCAAAAAGGGGAGTATAGGCATCCCAGGAAATGTGCAAGATGATTCATTGGGAGCAATGGACTACCTACTTATATTTCTTAAAAACATTTTAATGTATATTTTTGTGTGCGTCTTATGAATGTTAAATATGATAACAGCCCAGCAGGTGTGGCTCAGTGGTTGAGCGTCAACCCATGCACCAAGAGGTAGCTGGTTCGATTACCGGTCAGGACACAAGCCCAGGTTGTGGGCCTGATCCCCAGTTGGGGACATGCGGGAGGCGGCCAGTCGATGTTCTCTCTCATCGATGTTTCTATCTCTCTCTACCTCTATCCTCCTCTCTCTCTAAAAATCAATAAAGAAAAAAATATAACATAGTTATGAGTATATAAAATTTATGAGTGACTAGTTAAATAAATATTTTTGTGCTCAAAAAGTTGTTTTTTGCTGATGGGGCACTGCTTGCAGGCATTTCTTATCACATTTATACCTTGTAGCTAATGCTTTTCAAACTTTATTATGCATACAGATCACCTAGAGAAACTTGATTTTTCTCAGCTTAGTGCAAAAAGGATTAGAATTTGGGGAATTGGTTCACGCTATTTCTTTTTTATCCTCACCCGAGGACGTTTTTTATTAATTTTTGGAGAGAGAGGAAGGAGAAGAGAGAGAGAGAAAGAAACATCATTGCGAGAAAGAAATATCGATCAGATGCCTCCTATACATGCCCTGACCAGGGATCAAACTGAAATCTTTTTTTTCTTTTTCTTTATTGATTTTAGAGAGAGAGGAAGGGAGAGGAAGAGAGAGATAGAAACATTGATGAGAGAGAACATCAATTGGTCGCCTCCTGCTTGCCCCCCACTGGGGATTTGGCCCACAACCTGGGCATGTGCCCTGACCGGGAATCAAACTGGCATCCTCAACCACTGGGTCAATGCTCAACCACTGAGCCACACCGGCTGGGCCAAACTGAAATCTTTAGGTACATAGGACGACGCTCCAACCAACTAAACCACCCGGCCAGTACTTGGTTCATACTATTTAAAGTCAGAAGACACTGATTTATAAACTGAAATGCCATATTTATTACTTTCCAATAGCTTGAAAACCAGATCTATCATTTATACATGTTATGCTTTTATTGTTAGATAAAGTAATTTCTCTCAAGATACAAAATATCCGAAAAGAATTGGCTTAGTGAACCTTAAATTGAAAAGATAACTAAAGTTAGAGGAATCACGCTACCTGATGTCAAACTATATTACAAGGCCATGGTGATCAAAACAGCATGATATTGTCATAAAGACAGACATATAGATCAACGGAACAGAATAGAGAGCCCAGAAATAAACCCACGCATTTATGGTCAGTTAGTATTTGACAAAGGAGGCAAGAACATACAATAAAAAGACTGTCTTTTTAATAAATGGTGTTGGAAATATTGGACAGATATGTATAAACAAATGAAACTAGACACCTTCTTACACCATACACAAGAATAAACTCTAAATGGATTAAAGACTTAGTCATGAGACTTGAAACCATAAAACTCCTAGAAGAAACTATAGGCAGTAAAATCTCAGACATTTCTCATAGCAATATTTTTTCTGATATATCTCCTTGGGCAAGGGAAACAAAAGAAAAAATAAACAAATGGGACTACATCAAACTAAAAAGTGTTTTGCACAGCAAAGGAAACCATCAACAAAATGAAAAGACAACACACTGAATGGGAGAACATATTCGTCAGTGATATATCTTAATATACAGAATTTATAAAGACCTCAACACCAAAAAACCAAAAATCCAATTAAAAATAGCCAAAAGATCTGAATAGATACTTCTCCAAAGAGGACATACAGATAGCCAATAGACATATGAAAAGATGTTCAGGGTCACTAATCATCAGGGAAATGCACATTAAAACCACAATGAGATATCACCTCACACCTGTCAGAACGGCTGTCATCAGTAAATCAACAAACAACAAGTGTTGGTGAGCATGTGCAGAAAAGGGAACCCTTGTGTTAGTGGGAATGCAGAATGGTACAGCTCTATGGAAAACAGTATGGAGTTTCCTCAGAAAATTAAAAATGGAACTGCTTTTTGACCCAGTGATTCCACTTCTGAGAAAATATCCAAAGAAACCCAAAACAGTGATTCAAAAGAATATATGTACCCCTGTGTTCACTGCAGCACTATTTACAATAGCCAGGATCTGGGAGCAGCCCAAGTGCCCATCAGTAGATGAGTGGGTAAAGAAAGCTGTGGTACATTAACACAGAATACTACTCGGCTGTAAAAAAGAAGGAAATCTTACCTTTTGTGACAGCATGGATGGACTTGGAGAGTATTATGCTAAGTGAAATAAGCCAGTCAGAATAAGAAAATACCATATGATTTTACTTACATGTGGAATCTAATGAACAAAATAAACTAACAAAATAGAAACAGACTCATAGATACAGAGAATAGACTGACAGCTGTCAGAGGGGAGGGGTTTGGAGGATGTGTGAAAAAGGTGAAGGGATTAAGCAAAAAAAAAAAAAGAAAGAAAGAAAACCTAATAGACACAGACAACAGTATGGTGATTCCAGGAGGGAAAGGAGGGAAGGAGGTAGAAGAAGGTAAAGGGGGGATAAATGGTGACAGAGGAGACTTGACCTTGGGTGGTGAACACATAATACGATATATAGATGATGTATTATGGAATTGTACACTTGAAACCTATATAATTTTATTAACCAATGTCACTTCAGTAAATTCAATAAACATATTTTAGAAAAGGAAAAGATAATTTTTGGTTTCTAAAGAATATTTGCAAGAAGCCAGTGCAGCCTAGTGTTAGGTTATTCTTCGGATGCAGCATAGAATAAAGGCTAAAGGGGCGAGCTCTGGTGGCCAGAACGCCTGGGTTCCAGCTGTACCAGCTGTACCAGCTGTTCTGTGACCTTGGGCTAGGTAACCAATCTCTGTGTCTCTGTTTCCCCATCTGTAAAACGGGGATACTCGTAATTCCTACACACTCTGCACATATCCATGGAAAATGCTTAGATCAGAGACTGGCACATGTTAATAATCCAATCAATGTTGGTGATTCTTCTCTATTCTAAGGATGTTTCTAAAGAATTTCATTTTTGTCTAGGCATATTCTTATGTAACATCCTCTTTTCCATACTGCTCAATTTCATTTGGTGCCTTTGTCATTTCAGTATTTTTAGCTCTGTTTTATTTATTTATTTATTTTTTATCCTCACCCGAGGACATTTTTTCATTTTTTGTTCAGATAGAGTGGGAGGGAGCGAGAGGAAGAGAGAGAGAGAGAAACATCGACGTGAAAGGGACACATCGAGTGGCTGCCACCTGCACGACCAACCAGGGCCGGGGACAAACTGCAACTGAAGTACATGCCCTTAGCGGGAACCGAACCCGTGTCTCTCTGGACCGCAGGCCGACGCTCTAACTGCTGAGCCAAACCGGCCAGGGCTTTAGCTCTGTTTTAATAGGACAGGGATTCTTGTTCATCTTTGTACCCCGGACCTATCCCAATGCCCGGCTCCTAAGAACCGCAGGACGGTTTATGGCATTGCATGTGTCTCAGAGCGTGTCTTCGGGCTGCAGTTTATTTGGTCCAGACTGTGTTGCATTTGGCCCACGGCATGAGCACGCTTAGAAAGGAAAATCCCGATCCCCGTCGCCAGCTCTAAAGCTTCGGGAGTCCAGCGGTCAGAGCCAGTGTGTGGAGGAGGTGCTGGGTGGGGGCCTGTGCTGAACTGGAGCATTCGTGCCCCAGGAAAGACATTCCAATTTAGATGTTGAATAAAAACCTCTGTACCGGCCAAACAGAAGATCTCTGGGTAGACTGGGGGTTTACTGTTTGAGCCCTGATATAAATTAGGTGTGGATGAAAACTTACAGATAGATGTTGCTTCTACTAAAGTATGAACTTAAGGCAAGAACAGTGTCATTTCTCTTTGTCCGACATCTCTCTGCCAGGCCCATTGTAAAAACTATTAGTAAGTTGGTCATTTCATAAAATGAGTCCAGTCATTTACATGATCACTATGTTATTTGAAGTTCATTTTCTAAAATAAGTTCAAGTTTAAATGCTGCCACGTGTAAATAGATGTTCAGGGTTACTATTGAACATTTCTCTCATTGGTTAGGTTTTAGGGTGAATGGTTCCTGGTGCTGTATGTGGTGGCAACTTCTCATCAGTAATGCTTCCACAAATTGTATTTTATGGTGGGGTACTCACGGGAAAACGCCAGCAGTTGGCTAATTAGCCCATTGTCTTTTAGACACAAAACTGCCTTTTTTGAGCTTCTGTAGTATTGGGGGCTCTTACATTTGGCCTCCCAGTTACCGATCTCTGCTCACCCACAGGAAATGAGACACATTGTGTGACCTAGTCACTGTGGTTTGTGCTCACTCCACCTTTCTGTCACCCCAGTAATTATAAGTGGCCATGGCAGCAGTTAGATTTTGTTCTCCAGAGATGAAAGGCTTGTCTGGTCAGCTCCTCTGTCAGGTGACAAACACCTCCCCCAATGCTGAGCATATTTCGAGTTCTTTCATCTGGTCCTGTGCACCTCCAGTCACAGGCCCTGCTAGCGAGGATGTTTATCTGGCCCTTGGACATATTTCCCTCCTGTTTGGATGGTGCCATGTTGATTGCCCTGGAATTTACGTGAGACTGGGTGGGACGCCTCATCCTTCCCCATCCGTCCCCACCCCATCTTCCCTCCCTGTTTCCTCCAACCAGCGAGAAAGGGCTGTTAGGGACAGAGTAAAACACAGATTAAATGATGCTGGGTGACATTTGTTGAGTGCTAACCGTATACTAGGCTTCATTAGCATTAACATCATTTCATTTCCTCTCACAAATCCCCAGGAGATGGGTACTATCATTATTCCCATTTTACAGTCAAAGAAATGGAAGCTTTGGGGAGGGTCCAGTAACTTGCCCGAGGTCAATATGGCTGTGGGTGGCAGGGCCAGGATTTGAAGCTGGTCCTCTGTCTTCAGAGCCCACCAGGTTATACTGCCATGGTCAAGGTGGCTAAAATCCAAGGCAGAACCAACTAAGTGCAAACAGTCCAGGGACCGCAGAGGGAGGGGCTACTTTGGAGAACAGTTGCTGGGAGGGCCTGTGGGAAGCCCAGGGCTGGGCCTTCTAAAGTAAGACATCTTGGGGTGGGGGGGGAATGGAGCAGGTGGTGGTGATTAAGAGGCAGGCCTGGCTGACCTGAGGACTGGTACCCGGAAAGCCAGTGTCCTGGGGCTGGGAGGGTCCCTTGGCAGGGGGTGGAGTTGACAGGTGTGGGGGAGTAGAGGAGGGCTTCAGGAAAGGGAGTAGTGGGAGGTGCACGAATCCTATTGCAGAAAGACCCCCCTCATAGAAAGTGGGCTGAGATCTCCCAGCCAGGGGAGGGGATTCATCACCACACATGCTCAGCATGGAGGCAAAGCCTGCCTTTCTTCCTTCCACTAAAGAGACAGTTCTGGGGGGAAGGGCTCTCCTGAGAGCTGTTCTTCAGAGGGGGGAAGTACATGACCTGCCTGACCCCACAGTGTGTCAGTAGAACACAGGGAAAGGCTTCCTGTGTCAGGCCTGCCGGGAACTCCAGGAACACGACAGCTGTGCGCCCCTCCTCCCACTCCAGCCCTCTCCTCCCCACACCCTTGACCTTGTGCTGCTGGAGAGGGGTCCTGCTACCCAGACACTGCTGGTGGCTTCTGAGGCCAGACCTCCAGTGACCTGAGCTATGCAGAAAGTCCTCACTCATCCAGGTTGGAAATAAAGTCCTTTCTTACCCTCTGAATAAAAATTTCCCCAGGAACTCTTGGTCCTAGCCAAGTGACATGGCTGATTTGGATGTGGGTCCTCCAGCATATTTTTGGGAATTCCATCCCTCTGGGAAATTCTTGAGGGATTGAGAAAAGTTAGATACCACCTGTGACCCTGCTTCTTTTTCTTTTCCTTCGATGGAACCCTTCTGCCACTGTCATCTTGTCATCCCCCTCCTTTTAAGAAATAGTGTTAATCTTCCAGAACGCTAAATTGAAAAGATATGCATCCATCTCCAAGTTCTGGAACCACTCATATCGTCTGTAGTTAAGGGGCTCAGGAAGCCTGCCGTTTTGCAGTCTGCCCTTGCTCAGCAGATGCTCTGCATGGAATCATTGCAGTGTGCTTGGCTTTCTGTCCCATTGGTTCTACTTAGAAAGGGCATAGATAAATGCTTCCTTGCTTGTTGATGTAGAAGTGGTCTCCTGGTTGTCTTCTTGAGGACCTTTCAATAAGTCTGTGGTGCCTTTACTACTAGTAAGTTAATAAGGGGGACTTTTATTGATAGCATAGGTGTCTTGGGTGGCAAACCTCTCTTGTCAAAGGTCAGAAAGGTTTGATGAGGGCATTCTAGCTTGGGGATGTTTAGAAGGTTTTCAGCGTTGGGGGAGGAGACAAAGGACACAGCATCTAACCCTCCTGGGCAGCTCCCATTTGTTCAGTTTGCAACCAGATGTGACTATTCTGAGCAAGGGTTTACAGCTACTAAGGTGTAGGTGTTTTAGGTAGTTCTTTGAGATAGAATCACTGTTGTTCCCATGAGATAAAGGATGAATCATGCCAGGCCCAACTCTAGAGTCTGGGGGAGGCTTCGGCTGCCTTTGGGTTGAGGTAGACAGAATGCAATGGCCACACCCATGGAGGTTGCTGCTGGTAGGAGAAGAGGCAGGCAAAACACTGCCATTGGCCAGCTTTGAGTAGGCAGCTCCAGCCCTTGGATTGGAGAATATAATTTTTAACAGTAAAATTGTTTCTCCAGAAACTGTTCTGAATCTCATTATTTTGTCTAATCACCAAGAGGAACTGAAAAAGTTAGGATAAGCCACGAAAATGTCAATAGTAATAATAGTAATAATAATCATAATAATATGGCTAATATTTATTGGACATCTAGTTTGATCCTGTTTTTATTTTACAGAAAAGGAAAATGAGTCTCAGAGAGACTGAGTTATTGTCCGAAAGTTACACAGCTCATAAGTAACAGAGGAAAGATTCAATGTCAGGTCACTGACTCCAGAGTCTGCATTCTTTTGGCCACATGAGGATGTTTGTAATGAAAGTGTGTGTGTCCCTGCCCTGCAGGTCACTTCACAGGAAAGATCAGAGTAGGACCAGAGGCCTTCAAAGTGCTGTGAGGAGGGTAGAAGCCGGTTCTTACCTGGAGAGGAATTCTTACTGGCTAAGTAAGGCCCTACGTACTATTATAAGAGAACACAGAGAGTGTGGAATCGGGAAACCCAGAGTCGACAAATGTTGGTGTGTGACTTCGGGCAAGTCATTTAGCTCTCTGAGTCTGCCTGGATTCCTGGCCTGTAAAATTGGGATAACAATACCTACTTGGTCAATCTCCCTGGGTTTTCTTAAGACTCAGATGATGCATTGTGTAGGGCAACTCTGTAGAGCATTATACAAATGACAGTTTTCCCACGGGTAGTCACAAACATAATGTTTTGTCATTTGCAAAGAAACACATTCACATATCAATTTTTTATTTTATTCTTTTCACATATCAATTATTTAAAACCTACTACAAGATAATTAAGGCTTTGGACAGGAAATAATGTCCAGTGATTTACTATTTATATGTAATATTTAAAACTAGCTCTTGTTGGAGCGGATCTGTTTGTCTGTTTTTTTTTTTTAATAGGAAATTATTTTCTTTATTTACAAAGGAATTTTGTTTTCTTGTTTCTAAACTGCATTACCTACAAGTCTTGAAATGCAGACAAAGAAAGAAGTAAGTGAAGAACATCCATAAAGTTATTCACCCAGAGGATAATCACTGTTAACATCTTGGTGTATTGAACCGACCTGACATCTTTGGTTCAGATAACTACATTGGTGATTTTTATTATCGGTATTACATGTAAACTCTGTTTCTAAATTATCCACTTGGAGGCTGAAAAAAAAAACTTAGTAAAGAGATAATCATTTCAGCTAAGATGGTTTTTGGTGGGGTACAGAAATTGTTATTATAAGATTTTACTTTTAATTCCCTTCATCGCCCCCTCCCCATGAAAGAGAGAGAGAGAGAGAGAAACAGACTTGATAATTAAAGAGTTATTGTTGTATTCAGAGTAGATGTCTCCTTCATGCTGTACTCTTTCCTTCTCTGTTTGGCATTTTCTAACCTTGTATGTGCCTGCTCTTCGCTGACCAGTGTGATTAATCTTATATCAGCCTGCTCTAGTAAATAGCCCAGCGGAGTCCAGAGAACAGGACTTGTTGAGGTTCCCCAAAGGCCAGACCTGTCTCTTGAATGCTGCTACATCCTAGGACTGAGCACGGTGTCTGGCACATAGTAGGCCCCAGTAAATATTTTGTCATTTGTACGAATGAAAGGTTCCACCCCTGCCATTAACAGCTGTGTGACTTTGGGCCAATTAGTTAAACTCTCTGGGTGTCTCTAATATCCTTCCAGTTCAAATATTTTCCAATTCCAGGCTTCTTCTCCAAGATTTTGCTGCTGACACTGTGTGGTCACTTACCTGATGACAGATTTTCACCATTGCTATCCCTTTAAAGGCATGAAAAACTAGCAGCTGCCTTCTCTTCACCCTTTCCTCAACGGGAGATCATTTTCCAACTGATTATTTTTTGTTTTTTAGTTATCTGCCTTTCCTATTAGACATCTGTGTTTTTTGGATAGATTGTCTAATGAACGAATGAGAAGAGACAGCGCGGGGGGCGGGGCCCTCACTGAAAGTTGACATCTCATTTCATCGACTAACTCGTGGAACCAAGAGCACTTCCGATCTGTACGCTTTCTTAAATGCCTTCACCGTAAAACATGTTTTCTATAAATAAGAATTACAGTTTCTTCATGAAAAACTATTCAACAAATGCCTTAAATTTAAAGCCACTACTTAATACACGAGGGATGCTGCACAGAACAACTGTGAACTTTACTGTAAGGACTCAGGGCAGGTGGTGCTCTGAAGACCCCCTTTGCTTTTCGTCAGAAGCTCCCGCTGAGGTCTCTGCAGTGGGTGGACACATATTACGGTTTCACTGGCAACAAAGCACACGTGTCTGGGCCAGTTTTCCGTTCTGTAGGACTAGAGCGCTAGTACCCTTTTCCATGTTCTGTTTCCGCTGACTCTCCAGAAATGTTCCTGGCCAAATGATAACAGGGCAACAGAACACATAGCGGGGACTCTATCAGCATTCCCAGGCGGAGACTGCTCTCAGAGGGCTTCTGTCACTTGGGAATTTCTGAGCAGTGTGGTAAGATCCTGGGTCCTCTGTCATCCACGGCTGACAGGCGGCAGGTCTGGCATAAACCATTCACCTTCCCACTTAACTTTCTAGATTGATTTTCTGCATTCTTACTCTATACACACTTGTCAAAGGTTTCATTTAGGAAACATACATATTCTCGGGGATTTTTAAAGGAGACCTTGCTTGTGTCTATGCATGCTTTTCCAAGAACTCCACTTTTATGTTCATACATGCATAGGACATAACATGAGTTACCTCATTTCTTTTCATGGGTTTGCCATTTCTTTTGTCCTCTCAACTGAATTAGTCTTGTTGGCTAGGTGTATTTTTAAACAAACTCTTAAATATGTTTTCTTCATGTTCCCTGAGAGAGTATGTTTTATTTGCTGCCTATGTATTTTAAAAAACTGCTTCATTGAGATGTAATTGACATACAATAAAGTAGACACACTGAAAGTGTACAATTAGCAGAGTTTTGACATCTTTACATTTGTGAAACCATCACCACAATCAAGTTAGTGATTGTATCCATCGCCTCCCAAAGCTTCCTTGTGCCCCTTGGTAATTCCTTCCTTCCACCCTCTTTTCTCTCCCCTAGCCTCCCCAGGGAGCCCCTGACCTGCCTTCTGTCACTGTACATTAGTCTGCATTGCCTAGAATTTTATATAAATGGATTCATACAGTGTGTACTCTTTTTTGGCCTGGCTTCTTTCATTCAATATAATTATTTTGATTCATCTATGTTGTGACATATAACAGTGTAATCTGTTCCTTTGAATTGCTGAGTAGTGTTTCATCAGATGGAAATACCACAGTTTGTTTTTTCATTTATCTGTTGATGGAATATTGGATTGTTTCCAGTTTTTGGCTATTACAAAGAAAGCTGTTATGAACATTTACATGCAAGTCTTAGTGTGTACATATGCTTTCATTCTTCTGGTTGAATACCTAGGAACAGACTATCGGGATCATAGAGTAGGTCTGTATTTAACTTTTTAAGAAACTGCCAAATTGTTTTCTGAAGTGGTTGTACATTTCACCCTCCCACCAGCAGTGCATGAATGTTCCGATTTCTCTGCATCCTCACCAGCACTTGATGTTGTCAGTCCTTTTCATTTTAGCCGTTTTAATAAGTGTGTAACGAGATTTTGAATGGCATTTCCCTAATGATTAATGATGTTGATCATTATTTTATGTGCTTATTTGCTATCTGTATATCTTTGTTATTTATTTATTTATTTTTATAATCTTGACCCGAGGATATTTTTCTATTTATCTTCAGATAGAGTGGGACAGAGGGGGGTGGCGGGGAGAGAGAAACATCAATGTGAGAGGGACACATCAACTGGTTGCCTCCTGCACAATCCCAACCAGGGCCGGGGACGAACTGCAACTGGGGTACATGCCCTTGACCAGAATTGAACCTGAGACTCATTGGTCTGCAGGCCAACGCTCTAACTGCTAAGCCAAACCGGCCAGGGCTGTATGTCTTCTTTAGCGCAATGTCTGTTTAAACCTTTTGCCTGCCTTTTTTTTTTTTTTTTTAGAGAGAGAGAGAAAGAGAGAGAGATAGAAACACCGATGTGAGAGATACATCAATTGAATGCCTCCTGCACGTCCCCTATTGGGTATTGAGCCTGCAACCCGGGCATGTGCCCAGACCGGGAATTGAACCAGGACCTCTCAGTCCATGGGAACGACACTCAATCCACTGACCCACATCAGCTGGGCACCTTTTTGCCTATTTTTTAATTGGATTGTTTGCTTTCACGTTAGAGAGTTTTTTCTATCTTCTAGATAGAAGTCCTTCATCTAGTATATGCTTTAAAATATTTTCTTCAAGTCCGTGGCTTATCTTTTTATTCTCTTCACAGTGTATTTTGAAGAACAGAAAGGATTAATTTTGATGAAATATAGTTTACCTATTTGCTCTTTTATGGTTCATGTTTTAGTGTTATATCTAAGAAATCTTTGTTTAACCCAAGGTCACAAGGGAGTTTTCTTATGTTTCCTTTAAGTTTTACATGTAGTTTTATGATTCATCTTGACTTGATTTTCATTGAGGGTGTAAGGTATAGATCGAAGTTCATTTTCTTTTGCTTATGGAGACCTAATTGTTTCAGTGGCGTTTGTTAACAAGGTCATCCTGTCACCAGTGAATGCCTTTGTCTCTTATTTGAAAATTATATATGTATTTTGTCCATATATGTGCCTTTGCACCAATACCAAGTTGTCTTGATTACTGTAGGATGTCTTAAAATCAGGTAGTGTTAGTTCTTCAACTTTATTCTTCTCGCTTGAATTTTGTCCTTGGGTCTAGAGCTTTAGGGCAAGAGTACTAATTGTACAGGTCGCCCTGTGCCTGTGTATGAGAATTTCTCTAGAGCTGATACCAAGAAAAAAAGCACTTGATCTTTGGGTATATTCATATTCAACTTTATTAGGTATTGCCAAGTAGCTTTCAAAAATAGTTTTACCAATTTACACTCCCACCAGCCACATATTAGGTCCTTTTCCCCACATTTTTGCTAATATTTGATGTCATCAACCTTATTACTCTTTGCCAATATGATGTGCCTGACATGGTATTTCACTAAGTACGAGTGAGATTAAGATTCTTTTCATATGTTTATAGAAAGTTCTGGCTTCTTCAAATGCGAACGGCCTGTACAAATTCTTTACCCATCTCTACATTCAATTATTAGTCTTTTTCTTTTCTTTATTATCTTTATTGTTGAAAGTATTACAGATGTCACCCTTTTGTGGATAAAAAAGCTGTGGTATGTTTACACAATGGAATATTATGCAGCTGTAAGAAAGAAAGATCTCTTACCCTTTGAGACAACATGGAGAGACCTGGAGAGTATTATGCTGAGTGAAATAAGCCAGTCAGAGAAAGACAAGTACCACATGATCTCCCTTATTTATGGAATATCATGAACAAAATAAGCTGTTGATCAAAACAGATTCAGAGACATGCAAGTAGGGAACAGACTGACAAACCTCAGAGGGAAGGGGGGTTGGGGTGGTTGGAAGAGATAAACCATCTTTTTCTTATGATGTGTGGCACTTTAAAATATTATTTTATTGCCCTGGCCGGTTTGGCTCAGCGGTTGGAGCGTCGGCCTGCGGTCCAGAGAGGCCCGGGTTCGGTTCCCGCTAGGGGCACGTACCTCGGTTGCAGTTTGTCCCCGGCCCTGGTTGGGTCGTGCGGGTGGCAGCCACTCGATATGTCCCTTTCACGTCGATGTTTCTCTCTCTCTCTCTCTTCCTCCCACTCTATCTGAACAAAAATGGAAAAATGTCCTCGGGTGAGGATTAAAAAAAAGAATAATAAAATAAATATATATTATTTTATTTAACTTTCAATGAGCATCTTGCTCATTTGCCTCGTTTGACTGAAATCTATTACGTGTCTTCGGCTTCTTTCCTCACATGATTTGAAGTCTCTCCAAGGTACCTATTTTGTGTTCTGAGTTTCTTTAGACACCTCCTTGCGTCTAGTGATCTGTGTTATCACATTAAGCTTGTTGGGCCTAAGCGGTCAGTTATTTCCCTGCTTCTTTGATATTAGTGGGAGTTTGGATTGACGATGGGAACTTCCATATTTCACGACAGGAAGGCTTTGCAGGGCTTGTTTTCTTTCTATTGCTCCATCTGTCTGTCTTGGTATATACGATATTTATATGTAGGGAGGGATGTTTGTTTTAGCGCACGACAGATACTTACAGTGCAGATTAGATCATGCACTTCTGAGAGTCTCCAAAGCGTGTAATAAACAATTCTTAATCTTTAAAACAAAGGCTTGGGCTGCCCCCTCAGTCTACACAGTATTTTTAGCTGCCAGAATAAACTCTCTGCCCATGTCAAGCTCACTTTACGTGTATATACTTCAAGTTCCCTATTTTCTTTCATCTGCTTCTTTGGTAAACAGACGGCAGAAACTTCCTCTGGCTGATCTCTGTGACACATTGCAAATTTAGCTCAGACGCCAACTGGCTGTGCGTGTCTTTGGCTGTTCACAGAAAGGGAGGGCTTACCTTCCTTCCTTCTGGAGAAGTCTGGGTCTTTTCATGGGTCCGCATCTGTTTGCAAAGGGCTGTTTGGAATTGGAGGTACAGGGTCATGGAAAAAGATCTCTCTTTTTGTGGTACTTGACCAAAAACTAGTCCAATGAACCATTTCCAGTGTGTGTTGATCTTACCGTGGCTGCTTTTGAATGATTTTCTCCTCTGGTGTCCATGGGTTATGTCAAGACCTCGTGACCATCCATCAGTGTTGGTTATCACAGGGAGTCACTTGGGCAGCCGAGGGAAGTGCGTGCGGTGCCCAGAGCACGTAGCTCCGCCACGCTGCCTGGATGCCGCTGGAGTCCTGGCCCGGTCCTGGGCTCTAATTTTGATCCAGAAACTACCCTTAGGTCAGTCTTAACATGCAGATTGGCAGCCAGGACACCTCACTCTTTGACATGGTTGCTATGTTGAGCAAGTCATGCAACCTAATTCAAGGGCCCAGATTCCCTCTCATTTAAATAGTGATAAGACTTAACAACAAAGTTCTGAAAGATGTGTCTCCCCTGATAGGGCTGCTATGTGATTCAAGCAGTAGAATAGATAAAAGGTATTTTGGAAAAAAAAATTAAAAGCATTCTTTAATGACCAGGTAGGTTGGATTTCTTCTTCTAGACAGCCTAGGGGTATCACTGGCCTGGAATCTATTTTTACTGGTATTATTGCTAGTATCGTCTTTTCCCCAGTCTTCCCCTTCTTCATCATTGCATCTCCTACTCCATTTGCCCAGCCTGTGACCAAGTAGAGTGGCCTTGAGCTGAGGCAGAGGAAGAACTGCAAACTGCTGGATAATTTCGCCTGGTTGAGCATGGTGATGGCGTGGCTGTTAGTCACCCCGTGACTCACGATCCTGAACACCACTCGGGTTCCTGCTAGAGAGCAGGTGTTAGCAACCCTTGGTCAATAATAGAAATGCATCAATGTATTGGAAACGGCAGGAAACTTAAACGCACATTAACAGGGACGCTGGGATTTACAGTCAAGATTTTAAAAATATGATCTCACATAACACACCCATTTTATACTACAAAAACTTTAGTTTGAACAAGCCATGTCATAAAAGTGGCATGAAAGGGGCCACAAAGTCAGCAAGGCCAGTCATATAATAACAGGCCAGCGGATTTAGATATTAGGGTGTTCCTGGCTTTCTTTGAGGCCACATTCTCAAACAGAGCACTGACTTTGCTCCAGGTCATATGAAGTCATAATGTGGGTTGGGTTAATCCTTGTGTAATCACTTAGGTAAGGTTTAATTTGTTGAACCAAACCCTGGAACCGGTTCAATTCACAGAAGAACGTATAATTATATAACTTTTATCCCAAGACTCAAGAGAAAAATTTTGGTAGCTATAGTGGGGATTCGAAGGGAATATGAGGCTGAAGGGAAAGGGCTTGTAGAGATCTCAACAGGAGAAACAGCAATAGGAACATTTGTGGGAGTCCGGGCTCCGTTATTTGTATAATTCATCTCGCAAGTTGATTCACTGGAATCTCAAAGAAGCAAACATGTTTTCAAATACTGAATCTTTATTTTCACAGAAAGGGTGATATAACTCTAAGAGAGTGAACCGTGGTTGTATATCTTACTGCATTTCCCAAGGCATACCCTTATTTTATGTGGAACGGTTACCTGACCGCCCGGTTTCCACTTATCTGTATACTGACCTGCAGCGTACATGGAAAACACGTTCCCAGCTAGTGCAGACTGCTCTTGTCATCCGCTTACAGGTTAGTCCATCCCATCATCACACCTACTTACCAGACCTCCTAACAGATACACTGGCTCGAAGATCAGTTCTTGTCGTGTCCCCTGCCTGCCGTCTGTTTTCGACGTTAGTGAGCCATGAAATGCCTAAAAGCAGCAGTCTGAAAGGGGCTTGAACTGTCAGAAAACAGAATAATATCCTTGGGCTAATCAAGGGTTGTTAGGTGGGTTGTATAATCAAGTAATCACAGGAATGATGATTAAAATTAATAGTGAATCCAAGAATCTCTGGACACCAAAAATGCATGCTTGTTTTAGGAGAAACCTCAGAGACAGCAGACAGACTTTCATCGATAGACGTTTGTGGGAGAGACGTTGCACACAGACCAGTTCAGTCTGGCCCGTTTCCGCTGGGCACCTAGTTTGTTGCTGCTCTAGGGATAAACGGGAGTAAGACTTCGTCTTGGTCCTAGGAGAGCTCAGTCTGAGAGGGAGGATGTCACACAGCTCTGTGCTGACGGCAGTGGTGGCTGTGCCTGGAGCACGTGCTGTGCCGGGGCCGAGCCGGGGCCTCCCTGGGGCTCTGTTTACTTCTGTCAACTTGAATTCTCATGTCAGTTCCTAAGGGAGATGTTATTATCTCCAGTGTACAGATGGGGAAGGCATGTTTTCCCCTACATGTTGTTGCACTGCCTCTTAGCACAAGGTGTTCAATGCCTTGCCAAGGACTCAGACTGGAGTCGGGCTGGTGGGGAGGTAGCTTGACCCCGCTATGTCCTTACGGGGTCTTGAGGAAATTTCTTATTCGAGCCACAGTTTCTCATATTACACAGAAATAGTAGTGTCCGCCTCAGCCCCCAGCTTCATTGTCACCGTCCTCAGAAAGGCCCTACTCGATCACTCTAAGGAATTTTATTCCCGGTTACATGGCCCCATTACCCTGTTTTAATTTTGTTCCAGCCTTTATCGCCACCTGAAATGACCTTATGTGACATTTGTGTACATGAGTGTTGTTGGCCTCCTCACTTGAACGTGAGTTTCATGAAGGCAGGGACAGGTCTTTCCTGGTCAGCCTTCTGTCTCGGAAACTGGTTCCTGGCACAGTCAGCGCTCAGTAACTATTACGTGATAGGAAGGGGTCTAGGCGACAGTTAATGGAGACAGAAAGGAGAAAATGATGGTACTTATGTTTAATGTCCTTGTGAACAATTCCAGAAAGAAAATTAATCACTGAAAGCTTTGAACTCGGCTGTTAAGGTAGGTGGAAAGGCTCGGATTTGTTTTTTTAGCCATTGCTGAGGTTTGAAAATAAATTCCGTTTCATTGTCCAGTGCGTGATGGTCCATTCTCGACCTGGGCTGGCCTTCCAGAAAAGGAGCAGGGAGGCCAGCAGGACACAGACAGGAAACGGGATCTTTCGTACATGTGACTGGGAGATGCTGAGAAATATATAACCACCTGAGCAGGTGTTTGGCCTTCACTCTCCCACAGGGGATAACCTCAGAGTGAGTGACTGTCTCACTGTGTCTGCCGAAGGCCCCTCCAGCCACACTGACTTGTTTGCTTTTGCCCTTGTTGCAGGATTCTGAGAAGCGAACGCCGCTTCATGTGGCCGCGTTTCTGGGAGATGCAGAGATCATTGAACTCCTGATCCTTTCAGGTAAATACCAGCTGTACTGAAAGTCGAGTGCAGATGAAAACTTCACTTTTATTACATTGACTACTGTAATGAACCCAAACAAAATGTCTTTACTGTGCCGTGGAAGTGTATTTGATGAGCAGTTTTGTCCGTGGTTGTGTAAAGCAGCGCAAGAAGTTGTTCTTGTTGAAACAATGACATCTCGCCCTGGCCGGTATGGCTCAGCAGTAAGAGCGTCGCCCGCAGACCAAAGAGTCCAGGGTTCGATTCCGGCCAAGGGTACATACCTCGGTTGCAGTTCATCCCCGGCCCCGATGTGTCTCTCTCACATCGATGTTTCTCTCTCTCTCTCTTCCTCCCTCTCTCCCTCTAGCTCTATCTGAAGATTAATGTAAAAATGTCCTCGGGTGAGGATTAAAAAAATATATATTTTTTTCAAATTGGTTGTTAGACTGATGATCCTCAAAGGGAACGGGGGAGGGAGGGTGGGATGAGATAAACCAAAGAACTTCTATGCGTATGTGCATAACCAATGGACACTGACGATAGTGTGGGTAAGGCAGGAGGGGGCGGGATTGGGGAGGAGAGGGTCAATGGGGAAAAAAGGGGAACATCTGTAATACATTCAACAATAAAGATGAGTTAAAAATAAATAAATAAATAAATAAATAAATAAATATAAAGAAACAATGACATCTCCAGTAAAACTTTTACATTGCTTTGAAAATCTGATTCCTGACTCTCTAATCAGGCCCAGTAGTAGATGAATTCAGTGTATTTGGATATCTTTATAAAAGAACAAACAAGAAAACTGGTTCCTTACAGTCTATATGAACAGACACAAATGTGTGTGTATTAACATATATTTGACTTGGCTACAAAACAATGCTTTGTTTTGTTTATGGATATATGACTATGACTATGTAATAAAAATAGAAAAACGTGGACGGAAAGGAAACATATCAATTTCTGGATAGTGGCTACCTCTGCGGCGGCAGTTTGAGGGAGAGAAGTTTTCAGGGAAGGGCATGAAAAAGACTACAACTCTGTAAAATAGTTTATGTTCTAAAAATTAGTAGCCAATATGGCAAACACATGTTAAATCTGATTTGTGTGTGTACTGGTCTTTGTGTTATTATTATCTTTATTTTTCTATGGATTTTAAATATATTATCTGAATAAATGAAATGCCAATGCTTTCATTTTTGGAAACCTATATGCTTGATACCTCTCACCAAACAGGTTTCTAAAATCAGTCTGTGCTTCTCCCTTGAGTATCTGCCAGACAAGTCCCCGGAATGAATCTGAGCGTGCACATCTCAGTGTGGATTGTATGCAGACCGGCTGGCTTTCTTCCTCCTCCTCTCTGTTTGGGAAGATTGAAATCTGGAGGAAATGCCTCTGCCCACAGACTATGTGAAAGGCCTGTCTGAGGGTTGGCCTTTGTTTGAAGTAGCAAAGGGAAACTGTAGCACCCAAAGTGAGCTGTGCCAGGGTCGGAGCTGATACATGTGTTTAAGCAGATGTGGAGAGCATTGTGGAAAGGAAACAAGAATTGTGCTGGGATACACAAGGAGGACTCTCATGGCCCTATTTTTGTTGTGTTCATCTTGAGGGGGGTTTTCCCAGGGAACAAGTATTCTGTGCCTTATAAGCTGCATGCCCTGCATTCCTGACAGTTGCTTGGAGCTTTGGTTCGATTTTTTGTGGCATTGCTTGTGTTCTTGGGAACAGGCCTATCTTCTCACACTTCTGAAGGTATTCCGGGGCTGTATTCCAAACAAACATGCATTGTTTGGTGCTGGCACAGACGATGGCTAAGAGCCAGCACACACCTGGCCGGTTGCCCCAGCAGTAGAAATTTGGCCCATGGAAAATTGTAGGCAGAAATCAGTGAGGTATAAAAAAATTTTGTGGGCCCTGGCCAGTTTGGCTCAGCGGTTAGAGCGTTGGCCCGCGGACCAGAGAGACCCGGTTTTGGTTCCCGCTAAGGGCACGTACCTCGGTTGCAGTTTGTCCCCGGCCCTGGTTGGGGTTGTGTGGGTGGCAACCACTCGATGTGTCTCTCTCACATCGATGTTTCTCTCTCTCTCTTCCTCCCTCTCCCTCCCGCTCTATCTGAAGATAAATGCAAAAATGTCCTCGGGTGAGGATAAAAAATAAATAAATAAAAAGAATTTTGTGGGATGGTACCTAATGGTCCTAACTAGCTATGCTCACCATTCAAATGCTGTATTAAGAGACATCTCAGAGTCTCAGAGGAATGTTAGATTCATGAATGTGCAAATTCAAAACTTTGTCTTAGACCTCCAACTTTGGTTTTTGTTTGTTTTTCCGCATCTGAAAGGGAAGGTTTTAGTTCGATAGCATGAAGTTGACCCATCGATTTCCCTTAGGTGCCTGGGAGTTGATGACTGAGAAACTTGGTTTCACATAACCTTCCCATGGCATGGAGCCCACCGGCCGCTCTTAAATGTGGCTCTTCCTGTAGATCGAGGAGAAGTGTTCCGTTTATTTGATCTGTACACCTCTTTGGTCTTGGAATAACTGAGCTGTTAACCTCTCTAGTATAATTTGGGTGGTACATGCCATGGAATTTTTCCTCCCCCCCTCCATCAAATTAGAAAGATTCAGGGTATGAGAGAGCATTGGGAATGTTCTTTAGACATTTTACTCAACTGCGGAAGCTTAGGTAAACGCTTGGAGTGCACATGGCTTTAATTTTGCCTTGGAAGTGCTATATCCAATGTGTATATTATAATCCTAGAGAAATATCATTGTAAGAGCATGATGATTTCATCTCTAAGCTTACATCTGGCAGCTGACCCTTTAGGGAATCCAACCAAACTGTTTTCCAACTTAATAATGAATGAGGTGTTAACGATTCCTATGTTGGACAAATAATTTGGCCTTGCCAGAATAGCTCGTTACAGCTGTGTTCTCTATTGTTGTATTCACTCACAGAGCACAGTGTAACCCAAGCCCGCTTATTTCCTACCGACATTATCTCCTATTAGCCAGGTGGATGGAACCCTGAATGCCGCCGAGCAGACAGAGAGGAATTTAGGACTTGCAAAATTCCTCTTCTTATAACTGCCAGACCGGATTCTGGCTTTATTTCCCCCACACCTGACTCTAGCTTCTGTTTGGGAACTGGCCTTGTCAGGCTTCCGTCAGAGAGAAGCAGTTACCTGATCTGGGAAGAGAACCTTGAACTCCAGATGAGAACCCAGCCCATCTGACCTCTTGATTTTAGTTTTTTAAGACTCAAACAGAAAACCTAGGCACTCCGTGTCTGAACTTCCGACCTACAGAACTGTGAGCTAAGAAGTAGGTATTGTTCTAAACTGCTAAGTTTGAGGTGATTTGGTACATAGCAATAGAAATCTAATACAGTTATTACAAAGATTTAAAAAGAGAGAGAGAGAGAGAGAGACAAGAGTTGAGATATAGGAAGCAGAACACATGGGAAAATGACCACAGTGACAATAACTTGTAGAGAAACTCTGGGGATGCACAAGGGGTACAGTCCTGGGCTGAAGGAAGAAAACGGGAAGTACCCACCTTCTAACATGGGAGTGTTTGTGAGGTGTAAGCACTAATTAAAAATAATAAATTTATTTGAATGTAGGCCACCAAACAAGTGGCATTCCTGTAAAATTATTTCCTGTGATTTTTCAAAATGTAATTTCCATTCCGAACACACATTGCCTCCCGAGCCATGGCAGGTCATTCTTTTTGTTCTCTTATGCATAACGGATATTCATCCTTTAACATTGGATTTGCTTTTTTATTTATTTTTCCCCCAAGGGTGGAAGGGGTGATTGAATCAGGCAGTGCTGATTTTGGCCCCCAGTGTGGTGTGATTATAAAGCGATGAGCCTGTCTGGTGGGTATGTAAACTGGCTCCAAGGGCAAGTCCATGTGCAGTCCTAAAAAATGTTCTGGGCAGTTGCCACATACATGGAATTATCATACACTTTCCAAGGTCATTGCTTTGAGGGACACTGCTCCTGGGTTATGATAAGGATTGGTCTGTTTGTTTTAAAAAATCAATTTCAAGCTGATCTCATGATATTATAATCACATTTCATATGATCTTTTGTTTATATTTGTTTATTTCTGCAATTAAAAGCCAAGCTTTGGATAAATCAGCCTGAAGAATCAGTTATTCTCTTGGACCTATAAGATTTTTCAGTCACTTAGCCTACCTTTTGTCTTTGTTCTGCCTTTTCCTGGATGACAGGGCTCAGAGAGCAGAAATAGTGCCTCTGGAAAGGGGCTCCGAGTTCCCGTTCCCCCTGATCTCTGTGAGAATAAAATCAAGTGGAAATAGGGATGAGATGAAAAACACGCTCAACTTGTAATCAGGGTTTATGCATGACAACTTTTAGTTGGGTCTTTGTTTCTGAAGAATTTGTATAGCCTAGCACTTAAAAAAAAATAGTTAAGCTTTAAAATGTCCTTGGGTAGAACGCGTTTGCCTTTAAATCATTAGGCATGCAGACCCCGCATCCTTCAGCGCACAATGGCGCCTGACAGGCAGGTAAATAATGTGAAGCTTCCTTTAGAAAAATCCGTTATAAATATTCAGCTCTGAGCCAGAGCCATCTGACGTCTCCCTCTGACATGTAAACAAGACTCTGGGATGTGTTTGGGGGAAGAGGATGAGGAAGTCAGTGGCAGGGATGACGCTGATGAAATGCTGCTCGGTCCCCGTTCAGATAACTCTGCTCTTGTCATAATAATTCTGTTGTTCGGGAGAGGAGGCTTTCCTGGCAGCTGCCTCTGCAGTCTGCTGCAGGAGGATGAGTGGCTGGGTGGAGGACTTCAGCAGTGACCTGAGAGAGGCCACTTTCTAGGTTTCTAATGATCTTTCACGACCTTGGCCGCCGGAAGCACCGCCGTGTTTTTGCAGCGTGCTGGGGGTGTTGCTTCATGATGCTCAGCGAGCTTGGGGTCATTTTTCTCTTTGAAAGAATTTTAACATTAAAAGCTACATTTGGATCTATATAAAACTGAAAGTTTTTAGAATATATAAATAATAATACTAATAACACAATGTAAATGTCTAACTATAAATGATAAGAAAAAACAATAGTAGAGAAGTAAGGGAAGTAGGCAAAGAATCCGAACACGCAGTTCTCAGAGAATGAATTATCCATGGCCAGGAAACACACATCAGAAGATACGAGCCTCACTATCAAACAGGAAAGCACAGAAGTGACATACCATTTTCTTCTCATCAGACTTGCAATATTTTCAGTGACTGGTAGTATCAAGTGTTGATGAAGATGTGGGGAAGCGCCCTGGCTGGTTTTGCTCAGCGGTTAGAGCATCGGCCCGCAGACCAGGGAGTCCCGGGTTCGGTTCCCACTGAGGGCACGTACCTCGGTTGCAGTTTGTCCCCACCGGGGCCGTGCGGGTGGCAGCCAGTCGATGTGTCTCTCTCATGTTGATGTTTCTCTCTTTCTCTCTCTTCTTCCCTCTCTCCCTCCCTCTCTATCTCAAGATAAATGTAAAATTACCCTCGGGTGAGGATAAAATAGAAATAGATGTGGGGAAGCTAAGCAACCTATGCACTATGTGTGTGAGTAAATTGGCACACTATGGAGGGTTGACACTGTCTCTGAAAACCCATGTGCGTGGCCTGTGCCACAGAAAGTCCATTTCTAATGATCCGTCCTAGACCAGTACTTGCACATGGAGTCTTTTTATGGATGTTCACAGCAGCACTGTTTAAATGGTGAAGTAGTGGTAACAACTGAACTGCTCATCAGTAGAGAGAATGTCTTAAAAATGTTGAAATCCATGTGGCAATGAAAAAAGAATGGACTCATTCTCTAAGTATCAACATAGGTAGATATGAAAAATAGAGTTTTGATTGAAACAAGGAGATTCAGAGTGTTATTGCAATATGATACAATATATGTAAAAAGCATGCTTATGAAACAATACTATAGATTTTTAAAAATTATTGTGTAATATTTTAAGTATACAAAAAGAATATTGTACTGACCACTCAATTTAATTTTCTCCATTTTCTATGGATACACATATTTGCATATGAAGACATTAAAAACCGACAACTGGAAGCTTGTGTACCAAACTCAGAGCAGGGGTTTCCTTCAGGAAGTGGGGAGAGTGTGGCACTGGGAATGGCACTCAAGGGGACTTCACCTAAACCTGCAACGGCTCATGCTTTTAAAGAAGAATTCATTCATGTATTACTTGTATGATCAAAACATGAAGTAGATAGGTTTGATGCTGTTCATTATGATAGGCAATTTTTCCTAGTTCCCATTCAAGCCAGCCCAGCTGAGGAGTGATTGCTGAATCTCTCTTTAACCGGAAATCAGCATTCAATTGGTAGCTCTTAACTTAGATCTGGCCTGGACTTAGAACTGTGCCAGTGGCAATGCCCCCAGTCTCTATCCCTTAGTCCCTGACTCTGCTCCAACAATAGTTAACAATTATATATATATATATATATAGTGCTTACTGTGTGCCTAGAAGTGATCTCAGGGCTTTTGTGGTCCATTCTTCTGGACTGTTCAGTGTTTTTTTGTTTTTACAGAATTATATAATGTTTTAGTGTTTGCTTTTTACCTAACAATGAATAGTATGTGAACATCTCTCAACATTGTTAAGCATTCTTATACAGCATCACAGCTACGCTCTTCTTCATCTAACACCAACGTTGTTTCCACTGTTTTACTTCTAAGACAGCCTTTCATAAAACATTCTTGAAGATTAGTCCTAATATTCACTCATAGTTCTTTCCTTTAGAAACATGTTATAGAGCATTCTGATGCGCGCGCACAGACAGAAACAGGTTGTATGTAATGGGGGTGGGGAGGGAAGGAGAGGGAAAGAGGAGAAAGGGGGAGGGAGAAGGAAGAGAAGGAGATCGAAGGTACAATTCTGACAGGCAGTGGCAAAAGCAGGGAGACTCAGGTCTGGGCGTAGCTGCATGAGCCCCCTGCCCTCATCAGTGTCCTGGTAGGCTGGAGGGTGAGGGAGCTACTGGGATGAGATGCTTAGATTCAAAAAGTGGTAATAACAAAATGGCATTTGGAGAGTCAACAAAGGATTCCCTAAGATTCTAGAGCTCTGCCGTCTATGGGCAGGCATGGGCTTCCTTGGTCCTGCCTGTCCTGGGTGAGCTTACCTTGCCTCTGTCCTACAGCTGGGAGTCTGCCTTTGGGACCAGTTGTAGTGATTGTGGAGGGAGGAGAGCATGAGAAAGAACGTAAGACACCTGCATGTAACACATCCTTAACTGAAAAACTTCTTTTCAAATTGGACTGTACAACCAACAGCATCTTGCTACCATTCTCTTATTCCTCCGGTGTGAACCTTAGGAAAACCCTGGAGGATACTGCATGGCTGGAGCACTTTATATGGAAAGGGTGGAATGCCGTTTATTGTGTGTGTTTTTAAATCCTCACTCGAGAACATTTTTGCATTTATCTTCAGATAGAGCGGAGGGAGAAAGGGAGGAAGAGAGAGAGAGAAACATCCATGTGAGAGAGACGACACATCAACTGGTTGCCACCCACAAGACCCCAACCGGGTCCGGGGACAAACTGCAACCGAGGTACGTGCCCTTAGTGGGAACCGAACCCAGGTCTCTCTGATCCGCGTGCCGACACTCTAACCACTGAGCCAAACCGGCCAGGGCTGGAATGTCGTTTTTATATCAAGGGCCACTAACCAAGAAAAAAGTAATGTAAAAAAAGCAATTTAATCCCCCTCCCCCCTCATTTTATTAAGAAACATAAAACTTCAAATGTTAGCTCTCTTAAAAACACTGCATTAGTAAATATTTCAAATATACAGAAAAGTATGGACAATAATATAATTGATACCCAAGTACACCAAGCTTTATGAAATCAAAGTTTCCATATTTGCATTTTATCTTTTTTTTTAAAAGGAAATAAAACATTGAAGACACAGTTGCAGCCCATTGGCTGTGCTTATTCATCCTCTCCCCACCCTCCGTCCCTAGAGGCAGCCACCCTCCAGAACTGGTCTGTTGTCTGTAGCCATGTTTGTTACTTTTATTTCATGTCTGTGCATCTGTAAACAACATATAGAATTATTTTTGTAAATTGGAAAGCTTTATGTAACTGGTATTATGTCATAGGTATTACTCTGTAACGTCATTTGTGCATTCAAGATTATATTTTGACGTGCACCTGTTTACATATAGAAGTCCAGTCTGTTCATTTCGGTGGCGGTGTAGCCTTCCATTGTACAGCTGTGCAGTGTATTCGTCCATTTTCCTCTGGATCAATGTTCAGGATTCCCGTGTCTTGCTGTCACAAACATGCTGCAGGGAGCAGTCTTGTCCATGTGTGAGGGTTTCTCTAGGGTATATGACTGGGCTGGAATTGCTGTGTGGTCGGGCACACACATTGTCCACTTTCCTAGGCAGAACCAAACTGCTTCCAGAAGGGGCTTAGACCAGTTCACACTCCCGCCATCTGTATTTGTCTTCCTGTGGCTCCATACTCTAACTCTTGGCATTGTCACACTTTATAATTTTCACCCATTTGATGGGTGTGAAATAGTTGCTAATGTTGCTTTCATTTGCCTCTCCCTAATGAATTTTTTAAAACTTCCTGAATTATTTTATTTTGCAACTAGTGAATTTTGTCATTCAAAACAATTTTTTTCTATTACAATTATCATTCAGTATTATTCTGTATTAGTTTCAGGTGTATAGTGTAGTGGTTAGATAATCATATACTTTACAAAGTAGTCCCCCCAATATTTAAAGTACCCACTTGGCGCTGTATATAGTTATTACAATATTATTGACTATATTTCCTATGCTGTACTTTATATCCCCATGACTATTTTGTGACTACTAATTTGTTCTTTTTTTCCTTTTTAATACTTTTAAAAAATTTTAAATTACAGTTGATGTGCAATATTATCTTAGTTTTAGGTGTACTTCTTACTCCCTTTACCTTTTTCACCCAGTACCTCCTTAATGAATTTTGAGAAGTATCTTTTCATACGTGTCTTGCCATTTGGCTTTCTTCCTCTTGTGTTAGCTTTTTTTTTTTTTTTAAATCCTCACCTGATAATATTTTTTCCATTGATTTTGTTAGAGAGCATGGAAGGGGGGGCAGGAGAGAGAGATTGATGTGAGAGAGACACATCGATTGGTTGCCTCCCGCACACACCCCGACGAGGGCTGGGGATCGAACCTGCAACCCAGGTACGTGCTCTTGATCGGGAATCGAACCTGTGACCCTTCAGTGCAGAGGCCAACGCTCTAACCTCTGGTCACCCCAGCCAGGGCTGAATTAGCTCTTTAAGTTTATACACAGGCAACACAAAAATTACTCTGTCAAAGATGATGAATAATAAAATACGTATTTTTATCTCATGTTATTATAACCCATGTTTGGAACTAGGGGGAGAAAGGTGTGATAGAAAGACTGTGCCGCTCACTTCCTTGAGTCATAGATTTAGAAGTGAACGAAACACTGGAGAGGATTTGGAAGTAAATATAGCTAATATTTTTTCAGTGCTCTGCAGTTTACACAGCACTTTCAAATTCATTTGATTCTTCCAACCACCCAGTGTTGTGGGTCAAGGACTATTACCATTGTGTTCTTGTTGCTCACGTTACAGATTCATGGCTGTCGGTCACTGGGCCAGTAATTGAGTGCTGAAATCAGAACTCAGAGCTGGGTCTTCTGCCCATGGATTCCACTGTCCTTCCAAGACCTTATTCATTTCACTCCAGAACATTTAGCCCAGGACTTCCTGACGCTGGGGAGGGAGAGGTCTGTTGCCTTCTATTCTTAGCACGTGCAAACTGATTTATTTGGTCCTTATTGATGTAAGGGGCTTGAACTGACTCAGGTAAGCTGCCTGGATGGAGTTAGTAGAATTAGGATTTAAGTCATTTTAAGCTTAATAAACTAAGCAACAATTTATCAGTGGCTCTCAACCTTGACAGCATATTACAATAACCTTGGGTCCTGCAGAGCTTTTAAAGTATACTTGTGCCTGGCCCCATCCCAAACCAGTGAGATTAGAATGGGGGGCAGGGAGGCAGTCTACCTCTTTGTTTTGGGGATTATCATGTTCTTATTTTCTATAATATTGTTGATAGTCATTTTCTTCAGTTAAAGAGAAAAATTGTGTAAGTTCTATGGTTTGTTATTTCCTTTTTGCTGGTGTCTTATTAAACTACATTTCTGACACGTTTATCCGTGAAAGTCTCCTGCTGTCTCTGAAAACACACACTCACACCCTGACTGGTTTGGCTCAGCGGTTAGGGCATTGGCCCGTGGACCGATGAGTCTCGGGTTCGGTTCCGGTCAAGGGCACGTACCTTGGTTGCGGTTCGTCCCCGGCCCTGGTTGGGTCGTTTGGGAGGCAACCAGTCGATGTGGCTCTATCACATCGATGTTTCTCTCTCTCTCCCTCCCTCTCATTCTATCTGATAATAAGTAGAAAAATATCCTTGGGTGAGGAATAAAACAAAAACAGAAACCACACACACACAAAACCAAGGTTTCTATTTTTTAAGCAGTCAGCTGGCCTTGGCCTCACAGAGCTGCTTGCACTTGACTCCTTTCACAGCGCTGTCCCGGAGGCCCCCTCCACACTTCCCCTCCGCCTTGCGTTCTCGCTTCCTTGATTCACCCCTCCTCTCTTCCTCACGCGCTCCTTCCTTGTGTCCGAAGGCTGGAATAGTCTTGTCTTACTGCATCGACACAGATATCTGTATTTTCTCCTCCTCTGCTTTAGTGGACCTTTTCCAAAACTTCCCATCCCTGATCAGAAGACTGATCAAAACCCTGAGCCCCCCAAAAGGAAGCTCAGATGGGGTGTTTTATCAGTTCAGTTGTGGACCTGGAGGACTTGCATTCATGGAGGATTGTGAGGGCGCCACGGAAGGAGGGCAGGTGCTACTTTCCTTGGATCCGTTCATACGGAGCTTCTGCTCCCTGATGGTGTGGTTGCTCCAGAGAGGGGGACATGAGGCACATCCGTGGGTGTGAGCCCGGGTGTCCGCCCCACAGTGGGAGGCAGCCGTGAGCAGCCTGCATAGGCTTCATGTCGTCTGTCCGAAAGCCCCGTGGAAGCTGGCTTATTCCTCCCAAAGTATCTGGCTAGCCGCAGAGAAAGAATTGGGATTGGTGGGTGAATCGAATTTCTGCTAATCCTCTCAGCCCAGATGAAATCTCATCAGAACTCACCTTTACAAGATTTGTTTGAGACTTAACTGGCCTCTAGCATACATGTGTTGGAAGGCTGCTCACTGCTGACAGTTTGCCAAGAAGGGTGTTCGTGTACCCTGTGCGATAAAGATACTTAATGATTAAAATGAAAACAATACATCTGATGATATGTTTTATATCAGGAACATACATCACATTCAGGAACACACACATGCACACACACTTGAAAAGTTCTTTATTCTTCACAGCATACATTTCCGTAGTCCCGGAGAATCTGTCTTCTCCCCACTGTGTCTCCTACCCAGTGAGACGCTGTATTTCTCATCTGGTCTGTACCCAGTTCTTGTGACATTCTCAGTTCTTGATCTTGCTCCTTCTGCTGTACTGGGTGTCTCCTCCTGTGTTGTTGCCAGAAAGCACATGACTGATACAAAGGAAAAACAAAACAAAACGCGGTGATCGTACCAGGCAAATGAGAGTGCAAGATACAGCATTTGACGTGACATCAGCAGAACTCCCTGACCACATTTCGCCCCTAACCTGTGCTGTTTGGTTCCAGGAGCTCGTGTAAACGCCAAGGACAACATGTGGCTGACCCCACTGCACCGGGCCGTCGCCTCCAGAAGCGAAGTGAGTGATTATGTTATTTAATCTAGCTCCTTCAGCCCCTAGAGAGAGAAAATCTTTTCTGCTGAATTAGGGATTCTCACTGGTGAGCAAGTCTTTTAATGCTAATGCAAGGGGGTCACCAGCATTGAACAGCTATTTATTTGAGTGCCACCTGCATGCCAGGCATGGTGCTGGGGGGTGGCTGGGGTAGTCCACGATGGGCAGCATGGTCCTTGACTTCAGTGAGTTCTCAGTGTGGAGGGAGAGGTAAACAGGTAAGCAGATCAGTATGATTTCAGAACTGAATCAGAGGAGGAAGCAAATAGCTGTCTGCTTGAATAGAGGACGTCTTCCAAGAAGAGATGCCAACTGAGCCAGTCCTTAGAGGATGAGTAGGGACTTACCAGGCCAGGCGGAGGAGGGAGGGCCGAGGAGGAGGATAGAGATGCTGGAGAAGAGGCACGGGGTGAATGGCTGGCAGGCTCAGTTGGATGTGGCTGGAACACGGGGTGAATGGCTGGCAGGCTCAGTTGGATGTGGCTGGAACACGGGGTGAATGGCTGGCAGGCTCAGTTGGATGTGGCTGGAACACGGGGTGAATGGCTGGCAGGCTCAGTTGGATGTGGCTGGAACACGGGGTGAATGGCTGGCAGGCTCAGTTGGATGTGGCTGGAACACGGTGTGAGTGGGAGATAAGCCTGATAGGAGAGGCGGGGTTCAGTGGCAGAGTGCTGGGCGTCCTCTGAGCGGTGGGGAGTGGTCATGGCAGAGATATAAGTGTGAACATCACAGTACTGGGAACCTTGGGAGGTGAGTTGGAAGAGAAGCCATTGGGTGAATGGTGACACTGTTACCTGAGAAGACAGAGGAGCAGGGGTCGGAAGCTAGTCAGTTCTGTTCAAACAAGCCGAGATTGGCATCAGGTTGCTGGAATGTAAGCCCCTGAGGGCGGAGGTCTGGGTGATGTTTCCTGATGTATCTCAAGCCTGGTATCCAGATGCTCAAGAAAGAATTTATTTGAATGCTGGAAATTCAAGTGAAGATGCCTCATCGACTACCATTATTTATACAGGTCTAGAGCTTCAGAACAGGGAGGATGATCATTGAAACCATGGCAGATGGGTCAGCTGGTCCAGGGAAAGGGGTGTAAGGGTTGAGAAGAGAAGGCCAATGTAGGGGAGGGGTGGCAGGAACCCCAGTGAATATGAGCCTTGAAGCCTGGTCGGAGGGGATGCCCACCATTCAGGGGTACAAGAGGCTCTAACCTCAGAGGTACTTGACTTAGTCTTTGTAGCTGGTTCTCCTCTGCTCCTGGAGAAGTGATGTTCTCCAGGTACTCCTAGGAGCTAGAGGTGTCGCTGAGAATGCACACCCATGTTGCAGGCGTCGATGACTGCCCATTGGCAGCTGTCTGGAAACCACAATATATAGTTGGTAGATGACAGTTAGCTTAGTGCTCAGTCTTCCTTGCTGTGCTGTGTGATTTGGGTAGTTTTTATTGCTTTTGTTTTTTAATATGTTTTGAGAGAGAGGAAAGCCCTAACCCTAACCCTTCACAAAGGAGTTTTTCTTGATCTTTTAAAGCCATTTGATCTTTGGTGAATTAAAAACCAATCGATGTGTCTCTCTCACGTCGATCTCTCTCTCTCTCACGTCGATCTCTCTCTCTCTCACTCCCCCACTCTATCTGAAGATAGATGGAGGAGTATCCTCAGGTGAGGATTTAAAAAAAGAAAGAAAAATATGGGTTTGTTTCCTCTTTTAACAAGAACCAGATTTTTTTTTAGAACCAGATTTTTTTAGTTCAGAAAAACATTTACTAAGCACTCCTGTATGCCAGGCACTGTGTCTGCTGGTGGAGCTACAATGAAAAATAAGACCCGTGGCCCCTGTGCTTAGTAAGAGCGTAGTCTAGTGGGACAAAGACACACAAGCAGGTGACGCAGTGCTATGGGACCTCCACCTTGGTTAGCACAACTAGCGAAAGGCCTCGATCCTCAAAACACCCCTTTTCCATCAACCATCAGCTCACCTTTTTACATATCTGTGGATGTTTGAATTCAGTCAACCCAATGATGGATCAACCTTTATAGAATCTGGGAAAGACAGTTGCTGCTTATCTAAGGAACCAGCTCCCTCTGCAGATTTTTCTGGGGGGTGGGGGTGGGGAATCCCTTGCAGGTGCCTCTTGCCAGGACAGAATTAAAATGCAAACAGACCCTGGGTTGTAAATAATCCGGGTCCTCTGTAAGCTTGCGAAAGAAGATGTCTTCATATTCCTGTCTGTCAGAGCAAGTTGAAAAGTTTCCTGTGAAAACTGAGTGTGTGAACCATTGTTAGAACTGAGTGTGGGCCTCTCAGCGCCGAAGCACGTGGCTCTGAACCGAGGAAGTCCATATTCAGGACATTCAGATCTCCCTGTTCTGAATTCGATCATATTGCCATCACTCCACGACTCTCCCAACTCATAGCTGGAAAGGGAAGCAGGCTTTAGGGGGAGAGAACAGAGAGGGCTTGGACTGGGGATTTGGCTGTTAGCACTTGCCAGAGCCGGCACATCTGTCTGTCGCTGAGGTCAACAAGCAGTGCCAGCACCCACACGGATATGTAGTAACAATCGTTTCTTCATTGAAAGGCTTGTACTCTCTATACTGTCCTCGAAGTCCCTCTGCTTCTAAAACGCAGCTAATGGATCTCTCAGGGTTCAGAGTTCAATCAGGGAAGCAGAACCACCATGGAAGATATAGAATATGATATTTATTATTATAGGAATCAGACCGCGCACAAGTGTGCGAGCTGCTGGGGTTTGTGTCAGACTGTCACCTCAGTTCCTGTGTGGTCCCGAAGTCACTGTCGGCCAGCAGGGTCTGCACTTGATAAGGAAAGCTGGACGTGAAGTGGGGGAGAACAGGGACCAACTGGAACCCCTGTCTGTCTCTAAAACGGCCGCAACATCACGGGCGTGAGTGGCTTACAGGAGCAGCTGCAGGGTTCACCTCTGAACTCACACACACCTGGCCCAAGACTGGAAGACACTGAAGAAGAGGTGGCAGCATCTGAAGGGCATCACCTGGTACTGCCCTGTGCCGACACGGTGATCCAGACGGTCAGTGACGTGCGCAAGCAGTACCCCCAGCCAACACATCAGTCAGGCTGTGGTTTCTTTTCAGAGTCATGCAGATTAGTCTTGTGGCCAACTCTGATTGGAACCATACAGGGAGGGACTTCTGGGAAATGTAGTTCAATTGGGCAAACTTGACATATATAAAACTACCACTGAAATTGTTATTCTTTTTTAATTAAAAAGATCTTCTAGACAGTAAGTTCCTCGAAATGAGTGCTTGTCATTGTACTTCTAGCAACCAGCCTGCTCAGTACACAGCTGACTTGGAGTGATTCATTAAAACTGGGTTTTCACGTTAACTTCAGCTATGTGAATATGGTTTTCTGCACAGCTGCTGTCGTGGAACTAGTATACACCACAGAGAATGCTGGTGACAATCTCTTACGAGCATGCAAGGTAAACTGGCTTGAAGTTTGGAGTGTCCACAGGAACCTGCAAAAGCAGGACGAGTTTCAAAATTGCAGGCAACACCGGTATCAGTACAAGTTCAAGGTATCGGTCAGCACAAGTCAAAACTTCTGAGCCTTTTTCCTTATAAGCAAATTTTATGTTCAGATTTCTGTGCCTGGAAAAATAATGTTTATTGCTAAATTCATTTCCTGAGCCTGTTATAACAATAAGAGTATCAGATCATAATATTGCAAAGCTCCTCTGCAGATAAGAAAGTAGACCGAGACATGGCCATATCCTTTAAAATCGTGCAGCATAGATTGGGTTCTGGAGATAAACCTTCCAGGGTTATTTGGTACTGACCAGGCAGGTTGTGTACTCCCTTCTAGGCCCAATCCCCCCCCCCACTCCCCCCCCCCCCCGCCACATCTGGAATTCCCGGGAAGGAAACAGCCAAACAGATAATCAGAGCCAAACAACGTTGTCTCCTATGAACTCCCTAAGGGCGCCACTCATCCCCCTCTTTCTCTAACTACTTTCACGGCTGTGAAAGATGAAGATACTCTCTTCCCAGAATATTAGGGAAACATATTTTGCAATTCTAGATAATGTAGATGAGCAAGATTGGGGGCTGCCAGGGAGAATTCTCTAAACTGCTGTTGTAAATGATTTCATATTATTTCCTCTGTTTAACTTGTTCCTTTTTTTTGTTTTTCTTTCTTGGAAAAGAGCAGCTGTAGGGGAAAGGTATTACATGCTTGCAAACCTGGAGTGTTTAACACGTTATTGAAGCCCACTGGATAGAAGGCACTGTTAAGTGAGCTACAGGGGCCTTGAGGGGGTGCAGAGGGAGGCTTCTAGGACACGGTGTGTGGGGCAGACAGCCAGGCACAGAGCCTACTGTGGCCTGTGTCCAAATGCAGCTGGCCTTCACACATGCCTTTTCCTCTACAGTGAACTGATAGTAGCACAAAGGAGAATTGGTGGGCTTTTCACTTCCCTGCTCTAGAGGCTCTCTTTTGGATAGAAAAGTTAAAATGGTTTGTATCCTGTCTTTGGAGTGTAGCATGAAGGATGTTGTGTGCAAATATGTATCGTCATGACGAACATTAATTGAGCACTTACTGTATGCCAGGCAGTATGCTAAACACTTTCTGTGCACGATTCCATTTTAACCTCCAAGCCACTCTTTGATACTGATACAGTGATGAAGCCTAATTTAGGAAACGTGATCTCAGAGAACAGCCTAAGGTGCTGTAGCCCGTAAGTGCGGGAGAGCATAACGAAAGAACCTGCTCTCTTAACCACCATGGCCTAATGCTTCCCTTCAATCATCTGCGCTCCCTTATTGATATGTTCCAGCCAATAAAATGGGTCTATTCTTGTGTCTGTGCAAACAGAAGTCCTAATGAGCATGAAGATGTTTCCCAGAGTTGAGCAAGATAAGCATTGCATTTTATAGCTTAAATTTTAAAAACTCATTTTCCTTCTTTCCTCTAAAAAAATCATTATTGTGGGCTAAATGTTAGTAGACAAGAGAATTGGAACAATTCTATGGGAGACTAGAATATGATTGACTTCCTTAAATTATCTTTATGATTATAAAAAGATGACCACGTAGAGAACACAGATCGTGCCTGCAAAGGGAAGAAAGTAAGCATTTATAACCTTAGTTAGAATGTAGGTGAGTCATACTCAGATTTACTGTGCATTCAAGTCATCTGTCCTAGCGCCTCGCCCCAGCCATAAAGCCTGTGGGTGGGCCCAGAAATTTGCGTTTTGAAAAGAAGATTCTGATGCACGTGGTCTGCATACCACGCTTTGAGACCTGAGATTGAAGACTGGGAACACCTTCCCAATGTTTGAAGCTAGTGCTCCTTGAATAGTTTCCTTTGAATTCTTTCATATCTCAAAGTCTCCAGTAAACCCCTTTTATACGACTAGTTCTTAGAATAATTGTACTCAATAATATAATAATAAAGGGTGAGTTTCGTTTAAGAATGGGTACTTTTGGAGAAACCATCTGATTAACTGAACAAATTATTTGGGCACCAATTTATAGAATTCCTACAGAGTAAGAAATGCTGTAAGTAGTAGGGGATGAAAGCCCCAGTGAGGTTAGTAATGGAGCAGATGCCTTCAGGACTTGCATGCAGCCTCAGGGATGCAGCCCACAGTAAACGCCTTGTTAATACTTGCATTTTAGTACTTAGAGAGTTTGCTAATGGTTATACTAATATAGTTATTCTACCCACTTTTATTGACTATACACTGTGTGCAAGGCGTCTGCCCGGCTTTGTAAAGAGCATAGAAAATTGTATAAGGCTCACACCCTTGTCTAAAGCAACCTGCAGTTTATAAAATTTGACAATGCTTATGCCTGCAAGGACTTTGGAGTCATAAACAATTACTTTTCCATGAGTAATTTATGACCACTTAAATGTAAGGCACATTTGAGAGTAAAAAAACAAATATTAGGGGCGACAGTTTTTAGGACACATGCTTCCCATTTCTTCTCATCTTTTCCATGTGCCACAGTCTATGTTTCTACTTCTTGTTACAGGGCCTTTTGTAAAAAGAGAAAGTCATAAAATGTAGAAATAAAGTGACTGCAAATGCCATCTCCGATTCCTTCCCGTGTGACATCCATGGCAGTCCCTCCCTCTGTCCGTTACCTCTCTCAGAGCCTGCTATGCAGCGGACCCACAGGCCTCGTCCTAACGCTGCGTGCTAGCTGGCTGAAACCTCCCTTCAGGAGACCTGCCAGGATCTTCACACGTGCCGGTTTATTAAAAATGAAATAAAGGCTTCGAAGAAGCACTGCTCACAGGGTGGCTGAGGCCTGGGCCAGGTGCTTTTGTTTGCTCGCCATGATAAGAGTGAGCACTCAGAACCATTTAGAGCAATTTGATAGAGTAAGTTCATGCTTACTAAATTTAATAATAAAATAATTGAGTTTATAACTTGTTTCTTTAGTTTTTCATTTTATTATTCTACTTTTTACTGTATTTTACAAAAGTATTGGTTCATGATGGATTTGAAATGATACAGTTTGTTTTAAACTGGTCCTTCACCACAGATAGTATGAGAAGTATCATGTAAATAACTTTTCTTGATTCAGAAAGTGTTCAACTTTCCTTCCCCTACATTAATTTCTGTTTTACCTTGTATATTTCTGTCAGAGCCAATGTATGATACTGGAAAAGAGAGACTTTTTTTTATTTATTACAGAAATCATTAATTCCCTAAATAGCCACAAAATTATGCCCTCTTAAAACCAAATTAAAGTGCTTCCAAGATTAAAATTTTTGAAAGAGAAATAGTTTAAAAAAGACAGTTGTTGTCTTTTTAAATCAAAGCTTTGTATAAGCCCAGGCCGGTGTGGCTCAGTTGTTGGAACATCAGGGCACATACCTAGATTGTGGTTCTGTCCCCGGTCAGGGTGTGTACGGGAGGCAGCCAATAGATGTTTCTCTCTCACACTGATGTTTCTCTCTCTCTCTCTCCCCACCTCCCTTTCTCTAAAATCAATCAAATAAATAAAATAAGTTTTTAAAAAGCTTTGTTTTAGCCAAAATATTATATTAAATTTCTATTAAGTGTTAAGCCACTTTGGCAGGCTGAAACTTCATAATTATGTAAATAACTGAGGAGAATTAACATTTAAAATTATTTAGCCAGAGTGCTTGGCTGATACTGTCTAGTGAGTAAACGCTGGCCAAGTAGGAAATGTCTGAGCCCTTCAGCCCCCAGGCTAATGGGTCATCGCCCTGGACTTCAGTCATCTTGCCTTTAAAATGAAGCCGCCTGGCTAGTATGACTCAGTGGTTGAGCGTCAACCTATGCACCAAGAGGTCGCTAGTTCGATTCCCGGTCAGGGCACAAGCCTAGGTTGTGGGCCAAACCCCAATGGGGGGCATGCACGAGGTGGCCAATCGATGTTCTCTCTCATCGATGTTTTTACCTCTCTCTCCCTCTCACTTCCTCTCTCTCTAAAAATAAAAATAAATAAAAAATTAAGTTTCCTATCAAATGAAGGCAGATCACTTCTAATATCCTATATGTCTGTGAATTTAATTCCATAATCATTTTAGGTTACTTGTATTTTCTTTTTTTTAAAGTTAATTTTTGGAAATTAAGAATTCCCCTTTGTATACTAAGTATTTCTTGATAGAATCCTTTCTTGTCAAGTAAGATGAAAACTAGGCAATTCATTACATAAGCAGATAGAAATAAAGAACGGCAAAGTTAAAACATTTTATGAAAGTAGAGAGAAAAAAGTAATGGTTATTCCAGATGCCCTCGAGCTGTAGGTGTTAGTGTAATGTGGTGAAATTGGCACTTAGTGGGAATTGCCCGAAGTTCACATGAAAAGGGATTAGAGACCCTAGCCACTTCTTTCCCCCAGTTGATCAATGAACTTGAACGTTTTCCCTTTGTAATTTTTTAGGTGTAACTCAGATGTTGATCAGGGACCCTTTGCTTTCTAAACAGATGTGACTGGCTGGAAACCACAGGCCACATCTTATGCAACGTCTGATGTTTTCCCAATATTCCAAAGAATTCCTGGAGATTTCAGTTTTTGATGGGCTGGCTCCAAAGCCCTGTTCCTGCTCCGTTCGTTTGGTTCCGTGTCAGGTCTCCCCTCTTCCCTCTTGGCCTGCTGACTGTTCCCGTGTAGATGTACACCTCTGCTCTGGGGTGCTGGGCCCACATCCTCTCGTTGCTCTCTGTGTCCTCCCGTTCCTTCCCTCCGAGCTCCGGATGTGTCTCAGTCTGTTCCACAGGGCAGTGCAGCTCTGTCCATCCCAGACTCACTGCAGACCCAGCTCTGCCCAGCAAGGGCCGCCGAGGCTTCTGACTCTTTTAACGCGACCTGCCCTCCTTAGGTGACTGTTTGGACTTAAAATAGTATTTTTTTCATGCTGGTAAATCACAAATTTTTCTTTTAACCAGGTGTGATAATTTGCAGTTCATGGTAATTTAAACAAGGAGCTAGACCAGGGGGTCTGCAAACTTATTTCGTAAAGGGCCAGATAGAGAATATTTTAAGCTTCAATGGCCGCATGTTGGTCTCTGTCACAGATGTTCACATCTGCGGTTGTAATTCAAAAGCAGCCATGGATAATATTTAAACAAATGAATGAGGCTGTTTCAATAAAACTTTATTTACAAAAGCAGACCAAAATGATCTGTGATTAAAATACTTTTAGAAGTATTGCCTATATAAGAATACAGCCCCCTCAAAACTCAAATATATATATTTTTTTGCTTAACCTGTTGCTTTGTGTGAAATGCATATCAGTTCTAAATATTTATTTAAAAGTAATACCTCTTGAAGGTAATATCTCATTCCCCTAGACTGAGTTATTCTAAAAGAAATCATGTTTGGTGACTTAGAAAACAAATTTCTAATGATTTCATTAGTCTAATCTCCAAAAAGTATAAATTTGTGAAATGTCTTGTATATTTTATTTTGTTAATCTATCCTGAATTTACGTATTATTTAATGCAAAGCAAGACTCTGTACAAGTACCATAAAATAATGCACAAGGCAAAGGTATTAATGTGACAGCATGTGACGTTATTTTGCAGTGAAGGTGTAAAAAGGACACTGTACCAATTTTTACAGTACTGCTTTGAGATGATTACCTTCAATCTTTTTGGCCATATATCTACAAAACTTTTTCAGCATGCATCTTCCCAATGTGCATCTCATTTATTTATAAATTATATACTGAAACTACTATCATTAGCTAATATTTCAAGGAACAGTATGCTTAGGGTGAGGCTTTTCATTTATCATAGTCTTACATAACCAAGGTAGATAATAGACTTCTGATGATTTTCCTCTGTTTTGGCCAAGCTCTTGTCAGATCTGATTAAATTTGCCATTACTTTTACCTTGTAATGTAGGTGATGGAAAGCATTTACTAGGAGCAGAAGTGGCAGCTCTGTGACTTCCACATTATTTATATGGGTTCCTTGCATAAATCTTGCTTATTTTAGGATGCTTTTAGTTTAAGGGTACATATTGCAATCTGTAAATCGACTTGGCAGGCCCATCACTGTGCTGTTCGGTGCGCTCCAGGCGAAACAAGGGGACCAGGGCAAACCCCACCCCTCAGCACTGTGGAAGCCCCCTCTCTTCCCCGAGGGCAGCTCCGATACCGGAGGCAAGATCCTCTGTGGAGCTGACTGAGGGCACAGTGCCAACTCAGAAGTTAAATGCCAGCGAAAATGCTTTCCTTTTCAAAGAAAATAAATATAAATGAAGGTTCCAATATTTTCTTCCCACATCACAATGGATTGTCTGTGCATCTTCATAAACCTCCATATTTATGAGACCAAAGTTGATAAAAATATGATTTTTCTAATTTAAATGTTAATGCTTTATTGTGATTTAGTTTTTATTTTATTTTTTGTGCGCCCAACTGGTTTTGTAGGGTAGAGCCTGGAAGTTTCTTTCAACCTTCCACAGTTCTAGCCTTGTTTTGCGTAGTAGGTGAGCATTACATGTACACATGTTTTGTTCTGAAATGGGTTCAAGGAATACTTAGGAATCATTACTTTATTGTCCGTCTTGCTGAGGGTGGGTGGCTTATATCCCCCCCCCCCCTTTTTGATAATCTTAAATTGTTTGCTTGGGTCTTATCAACTAATTGCCCTTTATTTATAGCATCTAAATGGAATTCACACTATTTATGTAAACTATATTCTCTAATTTGCAAAGTTAATTTCTTTTTGCTCTCATTCTACTGTCTAACTTAGCCATTCACCTCAACATGTTACTACTACTCATTCATGGGACATCCTTTTTATTTCATCATTTATGTCCCTGATGAAAGTATTCATTTTGAGAGTTTGAATTATGCACTATCTGGGGGGCACTTTTATATACTTGCATGAAAAAATAGACTAGACGCAGGCCAGTGGATTAGGGTGGACAAAGGTGAGCTCGTGGTCCATGAAGGCTGGCGGGAGTGTGGTTCTGAGGCCTTTCATTGCTTCACTGATGACACATTGATAAGATGTCCATAAAGGAGCCTCATTAACTGCTCCCAAGGATGTCCTTGGAGATAAAGAGAAACAACCAGCAGCCATTTCCTTTTCTAGAGAAGCTATAATCATTCACTTGAGTGAACAGAAGAGTGTCTTCAATCCTGGCTACATAACCGAGTCCCCAGGGAGCTTTATGGAAATACTGAGGCCAGTTAAACTCTCTGGGGCGGGACCAGGCATCTGTATTTTTAAGGGCTCCCCGGTGATTTTATTGCACAACCAAGGTAGAGGTATCGTTCAAGAGGCTAGCACCTGATTAGGTCAACAGAAGGAAAATAAAAAGTGCGAGGCTGAGTAAAGGTGAAGGAACCCAGTAGGAGATAAGAAATCACCCCATCGTAACATGGAAAAACAATTTTGTAGCTTCAGGTTGAGGCAGTAACAGATGTCCTCTTTGCTTGGCTGCTTATTGATCACAAAGTGAGGGTTAAGATGTTGGCTGAGAGAACGAAAGATTCACAAATTGATCCAAGAATGTCTGAAGGGCTTTGAGGCCTTTGGCTTTGGAAGAGGGAGACTTATTGACAAACACCTCTAACCTCACTTGATCTTTGGGGGCCTCTTGGCCGATGGATATTTCACCCAGATGCGCACACTTGCACATGCGTGCTCTCATTTGGCCAAAAATGCCTGATACCTTATAAGGAAACCTTACACTTAGAAGCTTTCTTTGGTTTTGAAGGTGTGCCAGGGCTCTTGGCCTAACAAAGAAATGTACAGTGACTCTGTTGTAATCTGTGCCAGTGTTGATCTTCATCACATATTGCTTTGCTTGTCACAGAAGAATGTCCATCTGAAGCCAGCCTGTGAGGGCAGGGAGCCTTCCCTTTCCGTGGCTCCAGGGTCTGGTGAAACATCCTACACCCCGTGGATATTGACTGAGCACTGTCAGTGACCCTGCAAACTCTGCTTTTGTTGTAGGAAGCAGTGCAAGTATTGATCAAGCACTCGGCTGATGTCAATGCGAGGGACAAGAACTGGCAGACCCCCCTCCACGTAGCAGCAGCCAATAAGGCTGTCAAGTGTGCAGAAGTGATCATTCCCCTGCTGAGCAGCGTCAACGTCTCCGACCGAGGGGGCCGCACAGCCTTGCACCATGCTGCTCTGAATGGCCATGTGGAGGTGGGTGTCCTCATCACTGGGAACAGGAATCCTCCCTACAGACTCTCTTAGCCCCAAGTGGAACCTGATATTACTGCTGACACTTTTACAGAATGCGATGATAATATTTGTACATGAAACTGTAGGCAATTATATCTGTTTTTAAATGTAGAGCCACAGTGAATTGAAAAAGTGGCCATCACCGCAGTCATTTTCTCATAGTACACATGCCACAGGGTTGGCTGTGACGTCATCTTCCTACTTTGAACTCCAGATCTCCGACCTGCCTTGACATTAATTTGGCTCAGATCACCTGCAGGGGGTGAGGAGCCCCCAGCATTACACTGTGTACACTTGATTTCATTATTGGTATCTTTCAGATGGTCAATTTACTCTTGGCCAAAGGGGCGAACATCAATGCGTTTGACAAGAAGGACCGGCGTGCTCTGCATTGGGCAGCATATATGGGTAAGGTCTCTATGAATGGAAAGCAGAGTGCATATAACCTTCATTAAAGAAGCCATGGGTCTCTCATTGACCATATACGTTCTCTCTTGGGCAAGTCTGACCTCTTTTCAAACCTGGGATTCAGTTGGATTAATATTTAGTCCGTTTTACTGACATGCGTCGAACACTCTAGTTGGGCAGCTGCTTTGCCAGGTGTATTTCTCCTACAAGAAGGAGGAGCAGTGAACCACAGCCCGGACCTCACTGAAGATGTTTCAGTCTGGACTGGGAAGCTGCACATCTTGTGCTTATTTGACCTTGTTGTGGAAGCAAGATAGGTGTTTAAAAAGAAAGAGGGCTGGCTAGCAAAGCAAGGGTACAAATTCCATTTGTCTTTTTATTTATCAATACTTCTGAATGAAACAAAAAGGAAGGAAGGTTGGACAGCCCCCTGGCTGCTGTGTAGGCTGAGGTGGCCAGAGTCACCATGGATTTTCCTGCTTCCCCACTTCCAGCCAAGCTGGGGCTTGCAGTCCCTGTTTCTGCCAGCTTGGCTGGGGGAGCTAGGGGAAGAAATTACATTTCTATATTTTTCCTTTTCACCTTTGTTGGCCCAAATACCACTGACAAATGATAGCCGGTATAGAGTTTATTCTCAGTGTGTCTCTAGGGAAAACGAAGATCCTCCCTTTGTGTTTCTAATTGGAGAACATCCTGCATTAGAAAAGCAGACAAGATTCTATCAGCACCAAGTTATAAACAACTTGAATGTCCATTCACAGGAGATTGTGTTGGTAAATGATGGAAGAGCTGCACAATGGGACACTGTGCAGGCACTACAGTGATGATGTCATTAGTATTTATTAACATAGGAAGATTCTCTGTTGTGTTAACTAAAAACAGATCAGAACACAGTATGAATAATATGATCCTATTTTTTAAAAAATATCTATGCTATAAAAACAACCTGGGATATATTAGACACTGGAATGTTAATTATCTCCAGGAATTGGTGATTGTGGATGATTTTTGTTTTCTTTTAATACCTTTTGGCTTTTCCTGAATCTTTTATAACAAGCATACAGGCCTTTTATCTCATAAAGAAACCAACAACATTAATTTTGGGGAGTAAAAAGGGAGTGGATTGGAGCAGGGATGAAATAAACTATGTGTTATAGATGGGTCTAAAGGAATCTTTGGGCTTAAAAAACCAGAATCTTCAGATTTTGTAAGCATTGTCAGTTAAGGTGACGTGGAGCTAGGAGCTGGCCGAGGCGGGGTGGACGGCTGCATGGTCCTTGCGGCTGGAGCCAGCGAGCATTGGCCCGTTAGACCTCCAGGCAGAGCACATGCTGAGCTAGTGTGCGAGGGGGTTCAGAGGACCTGGGGGCTCAAGTTTGTTCTTCGCTGATGTACAGTTAACACATTGTGTCAGACTACTTGAAAGAACTAAAGTCACCATTTTGTGTGTTATCAGGATTCAAATAGAAAAGAAACATAGTTAACTATCTTTAGGAAATAAAGGATAAAAGATAGCACCACTTAAGCTTAAGATAGTAATTGAAAATAACCTTTTCTGTATACAAGTCTTGGGGGAAAAGAGTCAAATTTTAATAAAACAAGCCAAGACCAAACTCTCTGTCTCTCTCAAACACACATCTCTCTCACACACACACACACACGTACACACATACATACACGCACCTCTCTCACACACGTACATATACGCAACACATACCTCTCTCACACACACCTCTCTCATACACACACATGTACACGTACACACACACATACACATACATCTCTCACATACACCTCTCTTCACACACACACACATCTCTCTCTCTCTCACATAGACACTTCTCTCTTTTCACACACACATACACCACACACACATTTCAGAGTCAGTACTCAGCCTCTACCCTTCACTTATCAACCAGGTTTACAGCAATGACCCTAAAGCATCGAACCCTCTTCAGTCACAAAATAAAGGTCAAACACCTTTATCGTATTATATGTAGTGAGACAGGGAACAAAGGAAAATATTCTAGAAAATGTGCCAACAGGAGTTGAAACTGGAAGAGTTTTCTGTTTAGCCAACAATTCACGAGAATACTTTTAAGTTCAGCTATGTGAAATTGCCATTCCTGTGGGCCAGACAAACAAACCAACCCCAAATGGTCAAACAGCTGCAATTTCATATAATTTAAAAATTAATCTGGAGTCATTTTGATTAATTGAAATTTTTTCTTTCATTTGTTTTTCCAAATCAAATTGCCATTGTTGGGCTTTTTAGTGAGGAATGGCAATTGGTTTCAAAAGCATTGCTTTCATTTTAACATAATTTTTTAAGGCTGTGGTTCTAACCTATTACAGGACCTTGTTATTTACTTGCAAACAGGCATCTCTTCTACTAGATCTTGAAGAGAAGGCTCACATATGAATCATCTATTTTTTTTCGCCACAGCATTTACGTAAAGTCGGACACATAGTAGGTACTCATTAAATATTTGTTGACTATTTCCATGAACCAGCTTTTTATAAATAGCTCAGCAAAATACTGGTGGCAGTAAAAGCTAATAGTGATCATTTAAGTGGAATGAATCATCAGATTGTCCCATAAAGGTTAACGATGTTTTCTGCTGCTTGCTTTGTAAAGGCCACCTGGATGTCGTGGCATTGCTCATTAACCACGGCGCAGAAGTGACATGTAAGGATAAGAAGGGCTACACCCCCCTGCACGCCGCAGCCTCCAACGGACAGATCAATGTTGTCAAACATCTCCTGAATCTGGGGGTGGAGGTGAGCCTCAATTCATGCATCACCCTATGGTATATTTGGGTCTTTCTGTTGTTCTGAAGTGAAATCCTGTGTATTTGTGGGTTTTCTTTTCTGAAATTAAATCCGATTTGCATTTTATTTATTTTTAATTTTATTGATTGATTTGAGAGAGAGAGAGAAAAAAACATCGAGACATTGATTTATTGTTCCACTCATTTATCTATTCATTAGTTGATTCTTGTATGTGCCCTGACTGGGGATCGAACCCACAACTTTGGCATATCGGGACAATGCTCTAACCAACGGAGCTACCCAGCCAGGGCTAAATCTTGTTTGCATTGTAATTCAAGAGGAAAACTACCCCTCTTTCTAGTACCCTGTCTTTGAGTTTCAATGAACTATTGATGGGGGGCATCTAATTACTGGGAAACCAGAAACAGACTGTCTATATCACAATAGATATAAAATAAAAACATATTAACCAGTCATTTTTTAAAGACTGGCTTGGATTCTTCATCCCACCTTCGGAGTCTAGCTTTCTGAATTGTGGCTTGCAAGCAGAAATGAGTGAAGGAATGGCAGGGACAGACAGCAGCAGTGTCCAGTGCTGAGCTGGAGAAGTCAGCCCAAGCCCTTCCAGTAGCAGAACAGGAGCAGTGGTGAGTCTCTGGAACATCCCCGTCTCTGGAGAAAAGGAAAACCAAGTTGCATTCCTGAGACCCTCATGGTGAGACCCAGCAGTCGGGGCAGCAAGAAGGAGCCATGGCCTAAATTCCCAGGACAGCCGCCTGGCCCTGCCACAGAGCGCAGCCCGGGCGAGGTGTCAGCCCGCAGAGCCAAACCCGGCTGGCTTCCCAGCCCAGCTTCGCAGTTGGGGCTCCACAGCGCCTCCCTGCGAGTTTCAAGCTTTTTTCTCGCTCTCCTGATTTAGTCCTCTGTCATTTCCAGACAGCTTTGCCTTTCACTTTTTAAGCCCTTCCATAGCCCAGAACTCTCTCTCCACAAATTCAAACCTCTAACTCACTCTTCCCCCCCAGTTCACTTTCCGTCACATTCACTCTCTGCTGATGTTTACCTCCCGTGACAAGCATTTCCAGGATGACCACGGCGGGGCAGGAGTCAGTGCTGAATAATTACGTTGACAGATGGACATCTCCTTTCTCTGGCACAGCCATTAGGCTTTTTGTGGAAAAGGGGGTAAATTGGCTCCAGTGATTTTAATCACCCTGTTTTGGACTCATTCACAGATCGATGAAATCAATGTCTATGGAAACACGGCGCTTCACCTGGCCTGCTACAACGGGCAGGACGCGGTGGTTAACGAGCTGACCGACTACGGTGCTAACGTGAACCAGCCCAACAACAGTGGGTTCACCCCTCTGCATTTTGCTGCTGCCTCCACACACGGTGCTCTGTGTCTTGAGCTGTTAGTAAACAATGGGGCGGATGTTAACATCCAGGTATGATGCGCTCAGTCTCTCTCTCTCAGTGTTAAAACCCTTTGCATTGAGCCTCTGTTTGAGCAAAATCAACTGCTATAAATTGTGTCATGTTTGAATGGTTTGTAAGTCTGAGGACCTTGACTCCACAGCCCCGTCCTAGATTGGGATGCGATAGAAACTCAGTGGCATTGTTTCTGCAGGAGTGATGGTACTAGCTGGAAGGTTCTAGCCATGTGTCCTTGGTAGCCCAGTGAATGTTCCAGAGGAAATTCTGGATCTCATGGATGTTGATATGGTCTAGATTCTAATACTGAAGTGAACGTTACGCTGATAGGGCAGAGCTGCTGAGAATCAAAAGGAAGACATGATCTCAGGTCTATTCTCAGACCTGGCTCCAAGGTGTTTCTGAAATGCTTTCCTATAGTAAACCCCAGACAGTGGCTTCAGTGATTTAACACTGACCTGGTCCTAATGGTGAGTCCCTTTTTCAGCAAACTTACTGAGGACTACTTAGTGCCCTCTGTTTAATACTAAGGGAGTCCTCCAAGATGAGATGATCTCTGCCCTCAAGGAATTTACAATATGGTAAGGAGATAATGCACTCAGATACTCAAGAGGCAAGAGAAAATGTGATGAGTGGCATGGGAGTAATAAAGCATTATAAACTATAGGGAGCAAGGGTTGACTTGCTTCTTGCTTAGGCATCACAAATGGAGATTGCTTTTGAGCTGAGACTTGGAAGATTGATATCAGTTGAGATGAGGAGGGATAGAGAATTTGAGAGAGGGTATTCTAGATAGAACAGCATGAGCAAAGGGGTTGGGAGTTCTGGATAGGAAAAGCTCTGGATGAACTGTAGGAAACTGGTCAGCTTCTTGTAACAGATAATCGAGAGGAACTTATGCATGCAGTCTTCGTGATCCTGGTTACATCACTTGAATGCACTTAGATTATAGCGGAATATCTTAACCTACACCAAGTGACCCTGTACTCATCCTCAGTCCCCTCCTCCCACGCACACAGGAATCCTGAAGCAAGGTCCCAGTGCATTCTGCCTCTGCCTTTGAAAATTATTTTTAAGATTTAATTTCAAGAATATTGGATCAATCTATTTTCATGAACTTCTTTATTCACTATTAAATTTTATAATATTTTTCTTATAATTTCTAATAGTGGGAAAATATGGGACAAATTTTTAGAATAGCAGTTTATATTCTTGAATAGAGTATAAATCATATGAAAGAAAGGAGCCAAGAACAAGTTGAAATGTGAACTGATGAAGGAAGAGGGCTTATCTACTGGCTGAAGACTTTGGGCTTCCATAGACTGTGAGGACCACTAATCATTGTAGAGGTCATGTGATCAGAACTGAGTGCTAGAAACAGTAACCTGGCTGTAGAACACCAGAGACAGAAAATATAAAGGAAAAAATTATATATATGACTACATAAAATTTTAAACATTTATATGATCAAAATCAAAAAAAGAAATAAAAACCCAAAAACCCTAACATACAATTGAAAGAGGAACAACTTGGAAGTTTTTCAGCAATATACATGATTAGCAAAGAATTAATATGCTCAATATATAAAGAGCTCATAGAAAATCAATAAGAAAAAGTTTGATAACCTACTAGAAAATATGGGCTAAGCAAATCATAAGAGAGAGAATGCAATAGCCATTAAACCTATAAAAAATATTCAGTATCACTAGTAATTAGAAAAATGCAAACTAATACACATATATTTTCCCTTAAGATTGGAAAATATCAAAAAGACTAATAATAGCCAGTGATTTCAATGAAAAAATTAAAATACAATAAATAAATATGATCCTTTTTTATTTTAAAAAGTTATGTGTGTATGTATGTGTATAGAAAAAGAAAAATATCTGGAATATATACCACTATGCTAGCAACAGTTATGCAGAAAGACAAAATTATTACTTGGGTTTTTAGTTTATTGCACATGTTTGTTTTAATCTTCTGATTGTGATGCAATCTTCTGATTGTGATGCAATGAACGTGTTATTTTTATATCCAGAAGAAAAAAATATTTTTATTTTTATAAAAAGAAAATTCAAGTAGAATGGCCTAGACACAGGACATCTAGAGGATAACTGGAAGTCAAGAAAACTGGTGTAGATAAGAGGTAATGAGGACAGGGGAATGGGGACAGTTGACAGAAGGCTTTGCAGAAAGAAAATCAGTGGGATTTGGTTAAACGAGATGGAGAAGTTGAAGACGAATGTAAGAATTGAAAAGGGGCTAAGAGAAGCAGTGCAACGTGGTGGCTGAGTGTTCAGTTCTAGGGCAGACTGCCTAGATTCCAGTCCTAGCCTTGACTTTCAGTAATTGTATAATCATAAACAACCTCTTTGTATGCCTCAATTTGTTTATCTGTAAAATTAGGGAAACAGTAGTATCTTCTTCATGGAACTGTTTGAGGATTAAACAAGTTACCTTACATAAACCACCTAGAACAGAGCCTGCCATATGGTCAGCACTCAGTAATGATTTTTGTTATTAAGAGGAGTGTCAAGAGAAAGACTAGGGTAGGAGGTAAAACTGATGAGTTTAGTTTTTTGGAAGCTGATTTTGAGCCTTTTGTACAGCCAGTCTGAGAAAACCAATATGGAAAATGCGGTAATTTAGGGTAGGTAATGGTAGAGAACAGAAGAAACAATTTTGATTGCCTCATTCACATAGAGGTGATTGATCATTGAAACTGGGAAAAAAGGATGAGATCCCAAGGAGAGAGAACATCATAGCGTGATTAGAGAAGGGAACGGAGGACTCCAGTAACCCTTTACTCTTAGGATCAGGAGGAGAAGGAAGAGACAGATAAAGGGATGATAAAAGAAGAGTTAGACGCCTTGGCTGGTATGGAGGAGAGTGTAGTGTCTTTATGAAAGTGGAAAGCAGGTAATAATGAAAAAGTAGAATAGATGAAGAGAATTTCAGAATTCTCGATCTTGTAAGTAGAGACCATCCAAGGTCCTAAGCGGAGGTAAGATGAAGGTCTTTGGGGGCATTGAAGAGACCAAGGAACTGTAGCCCAAGGTGGGGGAAGAGTCATCATGTGAGATTGAAGTCGGAGAGGATGGTGGTGAGAGGCAGGAGGCTAACAGGTGGCCAAACTCTCAATGTCCCTAGACTGGTCAACATTGGATCCTGGTTTCTGAAGGACATCCTTAAAACCTCCAAAGAATGAACAGTTATTGAAGTTAAAGTAGCTCTCTTCGTCACCCTCCATTTCATTAATTCTCAGGGTTTTCTATCACCTCTGTAAAACCAACTGATGCTTGTGCTCGCTTCGGCAGCACATATACTAAAATTGTAATGATACAGAGATTAGCATGGCCCCTGCGCAAGGATGACATGCAAATTCATGAAGCGTTCCATAAAAAAACAACAACTGACTGATGCTCTCGGTGTGCTTGATCCTGGGGCTAGAAGGCCATTTTTCTGACACATCTACCTACTTCTCCCAGTTAACTGACTAGTGGTCGGTTCAAATTGGATAGGGGCTTGAGCTATTTATGGTGTACTGGTTTACCGCATCCGTCTCTTCCCCATCAAATGGACCTGGAAAGCATTGTTACTTAGTTTTAATATTTTACTTTTTGGGGGGACTGCTAATCATTAGTAGAATATAGGAAATAGCATTTTTAAGACCTGCGACTTGTGTTTATGTGTTCTCTGATCTATGTAAATGGGATTTTAAAATCAAATCTAGCCTTCTCCCTAGTCTCCCTACATCTGCTCCGGCTACATCCTCTTGGTTTCCTAATTCTCAAGCATCCTCCTTTGCTACTCCAGATGGCCTCTGGACACATAGATCATCTAACATTTCCGTAGAGCCGTTCTGTCTGACTCTGGAGGTAGCTTTCTAATGTTATCTTTCTCTACCACATTGCTCCTTGGATTTTGAAAGTGTTTGTAGATTGTAAGACAATTTGTATTTGTTTAGATTTTCTGAAGTTTGAGGGAAATCGCATATTGAAATGTAGCCAATACCCACCCACATGTTCACTTTGTTTTCCTCTGTCCTAAAAACCACTAAAAGCAATGTCTTCGTGGGTAATGACAAGATAATTGAAAGAAGAAAAAGGATACGTGTCCTGCATGCATTTTGCAATCCCTCATTTTGCTTAGATTGACCATGACTTTGACCTTGTAATATTAATTTATGTGTGATAAAATAATAAAGACAATACTTCACACAATAATCCATTGAAGGTTCACGTGTATTTTGCAAATAGGAAGAACATGAGAAAACATAAAATAATATTTCTTCTCCATTATAGACCACATTGTAATTTCTGTAGCATCTCAAGGCTCATTTTGGAAGCATTCAAAGTAAGTGTTAAAGAAGGCACCACACACACAGCCGCACCAGATATGACTTAGATGGGTTCAGAAACTACCCTTGCCAGGTTGCCTGCCTCCTGGTCACTAACCTCAGTCTGCCCATGGCATCTGTTCTTTTCTGTCTATGGGCCCTTAGATCATTCAGCCCAAGAGAGGCCGGATTTCAAGCCCATCACATGTCTGCTGAAGTGGGCCTGCTCCCTTCTTTATATGTATCGGGACCAAATTAATAGAATTCGGGTTGTTTTGCAGAGGTTGAAAGTGAAACTGGAGTAGGCAGTGATAGGGACTTGGCACTTGGGACTTTGGAGACCATGTGAGAAAAGGAGAGGAATGAATGAATGAACCAACTACTTACCATTTTTGGCCTTTAGAACCATTAAAACATTGGATTATGTACGACCTTTTTGAAAACCAGGGTTTTATATTGCTCTTCCATTGAGTTAGAACACCCTTTTGGGGTTCTGACTATATCTGGACCCCTCCCCACTGACCATAGTCTTATGCTATGGAGGCGCCATTGCCCTTTAGTAGACCCATTGAGCCATGTGGCTCCAGGAGACAGCATGCCACAGAGAACACAGTGCCTTCAGGTTCCTGGGGAGTAAGAATGTAAGTTTAGGGAAGGTTTTGTGAGATGTTGGAGGATGAGGAAGGAAGGCATTAGGAGTGGAAGAAAAGGCTGGACGGATTTCTGAGGAAAATGGTGATCAAGAAAATGAAAACACTCCATTAGGCCAAGGATATTGAATTCTGCCCTGAAAGAGTACTAATATTTGCCATTAAATATTCTTAACCCTCATTAGTTTTTCTTCACGATTGAACTATGAATCACTAAAAGAGCTTCTTGCTTAATTAAATAAATCTTCAAAAATAACGGAATTTTCCAAGGCCTAAATGTGATGGGAAAATGCATCTAGGAATTGGAAGGAGACTAGAAATTAAGAATAAAATTGAAAAAGCAAAACTTTCAATAAACAGAGGAACTGAGCATATCCTCTCCTTTGAGAACGCAAGGAATATTTTATTTTTGAAGTTCCCAGAACAACAGCAGCAATGGCAAGTCCCCCCATGTGAAAAATGTCTTAGGCAGATAGGAAACTTATTAGGATCTCTTGTCTCAACCTGAATATTCTGAGTTCTAACTCATAAGGCTAGATAAAAAGTATTGTCCTTTTGACTGTATTAGTGTTCAATGGCTTTTTGAAATAATGAGTTCCTTTTACCTCCATACCATATAAATAAAACTGCCCCGAAGTGACTGCCATGCTATTCGTGATGCTTCCTGCCCACCTTGCCCACCCCCACCCCCACCCTGCTCCTGCCACCCATATCCCTATGAGAAAAAAACAATCAGCAACGGCCTGGACTCAGTGGTAGATGAACCCAGGCAAAGATCTGCGAGGGTAAACCTGAAATAAGCATCACCACTGACCATGAAGTTGTCCTTTGAATTTTACCTGACTTTGGTCATCCTATGTATTTGTCCCTTTGCCAAAGGCACAGACACTGCAAGGGAGAAAAAGGGTATGGTGCTTGCTAGCACTGAAATGGGACCAGCTTTGCAAACTACTCACCATAGAAAGGCGTTACTTTTGCTTTGGCTCACTGCTGCAGTTTAGTTAGTGACTACCAGGTTGGGGCTACTCCTTGTAAAGCCTTTAAGCTATTTTCTAGGCAGGGAAAAGTGCTTAGTTAAATATTTATAAAGATATTGTCTAAATACTGAAATATTTATGGCTTTATATATTTAACAAAACGCTAATTAGTTATGTTTTCATATTAAATGTAAGAGAAAATATTGGAGCAAAATTTAAAGAAATAGCACCACCTAGAGACAAGTTAATGTCAACTCTGCAATTTCTGTTTTCTCTCTCTTTAAGAGTTTCAGTCCTTTAAACTGTCTACACTTCTGGCAGCCAGGACCCAGGCTCTGCAATCAGATAGCTTTTAGGAACTCTCCTCCACTGTGTACTCATGGTCAGTGATGGCAACATGTCCTCATTACCTTGATTGATGTTTCTTTCTTTTTGTTTTAAAATTTTTTTCTTTATTGATTTTTAGAGAGAGAGGAAAGGAGAGATAGAGACATTGATGAGAGAGAACATTGATTGGCCGCTTCCTGCATGTCCCCCACTGGGGATCGGGCCCACAACCTGGGCATGTGCCCTGACCGGGAATCGAACTGACGACCTCTTGGTGCACGGGTCGATGCCCAACCACTGAGCCACACAGGCCGGTGATTGCTGTTTCTTTTCCTCTAAAAATATCATTTCAGTAAACCAAGTTTACTTCCATCTTTCTTTCTCAGTCTTGTCTTATTCCGGTTATAATGATATAAGATGGAGAAAAGATCTTATTATTTCTTTTTTGGCCATCTAAGTGAGAACCTTTCACTGTAAAGAGTGTTTTTTCAACCAAGATGCAGTTGCTGCTCTGACTCACCCTTCCCTTGGCACGGACTGTGCACAACTCCTTTCTCCCTTTCTAAGGAGTGGACTTATATAACAAAACGTCTCTGTTAAAACTTTGTGGTTTCATGAGCTATTCTAGCCCACAGTCTAGAGCAGTGTGCTGTACAAGTTACGGATGGGGTTCCTTTACCCCAGTTCTGATCAGGAGACCTGGGTTTGGCCGAAGAACTCACATTTATAGCAAGAAACCCTGGCGATTAGGTGCAGGTAGTCCTTGGTTCACTCTGAGAAACACTTCTTGAAATAATAATTTATTTTCCACTGTAGAATTTTTTAAACAAAGAGCCATTTTAAAGCACAAGTATATGGGTTTGCATCACAAAAATGAACTTGCATTTTAGAAACCACATGTTTTAACCTCAGTCTTAAGAAAAATGTTTCTCCTGAGAGTTAGAATAATCATGACACAGGTTTTTGTTTATTTTTCTTACAATAGTTGAATGAAAAAATGCATTCTCTCTATTGAATATACCTTTGGTCTAAAATAATAGTCATATTTTGGGGGGTATTACTATTTTAAGAGGAAATTATGTAGATGACTACTTCTTAATTAAATGTGTAGGACTTCGTTATTTGCTGTAATGATGATCGGTATATAGATTCTATACATTTTTTATGTTTTGGCTTAATCTGTGTTAGGAAGTTCCATCACTTATACCTTGAATAATAAAGAGATGTATAAATTCAGTACACATTTCCAGGTGGTCATTAAAATGGCAACTTGCTAAATAGTTGCATGCCTTGATCCTGTGATTTCTGATGGGTTCTGGGCAGCAGCATTCTCTGCAACAATCAGAAGTGTTGTTTTCCTCTGGGATGAGAAGGTAGGGATGGTGGAGGAGTCGAGGTTGGTTTTGAGAGCTGCAGTGATTTACAGCAGCATGGTTACCCTCAGGTCAAACAGGGCGAAGCAAGTTAACACATCATTCGTCTTTTTTCATGTACTGGAGACAAAAGTTGAAAAAAATAAAAGTCCTTGGAGGAAACTTCCTTCATCAGTAGGTTACAGGAGATGAAAACAAGTTTTGGATGATTTTTTTTCAGTTTGAAACAGGGTGATTTAAAAATTGTCAGTATAGCTAGAAATTTTGCATTTCTTCTCTAAAATATTCACTTCTCTAGGCTTTTTTACAATGTGATGTTACGCAGTAACTTGAGATATAATATATACTTTATCTTTTGCTTTCAAAATGATCTTTTGCCTCTTGTAAATGTTTGATCATGTTTTAAAAAATGTGTTAAATTGATGTCTTCAGGACATTGCCAGCAGTGTCCATAGGGATGTTTCCAATGATGTCCCTGGTCCATTATTTCTCTCTCCCTTCTTTTTTAGAGTAAAGATGGCAAAAGTCCACTGCACATGACAGCTGTCCACGGAAGGTTCACACGGTCGCAAACCCTCATTCAGAATGGTGAGAGACCCTTCTGTCATTATTTGAACAGTCTTCTGGCCTGATGAGTTTGGCTGTCAGTCCTCTGAACGTGAAAGATGACTCTCTGTTTCAGAGTTTATTAAGCTCGGATTTGCACAGTTTCCTTCGATGTACCATGCTAAAAGCTCTTAATCATACAAAACATCACCATCCAGCTTAGGAGGGACACTATAAGGTCCATTCCCAGTCAGTCAAAGAACATGTGAGTTTTGAAACTAGAAATGATATACACACCTACCTAGGCCCAGGATCCTGCACTTTTTACTCGGAAACTAATAAAAGTAAGTATTGTATATTTCCTAGCCGGAAATCTGAATTATTTTGACATTTTAGAATTCACTATAGTTCCCTAAGTTAAAACTCATTGGGCTGCTGGGGCAAAGGTAGGGAAAAAATGAGGTGACTCAAAAGAAAAGCAGGTAAGTGCGTGATAGAAAGAATCATAGCAGTCACATGCTTGATCGAGACCTTGGAGAGCTGTGTAATCTAGTAATCTTCCAGGCTTACCACAACAGTGTACTTGAACCAGTGGGGTACTCTGCAGCCCCAGGACTGGGGAGCGTCACGTCCTGGGCCCTGGCCGGCGCCTGTGCGTGGACTGACCTTGCCAGCACAGGTCTGTTACCTTAGCAGATCTTAGAGACAATTGGGGGTGAAAATAAAAAAGAAAGTTTAGCCCAGATTTTATGATGACATTCCAGGTGAATTCAGCAGTTCCTAAACTATTTTTAGTTGACCCACATTTCTGCTTCTCGAAATTCTGGCATCAGTCAATTTTTTTTTGGACCTATTTTTCTCTCATCTGTAAGAATTTTAGATGATATGCTCTTGAATTATTAGTGGCACTGAGTTATATCTGAGGCACTCAGGTCATAAAACCAAATAGACATCTGACATTTGGATGGAAGACCAACCAGGGAAACTGTGCTTAGAAAGCAAAATATCTGCAGCAAAGCAAAGGGAATTTATAAGCATTTCAGTGAAACTGCAGGGGAGAGCAAGTTCCCAGTGTGCCAAGGAAGGTAAAATGAAAATGAACTGCACAACACTCATTCTTTCTAATTTGAAATGTGTGGTGTGCCTTTGGCATTGAGTTTATTGAAAGGACCATTTTAATTGTGTTATTTTACTGGATGTGATGAAGGGGAGGTGGCAGTGACCGAGTGTCTCTCTTTTGCTCAGTTTCCTTACCCCACTGTAGTTCTCAGTTTCTGTATTTTTCAGAAACAGTGTCCCCCGCCTTAAAAATAAACAAAACTAGGGAGATATTTGGTATCTGTGTTTTTTTTTTAATTAATGCGAATTTAATCAATGGGCCTTGGCTTTATGGCATAAAAAGCTTTGTTCCCTGTTAAAGCAATTTCAAGCACCAGTGACCAGACCAGAGAGAGAGCAGTTTCACCTTGTAAGCACCGCCTTCCTGCAGGTCCATCCTTGGGCCACACTGTATTGGCCGCCTCCTTTGAATCGTGGCCGGGACCCATCTGCCCTCTGTTATGCTGGTCCCCCCAGCAGGGAGGGCACTGCTGGCTGCTTCGACCTCTCCAAAAGCCATCCCTGTGCGCGTGAAGGCTTCCATGCCCTCTCTGGACGTTCTTGCTAGACTTTTGAGTTGGAAAGTGACCCTATCTCTTGTCTTCTGTGACCAAGGAGCTTGGTTTCAGAGCCTGTCTCATTCTTGGCTAGCCTGGCATCTTGCTTGTTTGTTGGATGGGGTCCAGGGGTCTCTAATGATGGGCATATAGTGGCTATAATATGTAACCCATTATATATCATTAGAAAACGAACATTGGTTGTGTGTTCACACTGTATCAGGCACTTGGCCAAGCACCCCACATAAATCCTTTCAACCACCCCATAAGAAAGAGGGACTATTGTATCTCCATTTCAAAGATGGGGAAACTGAGGCAGAGAGGGTGTGACTTTTGTCGGGATATATGGCAGGTATGTTAAGGCACAGAGATAGGAACTGAGGCAGTCTAACATCAGAGACTGAATTTTTAACCACTGTACTTATGTGTTTTCTGGGTAAACAATGACATATTTTTAAAAATTTTAAACTTGAATTGTATTTACTCTGAGAGTCAGTTATATTTGGAATAGAGTTGTCCCTGTAAAAGGATGACCTCCCATTCTCTTCTCAGCTGAGAATTCTTTGCATTCATTACACATATGAGAACTGCGAGTTCTTCCATTTGACATTTTAAAAAACACCCTTAGGGAGAAGAATAGGAAGCTCTTTTCTTTCCTCCTGTTTGTTGGCTTCCTTCTGGGAAAAATACAGAATTTACACTGCAGGGCCTGGTGTCCGTCTCCAGAGCGGGTCACTGCAAACAGGACCCGAAATGCCGGTCCCACGTGGGGACAGCGGTTAGCTCCCTGAACCAGTGAACATGTTATTGAGTAACATTCTTTGTGTTTATTTATTTGTTTTGTTAAGTCACTCTGGTGGTGGGACTTCGTATGGCATTTCTTTGCTTCTGTGACTGCTCTCCAGTCAGGGTTGTTAGTTCTTCATAATAACTTGTATTTTTCCAGAATTATTCAGCTTTGGTAAGACAGTCATTAAAACACACACACACACACACACACACACACACACACACACAAAACCCTCTTTACTTTTTTAGTTAGTTAGCAAGACTGCCTCTGCTGTTCAGTCACACTGTTGTCTGAAGCCGGAGAGGGAAAGAGCTAAACAGAGACAACATGGTACCAGGAGGCATGAGACCCAGACATTGTACTAGGCAGCTGCTCAGATGCTGTTCGGTAGGTTACAAAAGTTCAAAAATGATGTTTTCTTCAAGAAGCTTTATAAATAAATAGAGTTTAAAAAGGAAGAGTCAAGTGATAGGTTAGGATGATTTACTGTGAGATTTTTGACCTTTTGGCTCAAAAGTTCTTCTGAGGCAACTCAGTGAGATGAGCATTCTTGCTTGTGCGATGAGAAACTAATTTCAGATGAGCGCTTAGACCGTGCTGCAGAAATGATCCCTCTGACATGCTCTGCATACTTCTAAACTCACAATGTTTATTTTCCTCACCAGTAAGCAATGACAGGTTACCAATATTTAACTTGCAACCTTTAAGTGAATAGTAAAGGTATTTAATTGCATTCCAAGAAAATCTTAAAGATTTGCAGGTGAAAATGGAAAGGTTTGGGTAACTGTAAAATGGAAATTCATTCATCTAGAGCCCTATTTTAATATAAAACATTTCTGAATAACAAATACACATTTTTGTCTTTTACTTTTCCACTAAGTTATGTTTTCTTGAAATGTATTATATTTTATTTATTTTTTTAACTATGTTTTTTTTTTTAATTGACTTTTTAGAGAGAGAGGAAGGGAGAGAGAGAGAGAAACATCCATGTGAGAGAGAAACATCGATCAGCTGCCTCCTGCACGCCCCCTACTGGGGATCGAGCCCACAGCCCGGGCATGTGCCCTGACTGGGAATCAAACCGGAGCCTCTCAGTTCATGGGACGACTCTCAATCCACTGAGCAACACCTGCAAGGCTATTTTTGAAATGTATTTTAAATGACAATAAAAACATGTTTACAAGTTATCTATATTTTTACAGTTTTAAACGGACTCATTAAATGATAGTACAAGAAGAAGAAACTTTATCAACTCAGCCTCTCTTTTCTACCCTTTTCAATATTTTTCACTCTTCTTTTTCTCTACCCAATTTTTAGCATATTTGAGGCTGGTAAATATGGCAGCCCTAACATTTGTTAAGAAAGGTTTGGTGGCTCTTGGCCATGAAGGACCTGGAGTGGTTTAGTGTGTATTCAGTGTAGAGGCTTCTGTGAAGTCTGGGGGTCTGCCTCCCACATCTCCCTGGATCAGCTCCATGAGTAGGCCTTTCAGGCTGATCACTGTAGGCAGTTCTTGGACAGGTATGTGTACCAGGATTGCTCTGAGGTATCCATGGAGACCAGGTCATTCTCACAGTGAATCCATGTCCTCACAGTTATATCACATCATAAAAATGATTGATGTAAGTTGGATGCTTCTAAATTCGGATCATAGTAAACAATCTGCTGAGTCCTTAGAAGATCATGACTAATTTTATTTTATTACTTTTCCTGATTATAAAATTCGTACATGCTCACTGTCAAATAAAATTAAATTATTAAAGAGATTGCCCACGAGCCCAGCTGGTGTGGCTCAGTGGTTGAGCGGTGACCCATGCACCAAGAGGTCACTGGTTCGATTCCTGGTCAGAGCACATGCCCAGGTTGTGGGCCAAATCCCCAGTGGGAGGCATGCAAGAGGCAGCCAATCAATGTTCTCTCTCATCGATGTTTCTATTTCTCTCTCGCTCTCCCTTCCTCTCTCTCTAAAATCAATAAAGAAAAAGTTAATAAAGAGAGTGCCCACGATATTCACCAATGTATCTCCCCAACTCCATCCCAAGAATTTCTATTGACAATTTGGTGAAACTTTCAGATTTTTCTATGTATTTAAGAATGTTTATATACATAATATAAAGATACATGATCACGCCCTGGCCAGCTTGGCTCAGTGGCTAGAGCGTCAGCCCCCGGACCACAGAGTCCCGGGTTCGGGTCCCGCTAAGGGCATGTACCTTGGTTGCAGTTTGTCCCTGGCCCCGGTTGGGGTCGTGTGGGTGGCAGCCACTTGATGTGTCTTTCTCATGTTGATGTTTCTCTCTCTCTCTTCCTCCCTCTCTCCCTCCCGCTCTATCTGAAGATAAATGCAAAGATGTCCTCAGATGAGGATAAAAAAATAAATTAAAAAAAAGATACATGATCATTACTTTTACAGAAATGATTACAGTCTTTTTATATGAGCAACTGGTTTTTTATTTTTTTTATTTTTATCCTCACCTGAGGACAGTTTTCCATTTTTTGTTCAGATAGAGTGGGAGGAAGAGAGAGAAACATCGATGTGAAAGGGACAGACACATCAAGTGGCTGCCTCCCCCATGACCAACCAGGGCCAGGGACAAATTGCAACCAAGGTACGTGCCCTTAGCAGGAACCGAACCCGGGTCTCTCTGGACCGCGGGCCGACGCTCTAACCGCTGAGCCAAACCAGCCAGGGCACAACTGTTTTTTTTTAAATAGCTACTTACCACAGAAAGATTTGAGAAAAGACCAGCATTTGTAATCAAGTTACAAATTTATATTTCTCTGTCACAATCAAAGTAAAAAAGGGATTGTAAACAGCTATTAAGTTGCAAACCCTAAGTGTGCAAATGTATTGGCAGTAGACCAATTTTTCAAATTAAACTCTACATGCAGAAGTCTTGACTGTAAAGCATCTTTTTTTCTTTACATTTTATTTTGTTTTGTTTTTATTGTTGAAAGTATTACAGATGTTCCCCCTTTTTCCCCAGTGACCCCCCCTTCCCGCTCCAGCCTCCCTCCTGCCTTCCCCAGGCTAATTTCCGTTTTGATTGGTTGTGCATATGTGCATATACGTTCTTTGGTTTATCTCTTCCCTCCTCTCCCACCCCCCCATCCCTTTGAGGTTTGTCAGTCTGTTCCCTATTTCCACAATTCTGGATCTCTTTTGGATGACAGCTAGTTTTGTTATGTTCCACAAATAAGTGAGATCATGTGGTACTTGTCTTTCTCTGACTGGCTTATTTTGCTGCTGGTGGGAATGCAGACTGGGGCAGCCGCTATGGAAAACACTATGGTGTTTCCTCAAAAAAGTAAAACTGGAACTGCCATTTGACCCAGTGATGCCACTTCTAGGAATATATCCTAAGAAGCCTGAAACACCAATCAGGAAGAATACGTGCATGCTTATGTTCATAGCAGCACTATTTACAGTAGCTAAGACTGTAAAGCATCTTAATTCTTGTGTAAACATATGTGCTAACTGCAGTGTTTGAAGCATTTGTCCCTCTACTAAGCCCACGCATATTTGGTAATTATTCACTTTGTAGCAAGGATTCTTATTCACTAAACTCTATGTTTTACTAATATACCTGGCTAGAAAAAATATTTTTTTCTGAAAATAAATCCTAGGGAACTGGTGGCACTAATCACTGGTAATAGGATTAATTAGAATGAAGGCCCATACCACAGGCATATTATAGAATGTGAAGGTATTCTAATGGTCCTTTTATAAGAGATGGTCTTAGTCTGAAAGTTTATGATCTTTCCCCAGATCTAAGAAGACTCTCAATGGCTTCTTTGTGGTGTAGTGCTCAAATATACTGCTAATGGGAGTGCAAATGGGCACAGCCTTTCTCCAAAGCAATTTGCCAGTGTTTATCAAGGGCCTTAAAAATATTCACACTTTTGATCCAGTAGTTCTGTTTCTTGAAATGTTGCTGAATGACATAGATATGTGTATGTAGTTTAAATATACAAACTATGCACTATTGTATTAGTATATCTTATAATGGTATACTTTAGTTTTAAAGACATCAGCTTCCTTAGTTCAATTTAATTGATAGTGAGAATAAATTTCAAGATTTGAGGGAAATACATAGGATATTTTGTGAAATGGAATTTTCTGAGACCTATTGTTTTTTTTTATTATTTATTTTTTTCCTTTATTGATTTTAGAGAGAGAGGAAGTGAGAGGGAGAGACAGAAACATCGATGAGAGAGAACATCGATTGGCCACCTCCTACATGCCCCCCACTGGGTATCGGGCCCACAGCCTGGGCAGGTGCCCTGACCAGGAATTGAACCAGTGACTTCTTGGTGCATGGGTTAACGCTCAACCACTGAGCCATACCAGCCGGACTTCTGAGACCTATTCTGAAATACCTGATACCTAGTAGCATGAGCTACAATTTAGTAACTTACTGCTTTCCATAGTGATGCAGAGATTTCTTTCTGAACAAGATAGCTAGGAAATAGAACCTCAAAATAACTTACATTCTGTGCCTAATATTCTGGGTGTTCTTTTGTTAAAGTAGAAATGCATATTGGCTCACATAAGCGCAAGTACACACTATTTTTTTCCCTCCCAGTGCTTCCCTTTCCTTTACTTCCTCGCTTTTTCTGCAGGCCCTTCCTTTTCAATTGGTATGTAATTCACATACCATAAAAATCACCATTTTAAAGTATGCAATTCAGTGGATTTTAAATATTTTTCTTTATTGATTTTAGAGAGAGAAACACTGATTGGCTGCCTCTTGCATGCCCCCTACTGGGGATTGAGCCCGCAACCTGGGCGTGTGCCCTCTTGCTGCATGGGTCGACGCTCAGCCACTGAGCCACACCAGCTGGGAGCAATTTAGTGGATTTTAGTATTTTCACAAGGTTTTACAACCATTACCATTACCTAATTCCAGACCATTTCATCACCCCAGAAAGAAACCTCATCCCCATTAGCAGTCACTCCCCATTTCTCCCTCTCCTTGAGTAGCTGCCTCCCGCACGACCTCAACCAGGGCTGGGGACGAATTGCAACCAAGGTACGTGCCCTTGACCAGAATCAAACCCGCGACTCATTGGTCTGCAGGCCAGCGCTCTAACCGCTGATCCAAACCGACCAGGGCGATTTTCAAGGGCTTTTAAAATATTTTGGAGATTATCCACTTAACAGTAATACATGTTGCAAATATTGTCACATGTCAATTTCTATATTTGCCAGGGTGTGAGCAAAGGCTTTCTAACTACATCTTAAAATCTAAGTACAATAAAAGACCGGTACATTACAAAAATAATTTTTTTAGGGTATAACACCAAAGACAAATGAAAATGCAGGATGGAAATATTTGTAACATGTATTACAGATAAAGGGGTACTCTCCCAAATATTTTAAAGAGCCCTTGAAAATAAAGGGATAGAAGAACCCCCTTACACACACACACACACACACACACACACACACGAAAATGGGCAAAAGTCAATGACAAATAGTTCATAGAAAAATATAAACAAATGGTTCTTCAATATATGCAAACATGCTCAACTTTCTTGATAAGAGAAATTCAAGTGAAAACTACAGTGAGATATCAATTCTCACATGGCAGATACTCATACGCTTGACAAGGCTGTGGGTTAAAGGCACACGTACATTGCTGCTGTGCCTGCAAAGTTGCATAGGGCCTCAAGAGGGAAATTTAGCAAAATCTAACAAAACCACATATTTATTCACCCTTTGACCTAGAAACCCCCTTTCTAGGAGTTTACCCGGAAGATATACCCAACAAATATGAAACAATATGCATGAGGTTATTCACTATAGAGTTCACGATAATAGCAAAAATAATATTTACAACCTAAATGCTCATCCATATGAGACTGGTGCACTGAACCAGTACTTCCATGCAATGGCAACAATGCAGTTGTACGAAAACAAGGAAGATCTCCAAGAAGTGATCTCTAGAAGTGAATTCCAGGGTATATTGTTAAGTGAAAAGAAAAAGCAAGGTGTGAAAGAGTCTGTGTGCTTATTTTTGCAGCGAAACACAGGAAGCATAAACGGAGACTAATGAAGATGATTACTATAGGATGTGGTTGAGGATGAAGTGAAAGGGATAGAACTGAGAGCGAGGCTTTTTAAAAATCGAATTTTGGCTTTTGAAACATGTAAATGTTTTACATATTAATAAGATAAAATGAAATGAAAACCCAGAACATTTTTTGAAAACAAACAGAATCAAATGAACCTAACTATGTGTCAAATTGGTAATATAAGCATACAGAATATAGAATTTAGGCAACTTTTTAACAGACTACTCACTGTAAATGCTAAAATTATTGCAGGAAAATTTTTTGGGAAATAGGATATTTGAACTTTCGCAAAGAATCACTCTAAAAATTTCCTGTCATCGATATTTCTATCTCTCTCTCCCTCTCACTTCTCTCTCTAACATCAATAAAGGAAAAAAAAGATTCCTATTGAATGTATTCAAAACAGGCACATCTGAAATTAAATAATTTTCCAATAAAAAATAAAACAAAATAAAAAATAAAAATTGCCTGTTAATTACAAAGGGGCAAAGACACTTTTTGCAGTGGGGAGCGTTGACAGGCATCATCTTAACCAGGTTATTAAACCTCTTTTTCATTGTGGTGAATTACACAGAATGTAAAATTTACCATTATAACTATTTTTAAGTGTATGCTTCAGGCACTCAGTACATTCACATTGCTGTGTGGTCATCCATTTTAGAATGTTTCACAGACTGAAGCTCTGTAGCCATTGCAAGTAATCGAAATGTGCATCACCCACTGATGGAATAACTTGACCTTATGAGTCTGCTGAGGAAATGGGGTGGGAAGTGCACATCGACTCTGGGGTACTGTTGCCAAAATGTTTAGCCTGAATCTAGTAATAAGGAAATAATCAGACAATTCCAAAATGCAGAACATTCTACAGGACTCCTGGCTTGGCCTCCAAAAATATCAATGATATGAGAGACTGAAAAATAAATAAAAGGCAAGAAGATTGTTTTAGATTAAAGGAAACTAAAGGGACACGGCAACCAAATGCTTTCAGCATTTTTTATTGGATCCCGGATTTTTTAAATAGCTCTTAAGCACATTTTTGGGACAATTGGAATATGTACTGTATATTACATAAAATTGTTGTATCACTGTTGAATTTCTTGGGTATAATGATAGAATTATGGTTATATAGAAGAGTGGCTTTGTTTTTAGGGATGAAATGTTATATTTTTAAGTGGTTCCTCAAATACATGGATAAACAGACTATGTTTATATATATATAAAGAGGAGAGAAAGAAATATAGTAAAATAATAAGTTGGGGGAAAAAGCAAAATAGAAGAAAATACTATATTATTATGGATGATAGATGATTAACGTGATAGTTTTAATAAATATGTTTTCAGTTTATAGTTTATGCTTGTACTCATTTTACTTATCATATTTTAAATTAGATGATCAAACTACATAAAATATTTTCCTGAACTCTCTATTTCCCTTGGTTTTTATGCTTTAGTATAAGGTTTACCTAGGTCTTTAATTCAGCAGGTAAAATTAAAAAATGACTATGTCTTCAGAATTGCATTTGATGGAATTTGATTACGTTGTCCCTTCAGAGCAGGAATCTAATAGTAAGATTTCAGATCTTTAAATATGACAATATCGAAGGATTTTTCAAAAGCATTTCTGATAGACTTCCCTCTCTGCAGATTTAATAATACTCCTACTTCAGATGGAAATGCATTCTTATACTTCGGAGTAGAAATGCACACAGAGTAGAAAAGAAATCAGCATTTGATCAGCATGAGTGACTAGCATAGAATGTAGTATCTGATCAACCTGAATCCTTATATTATCCTATTTTAAAAAATCTTTTCCAGGAGGTGAAATTGACTGTGTGGATAAGGATGGCAACACTCCTCTCCATGTGGCTGCGAGATACGGTCATGAGCTTTTGATTAACACCCTAATAACCAGCGGAGCTGACACAGCCAAGTAGGTTGCTGCAGAAACACGGTGAAGTAATTGCCGCATGTGGAAAGTGCCGACGGGACTCTGACGTGCAGTAGATAGTTCCCATTCACCCAGGTTAAGGTGGATCTGTACCGTTATGCTAAAGACAAATTAAATTTGAACTAAATTAAGTGACTTTTAATGACAGATAGAAGGAAGAACCAAATTAATTTTTTTAGCACATCAATAAGAGGTCTATTCCAGTGATTTTAATTAAGGAGACTTGAATTTCATTCCTAACTCTGCTTTGTAATATTCTTCTGCCCTTTCCCATGTTCAATGTCAGTTAAGCAGGAAAAATAAATCATAAGTGGGCAAATTTAGTCAGGATGCTTGCTTAGTTTTAATTATATAATTATAGGGTACAACTGAGTAAATATGCTCCATAGGGAAGGGGACCTGACTTCATTTTATACTTCAATTCAAAAAAGTATATAAAGCATCTGACCCAGTCTGTCACCATGCCGGGTGCTATGGGAAATTTCAGAAGTAAGTTACCTGGCTGGTACCTTCAAGGAGGTTATAATTGTGTTGGAGGCCCCAGGCCCACCTGAGACAAAGAACCATGCAAGATGAAGCAGGACTTAGTGGCAAGATGTTTGGTGTAGACAGTATGCCATAGAGTGTGGACAGGAAGGGGAGAGCTCCGATCTGGCCAAAGTTTTCAAAAAAGCCTTCAGGAGAAGGTGAGTTTTAGGTAGGCAGAGGGTGGCAGACACCCCAGACAGAGTGGAAAGCAGAAACAAGAGGTAAAAAGTACAATTCTGGGAAGAGTTTGGCCTGACAGAGTGTGTGATGGCACCACGTCTGCTCAGAGGCAGCGTCATGTCACCGGTTGGGGGCCCTTACTTCCACGAGCACTACCCGGACTCCAGCCCAAGCTACTGTGCTCGTGAGCTGTGTGGCCTTGAGCCTGTTGCTCAATCTCTCTGTGCTTTGGTTTTAAAACTTAAAAGAATAGGCGTAATAATAGTACTTACCCACTGGTTTGTTATGAGGATTAAAGGACTTAATTACTAGTAAAGCTCTCTGGGATAGGTTAAGATCTGTATGAATCATATAAATACATTTGCTAAGGTTATTAAACAAGATAATCCATGTTAAAGGGTCTTTGAACATTGCCTAGCACAAAATAAACTATCAACAACGTTAACTATTATTTTATTCCTTAGTAATATGTAGTGGAAACAAGTTAAAGAGGGCCTTAGAGGCCTGAACAAAGAGTCTAGCCCCGGTCACAGAGCCCACGAGTAACAATAACGAAATTTTCAGGTGAAGAACAATATCAGGGCAGTATAATATTAGGAATTTTATTTGATTTGACAATTTTGTGCAACACAATTGAAAGTCTTGCTTGAGAATGAGCCCAAATATAACTGGTCCAGGAAGGTGTGTTGGGTTTTGGTGACCTTCCGGGCTCCCGGTCTAGTAGTGGAGAGAAGATCAAGAGCCAATGACTGCAGTGTTGTGAGGTTTGTTACGACGGAGGTTTGGACCAGACTGTGGGAACAGTGACTCTCTAGATTCTACAACAGAGGGGACATTTCAGCCAAAGGAAGGCTGGGTAGCAGTTTACCAGGTGGACAGAATTGTGTGACGTAAAAAGATAGAGGGGGAGCATAGAAGGATGTTCCAGAGAGAGGGAACAGTATTGACAGGTGCACAGACACGTGAATGTGTTGAAAGCAGGTTCCTAAGATTGGATGACCTGATGCGTGGGGAGAAGTGGAAAGAAACGGAAGGGAAAGGCAAGAAGAGCCACATCTTGAGGGACCTGAGGGGAAAATATCAAAATGAGGGGGAGGAGAGTTGGAAAAGATTAACTTTACTGAAGGCCTCCCCAGAAAAATCACTGTTCTCTGGGCTCCTCGTAGATAAGGGTAGCTTATTAATGAGAAGAAAAGCAGGCCTTTCTTTCTATAATTAAGTAAACAAACACATGACATTTATGAAAATAATTCATTTTCTTTTTTATTTATTATCTTTTTTTTTTTAATCTTCACCCAAGGATATGTTTGTTTGTTTTTTAAATTGATTTTGGAAAGAGAGGAGGGGAGAGTGAGAGAGTGAGAGAGAAGCATCGATTGGTTGCTTCCCATACGCACCCCGACTGGGGATCAAACCCACAAGCTGGGTCCATGCCCTGACCGGGAATCAATCTCATGACCTTTTGGTGTACTGGTCGACACTCCAACCAACTGAGCCACACCACCAGGCCATAACCTATTTTCTTTCATAAACAGTATGGCCAAGTGTATTTTAAAAGACCTCTGTATGACAAGTTTTATGGTCATTACTTTCTTCTTTTTTTTTCTTTACTTTTTCTAGAGGGAGAGGAAGAGAGAGGGAGAGAGAGAGAGAGAACCATCAATGAGAGAGAACATCGACTGGCCACCTCCTGCATGACCCCCAGTGGGGATCAGGCCCACAACCTGGGCATGTGCCGTGATCAGGAATCGAACTGGCGACCTCTTGGTGCATGGGTCGCCGCTCAACCACTGAGCCACGCTGGCCGGGCTGGTCATTACTTTTTATGAATTTATTTGAATTTTATTCTTAGGCCTTGATGAAATGTTCTTTGTTACTGTTTTTTGCTTCTCTGAACTCTAAGTCAGATCACTTTCTGCAACTTTATGTGGTGTCAGAGCCCTTTGGTTTTTCTTCTTTAACTTCTTTAGATTTGGGGCACTTGTCTCTAGGGTTTTAATTTCTCTTCCTCCTGAGCAATTACGCTCTCACTTCCTTTTCTGTCTTAACTGCAGCAGAATTAGGGATATTGTAGTTATTCAGGTAAGTGTTCTGACATTCAGTTATTTTCTAAATGGTATTGAAGGCCTGTTGTCACCCACTGTGTGAGGTCCTGGGGTCACAGAGGTCCCTGCCCTCTTGGAGGCAAGAATTAAACAAGCAATTACAATCACGCGTGTTGTGATGCCAGAACAATTCGGTGCCACTGGGATATTCAGAGGAACGTACTGGGACACAGCAGCCCTGGCTTCTGGGAGGAGCGACGGTTCATGGGAACGGCAGGGTGGGTAGCGATTAGTTAGGGCATGGTATTGAGTCCTGCAGATCCCACTACAGACTTAAAGTATTTTTATTATAATGCGACTTGAATATGTATAAACATAAGACTAGATAGAAACTCCTTAGGCTTTTGGCTCTAATATATCAATAAATACAAATAAGTAACAAAACACATGCAAACAATATCCACTTGAACTGCACAGGTAAGCAATCAATAGCAGCAAATGTTCACAAGTGCTTACCCATGCTCAGCGCCACTCTGAGGGGTGACACTTAACTGTCCCAGTAACACCGTGGGCTAAGTGCTATGACTGTTACCATCTTACAGGTGAAATAAATGAGGCACAGAGAGGGTCAGTTACCTGCTGGAGGTCACGCAGCTAGTGAGGGGTGGAAATGGGACTCCATCCTTGGCATTTTGGATCTGGAGCTGAGCTCCTAAGCACAAGGCTGCTGCCTCTCCAAGTAATGAATGATGTGAGAGTCCATGTTTTAGCCAAATTAAATGACCATTTGTGTGCAGTATGGTCCTGGTGGCTGTGGTGCTGACTCTTTAGAGTTTAGTACCCGCTGCAGGAGTGGAGGCTTTGCAGTGGCTCAAAGTGGCGGGACAGTGGACTCGTCACACGGCGCACACTGTTGCCTAATTGCTGCATGCAGAAGGCCCACTGTACTGCATTATCATTGGCCCACCCTAGGTTCAGGCATCATTTATGTATTAAGCCCACCTTTATTGTTTTCTTATTGCCCCTGCCGCTTAAAGTAGTACTCCACGGCACCAATGGGATCCTAAATGCACACGCGGGCCCTGGATTTGCAGTTATGTAGTGATAAGGTGGTCGTTCAGATGAAACAAAATATGCTTTTGTGCTAATTGCTTTAAATTATCATCAAAAGGAAAAGAAAGTTTAAAAATTTTCATAGAGAACTCTTGAAAGCCCAAAGATATTTTCAGTGATCCGCCCCCCCCCCAAGATGCACTGATGAGTGTGAGAAAGGCTACCAGAAGCAGGGAGAAAGGTAACAGAGTATCAGGTGGAGGCACCCCGTGCAAAAGCCGGGCAGGACGGAGCCTGCAGGAAGAATGGACACAAGTTCACTGAGATTCTGGAGTTCACATAGGTTCAGCAACACCCTGTAAGCCACATTCATGTTTGGACTTGATTCAGAAGAAACCACTGAAAATGCCTGTAGCAGACAGCCAGGACCAAGCCTCATTGTTGTCATTTATACCCAAATGCTTTAACTTAGGGGTGCATGGTAAATACGTAAAAGACATAAAATTAATAAGAAATTGATTTTTTTATTTGAGTTCATCAGTAGAGTAAGAATCATGAAATCATTTGATGATCAAAAATCTCATCCACTCAGTGGGGAAAACTAAACCAATTACATCTACCCTAGGAGAGTTGTGAGATAAGTGTAGTAAAGGATTTTGAAATGCAGAAAGAAAACAGAAATGCTAGCCGATCACAATTCCTTCTTAGCTTTTAAGGAATCACACACCTGATTTTAAGGAAGTACAACCTGATTACAACTTCAAAACTCAAAGACTGCTGATTATCCAACTAAGCTAATAATAATTGCGAGGGCAATAATAATACTAACATGTATGGTAAAGGCTTACCAAGGGCCAGACCCTCTATTTAGGGTCTATTTATGTGTGTATTATCTTTATTTTCTGGATGAGGGAACTATTATGTACTTGCTGAAGATCAAATAGCTAGCAAGTAGCAAAACTGGAACTCAAAGTTTCTGATCCCGTCACCTTAACCACAGTGTTCTTTACAATACGACCTAAGGGCAGATTCTAGAAAAGACTTACATGTGGGAAGGGACAGCCATGTCTCTCTGACGCCAACATGAATGCTTAAAAGAACTGATATTTTAATGGTGCAGAAGTCTTTTCCTCACCTCTGATAGCTGTCTGCAAATTATTCTGACCTCATTTATCCTGAAATAACTGGGTAGAAGATGCCAGCTAACAGCTAAATTAGAAATAGCTAATACAAATGTGTTCCATTAATTTTATGACTGGTCAAATAAATGTAGCAGTTTAACTGGAATTGGTCTCCTCTTTCCTGTAATTTATGCATTGTTAAGTTTAGTGTTATCTGACATCTTTATTTCTTGATCTTCCTGGATGTATACCTGATGATGTAGGAGTGATGCTTCTTGTTTGACTTATAAGACAGTCAAACCCTAATTTTCCTGCTAAAGGTTTTACAATCCTTCCTTTATAAGCAGTCTTATTTTACAACAATAAAGGAGTAATTTTATTTTGAAATGCATGAATCATTTCTGAAGTGATTCAGAGATTCTGAATTCTACTTTTATGTTCTTCCCAATCTTGGCCTAATGTTTGGTTTTCCTATTTGAAAACCAAAATGCCAATAGAACTTGAGTCTAAATTAATATATTTTCAAAACCTACTCTGAGATAGTGACATTTTATTAACTATGAAATAAAAAATATATATCAAACAATTTTTGCTAGACCTTTTAGAGTAGTTCTCCCTCCCTTATCTTCTCAGGCTTATAAGTAATAGCAAAAAAAAAAAAAAGAAGACATAATTAGCTAATGTAGATTGTGATGAATTCTCTGAAGACAGTGGTGTTAAGTGGTAAGGTTTATAAGACGTATTGATAATAAAGATTATGGAATATGTTACAGTACTGTCGCTGTCATGTTATCACTTGTGCTGTTTGTGTTTTCCTAATTGGTTTCTCATAGAGTTTTATGCTATTTTTGCTAATTCATTTGCTTGCATTATTTTATATATATATATTTTTATATATCTTTATAAAATATATCATTATTATAGAAGATACATATTATATATTATATATTATATTGTGTGTATCTATACATGTGTGCAGTATATATGTATATAATATATAATATAAAATTGTAATATAATTATATTTTAATATTTTATATATATATAAAGAATGAAGAAGGCTCAAAGAAATCTTGAGCAATCTAGTCCTTGATTTCAGGTGTTTTTTTTTTTTTTTTAGGAACTAAAAACTATCCTAGAAAATAGTCTATCCATTTAACTCTTGCAAATGTCCAGAGATATTTAATCACATATTTTTGCTTCAACTGCCCCAAATAAATAAAATTGTTAGCTAAAATCTCATTAGCTTAAGCTCCGTTTAGTAAGAAGCTTTTAAAACATGTTATACATGAAAAGAAATTGCTATGTTTCACAGGCATCAAGAGGGAGCAATATAAATAGCACGCCTAGAAAAGCTGCTCCCCCATCCTCCAACACATTCTTCCTTTTCATGAGCATCAAGGTTGTCACTGATGCGATTGCTTTTCAGATTTTTTTTTTGTAAATGATGAGAGAGGCAATTACAAGCAGTTCTCCTGCACATGACACTGCCCGGAAGACGGGCAAATTGCATTCTTGATGGATGCCAGCTATTATATACACTGGGCTGGAAATCTCCATATAGGGAAAAGAAAAGGCACAGAGGGAAGACTGAACAAAACCACTAATAAACAGAAAGAAGTTTTCATGCAAAGAGAGAGGTGGTGGTTTGCTGGCAGGCTCAGATTTTGCATAACACTGAATGCCATGAAAGACCTGTGAAGATGTAGTCCTTTCACACATTCACGCACATCATCATAACTTTTGAGAGAGCAAATAAAGTTCATGTATGCAAAACTTAACAAATTCAAATCATATATGTTCTTTATGAAGTGCAGAATCTGAAAACAGACCACTTAGTGCCAGAGAAGAAATATAGGTAATTTATCCTGCAGGTGTAAATAGATGTGCGTACTCACTTGTATTATGCAGAGGATTTACAAAATTTGAAATCTATTGTTTGAGTACAGGGAGATGTTATAAGAAATGATCACTAACAATATAAATGCTTATAAGTACACAGGCATGTCTTGATGATGCTGTTTATTATGAACTGCAGTTCAGCACACGGCTTTGGGTCCTTGTTCGAGGAGAGATGACGGGCAAGAGGAGGATTTAATTCTGAAGGCAAAAGGCGCTGCCGTCAGAAGGCTGCCTGTCCCTTAAGGGATCATCCTGGGGACTGTGTTATGGTGGGGGAATCTGTGTAAAAAGTTCTTTTCTAGATTCTTTCCGTAATACTATTAGGGAAAATATGCTAGATTTATGAAATAGATGCAGGGTAATGTTTATTACTCCCAACTGCATTTCTGTGACTGGTATTCTGATGCGGGTTAGTGTGCAATATAAAATTCTATTAGGAAGATGAAGTGTTACCCGCAAAAGGTAAACAGTTTTTATTCTCATCTAAAATTTTATTTTCAATAATACAGCTGTTATTAACTTTTAGCAAAGTGCTTGGCATATAATAGGTCAATAATAAATGTTTATTTATTAATTCAAGGAAAAAAGCAGTTTGCTTTAGAAGTTGAGTTTGTCTTATCTCTAGCACTTAGCATAATATCTCATATTTATAAAGTCTTTAATAGATGAGTTAATTAGTTACTTGATTAATTATTGAGATATCAAATTGCTAACCTGAAAGAAAAAAAGAAAAGGAAATTAATTTTAAGCGTAAAGAGTCACATAATGTTTATGTGATACATTTTCTTTTAAATGTCCATCCCTGTTGTTATGGGCTTTTACTTCTGATTTAGGTCCAGGAATTATAATTTTAAGGTAGAAAATGATTGCATAATTATTTCTCGAGTGTAAGAATTACAAAATGATTTCAGCCCAGGGTCCCTAAGCGAGGTGTTGTGGATTTAATTTTCATCAGAGAACTTCTAGAAAGGTAATTGCCCTTCTGCGTGCATGTTGAAATCTGTTACTGTGAGCTGCTCTGTTTTTTTCCTCCTCAGGTGTGGAATCCATAGCATGTTCCCCTTACATTTAGCTGCCCTAAATGCTCACTCTGACTGCTGCAGAAAGTTGTTATCATCAGGTAAGTAACTCCATTACCACAGATGAGGCTTAACGTGTCCTGTGAGAGAGCCGTGTGACTCCAGGTGTCTGGTCAGAGTGAGTGGCTGCCTGTGCTTCACGTCATTCATGACCCGCTCTGAGGACAGCTCCCAGTGGTCCTTGATGTTGGGACTGTTGGAATGTCAGTATTCTTGCCCCTGATTGAGAGTCTTGTCTGTTTATCAAGTTAAAGCTTGGGCGATCCGAAGTGAGAGGCAAGGATGGCCATAGCTTACAGAAAATTTGTCATAAATGGAGAAAACATCTTTGGAACTTAAAGTGGTAGCTTAGCATTTAATATTTTTCAACAAAGGAAAGAGGCCAAATCCCCCACATTTTGACAGTAGAAAATGTCACATGACCTTTCCACTCCGTGGGCTCTGAAAAATCACCATGGTTGATCCCCTCCAACTAGGTTTAATTTTTATCTTTTTAATGCGGGTCTGTTTGGAACCAAGAAATTCCTTCTGGTTCGGAGCTTTGCTAATCTTTCTTATCACTGCTTCTGCCAACCTCCATGTATTAAGAAGTTCCTGGCTTTCAAAGTGATAGAAATCTGCCAGGCAAATATTGTTTATGAATTCATTCAACAGATAGTCCAGAGGCATTTTTCCCCCTTTAAGTGCTTTACCTGTGGTTGATTCTGCTTTCACTGCTCTTGGCATGTTTAAAAATAATCCCTGCATGAAAGCACGTTTCCCAAATCGGAAACCAGCTGAAAGCTGATTAATACATTAAGAAAATATCTATTCTAGCATGTTAAGATTACTCCTTTACCTTCCGTGTTTTCTCCATGTGTTCTGTCTGCCTATCTATTGCCCTACTTATCTCAAATTGGTTTCATAAATTTCTATCCTGGGATTGAAATATGGGGCTATGGTTCACCCAGAGCTGAATTTGAAAATAAATTCTTCTTGACTTCACGGTTCTTCCTATAAAATTGCCGAGCTTGAGCGGTTACCATTCGTTTCCATGACAACCTCTTTCTGACTACAGTTGCTTGCATTCTGGTTTTTCTACTAACTGATTTTTCTGTCTCTGCAATGTTTCTTGTGGTTTAACTAGGACAAAAGTATAGCATAGTATCCTTGTTTAGTAATGAGCACGTGCTGTCTGCAGGCTTTGAAATAGACACCCCAGATAAATTTGGAAGAACGTGCCTTCATGCTGCTGCTGCAGGAGGGTGAGTAGTTAGCAATTGTAGTTGTTATTTTCATTTCTTAATTACTAAATCATCTTAATTTACTTAAGTTGTCTGTGATTCAAAGCAATTTCTTTAGTAAAGTGGGTAAGAGTCATTTCTACCGACACCAAATATCACTACATTGCATTTCCAGATTTACTTGCATTATTGTTCTTCCAAAGAAAAATTTTAGCCCATCTCATATAGAACATAGTTTTTTTTTGTTTGTTTTATTCTCTCTCTTCACTTTCTTTTCTTTCCATTTTTTAAATTGTAGATTTTCACCCTATAGAATATGTATCTACTTGGTACTCCCTATATGGAAAGAAATAATTAGAGATTTATTCTTAAGTTTTTCCTTTTTATTGCTGGTAGGTGGGTGATGATCAGGGGAATCCAAGATTGAGTTAATTCATGTTCATTTGCAGACATTTTTGTCCTTATTTCAAAACTGATTTTTAGTAGTAGTTAGTAGTGTAGTTTTCTTTATAGTAGTTAAATGTGAATGGTTTAAGAACACCCAAAGGATAAGAAAGAAGTTATTTAATCCTTGCCTTTTTTTTCTTTTAAGTTGTAAAGAGAATTTTTCATCAGATACTGTTTTTTATGTCAGTGGTAAGATTAAGACTCTGATCAATATATTGTTAATATATGACCACACATTAACCAAACATGGCCTTTTTCGGATGGCTTTGTTTGGGTAAGATGTTGGTTCTTAATCAATTTCCTAGTCCTTAAGGAACAGCAACACTTCTCCACTTACCTGCATATCAGAAATGGATCGACTGTGAAGCTTTAGAGCTCCTTATTTGCATGTTCCCTTTTGAAGTCTTATATCTAATTTTATATTCATAATTTTGTATTATTTTTTTAAAGAACCTCCTTCTCCCCATCTCATTCCCCCAAATCACATGAGCTTCATGAGCTACACCCCTGGGATCTGTCTCTGCCTTAGATCCTTTGGCTTCATTGAGTAAAGACGGGTGCTTTACATCGACTGGCATGCTGCCCCAACACATAATGGTCTCAGAAAGTTCTTATGTTTTATGCCTGAAACAGCTACTTCTCTGAGAAATGTGGCTATAAAGGGTGGATGGGGGTGGGGAGAGCCCTGCTCAGGTTTATCATTAATGAGATCATTTTTCTTAGTTAAATGATAACAAAACAATAAATCCTAGGCCACTGCTTAGCATTCTAAGTTTATAACAATAATGGATGATTGTCTCCTTTGATGCTCACATTTTAAAAAATATCAGACCTGTGCAGAAAGTGACAACACACCATTCAGAATTCATGTTGGAAACTCCTATTAGAATTAATATTTCGCTACATGCCCTTCAATAGGAAAATTCACTTCAATGGGTCCTTCGCTCTCCACTAAACATGATTTATTGCTTCTGCGAATGACAAAGCAGCTTTGGAAGATCACTATGCTCCATTGCATCATTTTCGGCCGTGGTTCTGCACATTCATTTACCTAGATTACAAAGACAGGGAAATGCAGCTGTTTTATTTCCCATTAAGGAGAGTCTGGGTCAAAAAGGGTTATCATGGTGAATTCATTCTGCTGTGATGAAAGGTAATGCTCACCCAGCCCGGCTCATTGTTTAAAGGTGACGTGAAATTCTCGGTGTAAAGGGTTGTTTCAGAAACTCTTGGTGGTTTTTAAAAGAGAATTTTAGGAGAAATGATGAAACCACCACCGAAAGGTGTAATTATATAATAATCATTAAATTCCCTAGTCATAGAATTGAAAATGTTTCACCAAGCTCTTTCATGTATTGCTATTTTAGCTTTGAAAACATAATTTCAGGCACTGTAGATCCCTAATATGGCATTGCTCTAATATGCTCAGGTTATTGTTGTGTTATCAGAATGTAAAGCTGGAACTATCGTTTCATCTCTGTCTGCAGTCTGCAGAACACAGTCTTTCTGAAGAGAGCTCAGCAACTCACCTCTACCACCTTAACGATGTTTTCCCTGTCTTTCTAGTAATGTGGAATGTATAAAACTCTTGCAGAGCAGTGGAGCGGATTTCCATAAAAAGGACAAGTGTGGGAGGTATGTAAACAGGGAACTCTGCTTCAAGTGCCTAAGTAGAAGAAGCAGGGAGCAGGCCATGTGGAAATCATGTGGTGCAGAAATGGTGAACAGGGAAGCTAGCAGGAGAGATTCCATCCTCGGAAGGAAATCCCTTCTTGTAGGAAAATGCAGGCACAAACCCCTCGCAGCTTCTGTGAAGTGCCAGTTGTCAGTCTTCTGCTTCCAACATTTTAAAATCCTCTACGTGGATCTGGTTTAGGAACTTGTGTTTGCAGCACAGTAGAGCAGGTTAGCCCTCGTGAGCCAGAATGTGGTCACGTGCTCTAGAGCATCTTCTTATATTTATTGAACATTTCATCTTGAGATAAATCTTTAGACATGTTTAAAACATTGAACACACACCACCACCACCAGTAATGGGTCATAGAACTTTTCTTGCTTATTGGTCCTCTAAATAGCTAAACTATGCCATAAACAATATATAGATATAATTTTTAAAATTAAATTAAATTTTTATTTATTTTTCTTTAGCTCTCTCTCCTCCTCCTTTCCACATGCACCCTGGCTCTTGGAGTTGCTACAAATTTCTTCTCTTACCAACCTATGTAGGACAACTCCTACTCACTCTCAGATTTACGTTGCGACACCTCCCTGCCCCTCTGACAAGCTGCCCCTCCTCTCTGCTTCCCTTGCATGCTGCACGCTCCCCGACTGTGGCACCCTCCGCACTGCCCCAGTGCACCCTGCTTCCTGGCCTCGCTTCCCACCTGACTGTGGGTCTCCTGAGGACAAGGACTGGGCCTCATTTTTCTCTTTAGCTCCAAGCTCTGCCACATAGTTGATACCTAATAATTTTCAGTCTAATTAATAAAAACACAAGCAATCCACTAAGTAAAATATTTATAATTTCCTCCTTTTTGGACTAAAAAGGAGTAAATCAATTAGTCAAAGAACCCATAAATTGATTACAAAATATAAAATAGTTGTACTTGAAATTGATAGATAGCACTTGAAATAAAGTTACTCTATTTCTAGTATTCTGTGTGGTTATTATCCCCTGAAAATTGTCTAGGAACACCAGATCAGCTGTTAAATAGTTAAGGACTAAAAATAAGTGATATGAAACATTACTTTATATTTCTGCATTGCCTTATGCTTTACAAGGTGCTGTGTTTTCTGTTACTCACTTGGTTTCTCATAGTAACTCTACGAGGTATATGGAGATGCTTACTGTCCTTTTTAATTGATGAGAAAATGGAATCCGGAGAAATTAAAGAGTTATACATGTACATGGAAGTTCAGACCTACAGTGGACCTTAGGGGACAGCTGTTGAAGGTCCTTATAGACCTAAGGATGAAGCCTAGGCCTGGAGCAGGGAGGTGGTTGGGTCTAGCCTGCAGATCCTCCCAGACCAGAACCCAGGGCTTTGGATTACTTGGGCATTCTTCTTCCTATTAACCTTATAGTTCAGTGGAGAAGATGAGATCACATCAATAGCTAACGTTAAGGCAACACGTGATGGGAGCTCAAGAGAGGCCCAGACAGGACCTAAACAATCTCAGACAAAAGAGAAAGAGAACTTCTGGACTTAAGGAATGGGTGGGGCTTTGATGAGTGGAAGTGGTTCAGGAAGAGGCATTCCAGGGAAGAGAACAACATGGGCAAAGTAGAGGGAAGTGTGGACACGATAGGGAAAACCTCCGGGCATTTATTTGGATTCAATAATGGGCTCATCTGGGGCGGGGGGAGATACTCCAGAAAGGTAGATTGGGACCAGCTTGGGAAGGTCTTCAATTTCAGACTAAGGAATCGAGGCTTTGTTCAGTTGGGAGGACCAAAAGTTTTAGGACAGGAGTGTCGTAGGTGGGTATTGGACCTTAGAAAACCTAGTTCTTCATTGGTAGCAACTAGAAATTCAGTGGAGGTTTGATTAGAGATAAGGAGGCTAATAGGGATGATATTGCAATATTTCGGATGAGCAGCAATGTAGACCTGAACCAGGACAGTCACGAGGACTGGAAAGAAAGAATTGTACTGCAGGTGGATGGCCTTGTCTGAAGCCACTGTTTTTGTAGCTTCGGTTGCAATTTACAAAGTCAAAGGAATTCATACCCTTTGGCCTCCACACTCTGAGAGATGAAGAGCTTTCCACACCCATAGGAGTACTGCTGTCAGGGCTAGTGCTGATAATGGCCTGTTTTTCATATTGGATGAAGTAAGAAATTGCTGTTTGTTTTCCAGGACCCCTTTGCACTATGCAGCTGCAAATTGTCACTTCCACTGTATTGAGACATTAGTGACCACAGGGGCTAACGTTAATGAAACAGACGACTGGGGACGGACAGCTTTGCACTACGCTGCTGCTTCAGACATGGATAGAAAGTAAGAACAGCCTTGTTCCTGTTTCCTCTGGGGTCAGGCTGGGGAGGGGAGGGGAGGGTTTGCTAATTGTGTTCATCTGCCTCAAGGAAACTGTGACTGAAGAATCTCTCGCAACCAGACCCAAAGGAGTTAGAAATGCCTCATCCCTAACCCCAGTCCCCCCATTCTGCTCTCTTTATGTGTGATTATTACATGTCACTGCACAATTACTTCTCTGTTTTTGGGTTGAATGCCAAGTGGAGCTGTCAAGTCCAGGTTTTCAGGTCATTAAAAAATCTGTTGTAATTTATTTTGTCATATGCTGCAGTTTTCATTATCACCACTTAAATGCTTCATTTGCTGTAAAACTTACATTTGCTGATATATATGTCATGTGTCGAAAATATCCATCTATGCGTTATCCCAGCAGCCTTCCCATGCAGTGTCAGTGTGTGTAAAATGGGCACTGTTGTTCCAGACCGGGGTGTGAATGGTCTCTCAGGAGCTGGAGGAGACGTTGGTTGCCCTGGACGCGTTTGGCTTCTGGGAGGCTAGGAATGGAAAGCAGAATTAAGTGACCCAGTTCAGGGGGAAAAGATAGAAGAGATGCCCACGATTTATGAGATTGTTCTCAAAGACTTAAGGACCAGGGCCTCCTTCATAGGAATAGTTTTTAGTGACCTTGTCTGGAAAACTATTGAGCAGTCCACTATCTTGTGCTGTGGAATTGATTCTAGGTCAGTGCAGTCCTTTTCTTGTAGAGCAGTGGCTTTCAAACAGTGACTCCCAGTAAGCAGTACATTTTATATCATGACCCAGTACATGCAGTCACGTATATATGTTATATATATGTATGTTAAAGGGAAACAGAAATTTTATAAAACCATATTTACTTTTACTACGCATAATGCATTCTATGTTCTTTTTTTTTTATTAACACATTACTGATTGCAACCTACTAAATTGATTTTATAATTCAGCAATGGATTATGAGCCCTATTTCCATAGTTTGGAAAGCACTGCTTTTCTTCCCCTTCATGTTTATATTCTATTGACAAGCCAGATGTAGTACACACAGCCACGCAGGTTATTAATCCAACATTTATTGAGTATATACTAGGTGCCAGGCTCTATGCTATTCACTTGGAATAGAATTGGGGAACAAATATACTTCATCTTTTAAGAGCTGGAAAAGGAATCCTGGATGGTGAAGAATTGCTTTGGCAGATGAGGGGTGACTAGGACCCAATTCCTGGGCAAATGGGATGAATTGGCGAGGAGGCAGCAATGAAAGTGGTAGGAGTCAGAGAAATTTAAGCTAAATCACCTCCTTTTTACGTGGGGCATTTAGAATGTTTATAGAAGGGTGGACTGCTTGATTGATCTCTTAATTGCTGATACCTGGGTGGAAGTTTTAGGAAAGTCACATTCTCAGTTGGATTCCTTGGGAGAGAAGGATTTACTGGATAGCATTGGAGAGAACCATGTGTAATACATACTTTCAATGAAAACTCCATAGTACTTGTTTCCTTCGGGTTGGGGGAAAAAGCATGTGGATTTAAATTGCACCAAAATCATTATCAACTTTGCCATTAAAAACTTAATTGTAATTGTTTTTCTTTTCCTTACGCTGAGCAGTAAAGCTACCTTAGGAAACGCCCATGAAAATTCAGAAGAACTTGAAAGAGCCAGAGAGCTGAAGGAAAAGGAAGCCGCATTGTAAGTTACTATTCCCCTCCAGCACAGGTGCGGTCCCCGTGCTCTGTCCTCTGAGGGGCCACGTGCGCCAGCCTTACTATTTGGGGGTTTCACTTGGGATCTTGAGAAAGTGATGTGGGCTTGTCTTTAATGAAGAAGAAACTGTGCTTTTAATACATCCTTCAATTATGCTATTTTCACACAGGGTACTCTTTCTAAAATGGTAAGCTTTGCCGTGACCATCGCTGGGATTGGTCAGCGGCTTTTGGAGCCAGGTGTATCTTAAGTATCATTGCTGACTCTGCCGCTATCATTGCCTCGGGCGACATGCTGAAGTTCCTCAGGCCTTAGGCTCTCCTTTTTAGACCTGCAGATAACTATTTAGTGCATTCTATAAATAAGTGTTTTGAGATTTCAGTGGGAAATACATCGTTGTACTCTCCTCTTTGTCCCCAACACACACATGGCAACTTATAAACGGCCCCTGCTCCCTGCAGCCCGCTGCTCCTGTCCCACCTCATCCCACCCGCCTCTGGCTCCTGACAGAGACGTAGCTACTCCTGTCATAGGGACAGGAACTGCCATCACCCAGGGCTGTTGATGCTCGGGAAGCCCTAACGCTTCGTCCTGTGGGAGTCCTTCCTGCCTACAAGTCACAGTGACAAGCTTGTGCTGCCCAGTGCAGTGACCAGCACATAGTTAGTGTTCAATAAGTCTTTGTTGAATAAGTGAACAAGCAAATGAATGGTGCCCGCACATTGTGTCTTGGGCCCCAGAGTCTGCACACACACAGTCCCTGTTTAGTGTCTTCTCTGGTTGTTAGAGGAGCCAGTTTCTCTGTGACCTGAATGCTTGTGTCCACTCTAGGGTCTTCCTACCACCCACTGGGCTCTCCGCCGGTGTCCAAACCATGGTATACAGTTACAGGTTAGAAGTTGTCTGTAGAAAGTAGAAGGGTATAGTTAGAGAGGGTGGTTCGGGCCCTGGCCGGTTGGGCTCAGTGGAAGAGCATCGGCCTGCGGACCAATGAGTCCCGTGTTGCACGTACCTCGGTTGTGTTTTGTCCCCTCTCACGTCAATGTTTTTTTTTCTCTCCCTCCCACTCTATCTGAAGATAAATAGAAAAATATCCTTGGATGAGGATTAAAAAAAAACAGAGAGTGTGGCTTGGGTGCAGGTTCTGGGACATAACTTTGTTACTGGGGTGGCGACAGGACACAGAGCTGTGAGCAAAGCAGAATAGCCAAGGTTTTACTCTAATACTCCAAGATTAAAATAATCATACTAAAGACTGCGGAATTTTGAGCCGCCTCAGCAAATGCTCCCTTCTCCAGTGAAATGCAAGCTTGCCCTGGGCCAGAGCAGTCCTACTACAGCTGCTGGAGAGGGAGGGGCAGGAGAGGCAGGGGGAGCCGGACCGCCTGCCTGAGAGCTCCTCGGTGCAAAGAGAGGCTGCTCCCCTTGTCTGAATACTCCCTGACCTAGTGTGCACCTTTGGGTGTTGCAGCTTAGGTGCCAGAATTGCTAGTCAGGGCCCTGGGAGGAGAAAAGATCAGCATTCCCAGTTAAAACTTGTTATTCACTGTCCCTTCAAAAACAGTGTGGAGAACAGTCAAATTCTATACTGCTGTCGTTATTTCAATGAGCACCGTTGGTCGTATAGTAGTCAAGTCTATTCTGGGTTAAATAACTCTTTGGGAGCAATTCCAAGTGTTTTCCAAATTTCACACTAAATTTGTCAACAGATTTTTAGAATGTAGTCCTTTCAGAAGCTGGGGATTGTGTGTCCACTAGAATGCTATTTCTATTGAATGATTTTATTTAAAGAGGCACAACTGTTTAAAATGAGTCACACCTGGAATCCCGCCCATGGGCGTTTAATGACCAAAATAAGAAAGGACTTTCTCACAAGGCACACAGCTCCAAAGACAGTCTGATAGCAGGGCTCCAATAATAATTTGTTTCATTATGGAGTATTTTATGGATAAATCATGTGACACGGAGGTATTTGGTTTTAAAAATTTATGTCTTTCATTGGTTTTTCTAGAAATTAAAATATTTTAAACTGTCTCTATATGTGATTTATTTTCTCTTTTTGCTCTTTGGCAGATGATAGATCAGTGTCATTTTAAAGTTTTTTGTGTAAACTATAGGAATGTTCCATTGGAAGTTCTATTTAAAGTACAGGCTTATATTTAGAATCTTTCAATTTTGATTTGCTATGAAATCGAATCAGCGTGTTTCTGTGAAGGAATTGTTTGCCCCCCGCCAGAAAAATAAAGTGGAAGTCACGGAGCGAGTGGCTGCTCCCTCTTCCCCAGAGGGATTGGACCATTTGCAATAGGCCCTGAACAGAGCTCATTAGTCCTGGGGTACTTGTGTGCTGGAGTTTGGGGTTCTTCAGGCTCTAACCTATCCCAGAGATTGCAGCTTTTTTCAGAAAAATGATAACGCTGTCTTAAAAGGCTTTTATTTTTTGTTTATTTATTTTTATCCTCACCCGAGGACATTTTTTGCATTTATCTTCGGATAGAGCAGGAGGGAGAGAGGGAGGAAGAGAGAGAGAGAGAAACATCAATGTGAGAGAGACACATGGAGTGGTTGCCACCCACACGACCCCAGCTGGGGCCGGGGACAAACTGCAACCGAGGTACGTGCCCTTAGCGGAAACCGAACCCGGGACTCTGGTCCACGGGCCGATGCTCTAACCGCTGAGCCAAACTGGCCAGGGCTTAAAAGGCTTTTAAATGTATTGGTTATTATTTGTTTTAGTTTATATTCCTTCCTAATGGTGTAATTTGAGCCTTTTTCTTCATATGTGGTTACTGAACTATGTTTTTTAAATGTTTACCCATTCCTTTAATCCTTTCATTGTTTAGGCTCTTCTTGGGCTCTGTTTGTTGTTGTTTTCTTATGCTTTTTAACTTTCATTTTCCAGCCTTTTGATCGTAGAGTCTCCAATAGCAAGTTTAACAATAAACCTCTCGCAGAGGTTTACCCCGTTGCAATGGTCTGACCACTTTATCACAGTTGAGACTTCGTCTTTTGAACATGGAGCTCTAACACTTATTAGTCAATGATCTTGAGGACAGAGAGGTTCTCTGCCTTAGGACGAGAGGGGAAAAGAACTTAATTACCGTCTTGTTGCTAAAGGCTTTCCTGAATTCTAGAATGGCAATTTTAAGCTGAAATAAAGGAAGCTACAGAAAACACACACACACACACACACGCAAACCCCTTCCAGGACATACACATTAGGATTTTTTAAGAAATACTTAAGCTCACAAAGTGCTCTGTAGAGCATTCATAATAGGAGGAAATTTACATTTATTATCTCTTATGGTCCAGAGATGTTTCTAAAATAACCTCATCTTTATACTTACAGATGTCTAGAGTTTCTACTTCAAAATGATGCAAATCCATCCATCCGGGACAAGGAAGGTTACAATAGCATCCATTATGCTGCTGCCTATGGCCACAGACAGTGTCTGGAATTGGTGAGTTGTTTTGTCTTGTCTTGTTTTCTCTAACACACACACACACACACACACACACACACACACACGCATACACACACACACACACCTCAAAATGTTGGTCTTAATGTCTCAGTAAATGACCTTACTGCCTAGTTAAGTCCCCACTAGAAATCACCTTGAAGATATTCTGTGGTAAGTGATTAAATTGTTTAACTTTATGATATGTAGATCTCATTGTTTCTTTTCTGTCTATTCTAATCTTAGAAATGACTGACAATCAGCTCTTTTCTGCATTAATTTGGGCTGAGACTGTTAGACCTGTGTATGGACAGTTTGTATTTTAAAAATCATTTGGATGTATCAAATAAGCTCAGTTTATATTTCTGGAGGCACACTTAGCACCCCAATGTTCAGTAACAGTGTTGTAAGATGACTTACAGAATCATGAGGCATATGGGTTTGTTACGGCCCCACATTTGTAGTTCAGGGCAAGAAATTGGCAAGGGCACAAAAATCAGAATTTACTGGAATTTCCAAAACACCAAAACTCTCAAATCTATAGTGATCAAGGAACACTTTGGGGTTTGGAGTCTGAGATGCCTCTGCTGATAGGTCAGGAGACACAGACTCAAATGCCCACAGGGACCAGAAGTGTCAAGGAGAGGAGTGAGGTCGGCCCAGGCAGAGAACAGGGAGCGGTGGGGGTCGTGGCAAACAGAGAGCACCTGTTCCGTCTGGAGGGAGAAACAGCTGCTCAGCTCCAGCTGACGGAGACCAGGTGGGAATGCACACCTGGGGTCACTAGCCTTCCAGGGTTTCAAGAGAAGGTAGAAATCGAGACTTTTTATGTGAAATTTCCTGTTTTGAAACCCTGGGTGGGCTAGGAAGAAAACAAGGAGGATTTGTGGCTGAATTGTCTCCGCGGGCCACCATTTACCACCTGCTGAGCATCGCCGTGGTTCAGCTTCACCGGGAGGCGTGGGCTGTCCCAGCGTCACTATGTCTGGTCCAGCCATAGGAGCCACCTTTGCCGACTGGGCTCCAGTCTGTCCCTTTGCCCTTTGCGAGGGGAAGGCCTGGTTCTCGGAGTTATCTGGAGTGTGTTTGGGGACACCTGCACAATGGCACAGTCTGTTGAGAAAGGCGCGAGGCAGAAGGCGAGCAACACGGTGTCAGTGCTTACGGAGACATGACGGAAGGATGCCCCGGCTCCATTCTTTACCTTTGGCTTTGCTGCTGGTTTCAAATGGTTCCAATTAGGGTCATTCTTACTATATGTCTCTTAACGATGAGTGCTCATAAAGGTCACCCGGGTTGGAAATAAAAAAAGTGATTATTCTAGTGGGTTCTTCTGTAGAATTTATTGGTGAATTGTACCTACCTTCCTCATTCTTAAATACTTCCAAGTCTTCTTTCCTGAGGTTCTTATGGATGCTAAAGATTTCCTTGTTCGATCTTGGGGGTGGCATTTTTTCCCCCTCTAGTTTTAATTCCATAAAAATTCTTCTTCTAGGTACAGTGGCCACATATCAAATCACCCCAAAAGTTAGTGGCTTAAAAATAGCAGTCATTATTTATTAGCTCTCACTGTTTCTGTCGATCAGGAATTCAGGAGTGGCTTAGCTGAGTAGTCCCAGTTGAAGGTATCCTGTGAGATTTTAGTCAGACAGTGGCTGGGGCTGGTATGATCTCAAAGGCTTTGCCATTCACATGTCAGTCACCTGGGTTGGTAGATTCAAACAGCTGATGTCCCTTGGGCCTCTCTGTCTCTATGTGGTTTCTGTATTTGGTTTTCTGTAGCCTGGTGGTTTCAGAGTAGCTGGATATCTTACATGGGGGCTCAAGGATCCAAAGGCATCTCTTCCAGGAGAGAGTAAAAGTGAGAGCAGGTGAGAGAAAGACCATATCACTTTAAAAAAAATTTTTTTTTTAATCCTCACCCGAGGACATTTTTGCATTTATCTTTAGATAGAGCGGGAGGGAGAAAGGGGGGAAGAGAGAGAGACACACATCGAGTGGTTGCCACCCACACGACCCCAACCGGGGCTGGGGACAAACTGCAACTGAGGTACGTGCCCTTAGTGGGAACTGAACTCGGGACTCTCTGGTCCTCAGGCCAACGCTCTAACCACTGAGCCAAACCAGCCAGGGCAAAAAAATTTTTTTTCTTTATTGATCTTTAGAGAGAGAGGAAGGAAGAGGGAGAGAGAGATAGAAACATCGATGAGAGAGAACATCAATTAGCCGCCTCCTGCATGCTCCCCACTGGGGATCGGGCCCACAATCTTGGGCATGTGCCCTGACCTGGAATCGAACCAGCGACCTCTTGGTGCATGGGTCGACGCTCAACCAGTGAGCCACACCAGCTGGGGAGACCATATCACTTTTAATGATTGATCTAGCCTGGGCGTTCACGCAGGGTCACGCCTGCTGCATCCATCCACTGCAGCAGTCACAACATCCGGACGTATGTTAAAACCACCCAGTTTCATGGGACGAGGCAGAAAGCCAATGACTTCAGTCTTCTAGAAGATGGATTGTTATATAGAAGCCCAAGTGGCAATGGGGCTTAGTCTTATAGATGGTGAACCCAAACCACAGGGGCATAAACTGGTTTGTCCAAAGTCGTAGCTCTGGTCAGTGGAAGAAACAGGACCATGAATCAGGATTCCTGATTTAAAAGAAAAGATGTTTACCACACCACGCTGCCTTCTATTGCAGAATAAAGCTCCATCACTTCTCAAGGCTTTTCAACATAGAGCAAAAGCTTGTAGGAGCTGGTTGAGAGGTCCGGCAATATCACTGCTGCCTTCTTCCACCAGCGTTGCTGTGGCAGTTGGTCTAGACCTACCAGCAAATAAGACTTAGTGTTTAGATTTCACATAAGAAAGGCTCCTCACAAAGTGTGTGTGTGTGTGTGTGTGTGTGTGTGTGTTTAGGTAGTAATCAGTGGCAGAGCTACTGTAACTACCCATTATGAGCCTGCATCCGAAAAAGTACTCAAGATACAGCTGCTTTTAATTGGTTTTCCCTATGAAAACCATATGTCATAACTGGACATAAGAACTTTTATTATAAAGTTTGTTATTGTAGTCTCAATAACTTGTGCTGTTTTGAAGTACTTTGATAAGTTATCTTTAATCCCATAGTATAGTAACTCAGAATGATTACCCTGTAACACCTTCTCTCTATGTAAATAATATATTGCACATTATTTTCATTTTTCAGGAAAGCTGTTTCAGGGCCCTTACGTCTGTTAGCCAATGAAAAGGTTTTCTAGCCCTGGCTGGTTTGGCTTAGCGGGTAGAGCATTGGCCCGTGGTCCAGAGAGACCCGGGTTCGGTTCCCACTAAGGGCACGTACCTCAGTTGCAGTTTGTCCCCGGCCCCGGTTGGGGTCGTGTGGGTGGCAACCAGTCGATGTATTTCTCTCACGTCGATGTTTTTCTCTCTCTCTTTCTCCCTCTCTCCCTCCCGCTCTATCTGAAAATGAATACCAAAAAAAAAATGTCCTCTGGTGAGGATAAAAAAAAAAAAAAAGAAAGAAAGAAAGAAAAGGTTTTCTGTCCACAAGATGGTTTCATAAATTCTGTTTGATAATGAAATTACCCATTTGATTATATCAACACTTGCCTTGTGTGATTTATAAAGAGATGATTATTCTTGGCAATTACAAGACATTCAAAATCAGGTGTCATGGGGAGGGGGTGGTGGTTAGAGGTGGGGTATTAATTGATTTTAATTTGCACTGTCAGCCAAAAAGGATCAGGTTATCAATATAAATTGGCAGAAATGTCACCATTGTTTGCTTTCAGAAAATAACCTCAGTGGGTCATTTATAACAGGGATGAGATAGAAATTCTCCTCTCATTTTCCTGAATTATTATAGTTATATAGAAAATTCTTTGTATTTCCATTTTGAAATACATCCTAAAATTCTTCTTGGGTATAGTTCAACTAAACAGAGATCCTGAGCAGGCTTTAAACATTCTCGTACCCTGCACCCTCCTATTCAAAACAGCACACCATCCTGGGCTCTCCCTGGGAGTGGCATCACAGAGGCAGACTCTGCAGGTGTCTTATCCCCACTACTGGCTCAGCCAGCTATGAATGGATTTGGGAGAGGGTGGGACCACCACCAATGACATTTATTGTGTATTCATCACATTCAGGGAATTTTGCATACCTTATACCATTTAATTATTTTTTATTTCAGTTTTATTGAGAAATACTTGACATATAGCACTGTATATGTTTAAGGTATAGCATAATGACTTGACTTACTTATGTTGTGAAATGATTACCACAGTAAGTTTAGTTAGCATTCATTATCTTATATAGATACAAAACGCAAAATAAATGTTTCCCTTATGAGAAGAATAAGGCCTGTTCTTGATTCGAGAAGTGGGTTTTTTTTTTAATATATATATATTTTTTGCATTTATCTTCAGATAGAGCAGGAGGAAGAGAGGAGGGTAGAGAGAGAGAAACATCGATGCGAGAGAGACACATCGAGTGGTTGCCACCCACATGACCCCAACTGGGGCAGGGACAAACTGCAACTGAAGTACATGCCCTTAGTGGGAACCGAACCCAGGACTCTCTGGTCCACAGGCCGATGCTCTAACCGCTGAGCCAAACTGGCCAGGGCGAGAAGTGGGTTTTTTGAGGGGCACCTTTTCTAATTTTACTCTCTCCCTGTAGGACCACAATACCCTCATATTCCTTAAAACTCCCATTTCGTTGGGTCCTAGACATTAGGAAAGCAAACCAATTAACCAATATGCACTGGAAGGTTCATGTCTGTTTTTTTTAATCCTCACCTGAGGATATTTTTCTGTTTATCTTCTGATAGAATGGGAGGGAGGGAGAGAGAGAAACATCGATGTGAGAGAGACACATCGACTGGTTGCCTCCTGTACAACCCTGACCAGGGCCTGGATGAACTAAGGTACGTGCCCTTGACCGGAATTGAACCCATGACTCATTGGTTGGCGGGCCGACGCTCTAACCACTGGCCCAAATCAGCCAGGGCTGGAAGGTACATTTCTAAGACTCGTCACTGCATGCCAATCTTCTCCCTCATCTCACCACACAAATACCTCAGTCTCTTAGGGCTCATACTTCTAATACATTGGTCTGACTCTGTGCTAGGTGCTAGAATAATGCCAGGGAAAGACATGTTTCTGGTACTCTGGACAGCTTATTTGAGCCTCTGAGCAGGAATTATGCAGGGAAATTTTCCTTTGTCGTGTTCCCTAGTCTATGTTCTGGCCTATTGAAAGAATATAGAGGATAAATGAGCATTTGTGGCCTCCAAGCCTTTCCTGCCAGACCAGGGCCTTTGTCCTTTGGGAGGCGGAGAGGATGAACAGGGTGGTCGGCCATCAGAGCCAGCTGATTTGCCAGGTTGGTGTCTTCTACCTCTCTTCCCATTTAGAGGAGCAATCACTGTGATTATGCATATTATTAAACACGTATCATTAACTTTGATGCATACTTTATTTGACGCTGACATTTAACTTGGTGTGTGTTTACTTGGCATGAATGGTTTGTGGGTCCTGTCTGTGATCATAAGCTTAGAATTTATAAACCGTAGTTTGTGTTCAGTCTATTTTGCTATAATCAAAAAGGAACAGAAATTATTTTAGTTGTTTTTCCTCTGTTTTCCTAATATAAACGTATATTGAATTTGTTCCATAAGCACCCAACTTCTAGAAAGTATTATAGTGTGAACCCCTTGGCCTTGACAGAAGAGCCAAGGCTCAGGAGTCCGCCAAGCCTGGCTACGCCGGCCAGTGTGCTCGGCCGGACTTGAGGATGGATGTGCTGCCTGTGTGAGCAGAGATCTGCCCACAGATGTCTGCTGAGAGCTGTGATCCGTTATGTTCAGTTGGGTTCAAAAATCTCAGAGCAGAATGGAGGGGACTTGGCTAATACAGCATCTTGTCTGAATAGAACTTGTGTTTTCAGTGGAAGAAGGGAGTTGGCAAAGAAGAACTCTCTGCCTCCCTTTTCCTTTATCTGGAATGCGTTCCTACGGAGTCTGAAGAGAACAGTCAGAGAAGCGCGCCTCTGTTTGAGTTTGTGTGTTTATATGGACATGCTGTATTTTTTTTACAATGTTAAAGATTTGTCTGTGAACATCAAGATATGTGTGGTTTTGTTATTGAAATGGAAAATGTATGTGCCAATATGATTACATAAATTGCCTACAGAAATTTAGAGAGATTGTTTGAAAACTGCAGGCTTCTGATCGAATTCAGCCCAGGATTCTGTCATGCCACATCACTTGGACTGGCTGCTTCCCTCGGGCCTTCTCCCCATTATGAGCTAACTTGAATTTCAACTAGGAGAGTATGTGGGGGCGACAAATGCCCCTGCATGTATATTCTAGGAGTTTCTGAGATTCTCTGAAGACAACTATATTTGGAGCAACTGAACACTGAAATTAAGCTACTTTCAAGTAAACTACTCAATATTTTGTTTGTTTCTTGTGTTTATCCCAGGACTTTAAGAAACCATTACCACCTGGCTCTGTATCCGATGTACTTATATTAGCAATGTCTAATTAAGCATTTCAAGGCTAAGAAAGCAGAGTAGAGAAGAGTTTTAAAAAAAAGAGCTATTGCCCTGGCTGGTTTGGCTTAGTGGTTAGAGCATTGGCCCATAGACTGAGGGGTCTCGGGTTCGATTTCTGGTCAAGAGCACATACCTGGGTTGCAGGTTCATTCCCTGGTTGGGATTGTGTGGCAGGGAGGCAACCAATCAACGTGTCTCTCTTATATCGATGTTTCTCTTTCTCTTTCTCTCCCTCTCTCCCTCTCCCCCTCCTTCCCTTCAACTCTACCTAAAAATCAATGGAAAAATATCCTCGGGTGAGGATTAACAACAACAACAAAAGATGAGCTACTAAGTAGTCATCTGCAGACAAGAAGATGAAAAACTAGCAGTCTTGAACCTTAGCCCCAAACAAGCCTTTGATGACTTTTTCCTGTCCCCAGAAGTACTGCTAAGAGAAGGATTTGTCCATGACCTCCCAGCAGGCAGACTTCCTATGAGCAGTGGAAACCTCAACAATGCTAGTCTTATGTTTTCTTCTATTTAGTTCAGTTGAAACATAAAATCTATGGGAAACTCTCATTAAGGGAAGGAGAGGGGTGGGCATGTATTTTGATGCTGCTGGCAGCCTACTCACTTCTGTGAATGTAAATATAAACCTACACATTTTGAATTAGAATTTGTATGAATCTATGTCTAGAACAATGGACTAGACAATATTTTATGATAAAAATATTCCCATTATTTCTTCGTAATGTAGCAAATAAAACATTTGAGGGGGGGCTTTACCATGAATGAATTTGGCAATTGATGAAAGAACCATTAATGGAAAGTATTGAAATAAACAATTTCAGCCCTGGCAGGTGTGGCTCAGCGGTTAGAGCATCAGCCTGCAGACTAAAGGGTTGTGGGTTTGATTCCCCATCAAGGGCATGTACCTGGGTTGCAGGTTTGATACCCAGATCTGGTTGGTGTCGTGCAGGAGACAACCAATCGATGTGTCTCTTTCACATCGATGTTTCTCTCTCTCTCTCCCCCCTCCCTCCCTTCCACTCTCTCTAAAAATTAATGGAAAAATATTTTGGGGTGAGGATTAACCAATAGCACAACAAGGAAACAATTTCAGTTTCACCTTTAGTTGAGGGGCCAGGACAGTGGAGCCATTACCCCTACTTTTCAAAGTGAGATATAGTGTTTTAACCTATGGCCCCTTTACCCATTGAGGAAGTTGGATATCAGAGGGCAGATCTTTGGAGACAGCTCTGCTGTGAATCCCACCACCGCTGCCCTCCTCCCAGTGCAGGGGAGAAAGGATGCTTTCTCCTGATCCCAAGCCCAGCGAGGGAAGCTTCAAGGAGATTGTTTGGATATCTGACATGTGTCTCACACAATTTAGGCAATCGATTGGACTGGCTTGTGATCAATCTAAAGACCAAATGGCTCTGTCCAGAGCTTGCTTGCCAGAAGTTAAATAAATGAAAGAAAAAGGTCTGTTTTTGAGAAATACCCTACCCTCACTAGTGAAGGGTCAAAAGTGTGTATTTCCCAGTGTCCAAATATAATCCAAGGGCCAGAGCTGGCCTGGAGTTCTCCTAGATCCTCCTCAAGGGCGCAGCCTAGAAGGGTGGGGAGACCCAGGGTGCCTAGTGGGGAGAGGGGAATGTAAACAAGAAGCAGAGAAGTTCATTTCTCCAGACAAAGGGAACTGCAGGCAAGAGGCCCCAGTAATGGGGGATCCCTGGAGAACCTGAATAAGCATCTCAGAGAGACAGTTTTCAAACATCTGACCCAGTCAGAGAATTTCACTGCCAAAAGGTGCCTGTCAGTAAGACCATTGTCCCTGTCCCCTCTGTGTCCTCCTTTTCCCTTCAGTCCTGGAGGAAAGAGAAGCAGCCAGTGAGGAGAAAGAAGGAGGAGAAGCCCTAGACTGGGGAACAGGGGATTCAGCCTTTCTCCTTTTCCCCTGCAGCCCTTGGGGGTGGCAGAGAGAAGTTTCGATGTGAAACAGAGTTAGTGATCACTACGGTGGAATAGACGTATTAGTCACTGACATGATAACTAAAGTGCCCAGAGAATGTTTTATTATTTGTTGGAGAGTTTATCTGAGGTGGCAGGAAAAGAAGAGGTGGCCTCATGAAGGAGATCGGACCTGGTATAGGGAGAAGGAGATAAAGTTATTGTTTGATTCTACCCCATGACTCACTAGTTCAAAACAAAGATTCATGCCCTGTTCTAAAGAAAAATAAACTATTATCCTTTAAATGTATGTGAATTTAAATATCAACTTTATAAGACATAAGGTTCGAGAAATGCCAAGCACGTATCAGGTGCCAAAAATTGTTGAACAAGAGACATTCACTTGTGAGTGATTACATTTGACTTAGTGATAAAACTTAACTGCTATTTTATATGTGTAAGTGTTATGGTGACTGTCCTGTTTGTTAGGAAAGTGTTTCATAGCAGATACAAGTGAGAGAGGAAATGAAAATTTAAACTTTTGTGGCTTGGCTTTTTCTTTAGAGTTGATACTTCCCAGCACAAACTCATGTTATTGCAATCTTCTCTCCATTTTTCTCTCTTTGAAGATATAAAAACCCACACTAATGTCTCAAACTGATATGAAGACATCCACAAAATTAAAATTATACACACACACATTTTCTGCAATTTCTTTCAGCTGGATAGTGAGCACTAAGGGGTTCAAAGAGGAGGAATTATTGCTCCTGATATGAGAGCTTCAAAGGACTCAGTGATGTAGGAGAAACAAAGATTTCTTAAACAAAATGTAGTTTAAAAGTTGGCCTAAAAAAAGTTAATCTGGCCTTTTTCCTTCTTCTTTCCTTCCTTCCTTTCTTTCCTTCCATTCAGTTACAAACTCATTAGTCAGGACTGAGCAGGGCAGGAAGGGGCTGAAGGAGGAGGGTGTCAGGAAGCCAGCCCAGTAAATTTTGGAACCCATTCAAGGAGAGTGTCCTCGATATGTATGCACCAAACAACAGAGCAGCAATATATGTGAAGCAAAGGCTGGTGGAACTGAAAAGACAGAGAAATTCACAATTATAGTTGGAGACTTGAACCCCTCCCTCTCGATGTTTGATAGACCAACTAGATAGAAAATCATCAGGCATAGAGAGAAACTCATTAATATCATCAGTGAAGAGGATCTATTTGACATTTATAGAACACTTCATCCAACAACAGAATATGTATTTTTTCAAGTTCCCATGGCATTCACCAAGATATCCTGAACCACAGAACAAACCTTAAAAATTTTGAAATCATATATAGTGTATTCTCCCACTGCAATGGAATAAAACTAGAAATCAAGACCAGAAAGATACCAGGAAAACCTCCAGTACTTGGAAATTAAATAACAGACATCTAAATAATCCAATGGTCAAAGAGAACATCTCAATGGACCCCCCCCCCCACACACACACACACAAATACAGTGAATAGAATGAAAATGAAAATATAACAAATTTGGGGAAACAGATTAGTGCCAAAAAAATGTATAGCACTAAATGCTTACATTAGAAAAGAGGAAAACCTCAAGTCTATAATCTATAAGTTTCCATCTCAAGAATCTAGAAAAAGAAGAGCAAAATAAAACCAAAATAAGCAGAAAAGGGAACTAATAGAGATGGGAGCAGCATTAAGTAGAATTGAAAGAAGAAAAACATAGGAGAGAATCAATGACACAAAGAGCTGATTCTTTGAAAAGATCATAAATTGGCAAACCTCTACTAAGACTGACAAAAAAAAAAAAAAAAAAGAGGCGGCATAAATTTCTAATATCAAGAATGAAACAGGCTGTCACTACAGACCTTGCAGATATCAAAAGGGTAATGAAGGAGTATTATGAATAACTCGACACACCTAAATTTGACAACTTAAATGAAAAGGGCCAATTCATAAAAAAAAAAACATATACCATCACAACTTACCCAGTATGAAGTATATTATTTGAATAGCCTTATAACTATTTAGGAAATTGAATTTTAAAACTCTCCCAAAAGAAATCTCCCAGTCCAGATTATTTCACTGGAGAATTCTACTAAATATTAAAGGAGAATTTAAACTAATTCTATACACTCTCTTCTGAAAATGGAAGAGGAGGAAACACTTTCCAATTCATTTATGAAGCTAAAACCCTGATACCAAAACCAAAGACAGTACAAAAAGAGAAATATAAACCAATATCTCTCATAAATGTAGATGCCCAAATCCTTAAACTATTAACAAATAGAATTCAATGATATATATGAAGAATTATATACCATGGCCAAATGGGATTATTACAGGGAAAGCCTATATCTGAAAATCAACTAATGTAATTCACCATATTAACAAACTAAAGAAAAATCATATGATTATGTCAAACAATGCAGGAAAAACATTTGACAAAATTCAACACCCATTTTCAGAAAAATAGGAATAGAGGGAAACTTCCTCAATTCGATAAAAAGCTCGAAACAACTAGAAAAAGAATAGCTAATATGCCCTGGCCGGTTTGGCTCAGTGGTTAGAGCGTCAGTGAGTCCCGGGTTCGGTTCCTGCTAAGGGCATGTACCTCGGTTGCAGTTTGTCCCCGGCCCTGGTTGGGGTTGTGTGGGTGGCAGCCAGTCGATGTGTCTCTCTCACATCGATGTTTCTCTCTCTCTCTACCTCCCTCTCTCCCTACCACTCTATCTGAAGATAAGTGCAAAAATGTCCTCAGGTGAGGATAAAAAAAAAAAAAAAAGTTAAAAAAAAAAAAGAATAGCTAACATTGTACTTAATGGTGAAAGACTGAGTGCTTTCTCCTAAAATACAGAATAGGACAAGGACGTCTGCTTTCACCACATCTTATTCAACGTTGTGCTGGAAATTCTAACAAGAGAGAAATAGGCAAGAAAAGGAAATAAAAGGCTTAAAGATCACAAAGGAAAGAAAAGAAACTTTCTCTATTTGCACAGGACAGGGTTGTTGACATAGGAAATCCCAAGAAATCAAGAAAAAAATTCCTAGAACTTACAGATGAATTCAGAAAGGTCACAGGATATAAGATAAACATATAAAAATCAGTTGCATGTTTATTAGAAATAAACATGTGGACAGCAAATTAAAAACACATTATTTACAACTGCCAAAAAATGAAATATGAGATGTGTATGCTGAAAACTACAAAATGCTGATGAAAGAAATCAAAGAAGATATAAAGAATGGAGAGACATTCTGAACTTGATGGCACCAAAGTTCATGGAACTTTGATCAACAACATGAGGTCATCAGACCCTCCTTTCTTAAAAGAACCTATCTCTTAAACAAAACAAACCCCTAATTCCCTTTCAAAGCCTTTTCTCGTGGGGGAGAAGTGTAGCAACCATGCCTGTTTTTAATGAAGTCATAATAATGAACATTTATTGCAAGCAGGTTGGGCTGGGCCCTGTGCCTGCATTATTTCACTTAATTCTCACAGCGACAGTCTGAAGCAACTCCTGTTTTTATCCATACTTCACATGTGAGTATTCTAAAGTACCGAGAGATTGAATACCTTGCCCTGGGTCATGCAGCTGGTGCGATGTAGAACCAGGACTCAAACTCATGTTTATCTGACTCTAAAGTCCAGGCTTTCAACCATATGCTCCACTGTCTGGAGGACTGGCAAACTCCACACTTTGAAGGACAAAGCTGTCTCAGGGCATCTGAATCCACATGAACCAAGATAGCGACATCCAACTGAGATATCACTGACGTGAGCTGTCTTTGGGCTTTGTCAAAGGGACGCAGGAGAACCTTGGACAATACCAGTGAGAGTTATGTCTGTGCTATTCCTTTCTTTGGAAAGCCTTGTCTTGACTACCAGTCTGTATTTTCTTTTTCTCCAGGAGAGCAGAACCACCTTATAGCATCACACACTCAATGAGGGGTAGAACAGCCCCAGGTACAGCTCTCAAGTACACCCCACTGTTTGCGATCTGTAGCACTGACTGACCCCTGGACTTTTCAGCACATATTTTTATGAAGGCACTCTTGAACCCTGCCTTCCTCCTGGAATCTCTGTTCAGTATCTTTGTAACAGCTGCTATCTGCTTGGCCTCACTCTCCTTATCATAACAGCTGCCAGGGATGACCACTTCCAGCCTGGGAGGAGGGGGGCAGTTAGGAGGAGGAGTGACTTCCCAGCAAGATTGTTTCTCCGAAGATACTTGATCTTCAGCAGCGGCAGCTGCCAAGGACGCGTCCCTTGTGAAGTCTAGACCAGGTCCCCATGATAATCACTTCCCTTCTCGATCCCCATTCAGTAATGGAAAGTGTAGAGGCCTGAGCATTTTTTAGTCAGAATAAGAGCTCACACACACACCTGTGCCCTCTGGTCATGGGGTTATGACACAAAGAACAGAAAGCCTTTCTAAGATTCCATAGAGGCTCAGCCATCTGTCACAGCTGAAAGGGATATTTGGAAAAACCAAATGGCTCAGCAGTAACTCAGGCTTACCTTCTTGTATGAGCAGATCCCTGTAACCTAAGTGGTAACATCACTGCATTTAAATTCTGTGGGCCCTTCAGGCACTTGGAAAAGTAACATAGTTAATATTAAACAATAAAATATACTTGGTCTCTGGGAAGGCAATTTAAAATAGAGTGACAACTTCATAGCATTTTTTTCCTAGGACAAATTTATAGTTTCCCAAACACATGTTTTATTTCACACACACACACACACACACACACACACACACACACACACACTTAGTTGTTTAATTACTGAAATATTTTTCAGTTTGTAGTAACCTTCTTTGGGTCTCAAATTCCTCACATAGATATGAGATAAACTGCAGTAAGAAATAGCCCAAAGCAATCATTTCAGACAGGCAGTATGTTTTTGGTGTCATTCTCTTAAAATATGTTTTTACAAGTGAAAGGAATTTTACAATAAAGATGATACGTCTTTTAAAGGCTCTGCTGGGACTAGCATTTGGTGAGGTTGGAGATCAGGGTTAGGGTATCAGCTCTTACAAGCTCATAAACTTCAGTAGTCCATATCAGTTGTATGAATTGTATTATATAAGCAAGAACATCCTTTGTGAATTTACAGTGAAAAGTCCAACCAATAAGAGGACCAGAGGATTCATGTCATTTGCTACAGCTATGTTCCCTTCCAAATTGGATGCCCAACTTTATAAGCTGAATGAAGATCAGAAGTTTTCTTCCTAAATATAGAATTAAAATAAAAAGAACTGAGTAAAAGTCAATTAAGTCAAGCTCTGGTGACCTAACGTACCCTCTCCTACTCAAGACTTAGTGCCTTATCAATCAGAATACCCTTGGCAACCTGTCCAGGAGTCCTCTCCCCTAGACAGGGTTGGAGAAACCCTTACCACTGGTGCTGTTTTTTCCTTGACTCCATGGAAACCAACCTGGTAGTCCCTTGGGACAACTTCTATGGTGTGACTTCTTTTACATTAACTACCTTTAGGATGGTTCTTTCTGGAGATACAGAGGAAATTATAGGGCAATGTGCTGGGAACCATGGCCGACATAGAAGTATATTAGACATGGATATTACTTGTAAGAAGCTTATCCAGTATGGGAGGTAATATATCTGCTATATAAATATTGGCTCAAAGTGTCACTCATATTTTCTAGTTCTCTATAGAGCAATCACAGGATTATAATAACCATCCCCAAATTATTTCTCTGGCCCTGTCCCCTCCTATTCTGCCAACGCCTTGGCTTCAATTCCTCCTGAAGACGGTGTGTTTCCCATGACGCTGTGCAGTTCTCTTGGCTACCACAGGACACTCACGGTGTTCCTCTTCACCTGTATTTGCTTGCTGTGGTGGTGTCTCTGATTATTGTTAACAACCAAAAAGCTGTTAGGTCACAGGTGTCCTGTAAAGACACTGCTCTCATCACTGCCCACCAGTGGCAGTGCAGAGGCTGCCAGTGACTGTACCCAATGTGTGGAGTCTTCACTCGACCCCCTCCCACAGTGCCACTGACCATCCTTAGACCTCCATTCCGTGTGGTGTGGTTGGAAGTTCAAGAACCCGCATCAGGGCCTGGATGGGAAAGCCAGCTCTGCCGTTACCTACCTGCAAGGCTTTTAAGCATTTTCCTTCACTTCTGGAAACCTCCATATCCTTCCCAATCTGTCAAGTGGGCGGTTAGGTTGTTCTGAGGATTAAATGGAATGATGCAAGTCAAGTGTCTAGATGGTGCTGGAATATGATAGATACAAGTAGAAGCTATTATTACGTATTTATTTAATGTGTCTTAATCAATTCCCCCTGTCTCCTGGGCACTGTGCCATATGCCAGGTCTAAAAAAATGGAGAAGTTTCTGTATCTGAGAGCCTACTGTCCAGTAATGGGAATCAGCTGTAAATAAATAACTGTGATAAAGGACTACAGTTGCTCTGTTAGAATTATGGATTTCTCTTATTCTTATCATTTATTATCTAAGATAAAATATGATGTCCCAGAACAGAGGTACAGGTGATATGCTGTGAGAGTTAAGGGGACAGAACTTCCCATTCTGGGTTCAGTGGTTAATGAGATTTACTGACACTCGTCAGCATGATGTGTTTACAGTTTGTGTCTTTGGAGTTCTTGTTTCATCGCCACACCATTTGTGTGAATGCAACCAAACCTGAAATAATGGAATGACGTAGCATGCGTGTGGGTGTTTGGACTTTATTTGAGAAATTGACCAACATCTCATTTTCATTATATCAGAGAACCAGTTTTCATGATGGTTTCTTTCTTTTTGATGATATTTGCATCATCCACTAAATAGAAAAGTTGTAACCGACATAGTACATTGGAGTAGAAGGAAAATGGATGCTGTATCTCAAATTAGGCTCCTGAATCTCATCGCCATCTGGGATCAGCCATTCATAAAAGATTAAATGTGAGGCAGGCCCATATCTGAATACATGTGTGTCAGTCTTTCCCATCTGTTTTAATTTTGCTTAAACTAATAACAGCTTTCTTTACCCACTTACTTGAATCTGTGCTGATTCTTTCAATGTTCATCAGCCAGAAATAGTCTCTGGTGCTTAGCTAGTGTTTCAGAATCCCACCAAGTTTAGCTTTAATTGAACCAGTAGAAAAAAAAAATACACTTTAAAGTTGTATATGTTATTGTCTGGGCTAGAATCACTAAAATGTTAACTGGTGCTTAGAGCAGGAAATTTATCCCGTAATTTAACATTAAAAAAATGGTGTCTGAGGCGACTTCTATTTTGGTCTACACAGTTTTTGTAGGGACTAAGAGCAGTAAAGCAAAATACCTTTCTGAAGCAGGATACTTTTCTGTGGCATACTTTTTTTGTATTCAAATCTGTTATCTCCTCTGTTCTCTTTTTCTGCATTTTTAAATCATATTGCCAGGTCCCTCCGCTTCTAAATTGCTCTCCAACCTAGCCCTAAATAAAACATCTCTTGCCCTTGGCAAATAAATTTACCTTGTACTGAGGCAAAAAGTAAATTAACATTATGATAATATAATCCAGGGTAATTTGGGAATATAATTTCAATGAAAATTATAGCTGATTAAAAGAGGTAACTGTTAAACTTAAGAATTGCTCTCAGAAGTCACCATGGAAACATGAGGCCAGTATTATTGTGGGTTTTTTTTGGGGGGGGGGTAATACACAAAGAACTGTATGTGCTCAGCAAGTAGAATTGATCAAATGTAACACCTATGACCCTGAATATTTTACAGGGTTGACTACCTGTCACCATTTCAGTATGCCTGCTGTCACTTAATGCAATCAAGTGTTTTGCAGTGCAGAACTTCAACGGAATTAGCTCTCAGATGAGTACTTTTGTTGATAGATATGTGGATAATGGGTAGGGGACTGAATACATTTTAAATAGTGTAAAACCTAGGAGACCTCCTGTCTTTTTGTCTTAGATGCCAACTTATAGTGGTGATTAGGCCCCAGAGTTATATAAAGACTATTTAATAATCAAAGCCTTTGTAGATCCTACTTTAATAACAAACTAATAAAGCCCTTGGAGGTGAAAGATTAAACTAACCGACATAAAATCTGGACTTCTTTAATTTTCATTAAAATTATTTATTATTTCTTCTCATCTTGTATGGTGTCCCTTCTCTGTTTAAAACTACCTTAATTTGCAGAACACAGAGCAATAGCAATTTAATGGTGGGAAGAGAAACAAAACAAAAACCAAAAAGATTCACATTCTAAATGTAGAGAGAACACCAGTCTGAATCCCTCGATTTTACCCTGATAACTTCAAGATATATTGATTTAAATATTTGGTGACTTTGGGGACCTGCAATGTCACTGGTGGGATAAAGGAGTAGATAATTATTAGTATATGCAGTAGCTGCGATCCCCAAAGATTTTTCCAGATAGTACTTAAAAAAGAAAACCTTTTTTGCTGTTGGAATGAAAACTATACTATTACCTACAGTGGCACCATCTGGTGGTTTTATTTTTATTTACTAAGGACATATAATGTACCAGATATTGCTTACTATAAAGTAGACTGAGCTCCATCTTGATGGACTTAGTATATATTGTCAGCTGGTAAGAATGCAGGAGATAAATGAATGCACTGCTGTGTTGGAAATATGTGCTTCTTATAAGACTCTTTGTCTCATCCCAACCCCCCGACATGCCTCACTTTTAGATATGTAAATAAAGATGATCTAATAAATGCCCTTACTTTTACCCTATACAATGTTTATATTTTAAAACTCACTTGCTTTTCTTTCTTTTTTATTATTATTAATTTGAGAGAGAGAGGAAGGGAAAAAGAAAGAGAGGGAAACATTGATGTGAGAGGGAAACATCGATCAGTTGCCTCCCATATGTGCGCTGACCGGGGGTCGAACCCACAACCTGGGTATGTGCCCTGACCGGGAATCGAACCCACTACTTTTAGGTGTATGGAATGATGCTCCAACCAACTGAGCCACACTGGCCAGGACCTCACTTGTTTTTCTATATTGCAATAACAACAAATAGAAAATGAAATTTAAAAAGCGCTCTGGCCGGTTTGGCTCAGCGGTTGGAGCTCGGCCTGCGGACCAGAGAGTCCCAGGTTCGGTTCCCACTAGGGGCACGTACCAAAATAAATAAATAAATAAATAAATAAATAAATAAATAAATAAATGTTACTACTTAACAAAAATTACAATTTTCAATAGCATAAAAAAAATTAACTGCCCATGCCATAGAACTACAATATATTTTGAGAAAAATTAACTGTGCTTCAATAAGTAGAGAAAGATATTATTTCTATTGATTAGAAGACTCAAAATTTTTAAAATAATAACTTCCTACACTGATATAGACTCATCAAAATCCCTATAGGTTTTTCTATATGTGTGTAAATTGAAAAGCTGATTTTAAATGTTATCTGAATGCAAAGGGCAAAGAATATACAAGGCAGTCTTAAAAAAGAAAAACTCGGGGTCTTACACTTCCAGATATCAAAATCTATTACAAAGCTATAATAATGAAAATAGTATGGTATTAGAGCAAAGGTAGATAAACTAACCAATGAGACAGAATATATAGTTGAAAAATAGATCCACATATATGTGGTTTCTTGGTTTGTAATTAAAGTGGCAGAGCAGTTCAGTAGGGGAAAAGGGGGTCTTTTCACCAAGTGATCTTAGGTTAATTGAATATGTATATGGGAATAATGAACCTTTTCTTTTGCCATATACAAAGCTTAATTCAAGATGAACTGCAGATTTATATGTGAAAATTACAACAATAAAGCTTTTAGAAGAAAGCATAGGAAAATATCTTAATGACTCAGAAGAAAAGATTTCTTAATTAAGATGCAAAAGAATAAGGCCCTGGCTGGGGTGGATCAGTTGATTGGAGAATTATCCTGTACACCAAAAGGTTGCATGTTTGACTGCCCATAAGGGTACATACCTAGTTTGTGGGTTAGATCCCCAGTTGGAGCATATACGGGAGGCAACTGATCAATATTTCTCTCTCACATTGATGTTTCTCTTTCTCTCTCTCCCTTCCTCTCTCCCTAAAATGAATAAAAACATATCCTTGGATGAGGATTTAAAAAAATAAAGATGCAAAAGAATAATAAACCAAAAAGAAAAACACCAATATATTGGACTATATTAACATTAAAAGATTTGTTCTTTAAAAGACACCATTAAGAGAGTACAAAGGCAAGTTTAAGAGTGCAATACATCCATATAAAAGGGGTCCATATCCAGAATTTATAAAGAATTTCTATAGACTATAAAAGAAACCTTAAACACCAATAAGTGGTTGGGGCGGGGGGGGGGGGCGCCTTCATTTTGAAAGAGATCTTCACTGGTTATAGAATGCTATATTGACAACATTTTTATTTTAGTACTTCAATAATGTCACTCTACAATCTTTTGGCTTGCATAATTTCTGATGAGAAATCTGCTGTAATTCTTTGTTCCTCTGAATGTAATGTTTCTTTTTTCCTCTGGTTGTCTTTAGGATACTCTCTTTATCTATGGGATAACAGTAGTTCAGCTAGCATATATGTAGATGTGTTTCCCTGCTCCCTCCCACTTTGGTACTTATTCTGCTTGAAGTTCCTGGATCTTTTTTTGATTTTGGAAAATTCTTCAAATATTTGGTTTCTCAGTCTCTATCTTCTAGGACTCCAATTACATATATGTTAGACTGTTTGATGTAACCTCATAGTTCTTGCTATTTTGTTTTTTTTTTCTTTATCTCTTTTTTTCTCTGTGTTTCCATTTGGGTCTTTTCTATTGACCTGTCTTCAAGTTCACTGATTCTTTCTTCCACAGTATTCAGTTTACCAATGAATCTGTTGAAGGAATTCTTTATCTCTGATATCAGGATTTTTTTTAGTATTTCCATTTAACTCTTTTTTTTTTTTAGTTCTCTGCTGAAATTCCCCATTTGTCCATACATATTTTATATCTTTTCCACTTTAACACATTAATCTTAGGTATTTTAAAGTCCATGCCTGATAATTCCACCAGGTGGATCATCTTTGAATCATTTTGTATTACTTTACCTCTTGAATATATGTTGGGGTTTTTTCTTGCTTTTTTGTATTTCATTAGTTTTGAATTAATGACTGGTGTTGAGTGTAGGAGAATAGTAGAGACTGAGGTAAATAATAGTCACAGCTGGAAATGAGTAGGCCTCTTTCTCAGTGTAGGCATGTATCAGTCTAATGAGGAGCTGAGCTAGGTTTGAGTTCTGTTGTTGGCATGTTTTTCTTAGTACACCAGAGGCTTCAAGTTCCTCTGGAATGGACTGCTGTTACCTTGGTCTTAAAGTGGAAGCAGAGGTCCCAAAATGTTTTTCTCAGTGTTCCTGCTTGACTCTCACTTTTCAGCAGTCCCTGCATGCCTATTCCACAGAAGTGGTTCTTTTTCATGCTTTTGCTTCCTTCTCAGTAGTACATTGTTGTTGCTTGTTTCTTGATGCTACGCTTATTGCAGGGGCTATGAGAAGGATTTCTCAGTTGTTGGTAGTGTTGTGTGTTGTGGTCTGTGTGCTGATTACATAGAATTCTTGCTACTGGAGTGATTCCTCTGGGTCAAGGTATTGTGTTTGAATTAAGCTAAAGTAATTGCCTAGAAGGAAACAAATTACTACCTGCTGCTGTCTTAGCTCATAGAGAGCAAAGCCCTAAGAGAATGAGAGAGAGGACAGGTAAATGTTGTTCTATGAGGGAGACTTGAGCAGCCAAAGGCCAGCATTGGAGCACTTAGTACTCTACCATTTTCCCAGGTCTATCTACCTGAGGTGATGCTACCTGGGACCATATGTTTTTCATATTCTATGGCCTCAAAACATCTATCACTATATTCTGAAAGTATTCTGTAAGTAGTGCTTTAACCAAAGAGTTACTGGTACTGGGACTATTATTTTTAAAATACCTCTGTACTCATCAGCAAACTGTCAGAAATCAAACAGGAATTTCCCAGTGTTAACAACATAGAACTGGAAGTGAATAGTGGTCAAGATCAGTTACCTGCTGCCGGAATCACTGCCCACAATTTATTTCTCACGACTGACATATCAAGACAGCCTCACTATGACTGAGTGGTAGATACAGGGATTTTCTTCATTTTGTACTCACACAGGAATTTCATTATATTTTGCTTAATTATCTAGACTTTAATTTTAAGAGGATGTGTTTCTTTTTTTTTAACTTTTTTTTTTTTATTGATTTTAGAGAGAGAGGAAGAGAGAGGGAGAGAGAGATAGAAACATCAATGAGAGAGAACATCGATTGGCCACCTCCTGCATGCCCCCCACTGGGGATTTGGCCCACAACTTGGGCATGTGCCCTGACCAGGAATTGAACCGGCAACCTCTTGGTGCATGGGTCAATCAATGCTCAACCACTGAGCCACACTGGCCGGGCAGGATGTGTTTCTTTTTAATGGTAACACCTATTAATGTTTTATGTGGCTTTGCCTTTGAACCTGAAATATTTGCTGGGTTTTTTTTACGTAGACTTGTCAACTCTTGCTTTGATATGCATAAGGTCAGTCATTTGAGTTTTCTTAGGCTCATAGCAAAAATAAACTCTCAATTCTTTGTTCATCATGAAATCTAGGTAAATATATGTATCTCATATATTGTAGGAATTTTTTGTGCTTCACTTAGGCCAACATCAAATACCTTTTATTATCAACCTGTCAAAAAATTTCATTGACTGTATACATTGCATACAACTTTAGACACTGATCTTCAACATATTCTATTTCAGATTCTTTTCAAGGTTTTAGCCTTATATCTTCAATATTTCCCATAACTGGCCTGGTTGTAACCTGATACTTATTCTCTACCTTCTTCCTTTTCTTCTAACTGTACATTGCCAGAATATAAGTATATGTAAACTATGGAAAATAGAATTTGAGGAGTCTTTTGATAAACCAGTTCTTGAGTAATATGTTAATATGTTACCCATTAGCATTATGTTATACAGCCTATAAGTAGGTAATACTGGGTGAGATTTTGATCTGATTAGTATCTATTACTGGTTATTTACACTTTCCAGCATAAGTAATCAATATCAGTATTTAAAGGATAACAGTATAGGTAGAACTGGATTATAATTAAGGAATGAAAAAGACAGAAAGGATATAACTTCCCTATGTCAGGCTTTTTCTGATTATAAAAATAATATGTACTGAATTATAGAAATTTAGAAACATATAGAAATATAAAAAGAGCCCTGGCCAGTGTAGCTAAGTGGTTAGATCATCAGCCCATGCACCAAAGGGCTGCAGATTCGATTCCTGGTCAAAGGCATATACCTGGGTTGCAGGTTCTATCCCTGGCCCCAGTTGGGGTACATGCGGGAGGCAACCAATTGCTGTCTCTCTCACATCCATGTCTCTCTGTCTCTCTCTCTGTCTCTGTTTCTTGTTCTCTCTCGCCCCCTCCCTCCCTTCCACTCTCTCTAAAAATCAATGGAAAAAAAATATCCTCAGGTGAGGATTAACCAAAAAAAAAAAAAAAAAGAAAGAAAGAAAAGAAAAGAAATATACAAAGAAAATTGAAATCCCCTAAACCCCCATCCACAGATAACCCTTGTTTAACTTTTGACCTATTTCCTTCCAGTCTTTTTTTCAGTGTGTCTGCAGATACATGCATGGGTGTGTGTTTGTGTGTCAGAGTAGGTTTTTAACGATCTCAAGGCCTTCAAAACAATAATAACAACAAAATAGGAAATCGTTTTAAAAAAGGAATTAATTTAGGTTCTTAAGAACTCAGGAGTAGGGCAGTCGGGCATCAATTAAATTTTAACTTCAGCACAAAGACTATTTTATTTAGAATTTGGCTAAGGAGACAAATTGGGGCCATCTGGTTTTAATCCCCCTTTGCCAGCTGAGCCAACAGCTCACCTTCTCTCCAGTCTTCACTTCCTGTGCTGTTTGGCAGAGCGGTGCCCACCCTGGCATGATTACCAAAACAAATGAATGCTTCTCAAGTCTGCTTATAATTAATAACTCCCGACAGGACATGAGTCTTCTGTAGGTTTGGAATCCTGCCTAATTTTCTCTAAGATAAGTAATTAGATGCTGAGGAATGATAAGGCTCTTTCCTCTGAGAATCTGCCAAACAGCCTGCATCTAAAATGTGGGTAAAACGATTAAAATCTAAAAATGGCTGGAGGTTTCTTCATATGTCATAGCATGGAACACATTATTCTTCCCCATCCCCCAAGCCCAACACTTCCCAGAACAAGAAAAGATTAAAATGGATTAAAAATGTCTATACCTTCAATCATTTAGATGGTTTGGTTAACATCTGTTTTCTATTTTATTCTTCATTCAACTCACAAATTTTCTATGCAATCAAATGAAATGTGAAGGATGGGTTTCTCACTTAGCTGTGAATATTATCAAGTTGATGATTACACTTTTTTCTGGAATTTGGTCTGTATACCAATGGAATCATGTTTACGAAACTCCTTCGTAAGAATATATTGGGACATTTCTATCATAGAGCTTCTCTTTGGTAGTTTGTCTATTATGAAAATCTGCGTCAGAGCTCTCTACTGCCTGGGTGATGACCCTTTCCAAAGGGACAAAGGGAATACTTTTCTTTTATCTACTTTTATTTCATTTCCAAGCAAGATTTCTCAACCTTGGCACTATTGATTTTGAACAAGGTAATTCTTCGTCATGGGGGGCTCTCTTGTGCATTGTACAATGATTAGTAGCATCACTGGTTTCTATTCACCAGGCACCAGTAGCAACCAATCCCTCCCACCCCAAATTTTGACAATCAGAAATCTCCAGGCATTGCCAGATGTCTCCTGGAGGTTATAATCGCCCTTGTTGAGAACCTCTGGCCTACAGAATAGTACTCACATCTCAGTGGTGACAGTATAATAAAGTAAACCTTTATTTATTGGTGAGTTGTAACTGGGATTCCAAGCTAGTACTGTTTATTCGTCTCTTCTACAGAGTTGCTATTAAATAATTCAGAAGGCACAAGTAGAGAGCAGTTGATGGAACACCTGTTCTGATTTAACCCGGTTGGTTCCTTCTAGTAGCTAGATTTGGTAGAAGCTTCCAGTTTTGAAAAGGTTGGGTCTTACTGTTTGGGAGTCATCAGCACTTTAAAGATAAGAAAAGGAGGCAGATGAGTGATTTCACCCATAGAGTTATTCATCCCAAGGGCTCGGTTCTGCTTCTGAGAGTGCTATGCTCTCTCAGAGCCTAAGCACAGCTAGGAATAACCAAGGTTTATTTATACAACTTTCATTAGACAAGAACCTTAAAAAAATAACCTAGTGGCTTGCCAACAGAAGGAGGCTCAAATTTAATTGACCTAAAGTAACTATAATTATTTAGAGAGAAAAGTTTAATTGCAAAATAAGGATATTGCAAATTTGGGATGAGGGAGAAGTAGAATGCTTTGTTATTGATGGTCAAGGAGTACCCTGGCCAAGATGGAGAGGCCACTGGATTAGTTGAGAAGGAAGAATAGTATATGTTAAAATCGAAGTACTGCAGGAATCTTCTTTCTTTCTTTGATTAAAATCACTGCTAAGACAGATTCTTAAGGTAAGAAATCAGAAAGGCATGTGATTATCTTAAGACATATATAAGGCATGAAAATTTAAGGCCTATTTGACATAAAAATATGAAAGTTAAATAAGCAATGAAATGTTCCCTTAACAGCACAGAACTTAAATATTAGAGTCTGGTTGTGTGGATGTTATGGAGGATAAAACAAGAATGTCTTGCTACCATGCACATATTTAGAAATCCTCGGTTATCCTTCATAGTGATGTCCCATGAACTTGTAAAGGTTATAGAAAATACTTTGCACATAAATGATTAGATGATGACAAATCTTTATGATTAGATACATGAAAAATGGTCTATTTAGAAAAGCATAATATAAAAAAAATTTTACAATTTTCAGGAAATCTATAAAAAATACTCTTCAGATAGCTAACGGTAAGGTTTAAGATTTAAGTTCTTAAAGGACTGGCAAAAGCTATTTCAACAAAGACATTGTGAATGTGTGAATTTGTTTGTTGTTTTTTTTTCTCTGAGAATCGGATCTTTTTAGTTCCAGGGGGCATATGCTGTAGTCATTTTTTAAAAAATCACTTATTAAATGTCAACTGTAATTGAAAAACAAACTTTTTTTTTTTTTTTAATTCACTGAAGTCACTCTTAAATCCTTACCTCCTACCCTCTTAGCCTCCCCTCAGGGTCCCTTTTCGAAAAGATGCTTCTCTGCTAAGTTCCTGTGAAGCATGCCTCTCATCACTGCAAACATTGTGGCACTAGTCTTCTGAAATGAGAAATCCTTTTCTCATTAATTTGTAGTGGTTATTATTAAATAAACAAACTGTGTAATTACTCAACTGATCATTCTGAGCCCAATGTGTGTATTTTCCAAGAACAGTTAAGGCTAAATTGTAGTATCTGAGTAGACTGTTAGATGCCATAGTATTTTGTGTTCACTTACATTTGTAGAGGATTGCATTTGGGTTATCATCTTAAACTAGCAATTTAGATTCTTTATTTACCAACTGGAGATAAATGTTTACAGAAAATTTTAGTAGTCTTCTAGAGACAGTTATTCATAGATAGCTATAAATACTTCTTTTTTTTTTTAAAGAAAGAGTTTTTATTCATTTCTTTCTTGCAAGTTGGAATTCATTTTTATTAAACTAGTGGAAAAGACCAGGTTTTGTCTGTTTTAGTTGAAAAATGAATCAATTTATATTTTATTTCACGTATTAAGGGTGAGCACAGTAAAGCTTTGAGAAGTTGTCACAGTACATGATTCATTTTAGAAAATACGCTTCTTAGTAGAAAAAGAACTTAAAGGAATGTACACTACTGCAGCTGGGCATGAAAGAACAGCTGGAAATACCCATGGAGCTATTTTTAGTGAAGGAGAGACAAGTTTCCTGCTCCCTCTGAGGGTTCAGTAACCAGCTCCTTGGAAAATAGCTGCTTTGATGAGCCTTGAAAATATAAAAATCAGAGATAGGGCTGAAGAGTGTTGGAAATGATAAACTGATACCCAGCAAAGTGTATCTTCAAGCACCATACCCTACCTCAAGCTACCCCCACAATTTATTTAAATTACCAAGAAAATTTTGCCAACTATAAATCAAAAGCCTTAATATTCTATTTTTTTGCAATTTATCATCAGGATACCGTCATGAATATTGATAAGACTCAGCCACACAAATATTCATAGGTGTTAATATTAGTAACAATAGTACTTAGAAGGGGATAACCTAAAAGTTCAAAAATAGGGGAGAAAGTTAAATTATTGAAACATTATTGCACCGATTTATTGGAATGCTGCATAGTCATTAAAGTGACATTGCAAAAGAATATTCAGTGTATGCAAAAATATTCACTACATATTAAGCACAAAAAATGTTATAATATAATACATACATTATGATTTATGTGTGTTTATGAGCTGTTGTTTGCCTAAAAGGACACATACTAAAATGTTAACTGGTTATACCTGGCTGTTCCATTATGGATTAGAGTCCATGTTATTTTTTCTTTCTTTCTTTTTTTTTTTTTGGCCTGTATTTTATTTTTTTATTTTTTTATCCTCACCTGAGGACATTTTTTCATTTTTTGTTCAGATAGAGTGGGAGAGAGAGAGTGGAAGAGAGAGAGAGAGAAACATCGACGTGAAAGGGACATATCGAGTGGCTGCCACCCGCACGACCAACCAGGGCCGGGGACAAACTGCAACCGAAGTACATGCCCTTAGCGGGAACCGAACCCGGGTCTCTCTGGACCGCAGGCCGACGCTCTAACCGCTGAGCCAAACCAGGGCTTGGCCTGTATTTTAAAGAGTAGTTTACAATTATTTCTTTTCTTTTTTTTTTTTTTTTTTAATGAGTGCATTGCCGGGCTGGTGTGGCTCAGTGCTTGAGCATCGACCCATGCACCAAGAGGTCACCGGTTCGATTCCTGGTCAGGGCACATGCCCAGGTTGTGGGCCAAATCCCCAGTGGAGAGCATGCAGGAGGTGGCCAATCGATGTTCTCTCTCATCGATGTTTCTCTCTCTCTCCCCCTTTCCCTTCCTCTCTCTCTAAAAATCAATAAAGAAAAAAAAATTACTGCATTAAAACAAATTTATCTCTGCGCCAGATACAGTTCTAGTCAGGCAGTATGTTAAATAATGCATGCATTCCTGAATATTTCTTATTTAGAAGTTATATTTTAAAAGTCAAGGGGAAAAAAGTTGTCAGAACTTAAAAGTTCATTTTAAAGGAAAATTAAGCTCATCAGAGTGATCAGCAGTGTTTAGAAGAGTAAGCTTCCGAGCCTGTCGTTAGAGGAGAAATGCCACGCACTGAACCTCCACCTCTCCCCTTCCTCTTACTGCTTGTAGGCTGCCTGCCAGGGAAGGTGAACACGTGGGTGGGAATAGACACAATGCTTACAGGTAGAATGATCTCAGAGTTCTGCAGGAGGATTTAGATTGCAGTAACCTGACCTCATTATTGTAGCAGAGAAAACACGGCAGTAGAACTTCTTTACTGCAGTTCAGGAAGGAAAGTTTAATGAAGACAGAATTATCAGCATGTAGAAAGGATGAAAAGAAGAGCGCCCGTCTGTTCAGCAGGGTAAAGAGAAGATGGTGTGAAAACGACCCAGGATCAGCTTGTGTAACTCCACTGACCAAGTTGCTGTGCCTTCCTATTGCCTAACTCGAAAAGCAGAAAAGAAAAAGAAAACAGAAAAAAATCCAAGCTATGATTTAAGCTGTGCAGCTATTTGTGGAATTATCAGAACCTTTGATAATTTTTGGCACTTTAATAAAATCCTTCATTAATATTTAATTTTAATAACTTTGAGTTAGTCTTTCCAAGCCTGTACTCTCCCTGAGCTCAAACTTGGAAACTTTCTTTCAAAGCTGTTTCAGCAAATACATGCAGAAATTAAGCTATATTTGAAATTTTTTTTGCTTAGATATAAAACTTCTTTTTTATACCTTTTTGTATGGCATAGCTAGGAATTTGTGTAAACTATTTAAAAATTGGTGGCTTGCTCTAATACTTTAAAACCAGGTGAAATCTCAGTCTGTGCTTTGGGATGTTTGGGCATGTCATTTTTCAGGCATATACTTAAAAATTGATCATCATAAATAAATGCAAAGCACCCTCCTAAGGAAAACATTCATTATGAGCCAGGCTTTAAAACTAGAATATGCAATTAGAAGCTGCAGGAGTTGGTGTGCAATTCAGCACTTACTGTGTTTATCAACCATTCAGGCAATTTCAGGATAATTTGGTATTTAAGAAAAATTCTGAAAAACACACACCTTTCTACTGTGATATCATATAGAGAAATCTATATGCAGTTTTTTATGCAGTTATGTTTATTACTATTTTTATTAATTAATGAGTAAAATTCCAAAGGCTAAAGTGAGTAAGCAAAAAAGAAACTGTCCTGCAGGTTTTGATTTTGTTCTTTTCAGATATGCTGCTCTTGATTTTAATCTTCTGATCGCTGATCCCTTGACTTAAGAAAATAAAAGCCCTGGCCAGGTAGCTCATTTGGTTAGAGTGCTGTCCCGATACACCAAAGTTTTGGGTTCCATCCCTGGTCAGGGCACATATAAGAATCAACCAATTGAATGCATAAATAAGTGGAACAACAAATGATGTTTCTCTCTCTCTCTCTCTCTCTCTCTCTCTCTCTCTCTCTCTCTCTCTCTCTCTCTGTCTCTCCCTCTCTCCCTCCTTCTCTCCCTTCCTCTTCCTCTGTCTAAAATCAATAAATAAAAAATTAAGAGTTTGACCCAGCAATCCCACTTAAGGGAATATATCCTAAGAATCCCAAAATATCAATCAGAAAGAATATATGCACCCCTATGTTCATAGCAGCATTATTTACAGTAGCCAAGATCTGGAGACAGCCCAAGTGCCCATCGGTAGATGAATAGATTAAAAAAAAAAGCTGTGGTACATTTACACAAGGGAATACTATACAGCCGTAAAAAGAAGGATCTCTTACTCTTTGTGGTAGCATGTTTGGACCTGGAGATTATTATGCTAAGCTAAATAAGGCAGTCAAAGACAAATACCACATGATCTCACTTATATGTGGAATCTAATGAACACAATAAACTGATGAACAAAATAGGACCAGAGGCATGAATACATGGAACAGACTGACAGATCTCAGAGCAGAAGGGGGTTAGGGGGGACTGGAAGAGATTAACCAAAGAACATATATGCATAGCCCATGGACACAAACAATAATGGGGTAAAGGCCTGGGGGTTGGTGAGGGCTGGATGGAGGGGCGCAAAAGGAGGGGGATGAGGGACATCTGTAATAGTGTCAACAATTTAAAAGTTAAGAAAATAAAAATAAAAAGTAAAAAACTGAAATCACACTTCTGTTACAATTACTTTTATTTTTGGCACTAGAATTTGTAACCAGATCATTCTTATGTAACTTTCAGCAATCTAATCTTGAAATTAGTGCTTTCAGTCTCTAATATATTCCTAACTAATTCACACACTAAATTAGAGAATAAACGATACTATGTGCGTCCTCAAAGGGGAAAGAAACCAGTCTCAATGTGAGGACTGCGCTTCAGTGCAGCAAAGGGAGGAGGTCGCGTGGCCGTCAGTTTCACGCTAACAGCGTCAGTCCCCATGCCCGTGGAACTCGGGATCCTTCTCAGCTGCCTTTCAGTGGCACACTGACACATTTGAAATCCTACATTCTGAAAAACTAGAACAGAACTGCCTTTAAATGAGATTTCCCCATAGCTTTTAGAGAGCGCATTGAAGGTATTTTTAAACGGGACCGTTTTGAGGAAAGCCTTGTTAAAACCAGAGCAGTCATTCTGACAGGTAATTGGGAGCAAGGAGGAAAGCTTGACAAGAGTGTAGATTTCAGTTAAATTGCTCTTCTAAGTGACACAGACACACCATTTTAAGGTTTTCTTTCACGAATAGGAATGAGGTAGTAGAATAAGTGCACGGGTGATACAAAACTTAATTTTAGTCCAGGGCTCCACCTGTCCTCTCAGAGCCCGCGTGGACGCTGTCTCACGGAGGTGGCACTGTGAGAACTCCCAGAGCCTTGTGAGGTGCTTGTTACATTCAATACCCCGCCTCTCCTCTCGAAACTGCTGTTCAAAGAGCTAATTAACACCTAGAAAGAAAAGAGAAACAACAGATGGGAAAGGAGGCACAGACACCCCCAAATCGGTGAAAGAGCCTCTGAATACCAGGGGTGCGATGCCTCTGTTTGCATCCTGGTGGCCTAACTGCCCACAATGTCGTTTGCTTTAAATGCTGGACACTATTTGCTGAAGAGGCTTCACTCCTGCCATCAGCAGAACATGACTAACCTATAGAATTGCTGGGTTTGTGAAACTGAAAGAGAGAGTCAATGGTTTAGGACCTGATTGTCAAACTAATTAAAATCCATGAGTTATCCATGGGCTCTCTGGGCTTGTGGTGCAAATTGTGGGGGGAGGAAGCAGAATGCCTTTGGTCCCCCGGGAGACTGGAAGTTATTTATATATGTGCCCAGGAGGCTGGAAAGTATTGTTTTTGTTCATGTGTTTCTTTTTGTTTGTTTGTTTGTTTGTTTTGGATGTGGAGGGGGAAGCTATGGAATGGGAAAATGAAATTGGAAGAAACGGGAATTAAGTCCTATGGACAGTATGTCTCTTTCTTTCCCAAGAATGCTGGCTGTTCTGGAAGGAAGGGTTGATATTTCCTGTTCAATAACAGCAAAAGGACAAGAGTGCAGGAGTCAGCCTGGGGTGGGTGGATGGCCTAACACCGCATGGAAAGTGAATCCAGGAGGGCCAGATTTGCCCAGCTGCCGCCTGCAAACGGGCTCCCAGCAAGCCCTGCGAATGAGGAGAGGCCAATCATCAGGGCAGAGTGGGACTAAGGTGGGTCTACCCTGGAAAGACCCTGGGAGGAAACCATTTTTTAAGTTCACACACACACACACACACACAGGCTTGGGAGTATCATAGTTGTATCACATTACTTTGTATTACTTTATCTTTTCAAAATCTGAAAACATTTTTCTGTTTTCTGCATCAATAAAATAACTGTGGCATAACAGTCATTTTACATAAATGAAAACATGACTTAATGAGATGAAATTTTATGAGCTTTGAGAGAAACAGTTCTTTGAATTATCTTATGTAGCCTAAATGAAATCACTGTGCTCTTGCTCTCAGTCGTAAATGATGTGCTTTCTTGTGTATTTCATTTTCTTCTGCAGTGAGATTTATTTTTGAAGTAAGGTGAGATGGGGGAGGGGAGAGGGCTCTGCCTCTCGGGCTGTAGGTGATCTGAGATTTCATCGTATAGGTGTCTGGCTGGGTAAGGTTGCCTTCAGTTCTGCTAAGGGGTTTAAATAAGGCAGGGGGCAGAAAGGGGAAAGAAATGGCACCCTGTACGATCCCCATGAAGTGTGCTGAATGAATTGAGCACTCTAAGGCAAACCTCCTCTCTTAGAATGGAGTCAAGAAGAGGCACAATGCTGGTACCTGGCAGCTCCTATTGGTTCCTGGGAGAAAAATGAGCAGGTGCAGACCATAAGGCCTTCAACCCATATGGAAAGTTCTTGGCCATTACCATGATTCTGTGCATAAAGCAGACCCTTGAAGGAGGGAGGATAGCCCATGATTCCTCAGTCTCAGAGCCTGAGAAGAATTAGTTCCCTGGAAATCAGTGGAATTGATTTTCTTGTCTTGGGATAGCATAGCTCTGTGCCCGATACCTGCACAAGTCCCTTTGGAAAGAGAAGAAAGCACCTTCTCAAGTTCTCTCAATGTTCCTGTGAAAAGAGTCAACTGTGGAACAGGAGTGAGGGGAGGAGACTGTCATGGGCAGTTCCAAAGGATGTTAAGACTTTTGAGGGCTTGCATTAGTTGGAGCTGATGGGTGATGTCAAAGTATACACTTCTCAAAACATTTGAACAAGACTCTCATACAAAGAGAGGAGGAATGTGTGTTAAGATTGTTTAAAGTAATGATGGACTTCATAATATATTAAACCTTATTCAAGGAGCTTTTGAGGTACAGAGTATTTATAGGCACTTTAATGAAGTAATATTCAATAAGATTGCTAGGTTAGATACAAAACTGGTTAACATCCTAAAGGGCAATAAGCTGTAACCTCTGGACTTACCTTTTCTACCACACAGAAATAATGTGGATCTCCACTGGGAGCAAATCTGCAAGTTAACATGTAAATTCATAGCATCTGAGTCCTTCATTAAAATTATACTTAAAAAGTAATCCTTGAGTGGCGTTATTAAAACAATGCCTCAGTATGATTTTAAAAGGGCACAGAATTATTCTTGTTGCCTTATTTACAAGTTTTGGATCATTTTTCCTAACAATAGGGAATCCATAAGCACCAAATACCTCTTAATATTTATCCCTCTTGCTCTTTTTCCTAAACTTATGTTACCCATAGAGGACACTGGTTGATTAACGCAGACCTTTTTCTTTTGTCTTCTTCTCCCCTGCCTCTTCACACACACACACACACACACACACACACACACACACACACACACCATGATTACCACAAAACACACTCACACACACATGTACATGCACATGTAATACAGGGATCCGAAGAGAAAAACAGAATTAAAGAGAATTGGGTGACTCTTCCACTGATAGAACACACCAGTATGTTGATCTCACTGCTGATTTGGAAGGGAGAAATTAACTCTTGAGTTACTCTGAAAAAATCAGGAGGTAAATAGGTGTGGTCGAGGCTAATTCCTTTACTATGTCAAGGAAATAGCCAAAGTTTTTTGTTGTTGTACTGAAATTTCCTCGCAACAGTTGTTGCCAGATCCAAGAGGACCTGCAGCATCATAATCACATCCTTGGTAGATATAGTAAGGGTCCCCAAGGCATAGTTTGCTGGTATCAGCAACCAAGGCATACTTTGTATCTGGACTTTGCTGATGGCTACAGCCTGTTTGTGTCCCCTCAGAGATTTTCATAGGGACCCTTTTCAGCTATCTCTCTGTTTTATCCTGTCTCCAAGACATGAACATTCCGTCCCTCTCTGGCTCACCACCCACACGAAGGAATGAAACCAAATTCAGTGTCCCCTCCATAATCAGTTTTGGCTTCCTCCAGCCTTGATCAGTCCTTGTGTTTTCAGTTACCATGGCGCCTTAACCCCGAAGACAGTGGCTTATTTCTTCTGAGTTAATCTTAATACTCTTCCTCAGCTGGAATGCCTTTGGCAAGATGCAAAGAATCGTAGCATTCTGTTATTTCAGAAACATACAGCCTGGCTTTTTCTGGGCTGATTTAGGTATTTATAACCAGAAAATGTGTTTGAAATTCTTTTACTAGTATCTCACCTTATTCATGGTATTGGTCCATCGATCATATCAAAATTTAATTTGCTATTAGTCTTCTTTAGTACCTTATGACAGAGGAACAGAGGGTCCCTTCATGATGCATTATATGACTCATAACAGTAAACTGACGTGGCTTAGAAAGACACTTATCCTGGAGCGTTTTTCAGTTACAAGACCTTGTTCCTGAAAGGTCAAGTTTATTTGTTTGCTTTGCTGGTTGGTTGGTTGGTTGGTTGGTTGGTTGTTTTTTTAAATGTAGCAACGAATATGTTTCCAAAATGTTGTAATGGGGAAAATCCATCCAAAATATAAGATGCTAGTAATGTTTTCGATAGTTCTGCACTGTCAAAACAGGAAAGCAAATATGTCATTACTCTGTAATTAATTCCACTAATTCACTCTCACTCCTTTATCAGATTTAAATTTACCGAGTGCATACTACATGGTATAGGTAGTCCCTGCCCCTAAGGAATTTGCAGCTTAATGGCCATGAAGAAATATAGTCAACCAACAGTAACACTGGCCAGAACGGTATTATTGCTTTAATAAAGGTGTACTAGTCATGATCATGAAAACACTGACCCCTTACATTTTAGCTGGATACCATGTGCGATATAGCTAAAGGGACCTTGGGGATCATCTGGCTCAACCCTCTCACTTTTAAAACAGAAAGTGATCTTATCCTTTACTAGAGTAATCTATATTTGTTGTAGAAAGTTTGGAGTATGTAGAAAAGTGGAAACAAGAAATCAAACACCAAAGCCTACCACCCTAAAGTAATTGTTACTAGCTTTTTGGTATATTTCCTTCCAGTCTCCTCACATTTTATTTTTCACATGTATAAGGTAATATCAAATATACAATTTTGTACATTGATTTTTTTCCATAAAATATTATGGAAGTGAAGAACTCCTGGTAAACATATTTTAACTTAAATAACGTTCACTTATTGGACCAACCATAACTTAGACATTCTTCTATGGTTTAGGTGGTTGTTTACACTATTCTACTATTAAATGGCTTTGGGCTTAAAACTTTCTCAGGATAGAGTCTCTGAAGTCGGTTTCTGGGTCAAAGTATATGAACATTTTTAAAAAAATATTTACATTGATTTTTTAGAGAGAGGGGAAGGGAGAGAGAGAAACATAGATCAGCTGCCTCCTGCACACCCCTTACTGGGGGTGCAGCCCACAACCCCAGCATGTGCCCTGGCTGGGAATCGAACTGGCAACCCTTCAGTGCATGCGACAATGCCCAACCAACTGAGCCACCCTGGCCAGGGCTAAAGTATATGAACATTTTTAAGGCTACTGCAAGATAGTTTTGAACACTATGCATTTTATATCTTGCATTTGGCTTTATCTTCACAGCAGGTTTCATTAGCCTTCCTTATACATACTACAGGCTCTTCTGCCTTTTAATTGGCAAGGAAATTACCAGGAACTGAATATACACTGGAGGGAGGAGATAAGCAGAGCAATCAAAATCAGCTCCCAAGAAAAATGGAAACTTAATCTAGCTAAGCGTCTAGTAGCACCCTCCTTAATTCGTGTTATCTCCTCTTAAAGTTGCGTAGACCTTGATTTACGTAAGTGTAGAAAGTTAACGGTTCCTCGCTTGTGGAATTGTGGGGAGAGGCAGAAATTAGATTAGGTTCATACATTTCTAGAAACCACTGAGTTTCTGGTGATTGTTGTTAATAACAATTTCAAGCAAGACAGCTTTTTCTAATAGCTGTGAACGGATGTGAGCAGACTCAGGATAAAACAACAGATAGTAACTGCTGTGGCCGGTGTGGCATCTGGAGGGCCCAAAGGCCTGGCAGCCACCGAGGTCCAGGTGGCCTGGAGCACCTCAGCAGTTCTGAGACTGGAAGGCCTGTGGGATCCCCCGAGCTCTATCCCAGGCCCCTGGGACCCTCTGCATGGGGCATATTGACACAGGCTGGGGGTTCTGAAACTTCTGCCAACCCAGCACCCCCTTCTGGACTGAGCCAGGGCCAGGCCTCAGCACAGTTGACTGAGGAGTGGCCTTGAGGTTGCCCAAGTAGCGTTTCATTCTCCAGCACAGACACGTGGAATGTGAAATAGAATTTCTTACAGAGATGCCAACTTTCCAGGGGCCTTGGCCTGCTTCCAACCCTTCACAGACTTGAAGACTTATAAATGTCTTCTTGGTCCTCACTGCTGAAAGATAAATAAGTCCATTTTTAAACCTTTTCCCGGACCACCTCCTTTACTTGGTCCCATGGGTATTTTCTGGTTGGTTTTCTAGCTCCCCCTCTCCCTCCTAGCTTGTGGAAACGAGTCGTGTAGCCAGGGTCTAACCATAACCGGTGAGAGGGCCTTCCCTCACCCACAGACCCACTGGCCACCTGGTTCTACCGTCTGAGCCGTGTGTGTTTGCTGCTTTCTTAAACAGCACACTTAAAACTACTTCAGATCAGCTTTAAGTCTCGTGGAATCCCTGAATTTTTTTCTTGCCATGTTTTCACATAGCCGGTCATAATCTCTACTATTTGTAAAGCTTGGGTTTCTAGTTCAAGTGTAATATTTATGTTTCCTTACAGTTTTAGACAGGATTACTGGTTTTTTAACCCAGCAGCCAGTTGGATTACCATTGAGTTTGTACTTATCTTTGATTTGTTATCACAGATTCACTTTGCAGAGAAAGCCTTAGACTTGGCCTTCTATTACCTTTAATGTTTTTAAATCCAAGACCGCAAAGTGTTATTTGTGCGAGCCCACTGATCCTGTGGAAACACCTCCAGATTCAGAAAACGTCCTATACGTTGTTATAATCTCAAATACAGTCACTTTCTCAGCCCCCCGAATTATAGAGCATCCCACCCCCCTCCCCCCATTGAACCAGAGAGTTTATGTTTCACAACTAAGACAGTTAAAAAGTCTGCTTACTCTCCTACTAGCTTCTTTTTCTCAGTTGCCACTCCAGGCACCCATCATTGTGTGTCAGTGGGGGAGGGGGTTGGAAATGGCTTTAATCCCAACCCTTGTGGTTTTTCACCCAGGAATGCCTTGGTGAGTGCTAGGTTGTAAGAGGAGGCTGTGAGGGAGGAAGTGGGGTCCAGCAGAGCTACACTCTACATACAAGCTTCATAAATGATTGGTCAGTTGAGAAAAGAAGTAATTCTGGGATTTGGGAAGTGACAAGGAGTAAGATGAAGTAGTCCAGATAAAGGCTTTATTATAGCAGCCATTTTAACAGATTGTTTAGGCAGAGGACCAAGTCGATCCTTGGAATGAGTGTGCATTTTTTATTGTGCCAACAGAAGCCTATGACAACATACTGAATGCATACATTAGATTTGTGAATGTAATTTAATGTGAAAACTAGCATGTGAATGCATGGATTGTGTAAATGGTGATGATAAGCCTGAAGATATATTATTTCGAAATAGTCCTAAAAGAGAGAAAGTTATAGTTAGTTTGCTTTAGACATCTAAAATTGTATTATTTTATTTATAACTACAAGCTGTACATGTACAACTCATTGCTTTTTACATGTGTTCTTAGCTCTAACTGTTTCAAAGGCGCCATTCCATTTCTGATTCAGACAAGGCAGCCTGGGGTTGATCTCTGCACAGTTATTTCCCAGTAATATTGCAGACCACAAGCTGAATTCGAGCTTGCACAGTGAGTCACGGTGGGAGCTCTCTGGCTCTCTCTGGCCCATGTTCCTTCCTGAGATGTTTATGCAGAGTCTGAGCAGCTGCTACCTGTTTCTCCCTTGGACTTGATGTGCTTACAACAAAATTCTAAATTAGAAAGAAAAGTGAAGTCTGAATGTGCGTGTCAGTTTTGAATGACTTGCTAATTGTTTTTCTCCTCACCTTTTCACATTGTCTTCTTAACTAACAAAGAATCATTGGAGGAAGAAGAACACTTAGAGGAGCTAGATTCCAATTAATGTCTCCTGTGGTTGCTATGTAACTAAAATGAGTACTCACCACTCCTTAGGAAATGAAGAAAATCTCAAAGATTAAAGAAAATTGTTGAAATTAGAGACATTTGAAGACCCACATACTTAAAAAAAACAAAACAAAAAATATCTCCTTGTTTTCTTTCTTCATCCCTGCTACTTTTTTTGAAATATCAGGGGAAAGTTTCAGCTCATTAGTTGATAGGAAGGCATTGTTGTGTGGGGTAAATAATGGGTTTTGAGTCAGACCTGGGTTCGGTTTCCTGATCTGTCCTCTACAGGGTGTGTGAACTTGAGCACATCACTTAATGGATTACTCAAGGACAGACTGAGGTGACCCATGCAGTAAGGCTCTAAGTAGAATGCTTGGCTCACAGTAAATGCTCAGTAACTTTGGTTGTACTCAGTGAGAACCTTCATCATCACTGTGTATGAACACCACTGCCTTCATATCATGGTAGTCACGGCCGCCCCCGCTGCCTCCACCACCACCACTCTCATCACTTTCCTCTTCCTCTCCTGGTTTTCCTCCTGCCTCTCTGTGTCTCCTCACAGCCCCTTTTGCAGATTCTCTCCCTCTTCTAAACCTTTAAATACTGGGAGTTCCTGAGGCTTATGCCCTGAACCTTTTCCTTCTCTCATTACACATTCTCCTTGGGCAGTCCCATCCACAGTGAGGCCTTCATGTATCAGCATTGCTGATGATTCCCGAATCCATGACTCTAGCCCAGATCTCTCTTCTAAGCTTCAGACATTATATCCATCTATTCACTGGGCATCTCCTCTTGAATGTTACACAAAACTCAACACATCTTTCTTCCCCCTGATCTGTGTCTTCTCTGTGTTTCTTATCTTAAAGAAGGCGTCACCATTTACCCTGTTACCAAAGCTAGAAAATGGGGTGTCATCCTTGACTCTACCCTTTTCCCTTCACAGTTCAGCCAATGAACGTGTCCATTACACCTCCTAGACTATAAGTTTCATGTGGTCAAGGCCCAATTTACAACCGAAAATGTAAGCACTTAGCACAGTGTTCAATAAATAATTATTGAATGAATGAATAAAGGAGTGAATGAAACTCAAATACACACACTACGTTTCACTTCCACTGCCTCTTCTGCAGTTCAGGCCACCATCAGTTCTCAGCAACTTAATAATTCACAATTTAGAAATTCATAGTTGAAATATCCTAGCTGATCTCGCTGCTTCCAGGGTGACAGTCCCCACACCCGCACTACTGTGGTTCATTTCCATACTGCAATCAGAGTGACTTTTATGAATCCCAAGAATCTGATCATGATCATGCCTCTCCCCTGCTTAAATCACTTCACTGACTCTGAATGATCTTCCTGATTTAATGCCCGGGTCCACAACTGCTGTCCCAGCACAATTATCATTCTCAAAGATGTCCTGGAGTGCACAATAATGATACCATCACCCTATATCTAATCTATCTTCTGCTTATGTTTCTAGCCTCATTGCTCCTCATACTTTCCTCACCCTTAGCTACTCTTGTCTTAATGAAGTTAAAGCATTTCCAGTTTGTTGTACCCATTGCTCTCACATTTCTTCCTTCTGCCTGGAATTTCTCCTTGCCTGGCTGAGTCCTACTGTCCAGGTCTCAGGCGAGACCTTCCTTTGCAGAGAAGTCTTCTCTGACCCCCAAGGTTACGTCAGGTATCTCTTTGTGTTCCCATAGCATCTTGCATTCTAGCACCTGCCTCCCTGTTTTCATTACCTGTTAACTTCTGTGGGTTCCCCACTAGCCTCTAAGCTCTTCTGTTTAGTCAGCGACCATATATGTTCACTGCACGGTGGAATCCGGATGCCTACCCCAAAGTCCTACACAGGGATTCTCAGCAAATGTTTGGTGAGTGATTGAAATAAAACATCACATGCTATTTGTATGATCAAAGTATGTGTGTGGAAAATCGTACTCCATAATAAGTCTCCTGGGAATATGCCTAATTTGTGGCTATAAACAGTATATTGTCTTCTTGCCTCTGTTCATGTTTGTGATAATGGTGGAAATGATTCTGTGTTCCTTTGATTAAAAGTTCATTCTAGGACCGGATTTGGAGTTGGTACACACTGTCAATTCCAGGAAGTCTTGCAGGTGATAATGTAGCAAAACAAAGCAAAGAACAGCTGTTTTCTAGCCTTTTCAAGCAGCTAAAGCTACTTTTATTTCCACTATGTAAGGCAGATTGGTTTTAAAGTTATTTGCTTTGAAGTTAAAATTAAATTTATTCTCATTATTCCAACATACCTTAGATTGTTTAAGTTTCATATTCTATTCTCACACTAACAAAAGCAAATATAAAATGTCTCATACTTCTGATATCGTTATTTGTATGGTGCTATTTGCAAATTCGAAATTGTGTGCTTTTACATGGTAAGTTTCACACTGTTATTTGATCTTCTAAAGAATCCAAACATTTTGTTCTACATGCATTGACTAGAAAAGAGTTCTGAACCTCCTGGCGGGGGTGAGGGGGTTGTCTATAGACATCGTTTATTAAATGAAAGAAAGGTTAATAGCTTTTTTCCAAATAGAAAAGGGCTTTAATGTTTTTCTGATTATAAAAACACACAGTCACTGCAAAATACCGGGAAAGATAAAAAAGAAAATAAAAACCATCTTCAATCTCCTTTCAGGTTATTGTGTTAAACATTTTAGGGTTTGTATTTCTAGGCTCTTTTTCTGCATATATAGTCATGCCAATGCAATTTAAAAATTTTTTTGAAAATGATATTATTCCACAGATATGGCTTTAAAATGTGTTTTTCTCCTTGACAACCTTGAGGATTTTCAGGAGAAAAATAGGTAAAGTGGATTTTAGGAAGTTTTGCTTTCTAGTGTATTGAGTGGTCTAATCTCCCCTTCAGCATCCCCGTTAAGAAAACTTCTGTAATAATCTGTATTACTCTTTGAATCAGTCAGGATTCATGCAGAGGAAACAGAAACCATGCCAGCTATTTTAAGCAGAAAAATATTTGATTTTTAAAAATAGGTGTTTACAAGATTGTTGGGAAGCCTAGCAAAGGGGACTCTCGGCTGTTCCTCTAGAAGTGAGTCTGCACTGATGAACTTGGACTGCCCCGGCAGCTGCCCCTTCCCTGTGATCAGGGAGACAGGGAATCAGAAAGCAGCTACCGGAATGGCTGCTCCGTAGACACGTCACCCTAGCTGACATGTGGGCCAGGCTTGTCCCGCCGCTGCTATTGGCCCTAGAGCCACCCAGCATCTGCTTGATCCACACTGGCAAAAGCTGGGTGCCCTGTATCCCTGTGCCTTGCTTCTCTACTCTCCCTAAGCTAGTAGCCTGCACACAAGAAGCTAAAAGACGAACAAAAGTCTCCATAATTGTGCCTGCCATTAGACACCACAGAGGTCCTCTGCTCACTTCTGTCTTTAAAATTTCAGGTTAGTGGATCTAATTGGAAGAACCTAATCACATCTGGAACCCTAGTTCGAGGGAGTCTAGGAAACTGTAGATTTTAGCTGTCAGCCTCTGCACTGTAGGGGCCGCCCAAGCCCACCCGTCAGCAGGCTGGAGTGGGTGGGATGTGACCGGATTCATCATACATCCAGGCTTCAGGTGTTGGATTTCGGTCCTTTAGGGGGCATCACCATGCAAAGAGCTTAAAGGCAACATAAAAAGGGAAAATTTCTCTTAAGAGGTGATATGTATCACTACAACTTATTTGATACATCTCCATTGCTACTTACTTTTTTTCTATTTTTTCATATAAATAGTGTTTTGATCATCTGCTCCTAGCAGAGTCCCTAACAACCTCCAGGTTGCTAAACCCAGTGGTCGATTCCCAGTCCTCATTTACTTGACCTGTCAGGACTTTGGACATGGCTTCTCATCGTCTCATGGGAACTCCTTCTTCACTTGGTTTCCAGCACCTCATGCTCTCTTGGTGTTCCTTCTGCTTCACCTGCTCAGTCTGTCCCCTTGCTGATTCCTCCTCCAGCTCTTACTGTTGGGTTTCAGTCTTTCTTCTCTGTGTACTTCCTTGCTCATTTCATCCAATGTTACAGCTTTCAGTACTCTGAACTCCACACCCATGTATCCAACAGCTGCCTGGTTAACATGTACCTTTAGAGGCTTTAAAAACATCTCAAATTTAACATTTCCAAAACTGAACTTCTGCTCTTTCTCCCTACATCTATTCCACTGACCGTCTTCTCCACCTCAGTTCATGGTACCTCCATCCTTCCATTTGTTGAGGACAAAATCCCAGGAGTCATTTCTGACTTCTTTAGTCCTCCTCCTTTCACATTCAATCATCAGCAAATTCTGTTTATTCTATCTCCAAAATACCCACAATCCAGCTGCTTCTCTGCATCCCTATTGCTCCCCACTGGTCCAAGACACTGTTATTTCACTTTTGGCTGTTGCCCCAGCTCATCAGTGGTCTCTGTGCCCTCCCTTAATGTTAGAACATGTCACCCTTCGGCTCAGAACACTCCAGTGAAATTCCATCTCACTCAAGGTAAAAGTCAGAATTCTTACAACAACCCAGACGGCTCTTTATGATACTCCCATGCCCACTGCTGCCATCTCTCTGGTTTCCTTTCCTGTCATTCTCATTCTTGCTCACTTTGCTTCAGCATCCTTGATGTTGTTAAGCACATCTGTCCCTAAGGGACTTGGCAATTGTTGGCCCCTCTGCTTGGAATGCTCTTCTCCCAGGTATCCACAGGCTCTTCCATCATCCTCAAGACTTTGCTGGGCCATCACCTGTTCAGCAAGACCTTCCCCGGTCATCCTCTCTAAAGTTGCAAACTGACCTCCCCTCCAGCCCTCTACAGTCTCCTTCTCTGTTTTATTTTTCTCTATAGTACCTACCACTTTCTAATTAACTACAAAACTTCTTTTATTGTCTGCCCACCCCCTATGAGAAAAATGGATTTTTAAAAAATCCTCATCTGAGGATATTTTTTCATTAACTTTTAGATAGAGTGGAAGGGAGGGAGGGAGGGAGAGAGAAAGAGAGAGAAACATTGATATGAGAGAGACACATCAATTGGTTGCCTCCTGCACAACCCTGCCTGGGGTGAGGGATCAACCCTGCAACCCAGATATGTGCCCTTGACTGGGAATCGAACCTGTGACCCTTTGGTCTGTAGGCCAACAGAGCTCTAACCATTTACCCAATCTGTCCAGGGTGAAAATGGATTTTTAAATATCTATTTATTTTATTAATTTATTTTTGTTACAGATGTTTCTCCTTTTTCCCCCCATTGACTCTCTCCTCCCTATCCCCTCCCACCCTGTCCCCAGCTTTGTTGTCTATGTCCATCGGTTATGCGTACATGCATATAAGTTCTGTGGTTTATCCCTTCCCTCCCCTCCCCCTTCTGAGGAATGTCAGTCTGTACCCTACTTCTATGACTCTGGGTCTATTTTGTTCATCAGTTTGTTTAGTTCATTATATTCCAGAAATAAGTGAGATCATGTGATATTTATCTTTCTCTGCTTGGATTGTTACGCTCAGGATAATACTCTCCAGGTCCCTCCATGTCGTCTCAAAGGATAAGAGATCTTTCTTTCTTACAGCTGCATAGTACTCCATTGTGTATATGTACCACAGCTTTTTTATCCACTCGTCTACTGATGGACACTTGGGCTGTTTCCAGATCTTAGCTATTGTAAATAGTGCTGCTATGAACATGGGGGTACATATATTCTTTCTGATTGGTGTTTCAGGCTTCTTAGGGTTAAATATCTATTATTGAGTCTTCAGTGCATGTGACAGTGTCTGGGCCCTTTGGTGATCATTTAGCAAATATTTGTAGAATGAATAAGTTTCCTTATACATGCACCATTGTGCACTGTGTCATTATTAATTGCAAACAAAGGTCTGTACAAATTGCCCAGAAATGTCCTAACAATTTGTTTTTCCATCAAGTCTCCCTGAGAATGTCTTTTTCCTGCTACCCTCACCAACATCATGCCCTGGTCACACCGTCCTTTCTCTTTTTAAAAAAAATATGTTTTTATTGATTTTTTAGAGAGAGGAAGGGAGAGAGAGATAGAAACATTGATATGAGAAACATCGATCAGCCACCTCCTGCACGCCCCCCACTGGGGATGGAGCCACAACTTGGGCCTGTGCCCTGACTGGGAATCTAACCGGAACCGTGGGACGATGCTCAATCCACTGAGCCACACCTGCCAGGCACACCGGCCAGGCACAACAGCCTTTCTGTTGCATGAACTCACCATGTTTGTCTCCACTTGATGCATTTGCGCTGACTACGCCCTCCTCCCAGAATGCTCTCCTGCGCACCTTTACTTGGTGTAATTCTTCCTTTTAGTCAGGTGTCACTTTACTGTGACCTCCTCAGAGAGGCCTTCCTTGACCATCAGCTGTAAAGTAACCTCCCAGCCACTCCAATCTCATCACATGATTTTATTTTCATGATAGCGTATATCAATACCAGATAGGTTTTATTTGTGTATTTATTTGTTTGTCTGCTTTGCTTCTCTACGGTGTAAGCACCATGAGAACAGGAGCGTCATATCTCTTACCACACTATCTCCAGTCAATGTGTGTTTGATAATGGAATAAACTATTATCGTCTAGTTTAGACACTAAACTAGATAATTTTTTCATTATCATCTGGTGAGTGAAAGTGAACTTAGCATGAATTATTTTTCTGGATTGGTGAAGCAGAGCATCTTTTGAAGTATGAAAGTCTTTTTTTGAATAGCAAATGCTGAGACGATCTAGAAGTTGAAATATTCAGTTAGCGTATTTGTTTTGACATGCTATGTGAGACAACTTATATTGCTGATAAGTTGCATAATTTCGTAAGTTCCTGACACCTCCTTGCTCATGTATGCTAGCACTAATATCCGTAAAGTAGGGTTCCTTTTGCAAATTGTACTTACATGCTGTTGTTTTCCTTTCATCTCCACAGCTTCTGGAAAGAACCAACAGTGGTTTTGAAGAATCAGATTCCAGTGCTACCAAGAGTCCGCTCCACTTAGCTGTAAGTGAGATGCTCTGGGCAACTTTGCTTGTTACAAAAAGAACCTACGCATTCCCCAGACTAGGCTGCTCTTAAAATGAAAGCGCAGTGTTGCAGAAATAACTCCCAATGCAGACCGTGCGTGGGAAAGGCTCAGGCTGTGAAGAGAAGGACGGCTTCAGGTTCTGACCCCAGCTGCACCCAGGTGACCTCAGACACCTTCCTCCCCTTGTCTGAAGCTCGGCTTCCCCACCTGTAAAACGAAGGTGGAGGAAAAGAGAGAATGAGCATAAAGCCTTTACCACAGTGTACTTAATCAGTGAAAGTTATACATTTTTACCATCTTTAAAATTATTATCTAGGAGTTAAATCAACAAACTGAGGGAATTCAAAGAAAATATTTCCGTTTAAGAGATTTGATTCTAGACAATACACAAGTATTCAACCTACAGGTAACCAAATACCGCATTGTTTGACGCCACAGTTAAAACCTTGTGAGATATTGAAGCACAGACTTGAGAGCAAGATGAGCACATTCATAATTGCAACTCGGCTGTTTCTGCGTGGACCGCACATCAGGGTCCCAGAGGAGGCCTCAGGCCGGGTGAGAGTTGGGAAGGAGGGAAGAAGAGTTATTCTGTCCCCAGTAAATCTTCCCTCCACATCCCAGTAATGGGAGAGAAATGCTCAGAGTGATGATCCCCAAACTCTCCTTGGGGATGACTGAGCCGGGAACTCGCCCACCGCTCAGCCTCAGATAGTGTCCTGCGAACAGTTGACAATCAGAAGCTGTTCCCCAGGGACTTCTCTGACTGCCAGCCACACCCAGCAGCAGCCACTCACTTGCCCAAGGTGCTGCTGCGTTGAAGCCCTCAGCCCACGGCCACGAAGATGTTCGATGCACCCGGAGACTAGACATGGGGAAAAGTGGAAAGGGGCTGGGTCTCTCTATTGAACTATTAAGACATTATGACTTAATACCACGCATACATACACACTTCTTCAATGTCATTTTTTTTTTTATCCTCACCCAAGTACACTTTTTTGCACTTATCATCAGATAGAGCAGGAAGGAGAAGGGGGGAGGAGAGAGAGAGAAACATCGATGTGAGAGAGACATATCAAGTGGTTGCCACCCACACAACCCCAACCAGGGCCGGGGACAAACTGCAACCGAGGTACGTGCCCTTAGCGGGAACCCGGGACTCTCCGGTCCGCAGGCCAACGCTCTAAACCGCTGAGCCAAACTGGCCAGGGCTTCAATGTCATTTTGATAAAAATTTGAGATGGACATTTTGGAGAGCACAGAGGAGCATTTTATTAATGGGCATATATAAGCACTCAGTCAAGGTGAGAGGGGACGAGGCCATCCCATAAGGGTGGGGATGAGCCGCTCACACTGCACTGGGTGGAGCCCTCCCTCCACTGCCATCTCCCCACATTCTCACCAGCACCGCTGTTGACTCCCACTCAACACCCTCTGTCACATCCATCAACACACCCACTGACACACACACACACATTTCGAGTCCAGTGAAATCAGGTTAAAATATGCATAAATCTTTGTTCCTGGAGATGGAATTGGAATGGGAAAGGTGCATGGATAGTGACATATGATTGTAAAATTTTTATTAGAAAATCAGACCAGCTGGTTTTTAGTATCTGTTGCTCTAAAGTTTGCTCCCTGAAATCTCTGCCCAACCACCCTCTGTGCCTGGGGAAGTTACCCCAAAGCTGAGGGTTCACAAACAGCACTAGCTGCCCCTGGAGAGGCCAATTTAAAGGTGATCTCAGATAGAATCCTGATGCCCTTTGAAAGTGGGTTGATTGCATGGCCAAGGCTACTACCAAGCTGAGAAGAGACTTCTTCAGCTTCCAAAATTCTATCATTTCTCTTTCATTTTTTAAAAAGCATTGTTTAGTGCTTATTGTGTGCCAGGTGCGCTGCTAAGCTCTCTGGGTTTCCGGTCATGTGAAGAGAGGGTGGTATGATATCACTGGAAGGAGCTGGGCTTTGGTAGTTCTGCCGCTGGCTGGGGCCTAGGAAGTACACAGAGAGGAGGGCCCAGCCTCCAGTCTTCTCATTAGCAACTGGACGTGGTTCCCCACCTGTAAATTAAAAGGAGTGAGTTAGTTAAGGATCCCCAAACCCTTTCCAATTTATTAACTTATTTAATTTTTTGTTGTACGATCTTGGCTAAGTACCTAACCTCTGTGTCTTAGTTTCTCCACCCACAGTGTGGGGAGAATGGCGGTATCTCTGTCACGGCCACGGGGGGAATGGCGTGAGTTAATGCAAGTAAAGCAGTCAGGACAGTGCCTGGCCCGTGCGTGCCATCAGCTAGCTTCATCCTCGCTATCATGAACATCATTCTTTCATCTGACATCTACTGACTGCGCATGTGCTAAGCACTGTTCCAGGAGCTGGAGATGTTGCAATGAACAAAACCCAGGCTCTGTCCTGGCAGTTTCCAGTCTAGGAGAGACAATAGGCAAGTGAATATGTAGCAGGGCAGATGGTGGTCAGTGCTGCTGGTGCTGCACATGGGCTCTGAGACAGAGCCTCGGGGCGGCAGACGGTGCAGGTGCACAGGCAGAGAATCTCACATTGGAACTGGCACCTCAGGGCCACTCATGTTGACATGTGACAGAAGAGTGTTCTGGGCAGAAGTGCAAAGGTGAGAGCACACTCGGCATGTTACCAGAAGAGCAAGACAACCGCCGTAGCTGGAGGAGCTTGGGGAGGGAGAGGGAGGGGATGCGGTCTGAGAGTTGAGGGGGTGGAGAGCTGTGCCAGGGCGTTGGCAGGTCACAGAGGGCCTCGCACTCCATTGTGAGAACTTTGACTTTTACTCTGAGCAAAGTAGGAAACCATTTGGAGAAATTTTAGGAGACAGATGATATGATACAATTCATGTTTTAAAAGTGTGTTGAGTTTAAATTATAAAAGAGCAAAAGCAGAAGGAGGGCAACCAGGCAAGCAAGGAGGAGGATGACTTCGACCAGGGTGATAGCAGTGGGTTAATTCTAAAACTATGTTATTCTTGCCCTCTAAATGCTAACCCCTCTTTAAAAAATATTATTTGCTTCAAGAACTCCACAAGGATGCCCATCACTCTCTCCAGAGGCCTCTGTAGCAATTAACTTGGTAAAAACCCAAGGCATGTTATTTCTTAGATGGAAGCACTCTAGCAGGGAAATGGGACCAGATGCCCTCCAACCTTGACTGCCACAAGATACCTGACCTGCCTGAGTTACCATTTCCTGGCTGAAAGAGTCACGTCTCCAGGGTGATCAGCCCAATGAATTTCATAAGCATTTTCAACCACTTGAAAAAAATTAAATCAAGAAACAGGGCTATGCAAATGAAGGGCTCCAGCTGTTGAGATTTCCAGACGGACCCATTGTTTCATGGATTCTGTTGAGATCCCAAATTCTTTCCCCTCGCTGCCCTCAGTTCCAAACTAAAAAATTCAAAGAAATTAGTGACGTTTTAAAAATATTTGTTACCCAACAAGATTTAAGGTATTTTATAAAACAAATTTAAAAGGTTTGCTCTCTCCAGCAGAGTTTTAAACTGGGTTGCCTATTGAAAGCCAAAATTACAACATGCTTTTTGAGTCAGTATATTTGTTCTTTTGTGTGTTACTTCCTCCTTTAGTTATTTCAGACATCATTTGCAGAATTGCCTACTAAACACCTGGTTTAAGATGAGAACAGAGCCCTGGCTGGTTTGGTTCAGCGGTTAGAGCATCAGCCTGCGGCCCAGAGAATCCCAGGTTCAGTTCCCACTAAGGGCATGTACTTCGGTTGCAGTTTGTCCCCGACCCCAATTGGGCGTCAGTTGACGTGTCGCTATCACATTGATGTTTTTTCTCTCTCTCTCTTCCCCCCTCTCTCCCTCCCGTTCTATCTGAAGATAAATGCAAAAATGTCCTCGGCTGAGGATAAAAAAAAAAAGATGGGAACAGAAAGAAAAATGGGAAAATTTTCATCATGTGCTGCTGACATGAGAAAGGTCTCCTTTCCTGGCTACTTGAGTCTCTTTTGTAGAGTTTAAAGCTCTATTGTATACTTTTAAAATATACTCCAAAAGCCATATAACTGCCTAAAGATAGAATCGTGCATTTAACTATAAAATAGAATTCTATATTATGTGGTAATTGTTCTTTTATAGGGTTAAGCTATGAAGTGTAAAGGTAAATGAAAGTTCTTGTATAATCCAAGTTACCTTTATTATTCCCCTTGTATTGCCCTTGACGTTTAGTACATAACTGTCTGTCTTCAGTTCTGTATTGGAATGCATATGCATACTAAAATACAAGAGCTGTAGACTAGACCAGCGATTTTCAACCTTTTTCAGCTCATGGCACACATCAACTAATTACTAAAATTCTGCAGCACACCAAAACATATTTTTTTGGCCCATCTGACTGAAAAGATAGATATAATTTTGATTCATTCACACTGGACAACTGTTGTTGTGTTGACTGGCGTCATTCTTTTATTTGAATCTAAGGGAAAAGAGGTCAGTGTCCCTGACTAAATAGTCAGGTATTGAATGTTTCAAAAATTTTTGTGGCACACCGGTTGGAAATCGCTGAACTAGACTAAAGGAAGAAACAGGAGGGATTCTATAGGTAAACCTAGACTTTCAACCGTTCTACCTTTAAGGGAACTTTCAAACACCTGGTATAGAAGAAAGTGTGGCATGGAATTCTGAAGCTTTTGTAATTACCAGCAGGGTTCACTCCATTTTATTTTGATGTTAAGCCTCTTTAACTTTAATATGTGCTAAGGGATTTATGTTTTGTTGTGAGGGTTCGAGGAGTCTTTCAGAGGAGCTAAGCTCCTAAGTCAGCACCTAACGTAAGCGCTCTGTGATGTGGCTGCTGTTCGGAGCGTGCTGATGCCTCCACACCGGCGTCCTTCCTGAGGACGTTTCTCTTTCCCCCGAGAGTCTTCTCTTCACCAGATCTAAATCTGTTAGCTGTCATGCTTTGTACATATGCATGCCATTTATAAGTTGCTGATTGTTTTTTCCTAGGCTGTCATATTGACAGAAATGAGAATGTCCACCATTTTTCTCACGGTAGTAGCTGGCACTGAGCAAACACCCTTTGCAAATAGCATCGAGAATCCACTGTTATCTATGGGGAGTCATTCCCCTTTGGTGTGAAGTCAGGATTTCGACACAAGCTAAATCAGTTACTGCCATCAAAATTTAAAGTGAGAGGAAGTGTTATGCAAAGTCAGTTTTCAAATAAGCCACAGATTCAAGCCCAAGGTGAGATCGAGTGACTGACACCGTGATGTCAATGCTCCTGTTACCACAACCACTTAAAGTCACCTACGTCCTGAGTTGGCAGTGGCTGAGACTAGGTGATGGGTATATGGGAGTTCATTACACTGTCCTGTCTTCTTTGTATAAGTTGGAAATTTCCTATAATGAAAAGTTAAAGAAACATAGACCTTGTGGCCTTTTGCACCCGTTCCATAGCTGCTCACGGAGACGCCACAGCCCAGGCTCCTGGTCTGAGGCTGAATCCCAGCTTCACCGGCAAGGCTGTGTGACCACCAGAGGGCTGCGTCCTTGTGGGTAAAATGGGGATAGCAGTAGTATCCAAACCACGGGCTGCTATGACAAATAAGGAGCTACATGTCTAGTACTCTCTGACACAGAGCGAAAGATCAATAAAAGCGATCGCTTCAGAATTTAGGTTAGACTAAAGCTTACTCTCCAACGCAGTTATGGTGTGCAGAGCAAGTACAGATCCAAAGGTAGTACAGGAATCTTTCCGTCTCGAGAAAGGCAGTGTGTAGAGTGAGATCGACAGTCTGGGAGTTTGCCCAGAGTAAACCTGGCTTCGTAGCTCTGTTCAAGTCACTTTTCCTCCACATTAAACCTTCTGGAGAAGGGCTGTAGGTCTCTGATTCCATGTTTGTTAGTCAGCTCTCTGTGCTATTGCGTGTAGAGACAAAAGTATTTTCTTTGAAAGCCAATTAAATGGAATTACTGGGAAAAATGATAAGACATGGCTAAAAGCATAGATTTTAGTAGTCTCAGATTCTGGGTTTCAAATCCTGACTTTGTCATTTACTAGCTAAGTGATGTTGGATGAATTAATTAACATTGCTGGTTTTGTTGGGTTTTTTTTTTTTTCATCTATAAAAAGGATGTTTACAAAGATTAAATCACATGCTAAATCTAGAGTGCTCAGTACAGTGCCCTCAATAAACAGGTGCTATTTAAAAAACATGTTCCTACCACTAATACTAATACATGATAATAAGTCATTATATTCATTCACTTATTCTTCAAATAATTGTTGGATGTCGACTATATGCCAGGCATGAGTCTAGAATATAGCAGCAAACAACACACAGAAAGTGCCTTCAGTCATAGCCAATAACAAATCAATAGCTATGTAACTGATGGCAGGTAGTAGGAAGTACTGTGAGCAGTGCAGTAGTACACTACAATAGGGCATTTCCACAAAACAGACACAAGAGATGTAAATAACCTCAAGGGCACAGATAACTGTAAAGTCTAGTAAAATAATTAGGAAGAAATAAGTTTTGAATAGTATTTATTACCTGGTTGCTGTTGTTTTTTCTTTTTATTGAGTTGTAGTTGACGTACAGCATTGTGCTGATTTCAGGTGTGAGCATGGTGATCCAATATCTGCATGTACTGCAAAGTGATCACTGCAGTAAGTCTCTTAACATCCATCACCACACATAGTTACAATTTTTTTTCTTGTGATGAGAACTTTTTGCTTCCTTTGTTTTTAATATAATATATTTAAAACTTTTTTTGAAGTGCTACGAAGATAAAGTAGAGCAGCGTCAGTGTGGTGGAGAGTGTCGGGAGTGTGCTGAGGTGGAGGCTGGAGGGCTGTTTTATAGACGCTGCTCTGGGAAGCCTCCAGAAAAAGTGCTGCTTGAAGCAGAAGCACCAGGAAAGCCATGTGTCTCTCTGGGGAAGAGCTTTCCAGACAGAGGACATGCAGTACAGATGCAATGGCCTGGAGGAGGAAATGCTTGTATTTAACCATAGTGGGAGATAGTGTGGCTAGAATAGAGTAAGTGAGGGGATGTACTGATGATCGGGGTAGAGGGAGGCCAAATCCTAAGAGCCTGAATGGTCATGGAAAGTTTTGAAATTTATTGTCAGTGAGGAAGAAGCCATAGGCCAGTTTTCATCAAGGAGTGATATGTCCAAGTTGGGTGTTAGAGGATTTCATCGGATGACTGAGTCCATAATAGACTGTAAGGGGGCAAGGATGGAAAGGGAAGCTTTTGCCATCATCCTGGAAAAAGAAGATCATGGTATAGCGGGAACTGGATAGATTCTGCATATACTTTAAAGAAAGAACAGAGATGATCGCAGCTTGCAAGTAGAGATGGATGATCATGGCCTTGAGAGCTGCCACTAGTCACATAGCACCTGTGTGTGAAATAGAAAGGGGAGATGGGTGGATGAATTCCTGCCAGACACTTGAGAACCTGATGACATCTCTGTGTGGTCAGCAAAAGGTGTCCCTTCCTCTCAGAAGACACATCCCTGTACCCGGGCCTGGCAAGGTTGGTGAGGGGAGTGAAAGGGTGGGGAGAGGCTGCTGTTCAGCACTCACTTGCCCAATGTCCAGAGCCGCTGTGCAGGACTACAACCCTGGGACTACAGGGGAAGACAAAGATGACTCCAAAGTTTGGGGCCTGAGCAACTAGAAGAATAAAATTGCCATTCCCTGAGATGGGGAAGGCTGCAGGCGAGGCAAGTTTGGGGAATGAGATTGAGAATACGGTCTGGGACATGTTAGGGTTAAGTACATGTTAGATGTTTGAGTGGAAATATCAATAGGCAGTTGAATATACAAGTGTAGAAGTAAAAAGAGAAGTTGGAAGTACAGTATAAATTTTGGATTCATCAGCATATGAGTTCACGATATATATATTTAATGCATATCATAATAACCATAGTCATTCTCAAAAATAATGTAATGAGAAAGTTTTAAAACTATTATCAGTCGTCTTAATTTCTCTAATCTTTGTTATTGTCAACATATACTCAGAGGAAAATATTCAAATGATTTTTTTAATTAATTTTTTTTTCCTTTATTGATTTGAGAGAGGAAGGGAGAGGGAGAGAGAGATAGAAACATTGATGAGAGAGAACATCGATTGGCTGCCTCCTGCATGCCCCCACTGGGGATTTGGCCCACAACCTGGGCATGTGCCCTGACTGGGAATCCAACTGGCGACCTCTTGGTGCATGGGTCAACGCTCAACCACTAAGCCACACCGGCGGGGCTCAAACGATTTTTTAAAAGATAAGGTGGACAAGTCCATATGTTCATTACCTCTCATAGCTGGAGGTTAATAGTTTTTCTTGTAATCTTCTGAAATTTGCTATAAATATAGAAGTATGCATACATATATAGATATGTGTATATCTGGATATATTTGCTTTTTGTATAAATGAGATTATGCTGTATGTACTGTTTGCAAGTTAGTTCTTAGGTGTGTTTTTTTTAAATTTTTTGATAGATTTTGTCGAATTGCTGTCCACAGATGTCACAGCAATCTATATTCCCACTGACAGAGCATGAGATCGCTTTGTTCATTGTTCTTAACTAATACTGACATGATCAAACTTAATCATTGCCAATCTAGTAGTTAAAAAATAGTACCATAGTCCAGCTGGTGTGGCTCCATGCACCAAGAGGCTGCCAGTTCGATTCCTGGTCAGAGCACATGCCCAGGTTGTGGGCCAAATCCCCAGTGGGGGCATGCAGGAGGCAGCCGATCAATGTTCTCTCTCATCAATGTTTCTATCTCTCTCTCCCTCTCCCTTCCTCTCTCAAATCAATAAAGGAAAAAAAATAGTACCATAAAAATATACCTATTTTTTTCGTATGTTCACTGACTGACCTTTTATATTTCTTTTTATGTGAGCTGCCTTTTTATGCCCTTGGCACATTTTCTAGTCTTCAAAATGGTTTGTAAGAGCTCTTTTTATATTCAGGGAATTAGCCTTTTTCTGTGCTAAGCCTTTTTAAAAATAAATTGTGCCTTGAGGAATCACTGCAGTAGAAAAATAAAAAGTGCAGGAGACAAAAGAGGGGACTCTGGCTGCTGAAGGCACTGGGGACAGGCTTTTCTTCTCCCTCCTTCTTTATTTCCCTCGCTCCTTTTCTTCCTTTCTCTCTGTATTCTTATAACCTTGTCGTTATTTCAGTGTCCTTTGTCTTGTGTGTACACATACATTTTTTACCTTGTAGATCTAATAAAACTCATCTTTCAGACTTTTGATTTTGGTTTTTAGTAGTATAAGGCTCTTAACCTTAGCATAGCATAGAACCTCATAATAAGTCTGAATTTGGCACCAGTACATAGAACATATTTCCATATTTTTTCTATGTTGTCATTGTAATCAATGGAAGCAGTAAAGGAAAGAGGAAGAAGCATCAACTATGGACAGGATATGCAAAGCCTGTGCAATTGTATCCCTTTTCATCTTCCCTGGGAGGCACCTTTTATTGTTTTCACTTTATAGATAGGGAAACAAACTAGGAAACTCACCCAGGATCATGTGGTTAAGAAATTAAAATGTTGAACTGCAGTAATAAGGTCTCTATGCCCCTGTTGAATTATGAAGACCACATATTTTTAGTAACGTTTTTCTCCAGTTTTTACAAAAAAAGTTTCCTGAAAAATTGTCCTGATCATGTCAGTATGTTTAGACTGAACTGGCAGATATGAGAATATATTAATTCATGCAACTACTCGTATGTATTAGATTAGTAGATCGATAGATATAAATATAAGAGTACATTAATACAGTTAGTGCCTTTGGGACAAATTATTTGACAAAAGAGAAAGGACATGAAGGAATTCATAATAACTGTGAGTTTCGTGTATTATGATTTTTCAGTCTAAGTCTTTGGCTTCCTGTGTTTCCATAATTTTCCTAGTGTCTTTCTGACGTGCTCTTTGGGGTGGGTCTCTTCTGTGACCTTGGAGGCCTAGCCCCTCATTTGCATAGTTGTGGGGTTTGAAGGGAGCGAACATTGGTGTCGTTGGTTTCTTCTTTGCAGGCCTACAATGGGCACCATCAAGCCTTGGAAGTCCTTCTGCAGTCGCTGGTGGACCTGGACATCAGGGACGAGAAAGGCCGCACTGCGCTGGACCTGGCTGCCTTCAAGGGACACACAGAATGTGTGGAAGCGCTTATCAATCAGGGCGCGTCCATCTTTGTGAAAGACAATGTAACCAAAAGAACCCCACTTCATGCCTCAGGTAGGTCTGGTTACCCTAGTTTTGTGGCCCACTTATAAGTTTGAGTAAAAGGATGGCAGCATCTTCTTTTATTCCCATTTTTAAATATTTTCTTTCTACATCAGATATGCCTACATTCTTCCAAAATGCTTGGCTTACTATCTCTCCACTTTGAGATGATTGGTGTTCTCTGACCAGATGGACTCTGGCCATCTTCTTTAAAGACTTTATTTTTTTAGCCCTGGCCAGTTTGGCTTAGCAGTTGGAGCATCGGCCTGCGGACCGGAGAGTCCCGGGTTCGGTTCCCGCTAGGGCATGTACCTCAGTTGCGGTTTGTCCCTGGCCCCAGTTGGGGTTGTGTGGGTGGCAGCCACTTGATGTGTCTCTCTCACATCGGTGCTTCTCTCTCTCTCTCTCTTCTTCCCTCTCTACCTCCCGCTCTATCTGAGGATAAATGTGAAAATGTCCTCGGGTGAGGATAAGAAAAAAAAAGACTATTTTTTTTAGAGCAGTTTTAGGTTCACAACAAAATTTAGAGGAAGGTACTGAGATTTCCCACATCCCCCTACTCCCCCCCATTATCAACACCCCCACCAGAGTGGTACATAAGTTACAACTGATGAACCTACGTTGACATCATCATCATCCCAAGTCCATAGTTTACATGAATTTAGACAAATGTACAGTGACATTTGTACGTATGGAATTGTACAGAGTACAACACTATAAATCCAGCTCTAAAAGTCCTCTGTGCTCCATCTGGTCTTCCTCTTAACTCAAAAGAGAGTTCAGAACCTTTGGCCAATAGCCATCACAGAACTTTCCGAAAAAAGGGCAAGGCCTAATGTGATCTTCAGATATGTTACATAGAACAAAATGACACAGCAATTTAAAGCATACAATTCATGATATTTCAGGGCTATTTCATAAAAGGAGCCTTCAGGCAGCAAACTAATCAGTACACCATTCTACCAGCCTCACTGATGCTTCTTAGCTTTTGCTCTGATTCTTGATGCATCAAGTGTAAAAATAGAGACTCAAAAAGTGCGTGTGTATATCCAAAAGTAAGTAATTTGCCTTTTCTGGGATTTTTCTCTAATATACATCAAATAAAACTCTATCAAGACATTGCCAGCCCTGGCCAGTTTGGCTCAGTGGTTAGAGCGTCGGCCTGCGGTCCAGAGAGACCCGGGTTCGGTTCCCGCTAAGGGCATGTACCTCGGTTGCAGTTTGTCCCCGGCCCTGGTTGGGTCGTGCAGGAGGCAGCCACTCGATGTGTCCCTTTCACATCGATGTTTCTCTCTCTCTCTTCCTCTCTCTCCCTCCCACTCTATCTGAACAAAAAATGGAAAAATGTCCTCGGTGAGGATAAAAAAAAAAAAAGAATAAAAACAAAATTTAAAAAAAAAAGACATTGCCAGACATATACCAGATATGAAAAGGTAATGTGGCGAGTCTCCAGCTCAGCTAAGGCATACATTTCTTTGGGGTCAGGAATTTAATGATACAATCTGCCCTCGTTTATCACGGTTAATCAGTTCCAGACTCTACCGCGATAAGTGAATTTCCACAAAGTAGGATTCTTTATTTATAAATTGAATATTTTCGCAGTTAGAGCATAGAAAACCTGTTTACGACCTTCTAAATACATTTTTTTTAACATTATTAGAGCCCTCTAGACATGAAATAACACCCTTTAGTCACCATTACACTCGTATTACCCAACATATTGGACAAAATGAGAGAAAATAAGACATATTAGACGTTACAAATATCATATTACTATTATTGTACATTTAATTGCACACACACACAGTTCTTACACACAACCACTAACCTATGAAAATAGTGCAACTTGTTCAATGATGAAGCGATGAAGACGAAGAGATGTACTGCACAGCAAAGACAAGCAAGGTTACTGCTCCTCTGAAGGCACGACCTCAGTAGGAGAGTCTGCAGGTGGTGCAGTGTCTTCAGCAGGTGCATCGTCGTCTTCTTCCGCTGAAGGAGCACTAGGAGTAGGCAGTGGGTGTCTGGGTGCGCGGCTGAAGAACATCGCGAGAGGCAGTTGCTGGCGCTGTCTTTTCATATGCGTGAGGAGGCTTTTGTAGGGTTCTGTCGCTCCATCAAGTGCATTCCAGATCCGCAATGCACGCATCATTTGTGGGTCCCATTTGTCAGTCATGTCCTGTACTACCTTAATAGTTCTCACGACTTGCGAGAGACACTCAAGTGTAAGGCCAACTTCCTCCTCCTGACCCCCAGGAACCTCTGGCTGCTCTTCCTCCTCCTCACTCGCAAACTTAGTCATCTCCACCAGATCCTCGTCAGTTAAGGGATCCAAATGTGTCTCCAGCAGCTCATCCATGTCATCATGGGTCATATCCGCGAAACCTTCTCCTCCCAGCATCCGGGCTAGCCTAACTGCCTTATCCTCTGCCAAGTTGCTTATATCCTCTGGGGTTTTGTTCATGTAGTCCTCTGCTGCAGGCTGGTCAGCAGAGGCAGCTTCTCCGTGGAGAATGACACTCTTCAGATGATACCTCTTCTGGAACTTCTCAAACCAGCCCTTGCTCGCCGTGAAATCCATGAACATTGCAGAAGAGGGTCCTGGTTGAGGTTTGTCCGCCGTAAAGCGCTGATAGAGCTGCCTCGCCTTCTCCCGGATGACCAGCGAATCCAACGGAATGTTTTTCCTGCGGCTGTCGCCGATCCAGACAGCTAGGGCAGACTCCATTTTCACTATGAACTTATTACGACTTGTCACGATGCACTTTGCTTCCTTGTTGAAAGAGACAGTAGCCGCTGCACGGATGTTCTTTTTTTTTCTTTTTATCTTCACCCGAGGACATTTTTTCATTTTTTGTTCAGATAGAGTGGGAGGGAGAGAGAGGAAGAGAGAGAGAGAGAAACATCAACATGAAAGGGACACATCGAGTGGCTGCCTCCCACACGACCAACCAGGGCCGGGAACAAACTGCAACCGAGGTACATGCCCTTAGCGGGAACCGAACCCGGGTCTCTCTGGACCGCAGGCCGACGCTCCAACCGCTGAGCCAAACCGGCCAGGGCTGCACGGATGTTCTTTTCATCTTTACGGATGGAGCAAATGGTAGACTCATTCAAGTCGTAATGGCGGGCAACCTCCACGATTTTCTTGCCATCTTTGATCATACCCAAGAGTTTCACCTTCTCCTGGATGGTAAGCATCTTCCTCCAGCACTTAGTTTCATCGTCAGAAGGCTTAGAAGAAGCAGCATGTTTAGGAGCCATCGTGGGGCTTAGATAAAAGTTCTCAGAAATCGCAAACACTTACAAGAGCAAAGATGCTTCCGATGCAGCGATGTAGAAGCGTGTGTGAGAGAAACGAACTTGCATGAGGCTGAGCCAATCCGTGGCCAGGACAGGAAGGGATAGGATAGCCAATCAGTGAACAGCACGCTCTGATCGGCTTGGTTTCACCACACCCGATTTTGTGGGAAAAAGTTATTGCCCACACACAAGGAGTGGTCCAGCGGTTGCACCTGGCGTTGAAGGATTCCTGGGGTGCTAGAATACATAGGCCTACAGTCCATACGTACAGCAATTTTAATTGTAATTGTAATACAGGGGTGTATAATTGACTCAGACAACCAAGCGCACACTGTATCATTTTCACTGTCTCGATCAACTTTTTAATGAATATATTTGAAAAAAACCACGATAGAGTGAAGCTGCGAAAGCCGAAGCGCGAAGTGGCGAGGGATGACTATCTGCCTTTGATTGGGATAGTAAATATTGTCTTATAATGAGAAGTAACTCTTACACAATTAAATGACTGTATTGAGAAAGCAAAGGAGTGAAGATGGTTTTTCAGAAGACTTAATAGTCGTTTTACTTGGGAAAATTTTCTCAGAATGTTAGGCTTTGTAGAAGAATTTCCACCCACATCCCTGAATTCCCAAATCACTGAAGAAAAGCAATATGGAGATTAAAAACAAAAAACATGGCTGTTGCCTGATTGCCTGGAAATCATTATTCCTGGAAAAAACTTTAGCCATTAGATCAGCAGTGGTTGGTTAAATTATAAATTTTTATTTCCTATCACATTTAGTCTTTTTTGGTATTATTTATAAAGCATTATAAAGTTTGATATTCTAGACATCCTTGGTATCTTTCTAAAGTTCAAATATTGGTTGCCTATTATTAAGGCAAGCATTCTGCTTTAGTTATCAGGTACTTCCTGACAATTACAAAGGGCCTATTTTCATTGTGGAAAATCGCTTTTGTAAACAGCTCAACAATGGAAAATAATCATTGTCACTCATTTGCCATTGTATAGGTTGTGGTCCAACAGAGCCCCCTGGTGGTCAAGAAGACACACTCCTTTTTGGATTTCCCTCAAGTCATTCATTTAATAACACAGGCTGTCGTTTGACTCTGTTCTCCACAAAATGTCCGCTATGTGGAAGCTTTAGCCAGTGCTCTGAGAATCTGCTTATCCAGACTCTTTTCCAGCTCATTTGACAGACCAACTTTTGTTGTTGTTTCAAATCCTGGGAGTACTGTGAGGAGCAGGAGCCAGACTGGATATTAGAGGTTTGGGCACAGCTCGTTGCAATGACAGTTGTGGTCTTTGAGCAGCATGAGAAATGGCTGTCACTCAGAGCAAGGGACAGGCTGGGCGAGTCTAAGACAAAGCTGGATTTGGCAGGCACAGCCAAGGAGATGTGAGCATCTTTTTGCAGTGTGTGGGAAGCCAACAAGAATTCTAGTTTGGCTACACTTTTCCATTAAGGGCTGTTAGCTCAGTTCAAAAAGTGGCAGTACCCTCTCCCCCCCAAAAAGCACTACTGTAGGTATTGGTTTGCTCTCCAACACACTGGGTCTGTGATATGAACTTAGATGATTTTTTCCCCTTTTTCTGTTTAGCCAAAAATCAAATATCATTAGAACTATTATGACTATGAGCATGTAAAGAATGTCAAGTTGATATGGCCCTGGCCAGTTTGGCTCAGCGGTTAGAGCGTCGGCCTGCGGTCCAGAGAGATCCGGGTTCGGTTCCCGCTAGGGGCACGTACCTTGGTTGCAATTTGTCCCCGGCCCTGGTTGGTCATGCGGGAGGCAGCCACTCGATATGTCCCTTTCACGTCGATGTTTCTCTCTCTCTCTCTCTTCCTCTCTCTACCTCCCACTCTATCTGAAAAAAAAATGAAAAAATGTCCTTGGGTGAGGATAAAAAAAAAAAAGAATGTCAAGTTGATATAGAAAGAGGCATCAGTCAAACCCCCTAGTACCTCCCTCTACTTTATGAACCAATCATTGCCTGTAGTATTTAGCTGCCAGCCCTCTGCTAATCATTTCCTTTTAAGCATACATTAAACTACTTGCAGATAGTAGTTACCAGTGGCAACAGATTTAATGTACTATTTAAAACAGACGAACAAAAAACCCCAACAGCAACAACAGTACATTGCCTGTATTCCAGCCTCAAAAATTTCCTCCTGAGATACATAAATGGGATGTTGCTGAAAATGAGCTGAATGCAATGGTCTACAAAACGTGGGCATTATTCCTGTGGTTAATTTGAGTAGCGTCGATGAATGCGAGCTAATCCTAATATGTATTGTCCCTGAAAAAAACGTGTCGTTGTTCAATTAGCATCCTCTCATGACTGGCATGTAATAAAAAGGGCTGTAAAATGCAGCTCTTAGAAGAGCCTTCATTAACCTAACATAGCTGCATCTATTCCCTTCTCTCTCCACATCCATAACGAGGTAAACGCAAGATATTTTATAGTGTTCTCATTGTTTCAGAGAGGAGAGAAGGTCATTTTGGGAAATTTAAACATCCCTTGTTCTCATCCTACTCCCCGAGTGGACAGCCATGTCTATCGTAAGGCTGTGGGTTGCATTCAACAAGCTGGAGAAAGAAGCTTAACCCCTGGGATTGCCATCCTAGGAGGTTGGCATCCCAGCGCAGAAGCACCCACTCCTAAAAGAAGCACGGTGCCTGGTGCGCGCAAGGGCGCGTCCATGTATTGCATCCCATCTGGTCAAGGTCAACAACAGTGTTCTGGCTGCATCTTCTACCCATTGCCAGCCCCCACTGCGACCGCTGGGTGATTAGGAGTGAGGACACAGCAGCACCTGGGAAGTAGTGAGGAGACCTCGACAGGGGAAGAGAAGGGGAGGGCAGGGGATGGAGGAGACCCAGGGATGTGAGGCCCATGGAGAGCCCCCAGCCCCAGCATGTTTGAAACATTGTCAGGCAGAGAAATGATGGGCTGTGGTTTGGGGAACTCAGGGACAGAGGTGCATCTGTAGGCAGCCCATCCAGTCAGTCAATCGGTAAGCAATGAGTCAATGGCTTCTCTACACCTTGCCAGCTTGAGGGTTTGCTTAAAGTCAACACTAATCAATCAGAACTGTTACTTGAATGTCTACCTCAGAATGCACCATGACTGAGGGGAAAAGAACAGATGGGCTTGCTCTCTTCCTCCCTTCTTCTCTCCTCCCCTCTGCTTTACCTCTTCTTCTCTCTCCTCCTCCTATCTATTCCTGCTCCCCTCTTCCCCCTCCTTTACCTTCTCCTGTCCCTCTTCCTTCAATTTTTTTTTAACCTTCACCCAAGGATATTTTTCTATTTTATCTTCAGATAGAGTGGGAGGGAGAGAGAGGGAGAGAAAGGGAGAGAGAGAAAAACATCAACGTGAGAGAGACACATCGACTGGCTGCCTCCCACACGACCCCAACCAGGGCTGGGGATGAACCGCAACTGAGGTACGTGCCCTTGGCCAGAATCAAACCCGTGACTCATTGGTCTGAGGACTGACGCTCTAACCGCTGAGCCAAACCAGCCAGGGCTCTGCCTTCTTTTTAAAAAGGTCTAAAAGCAGACTGGACACGGGATTATATAGTGTTGGGTGACTCTCTTAGAGGAACAAAGAAGATAGCTGGGGAGTAGGGAGAAATGATCAGTCCCTTTTAAGGAGATTTTTTTTTTTAAAGGACATCATGTTTAAGGAAAAATAACCCTCAGTACATAAACCAGGGAAAAGTTAGGTAAGGACCAAAGTGCCCTGACGGGAAGAAAGGAGAAGATGGATTAGTAAAATAAACTCCCGAGCACACCGTGCCCAGCAGCTAGTATGAACTGAAACCTGGGGGTAGCAGCAATTGGGAAACCAATGATTTGAAGTTCAAATAAATTTCACTTTGGAGGGATATGTATAATTGTGTTGGTCTGTTAAAAGAATGTCCATTGTTTTCTTTTTCAGTTATTAATGGTCACACACTGTGTTTGCGGCTGTTACTAGAAATTGCAGACAACCCAGAAGTGGTTGACGTGAAAGATGCCAAAGGACAGTAAGTGTTCTCACGCTTGGGCTGGGGTTGACATTTCAATCACAGCAGGTATTTGGTTGATTTGTTAAGCAGCTGGGAGGGCTGACTGCAGAATTTTAGGTTGGGCAAGGCAGCAGCGGCCGGGGGTGGGGTGGGGGGGTGGGGGGGGGAGTGGGTATATCTTCGGGTGAAATTCATGGATGAGAACACTAGAATAATGAGGTGGCTTTATGCTAGAATATATGTATCTGAGAAAAGTGTGTGTGTGTGTGTGTGTGTGTGTGTGTGTGTGTGTGTGTTGATGAAAAAGAGCCAACTTTTTATGTCTGTGGCCATGTATCCTGGCCTTTTAAAAATAGTCCTCCTTTGCTTCTTCTTTCTACCCATTTTACTCTCTTTCGAAGCTGCTACATTCACATTTTGACATTAATAATGGCAATGACCTCAAGAAGTTCTCTCGATCATTCAAATCTTTCATATTGTCTCCTTCCTTGGGTTTGTTTTTCCAAAGTCCTTTCCTTCTGGGAGCCTGTTCCTACACCCAGTCTCCTCTTCCCAATAGGACATGCAGAGCAGAACAGCACCAGTGACTCACACAAGGTGTATGAGTTCGTATTGACGTCAGAACTAGGATGTCCCCTCCGGGATTCCAGCTCTCTGTTCTTTCCTCTAGATTTGTCAGACTTTTCTTTAAGGCAGTGGAGTTTTGTTCACATGAAATATTGAGCAAATGCCAACATAGAAAGCTGTGAAAGTCGAACTACTCTGATAGAAGCAAGAGGGTCTCCTGCATACACACTACTCAGTTGCCATTTTGATACTTTTGAAAATGATGGGATTAAAATGAGCATCTTTCCCTCTCCCACCCGCATTAATTATTCCACTGACACCATTCCATGTGGCCATTAAACACCAGAGGCAGATAACTTGTTCCAAGTAACATATAGCTAATTGGGGGCACTCAAAATATCAAGCAACTGTCAAGAAGAGAGAGTAAGAGAGACAAAGTGACGGAGACAAAGAGAAGGAGGTCCTCCCACTTGAAGTGATGAGTTGTTTGTTTTTTTTAATCTTCTTCTAAAAAGCCTAATTTATCTCTTTCCCTAGAACCCCGCTGATGCTTGCAGTAGCATATGGACACATTGATGCTGTTTCATTGTTACTTGAAAAGGAAGCGAATGTAGATGCTGTTGACATCATGGGATGCACAGCTTTGCACAGAGGGGTACGTCTTCCTCAGCTTCGGCCAAGCACTTTTGCAATGAGCATGTTTCCTCTTTACTTCCCCAGATGAATTTTTAGGAAAAAGATTGTTTCCTAAGATAACCATTGAACCTCAGTCAGTCTAAAAGAAATGACAAAATCTTTTGCAAAAGTAAAATAATGACAGATATTCTTTGGTCCTGCTCTTGAGATTTCACGTTGATTGTAATAATAGATACAGGAACTCCTACTGTTGATAGAGTTGGTTCTGCTTTCTAATTACAACATACTGGCATGTCATAGAAAATTTGCAAAATATTTTTTTAAAGTACAGAGAAGGAAATTACAGTCACCAAGTAATCCGACCTCCTGGAGATAACCATTTTTTGGTTTATATACCCAATCTTTTTTTCTGTGTATAGGTTTAATTTTTAAAATTTTTAAAAGAGAATACTGAAGATACTATTTGGAACCTACTTTTTTCTTTCAGAATATCAAGAACCTTCTTCCATGTTAGTGAATACTTTCCTGCTCCGTCATTTTTAATGGTTCATTGTGTGCAGGTGTTATACTTACTGCAATGGGTCCTTCGTTTTGAGTAGTCATGCTATTTCTTATTGCTCTTTATTAAAAATGTTGACCTATCCCCCACCTGAAATGTGTGTCCTGCTGAAATATGTATCCTGTGGACAATTCTTTGTACACATCTGAATTGTTTTTTAAAGCAAGTCAAGGAAACTAAATCAAACAAAAGCAGAAATAAACGTGCTATTTGGGCCCAGCCGGTGTGGCTCAGTGGTTGAGCATTGACCCATGCACCAAGAAGTCACTGGTTTGGTTCCCAGTCAGGGCACATGCCCAGGTTGTGGGCCCGATCCCCAGTGGGGGGCATGCAGGATGCGGCCAATCGATGTTCTATCTCATCGATGTTTCTATCCCCTCTCCCTCTCCCTTCCTCTCTTTCTAAAAATCAATAAAGAAAAAAAATGTTTTTTAAGTGCTATTTGGGGCTGGTACTAAACACCATGGTCAATGAAAAGACAAGGAACTCTAAGTGGTCCAAGTCATAATCACAGTTCTTATTTCTTTGGTACTTTCCATGGGCCATGCAACAGACTGAGGGCCTTTACATATCTTCTTTCATTGGTCCTCACAACTACCTGTGGGGTCACTATTACTGTTCCCATTTACAGGTAAATGAAATGAGACACAGAGAGGTGAATCGATTTTCTAAGTTTTACCAGGGGAAGCCAGGATTTAACTCACATCTTCCTGATTCTAAAGCTGATGTTTTCTACTTTAGAATGTTCCTGAACATTTCATGGTTATGTTTGGAGAGTCAAGAGATGTTTCCAAAATGCTGATGTTCACACAGACTTTCCTAATATGGCTTTTGCTGGGTTGTCCTGTCCTCTGAAGTAGGGCAGAGTTTGCTTCCCTGAGGCCTAGACATTTATGTCCTCCTACTCTGAGCCCAGCCTTAGCCAACTGCTTCCCTTCCCGAGTCTCTGTCCTTCTGAAATTTATTTTGTGTTTTTAATTTATTAGATTATGACGGGACATGAGGAATGTGTGCAAATGCTGCTGGAACAAGAAGTGTCAATTCTCTGTAAAGATTCCAGAGGGCGGACACCCTTGCATTATGCAGCTGCTCGTGGCCACGCCACGTGGCTGAGCGAGCTGCTCCAGATGGCACTTTCTGAGGAAGACTGTTCTTTCAAAGATAACCAAGGCTACACGCCGCTGCACTGGGCTTGTTACAATGGTGAGTTGACTGTCGCTTGACTGATTCCAGTAGGCTTCCAATGATCACCACTGTGATCTCAATGGAGGTGAAAGCATAACGTAATGCTGTAAACCTTGATTTCCAATCTCTCTGCACCAAGATACCTTTTTTGTTTTGTTTTGTTTTGTTTTTTTGGGGGGTGGGTTTGGGGGGTAGTATTTTTTCCTTTCATGACTACCACAATGCCTTGATGGAATAAAAATTTATTTTATCCCTTTTTGTAATTAGTAACATATAACTCCTAATTAGAACTTTCAGTGAACTGAAATAACCAGTTTTAATCAAGAGTTCTGATCTACACGATATAACCAGGGATCCTACAATGTTTAAAACGATACAGCTAAAACCAAAACAATATATATGATGTAATAACCTGTCACAATTGACTACTGGTCAGACCACTAGATGAATAATTTGTTTTTTGGCATTTCTCTTTTATATCTCATTTCCCCCATTTGTTTTGTTGCACTTGTAATTCAGAAGATTTAAAAATGTTTATTTCACTTATTTGAGTAAAAAAGAAATGCATACTAACCATAACTTTTCAAACATATTGACGTGTCTAAGGTAAAATTAAGTCTCTGTTTCCAGACTCACTTTCTGATGTAACTTGGTATGTACCTTTAATACTTTTCCCTTGAGAATATAAACACAAGTATATGCATATATGCATCTGTTTTTTTAAACTACAATCATATAACAACTGTCATTCTATGACTTTCTTTTTTGCTGTTGTTTACCTCACATACTGTCCAGTGGTGGGGCAAAGGTGTAATAGCCACCAGAGCAAGAAGGTATGTTCAGAAGAAGAACGACACAGGCAGGTCCATAGACTGTAGCAGACACTGTTCTCAGGTACTTTCCTTACAGGGACGTGGGGTCGGAGCAGATAGACGACCCAGCACTCTGCACAGATTATTCTCCACTAACAGACCTCTGTTACAGTACTTTCTTTGGTAAAACTCAAGTGCTAATGATCGACAAGACAAAGGGACAAAGAATGCAGTACGCGCCAGGGGCCATGCCTCCTGGTGATCTAGTGATGGAGATGGTTTTATAACCAACACTATCTCAGTTTAATATTTATCCTGGTTGCCATGCTATTCTGGCCTTACTAACAAAAGTATTTATGGTACATTTTATGGAACACAGGTAATCATCAACTAGAAGGCTTTGATATGCTTGCTAAGAACAGTGACGTTGATCAAAGGTCACAGCATCAAAGAAATCCGGGACATGGAGATGGAGTCTGTTGTTCACATCTACTTCCATACATGTTCTATTGCAGATATCCTTGCAAGTTATTATGTGTCAATATTGATTGATCTTCTTAGTGTATTTCTTTTTTTTTTTTTTTTTTAATCCTCACCCGAGGACATTTTTGCATTTATCTTCGGATAGAGCAGGAGAGAGAGGGAGGAAGAGAGAGAGAGAAACATCGATGTGAGAGAGACATATCGAGTGGTTGCCACCCACACGACCCCAACAGGGGGTACAAACTGCAACCGAGGTACATGCCCTTAGCGGGAACCGAACCCGGGACTCTCTGGTCCACGGGCCGATGCTCTTAACTGCTGAGCCAAACTGGCCAGGGCCTTCTTAGTGTATTTCATAGCAGATAAATAGATATAGATGTGTGTGTATATCAGAATTTATTATATATTCAACCGGGTTCCTTTTGATGGACATTCAGATTGTTGTCAGGTTTTCTTCCTATTACAAACAATGGTGCAGTGCATATGTTCATATTATGTACCTTAAATTCTGTCAGATAAGTTTCCAGAAGTGAAATTATTGATATCAGGACATGTATGTTTTTTAATTTTAATAAATTATGCCATATTACTTTGCAAAAAAGATGTGATTTATTACTCTACCAAACATGTGTAAAACCTGCTATTTCCCCAAGCCTTTGCCAGCCCAAGATATCACCTTTTCCATTTTTGTGAATTTGAAGGGCAAAAAAGGTTATCTCATTATTTTGGTGTGTGTTTCCCTGTCTAATAGTGTATTTATTTATTTATTTGTATTTCCTCTTCTGGAAATTACCTTTTCCATCTATTAGTTTTTTTTAAATCCTCACCCGAGGATATTTTTTCCATTTATCTTCAGATAGAGTGGGAGGGAGGGAGACAGAGAGAGAGAGAGGGAGGGAGGGAGGGAGAGAGAGAGAGAGAGACATCAATTGGTTGCCTCCCGCACGACCCCAACCAGGCCCAGGGACAAACCACAACCGAGGTACGCACCCTTGATCAGAATCGAACCCACAACTCTTTGGTTCACAGGCCAATGCTCTAACTACTGAGCAACCGGTCAGGGCTTACTTTTTTTAAAAATGAGTTTTATCTTTTCTCATATGTTTGTTGGAGCACCTTGTCTTAGAGATATAGATCTTCTGTGTGTTCTGTGTTGCAAATGTTTTCTCTCAGTCTATCATTTGTCTTTGTTCCTTGTTTATGATGTCATTTTCCATGCAGAAATTTTGAACTTCTGTGCAGTTGAATCTTTCATATTTTTATTTTATGGGATCTAGGTTTCATGTCTTGCTTAAGGTCTCCCACCCCTAAGTTTATATGGATATTTTCCCATATATCAACTAAGCTTCTATAATTTTACTTTTTCGTTTTCAATTCTTGTATTAAAATTTTCACTCAAGCTATGATCACTAAGCTATGATCACTAATATTAAGCTGTGATCACTAGGTCCAGAAAGATTTTTGGAGTGCTCTAATTTAAGACATTTCATTTCACTTTCTTTACAGTTCTCTTTTTTTCATTGGCTCTGACCTCCGTACGAGCCTAATTTTCTACTTGCTCAACTTGGTTTTGTTCCCTCTCTGCCACTGGAGAATTGCAATTTTTTACCTACTAAAGGATGAGGGCTCCCTAACCCCCATCTGGGTCAAGCTCGGAGATCTCTCTGGCAGGAAGGAGAAGGTGCAGAAAGAATGCTGGTCATAATGGCAGCGAACCCACCAGACCACATTCTCTCCCCTGAAGGGAGGGGTGAAGGGGGAAGGTGCCGGCAGGTGCCAGCAGGGGAAGAGGAGCAGTCTTCTCCAGAGCAATTCCAGTGCAGTATTCTTCCAGGTTCAGGGTTCAAGCTCCCATCTTCCCAGAATCCCCTTCACTGAGCACTTTGAAATATTGAAAGTCATTCAAGGATCCCCAGTCCTGTCTACACTGACCCTCAGATTGGGATTCATATAGTCCCAAAGAATGGTATGTGTAGATGCTTCCCTTAGCTAAATCCTGCACAGGGATTCATGCTAGTAGAGGGTTGGCAGTGTTTGTGTGAGGGTTGGATAGAGTTGGAAAGCTCAACAGTATAACTTGCTTAAAGTTAGGGGGTTTTTATATTCATCACTTCATATGTTTTTTTAATCCTCCTAAAAGCAGTTTCACTTTTTCTCTTTATGGGTAAAAGAAAGGTTTGATTGTTGTTTTAATACTTAAAACTGTTCGATCTACATCATTCTCAGGTAGATCATGGGAGAACTCTCACTACTTTAGCCCTGAGTTCAGCTAAGAGGTTCCAGGACAACAGTCCGTATTCTAAAAACAAATAGCTGTGCCTTCTGCCTTAATAACTGTCCATCACTTTACAAACCACATTCAGGTCCTTTATCAAGTGAGCTCCCCTCATCTTGCGACATCGGTAGGGCAAGTATTCCTTGTCTGATTTTTTATATATGAGAAATTGAGACTCACCCATCTCAAGTGAGTTGCCTTAGATCACATAACAAGCTAACAGCTGGGGCCTTACTTAACTTAAATTCAGTTGATTTGGAACTACTTGTCATTTTGTTGAAAATAATTCCTCACATTCATTCCTCTACTTATTTTTTTAAAATACTTATTGGGCACATATTATTTGCCAGGAACTGGTCTTGGTGCCATTTTAAACACTTACACAGTATTTTACAGTCAAAGCCCTTTCACTTACATGATCTCAAATACTATTTTCTGTCAATCACATCTTCTCCCCTTCACTAAGATACATAATTATAACTGAATCTGTTCAGGTGAGTGAAAGGGAAATTTCCTGTTGTAAATATGGGCAAACTGAGGTACGTTAGACGTCTGTCTATCAAGAGCTGAGCAAAACATAGAATCTAGTCTGCTTGCAAATGAGGTCTCTTCTCTGTCTCTTTCTTTCTACCAGACCGTATGGCCTTCATTGTTTTATTTGTTCATTATGTCTTGGAACACCTGTGAGCATAGTTAATAACGTTTTGGTATTTTGTGAATTTTATTTCATGGAGATAGAGCATTCAGCGAATTCAGGAAAATTCATAAGCCAGAATTAAGTTCTTAATGACAAGAAATTGATTATGTTGAACAAAATTTCTTTCTTGGCTACTTTCTAAATTCTTTTGCTTCCTTGCAGGTAATGAGAACTGTATAGAGGTACTTTTGGAGCAGAAATGTTTCCGCAAGTTTATTGGCAATCCCTTTACTCCACTGCACTGTGCAATGTAAGTAGAAATGCTGGAAGTTAACATGTTACTTTAATTCTTTTAACAACCCATAAGGCAATTGTGTCTTAGGGAAGGGTAAAGCTTTCACATTACAGATACGACCAAAGAATTCCATTTTGCTGCTAAAGGCAGATAGGTCTGATAGCAAAGTGTGGTCCCCAGTGTTGATGATGTTCTAGGAGGTTTTTGTGGAATGCCATGGTCCCAAGGTGGCTCACATACCACCTCAGGGAAACTGCATGAAGAAGTGGACTGAGGGGCACCTTACACCCCATGTGAAGAGCTCTTCAGATATCCTTCACATTTGTCGGGCAAATTCTAAAAATAAGTTGGGGCTAGCAACAACATGCCTGTGAATGATTAGAAAGACATTTCATACCAAGAAGGCTTTTCATATATTGTGTTTCTCTATTCTTCATATGTTGTAAGTTTGTTTGCTCATTTTGTTGTTGTTGTTTGTTTTTTGTTTTTGTAAATGTAATTTTTGCGCCAATCTCATAGTGTGAACCATTGTTCAGAGAACACAGTGACTTTAAGTCCGATGTCCATGGTCAGCCTGGTGGGCCATGGTCACCTGGGGCCTGTGTGCACCTGGGGACCATGTCTCCTAGACAACCATAGTCAGCCTAGGGACCTGAGACTTGGGAGTGCTTTGTCTTTGCCTTGTCTCTGGGCTTCACATGAAGCTGGGTCATTTGATTGCAAAGATATTGGAGGCATAAAGTGGACCAGTAAAGAAGGGATGAGGCATAAAGAGTAGAAGTGATTTTAAATCTGAAGGAACCATGTCTTTTTCACTCTGGTATCCCCAAAACACCTAACATGATGCCTCGTACAAGTGGTATGCAGTGGACTCCTTCCTGGATATAGGAGTTCTGAGGAAATGAGTGTGTGCCATTAGCTCTGTTAAAATGATAAAGAAGACAATTTAGGTGATACAAACAAACTTTATTTAACACTTTATGAAGCAGGCAGTGTCCACTCTCGAGAGTTCAGAGACCTGCAAAGTGGGGCGGAAGGCAGGAAGATTTTCTAAGATAAAGAACTGAGAACAAGGAAGGAAGGAATAAGAATATCTGATTGGCTGGAGTTATGTATCTGGCCTTATTTGAGTTATCATAAGAATGCAGCAGTCACCCATGTAACTGGGTGATCACGTATTGGTTACTAAATGGTCTAACTTTGGGGCAGGTGGAACATTTATAAAAATATGAAATCTAAAAGTTAAGTTTTGTTTTGCTGACATGATTTCCCAGGATCAGTGGTGCCTGGCCTGCCAAGGAAAGGTTAATGTACTATCAGTTTGACCGTCTCCCCCTCACCCTCATCCCTTGATCAACCTTTGGTCAAGCAAGAGATTTGATCAAAGATAGTATTACAAGCTATTCTCAGTTACCATTTCCCCTTTGAGTCTCGGTATATATTTTATAGGAGATGATGTCAAGTTCATCATTCCAGTTGGAGGGAGACTATTTGTTGGTGAGCTGATGGCTAACAGACTAGGGAGATACTTATTATTAATAATAGTAAAATAATTCCTAAGGTTTGCAGGGTGCTCCTGAGCCAGGGTCCCCATGAACCAAACCAAGTAGAATCAAATAAGTCAAGAAATGATCCTAAAGAGGAGATACTTCTTTAAGCCACTTGGTCTGTTCATGTATTTCATGTAACTGTGTCTCTACGCCCCCAGAAGTGTTTATCCAGAGAGCTTGTTCCTGAGAAACTGAGGCATAAGAGGAAATCAGGAAGAAGTTTGTGTCAGGCAAAACTCCAGGAACAACAGCTTGTAGCAAATCCAACAGCTGATTGCAAGTTGGATCACCCACCTTTGCAATGGCCCGAGATATGTGAACAATGGCACTGTCTTTCCAGGCCAGGGCAAGACAAAAGGTAGACAAAAGAACCAGAAAGATCTTTATGGTGTAAAAATCAGAAAAAGGACGGACAGTGAGGGAAGGAGAAATGGCAAGAAAGGTTCCTGATCTTGGAAGGAAGCAGTATACCTCGATGTCAGCCACTTCTCTTTCTAGTCAGTTTGATTTTGAGATCTCCAGTGTTTATTTACACAGGACCAGACGTCATGTGGAGCCTTCTTCGGCTGTGAAATATGCACCCAAGGTTTGACAGCATATAATTTGGCAGGGGTGTCAGTGGTCAAGAGTACTTGGTAGGGTCCTTTCCAGGAATCTCACTTTTGCAAAAGCATCAGAGAAAAACAATAACTGTCTGAAAATGACAAAAGACTTAATGTCCATGGTTAAAGATCTGCTGAGAGTTCATTATAGTAGAATTGACAAGGAAATTTAGTTATTTCTGTGGCACACAACATTTTAAGATGATAACTGGAATTATGACTGATAACATTATACCAGGACATAACCAGATTTATAAGAATGTTATACAATTTCTGGAAACTTATATTAATAACCTATACCCAAAGATTATCCTAGATCACATGAACTTGAAAAACATTTGGGTTAGTTCCTACATTTCTGAGAGTATACTTGATTTATAAAAGTACCTAATTTTCTTTAAGCTGATTAAATGGAGCTCTTTACAAAATAGGCATGACCACCCGGAGGCAGGAAAAAAAATCACATATCTATAACATACATACATAGACATACATAAATATATACATGGATGCAAACAGATATGTTATAGCTTTCATTTCAGAATTTTAACCATGAGACAGGTATGATAATGCAAAACTCACTAGTTTATAAATGAACAGTTGGATACAAATTGTGTTTCTGGCGGATGGAATAAGTTAAGGTTACCTACTCAGATAGTTACACTTTTTACTAATATTGATGGAGAAGACCTTTAAGATGTTTTATTCTTCTGTTTCCAAATAGCCTTTCTTTTTTTTTTTTTCCTTCCTTCTAATAAGAATTACCTCCCTGAAATTTGCATTTCAAAGAGATAGCACTTTGTTCCTGGAGAAGACTCAGTAGAACATTTATATCTCAAAGGCACAGGAAAAGAATGCAATTCCTCCAGGAAAGACTTTTGATTCCTAAATTCAGAATTTTTACACGTACAGCCTTTTGGGATAAATAGGGGAGGTTTGGGGATAGGTAAAAAGGCTAGGCGGGCTTTTCTGTTCTTATAAAGACTTGGTTTGTAAGGCAAGGACAGTGTTTTTTTAATTCCTAAAAGAACTGGGTTGCAACCTGAATGATATCAAGGGGCTATCATCCAACGACATTACTTCAATTTGCTTCTTTATGTTAGGAAGATCTTTAACCAAGATAGAAATCAAAACATTTCTATGTTCTAAATTTTGAGCTGTTTGTCTTTGAAACCCCGCCACTTCCGCCGTGGGTACACAGTTTCAATTTAGCTTAGGGGATAAGTCCTAAAAAATGTTCCTGTCACACTCTGAATATCAGCTTCCAATTTGGCTAACTTCTGACCATAGAGCTACTTATTAAAAAAAAAAAATCCCTTCAAATATCTTGTCAAGTTTTCAGCTGAGACAAACGGTGAATATTCCTGGCAATATTGAACAACCCCATGGGTGTCAGGGTTGTCCCCAAAGAGGGTGTAAAAGCTACCCTCCCCAGATCCAGAGCCTCTCCCAAAGACAACCAAAAGAAAGAAGGACAAGGACAAACCAGAAGGCAGCAGCTAATGTACGCTGGTGACTACAGTTAACAACACCGTACTGTAATCTGTAAGTTGCTAAGAGTAAATTTCATAATTCCTCAACACAAGAAAAAAAATTGTAACTACATGTGGTGATGGATGTTAACTACACTGAATGTGGTGATCATTTTGAAATATATACAAATATCGAATATAATATAATTATATCTCAATAATAATAAAAAATAAGTTGTTAAATAAAAAAAGATTAAAGCAGCAATAGCTTCCCTGGGAAAGAAAATGATCGACAGACAATGAGTACTTCAAAACTAAATTCACAAGCATCAGAATTTGGAAAGGAAGGGACAACCTGAAGTGTCACCTTCCTCTCTTGATCGGGCATGACAGACTGGGGAGAGCTGACTGTGGTAAGAATTCTCCCCTTTTGCCAGCTTCTGCCAGTTTTCCCAGGATCCCATCAATAGGCTTGGAGTGAGTCGGCTTTAAAGTAGAGTGTAGCCCTGGCAGCTACCAGAATTTGGCAAGGTTTTTCCATTGATTTTAATTTTTGTGTCCCCATGGCTGTTTAGGGAATAACTGGTAGCAGTTTACTAGAGAATCCCTCAAAGTCTCACCAACCCTGTGAGGGATCCACACAGGATTCCTCCTTTGAAGGTAGATATGGAGATGTTTGAGTTGGTTTGGAAGATTTGCACAAAACCTTCAAGAACAGTCTTTTTTCCCACTGTCCTGGTTGATTACAAGTGAGACAGTGATTTGTGGGCCAGTGATGACTTTTGTTTATGGTCGTGTAGTCTCTTTGGAGAGGAAAGGCGATTCAGGTAAAGGCCTAGTGGACTGCCAGTACCTCGGTAAAGGCGGATAGAGGCGGGGTAGCAGGAGTCACATCAGGCTTACAGTCTTTGGTTTTGCACCTCTGGTATGTTTAATTTTTTATTAGCCTTTTTCAATGAATCTTTCAATGAAGCTATTTTGGAATCTCGGAGCCTTTTTAAGGTTTGTGCATACTGATAAAATAGGTATCCCATTCTGTTTGTTAATTTGAGAACCCTTGCTTTCAAGTGTACTTTTTTTATTAAAATTTTTTAATCTTGACATAACTGCAGGTGTGCCACTTCCTCCGCCCTTTGCCTACCTCCACCCACCCCTGCCTCCCTCTCCCTTGGCCTTCGCCAAACTGTTGTCCCTGTCCAAGGGGTATGCATATATGTTCTTTTCAAATGAACACTTATCTAATTGGAGCAGTCTCCAAAATGGCCATTGTAATTCTAGGTTGTCTTAGTAAGATTTTGCCATTTTTATAGACATGTACAGCTTCCAGGACCAAAGTTCTTAGACATAAAATAATCAGGTGTGCTGGACGGTGGAAATCTCAATTCTTTGAAAACTGAGAACTCCATTTCTAAGCTAAGCCTGGAGTCTCTTGGAGCCAAATATATACCTGAGAGGAATGTGCCCAGGGGTTGGAGATTTTATGGTGTTTTATAGTGTACCTCATTACATGGACATTTTCTTGAGATGGCAGGTGACCTAGTGTCGATCTAACCTGTTCCATGACCAACTTATCCTAGTACAGGCGTCTTAGATTTAGGTGGCGAGCACTCTGACAGCTTTTAAGTGCTCGACCCTTGCCCACCAATTTTTCAGCTCTGACTTTTAAGATTCCCATTAACAATAGATCTATTATTTCTCTCACAAGAAGTTTTTTAAACAGTGGCAGACACCCTAATGGCTTGTAATGGTCCAACTTGGGCCCACTTAGATTTTGATGGGCTGTTGGTTACAAATTTCTTGTCTTAATTTATTTCTCAAAGTCCCCATTAGTCTGTCAGCAGCTGCCACCGGCCATGGAGTCCTAGTATTACTGCCCGAGCCTTCCCAGGATCCCAGAACCTTTTTAGGAACTTTAATAAACCCCTTTCCTGTAAACACGTGGGTAAAATGTGTTTGGATCTGAGAGCTGCACACGAGGGAGTGGAGCTCAAGTGCGAGAGTGACTGACCCATGGCCCTTGGTGAACTCGGGGCTCAGAGGGTGCCTTTCCTGTGCTTCTTGTCCCACAGGCCTCCAGCTGTCAGCTTCAGATCCTACCCTCATCGCCGAAACTGTTAAAATGATCAAAGAAGACAATTTAGGTGATATAAACAAACTTGAACACTTCCTGAAACAGGCTGTTCTCCAAAATCTTCAGAGTAGAGACTGCCTGCTTCCGGAAGTGTTAAATGAAGTTTGTATCACCTAAATTGTCTTCTTTAAACATTTTAACAAATCAATAAAAGGAAAAACATATTTTTAAAAAATTAGAAGCCTAGCTGGTGTGGCTCGGTGGATTGAGCATCATCCCATGGACTGAGAGGTCCCGGTTTGATTCCCGGTCAGGGCACATGCCTGGACCGTGGGCTCCATCCCCAGTAGGGGGCGTGCAGGAGGCAGCTGATCAATATATCTCTCTCACATTGATGTTTCTATCTCTCTCTCTCCATTCCTTCCTCTTTTTTTTTTTTTTTTTTTAATCCTCACCCAAGGACATTTTTCCATTTATCTTCAAACAGATTAGGAGGGATGGGGAGAGAGAGAGAGAGAAACATCGATGCGAAAGGGACACATCAACTGGTTGCCTCCTGTGCGACCCGGACCAGGGCCAGGGACGAACCACAACCGAGGTACATGCCCTTGTCCAGAATCAAACCCGGGTCTCATTGGTCCGTGGGCCGACGCCCTAACCACTGAGCCAAACCGGCCAGGGCCCTCTTTAAAAAATCAATTTTAAAAAAAGTATTAAACATGTTAATAGAACATAGACCATAGATATTTACATCAGATTTAAAAAAACACATCAGATTGTTAAATGTACAGTGCACAAGAAGATGGAGTGGGAGGGGACACATATTTTTTTAAGTAGTAAGATTTTTTAAATTTTAACTCCATTTTTGTTTTAGAATAAATGATCATGAGAACTGTGCATCATTGCTCCTTGGGGCCATAGATTCCAGTATTGTCAATTGTAGAGATGACAAAGGCAGGTAAGTGACCCTAAAATGGCATGCCTCTTTTCTTGATGAATCTTACTGTGCTTGTGGCTGCAGAGTGGCCAGACATCTTTTTATTTTTTTAATTGAAAACGTGATATATAAGCATGATTTTTAAAAAAATTAAATATTATAAATGGTATATAATTAAAAGAAATTTTCCTCTTAGCCCAGAGGGCCCAGCCTCTTCTACTGAGGAAGCCATTTAAAACTGTTCTTTCCAAGTGTTTATATTCTCTTCAATATTTTCTATACATAACTACAAGCATATGTAAAAATACATGTTCTTTATATGCAAATGGAGCATTCTATAGCAATGTTTTGCTTTTAGTATATCCTGGAGTTCTTCCCATTCTAAAACCTTGAGATTTACCATGTTCTTTTCAAAAGCTGCATATTAGTCATTTGAATGGCTATATTATAATTTAATCAGCTTGCCCTCTGTGGAAGAATATTTAGGTTGTTTCCAGTATTTTGCTGTTTCAAAGAGTGGTGCAGTTCATATGTGTCTGTTCATATGACCCAAGCGTATCAAGGAGGTGAAATCCTAGAAGTGGAATTACTTGGTTAAAAGGCCAATAGTTTTTGATTTTGACAAATAATGCCAAGTTGTCCTCCCCCAAAATCAACCCTCCATATTAGATGATATGGGCTTTCAAAAAAAAGCCAATTATCTACAAATTTAAGGTGTAATTTTGAAAATATCTTAATCAAAGGGGAGAGAAAAGTCACTGGACTCAAGATTAGAGCGGTCAATAACGATGCTAATTTCATTATCAGGGCCACCACCTATATCCCCCACATAGGTGACACTTCAGTGTCCACCCTGAATGTCCTTCAGAGGGGGTCTGATCATTATCTCTGTAAACTGAGATGTTTTAAATCCCTAACACAAAACCCTGCACATGTTTCTCTGGCATTTCCAGAAAGAGAGTGTGTTAAGCTTAACTCATACCTGTTTTCCATGTTAGGACGCCGCTTCATGCAGCAGCCTTTGCTGACCACGTGGAGTGCTTGCAGCTGCTTCTGAGACACAGCGCTCAGGTGAACGCAGCCGACGACGCCGGGAAGACGGCCCTGACCATGGCTGCGGAGAACGGGCAGGCCGGCGCTGTGGGTATGTGCCTGCGCACGGACTTGGCGCTGATGCCTGTCCAAAACAGAAGTCCTGTAACATCAAGAAATCAGTTCCGCCCTGGACAGAGAGTCCTGGGTTCAGTTCCCGCTAAGGGCACGTACCTCGGTTGCAATTTGTCCCCGGCCCCGGTTGGGGTTGTGTGGGTGGCAGCCAGTCGATGTGTCTCTCTCACATCGATGTTTCTCTCTCTCTCTTCCTCCCTCCCCCCCCCCACTCTATCTGAAGATATATGCAGAAATGTCCTCAGGTGAGGATACAAAATAAAAAAAAAAGAAAGAAATCAGTTCCTCTCTTAGTACATACCTATAAAAAGTCCAACATATCATATACGCCACCTGACCCTACTTGCTCATTGTCTACAGTCCCGTTGCTGGATTGTTGATGGACTTTATCAAAGGGAGCCAACCTTTCTGCAGTGAAACCTCTTGACATTTAGAAACCAGATGTAACAACAGATTCATTTTACCTGGAAATAAAACTGTAAAGACAGTTAAAATTAATGCCTATACACCTTGGATTTGGATAGAACAAATGTGGCAATCAATTGTTCCTTTTTTTCGTTAAAAACATTAAATAGGATTATGTGAGCTGTACAAATTTAAATATGTTATTGTTTCTGTAGTAACATCTTCAAAATGTGTGTAATTAGCATGTAGTCTAAGTAACTTACTTCTGTTTTTTTCTGTAGATATTCTGGTGAACAGTGCCCAGGCTGATCTGTCTGTAAAGGATAAGGACTTGAACACTCCCTTACATTTGGCTTGTAGTAAAGTATGTATAATGAATCTGAAACACTGTTATTTAGTGTTAATAATAATAATACCACCACATACATTCTATCTCAAAAGTGTGTATCATGGCTCTTAATTAAGATGTACCTTGCCCCAGGATGTTGTCAACTCTAAGCGGTATCAAAGGAGGAAAAGCAAAGGGCAGGCCCGCACGGGTGGAGAAGGAGATGCTTTTCCTGGCATTCCACCTGCACGCTTGCTGCAGTCTGTCTTGATGCTGCCGCTGTATCTGTCTCCATGTTGTGGTGCCACACTGTGTTTCTAAACACGTTAGGACCTTAGATATGTGGCTTCTAAGATATAAGCAGTTCCACTTTTTTTTCATCTGAAGGCATGATAATAACACAGCCCCAAAAATACTCTCCTATGAGGCAAATAAATGTGTTCATGTGCATTTCTACCCTCTCCCTTTTTTCTGGTGCATAGTTCAATGCAAAGAATGAATTTGTGTTTTTTTTTTAAGTAGCATTGTGTTCACATGTAGTTCAGGGTCTCTGCTTCAGTAAAAAATAAATGGTACATATGAATATATGATTTTACAAAAGTGGGATCATACTGTTTACAACCTGCTTTTGTTACTGAATCATATATTATGAATATCTTTCTTTTATAATGTTTTAGAAGATGTGTGGTATTCTCTACCTTAGGAATGTGCCATTCTTTATACAACCCATCTGCTCGGTTAGACATTTGCTTGTTTTCAAATATAAGCTACTATAAATAATACTAACTGTGGAGAATTTTTTTTTTTAGGAATCCTTGTTTCTTTAAAATAAATTCCTAAATGTGAAATTATTGAGCTTGAGGCCATGAACATTTTAAAGACCAAATTACCCTGTAATGAAATCACACCATTTACATTCCACCACTAGTATATCAGAATGAAACCTCCATGGACATTTCCAAAATTACATGTAAGGGTCTCCTTTATAGGCATTATAGTATGATGCCAGTTGACACCAGTGATGGCGGTTTACTTCCATATAGTTATGGTATTAAAGGTTTTATCTATACCAGTGGTACCAGCGGGCTCAGCTGTTCCTTTCATTGGTTGCATTTTCTCACTTCATGTTCTGGGAAGCCCATGGGAACCACAAAAAGTGCTCACTTTCATAAGGTTTGTTTCAAGATGTAGTTTTCACGGGTATAAGTGCAATGCTTGTCAAATGTTATTGTGCCATTGAATCACCTGAGGATACTGTTAAAATTCAGCTTCTGATCTAGTAGGTCTGGAGTGGGGCCTGAGAGTCAACATCTCTAAGTCCCAGGTGATGCTGATACTGCTGGTCACAAGGGCTCAGGAAGCTGTGACCCTTAACGGAGCATAGGCCTGAGACTGAAAGCATCTCTGATTGGTCAATAAAAATTATCAACTGCCTATTGTCATAAGATGCAGAGATCATTTCCCCTGGTTGAAGAAGAAATGGATAAGCTTTTTTCAAAAGGAATCATCTTATAATATAAAGCAGTAAATAATGAGTGATAGATGTAAGCAAATTCCAAGGATATATGGATCACTGAAGTGGTTGGTAATTGAAGACTTGAGGAAGAAGATGGGACTTGACTTATATTTAAAAAGTAATGTTGAAGGATACTTCTAATTCTACTCTCTGTTTACCAGCTGACCTAGCGGAACTGGTATCTGTTTCAGCTCTCTGGACATTAATTCTACAAGTTATCCTAGAAATATTTCAGATCAGATTTATATTAACCAAGTCCTAATGAACCTCATTTAGAATCTTGGAGAATCTAGGGCCCTTTGACTGTTTGCTTTTCAGAAGAAAAAAGAATTACTCAGACGATGGCCTTATAAAATATATATATAGACAGAGGGCATTCATTTTAAATTTAAAGCATAATTAAGTGATTGTTCCAGAACTTTTCAATATCTCTGTCCTGTGTTTCTTATCATTTTTTTTCTTTATTAGGGTCATGAAAAATGTGCCTTGTTAATACTTGACAAGATACAAGATGAGAGCCTTATTAATGCAAAAAATAATGCACTGCAGACGTAAGTGTGACGACTCAAGTTTGACTCAGACCCGAATTCATAGTCATTTATTTAACAAATATTAAGAGCTTGCTTTGTGCCAGGCTAGAGCTGGGGGACACAGTGCTGAAAGACAGGCCTGGCTTCTTCATGAAGTTTAGTCACAAACCTACCAATGCAGACCAAGCTAGACATTTTTAGCTAGAATCTCTGTGTTACTATGCCTTCATAGAAATTTGTGAGATCACCCTGGCCGGTTTGGCTCAGCGGTTAGAGCGTCGGCCTGCGGTACAGAGAGACCTGGGTTTGGTTCCCGCTAAGGGCATGTACCTTGGTTGCAGTTTGTCCCCGGCCCTGGTTGGTTGTGCGGGTGGCAGCCACTCGATGTGTCCCTTTCACGTCGATGTTTCTCTCTCTCTCTTCCTCTCTCTCCCTCCCACTCTATCTGAACAAAAAATGAAAAAAATGTCCTCAGGTGAGGATAAAAAAAAAAAAAAAGAAATTTGTGAGATCTGTGTTTTTCTTTGCTGATATTTCTATGGTAATATTATAAATTTAGTGGGTAGTTAAAAAATCTTATGGGCTGACATATTTGGGAAATCTTTGTATAAATGTATTAGCGTTATGTATTCTTACTGGAAAATGACAGTTTTACAAATTAGGTTCCCAGAATATATTTGAAGAGTTTCTAAGCTATTTGTCTTAACATTTTAATGTAATTTAGTGTCATCCTGAGTGTAAAGATCTAAAAGCTGCTTCAGCCCTGGCCGGGTGGCTCAGTTGGTTGGAGCATCTTCCTGTACACCAAAAGGTCACAGGTTTGATTCCCAGTCAGGGCACATACCTAGGTTATAGGTTCGATCCCCAGTCAATAGATGTTTCTCTCTCCCCCTCCCCACTTCCTCTCTCTCTAAAATCAATTGAAAACAAACACATATCCTTGGTTGAGGATTAACAAAAACAATAATAATAAATAAATAAAAGCTGCTTTATTTTCTATTTTAGGAAATTACATATTTGTTTTAAGAGTGAAAGAATAGCTCTGGCCGGTTTGACTCAGCGGTTGGAGCGTCGGCCCATGGACCAGAGAGTCCCGGGTTCAGTTCCCGCTAAGGGCATGTACCTCGGTTGCAGTTTGTCCCCGGCCCCATGGGGTTGTGTGGGTGGCAATCAGTCGATGTGTCTCTCTCACATCGATGTTTCTCTCTCTCTTCCTCCCTCCCTCTCTCCTTCCCGTTCTATCTGACGATAAATGCAAAAATGTCCTCGGGTGAGGATAAACAACAACAAAAAAAAAAGTAAAAGAATATTAGGATCTGTTTCATTAATATTCTCAGGGAATATATAGCAGCATATACTGGGCTTGACATATTCTTTAAGGTGTTCTAAATTTGGTAAAATATTTAGTAATAACAAGGAGATTTGAGATTATAGTTATGGGTGATATTAAACAGTCATATTGATGAACTGTGTGGAACAGTGATTCAAATGCTGGAGTGGAAATCACGGGGTAAGGAACCTTCTAGAAAACACACTAGAGCTTGTGTTCTTCTGGCTTTCTCTTTACTGTCATCGGGGTTGTTTAGATGCAGAGTAATATCTGGGGAGAAATCTGGGCAGACATGGAAGAACTGTTGGGTCATTAGCACTTAGAAAACATCGGATCAACAAATCTCTTTTTAAGTAAAAACTTTCGTATACTATTCATGGATTCTTAAGTACTGTCTTCCTGTTAACAGCACAGGCTGCCCACATGACCCGTGCTCACACAAATAGTTCCCCAGCTGACGCTCCGTGTTCTCTCCTCAGACCCCTCCACGTGGCTGCGCGCAATGGCTTGAAGGCCGTCGTGGAAGAGCTGCTGGCCAAGGGGGCCTGTGTCCTCGCTGTCGATGAAAACGGTGAGTGGAGAAAGTAAACGATTACTGCAGGCACCTTCCCTGTGCTGTGACGCTGGAGGAAAGGAGAAATACAGGAGCTAGTTAAAAAGGCAGGAACAATTCTCTCCCCCGTGGAAGCTCCCTGTGTGTGAGAAATCAAACAAGGATAATCTGTCCTGTCTGTCTTTGTAAAACACAGTCTACCTGTGGCCCTCCCACTGCCTTCCATTCTGCATGTGATGTCAGCAGCTGGTGTCTAACTCCTCAGCGTGGTGGTTGAAATATTTTAGACACACTAAAAAGCTTTCAACTTGGCATTCGCGATTCTGACTGCATACGCTGAAGAGTTAGGGATTACACATCATTAGTGCATGCTCCAGGGCTCACGTAAAAACCAGGTCTCTGTATTTCAGTTCATTCTGAGATCAAACCTTTTTTTTTTTTTCTCTTTTAAAGAACAGATCAGAACGCATACTCCCAGTATGGATATTTAAGGAACGTGAATAAAAATTTTAAATTAATGTCTAGGCTTGAAACTTCTCTTGATCTATATATAACGTTCCTTTTCTAAACGAACCAACTCCAAACAGAAGCTTTCTACTCCGTAAGAAATGGTGAACACTAGAATTGTATTAAGCTTCCATTTTAAGCACAATGCCTTGGGGAGCAAAAGAGGGACTTCTGGATATTTATGAATTAAGTAAAATTTTTCAATGTGGCATTAATCATGGCATTTAATTAAAGTATTATAACAAAATGTATTAACATAACTCAATTAACTGCTTATTACAGGTATTGGAATTAGCAGCTCATGCCTATTTCTCAGAAGTAAGCAGCCATATGGACATCATTAGCTAACTCCTGTTAGTTTTGGTTTTGCAGCCCCATTTACCCTAGCATGTTCCCCGCTCTGTCCCCAACCTGACTCATCTAGGAGGCGCAGAAAGTTCTCTGTTACTCCATCTCTTTGGCTTTCCTGCCTCACCTTCCCTCACCTTCTAATCACCATCGTAAACCTTGGGGTTGGCGTGCAGAGGCCCCCAGCTTTTCTCCACAATGACCAGAGAGACCAGAATACATTAGTTTCGCTTCTCTGGTGTCAGTCGGATACAGCTGAGGCTCGGCCAGCCGGGAACAACCTTGGGCCAGTAGAGCTGTGGCTGTCTCCCTGCTTAGCTGCCTCCCAAAGACCGGGAACATTCGGGGCGATTCAGGACAGCACTACAATCACGCTTCCTTCACTCGTCACAGACCTTTGTGGACTAGGGTGTTAAGATATCTGCCCATTCTTTTTTGTTTTTATACCAGAGGAGGAATCATCTGTTAAGATGGGTGAAGGGGGCGGGGAGCAGAAATGAGGTCGAGTGCTGATAAACAAGACAACGAAAAGCTGTTTTATTGAGCCAGTTCCTCTGAATAAATGAGTGAGTAGTCGTAGGAACTTTGGCCAGCAGAGAGGACAGGGTCCCCCTTTCAGGCCAGTAGAATGAAGGTGGAATAAGGTGGTAACTCTTTCCCCATGCACCTGTTTCATGCTTTGAGATCATTTTCCCCTCTGGACTGCACCCATCAAATCTAAATGGTGGAGAATGACATGACTGTGTCAACCATAGCAATTTTCCCACATCCGCTACGTTTAGGTCAGCAGCGTTACTATTTTTAAAATTCTGTTAAGTTTCTTTTGAATGATACTACATTTTTAATTACAAGCAACCAGTGCCTTCCTGTGTCTGATCTACTCAAATGATTGCATTTGTCTAGAGCCAGTTCATTGTTGTGTACGTCATGTAAAGTATATATACATAAAGTGACAAAGCTGCGCGACTCACTATTATAGACATCTGATTTTTAGTATCTTTTCTAATCGGACACGCGATTACCTACGATGGAAAGTCATTGTTCTCAGAATGAGAGTGCTCTGGCCCAAGCCTGAGGCGCATGGTGTGAGTGTGTGCGCTCGCCCGTGGAAACACCTTCCTGGTTGTCCTGTTGCTGTTTTCTGTGGAATTGCATCCCATCCCCACCCCACCCCCTCGTGTTTCTGTTCCCTAGATGAAGACTGGAATTCTGCCTAACTTTGGTAATATAGTGCTTGTTGTTGTGATGTAAGCTAAAAAAATCCCCCAAACCCTCCATAAAATGTTCCCCCCTCCAGTCCTCTCTAGTCTCACCCCTAGCATGAAGTCACTCCTCCTTTTGCCTGGCATGATTTCTAACTCAACATACATCTCCGTGTGTGAGGTCGTAGGAGATGTACTGTGGAATGCCCCCGCCCCCTGGGTTGCCCGGACTAACCACTGCCTTGTCTGCATTTACGCCCAGGTCACACCCCGGCCCTGGCTTGCGCGCCTAACAAAGACGTGGCTGACTGCCTGGCCCTCATTTTGGCTACCATGATGCCTTTCTCTCCTTCCAGTACAATGACGGCTGTCAACTTCGTTTGTTTTAAAAAAGACAATTTGAACAGGACGACCCTCTCCAATCTGGGTAGCATGGTTAGCCTGTGCAGTAACAACGTAGGCTCGGAGGATGGGTACAATGAAAATGATTCTGATTCGGAAACGTTTTGACTTTGGACTATAGAAGTTTTTCCTTGATCAAGCATGTTGGAGAAAGGGAAAGAAGCTTGAATTCCGGGTTTATGTTGTGTTCAAGTATTATTATGGGCCCGAGCTACCAGAATCCAGTAGAGAAAGAATTAATCAAACAGAGAGGGCAGCTAGGCTCCAGGACAAAGCATTCACACAGAGGGGCCCCAATTTTGATTGGTTTCATGTTTTCCTTAGATCTAAGATATTTTTGTGAAAGTCTACCTCTCATTTTAAGTAAGGGATTAAAAAATGCATTTAATTCTTTTTCTTTGAGGATAAAGCATCGAGAAGGAACTGTTGTTCCCCACGAAGAGGTTTTTGTTTTTTGGTTTTTTTTCCATGTACTCACTTGGCAGTGAGTGGTCAGAAGTGTATCCATGTGACATTCATGTCCCCAGGGAGGGGAAGGAAAGGCTAGATGGGAAATGCCTCAAACCTCTTCTCACTTTAATGTTTACTTCCTCATTAGAAGCCAAAGGTAAAAGTGTTTATCTTCAGAAATAATGCCTGTAATAATCTTTTTAAGGGAGTCCAATTATTCATGTCCTCTCTATAGTAAGCACTTAAATATCCAGAACGTCTTTCTGAGGATATTTGTTAAAGTTGCCAGATGAAGGGGGAAAATTCATTGAAAACTGAGCTTACTTTTTTCATTTAACACAAATACGGCACCCACTGCTCCCCATCACAAGCCTGTGACTTGTTTCCACCCGAGTGACTGAGTCCAAACCTGTCTAATAATGTTTCAAGTGAAAATTATATTGCACCAAAACTGAGACTTATGCAAGTTTAATATGAAACGACCCTTTATTGATTCGTCCTTAAATCAAAATAGTAACTTTTAAAAACATCACGACCATCAGCATTGTTCCATAGTAAAATGTTCAGTGAGCGTCTCAGTCAAGGTCATGCCAAGTGAGCGAAAGTGTGACTGCAACAGGGAACAAAGAAAGTAAAAGCAGGTGGTAGAAATGGGTGATGTGGAAATTACAGCCAGTTGATAGTTGCTTGATGATGAAATCAACCTAGTGAATACTGTGTCTGCTCCCTCTGCCAAAGCTTCTAGGTCAAATGGACCCCGTTCCGCACCTGGAAGAGCTGTGCAAAAGGAAGAATGAGACTCTTTAAAAATTATTCACATACACATGTGCACATATATGTATACATTTATGTCTGCATTTCATCAACCAGCTACACACGAGGACCAAAATGCTTCAGTCTAAAATGGAAGATTTAAACGGTTTTTCTTCAAAGTGAAAGTGAGACCTGAAGTAGCTTTTCTATGGAGTTAAAATGTAGTCTTTTTGCGTAACAGTCTTTGTTGTATTTTATATTTCTTATGACAGAGATTTCTAGTTGATGGCTTAACATTTATAACTGATGATGTGTTGACCACGGCTTATTTTTTTGCCAGACTAGGGAAAATGTTCATATACTTTTGATGTAAATGTGTTTATATTTATTTGAAATGAAACAAATGCCGAGGAAGAGTCTTTTGTTCTCTCTTTTCATTGCTGTGTGTCTTACTTGGAATAACAAAAAAGCAGAAAGACACACAGGGCCCTCCCTGGGCTGGCCAGCATTTCCACTGCTGAGGTTTCCAGCCCATCCTCGGGACCTCCCACATTGACTGGAGAGGGGTGCAGCGTCCATCGCTCAGCCCCAGTCTGTGGCCAGCTTAGAGCTTAGAAGACCTTGGAGTCCTACGCTCTTCTGCCCGATGAAAACCGAAGCAGGTGGCGCACCGTATGCACAAAGGTGACCTAAAGAAAGGTACAGAGATGATCCCAAATTCACTGAAACCTCACATGGTCTCAGTAACCTCACGGGAAACCGTATCAGTGTGTGCGCACGTGTACCAAGAGAAGAAATGCAAATCACCAGCTCATGCTATTTTCCACTTGAGGAAGAGACAGGAAGGAAACCTTGCATTAGGGGAGTACTGTCTGACCATTTTATAATCAGTTCCATTTCACCCTGGAAATTTCCGTGTCGTAGTGTATGTGAGATATTTTTATAACAGTGTTCTATCATATCTGGATCAAACACAGATACTGTATTATATTTTTCATCTAAATGGAAAAGACTTTAATCTCACTCTTTTAATATCCTGGATTTAATTAAAAACTCACGTTGGGTTCTTCACAAATGAGAACTTGTTCAGAGGACTTATAAAATTGGTATTAATTTTACTGAAAATTTCAGCACCACCAACATTGTATTTTAATTCCCTCCCTTCCTCTGTATCTTTTTGTTTGCTCAGAGAAGGTGAATTTTTTTAAAGTAGATAGATTGCTAATGCGTAATAACGACCTTCTCGTTACCAAAACACTGACGATAAGAGACCCAACGCCGAGGAGCCCGACCACTGCGGTGTCTTTTTCTGGAAGTGAATGGAAATCTTGCTCAGTTGGTGTTGGAGGCAGGGAAGGAAATGCCTGCTTTCGTGGTGAAGCAGCGTTGACACGTTTGCTGTAGAACCTCACAGAGAACAAGGACTGTCGCCGCAGCAGCGCCGGCCCGGTTGCCTCCGTGGAGCTGCGCGGTGACTTCCCCTCTCCTGCTCACAGAAAGAAGGGGGACAAAGGAGCCACACGAAACCATGCTTGCTCTGAACTGTTCACGGAACCAACCTTCCCTCTTTCTCCCTCCCCCCAAGACCATTTTTTTCCTTTAAGAAATGACTTTCAAAACTCTGAGTTCTGTGTTTTTCAAGTACATCTCTTAGAAATAAAATTAGATTTGCAAAGCAGCTTTCTAAGAAAAAGAAAGAAAAAACCAGAAAACATTGTGCTTTTCATGGAGTCTTAGTTGTTTAGTGCTTTTCCCTAAATGTGTTATTTTTAGACTGTATTTTAACCACAGCCACAGGGATCATGTTTCATTGCACTTAACCTATTTGCCAGTGTCTGCCTATCCTTGGTAAATACATTACTATCTCCAAATTGCCTAAAATCTGCTATGATTCTACAGTAAATAGCTCAGGGGATTTCTATGTATCACTACTAAAAGGGCACCATAGTATGTTTTGGTACTTTAGGCAGTAAACAGCTGCTTGATTTATTATTTTATTATTAAATTAGAACAAGAACATCAAATGGATTTGCTGCACTAGCTATTCTTTGTACTGTTGAGCAACTGGGTTTGCTTATCTGTTGTGTTGGTTGAAGAACTCATCCTTTTTTTTGGTCTTGTAGTATGAAGTTAGAGTGCCTTTTTATATTTGTATATTCTGAAAATGTTCTGTGAAATGTTTTGTATTTTTTTTTATTTGAGTGTTATCAGAGCAATATAATGCCAGTGAATTTTCATTTCAGCCTTTCTTTGAATGTATAAAGTGTCTTTTCTCCTATTTCCCCTTTTACCTGCTTTGAAATGGAAATGAAAATGCCGAAGTTTTCTCTAGGAGTTACGTTTGATTTTGCAGTGCTAAAATGCTTTCTTCTTACAAAACTGTAAACCATAGGTCAGTGTTATAAGGAAAAGCGTTTTAAGATAGTGACAATCTGAGTGTGTGTACAAAATGTAATTCTATGCGTTTTTTATGCAGTGATCTAAAATCTCAATGCAAATATCTTTTGTTGGGTAGTTTGTCTATGTATTTTATGCTTTAGCATGTGCAATATATCTTTGCAAAGCACGATGATACAAATCTGGTGCCAGTGTTATATTTTGCATAACATATTTGTAACAGCATAAAATATTGTTTGATGATTTCAGTGGGATTTTGTCTGTAATGTTTTCTTATGTAAATTGGAGTTGAATGACTCTGGTAAATGTCATGACTGTAAAAATGAGGAAAATGACTTTTAGTTCAGTGAATGACTTTGAACCAATCTGAATCTTCTCAAGCACAGTTTAATACTTTTTCAACTACTGAATGCTAATAATGTAATGAAGTACTTAACTGTAATATACTATGGAAATGCATTCAGATGGTTATTTTTACAAATAAAAACGGTACAAATATTGTCACAGTTTCTGTTGTCTTTAATTTTTCCAATCTGTGCTAATTTTATCAATTATTCGGCTAATTTAAATCTTTAGTCCCTCCACCAAAGCCAAATTAACCTTAACTTTTTAAAATAAATAAGATAGAAGTGTATATCCAGATTTGCTACTCCTGTTCATATCATCACAATTAGAGAAACGTGTATGTTTGTGTAGATTATATTTATTTATGCCTCTGACTTTTGTCGTAAAAGATTTGAGCTGGCTTGTAACAAAAGACGTGATAAACTAGCAGTAGAAAAATTAAGACAGGAACAAAGAATACAGACAAATATGGGAACTATAAAATTTAACACAGTGGCTGTGACTGAACTTGAGTTTGCTCTAAGCTCCCTTGTGCTCAAGGTAAGAGGGAAAATGTGACTGATTGTCTTGATCACATCTATCAGAAAGGAAGAAGCCTGTGAGGTCCTCAAAACTGTGAACTCAGCCATACTTACCTTTGTTGTTGCCACCACTACCCACCTGCTTCATAGCAACACAAGACCCAACTTCTTTTCACTATTCCCAAAGGTATATATAGAATGTTCTCTCCATCTCACCATCAAAATGTCTCCCCTTGAGTCGTAATTTCAGGGACAGTCTCTAGAAGTACTAAGGAACATTAAGTACTAAGGAAATTCCTAATGATGGAATTTCCAACTGATGAGAAAAAGATTTGGGGGCGGAGCTTTCTGAGTTCCTCAAATCACAGGGTCATAGAATGTTCACAGTTCTTACAGTCTTGCCCATTCCATCACTCTCATTTTCATGAAAACACTGAATCCCAGAGAAGTTATATAATTTGTTCAAATGTGTGTACACAAATATCCAGTGATCTGAATACACAACTTGTGCCTGTAGATATTCTCTCTTCTGTGCCATCCTACAAAAGTAATATTTTGTGGTGGTTATTGTTTTTGTTGTTTTTTTATCCTCACCCGAGGACATTTTTGCATTTATCCTCAGATAGAGCAGAAGGGACAGAGGGAGGAAGAGAGAGAGAAACACCGACGTGAGAGAGAGACATCGAGTGGTTGCCACCCACACGACCCCAACCGGGGCCGGGGACAAACTGCAACGAGGTACGTGCCCTTAGCGGGAACCGAACCCGGGACTCTCTGGTCCGTGGGCCGACGCTCTAACCACTGAGCCAAACCAGCCAGGGCTGTGGTTGTGTTTTTTTAATTATTATTATTTTTCCTAGAAATGTTCTGAGATGTTGCACTCTGTCCTGTCCTTATTCAAATACACAAATCGGTGTGTTTTTCAGTTTTGAAGATTATAAAGCATGAATCATACCCCAGGTGAGTACTTTCTGTAGTTTAGAGCAGACTGGGAGATATGAGTTATCTAAAGCTGTGTAACAAATTACCCCAAAACTTAGTTACTGGAAACAACAAATATTCGTTACCTCACAATTTCTATGAGCTATGAGTCCGGGTGTGGTTTAGTTGGGTCTTCTGCCACATGGTCCCCTCCCAGGCTGTAACTATGGTGTTGACCAGGGAAAGAGTAATTTGGAAGCTCGCTCATTTGGTTGGTGGACCAGGTTTCAGTCCTCATGGCTGCTGGCTGCCTGGTTCCTGGCCAGCGGGCCTTTCCGCAGGGGAGCGCACAGCATGGCAGTTTGCTTCATGAGAGTGAGCGCACAGAGAGCCAGAGAGGGAAGAAGCAGACAGACGTCACAGCTTTTTAACTGATCCCGAAGTGACACCTGTCATTTCCCCATCTTCTGTTCATTAGAAAGCCGTCACTAGGTCCAACCCACACACAAGGAAAGGGGATCACCAAAAGTGCAGTACCAGGAGGCAGGAATCACTGGGGGCCATTTCGGAAGCTGTTTACCACAATGGGTCTGTCACAGTGTCTTTCCAAAGTATAATATCACTAGGATAACTTCTTCCTAGGCATTGTTAAGGAAATTATTTACTTCACTTCCTTTTTCAAGAAAAAATGTAGAGATTCCTTAATTTCACTTGTGCTCTTATAAGCAAGCAGGAAGAGGATAATGACCCCCGCTGCAGTGATTACAACGTTGGACCTTGATGTGGCACTTTGTCTCCAAGCTGCTTGTCAAAGGAACCCTCTCTACTTCCACTCAGTCAGGAGAGAATCCTGAACATCTGTCCCTCACTTAACGCACGTACTGTGTTCCAGAATTATCTTGCAAGGCACAAAGGCTTTAAGCTAAAGGCTATTAACATAACATAAAAATATTGTGGGTAAAAGTGCTGTGTGAATTGTCTCTTAAGCCAATTTCATACTGAAGCTACATTTGGTGTAAAATATAAAGCAGCAAAGATAATGGCTCTGCCATTCATTAATTTTCGAGCACTCCCAGGGATGGTTGGAAATGTGTGGGCATTTGTGGCTGGCACAACGATGGGGCAGGAGGGGTTGCTACTAGCATTTACTAGGCCAGGGATACCAGCCTGGGGTATAAGGACCCCACCCTCAATACCAGCACTCCCCCAACTCACTGCTCATCTACTTCCTCTCGTTTCTGAATCATTTCTTCATCAATGTATTATTGGTGAAACCAGTCATATTTTAAAATTATTTTCACAAGGAATTATATAAACAGGTTCTAATGCACATCCTCTCGTAAAGAGCTCTTACAAAGTTAAGAACAAAAACTTCAGAAGTAATGTTGAATATATGTTCCCAGGTTGTGTATTTTTCCATGAGAGATTGCATGCAGGTGAGTGGGAAAAAGTGCTGCACAGATTTGAGACATATTTTTACTTTTTTTGTTATTAAACACACAAAAGCGTGCCCATGTTTTATGCAAGGGATCATAGCATCTACTTCACGGGTGGGGAGCCCTGCCCACAAAGCGGGGCCCTTGGCCCACCATCTCGTAGCGAGATCTGCACACACAGCACTATTGCACCACATGGTATAGGATACCAATTTCTACCTTTAAGTGTCCATTTAATGAAGCATATTTGAATTCTAGGGGAGTTTTGTAATTTTCAAAAGTAAAAACATTGAAGCAGCACTTAGAGCCCCCCAAACTTACCTGTGTTTATATTCCGTTGATAAAGCACCCAGCAAGTCTGAGAACTTTAATAACTTGTATATGTCTTATAGTTAGGTTTCCTAAGAAGTAGAAACATTTAAACTCCAGATCTTAATGACAAGAAGTTGCCAGCAATATAAAGATCAGAAGAGAAAACATTCTAGGGAGAGGGAGGGGCCAGGGCCAACACCCAAAGGCAGGAATGAGCTCACCATGTTCCAGGAGCAGAAATGGGGCCAGAGTGGCTAGAATCTTGTGGGGTAGTGGAGGGTGATATGATATGAGATCAAGAGCTATCTAAGGTCAGAGCTTAGAATACTTTGTTAGCCAGAAGAAGAGCTTTTATTTTATTCTGAATGTAATACAAATCCACTGGAGAAATAGAAGCAGAAAAATGGCCGTGGTCCTGTTTCATTTTTAAAAGGTCACTCTGGCTGCTGTAGAGAGCAAGAGAGGAACCCTACTGACCGATCAGGTGGCCACTGCAATAGTCTAGACAAGTAGACATAGTCGCTCAGATTGATGTGGCAACAAGGGAAATGGAGGGAATGTGGCACATCCTGGGTATTCTTGAAGGTGGAGTCGACAGTGTACTGATGTGTCATGTCAAGTAAACAGTCTAGAGTTTGCGGGAGATGCTGGGACTATGGTCATGTGAAATTATAGATGACCAGAGGGGATTGCCTTGGGAATACATTGCGAGAGAGAAAAACACTATACTGTGGGCACTCCAGTATTTAGAAGTCAACAAGAGACCAAGATATTTCCAAAACCGGGGAAAGAAAGAATGTGAAGGAAGAAGGAGTTGCAGTTGTATCTACTGTCTTAATTGCTCCTGGGAGGTCAAATAAGATATGACAGGTAGAGACCATTGGATTCGTCAACAGAGTCTACTAGTGACCTTTGCAAGAACAGATGCATCAGAGTGGTTGGGACAACAATCCAAAGAGGGTGGATTGAGGAGAGAAAGAGGGAAAGGTGAAATCAAGAAGAAATACAAGGCAGCAGCCAGAAGACGAGGTGGACACCAGATGGTGTATTTGTTTTTAAGGTGGGAGATGCTGTAGCGTGTCGATGCCAGGGGGCTATCTGGGAGAGAGCAGGCAGAAGGTCTGAGAAAGTAATTTTGGAAAGAATTAGAGCAGCGGAGGAGGATTGCTGAGTAGGGCTTAGTACGTTTGAGATTTATGACCATAGTTTTAAAATGATACCAGTTATCCTGGTGGATTTTTTCATTAAATATTTAGGTACATGTGTAGTGTAAGAAGAGAGTAGAATGTATCAGGGATAGAGCTTTGCAGATAAGTCTGAGGGGAGCTATGGAACTACAGTGGTTTCATGGAGTCTAAGCTGGTTAAGGAGGGAGTGAAGCTATGAGGGCGGTGATGCGTAGTGGAAACGTGGTAGAATCACTGCACTGAAGGTCTTGCTAAGACGGAGGAATTGCTGAGTGGTTGCACCAGAGTTGGTGAGGTAACATGGGGTGCTCAAAGTCAAGATTTCGGAGTGGTGCAGTTTTTGTGATGACAAAGCCAAAGACATAACCCCAGGAGTGGGTGGTTGAGGAAAATTGAAGGAAAAGGCTTTGGAGGTGAAAAAGTCAAAGACTGACAACGTTAACAACGGGCTCAAAAGCCATTTAAGATAGAATTTGGCAAAACTGATGAGAAGATTTGGCCACTTCAACACATCTATCATCAGATACTTTAAGTAGACACACACTCAGAGCTGATTTTTTACCAGACTGAGGTTTGGTTACAGGATTAAGATCAGGCTTTTAAAAAAGTAAGAGTGGTCAAGTGCATTTCTGTTTAAAAAAAAACAGCAACAACCAGACCTTAACTATAACACAATGACAGGCTTTATGACCATATGGTTTAACCTAAATGTGTTACGAGGCTCTCCAGAAAACGTGGCAGATGGCTAAGAGCTGCAGGATGAACAAAAAGAGTGTGTGCGTCGCATATCTGAGTGATAACAATGAGACACTGGATACTTCCCAGTGGGCCTTCCACAGAGGACAAAGGACTAAAATCACTGGACTTCTCTATTGCTCTTTGGGAGACAATTAAATCTGCTTTAAAATGTTAAGTTCTCCTGAAATCTCAATTTTTAAAAAATAATTAGAAAGCTAATTTGGCTTTGTAATTGCCTTTTGAATTTCTTTTTTTTTTTTTTCTTTTGAAATGATTTCTCCATTTCTAAATCCACGCCCTGGTTTAATTGTACATTTCTCTTCAGGCCTGAGATTTACCACTTGCTATTTTACTATGATTTAAAATCTATAAAAAAATTTTGTCAGAGGAATGTTACCTGATAATTAACTGATTTTCTGCTTAACTTCATTCGCAAGGGTCTACCCATTAGCATGTAAATTTTGATTAGACTGCTGGGCCCTTTGTGTTTTGGCATCAGTGCTAAAAAAGCTGATAAAGGGCTCAGTGGGTGCCATCTGGAAGCTTTGTGATGTCACAGCTGACACTAGAAATTAGATTGAAAGAACTAATTAAATTCTCACAATATATTTCAGATATTGAAAAAGAAAAACCTGTCAGGGTGCTTACAATATTTCCTAGAGATAAGAACATATTTTCTAGAATATCTTGACGATCCACCCTCATTTCCTTTACTGTCAGCCTCGTGATCGAATAGTGACCTGATAGCGCAGACAGAGGACATCCTTATTAAACTACTGATTGTGACCAGAACTTTTGAACACCAAATAAAAACCACCTTCCTGAATTACTCAGGCTGCTTTTCAAAGTGAAGTGAATAATGAAAGAGCCACACTCTCCGAGCGCTTCACGTGTGTTAACTCATTTCACCCTTCCAACAACCCTAGACGGTGGGTACGGTGATTGTTCCCAGGAGCACACAGCTAATGAGGGCAGATCCGGGATTCAAACCTCGTCAGGTGGTTCCATAATTCATAATCTTAACTACTGTGCTATATGCTATATATACGGGGAAGAAAAACTGTTTGATGTCAATTTTTCTTTCTCTTTTGTAGCCTTTTTTTTATTCTTTTTTTTTTGTTAATCCTCACCCAAGGATATTTTTCTATTTACCTTCAGATAGAGTGGGAGGGAGAGAGAGAGAGGGAGAGAGAGAGAAAGAGAGAGAAACATCAACATGAGAGGGACACATCGACTGGTTGCCTCCCGCATGACAAACCGAAACCAAGGTAGGTGCCCTTGACCGGAATTGAACCCAAGATTCATTGGTCTGCAGGCCAACGCTCTAACCACTGAGCCAAACTGGCCAGGGCTGTAGCCTTTTATTATTTTTTTAATTTAATTTTTTTTTCTTTATTGATTTGAGAGAGAGAGGAAGGGAGAGGGAGAGAGAGATAGAAACATCGATGAGAGAGAACATCGATTGGCCGCCTCCTGCATGCCCCCCACTGGGGATCTGGTCCACAACCTGGGCATGTGCCCTGACCGGGAATCGAACTGGCAACCTCTTGGTGCATGGGTCGATGCTCAACCACTGAGCCACACTGGCTGGGCTGTAGCCTTTTTTTTTAATTGACAATATTGTATGGCCTTTTTTCTGTGACCGTAAATATTGGTTTACAACAGAAGGTTGGTAAATCATGACCCATGCACCAAAACCAGCAGCCACTTATTTAAAAGAATAGCTGTATTAAAATATAATTGACATACCATAAAATTCACCCTTTTAAAGTATACGATTCGATGGTTTCTAGTGATTCCAAAAAGTTATGTGGCCATCATCACTATCTAATTGCAGAAACCTTTCATCACCCCATAAAGCACCTATTAGCAGTCATTTTCCGTTCTCCTCCTGTCCCCTTGCCTTGCGACCACTTAGCTGTGTCCTATCTCTCTGAATCTGTCTATTCTGGGTATTTCATATAAATGAAATAATACAATATGTGGACTTTGTGACTAGCTTCTTAGCATAATGATTTCAAGGTTTACCCATGTTTTAGCATATATCAGTACTTCATTTCTTTTTATAGCCAAACAGTACTCGACTGTATGGATATACTACATTAGTTTATCCATTCATCTTCTGATGGACATTTGAGTTGTTTCTACTTTTGAGCCATTGTCAATAATGCTATGAACATTTGTGTACAGATTTTTGTGTGAACATATGTTTCCATTTTCTTGTGTATATACGTAGGAGTAGACTTTCTGGGTCACATGATAAGTCTGTGTTTATCAGATTGAGGAACTGCCAAACCGTTTCCACAGCAGCTGCCAAGATTCCATCAGCAACGTAAGAGAGTTTGAATTTCTCCATGTCTTTGCCAACACTTCTTATCCCCAATTATTTTTATTCTGGCCATCCTAGTGGGTATGAAGCGGTATCCATAGTGGTTTTGATTTGCATTTCTGGTTCATGTGCTTATCGGCCATTTGTAAATCTTCCATTCAAACACAGTTTTCAAATTGTGTTTTCTTTTTTTATTGTTATTATGCAAAAATTCTTTATATATCCTATATTTCCTCCCATTCCATAGGTTGTTTTTTCACTTTCTTAATAACGTCCTTTGAGGCACAAGAGTTGTACTTTTGGTGTCATAGCTAAAAAAAAAAACAAAAACAAAAAACACCGCTGTCTTGTTGTATTCTCACTTGGCGGGAGGGGTCGGTAGCTCTCCAGGCTCTCTTTTATAAGGCACCAAACCCACTCATAAAGGCTCCACCTTCATCACCTAGTCACCTTCTCCAAGGTCCCACTCCAAATATTATCAGATTGGGGATTCAGTTTCAACCTGTGAATTTTACGGGGGACACATTCAGTGTGTAGCAAAGATGTACCATTATTTTATTTAAGGGGGGAAAAACCTGCCAATTATATTATAACACAATACTTTCTTCTCTTTGATTATAAGATGCATCCCAATTTTAGGGACATTGAATGTGAATGATAAAATATGGTAATATGTCAATATCCATTAAAATTAAAACTATACATATCCTTTCACCAACAATCCCATTTTGGGGAATCTATGCTGCAGAAATAGAAATACAGGTAAGCAAGGGTAATATTTAAAATATTTAGCAACTAGTATGGCACTGTTACCTACCAATCAAAACAGACACTAATCAAAATAGATACCATCTTATAGGACTTCCTCTAACATTCTCAGTTTCAAATACTTAAAGATTTTTTAAAATCAAGCTAAAAAGTGTTAAATAAAATATGTTCTATCACCATACCTTGACAAATATATTTTTATAACAACTTAGAAGAAGTGGTTCAGATTTAAAGTTATTGCCCTCCCAGAGTTTGAGTCAGACCATTGGAGAACAGGGAAGTCACCTCCCACCTTCTTCCTGTGGCTCAATACCAACCCCATTCTCTTTGTCCTCCCAGTGTCATCCTGCAGAGTCTTGCATACACATATAGACAACCTACCCTTCCTGACCAAACTCTGTCTATACCCTCAGCACCCCTTAGGTACCCCTTAAGTCTAGGGATGTTTGCAATGGTGGCATAAGCTACCCTCAAGAGCTCAGGACCTTTCAGTAGGAAATTTCAGTGTCTTGGAAATAAGAGCAGTCTAATAAGAGGGTCACAGATTCCAACTGGGCACATGCCCTTTGGCCCACAGACTCCTCGCCCATGAGGAGGAGCATGGCTAGGGGAGGGCCAGAGTGATGGCCTTCTGGTTATGGGCGCAGGTCTAAGGTATTACTGCTAGTCGATACACTTTTCTGGTACCTACAAGTTGAATGTCAGGTCTTCAGAAAAGCAGAAACACACATGTCAAAATGTTTATTGTAACTTTAGAAGTAGTTAAAAGAAAACAAAAAACTGGAGACAATTTGAATGTCATTCTTTTGTACCCCTGCTAGGGAATATGAAACTGTTAGAAGCAATAAATGTGGTGAAGAAATATTAAGTATGGTTTTAATAAGCAAGTTTTAGTAAAATATGTATTGTTATAATCTCAAACATCAACAAAAAATGCACGTGTAAGTTTACAGGTGTCCATATGTTGTATGATCATGGACAAAAATAGGACAGATATAACCGATAATGTTAAAGGAGGAGGGTAAAAGAAAATCATGAAATTGTAGTTAAGTGGGAAAATAAATGGACATGGCATAAAATGTTAAGTGAAAATATTAAATGTAGGATATAAAATTCTTATGTCATAAAAATAGGTCAAAAGTTGATTATGTTTATGAACAAGGACTAGAATGTAACAAATTAAAATATTGACTTACTTAAGTGACAGAATTATGGGCAACATTTGCTCTGATTTTTTGTTAATTGTTTTTGCAATAAAGTGTTTAAAAAGAAAAGAGACTGGAATGCATAAATAGAAACTGGGAGATAAATTAGTCATTCTATTTAGTGCTAAGTTAATACTGTTCATTAGAACCAGCTCCAAGCTCCATAGTTAAAGAGGAATAAAAAAAGAATAAACTTGGAGATGCTTCAATAAAACCCACAGATATATTAAGAATTGAAGAATATATCCTTTTAGGGAGAGTGAAAGGAATTGAACTTAAACAACTTAAAGGTTTCTTCAACTGTAAAATATGGAGATTTGAGTCAGTAATTTCTCATATCCTCCCAGCTCTGACATTTTTATATTCTTAGACTAGATCCGTTAGTCAACAGAGTAGCTGCCAAGTGCCTGCGCCATCTGAAGCAAGGAGCTAGGCGTACGCAGATGCTGGGAATAAACATGGTGGAAGGCTGATGTGCATTAGGCCTTCCAGCAGGAGAGGAATTTCTTCCAGACAGAAGAGATTAGGGAGATGTTCCCTTTCTCCTCTGAGCAAGGCAACAAATTTAGGATCATGAAGAGTTATCTGACAAGATGTGTGGTAAATCTAGGGATGGTTAAATACAAGACTCATTGTAAAATCCCTTCCCTGGAGACTTTCAGAATTAAGATTGTTAAACACATCGTTGACTGCTCACGAGTTAACTTGTGTTTGCACTTGGTTAGCTATTTCAATTTTTGAAACTCAGGGTAATATAGGATTATTGTATTTGTGACTCTTCGTCCTGAGGGTCGAAGTGCGAAAACCAGCACACCGTTCTATATTCTCATGCAGACTCCTTTTCTTCCCACTCCTTGGGAAATATAAAGTGGTCTAAAAAAGTAGCATCCTTTTTGATCAATTGCGCTTTATTCAGTGCATTCAAAATTTACCGTAATTACAATAGACAAAATAAAATAAGATACAAAAAATTTCTACTTGAAGTAGCTAGGGAATGGATATCTGCTGGTTCAAATGAGTGCAGCTCAGAACCTAACACTTCTTCTGGTACTTCTGAAAGAGCTCCTTACATTGATTCATCTTTTAGGCTTTCAGGGCAACTAAAAGACCACGTTTTAGAAAAAATAGTCACTGGTATAAAAAAAAAAATCCAACTAGAACGTGTAAAGTGTGTTTCAAAAGGAAAGCGCAGAGAAACCAGATATATTTGCAAAACATATTGCATACCATTACACGTAGGTGATTGCTATACAGTATACCACACCAAAAACAATTACTAAAAGATATAATATGTAGCAGATATGTACAAAGTCTCATTTAAATTCATTATGTATAAATCAAGTATGCTGAAGTTTATTTAGATTGTTTCACTTTCATACTCAATTATGAAGACATAGCCAGTGACATGAGATAACTTCTGCATAAAACTGCCAGTCAACAATGTGTTAACTCATCACTCTGGGATGGTGTTGGAGGGATGTCAGAGGGCCAGTGTGCTCCATTGCTCAGAACTTTCAAGCACCATGTACACAACTGTCTCCACCAGCTTGTTGTTCAATGGATACGCAAACACATTTCCTCTGTCCCTTGAACAACCTATAGTAGCTTTCACATTCAGTGGCATCAAAATTAATCCTGTGTCTCCAAGTTGAAAACTATACAGACACCCTAGAATCCTCCCTCTCCTTTGCTGTGCTTATCCAACTGGTCATGAAGTCCCATTCCTTCTGTGCCTTCTAAATGTCCTTGGAACCAATTACCTCATTTCCTTAGTCACTACTCCTATCTGAGACCCTCATTACAGGATACCTAGATTGCTGCAATTGCATCCTAACTGACCTCTTTGGTTGCAGCCTTGCCCTTCTTCAATCCTATTTTCAAATTTGCTGCCAAAAAACTATGTATTTTTTTAAAGTTTAAGTTCTTCAGCCTGAAAAAGTGTCTGCCCCATCTCTTTCTCTTTATTTCCCATTGCTTGCTCCACTCAACCACCCTAAACTATAGACACTTTGGAAAGACTGAAATCTTCCTCTTTCACATATTCCTGCCTTCATCTGTGTTAGTTCTTCTACCTAGAATACTCCTCTCCTGTCAAACTGGTTTTCAGACCCAGGTCACATGTCACCACTTCTCAAGTGTTTCCTAAATGTTTCCTAAACACAAAAGGTAGAAATAATAGTTTCTTCCTCTGTGTTTCCAAGGCACCCTGAATATACTAACAGCAGTGTTGATCATATTACTTTCCATTGTAATCATTTGATTCTATGTGTCATGAAGACAAAATGTTCTTGTGTCTATGCTTCTTACTCCCTATCCCCTCGCTGCCACATGCCAAAGGACACTCAGATCTTTTCTGGGTGGAAGAACAAGGAATGACAAGAGAGGAGAAAACCATAAGGACCTAGCAAAAGCAGCTAAATCTATCAATAAATGAAGAGCGCAGAGAAAGGGAGTGTTGTTACCAAGGCTGGGAAGGATTTGGGAGGATTGGTATATGAGAGCCTCTGGCTCAAAGTCTCTAAATATGGGAAATTGAATTAGGACCCCTATAATACCTTTTGAGAAACATAAAGAAATTGTGAAGTATATTTTTAATTACTACTGTATTTGGAAATTAGAGTGTGTTTCCCATACAGAGACTAAAACACATTGAGCCCTAGGACTTATTTAGGTTACATATATGTGTTGCCTCCTTTTCCACGCCACGTTTATTTCTCTAGTGCATGACGGTGCCCAAATGACAATAAGTGAATGTATAAACGGCATATGTGTATGAGTATGTTGTATCTGCCCCTTTCCAAGAAAATGCCACAAGTTTCCAAATTAGCATTCAGGAACATTTCAGGGCGGTGTTACCTCGGTGACTGCTCAAGCACTAGTGGTCTTTGAGGTCAAGCAGTTAGAGGACCGCCACAGGTTGGAATATAGACAGAGGGGCCTGGGAGAAAGAAAGCTCAGGATGGAAGGACAATAATCACAGTGAGGAAAATATGGCAGGAGTCAAGAGGATAGCTATTAATGTGATGCCAAGAGAAAGACAAAGCAAAGGCTTATTAAGAGTAAAATAAGTTGTGAGTTCAGTGGCCAGGAGAGTCCAAAGGACAATGTCCAAGTCCAAGGTGCCAAATGAATGAGATGTGTTGAGAGATCTGAGAAGTGGATATTCTTCAGAATGTCTTCTACTGAGTCAGGTGCAGCTATTTAAAGTCACTGGATCAGGCTGTGTGTCATCTTCCTTCATAGCCCTCCTCCCTCACTGAGCAGGACAGTCCAGGGCTCCAAGCTAAGTTTCATAGTGGGTAAAGCTGCTGGTGCCTAAGCCCAAATCATATTAGTGTACTGGTAGTAACTGTATTCTACACTGTCACAGAAAAAGAAATGATGCAGTAAAAGTTATCTCTGAAGTAAGACACAAACTCCCTGGTTTTCCAGTCTGCTTTTCATTTTTCCAGTCAATAGCCCTTTGTGGAACCAGTTCCTGGAACCAATTTTAATAGCATCCTTGAAGAAATCAAATGTCCTCAGTCAACCTACTCCATTTCCCCACTTGGTCATTTCTATTCTTCCGTAGTTACTTTTCCTTTTGGGATAAGTCTTTTAAATTGCTGTTGACTTGGTATAGGAAACATCAACCTATGAGAATTATTTTTCAGATTCTTAATTTTAGCACTTTTTATTATTGTACTTTTTTCCAATATAGGTAATTCTATTATAAGATCAGCTTTTGTTGCCATATGAAATTGAGTCCTATATTGTTTATTGCATACAATTATTTATGTAGCTTTTAAAGACCTAGTTTCTATCAAATTAAATCAGGCACTGGTATCATGTTTCTGTAAATATTTTCCTTCCTCTGAGAGCTCCCCATCCCCCATTGTGAGAAAATTAACATAACTGCACATTTTCTTTCTCTTACAGCAACCCAGGCTGGTAAACCTTCAGGATCCAAAAGCATAGTTGGGCTGCATAACAGGAGATGAGAATGTGCTTTATCCCAGGCAGATACCAAGGGTTACACTCTGCAGGAAGCTACAGTGGTTGCTCTGGAGGAGGGGAGAGGTTCTCCTCTCCCAGCCTGCTCGGGAGCACTCACCCTGTACCTTTCTGCTGGGAGCAAGGTACTGGAAATTCCCCTTCCACTTGTAAAATGGAAGACGGGTGCTTGCTGTGGCGGTTAGAGAGAAGTGGGTCATTTCTAGAATACTTTGGAATTCTTTCAGGGTAAATGTTTTGATCACACGAATTATTTCTTCTATTGCTAAATTATGCCTATTACCAATAACTCTCCAAGCCAAGCCTTTTTTATTAAAAGTCTCAATGCTACAAATCACTAACAAGAGAACTTTGCCATGCAATGAGGGAAGAATCAAAGACATGCAAAATCAGCCTCTGATTACATTACCTTTATCCCCCAGGTCCCATCGCATATTAGTATATTGCCTGCTGGACAACAGTGAGAGGGGAGAGGGTACATGGAAAAGTAAAAGAAATCATTCAAAATGTAAGCCCCAGCGCTCACATAAAAAGAGAAGGGAAAACTAAGTGTGATGCAGAGACACAGATGTGCTTGATAGAAGTGAAGTCCACTAAGGGTCTGAGTTACAAGACAGGGAGGAAGTCAGGAAGTTGCAAACTTAAGAATGAATGTGGAAAAAAAAAATGGGTCATATTTTGAAATGGGCTTTGGGCTGTACAAAATTAAAGTACCACACTTTGCTGACCAGTGCTAAGGAAAGTGGCGTTCTGTCATGCCCTTATTTCATTATCCAGTGGATGTCATCTGTAAAGAGTTAGCTCTGGGAATCCACGTTAACTGATTTATACTATTAAGTTGTTCTTAATGAATAACTAATGACAGTCATATATATGTGGGGCTATACCTGAAAGGTTAGAGTTGGTGGTGTGCGCACAGGCTAAATAGCAATCCAAGACAGTGCATAAAGAAAATTGGATTTATTTGAAGAAAAGAGGGTGGGGGATGGGGATGGGCTACACATCACTGAACCACGGGGTATTGGGTTGATGATGGCAGCACGTAGGAGCTGGAGTCTCGTCCTTATATGCACCCACTGGTGGTAAGCTCTGTCGTCAGTGGGTTTTGGGGTCTTGGCTGGTGGGTTAGGGCAGGGGGTTGGGTCTACAGGAATGCGGATGTGCGATCGCGTGCTTCTTTGGCAGTTGTAGTTCCTTATATGGTTTGATTGCTGGTGTTCGGCATTTCCTGTCTGACAAGCATTCCTGGCCTTTGCTCTCCTGTGGTGGGGAAGCTTACAAGGTGGCTGATAGGAATTGCATCGCCTTGTAAGTCCTAACAATACCATTTTTTTATTTGCTGCAATTACCTGCTTCCAAAGATGGATTCTATTTAGACATCTCCATGTCCTCCTAACCTAAGTGTGTAATCAGCAGTTTGGATACTCACCAGTTTTCTCCTCAATCTCAGTTAAAGGCCCAGGTTGCTGGATTTTATCCCCCACTAGCCAATTCCACCACCACCCCTTCCGCTTTTCATGTCAGCTTTTCTCAAAATGTGGCCTGCAGACCTTTGGCATCCAAGCAACCCTTTCAAGGGGTTCACAAGGTCAAAGCTATTTTCAGAATGATTCTAAGACTAACTGCCCTTTTCACTTCAAGTTTGATGGTGGGTAAAACTGCTGGCGCCTTAGCAGGACTGTGTCTCCTGGCGCTGTACCGGCGTCACCGTGTCCTGTGCTGCCACACACTTGTAGCAAAACAGTGATGCAGTAAAAATGACCAGTTTTGTTAAACCTCAGTCCTTGAAGAAATGGGGGCAGGCGCAGAGCACCTGTGCTGATTAGCTGCTTTTTCATCACAGCAGAAAGGGCGCTTGAGTTAGGGGTTTGCATACGCCCTCCTCTTCTTGTTCATGCACCACACTCCGCACCCAAAGGCTCTGCACAGTTCTGAAACAGAATACTGTTTCATTTTAAGTATTTCTCAAGCTTATTCCGACATAGAACTTCATTTTTCACACGCTGCCTATTCCCATTCTATGAAACACACTGAAAAATGCTGTTCCCCTTTTTCCAATATTTTTATTTTCACTATCCACTGAATATGAGGTTTTGTTATAAGCAATTTTTGTATCTCTTTTGGAAGAGGATAGAAATAGTATATTAAACTGTAGAAACATCTAAATGCCATTTCTCTGCAGTGTCCCTCTCTGCGTATATTCCAGTGCGGATAACTTTTCTGATTATTTATGGATTTTTAGTCTATGTAATGTTTGCCAACAGGTTATATGTTTAGATTTCCTACACAGTGTCTCGGAAACTGTATCCCTGATTTGGAGTCTCCGTGACTTCTGAGTGGAGTGGAGAGAAGCTTACCTGGAGAACAGGTAAGAGCGAGTCCGAAAGTCAAACACACTGGAAGGACAGGAGAAGCAGAGAAGTAGACAACGTGGATTACCTGCAGGTAAGTTCACAAGTTGGGAGGGGGCTGTTAAGGACACTGAACTGGTATGGTTGAATTATGCATTTTCTATAAGAAAATAGTTTTTTAAACTAGGTTGCGTATTGATTAATTTACATGCTATTTTAGATATTTTCCCTCATAGAAATAATTCATGTGAATTCACATTTATGTTGTGACTGCATATATGAAGACAATCAATTTTGACAGTGATTACTTCTGGGAGTGAGGCGGGAGGGTCGGGGATTAGAATAGACCCTGTGATAACCACTTGTTTTAATGAATTGCTTTCCCATCCCTACCCTTCCCCTTAATATGTAGCGATACAGATGTGGTAGGCTATACTATTGTTCACAAGTACTTGGTGCCTTTCCCTCAGATGAGGTCATTTAACCTCCTTCAGCCAGGAAAATATAAGCAGAAATGGAGTCTGTCACTTTCTAGGCAGAAGGTTTAAGGGCCTGCTCATGCTTCTGTAATCGTGGAAGTTTGTCTTGAGATGGAACCACTGTCCTGTGTATGGGTTCCAGAGTGTTATGAAGAATGTAGCGACCTTAATTGCTGGGATGGACGGGCAGCCTGGGGAAGAAATAGACGTTGTCATTATAAGCAGTGGAGATTTTCAGGTTGTTACTGAAGCATAAATTAGCTTACCTTAACTGACAAAAAAGATAAATAGGTATCATCCATAAGTGTAAGTGCAATTGTGTGTGTGTGTGTGTGTGTGTGTGTGTTCATATTCACAGAGAGAAAAAATACACAAAACCATAAAATTCATTGTTACTATGAAGGAGGGTTCATACTGTATGTGTGTGTGTGTGTGTGTGTGTGTGTGTGTGTGTATATATGTATATATATATTATACTCCATTTTGACTTAGTATTTTATTATAAAAATTTTTTCTACCTTACAATATAGTTTTGGGAAATATGATTTTAATGTCTATGTATCTTATTTCATGGACTTACTATCATGTATTTCATTTATCTCTTATGGGCAAACATTTAGGTTGCTTCCAAGTTTGATTCTTGTAAATTATCAATAAACATATTTGTCCACAGCTCTTAGGATAAGTTTCATACTTAAGATAAATATCACAAACAAGGATTAATGCTCGTTCTAGAGCTGACTCTGACTCTCACCCTCTTGGCTCCCTACACCCAACCCACGCCACGGGACTCACGCAGGCCCACAAGGTGAACCAGTTCAGTCCCCAACCCACAGGGACAAGGCACAGAGTCTCCTGCCCGTTTTAACAGCCAGTATAAAAACCTCCTTCTCTCTTCCATTTCCTCTCTGAGACTTCCTTGACTCAAGAATTTTCATTAAAAAACTAAGAGTGAAACAAACCTATGTTCACAAAACCTTACTTTCTGCTGCTAAAATGACTGCTAACAGTGACTGCCCTTCAGGGTTCCAAGCCCCGCCTTTCCTCACTTCCTCCCCGACTGAGTTAGCTGCAGCAGTTGCCTGGCCCCCCAGAACCCATGCCCTTCTCCGCAGCTCTCACTGTAGGTGTGCACTTGCCCACGCCAGTGCCCTGGGGCACCTGCAGTGCCACGGAAGCAGCGCTTGCCCACTCTTAACAACTGTTGGTTTCCTTTTCTGTCTTTTCCATCAGGGCTAGATTGTGACCTACTTGAAGGCAGAGACTGTATTTCATCCCTGTAGCCACAATGATTAGTGTGGCACACAGAACTTAGTGGACGAGGAGCGAATACATGAATGCAAGTAAGAACTGACGCATGGATTCATGCTTACATGGGGAAGGAATGAGGGAAGGAATATTCATAGGAAGACAGGGGAATGTATTTGTCCTTCTCTGGGATCTGAAAGGAGCTATCTTTCTGCCTTGGAGTGATTACATTTTATGTCTACTTGGGCAGTTTTTCTGTAAGGTGTGGATGCTTGTAAGCTAGGTGTTCGGGACTTGGAGAATGCCTGTGTGTATGAGGAACATCCTGAAACACAAATAAACATATTCCTTCTTCCCTCTCTTAGGAATAAACCTCAGTTAGGAAAAGTGAAGAGAATGTAAAGGAAAATAAGAGTAAGAGGCAAGGACTTCATCACTATGTCTTTTTGAAGGGAAAGGCATATTCTCTAATTTAGCTAGTCGCCTGCATACACAGTGTGGGGAGCAGGTAGGGAACAGGCACTCTTAGTCATCATTCTTGAGGGTGTAAATCGGTGCAAACATTTTAGAGGTAATTTGGGGAATACTTATCAAAATTTGAAATGCATATACTATCTGACCAAGCAATTCCATTTTCAGAGGTTTATCTTCTAGAATGCTTGCATAAGTACATAGATATGAATATATAAAGATGTTAATTGCAGTGCTATCCGTAATAATAAAAAATTGGAAATAATCCAAATGTCCATCAGTAGGGAGTGGATAAATAAATAATGTTATATCAATATAGTGGAATATGACACAGGACATTTAAAAAAGGATATAGCCTTTATTTACTGACATGCAAAGATATCCAATTTAAATTATTTAGTGATGAAAGCCGAATTGTAGAACAGTTTACAGAATATATGATTCCATATTCACAAACAAAATGTATATGCTTAGGAGAAAGACAAGAAGAATATACTGTTAATTTAACAGTGGCTACCTCTGTGGAGTGCGGATTGGGTAAGACACCTTTCCTTTTAGTTCGTGTATTTACTTCTGTATTTTAAAAAAATTCATAACAAATATTACCTTATACATAAACATTTTAAAGGGGAAAGCAATAATTAATTGTTACTTTTTCCAAGTCCTAGGCTGAGAACTTACCTATTCTTGGGTCTTAGAAACCTTTAATGTTTATAAATATTTCCTTCTGAGCCCTGACTGGTTTTGCTCAGTGGTTAGAGCGTCAGCCTGCAGACCAGAGAGCTGAGGGTTCAATTCTGGTCAAGGGCATGTACCTTGGTTGTGGTTCGATCCCCAGCATTGGTTGGGGTCATGCAGGAGGCAACCAGTTGATGTGTCTCTCTCACACTGATGTTTCTCTCTCTCCCCCACCCCCACTCTATCTGAAGATAAATGGAAAAATATCCTCGGGTGAGGATTAAAAAAAATTTTCCTTCTGAGGTAATTTAAATGTGGAAGGACAAACAAAATGGAAGGAATTTTAAATGATGGAAGGAATTGAGCAAAATGCCGGAAATTTCACAATTTGAGCTGCCTGACCCACACTCCAGTAATAGATAGTATCTGGTATCAGGTGTTGTAGACGTCACAGCCCTGTGTGGATTCTGTTTGTTTGTTTGTTTGTTTTTTACAGTAGTTTGGAAACTTTTGAAGTAGACTATTCTTAAAACATGCAAGGCTACACTGGATACTCACCCATGTGGCAGGTCAGACTTGGTGGTGGTTGGATTTATTCTAATTTATCCTTAGCCTTCCCAGAGCAAACCTGTATATGCTTGCTCTAATGTCTTTTGTTTCTCTTAGAAGTTGCTGCACATTCTCTCTGACAACATGATTTCTCAATATTCTGGAGTTGAATCCTTTTTCCTGACCACAGTGTCTACTTCGCTTTGGGTCTTCTGGAGGTAACCACACCAAATTCTTTTCAATTCCCATGAGAAGTAGGTGCCACTTTCAACCTAGTATCACACCCAGCTCTAGACAACCTCAAGGTTCCCACTAATCATATCTACCACCAAATAAGTAAAGCAAGCCATACCAACATCTGTCAAAAGCTTCAAGTAGTTGCATTTTATATGCTAGATTGCTGGCCATGCTTTCAAAGTATTCTTCATAATTCAACAGACCTTTTCATGATGAAGCAGGAAAGAAGGGTGATGAGAATTATGGAGAGAAACACATGACGCTGAACCCCTTGGACTGGTTTTGAGCCCCTAAAGCTACAGAAAATTTTTTTTCACAAAAAAGAGCCTTGCTTTGGAGCCTAGATGTCAAAGAGTGACACCAATTGAGAAGGGCCATTTTCTCTCCCTCCCCATGGAATCCAGCATTGTTCTGACATGTAAGATTGGAGGCCTCGGGGATATGAGGAGACAGCATTCTTGGCACATTCTTGGTCAAGTGTTTCACAGTGAACTTCCTCAGCAGAGGCAGTGATAACAATTTCTTCCAGCAACTTGCCAGCAATGAATGCTGACAAATGAGAACTGGAGTAGATCAGAAAAAATACTATGGATGCCCCAGGAGAACCAGGACACAGATGTCTATAAGACTCTGCTATATCCTCTCACAAGATAGGTACTCAGTGCCTATTAATTAAATGAATGAATGATGTCATGTAGTGATGAAAGCTGAGAGACTAATTTGTGAATATGGGGAAGACACTTGTTTAGGAACTCCCAGAAATAATCAGGATCATTTTGGAGAAAAATAACTTCTGTTTAAAGGGATGAAATTTGTATCCATTGTCATTTATGTGTAGGTGACCACATTTGTATCAACAGACTGGTAAAGACAGGTGAAAATGGGGTTAGGAATATTTTCTAAACCACAGTTGCTAAAATAATTTTTATTAAATATATGATCTTCAGGCTCACCCCCACCCCCAAGAATAACATCGTTTCTAAAATTGGGCAGTATCCATGGTAGTGGTCTTGATTCGATTTTTCTGTAGGCAATAGGATCTGTAATTTCAGACTGAAATTATCCTACTTTCAAAAACGTAAGTATGCTTAAAGGATAAAAGTTCTGTAGACACAATATAGCTTACTGAACATTTTTGTCCTCTCTCTGGATTGTTGGAACAAGCCAAATGTGGCACAACCTGTAACTCTGAGTGCTTGGATCTAAAGACTGAATAATCATTAGTCTGTTAAACTATAACTAACAAGCTCCCTTCCAGTTCTCAGAATTGACTTATCACAGAGCTTTGTGTTTGCATTTTAAAATGTATTTCTAGATCATATCTTGGATAAGGAGGAGAAGAAAGGAAAAGAAAGTAAATTTTGTTTGACTTTTAACGTTAGTCAATTTGGCAGCTGGACTTATGTAACCTTTAAGATCTCCTAATTTGAAATCTTTGTTAGGTTTGGTGTTAACATTATGCTCATTTCTTAAAAGATTTAGCATCCCCATATCCTATGGTGGTTCCAAAATACCAAATCTATGGTGAGAATTACTGGGAGTTGGGGTGGGAGGACAGGAGAGAGCTTTTTATTTTTTTTATTTTTTTTTTCCTGAGTCCCATACTCTGTAGAACTAGGGTAGAGCTGAGGACTCTGCCAAACCATAGAAGGTGAGATCATCCCAGTGCTGTTTAATCCCATCCAGAATTCAGGAAAAGAAAGAAAACCAATCTCATTTATGAGATGTAAAAAATATTAAATATTAGCAAAAAGAACCAATAACATATTTTAAAATAATATATATTTACTAAATATGTTTCAAGAATATGAGTGGTTCCATAATAAAACAATTAATATGATTCACCATATTAATAAAGTTAAGGATAAAAATTAGATTAGTGCCTCATATATGCCAAAAGGCATTTGATGAAATTCAACGTCCATTCATGTTAAAAATACTAATTTAAATAGGAATTGAGGGATACTTCAGCTTATAAAACCACCATGTCCATTACTATTTAACATTGGAAACAGAGATATTAGCTAATACAATTAGACAAGAGAAAGCATTTAATCACCTGAGAATTGGATACACAATTATATATTAAAAAAACAAGAAATAAATGGTAAAATTAATAGAAATTATAAACGAATTTAGTAAAGAAGTAGGATATAAAATTAATATAAATAAGTCAGCCTCTGCCCTGGCCGGTTTGGCTCAGCGGTTAGAGCGTCGGCCTGTGGTCGGGAGAGACCCGGGTTCGGTTCCCGCTAAGAGCACGTACCTCGGTTGTAGTTTGTCCCCGGCCCTGGTTGGTCGTGCGGGTGGCAGCCACTCGATGTGTCCCTTTCACGTCGATGTTTCTCTCTCTCTCTCTCCCTCCCACTCTATCTGAACAGAAAATGAAAAAATGTCCTCGGGTGAGGATAAAAAAAAAAAAAAAAGTCAGCCTCATATAAACAAACAGTGAGAAGGTAAAAGAAAAAATGGAAGAGCAGACTCCATTTAGAAAAGCAAAAATAGCCCTGGCTAGTTTGGCTCAGTGGAAACAGTGAGAAGGTAAAAGAAAAAATGGAAGAGCAGACCCCATTTAGAAAAGCAAAAATAGCCCTGGCTAGTTTGGCTCAGTGGTTAGAGTGTCAGCCTGCAGACCGAATGGTCTCAGGTTCGAGTCCAGTCAAGGGCATGTACCTGGGTTGCAGTTTCAATCCCAGAGGCAGCCAGTCGATGTGTATCTCTCACCTCTCTCTCTCTCTCTCTCTCTCTCTCTCTTTCTCTCTCCCTTCCTCCCTTCCACTCTATCATGGAAAAATATCCTTGGATGAGTGTTAACAACAACAAAAAAGCAAAAATATAATACCTAAAACACTATTAAACACTCCTGATAACACAAAAATAGATTTGAAAAAATATGAAGATACATTTATGACTTACATCATAAAGATGTAAACTTTCCCTAAGTTAATAAAATTACCATCAGGTTTTTTTCTGACTCTAGGTGAGTTGATTACAAACTTTATCTAAAAGTACAAACAAAAAGAATTAGTCAGAAAACCCCTAAGAAAAGAATTGAAGAGGAGGGAGCACTACCAAATATTAATATATATTATGAATCTGCATAATTGAAACAATGTTGCATTGGTACATGATTAGACAGAAAGACCATGGAAATGGGAAGCAGATTCAGAAATAGGGTCACGTGAAGATAGAAATGTAATAAAGGGCACACGTTGTGTTTCAGATCGATGCCGTGTGTAGATCTTGTTTGGATCCTAATTCAAAAAACTCAAAGTAAAAGATATTATTGAGATAATAGAGATAAAATGTACACAGAATTGCTTTGTATAATGGTATTGTGGATGTATTTAAAATACTTATCTGTGAAAGATCTAAATTGAAGTATTTGTGAGTGAAATAATATATAGTCAGGATTGGTTTGAACCTCCAACAAAAAAGGGAGTGGGAGATGTAGGGTATAGAAGTAAAAAAGGAAAGTTACTACTTGTAGCTTGATGATTTGAATACAGAAGTTCACTGTATTAATTTCTCCATTTTTGTATAGATTTGGTAAATTCCATAAAATAAAATATTTTAAAATACCAGATTCTGTAACCAATAAATGACATGTGTATTTATGTGTGTGTATACAGTATTTTTAAATATACACACACTAGAAAGAAACCTGAATTCCTGAGGAAATAAGCCATACCTGTTTCTGATTTTGCAAATCTCAAATAAATTGTAAAGAAATAGTTGAGATATTCTTGTAATATATTCTATGAAAAAAAAATTCCACAGGTGAGTAGGACTAGGTGATTAAGTATGAAGGGGAAGAGAGCAACTTTGACTTTTCATCTTAAAATCTTCCATTGGAATTATTAAAAGTTTTATAATTTAAAGTTTATTTAACTTTCAAGTTTATAAAACTAAAAAAGTTAGTTAATAATAGGAGTAAAAAAATACTAATAATGTAAAAAAAAAAAAAGTTTTCCAGAGTATGATGATGGCTGAGCTAAAATGCAAGGCTTTAACACATAAACCCTGGGTGACCTGCAGCCTCCAGACTCACCTCTCCCCGCGCCCCACCCACATCCCTTTGCCAGCCAAGCCCCCCAGCAGTTCCCTGGCACAGCGGACGATTTCACAGCTCTGTGCCTTTGCTCTATGCATGACATGCTCTTTGCCGGGCAAACTCGGAAGAGCAATCTCCTCTGAAGTGTCACTCTCCCCGAGCCTCTCCTGAGTGCTCTTTCTTCCAAACCCACCCCCAGCTCCAGCTAGAATTGACTGCTTCCTTTTCTGTATCACTGTGAACCTCGCTTACGTCCATGTCTGCTTCATCCCGGGAGACTGTCTGCCTCCTCTCTAAACATATTCCTTGCTCTAACGTATCTGGTCAATAAATTGAGTGCGAGGAAAGAAAATGTTTGGCTTAATTACTTGACAGCCGCTTGCTTTCTGAAGTAGAGGCTGGAAATATACCTACTCTGGTTTTCTAGCCAAAATATTTGTCACGTATCATCATGGTGAATTGGTTTTGAAACATACTGTAAAATAAATATTCATACTTCTTTTAAGTAAAGTAAAAAAAAAATGACCATTGCCCTGGCCTGTTTGGCTCAGCGGTTAGAGCATTGGCCCGCGGACCAGAGAGTCCCAGGTTCGGTTCCCACTAGGGGCATGTACCTCGGTTGCAGTTTGCCCCCAGCCCCGGTTGGGGTCGTGTGGATGGCAGCCACTCAATGTGTGTCTCTCACATCGATGTTTCTCTCTCTCTCTTCCTCCCTCTCTCCCTCCCGCTCTATCTGAAGATAAATGCAAAAATTTCCTCAGGTGAGGATAAAAACATAAATAGATAAATGACCATTAAAAAGACTTCCTTTTCAAGGTGTAGCCATTAAAACTAAGAAGTGAGAAAGGTACCATTTGTACAGAATTAAGCAGATTGTCTCTGTAAGATAAAGGTGCCTATTTGCCCAATAGTCATTGCCGCCTCTGACCTTGTGCTATAGAACAGAGCTACAGCTTGTGGGACCCATGGGTGCTGTGCCCTCCAGTGCTGAGGGTGCTCTCAGTGCTACTGTGGACCAGTCCCCCAATCCCTAGCCAGCGGGTGGTTCCTATAGTGTGTGTTGTTACCCTCCCAGAAGTTCCGCTGCTACCTCATCCACCTCCATAGACACTTTTTGTTTGGTCCCCACTTCCCTATGAATTAGCTTGAATATTCTAGTGTAGAGACTAGGGGAGAAGAGGGATGGTTTCTGCTAGGATTTAGAGTAGGGTAACTGGTAGACAATTTGATATATTTCTCATTGTCTTTGTTAAAACTAGGAACACATTTAGCATAGAAACCACGTGATTAAATGTGCTAGGTTTTATACTATTACGTGTACTACATTTGAGGTGTAACTGAAAGCTAGTGAGCCTCCTTAAGGAGAACAGAAATTTACCCTGCAGTCTGAATTCCAAAGGACTTGCAACCAAGCTGTGCTCCAAGAATTCATTTGTAAATTGAGGACTTTGTACTCATCAAATCAAGAGGAAAGGGCAAATTAAATAAAGCACATCTCTGGTGATATATAATTAGAAAAATAACTTAAAAGTAATTGCCATGGTAGGGGGAGAGACTTTTCACTTTATTCTATACGCTTTGAATTTTGTACCATGTGCACGTGATAATTATTCCCCCAGTAAGATTTATTTTCTTTTAAAAATGTTAAACGTTACTGCCAAATTATATATCTAGAACATTTCTCTAGAGTGCAAGTGAATATATACTGTTTAAATTCTGGCATCTTCCTCTGTCCTGCTGTTGAACTTGAACCTGCTTGGTTATGGCGCTGATAAACCTCAAGTAATCTACCATTGCTGTAAAAATTACTCTACATGCCGGCTACCCCTCCCTGTAAAAATAACTATACCATTGTGGGGATAACTGGTTTTGCTTTAACTATAAAATGGCTATCTTTAGTGGGAACATTGATTCCCTACTTCTGGTGCTTTGTTCTAGTTGGAAGGGATGCCAAGTAGCATAATCTTCCTGACCCTTCTCCATCCCTACACTCTGCCCTGAGAAGGAGAAGTGACCTTACAGCCCATGAACTTGGAAACAGGAACCAAGCAATCAGAGCCTGACTCTTCCTCTTTTCTTTCTCTTGGAGACCAACTGTCCAGAGGAAGCACCCTGCCTCCAAGCCACAGTGTTGTAAGGACTAGACCCCTTGTGGGCAACCTATGGTGGTCCACCCCTGAGTCAGTATGTCAGTCTATTCTGGGTTTCGGTACTGCTCACAGACATAAGCCACATTTTTGTCAGTATGGTAGAGGTTTAATTGGTGTTTCATTGTGATTTTGTTTTACATTTCCCAGATTACTAAAAAGTTTAGTATTTGTAGATATATTTGCATTCCTTTTAAGTTCTTGCTTCTTATATTTAGTTTTTTAAATCCACGAGCATCACATATTATCATTTTATTTTTATTTATGTTATTTCAAGTCTTTCAATAAAATTTTAAAAATTTTTCCATAAAGGACTTGCACGTTTGTTATCAAGATGTATTCACAGGTATATTGTCTTATTGCTGTTGTGATCAGTACTTTTAAAATTACTTTTTCTAATTTGTTTCTGTTATTTACAAATGCTATTCACTTTTACATGTTCATTTTTTAACCCAGCAACCTTATTACTTCACTAAGTCCGGTAGTTTATCTGGAAATCTTTTGAGGTATTCCATATAGGAAACTATATTATCTGCAAATGAGAGTTTTGATTTTTCTTTCTTGATTCTTATGCCATTTATTTCTTTTTCTAATCTTAACACACTGGCTAAAATCTCTGGTTCAATATTGAGTAGTCAAAGTAATAAATATCCTTCTCATAAAATAGAGAATATAATAAATATCCTGGTCGTAGATATCCTTTTCTTGTTCTCGATCTTACAGGGAATGCTTTCAACATTGTGGCATTAACTACAGCATAGGTATGGATCTCTAAACAATATGTCATATATAAACATGATGTTAAGTCATTCTTTTATTCTAAAAAAAAAAGTAATAACTTATCTTTTTTATACATTGATAGGTTTATTGTTGTTGTTCAGGATTTTTGCATCTGTATTCATGGATGAGATTGATCTGCAGTGTTTCCTTTTTTGTGCTGGATTTCATATGAAGATATTTTAATGATATAAAATGATCTGAGGAGTCTTTATTTCTATTATCTGGAAATGTTTGTGTAAGAATTGAAATTATTCTATTTAAGTCATCTTTATCCTTATTGATTTTTTTTTTTTTGGTTTATCTATCAACTATTGGGATATATTGTTCCACGAAGGTTGGATTTTTTTGTCTCTTTATTGTTGCGGTTATTATGTTTGACATGAATAGTGAGTGTTGGGCATGTGCCTTTGTTCTTAGCTTGCTGTATTGTGTTTTTTAATTGTTCACTTGAACATTTGCTAAAATATTAATGTTTTCTGAGCACAGTGTTCTTCTTTTTAGAACAGTTTTTAATTTCTGCTTTAATTTCTTTAAAGGCTATAAGACAATTCAGCCTTCCTCCTTTCTTCTTAAGTCAATTTTCTAAGTTATATTTTTCCAGGAATTCAACTATTTCATATGTTTTCAAATTTATTGTATAAAGTTGTTCATATGAAGAAACTAATAAATATTTATTGAGGATATATGCACTTTTTTATGTACTGTACATTTGTGTTCTCGATTGCATTTATATGTTTTTTAAAGATTTTTAAACAGCTTTATTGAGATGGAGTTGACAGACAATAATCTTCACATATTAAAGTATACAATTTGATAACTTTTGACATATGCAAACATCCATAAAACCATCACCATAATCAAGATAGTGAATATATCCATCACTCCCAAAAGTTTTCTCATGTTCCTTTATAATCTCTTTAGAGTACTCCATCCAGTGTCCGTGAATTGTGAGATTTTTCTAGACTGGCTAGTGGTAGCGGGCACTATTTCTGTTCTGTTTTTTGTTTTTCTTATTCCTCACCTGAGGACATTTTTCTACTTATTATCAGATAGAGTGGGAGGGAGAGAGAGACAGAGAGACAGAGAGACACATGGATGTGATAGAGCCACATCAACTGGCTGCCTCCCGCACGACCCGACCAGGGCCGGGGACAAACTGCAACTGAGGTGCGTGCCCTTGACTGGAATCGAACCTGCGACTCATTGGTCCTCAGGCCGACACTCTAACCTCTGAGCCAAACTGGCCAGGGCTCTGTTTTGTTGTTTTAGCTCCAGGCACTCTTTCCTTAAATGCCCTCGATGCTCCTTTCTCTGGCCTAATGTGGTTTCTTCATGCATTTGCAGATGTCCTGGGTTCTGTCTCTGAGAAGCTCTCTTCAGTCTGGTCCTCTGTCCCGCTGACTCTAGTTTCTTTGGTCTTCCTGGACTCTCGGCTCTGTATTCTTGGAGAATCAACTCAGCAACTCAGAGAACCTGCTGTGCTCCGCCTTTACTTCCCCTCCCCTGCACTGTGGCCTGGAAACTCTCAAAATAGTAAGTTCCAATGAGAAGGTTCTCATTTGTTTTCTATTTTTCAGGAATCATTGGATTTTTGTTGTTGTTCTCTGATTTCCAGTGTCTTGAAAATTATTGTTCCACATATTTTGTCTGTTTTTTTGGTTGTTTTAGGCAGGATGATAAATCTGTTTCCTGTTACTCCATTGGCCAGAAGTGGATCATAATATTCTTTTATGTTTTTAATGTCCACAGAATCTTGTTTTCTCTTTCAATTTTTTTTATTCTTCCTCTTTTTTCCCCTTGATTAAACTTGCCAGAGGGTTGTCTAGTCATTTCAAGTAGACAACTTTTGTTGCTGATCTTTCCTTTTATATTTTCAATATCATTCATTTCAGTTCTTATTTTTGTTTTCTTCCTTCTATTTCTTCATTATTTATTCTTTTTTTCTAACTTAGAGTAATAATATCAAGTCCTCCTTACTTTCTTGTGTAAGCATTTAAGATACTAAGTTTACCTCTAAGCAAATCTTTAGCTGCATCTTGTATTTTTGCTGCTCAATTTTAAAGAATTTCTAAATTTTATCACCATTTTTCCTTTGACTCATGAATTTTTAGAAATATTTTACAATATCTATATGGATTTGTCCTAGTTTTCTTTTTATTATTAATTTCTAACTTAATTGCATTGTAATCAGAGAAAGTTATCCTTGAGATATAGTGACAGATAATAAACTGTACATACTTAAAGTGCATAATTTGGTAGGTTGTAGCCTATGTAAATACCGATGACCCCATCACTGCAATCAAGATAATTAAGTTATTTATCACTCAAAAGATTTCTCATGTTCTTTGTAATCTCTTTGATGGGGTTTCAATTGGATTGGGCTGAAATACACAATTTTTTTCTTATTAAACTTTATTTTCCCTAAATTCTGTGACAAATTTTTGGCAAGTCATTTTCATTTAAAAGTATTGATTTTAAAAGCTAATAACTTAAAACACACACACACACACACACACACACACACACACACACACACACACACATGAGCCATAATACTCTCCTTTCCTTCTGAAGGACTTATAATACATTGCTATCATTAACCCGTCTTTTACTATTAAATTTAAATGGCCAATTGAGACAAAGAGTTCTGAGGTCATTCTTCCACCTGATTAAGATTGGGGTGGAAGGTGTTAGGGATGCTATTCATTTAGCCTTCTGAGCTTTCTGGGCAGATGGAGTGACCTTGCCGGCTCTAGCAGCCTTCCTGTCCACTACTTTGATGACACCCACTACTTTGATAACCATCTCTCATGTCATGAGCAGCTAAAAGACTCAGAAGAGGATAGTCAGAGAAGCTCTCAACACACATGGGCTTGCTGGGAACCATATCCATGACGGAAGCATCACCAGATTTCAAGAATTTAGGGCCATCTTCCAGTGTTTCCCCAGAACGATGATCATTTTCTCCTTCAGCTCAGCAGATTTGTGAGCACTGTGAGCTGTGTGACAATCCAGCACAGGCATAGCCAGCACTGATTTGGCCTGGATGGTTCAGAATAATCACCTGCGCCATGACCAGCTGCTTCCATTGGTGGGTCATTTTTTGCTGTCACCAGCCACATTACATAGTGAACATTTTGACAGACATGTTCTTAACATTGAAGTCCACATTTTCCCCAGAAGGAGCTTCACTCAAAGCTTTATGGTGCATTTCAATAGACTTTACTTCAGATGTAATGCTGCCTGGAGCAAAGAAGACCACCATGCTGGGTTTGAGAACACCAGTCTCTATGAATACTTCACCTAGTCAAGCATTGGTACCATACAGAGGACTGTTAGGATAGTGTTGTCTGCAAGTAACAGAGAAATCTCACTTAAAATAGGTCAAACAATAGGGAAATTTTACTATCTTATTTAACAAAAGATCCCGAGGAAGGGTGCTTCTAGAGCCACTGAATCCATCAACTCGGTGATATCACCAAGCTCTCAGAATTGTTATATCCTTCTATCCTTCCATCTTTTAAGCTAGCTCCTTTCCTGATTCCAAGATGGCTTCCCCTTGTTCAGATGCAGACATAAGCCCAGCAGAAGAGCTCACTTCCTTCCCATCTGCTTGTCATAAGAGTAAGGAAAGGTTTCCCATGTGTGTCCACGAGACTTCTCATTTCATCACAGCCAGAATTGTTCCACAGACCCTTGACACATCCCAGTCTAGGGTAAGAAATGCTGCCTTTGCCCCTGCCTTCACGCAGCTGGAACGGGACTGGTCTCCCTGAAGCATATGGCAATGTGGAAGAGAAAGGACCGCTCCCAAGGAAAGAGGAAGGGATTATGGGTCGCAACTAAAGGTGTCTGCTGTACAAGCCATCCAAAAGACACAAGAAAAAGAGGAGGCATGAAAAACAGCAACAACAAACTCCAACCCTTAGAGCACATAGCCCACTTATGTGTTTCTGGGGAGTACACTTAAGTAACAGAATCATACAGGGCTTATCTTCTTAAGAGATTAATGGGCAGGTGCAGAGGGCAAAGGTCTGCATTCCTTAAGAGGTTATAGGGTATGAACTAGCCTTGAAGCCATGGCTCAGAGTGTTTCCTTGTGATATATTCGAGAGAGATGATTAACTCAATCATTTCTCAACTATTATAAATGTATTCTCTAACAGAAGAATACTGAAATTGGTCATTTATTTGTTTTATTGAAATTATTCTCATCCCAAATTAATAGTTTCCATTATATTACAAATAATAAAAATTGCATTCCATCCTATCAGCTAGCTTCAACTTTTCATCACGAATTAAAGCACAAGAACCCTTTGCTTCCCTTGCAATACTTTTAGCGCAGTGCTATTACTACAAGATACTGAATAATACTGCAAATGCAAACTAATTAATTCACTCAGGAAAAGTCTGGAGCTATCTTCTCCCTCTCCAGTAACACTGGAGGAAATACTCAAGGATTAAACACCTCCATAAAGGCAATATATATCCCTATACTTTTGCTTCTTAATTACCTGCCACAGGATGAAGCGGTTTCCATGGTAAACTGGGAGGATCAGTATGGCAGGTTATTATCTTGGCTTTGTTCCTAAGATTCAGATTTCAAAAGGCTGTCCACAGTAATGGAGAGGTAATTGGGACTGCTACAAAAGTGGCAGAGATTGATGCTGGGTTGCCAAAAACAAATGCCTGCCACATTTACTGTGTGGTACTGTGCTAAATTTTTGTGCACACATCAATCAGTTAATCTTTCCACGGCCTCATTGGGTTGGTGCTATTATATATTATCCTAATTTTACAGATGAAAGGAATAGGACATAGGTTAAAAAACGTGCCCAAAGGTATACTACTAGAAAGTGACACCATCCAAGTCTGTCTGACTCAAGTGTTTACATTCTTTAAAAATTTTTTTTCTTTCTTGATTTTTTTTAGAGAGAGAGAGAGATAGAAACATCAATGAGCGAGAACATCGATTGGTCGCCTCCAGCATGCCCCCCGACTGGGGATCTGGCCCACAACCTGGGCATGTGCCCTGACCGGGAATCGACCAGTGACGTCTTGGTGCAATGGGTCTATATTCAACCACTGAGCCACACCAGCCGGGCAAGTGTTCACACTCTTAACCACTGCACCGAGAGACCAAATGGTGGACAAAGGCTACCTGGATTTAAATGTTTTCTATACAGCCCCTTACTACAGGTCTTGATTTAGGCCTTCCTGTTTAAGCATTAAAAAAACAAAAACAGCCCTGGCCATTTTGGCTCAGCGGTTAGAGCGTCGACCTGCAGATCAGAGAGTCCCAGGTTCGGCTCCCGCTAAGGGCATGTACCTCGGTTGCAGTTTGTCCCTGGCCCCGCTGGGGTCGTGTAGGTGGCAACCACTCCATGTGTCTCTCTCACATCAATGTTTTTCTCTCTCTCTCTTCCTCCCTCTCTCCCTCCCACTCTATCTGAAGATAAATGAAAAAAAAAAAAAAAAAAACAGGTCCTTGTGTGAGGATTAAAAAATATATATATATAAAACAAAAACAGCCCTGGCCAGTTTGGCTCAGCAGTTAGAGCGTCGGCCTGTGGTCCAGAGAGACCCGGGTTCGGTTCCCACTAAGGGCATGTACCACGGTTGCAGTTTGTCCCCAGCCCTGGTTGGTGGTGCAGGAGGCAGCCACTTGATGTGTCCCTTTCACGTCGATGTTTCTTTCTCTCTCTTCCTCTCTTTTCCTCCCACTCTATCTGAACAAAAAATGGAAAAATGTCCTCGGGTGAGGATAAAAACAAAACAAAAAACAAAAACAAAAACAAAACCCAAAAACCTATACAACCAATTACTTATATCCTATACCTTTTAAAATCTAGAACCATGATTCTCATAGCGTGGTCTCCAAACCAATAGCAGCTGGCATCCCCTGGGAACGTATTAGAATTGCAAATGTTCTCAGTCCCAACCAGGCTCTACTCAAGAAGAGTCTCTGGTGTCTGCACAACTACCTCTATTTTAACAAATCTTCCAGGTATTTCTGACACAGGCAAAATATTAAGGAGCACTGTTCTAGAGAGAATATATAGATGTGCAGTCCTGCTCTGTCGTACAGAGGATTACAGCCGCTCTGTTTTCCTCTCAGCCCTGCTTCGTTCTGCAGTGTCTTCTGTTGAGCTCCTCTGCTGACCGAAGTTCAATGTGCCTTGAAGTGTCACAGTCCTTGTGGCTATGCTTGTGGCTGGGGTTCCCAGACTTCAGTAGAGCACTATTGCTAGTTTCTTCTTTTCCTCCGATTTTATGTTGCTTTCTACTTTTCTTTTTATCTCTATTTCCCCCTATTTTCTTTTTTCCCAGATTTTCCCTGAGCACGTGCTCTGCATGGCACTTGTGTTTTCTACCTCCTGTTCCTCCCCTGCTCTCTCTCAAAGGAGGATGAGCTGTTAATAACTCCCCAGGAAAATGTCATTTTTGGCAGAAAAGTACTGGGTTCTTGGTGGTGACGAAAGGAAGACACTTCCATTTGTAGGTAATCCCTACAATTCCTAAAAATATCTTTCTATACTTTCTCTTTCCTGAGAACAAGAATCATTGAATGTCTCACTAAATTGAAACTGTTTTGAGGACAGGATTCATGTATAATTCATACCAGTTTCCCACTGCTATGAAAAGTAATCATCCTCCAAGGCAGTCACCCCCTTTTAAAAAATTGTGGTAATATACACATAAATTCTACATCCTTGACCATTTTTAGTGTACAGTTCAGTGGCATTAAGTACATTCACATTGTTGTGAAACCATCACCATTCATCTCCAGAACTCTCATCTTGCAAAACTGAAACTCTGTGCTCATTTATTAACAACTGCCCCACCCCACCCCCGCCAGCCCTTGGCAACCACCGTCCTGCTTTCCGTCTCTGAGAATCTGACTGCTCCAGGTCTTTCATCTAGGCAGAACCGTGCAGTATTTCAGTACTTATCTTTGTGCGACTGGCTTATTTCACTTCACATAATGTCCTCAAGGTTCATCTAAGTTATAGCATGTGTCAGAATTTCCTTCCTTTTTAAGGCTGGATAATATTCTACTCTATACACAGACACACACACACACACACACACACACACACACACACACACAACATTTTGTTTATGCTTTCATCTGTTACAGACACTTGGGTGGCGTTTACCTTTGACCATTGTGAGTAATGCTGCTATGAACATGGGTGTACAAATATCTGTCTGAGGACCAGCACCCATTTTTATACATCATATCAGCACTACTAACCGTGAGTGCTCCCTACGTTTAGGATGAAGAAGCAGATGTGGATGAGGAAGGATAACAGGCGAGGCCCCAGAAGCATATCTAGTGTCTCCAAGACATGCTGGCATCTGGCCACAGTATAATGCTCTAGAGCCAACTTAACTACGTGGATATTTTCTAGTTCTCTTGTTCTTGCCTATCTGCCAGCACCCGCCAACCATCATCCTCATTTTGTTACTTTGACTCTGGTTCTCTTTCTCTTCTGTTCAGACTTGGAGTCTGTGGTTCTTGTCTTGGTTGACTGAACTCTGCCTTGACTAACTAAACTTTGACAACTTGTCACTCAGTTTCTGACCTCTACTTTTGGAGTTGTTTTTTGGCGTGTGTTTTTTTTTTCACTGACTGCTTGAAGGGATGCACCTCAGCACCAGTTATGAGAAAGAACAGGCTCTATCATCCTCCATTTGGCCAGGCATCAGCGTAATTCGAGAACACTGGGGTAGGACTTGGGCTAGATTGAGCAGACATGGCCACCAGCACATACCTCTGTGCCTAAAGCCCATAGCACGTGACCCACCCACAAGACATGGAAAAGAAACAACAGCTTGAAAATCGGGCTAATTCCTCTCAAACAATCTCTGCTGGCTCTGTCTCCTCTCAAAACACCGAGTGGGTGTTAGTCATGCAGAACCTCTCAGAAGGGAGTTCCACAGCCTGTATAATGTGACTCATTGAATTGAGGATTTGAGAACAGCAGAGCCAGGGACCCTTCTGTGTATCCCTCTTGGCATTGGCCTCTGTGTCACTCAGCAAACGAGCCTGCAATCTTCCCAAGTGCTTCATATCCTGGGGGCGTTGACGCAGAACTTTAGCGGCAGGCAACTGCCCCTCAGAGAGGCCTTAAGAAGCACAGTAGCAGCTTTAGGCCTGCAGTAGGCCTTGCAGTGACAGGGAGAGAGGGTCACACAGCTTTAGGGAGAGGAAAACAAAAACGTGCTGGACAGCTGCCTCAGTCAGACCAGACGTGTGACAGGGATTCAAATCAACTGTCCACAGAAACTTTGTGCCTTCACTGAAATGTGCTTTCGTTGGAGGGACCCCCTCACCCTTAAAAAAGAAAACAAACAAAAAACGTCCACTATCTGTCTGCTGCCTGTGAGTCAAGTGTACTCATCTCTCCTTTTAAGGACTTCCCATCTTCGTAAGTCAATATTTCTGAATGTCAATTTTGTGCCACACATCATGTTAGCTTCTTTGACAGATAGAAGGATGATGGTCCTTATGTTCAATGAATTGTTTGTCTTTCCCTTTTTCTCTCCCTTTTGGTACCAGGAAAGTGTTTTACTGTGAGAAGTACTAGTTTTTCTAAATAACCAAAGTACTATGAAGCTTATAGTAATTCATAGTAATAATAGCTACTTTTTTTTTCGTGCCTATTACATATCAGGCACTTTAAACAGATATCTGTAATCCTCTCAGCAATCCCCAGGGTAGAATTATTCTTCTTATTTTGCAGATGAAGAAACTGAGGCTCAAAGAAATTAATTTCCCAAATCATAAAAATAGTTGGAAATAAAACTGAACCAGACTTCCTTTTTTTTTTTTTAATTTTTTTTTCCTTTATTAACTTTAGAGAGAGAGGAAGTGAGAGGGAGAGAGAGATAGAAACATCAATGAGAAAGAACATCGATTGGCCGCCTCCTGCATGCCCTCCACTGGGGATCTGACCCACAACCTGGGCATGTGTCCTGACTGGGAATCGAACCAGCGACCTCTTGGTGCATGGGTTGCCGCTCAATCACTGAGCCACACCAGCCAGTCTGAACCAGGCCTCCTTTACATTTTGCTAATAGCTGAGAAAAGTTGAACTCTTTAGAAACTCCCTCTGCTTCTTACCAAGACATAAGTAATTCAGCATTAAAAAGCGAACTAACCAATGAAAAAAGATACCCACAACAATTCTTCCTAGAAATGTCAATGTGCTTCCACCCTCCTCCCCTTTTCATTGAGATTGTGTCTTAAACAGGCATTTGTTCCTCGAGTACAATAGAAACCCTCTGCTAACCATGTTTTTTAGCATAACATTTTTTAAACTTGATTTTTTTTTTTTCCCTCAGTGGCCTAGCACCAGGGCCGGGAAGGTACACATTAAGAATTCTGCAGGTGAGACACTCACGTGGTAAGAAGGGCAACTGTGGAAGTTTGTGCGGGCTGAGCTTCTGGTACAGCTCCATACATGTCCTAACACATGAGTGGCTATCATTTGTTCCCTAGCCCTCTAAGAGGAAACGTAAAATTCTTAAAAATTATTCGTCCTTATTTAGCCTTAAAATTCCTTATAGAGATTTCCTATATCCATATATGTTTGAATATGCTTCATGAAATGTATTAGGTAGTTACTTTGAATGGATATTTTAATAAAATTAGTCAGAATACTACATCAGGCAATGTCACAATATTTCATATATACTGCACAGTGATACTAAAAAGAACTATGGTTAAATTGGTGCACATATTAAAGTTGAATTATACTCAAAGCCTAAGTTTTTCTGCTATTTCACCACTAATAAGATTTCTTGACCAATATCTAACGAGTTTGGAAAATCCATGTCAGCTAATGTTAACATTCACAGATATAGATCATTGAATCTGGAATACTGAATGAGAGATCTTCTAGTCCAGGAGGCAACAAACTATGGCCAACAGGCCAAATCTGGCCCGCTGGGTTTTCGTAAAGAATGTTTGATTAGAACAAAGCCATACACTTTTTTAAAATACCTGTTGTCTATAGCTCCTTTCATGTTACATCAGCAGAGTTGAGTAGTTGTGACAGAGACCTCATGGGCCACAAGGCTGAATACATTTATTATCTGGCCTTTTACATAATGTTTGCTGACTCCTGATTTAGTTCAGCCTCCTCAATATATAAATGAGGACACATTTCCAGATCCTTTGTTAACATTTCCATAGGTCTTATCAAGTTCCATACTTTGCTTAAATATATGAATATGGGCTTTGGCCGGACTCACCATCTTTTCCTGTGTGCTTTACCATTCTCAAGACAACTACATATTTGTTTCACATATTAGTATTCTCTTTTAACATAAAATCTTTTATTTTAGCTAAGCTTATTTTCTTTTTTTTTAAATTAAATTTGTTGGGATAACATTGGTTAATAACATTTTATACATTTCAGGTGTACAAGTTTAAAATACAACATCTGTATAAGTGTGCTCAGCACCCAAAGTCTAGTCTCCTTCTGTCATCATATATTTAACCCCCTTTACCCTCTTCTTCCTTTTCCACCCGCTCCTCTTCCCCTCTGGTAGCCGCCATTCTATTGTCTGTATCTATGAGTTTGCTTGTTTGTTCATTTGTTGCTTTTTGTTTCATATCCCATATATGACTGAAATCATATAGTGCTTGTCCTTTTCTGTCTGACTTATTTCACTTAGCATGATACTTTCAAGATCCATCCATATTGTTGCAAATGGCAATATTTCATCTTTTTTATGGCTGAGTAGTATTCCATTGTATATATGTACCACATCTTCTTTAGCCAATCATCTATTGAAGAACACTTAGGTTGTTTCCATGTCTTGGCTATTGTAAATAATGCTACAATAAACATAGGAGTACATATATCCTTAGGAATAAGTGTTTTTATTTATTTATTTTTTATTGATTTGGGGGAGAGAGAGAAAGAGAAACATTAGTTTGTTGTTCCATTTATTTATGTGTTCATTGGTTGATTCTTGTATGTGCCCTGACTGGGGATTGAACTCACAACCTTGACATATTGGGATGATGCTCTAACCAACTAAGCTACTGGGCCAGAGCCTACAAATAATTGTTTTTAAAATTTTTGGGTAGAGACCCAGGAGAGAGATTGCTAGGTCATATGGTAGTTCTATTCTTAATTTTTTTTTTCCTCACCTGAGGATATTTTTCATTGATTTTTCAGATAGATGGGGAGGGAGGGAGGGAGGGAGAGAGGGAAGGAGAGAGAGAGAGAGAGAGAGAGAGAGAGAGAGAGAGAGAGAGAGAGAGAGAGAGAAACATCAATGTGAGAGAGACACATCAATTGGTTGCCTCCCACATGACCCCAACCAGGAGCAGGGATTGAACCTGCAACCGAGGTACATGCCCTTGACTGGTAATTAAACCTGTGACTCTTTGATCCGTGGGCTGACACTCCAACTGCTGAGTCAAACTGGCCAGGGCCTATTCTTAATTTTTTGAGGAACCTTCTTCCTGTTTTCCATAGTGGCTGCGCCAATTTACATTCCCTCCAGCAGTGTGCGAGGGTTCCCTTTTCCTCACATCCTCTCCAACACTTGTTATTTCTTGTCTTATTGATAATAGCCATTCTAATAGGTGTGAGGTGGTCTCTCGTTGTGTTTTGATTTGTATTTCCCTTATATCTAGAGATGTTGAGCATCTTTTCATACATCTGTTGGCCATCTGTATGTCTTCCTTGGAAATTTTTCTATTCACATTCTCTGCCCATTTTTTAATTGAATTGTTTGTAATTTTGGTTGTTGAATTGTATGAGTTCTTTATATATTTTGGATATTAGCTCCTTATAGGAGGTATCATTTGCAAATATATTTTCCCTTTTTGTTGGTTGTCTTTTATTTTGTAGATGATTTCTTCTGCTGTGCAGAAACTCATTTTCTGAATTAATATTTTACTCTCCAAGTCTTTTTCCAAAACTTTTTCAATTAAAAGTTATTTTACAATAACTAGTCTACCTTGGCTATTACTGTTTACAAATGTATTTGAATATCACAAAATTTGCATTTCATAGTAAAATGCACAAATGTAGGTAAAACTTTATAATTAAATAAAAAAGTATTTGTTCAAAAATACTTATAGAATACCTCCAATTACAAGGCCCTGTCCTTGGTTTAGGTATTAAAAATGGCCAAGACCCTGTTACAGCCCATGCCTTTGAAGAGCTAGAATCCTTTGGCGGAAATGGACATATAAGCAGAAAACGAATAAGGAAGACCCCAAGCAATGATTACATTAAGTGTTCTTTACCATTAGAATTATTATCTGAATTTCAGAACTCATTATCTGAAAATATTAATATGCCATCTAAAGCCTCTTAAATGGTACTTGCCTTGAAGCAAATTTCTATGGTGCACTTCATCCCAAAGAGAATCCTCTGGCTTTAACTAAATTTTTAAATGAGGAATACTGCTTTTTTCTCCCAGCTTTATTGAGATACAATTGACACATAACATTGTATAAGTTTAAGGTATAAAACGTGTTGATTTGAAAGGCATATTGCTTTGCTAACACACAGAGCACCAATAGGTAATATAATAATGCTAAACCAAACGTTTTTTTTTATCTCTAGCTGTTATTTTTCAGAATCATTTATCCATGGTAGAAACAAATCTGTGGAACAAAGAACAATGTTATAGTGGTATTTTGTTCTATTGAATGGAAATCCAATTATTTTTCCCTTGACATCTATATTTTTTTCAACCTGTCTCTACTCTTTCTTATTTCTTTAAATAAAACACTTCATTCTAGAAGTCTTTATCATTTTCTTATGTATTCCCATTACTTTCTTATATTATTCCAAAGAAATGTGAAATCTGAGATTCAATAATTTAAACATTTGAAGTTAAAATATATTAGGTTATTCAGTAAATGTACATAGTGCTTTATGTTTAAAGGGTATTCTTTATCCTTGTGAACAAGTTTAACTCTCTCTACAAGAAAATCACCATACAACCCAAAAGATTAATTTGGGGGGGGGCCTGGTTTTAATAGTGAGAGATAGCACAATTAAAAATTTGAATTGCAAAGTTGAGGTTATGTTGCCTTTCATTTTATAGCAATGGAGACTGAACTGGTGAAAAAGAGTAATCAGGTTGAAAATCCTTATTTTGTTTTTGATGATCTATTCTCGGTTTCCTTGGAAACAGAGCTGGCAGCCACAGAGTTGCTGGCATTATGTTTTCTTTCTTCTTCCTTTTTTATTTTTTTAGCTTTGAAGCATCAAAGAAAAGGTGCAGTTTTATGACTGTAATCTGTAGACTCTTATTTTCAAATAAATTAACAAATATTTATTGAATGTCTATTACATATAAGATAGTAGGAGGTAAAAACAACGAATTTGAGAAAGGGCTTTAACCCAATTGATTGAAGTAAATTTTGTTTCTAAACCAATTTATTATATATATTTTTTAAGAAAAAGAGAAAATAAAGTTTATTTTAAAAAACTATAGTATGAGGGTAGTACAATGTGACCAGTATAGTTTAGTGAAATTAATTTTAGAAAACAACTAGATTCCCACACCAGGCAGCACAGTTCCTTCTCCCTCTGTACAAAAACTAGGTTAAGTCTTGGCCACTGTGGCTCAGCTGGTTGGGTATCATCCCATGCACTGGGATGCCACTGGTTTGATTTCCCATCAGGGCACACGCCCAGGTTTCCAGCTTGATCCCCAGTAGGGGGCGTGCAGGAGGCAGCCTATCAATGTTTCTTTCTCTGTCTCCCTTTCCCTTCCCCTCTCTCTCTCAAATCAATAAAAGCATTTAAAAACAAAACAAAACAAAAAAACCACTAGGTAATATATGTAGATAAGACCATCTTTGCCTCCAGTAAATAAAGCAAGCAAACAAAAACTAATGGAACTTAAACAAATCTAACAGGTTTTCTGAAAAACTGTTTTGTTAATGAAGTCACTAAGTATTCCAGTTGAGGAGTGATTGTTAAATGATTATATGGTCTTTCCCTTTATGAAAGGTTGCATTAATTTAAGTTTTAAAAAACCACACCTTTAGGAACATTGAGATAAGAAGGCAAGAGCTATGGGTGAGGTTGCAGGGAGGATTTTTCTTTTTTTTAAATTAATGAGACCTAAGCATATTTATATGCTTCAAGGGAGGGAGGATAGAATGGGAAAGATTGACTGAGACTTTAACTTGATAGAACTAATTTCCTGAAGAGAAAGGAGGGGATGGGTACTAAAGCACAACCTGAAGGATTTGCTTTTGATGTCCTCTACGGACAGCAGATTACAGTAACAGTGCCAGGCATTGTTCTAAGCACTTTAGATGTACTAACTGAATTAGCTGGATGGAGATGATAAATTTAGGAATTGAGTTGAAGGCACCCTAGCCAGTATGGCTCAGTTGGTAGGGGCATCACCCCTTACACTGAGAGAGGTTGAGGGTTTGAACTTGGTGTGCCCCATTTGGGCACATGCCCAGGTTGCAGGTTTGATCCAGGTCGGGGCACACATGGGAGGCAGCTGATCTGTTTTACTCTCGAATCAATATTTCTTTCTCCTTCTCCCTTCCTCTCTCTCTAAAAATCAATAAAAAATTTTTTTAAGTTGAAGGAATACGCACCTGAAACTCAAAATTATCTCTGTGAATATGAAGATAGAATTATGTACTAATGATCTGCTAAAAGAAAAGGAAGAGATGGTGTGGGGAGCTTAAAAAGAGGTGGCTTGAAGAATAGGAGAGAAAGTTAACCAGAAACATATACATGTATTTCTGAACAGCTAATTCAAATAATTTTGGCATTTTTTCCAGCAGAGCTCAGATACACTAGCGTCAGGGCTGAGAGCCAGACTATATTCACCCAAGGTTGGAAGTTTGTAAACAGAGTGGGATTGAAAGACAAGAGTTCAGGAAGTTGAAAGCACTGGCAGAGGGTGGTTAAGTGATGCTCAGTAGGGTTAGTTTAGATATGAAAGGAAGTGAAGCCAGGATGGGGATAATGATGGATAGGAAAGAATAAAGTAAAAATGTAGGATCACAAAGATGACAAACATAAAGAATCCATTGCTCTCTATCCTGCTCCTTTCTGAGTGTACAATACAGGCAGTAGGTTGCTACACTCATGAAAGCCACCAGAAGAGCAAGTTCTGTCATCTTCAAGTTCGGGGTTTTCTCCATGTAGTAGAGTCCTCAGGCAGGAGAGATCATTGCTACTCAAAGTGTAGTCCACTGACCAGCTTGTTAGAAATGCAGGATCTTGGGTCCCACTCCAGAACTACTGAATCAGTAGTGCTTTCAAACAGAATCTCCAAATGAATCATATGTCCATTAAGTTTAAGAAGCACTGGGATGAGAGAGTGTAGATTAACCTTTGGTTTATTTGTGCTGGTCATGATATGCCAGGAGAAACAAGGAGCAGACATTCTGTCTGTGATGTTCTCAAGCTCCCAGACTCAATGTATTCCTTTTTTTTTTTTTTTTTTTTTTTATGTGTAACTTAAATCCTTCCCCAAATGATTTGTCATCCCTGGCACTAACTCCTCCCTAATCCAACCCCACGTCCCAGGTGCTCTCAAATCTGAATATCAGAGTGTTGTGTAAGATAAACTATAAGCTTTCTTTTAGTTTTAAAATTCTTTGATTTTATGTATCATAGCCAAACTTCCTCTGCACAGAAAAAAGAACAGAAAATCAGCCTGAGTGAAATCCAATTCAGTCAGAACCAAAAATAATTCTAAGGAGAAATTTGCAGTTAGACACACACACACACACCCCATATGCTCTTGGGTCAGCTTTAAAGAGTGATACTGTGGTTTTTTTTCTCATAACATTCCAGTGTTTTGATGCTGCTTTTACCCCCTCCTTTGTACAAAACCAAACCGAAATTCTTCAAAATGAATTAAGTCACTTGGGAGTCTGAGTAGAAGCTTGAGCTAAATTGCATCCCTACGTTAATGTGGAACCAATTTCCCAAGAGGTGGAGGTTCTGGGGAGTAATACAGACGGCGTCAAACTGATTACGCAGATACCTGTTGGGGCGGTAGTGTTAATGGAAATTTTGGTAACGTTTTTTAAAGACCAGCGATGGTTTTTGTGATGCAGGCTTATCATCGTATACCAAGAACAAACTTAAGGACCTGCTGGCGGTTTTTTATGAGCCGGTGCTTTTATGCGCTGTTACCTACGGGCCGGCGTCGGCGGCCAAAGAGGGGGAGAAAGCCATTTGTCCCCTGCTTCAGCTAACTGGTCCTGAGAGCTGTGAGTGTGCTGTTACCGCTGGGGGACCCCACTGCAGGTGCCCGAGACGTTTCAAAATTGAACCGGGAAGGGTTTTTAAACGGCGCAGGGAGAGGTGTTTCAACGTGACGACTTTGATGTCTCCCTCCCCTCGCCGGGTCGGCTAACCATCAGTAATCGCCCCTCGGTCTCCAGGTTAACCCACCCCCAGCCCTTTCCCCTCCCCGCCTCCAGGCTCCCGCGCTCCGCCCATCCTTCTGTAGCCCGCCTCTACCCCGTCTTTTCCTCCAGCCTGCCCCTCGTTGCCCTTCCCTGCCCCCTTCTTCCTCTCCCCTCTCCTCGCCCCTCCTCTTTTTCCCCTCACCCTCCAGCCCAGCCCACCCCGCTTTCCGCTTTCTCTTCTACGCTCAGATTTGCGCTCCAGCTGCAATCACCGCCTCCTCTCCCCCTGCGAGAGGCCAGGCGGAAGGCGCAGCGGGCCGGCTGCGCGCAGGCGCACTGTGCGGCGGGCGCGCGGGCTGGCCGGGCGTCCGCGCAAGCGCGCGCTGCTCGGGCTTGGCTCCCGCGCGGGCGGCCGGGCGTCTTTGGCTCTCTCAGTCAGGGTTTAGGACCCCGCGGCGGCGGTGGCACCATGTTTCTTCACTCTGTCAACCTCTGGAACCTGGCGTTCTATGCCTTCATGGTCTTCATGGCCACTCTAGGGCTGTGGGACGTCTTCTTCGGCTTCGAGGAGAACAAGTGCAGTATGAGCTACATGTTTGAGTACCCGGAGTATCAGGTGAGGTTCCGCCCTCTCCTCACCTGGCTCTCGCTCGGAGATTCGGGCTCCTCCTGCCTGGCCCTTCCATGGGTTTCCTCTGCCCTGGTTCCCCGCGCCTCTCCGACCCCCTTACCCCAACCTCGCCTCTGTCTTTTCCGCCTCGGAAGACCGCAGAACCCCATTATTCCCCGCACCTGCCCTTTGTGTCCTTTCTTTACGGTGGGGTGTTTCCTAGATAGTTCCCCGAGCATCCTCCTTGCCCTACTAGTAATTGTTCCCCTGCCCCTCCGCCCTCTTCCACATCCCAAATGCCATGCACAGGCTTTACAGACTAGTCGCGCCCAACCCCCTTCATCCCCAGAGATGCAACCTCAGCCCCTCTCCCTAAATGCAAATCCCATCTTCCCCCTGTTCCTGCCTTAACAGGTGCCCCTGGACCCTCCTTTGCTTCCCACGCGCCTAAATTCTTCCCTTCTTGCCCAGTGATTTACATATCAGCCCTTGCTTTTCTAGAAAGGGACCGAGCTTCTGCAGAGTGTGTATTGGCTACATAGTTCCCTGGACTGCGTTAGACTCCAGGGTTTCACCTCTGTGTGAAAGGGTAACTCGATGGGTAAATACATGGAAAACTAGTGAGGTTCCCTCCTGTAGAGATTTTGCGGAGCCTCCTGCTGTGTAGGTTATGGGTCCGTGCGTGTGCATGCATGCCTGTGTTTATGCATGTCGCCTCCTTACCATTTGCATTCAAAATCTTATTTCATGGTGTTATTTTTGTTTTCTCACTGTGTTTGCTATTTAAGAGAGACCCGGCCCTTCTCTCTCTCCCTCCGCCCCCACCTCTCCCGTTCCATTTGAACATTTTCAGTCACAATTGCTTCATTAGTTCAGCATAGGAGAATCTAGAATTTCATTCATGACCAGCTGTAAAAAGAGGTTGTGACAAATCACACACAAATCACAACTGTCCGAAGAAATTTCTCCCCAATGATTCTTTTATTTCTAAATGCATCTCCTAATTAAGGAATACATATTATAATAGACCCCCACCATAAGATGTATATGTACTATAATACATATTGATAAAATGCATTTCTAATATACTTTTTAAACCATAGCAGATTTTTTTTCTTTAAGGTGAAAGATGCCGATCATGATTACGTCTGTGTACAGATCATTACAGAGGAGCATATTTGATTATGCTGCTATTATTTAGATCATAAAGCTGCTTAAGGTTTAAATTGCTGATGAGCTTACTTTCCAAAGGGCAAAATTCTAGTTTAGCTTTTATTTGTGTTGAGATTCTTACCTTCGTTTTGCATCAATGCTTATACGGGGATGGAAGCATTTGATATCAGATGCTACTGCAGGAAAATATTTTAATGTTACTGTTGTCTCTTAATTTCTAAGTGAATATGCTGGTTTATTTTTATCAGAGTCAATGTATAGTTAAATATTTGGGCTTCTAGTTTAGATTTTTTTAAAATACTTAAAATAGAGCCCTTATAATCGCCTTTGATTTTTATATGGCTTAATAATTAGGAAACTCCCAATAGATTGAAGTAGGTCACTTTAGTTTTGCACTGCATTGAAGAATTTGGTTAAAATAAAATTATTATGGAACAGTATACTAATTCCCACTTACTTTTAGATTGCCCACAATCATTGAAGCTATTTTAATGTTTGCAGTACTGTAGTTGAAATTGCTTACTGTTGGGAACAAAGCATATGGACCTCACAGCTGCATTTTGTGCCTCATAAAATTGACTGAAAAGACACCGAAAATTAGTGTAGCTAATGCAAAAGAGCTATTTGCCTTTTTTTTTTTTTCTGTTGTTGTGTCTGTATTTACTTATTTTGATTCAAATTGCCCTTTTGAGGTTTCACATTCTGTTAATAACTTGTTAGTACAGTAATGATTATAGTGGCAGGAATTTTTGATCCACATTTTTTTGGTAAAGTTTTATTTTTATGATGTAAAAAGCTGTGTTAATTCTCTACAGTGTTTATATTGACTCTTAGTCCTTTTGTTGTACATACTAGGTCCTGCTATTTTACAAATAAGTTAAAACCTGCCTGTAGAAATGAGTCATTTTGAGTACAGTGAGATTTCTGGTTAACTGAGGTTGTTCTATTAAGAACCAGTGGTTTTTAATGAATATAAGTGTTGTAAACTTATTTTTTATATTGCTTACTTTTAATTATATTTTATAGTAAACTCTCTAATTGTTCACAGGTTGCTATCCATTAGATGGGATGTCCTCGTCATTGGGTTTTCTTCTCTTTCTTGATGCCTTTCTTCCTTTTTTTACTACCCATTTGCGTATTCTTTAGCCAAATGTTAGAGGAAATGAACAATATTTGAAACATACTCAGTTTTATTCTCCATTTGAAAAATAGAAGGTGGGACAGGAATTTGAAACTCTTGGTAAAAATGAAGTTTTGAATTTAAAAGTGTTTGATTATCTCTGTTCATTCTCTACCTTTGGTTTTCCTCAATTTGCTTATTGAGAGTTAACTGAACATCTCACGAGCCTACCAGGCAAAATACTCATCATCCTTTAAAGCTTCTTGTCTTACAAGGCAAAGCTTTCGTAGGGTAACAAACAGTTTTGGGCATATTGTAGAATTGGAGAAGAAACACTTGTGTTGTTTTCTAGAGTAACTTATTTGCCTGTCTTCAGATATGTGATCTAGCAGTTGATCTTTGAAAGAAAATGTTGATGGTGGAAAATACAAATCACGTATTTGTTATTAAGTCTGATGTTTATTTAGCAAATCATTTATTGAATAACTGTGTCAGGTGTATTCTAGATACTGGGTATGGATGAGAGGGAATTACAAGTGAATCAGACCTTGTGCCTTTAATTTATGTCTTTATAATGCAATGGGGGACAACAGGAATGTAATAGTTAAAATGTGCTACATGTTATAATTTGACTATAAGATAGTATGCTCAAGGCTCTTCACAGAAGAGCATTCAGGTTTATCTTAGTAGTCAAAGACTATAGAAGAGGCAGTGAATTGGGCCACGGAGGGTACATAGTTCATAAAGTGCAGAAACAAGAAAATTGCAGGAATAAAGAACAGCATTTGTGCCCTGGCTGCTGTTGCTCAGTGGTTAGAGCATTGTTCAGCACACCAAAGCGTTGCAGGTTTGATCCCCAGCCCTGGTCTGGGGTGTGTGTGGGAGGCAACCAGTCAATGTCTCTCTCATCTCTCCCCCCCTTCCCTCTCTCCTCCCTCCCTTTCACTCTCTCTAAAAAAAATCAATGGAAAAAATATCCTCGGGTGAAGATTAACAACAACAACAAAAAAACCCAACAACCAAACAAATAAAGAATAGCATTTGTGAATAAAGAAGGCACCAGGATACACTGCATAAGCAGTATGTATAGTATGTTACTATTTATATATAAAGGAGAAAACCTATAAACATGTTTTTTTGTATACACATGTGTAAAATATTTCTGGAAGCACAAACTGCTAACATTAGTTGCCTTTTGGGTAAGAAACTGGGTGGCTAAAGAACCAGAGGTACGAAAGAGAGTCTATTCAATGTATATCCTATTGAATCTTGATTTTTGAAACATATTAAAAATAAATTTAAAAACCTGGCATATGTAAGTTATAAGAAAGTAAGTAAGAATAATTAGAGCCAGATTTTAAGGACCTCTCTCTTAAGCCTTTATCATCTCTGTATGCAGTGAAGAAACACATAGGTGTATGTTTTAACAAGGTACTTCTTGACAGCAGTATGGACTGTAGATTGTAGCAGGGAGATTATGACAGGGAGAGAGACCTGTCTAAAGGATTCAACTGTCCATAAGTCTTTGTATCAAGCTAGAGTCCTGGAGAACTCTGGAGTATTCTTTTTTTCATTTTATCCATCACCTCTGTGCCCTCTTCCACTTCCACTCCTCTCCCCCCACCCCACCCCCCACCCCACAGTCATCACACTGTTGTCCATGTCCGTGAGTTCTCTCTCTTTTCTTTTTTTGCTCAATCCTTCCACCCCACCCCCTCACCATCACCACCAGAGCTGTCTGTCTGCTCCCTATCTGTGAGTCTGTCTCTATTTTTCTTGAAATTTTTTTCAAGTGTATGTGTAACACTGCTAGATCATTAAATCTATTTTTTTAATTTTTTTTCCTTTATTGATTTTAGAGAGAAAGGAAGGGAGAGAGAGATAGGAACTTCAATGAGAGAGAACATCGATTGGCCGCCCCCTGCATGCCCCCCACTGGGGATTGGGCCCACAACCTGGGCATGTGCCCTGACCAGGAATCAAATTGGCGACCTCTTAGTGCATGGGTCAACACTCAACCCCTAAGCCACACCGGCCAGGCAAGATCATTAAATCTATTGATGTCACTTAAATAAAATCTACTGTTCAAAGTAACTGATTTCATTTTAAATGGTTTCTTTCATTGAAAAAAAGGAACAGAAGAAGAGTTTATACTTTAGTACCACTTTTACAGGTGCCTACCTTTTGGGGATGACATTAAGATCTGTTATATATATATTTGTTGTTGAAAAAAATTTATGTGAATTACTGGCTCATTTGGTATACAATGATATGAATTGCAGAGTAGTTTAGGGCTTGCTGACAAACCATGCACCTGATTTATGAAAACTGAAACAGATACTAATTCATTGGAATGTATATGGTAAGAAGAGTATGCATGTCTTGCCCTGGCTGGTTTGGCTCAGCGGTTAGAGCATCGGCCCGCGGACCAGAGAGTCCCGGGTTCATTTCCCGCTAAGGGCACATACCTCTGTTGCAGTTTGTCCCCGGCCCGGTTGGGGTCGTGTAGGTGGCAACCACTCAATGTGACACATTGATGTTTCTCTCTCTCTCTTCCTCCCTTTCTCCCTCCCACTCTATCTGAAGATAAATGCAAAAATGTCCTCAGGTGAGGATAAAAAAATTAAAAAAAAGAGTGTGCATGTCTTGACCAAGACATGGTTATAAGATTCAGATTAATTTAAGTACATTTTTTTAAAATTTTTTTTCTTTATTGATTTTAGAGAGAGAGGAAGGGAGAGGGAGGGAGAGATAGAAACATCGATGAGAGAGAACATTGATTGGCCTCCTCCTGCATGCCCCCCACTGGGGGTCAGGCCCACAACCTGGGCATGTGCCCTGACCAGGAATCGAACCAGCGACTTCTTGGTGCACGGTCAATGCTCAACCACTGAGCCACACCTGCTGGGCTGTTAAGCACATTGTAAGTCAAAGCATATTAAGTTGAAAGGTCAGAAAGCTACATTATAAAACAAACTTGCTTTCTGTTGAATGATGCAACAGCTAGAATATGTAGTTGGGCCTGAGTAAAAGGAGAGACATTACAAAACATTTTTTTTTAATTCCTCACTTGAGGATATTTTTCTACTTATTATCAGATAGAGTGGGAGAGAGGGAGGGAGAGAGATACAGAGAGAAACATCGATGTGATAGAGCCACATCGACTAGTTGTCTCCTGCACGACCCCACCAGGGCCGGGAACGAACCGTAACCGAGGTATGTGACCTTGACCGGAATTGAACGCGCGACTCATTGGTCTGCAGGCCAACGTTCCAACCGCTGAGCCAAACCAGCCAGGGCTACAAAACATTTTAAAATAGCAAAAAAGATTTGATTTAATAATGGAAAGCTTTTATCATTTCTAAGTATAATTGATACTGATACTAAATTAAATGAATTTTCAATTATGTTAACCTGTAATTTGCTGACATCTACCAGTGTTTTTCTGTTGTCATTGGCTATTTTGAGTAATTTATATTTATTAGAATTTCAGATAGTTCTATTTTATGATTTCTTGAAGACTGCATGGTTCAAAACTCACATAATTCAAGACTAATTTTCCATATGAATAAACTAAAAGTAGAACTTGAACTTATGTTCATTAAGTGCAGTTTTATCATCAGTAATATTTTTATATTGCACTATTTGTATAATTTAGCATTGGGTATGGTATGGCTGAATTGTATTAATAAATTTGATTAAAGTAAAATTGCATTCTTCGTTTTATCTTTTTTTTTTTTTTTTTGCTGTAGAAAATAGAACTTCCAAAGAAACTGGCAAAACGATATCCTGCATATGAATTATATCTTTATGGAGAAGGATCCTATGCCGAAGAACACAAAATTCTCCCTTTAACGGGTATTCCAGTTCTCTTTCTTCCTGGTAATGCTGGAAGTTATAAGCAAGGTAAGTCTCAGGAGTAAATTTTGAAAGCTATAAAATGCAATTGAAGAGTTTTACAGATACATACTCTGTGTTAAGTACTGTGCTAGGCATACTGAAAACACAAATGTATGACATTTTATCTAGAAAAATACATGTGAGAAATACATAGAAAAGAATGTTGAAGACCACTTTGCAAAAACTAAGAAGGAAAAAAAGAAGATGGAGTGGAATGGGATAAATAGGTGATATAGGGATTCAGGAATCAGCAGAAGAAAGAAGCTTATATTGGAAATAGAGGGTGCAGAGCACAAAACCTGAAGCATTGATTAGAGAAGTAAATCAGTGGTTTCTGTTCCAGGACATTTTTTTTTTTTTTTTTGGATTTATCTTCAGATAGAGTGGGAGGGAGAGAGGAAGGAAGAGAGAGAGAAATATCGATGTGAGAGAGACACATTGAGTGGTTGCCACCCACACGACCCCATCCTGGGCCGGGGACAAACTGCAATCGAGGTACGTGCCCCTAGCGGGAACCGAACCCGGGACTCTCTGGTCCGTGGCCGACGCTCCAGCCACTGAGCCAAACCGGCCAGGGCAATGGTTTATGTTTTGCTGAATAAGAGAGGAGATTGGTTTCTTTCTTTCAAAGTTATTTAAGTTAGAGAGATTTAGACTTCTGGTCAAGATGGCAGAGTAGGTAACTGCTGTGCTTACGTCTTCCCATGACCACATCAAAATTACAACTAAATTGTCCGGCTGGTGTGGCTCAGTGGTTGAGCATTGACCCGTGCACCAATAGGTCGCCAGTTTGATTCATGCCCAAGTTGTAGGCCAAATCCTAAGTGGGAGCCACGCAGGAGATGGCCAATCAATTTCTCTCTCATCAATGTTTCTATCTCTTTCTCCTTCTCACTTCCTCTCTCTCTAAAATCAATAAAGAAAAAAAATTTAAAAAAAACAAAAAACTACAACTAAATTATGGAACAATCATTCTTGAGAACCACCCAAAGACTAGCTGAACAGAACTCCTATAACTAAGGCTATAAAGAAGAAGCACCATTGAGATTGGTAGAGGGGGCAGAGTTTCAGAATGGGCTGGTCCCACACCCGTGCGTGGCAGTTAAGAATGGAGAGGGATACCCTGACTAGTTTTGCTCAGTGGTTAGAGCATTGGCCTGCAGACCAAAGGGTCGCGGGTTTGATTCCCAGTTAAGGGCACATACCTGAGTTGCAGGTTCGATTCCTGGTCCTGATCAGAGTTGTGCAGGAGGCAACCAATCGATGTGTCTCTCTATCCCTTTCTCTCCCTCTCTCCTTCCCTTCTAGTCTCTAAACAATCAATGGAAAAATATCCTTGGGTGAGGATTAACAAACAAACAAAAAAAATTGGGAGGGGTATCTCAGCTGAGAGGTCCTCTCTTAGAAGCAAGGGGTCCCAGCTCCACTCCAGGCTCCCCAGCATGGAGCACCAGTGCCATAAAGAGAACCCATAAGAGCTACTATGAAAATCAGGAGGGCCTCAGTTTGATTGAGACAGAAGGCTTCTATAAACTCAGGTGTCCTCTTAAAGGGCCCGAGCACAGATTCACTCCCAAACACTCGTCCTAAGCTCCATAGAAGGGATGGAAGCTCAAAAAGCACCAAAAACACATGGGGAGGAACTGAATTTTCAGGTTTCAGGGTGAGAGGTGGAGGGTCAGCTCTCTCCCAGACTAAAGGCAGGGGGACCAAAGGGAGGCACTTGTTCTTTTTTGAGCTCTCCATTCACCCAGCCTGCAATCACAGGTGGGTACCAAGTCTGAGTCTCCATCAACCTGGCTAACAAGGCTCCCTGGTAATTCTTTGAGTCCTTTCCCCAACCAATTCACTTGCCTGGCCAAACCCTTTTTCAGAGGCTGATCTACATAAGCAGCTGGCCTGGGCCTACACTGCAGACTTTCCTAAAATCTCAAAGGTCCACAAGCCCCAAACAACCAGCAGCTGGCTTTAGTGTACCCTGTACCTCTCGCTAAGTGGCCCCAGGTACTCCACTAGTGGCAGCTGTCCTTGGTTCACAGCATAACCACTCCCAGGCACCACCAAGTCTAGCACAGGCCAGCTACCAACTTCAGATCACTTTGTAGCTCCTACTAGGTGGCCCCAGGCCAGACACAGGCAGTGGCTGACCGTGGCCTGCACCGGAGCCCCTCTCTAGAGACCTCAGAACCAACATACCTGGTGGCTAGTTTCAGACCACACCAAAGCACCACCCAATTAGCTCCACAAATGACACATCCAAAGGGTGGACTTGGCAGGCATCAGTGCCCTACTAAAGTGAATTCCTCAGCTCCTGGACAATAGCTTGTCCACTGTAGTCATGGCCAATCCTCACAGACAGTCAGCCAGAGGGTCCATCCCACACACCAACATGACAGCAGCAATCAAGGCTCAGCTGCAATGGGAAAGCAGACACAACCCACACAAGGAATACCCCTGGAGCACCCAGCTCAGGTGAACAGGGAGACTGCACTACATCACTGGGCCCTGCAGAATACCAACTATATAAGACCATTCTGCCAAGACTGGGAGATGTAGCAGATCTACCGAGTAACAAGCATGGGAGACAGTTATAATGAGGAGATAAAGAAACGTGTCAAATGAAAGAACAGGACAAAACTCCAGAAAAAGAACAGAACAATACAGAGGCAAGCAATTTACCAGATGCAGAGTTCAAAACAATGATTTTAAGGATGCTCAATGAATTTAAGGGAGGAATAGATGATCTCAGTGAGAACTTCAACAAAAAGATAGGAAACATAAAAGAGGAGATAGAAAACAGAAGAACCAGACAGAAATGAAGAGTACAATAACTGAAATGAAGAATACATTAGATGAAATCAACAGCAGATTAGATGAAGCAGAGGATCAAATCAGTGATTTGGAATGCAAGGTAGCAGAAAACACCCAGTAGGAACAGCAACAATAAAAAAATGAGGATCATTTAAGGTACCTCTGGGACAACATCGAGTGTAATAACATTCACATCATAGGGGTACCAGAAGGAGAAGAGAGAAAGCAAGGGTTTGAAAACCTATTTGAAGAAATGACCAAAAACTCCCCCAACTTGGTGAAGGAAATAGACATACAAGTACAGGAAGTGCATAGAGTCTCAAACAAGATGAACACCAAGAGGCCCACACCAGGACACATCATAATCAAAATGCAAAAGGTTAAAAAGATAATCTTTCTTTTTTTAAAAAATGTTTTTATTGATTTTTTTAGAGAGAGAGGAAGGGAGAGAGAGAAACATTGATTGGCTGCTTCCTGCACAGCATGTGCCCTGACTGGGAATTGAACCAGGACCTCTCAGTCCATGGAACAACACTCAGTCCATTGAGCCACACCAGCCAGGCAAAAAAGAGAATCTTAAAAGCAGCAAGAGAAAGCAGTTAGTTACCTGCAAGGGAGCACCACTAAGACTGTCAGCTGATTTCTCAACAGAGACGTTGCAGACCAGAAGGGACTCTCATGAAATAGTCAAAGTGATGAAAAACAAGGACCTATAACCAAGATTAATCTACCTAGCAAGGCTATCACTTAGAATTGAAGGAGAAATAAAGAGCTTCCCAGACAAGAAAACCTGAAGGAGTTCATCACTACCAAACCAGTATTATAAGAAATAGTAAAGGGACTTCTTTAAGAAGAAGAAAAAAAATAAATTAAAAATACGAATGAGGAAATATCACAACGAAAAATATTTTCACTGAACACATCATTTAAAAAGATGAACAGATGCCCTGGCCAGCTTGACTCAGTGGTTAGAGCATCAGCCCGCAGACCAGAGAGGCCTGGGTTTGGTTCCCACTAAGGGCACATACCTTGGTTGCAGTTTGTCCCCGGCCCTGGCTGGGGTCGGGTGGGTGGCAACAACCCCAGCCACATCGATGTGTCTCTCTCACATCGATGTTTCTCTCTCTGTCTCTTCCTCCCTCTCTCCCTCCCACTCTATCTGAAGATAAATGCAAAAATGTCCTCAGGTGAGGATTAAAAAAATAAATAAATAAATAAAAAGATGAACGGAGAATCAAAACAGTGGAACAGCCAACACTAAAGCTAGTACAAAGGTTGAAAGGTAAAAATGGAAAGATCATGTGTAATTACAACAATACATTAAAGGATGCACACAAAAGAAGTAAATAATGACAAAAACATAAACATGGAGGGGGTGAGTAAAAATGGTAGTGATTTTAGAATGTGTAGGAACTTAAGGGGCCATTGACTTCAAATAGCCTTTTATAAACATAGCTTGGTATAAATGAAGCCCATGATAACCACAAACCAAAAATATTCAAGAGAGATATACAAGAAATAAAGAGAAAGAAATCCAAACACAAAACTACAGAAAGTCATTAACGTAAAAGAGAAAAGAGCAACAGAAATAAAGGAACAGAGATCTACAAAAATAATCAGAAAAAATTAATAAAATGGCAATAACTACATATTTATCAAAAATTACTTTAAATGTAAATGGATTAAAAGCTCCAACCAAAAGCCCTGGCCAGTTTGGCTCAGCAGTTAGAGCGTCAGCCTGCAGACCAGAGTCCCGGGTTCGGTTCCCACTAAGGGCACGTACCTCGGTTGCAGTTTGTCCCCACCCCGGTTGGGGTCGTGTGGGTGTGGGTGGCAACCAGTCGATGTGTCTCTCTCGCATTGATGTTTCTCTCTCTCTCTTCTACCCTCTCTCCCTCCCGCTCTATCTGAAGATAAATGCAAAAAGAAAAATTAAAAAAAAAAAAAGCTCCAACCAAAAGATGAATGAAATGGATTAAGAAGCTGTGGAACATATATAAAATGAAATATTACTTGACCATAAAAAAGAATGAAATCTTTCTTACCATTTGCAACAACATGGGTGGACCTAGAGAGTATTATGCTAAGTAATACAAGTCAGATAGAGAAAGATGAATACCATGTGATTACGCTTATATGTGGTATCTAAAAAACAAAATAAAGTAACTAACAAACTGATGTTTGCCTAATGGGAGGGGGCTTGGGGGGACTAGTGAAAAAATAAAGGGATTAAATGGTACAAATTGGCACAGCCGGTGTGGCTCAGTGAATTGAGCACGGTCCCATGCACCAAGAGGTCACAGGTTTGATTCCCGGTCAGGGCACATGCCCGGGTGTGGGCTCGATTCCCAGTAGGGGGCGTGTAGGAGGCAGCTGCTCAGTGTTTCTCTCTCATCGATGTTTGTATCTCTCCCTCTCTCTCTCTCTCTCTCTCTCCAATCAATAAAAACATATTTTAGAAAAAGAAGAAGTACAAATTGGCAGTTAAAAATAGTTGCAGGGATATAAATTACACCTTAGGGAATATAGTCAATAATATTGTAATAACTATGTATGGTGACCGGGGGTACTAGACTTCTTGGGTAATTACTTTATAAGTTATATAAATGTCTAACCACTGTGCTCTACACCTGAAACTAATATAATATTTAATGTCAAAAGTTAGAAAGATCCAGAAATACTGAGGGAAACACAGAAAGGTGAGGATAGGGAAGTTATATGCACAGATTCCAAACTGAATGTTGGCTTGGAGATATAGCAGTTATTTCTGGCATAACAATCAAGTAATCTGGAAGTAATTTCAGCTAAAATCTGCTTTTTTGGTTATTAATGAAAGTAGAATTATTTCAACATTTAGTATAATTACTTAATGTTTATTTATCTATCTTATATTTATGGGGTACCTGCCATGAGCTAGGCAGTATTCTACGAGTTAGGGATCCAAAACAGATGGGGCCAGATAATGTCCTTTTCTTGATCAAACTTATATTCTTGTTGGGAAGACAGACAAACACATATACCAGTAATGTTAAAAGTTTGAACAAAAAATAAACCATAGTAAGGAATAGTAACAGGGTCAGGCAGGAAAGGACACTGTGAGGCAATGACATTTGAGCAGAGGCTTGACTAGCAAGGGACTGAGGTATGTGACTGTTTGGGGGAAGAGCCTGAGAAAGAAACATGCTAGATACATTTAGGGCCACTGAGACTAGAGAAAGTGAAAAGAGATGAAGGTGGATAAGTATCCACAGGCTATATTATATAAGCTGTAGAAAGGACTTTGAATTTTGATCTAAGTATGATGGGAAACTTTCGGAGGGTTTTTGGGTAAGAAATTACATAATCTGATTTTTTGTTAATCATTGTATTTGAGATATAACACACACAGAGAGAACTGCATAGAATATAGGTATTCGGTTAAAAAATGTAACATGAATCCTGATGGAACCAGGACCCAGGTCAAGAAGTAAAAGATTGCCAGCACCCTGGAAACCCCATTTAAAACTGCTCCTCCCTGATTAAAACTCCCATTCCTCTTTCTAGATGTAACCACAATCCTAACTTTAAGGTAGTAATTTCCTTGATTTTTTAAAATAGTTTTAGCATCTAACTATGTATCTCTAATATAAGCTACTTATTCAGGGCTATTTTTAAACTTTGTGTATAAATATATTCATTTAGTATGTTTTCTTTTGTGTCTGGCTTCTTACATTCAGATCATTTTTAAAAACTATCCAACTGTCATATGAGCTATGATTCATTCATTTTTCTCATACTGTATTATTTTGTTGTATGGCCATATCATAAGTTTATTCTGTTTTGGAACATTTGTGGTGTTTACATTAATTGGCAATTATAAATAATGAACATTCTTCTTATCTTAGAGCACATAAGCCTGTGTTTCTGTAAGTTGTATGCCATAGGAGCATAATTCTATGTCACAGTTTATGTGTATTCTTTTATTTATTTTTTTTTTTAAAGAATGAGGTGATTTTTTTAAAATATATTTTTTTTACTTTAGTGATTTTTATTATTTTTTTTATTTATTTTTTTTTCATTTTTTGTTCAGATAGAGTGGGAGGGAGAGAGAGGAAGAGAGAGAGAGAGAAACATCGACGTGAAAGGGACACATCGAGTGGCTGCTACCCGCACGACCAACCAGGGCCAGGGACAAACCGCAACCGAGGTACATGCCCTTAGCGGGAACCGAACCCGGGTCTCTCTGGACCGCAGGCTGACGCTCTAACCGCTGAGCCAAACCGACCAGGGCTACTTTATTGATTTTTAGAAAGAGAGGAAGGGAGAGGGAGAGAGAGATAGAAACATCAATGAGAGAGAACATTGATTGGCCGCTTCCTGCATGCCCCCCACTGGGGACCTGGCCCACAACCTGGGCATGTGCCCTGACTGGGAATTGAACTGGCGACCTCTTGGTGCATGGGTCGATGCTCAACCACTGAGCCACACCAGCCAGGCTCTTTTATTTTTATTGACTGTGCTAACTTATACACCCAGAAATAGTACATTACACTTCCCTTTGTTCCACATCCTTGACAACATTGGAATTATCAGATTTAAAAATTGTAACCAATCTAGTAAGTGTGATTTATTTTTTAAAGATGATCCCTCTGGCTTTTCTGTGCAGGGAATATGCTATAAAAGAGCAAGAGTGGAAGTAGAAAAGATACTAAGTTACACTAATCATCAGAGATATGCAAATCAAAACCACAATGAGATATCATTTTATATCCACTAGGGTAACTATAATCTAAACGATAGATGATAATGCCCAGCTGGTATGGCTCAGTGAATTGAGCTTTGTCCCATGCACCAAGACGCTGCTGGTTTGATTCCTGTTCAGGGCTCGACCCCCAGTTTGAGGTGTGCAGGAGGCAACCGATTGATGTTTCTCTCTCTCTCTCTCCCTCCCCCTTTCTCTCTCTCTAAAAAAAATCAATAAAATATATTTTAAAATAAAAATAAAAGATAGATGATAACAAGTATTGTTGAGAATGTGAAGAAATTGAAACCCTCAAACATTGCTAGTGGGAATGTAAAATGGTTCAGCCACTTTGGAAAACAGTTTGACAGTTCCTCAGAATATTAAACGTAGAGTTTTATGACCTAACAGTTCCACTACTAGATATCTACCCAAGACAAATTAAAATGCACATCTACACCAAAACTTGTATACTGATGTTCACAGCAACACTGTTCATAATAGCTAAAAGGTGGAAACAACCCAAATGTCAATCAACTAATGAATGGATGAATAAAGTGTGATATATCCATATAATGTAATATTATTCAGCAATAAAAAGGAATTACTGATACATGAATTACATACTACAGTGTAGATGAACCTTGAAAATATTATAAGTGAAAGAACCCAGTCATAAAAGACTATTCTATATGATCCAATTTATAGAAATGTCCAGAATAGGCAAATTCATAGGGACAGAAAGTAGATTAGTGGTTTCCTAGAAATAGGAGGAGAAGAGGAATGAAGAGTGACTGTTAATGAGTACAGAGTTTTCTTTTTGGGGTGATTTAAAAATGTCTAAAGTTAGATTGCAGAAATGATTGTATAACTGTGAATAATTGTACACCATTCATGATGAGCTGTATGTGAACTGTACATGTTTTAAAAAATGGAATGGCAAACAGTTGCATTTTGTTTGCTAAACCATACACTACAAATTTTAAAGCCAATTAATGTAATCAATTAATAAATTCTGTGAAAGGGTTACAGAGTTAAATCTAAAACAGTGGAAACACTGTTTTAAATTATTGGACTAGTTCAGACAAGAGATGATGGTGCATGGAATAGGAAGGTAGTGGTGGAAATGGTGAGAAGTCCCAATTGGGGACACATTTAGAAGGTAGAGCATGCCAAGATTTTCACATGGATTTGATATCATGTGTAAGAAAGAAACAAATCAAACATGTGTACCTAAACCAAGTGACAAGCAGACCTTTTTTTTTTTTTTTTTTTGGTAGGAATTTTCTCATTCTTAACTTAAGTATGACAAAATTCCTACTTCTTATTCTTCAAAGAATTCTTTCCCTCCCTTTTATTCATTGTTGCCACCACTGAAGGGAAAGCAGATAGAGAATGAATGACCTGTTCACTTTTTATTTAATTTAAAAAAATATTTAGGGCACAAGGCATACACCCTCTAGGTTGGTTTACTCTTCTAAATTGATACTGTTAAAGGATGTCTTGAAATAGGATTTTTATATTCAGGGTATGGGATAAAGTTATTTGTTAAGAGACAAAAATGGATGAAACTTTAAAATTTTTTGGTGTGGCTCAGGGAATTGAGCGTTGTCCCATGGACTGAGAGGCCCCTGTTTGATTCCCAGTTAGGGCACATACCCAGGTTGCCGGCTCGATTCCCAGTAGGGGGCATGCAGGAGGCAGCCGGTAATTTCTCTCTCATGTTGATGTTTCTATCTCTCTCTCCCCCTAAAAAATCAATAAAAACATATTTAAATTTTTTTTTGTTTAATGTGCACTTTACCCTTTCCTTTGCAGTTCGTTCTATTGGCTCTATTGCACTGAGGAAAGCAGAAGACATTGATTTCAAGTACCACTTTGACTTCTTTAGTGTGAACTTCAATGAAGAACTGGTGGCACTGTATGGTGGAAGTCTTCAGAAGCAGACCAAGTTTGTACATGAATGCATTAAAACAATTCTCAAACTCTATAAGGTAAGAGATAAGCTTGCAAATCAATAGTGATCAGCCCTGGCTGGCGTGGCTCAGTGGCTAGAGCATTGGACCACAAGCCAGAGGGTTTTGGGTTTGATTCTCAGCCAAGGGCACGTAGCTGGGTTGCAGGTTCAATCCCAGGTGCAGGAGGCAACCAATTAATGTGTCTCTCTCACATTGATGTTTCTCTCTCTCTCTCTCTCTCTCTCTCTCTCTCTCTCTCTCTCTCTTTCTCTCTCCCCCTCTTCCCCTCCGCCCTCCCTTCTACTCTCTCTAAAAATCAATGGAAAAAATATCCTCCAGTGAAAATTAACCCCCCAAAAAATCAATAGTGATCAACCTACTAGAATCTTTCTTTTTCAGAAGAATTCAGCATATTTCAAATCATTTGTTTATATGGAAGCTGAAGCAAAGATAGCACAAAGGTCTTTTGTTGTTGGAGTCTGTTTCAAACTCGGTGGTGATTTTTGAACTTTAAATTTACAAGAAACCTTGTGGTGAATTTAGGGGGGGGAATTCTTTTAACTATTATAAATTAGGAGTGCAATGTATTTCCTAAAAAACATTAGTATAAATTTCTGTTTCTAGTTGTGACTGTATAACTGGTACTAAAGTAGACCACTTCCTTATGTAAACAACTATAAAACTGGTCAAGATATTTGAAGTACATGTTTTCAGGTGTTGGACAACAACCAAGTAGTAAAGGACTACGAGTTCTAAAGGAAAGATAATACATGAAGTGAGCTCCATAAGTTCTTTGCCCTTCTGCCTGGAAGCATTTTCTAGGCCTTGGGAAAGTAGGTAGAAATCAGGCAGAGCACACTGTATCACTGAACCAAAGAAGGCAGAAACCAGAATTTGGGGGCTTCTGAAATTGGCTGGATTTCTGATCAGGTGTATGAAAGAAGAAAACTAGGCAGAGATAGGAGCTCTAGAAATTTGCATTTTTCAGTCTTTGAATGCTGTACTGTTTATACACAGGTCAAGAATTATAAGGCAATGGAATAGCAAGGAGGAAGTGATGAGTGTGTCCACCCAAGGTGCAGTATAAAAGAGGAGTAGAACAGACCAAACATCATTCTGTGCCAGCATTTCTAAACATTGTCAGAGATAAAATACGACTACCTACTTGGGCAAGCCACTTCTTCTCTTGGTATGCCACAATGCAAGTCCTGGCACAAAACAGCTACTAGGGAATTGTGAGCTGAATTGAGATTTCAGAGGCCACGTGATGCTGGGAAATAGGAGAGCTGACCAGCTAGAGCAGAAAGACCTATGTGAACACTTTGGGCATTCAAATGAGACTCCAGAGAGGACATGATTTAGGATTACTCCAGTCCTAAAGTAAGAGCTATTCCAGTGTCCTCCTTAACAGTGCTTAAATGTAAGCCTCAGAAAATATCAAAGTTAAGGATATAAAGTAAAAGATGCAGGTAACAAGGGAAGAGGTGGGGAATCTCAGCAGAGACATGGAAACTATTTTTATTTTATTTTTTTAATCCTCTCCTGAGGATATTTTTCTATTTATCTTCAGATAGAGTGGGAGAGAGAGAAAGGGAGAAAGGGAGAAAGAGAGAAACATCAACATGAAAGGGACAGATCGACTGGTTGCCTCCTGCACAACCCCAAACAGGGCTGGGGACAACCCTAACCAAGATATGTGTCCTTGACTAGAATCAAACCCACGACTCACTGGTCCACGTACTTACACTCTACCACTGAGCCAAACCGGTCAGGGCAGGAAACTATTTTTTAAAAAGAACAAAAAGAGACTTCGGTCAAGATGTTGGTGTAGGTAAACTCGGTACTCATCTCTTCCTACAACCACATCAAAACTACAACTAAACTATAGAACAACCATCATTCAGAACCACCTGAAATGGAGCTGAATGGAATTCCTACAACTGCAAAATTAAAGAAGCCACATCAAGACTGGAATGAGGGGCGGAGGTGCTGAAGGGCTGGTCCCACACCCATGTGTGTTGGATAAAAATCAGCCGTGAAGGTCTTCCCCGAGGAGCAAAGGGTCCCAGTCCCACACCAGGCCCCCCAGCTCAGGGTTCCAGTACCAGGAAGAGAAGTCCCCATAACTTCTGGCTGTAAATACCAGCGGGAACTGAGTCTGAGGAAGGCTGAAACTGTTGGAATCCCAGGCAATTCCTCTTAAGGGGCCTGCACACAGACTTTCTCAGACTCACTCCCTCTGGGCTCCAGCCTGGGGGAGGCAACTTGATTTAATTTTTTTTTGTTGTTGTTCAGATAGAGTTGGAGGGAGAGAGAGGAAGAGAGAGAGAGAGAGAAACATCGACGTGAAAGGGACACATCGAGTGGCTGCCACCTGCACGACCAACCAGGGCCGGGGACAAACTGCAACCGAGGTACATGCCCTTAGCGGGAACCGAACCCGGGTCTCTCTGGACCGCAGGCCGACGCTCTGACCGCTGAGCCAAACCGGCCAGGGCTGGGGGAGGCAACTTGAAAAGCACTGGAGACATATGGGGAAGAACTGAATTGTTTGGTATCTGGGCAAGAGCTAGAGATGCAGCTTCTCCTGGAGCTGGAAGAGTCCATTGTTCCTTTGGTGAGCCCTTCCCCCATGGGGCTGGCAGATGGGCCCCATATCTAGGACTTCAGCAGCCACACTGTTTGCCCCATCCTGGTAATTCCCTGGGGCCCTGCCCCACCCAACTTTCGTTCACACCCACTCTGTTTCCAGTGGCTTTACCATAAGAATGGCCTGTCTGTGCTCACACTTTGGAATTTCCTAAAATGTCTCAAACAAGCAGAATCTGGCATCAGTGAGCCCCATACCTTTCACTACGTGGCCCCAGGCCCAGCACTAGCAGCAGCCAGCCTTGGTTCACAGCTTGGTCTTGCCTGGGCACCTTCAAGCTCAGCACAAGAAGCAGCCATCTACAGATAGTTTTGTAGCTTATGCCTGGTGGCCCTGGATGGAGCACAGGCAGTGACTGACCTTGGCCTGTGCCTCCCAAGAGGCCCCGGAGCCAACACACCCAGTGGACAGCTTCAGACCATGTCGAAGCACCACCACTCAACCACTTCCACAAGTGGTACACTCAGGGAGTGGTCTCAATCGGTACCAGCACCCTGCTGAAGTAAGTCTTGGTCTGTGTGGTGGGCTCTGCACAGCTGATGCTCCAAGGTACTCAGAGGTCAGTGGTCAGTGGGCACAGCTAGTCCTTGCAGCTGATCAGCTTGTGTAAATCGCTCTTATTGACATGTCAACAGCAATCAAGACTCATTTACAATACAAGGGTGTACAGTCCACACAAGGGGTGTACCTCGAGGGCCCAGCTGGGGTGATCAGGGAGGCTGTGCCACTGGACCCTACAGGACACCTACTACAATAGACCACTCTACCAAAACTAGGAGAGGTAGCAGCTCTACCTAATACATAGAAACAAACACAGGGAGGCATTCAAAATGAGGAGACCAAGAAACGTGTCCCAAATGAAAGGACGGGACAAAACTCCAGGAAAAGAACTAAACGAAATGGAGACAAGCAATCTAACAGGCAGAGTTCAAAACACTGGTTATAAGGAACTTAGTGAGGGCCTCAGGAGCATAATGAAGGACCAGTCAGAAATGAAGGGTGCACTAACTGAAATAAAGAATAATGTACAGAGATTCAATAGTAGAGTATGTGAAGCCGAGAAGCAAAGCATCAATTTGGAACATAAGGAAGCATAAAACACCCAATCAGAACAGCAAAAAGTAAAAAGAATCCAAAAAAAAATGAGGCTAGTGTAAGGAGCCTCTGGGACAACATCAAGTCTACCAACATTTGCATCATGGGGGTGCCAGAAGGAGAAGAGAGAGAACAAGAAATTGAAAACCTACTTGAAAAAATAATGACAGAAAAATTCCCTAACTTGGTGAAGGAAACAGACATACAAGTCCAGGAAGCACAGAGAGTCCCAAACAAGATGAACCCAAAGAGGTCCACACCAAGACACATCATCATCAAAATGGAAAAGGTTAAAAACAAAGAAATAATCTTAAGAGCAGCAAGAGAAAACAGTTACCTACAAAGGAGCTCCCATAATACTGTCAACTGATTTCTCGAAAGAAACTTTGCAGGCCAGAAGGGAGTGGCAAGAAATATTCAAAGTGATGAAAAACAAGGACCTACAACCAAGATAACTCTATCCTGCAAAGCAATCATTTAGAATCAATGGACATATAAAGAGCTTCCCAGATAAGAAAAAGCTAAAAGAATTCATCACCATCAAACCAGAATTATATGAAATGTTGAAGGGTCTTCTTGAAGAAGAAGAAGAAGATAAAAAATATGAACAATAAAATGGCAATAAATACATATCGGTCAACAATTGAATCTACAAACAATGAACAACAGAACAGAAACAGACTCATTAGTACAGGGAACTTTTTGTTGGTTGCCAGATGAGAGGAGGTTGGGAGGATGGGCAAAAAAGGTGGAGTGATTAAGAAGTATAAATAGGTTGTTACACTGGCAAACCTCAGAGGGAAGGGGAGAGGGGGAGCCAAAAGAGATAAACCAAAGAACTTACATGCATATGCATAACCAGTGGATACAGACACTAGTATGGGGAAAGCAGGAGAGGCAGGAGTGGGGAAGAGAGGTCAATGGGGGACATCTGTAATACTTTCAACAATAAAAATAAGTTTTTAAAAAAGAAAAAGGAAAATCTAGAACTGAAACAATACAAGGGCAAAAGTAGGTTTATAGTTGTGAGTTGTATGTGAAACAGAGTTTATTCTTGTATTATTATTTATTAATGTATTATTTTCCATGTGAAAATACATATCAGGAATGAAAAATTCAGAAGATAGGCTTTAAACAGATTGAATACTACAGAAGAGAGATCATTGAATTTGAAGAAAGGACAATAAAAACTATACAAAATGAACTAAAGGAAAAAAAAATAGGTAAATTCACAGAGTTGGAGATTTCAACAGACCTCTCAATAATTGATAAAATAGCCCTGGCAGCTCAGTTGGTTAGAGCATCGTCCCAATATGCCAAGGTTGCAGGTTTGATCCCCAGTCAGGGAACATACAGGAAGCAACCAACAAATGCATAAATAAATGGAACAACAAATCAATGTTTCTCTTTCTCTAAAATCAATAAATTTTTAAAAATACTTGATAAAACAAAAAGACAAAATTAGTAACGTATGGAAGATTTGAACACTATTCATCAGTTTAACCTATTGACATTTATAGAACACTACATCCAAAAAGTGTGGAAACTGTGTTCTCTTTAAATGCACATGGAGCTAAGATATGCCATATGCTAGTCCATAAAACAGGTCTCAATAAATTTCAAAGGATTGGGGTTATACAGGGTTTGTTTTCCAATCATAGCAGAATTAAATAGAAACTAACAAAAAGATATTTGGAAAATCCTCAAATATTTGGAAATTCCTTCTAGCTAACACAGAGGTCAAAAAGAAAATTACAGGTGAAATTTGAAAATGTTTTGAACTGAATTAAAGTGAAAGCACATCAGAATTTTTAAGATTAAAATAGTGATTAGAAGAAATAGTCTTAAGTGCTTATATTTATTTCATAGGAACAAAGTTTAAAAGCAATGATCTAGTTAGCCCTGGCCTGTTTGGCTCAGCAGTTAGAGTGTCGGCCCGTGGACCAAAGTGTCTCAGGTTTGATTCTAGGCTCGTACCTCAGTTGCAGTGCGATCCCCGGCCCTGGTTGGGGTCGTGCGGGAGGCAATCAGTCAATGTCTCTCTCTCACATAGATGTTTCTCTCCCTCCCTCCCTCCCTCCCTCCCTATCTCCCACCCTATCTGAAAATCTGTAAAAATATCCTCAGGTGTGGATTAAAAAAAAAAAAAAGCAGCGATCTAATCTTCCAACCTCTGAAGCTAGACAAAGAAGAATAAAGTACACTCTAAGTATAAATGTAAGGAAACAATACAGATGAGAATCGAAATCAGTGAAATAGAAAACAGACAAACTAAAGAAATATAGGTACCGATAGCTATTTTTGTTTTTTAAAGATCTATAAAAAACTCATAGGTACACTAATTTTTAAAAAAAGAAGAGGGGCACAAATTAATATCAGGAATGAAAGAGGGGGCAGCCTACAGATATTAAGAAGATATTAAAGGAATATTATGAACAACTTTATACTAAAATATTTGACAACTCAAATAAATGCACAGATCCCTTGACACATAAATTACAAAACAGACACAAGAAGAAACAGAATCTGACTAGCCTTATATCTGTTTAAAAATTTTTGAGCCCAAGTGGTGTGGCTCAGTTAGTTGAGCATCGTCCCATGTACCAAGAGGTTGCTGGTTCAGTTCCCAGTCAGGGCACATGCCTGGGTTGGGGGCTCAATCCCCAGTAGGGGGCATGCAGGAGGCAGCTGATGGATGTTTCTCACATCGATGTTTCTGTATCTCTCCCTCTCCCTTCCTCTCTCTCTAAAATCAATACAAATATTTTCTAAATAAAATTTTTTGAATTTTTAATTAAAAATCTTACTGCCAAGAAAAATCTCGTGCCAGATGATTACAGTAGTGAATTCTATCACACAGTTAAGGAAGAAATAATACCCATCTAACAAACTCTTTTAGAAAACAGAGGGATAGATAACACTTAGCAGTTCATTTTAAGCAACCAGCAAATCCTGGCTATCAAAATTAGACAGTGACATTCTTTGAAAAGAAGATAGGTACCTAGTATCCCTCATGAACGTAGAAGTAAAATCCTTAACAGAAAATTGGGCTGTCAAATTCAGAAATATTTTAAAGTTTAATACATCATGACCAAATAGAATTTATCCCAAGAATGCAAAATTGGTTTAATAGCCAAGTATTAATCATTGTAATTCATCATAAGATTATCTCTATAGGTAAAAATGCATTTGACTACATTCAACACTAATTCACGATTTAAGAAAACAACAACACTCAGCACAGTAGGAATAGAAGCAGACTTCCTCACCCTGAGGAATTATATTATGCATTGTATTATGGGAGAAAACAAGTCATATTAGGTTAAGAACCATTATGTATTTAATAAGATATCTATTGGATAAATAAGGGGCTATCACAAAGTGAGATTTATTTTTTATAAATGTTATTCACAGTAATCAAATATCTTTAAATTTTTCATCTTCTGTCTGCTCCCACCACCTCTATTCAACATTGTACAGAGGTCCTACATAGTGCAATAAGGCCAGGAAAAGAGACAGAATTAAAAATTAAAAGATACCCAAGCCGGTGTGGCTGAGTTGGTTGAGCATAGTCCCATGCACCAAAAAGTCCCTGATTCGATTCCCGGTCAGGGCACATTACTGGGTTTCAGGCTCAATCCCCAGTAGGGGGCGTGCAGGAAGCAGCCAGTCAATGTTCCTTTCTCATCATTTATGTTTCTCATTCACTCTCCCTTTTTTCCTAAAAATCAATAAAACAATGTTAAAATAATAAAAAATTGAAAGATGAATTAAAACTCTGTATTCAAGATGACATAAATATATAGGAACATTGAAAGGAATTTACAGAAAATTATTAGAATTCATAAGTGAATTTAGCAAGGTTACAGAATAAATGGTCAATATTCAAATGTCAGTGAACAGCCCTGGCCGGTTTGGCTCAGTGGTTAGAGCATCGGCCCACAGACCTGAGACTCGGGTTTGGTTCCTGCTAAGGGCACGTACCTCGGTTGCGATTTGTTCCCGGTTGGGGTCATGTGGGTGGCAACTACTCGATGTGTCTCTCTCACATCAATGTTTCTCTCTTTCTCTCTCCCTCCTGCTCTATCTGAAGATAAATGTAAAAATGTCCTTGGGTGAGGATAAAAAAAAAAATCAGTGAACAAATGGAAAGTGAAATTTTAAAATGCATTTACAGAAGATGGCAGCATAGGTAAACACGGTATTTCCTCCTCCCACAACCACATCAAAATTACAACTAAACTACAGCACAGCACATCATTCAGAACCACCTGACATAAAGCTGAATGGAAGTCCTACAACTGAAATTAAAGAAGCAGCCACATTGAGACTGGTAGGAGGGGCGGAGGTGCGGATGGGCTGGTCTCACACCCACATGTGGTGGATAAAAATCAGGAGGGACACCTCAGCTGGGAAGGTCCTCCCTGAGGAGTGAGGGGTCCCTGTTCCACACCAGGCACCCAGCTCAGGGTTCCAGTGCCAGGAAGAGAAGTCCCTGTAACTTCTAGCTGTAAAAACCAGTGGGAACTGAGGCTCAGGGAGGCTGAGGCTGCAGGAGCCCCAGGCAGCTCCTCTTAAAGGGCTCAAGCATGGACTTACTTGAACTTACTCCCTCTAAGCTTGGAGGGGAGGCAGCTTGAAAGGCACCAGAGTCATATGGGGAAGAACTGCGCTGTTTGGCCTCAGGAGGAGGGCTGGAGAGGCAGCTTTCTCTCAGACAGACGTGCTAGCTGAGGCCTTTGTTCCTTTGATGAGCCCTTACCTGGGGCAGCAGATGGCCACCATATCGGGGACTCCAGTAACCTGGCTCATGCTGTTTGCCCCCCCCCCTAGTGATTCCCTGAGGCCCTGCCCCACCTAAATTTTGGGCACACTCACTCTGTTTCCAGTGGCTTTACCATAAGAATGGCCTGTCTTGGATCCTGCTTCAGAGTTTCCTAAAATCTCTCAAGCAGCATCTGGTCTCAGGGAGCCCCATACCTCTCCTTCAGTGGCCCCAGGACTGGCACTAGAAGCAGCCAGCCTTGGTTCACAACTTGGCCTTTCCTGGCCACCTCCAAACCCAGCACAAGAAGCAGCCATCTGCAGATCACTTTGTAGCGTGTGCCGGGTGGCCCCGAATAGAACACAGGCAGTGGCTGACCTTGCCCCAGAGCCAGCACACCCAGTGGACAGCTTCAGACCACATTGAAAGAGCATCATCCGACCACCTCCACAAGTGACACACTCAATGAGTGGACTCAGTGGATAGCAGAGCCCTGATGAAGTAAGTATTGCTCTGTGTGTTGGGTCCCTACACAGCTGATCCTCCAAGGTAGTCAGAGGCCAGTGGTCAGTTGGTACAGCCAGTCCTTGCAGCTGATCAGCCTGAGTAAATCCCTCCCATTGACATGCCAACAGCAATCAAGACTCAATTACAACAGAAGGGTGTATAGTCCACACTAGGGGTGCACCTCAAGGGCCCAGCTGGGGTGATCAGGGAGGCTGTGCCACTGGACCCTACAGGACACCTACAACAATAGGCCACCCTACGAAGCCTAGGAGACACAGCAACTCTACCTAATAGAAACAGTCACAGGGAAGCAGCCAAAATGAGGAGACAAATGTGTCCCAAATGAAAGAAAACACAACTCCAGGAAAAGAACTAAACAAAATGGAGATAAGCAATCAATTAGATGCAGAGTTCAAAACACTGGTTATAAGGATACTCAAGGAACTCAGTGAGACATTCAAGGAAATTAAGGAGAACTCCAAGGAACTTGGTGAAAACATCAACAACATAAAAAAGAACCAGTCATAAATGAAGGATACACTAACTGAAATAAAGAATAATTTAGCCCTGGCCAGTTTGGCTCAGCGGTTGGAGTGTCGGCCTGCGGTACAGAGAGGCCCGGGTTCGGTTCCCGCTGGGGGCATGTGCCTCGGTTGTGGTTTGTCCCCGGCCCTGGTTGGTCGTGTGGGTGGCGGCCACTCGATGTGTCCCTTTCACGTCGATGTTTCTCTCTCTCTCTTCCTCTCTCTCCCTCCCACTCTATCTGAACAAAAAATGAAAAAATGTCCTCAGGTGAGGATAAAAAAAAAAAGAATAATTTACAGGGAATCAACAGTAGAGTAGGTGAAGCCAAGAAGCAAACCATCGATTTGGAATATAAGGAAGCAAAAAACACCCAATCAGAACAGCAAAAAGAAAAAAGAATCCAAAAAAAAAAAAAAGAATAGTGTAAGGAGCCTCTGGGACAACTTCAAACAGGCCAACATTCGCATCATAGGAGTGCCAGAAGGAGGAGAGAGAGAGAGAGAGAGCAAGAAATTGAAAATATATTTGAAAAAATGATTAAAAACTCCCCTGACTTGGTGAAGGAAACAGACATACAAATCCAGGAAGTACAGAGAGTCCCAAACAAGATGAACCCAAAGAGGTCCACACCAAGACACATCATCATCAAAATGCAAAAGGTTAAAGACAAAGAGAATCTTAAAAGCAGCAAGAGAAAAGCAGTTAGTTACCTACAAAGGAGCTCTCATAAGACTGTCAGTTGACTTCTCAAAAGAAACTTTGCAGGCCAGAAAGGAGTGGCAAGAGATATTCAAGGTGATGAAAAGCAACAACCTACAACCAAGATTACTCTATCCTGCAAAGCTATCATTTAGAATTGATGGACGTATCAAGAGTTTCTCAGACAAGGAAAAGCTAAAGGAGTTCATCACCACCAAACCAGTATTATATGAAATGTTGAAGGGTCTTCTTGAAGGAGAAGAAGAACAAAAATATGAACAATAAAATGGCAATTAATACATATCTATCAGCAATTGAATCTACAAACAAAATGAGCAAGGAGAACAGAAACAGACTCACAGATACAGAGAACTTTTTGTTGCTTGCCAGATGGGTGAGGGCTAGGGGGATGGGTGAAAAAGATGAAGGAATTAAGAAGTACAAATTGGTTGTTGGACTGATGAACCTCAAAGGGAAGATGGGAGGGAGGGCAGGATGAGATAAACCAAAGAACTTCTGTGCATATATGCATAACCAGTGGACACTGACAATAGTGTGGGGAAGGCAGGAGGGGGGTGGGATTGGGGATGAGGGAGTCAATGGGGAAAAAAAGGGGGACACCTGTAATACATTCAACAATAAAGATAAGTTTTAAGAAAATGGGTTCACAGTAAAAAATTAATAAATAAAACTGAAAAAATAAATAAAATGCATTTACCGCCTGGTCAGTGTGCCTCAGTACATTGAGCGTCGTCCCATGGACTGAGAGGTCCCAGTTTGATTCCAGGTCAGGGCACATGCCCAGGTTTTGGGCTCGATCCCCAGTAGGGGGCATGTAGGAGGCAGCTGATCGATGTTTCTCTCTCACATTGATGTTTCTATCTCTCCTTTCCTGTCTCTAAAAAAATAAATAAAAACATATTTATAAAAATAAAATGCATTTACAGTAGTGTAAAAATACAATTCTTATGGATAAATTTAATGTAAGAATTGCAAGATCTGTACACTGAAAACTTCAAATCTGAAAGAAATTAAAGAAATCTGAAATAAATGATCAGACCAACTTCATGGATTGGAAGACTCACTATTAAGGTGTAAAATCTCCCCCAAATTGACCAGTAGATTTAATACAATACAAATCAAAATACCAGCAGGTGGTTTTGTAAAACTGACAAGCTTATGTGGAAATGCAAAGAACCTAAAAAGCCAGCCTTGAAAAGGAAGAACACAGTTGGTGAACTTGCACTACCTCATTTCCAGACTTAACTGTGAAGCCATTATATTCCAGCTGGTGTGGTATTCCTTTGCACCTTGAAAATGATGTGTGGACATCATGATTCTTTGCATAAGCCAGCATTTTAAAATTATTTCTACAGCAGGTATTTTTTTAAAACTTAAATCTACACTGAGTATTATAGGAGGAAACAAGCCATATTAAGTACAGAATCTTTTATATATCTGATATGTATTGGATAGATAAATAAGATGTGATTACAAAGTAAGATTTCCATAAATGTTATTCGCAATAATCATGTGTTTAATGTTATATATTGGATTTTTTTCTTCTTTATTTCCTGTTTTCAGATTTTCTCTAATGACTACATATTAAATTTATAATAGAACTAACAAACTTTTTAAAGTTGAGGCTTTTAGAAAGTAAGATTTCTATTACAAGTAAAATAATAGGGGTTAGAGAGAGACAACTGAATCTTGTTGAATGGATAGGATTTGGGTGTGGGAAAGTGAGAGGACATTTGAGATGGAGAAAACCTCTTATATTCACTGAGTCTACATGCAGATATAGCAATGAATAAAACAGATGCAAGCCCTCCTTGACTTTATGTTCTAGTGGGGAGAGGCAGATAAGAAACATCAGAAATAAGAAAAACCCATACTATAAATGCCAGGAAAAAAAGTAAAACAGGAAGGGGAGATAGGGAGTTGGGAATAGAGCACTACAAATACAAATAAGAGTGCCCAGGGAAGACCTCTGTTGAGGAGCAGACAATGTAATACAAATAAAGAATATGAGAGAGGAGCTCATTTGCATATCTAGGAAAAGAGTACTCTAAGCAGAGGAAACAAATAGATGACGCAAGCACACGTGTGCTGTATATGAAGAAAAGCTAGGAGCCTGGTATGGCTGGAGTAGGTAGAATAGAAGGAGAGCCTGTGGAGAAGGCAGATCATAGAGCCATGTAGGCAATTTTAAGAATTTTGCCTTTTATTTGAAATGATATGGAAAGCCACTGGAGAGGTTTTTTTAGCAAAAAAAGTGACATGTTCTGATTTAGGCTTCAAAAATATCATTCTGGATGCTTCTGAGGATAAACTGAAGGGATGTAAGGGCAGAGCAGAGACCAGTTAGGAGGCTATTGCAGTGATTCCGGCAAGAAGTAGTGGTAGTTTGGATCAAGTTGGTAGTAGTGGAGGTGATAAGAAATGGTCAGATTGCTGTAAATCTTAAAGACTGAGGCAACAAGATTTGATGGTAGATCAGATGTGGAGGGGCAGTGTGAGAGAAAAAGAAGAGTTAAGAATGAACCTAATTTTTTTTGGCTAAGCAGCTAGAAGGATTGAGGTGCCATTAACTGAGGTGGGGGAAGTGGAGGAAGAACAGATTTGAAGGAGATTAAAGTTTAGTTTTAGACAGGTTCGATTTGAGATGCACACTAGACATCCCAAATGTAGCTAACATGCCATTGGAGTTTAAAGTCAGAGTTCAAGAGAAGAGGTCCCGTCTGGAGATAACTAAGAAATGAGGGGAAATGAGAAGGAACAAGCAAGAGACTAAAAAGGAGCAGCCAGTGAGGTAAGAGAAGAACCAGGAGAGTATGTTGTCAAGGCAACCAAGTAAAGCATTTTAAAGAGGAAGAAGTGATAGCTATATCAATTGCTGTCGATAGGTCTAGTAAGATGAGGATTCAGAATTGGCCATTAGATTCCCTGGTGACTTGATAAGAGCAGCTTTGGAACTGTGTTGGGGTGTAAGCCTGATTGGAATGGGTTTAAGAATGTGTGGAAGTTGAGAAATTGGAGACAGCAAGTACTATGTAAATAACTGTTTATGAAGAGTTTTGCTGTGAGGAGAAGCAGAGAAAGGTGTGGTCACTAGGGGAAAGTGGGAGTAAAAAGAGAGTTGTCTTTATTTTTTAAGAGAGAATAACAGTATATTTATATACTAGCAAGAGTGGTCTAGTAGAGAGGGAAAAACAATGATGCAAGAAGAAAGGGAGAAGAATTGCTGGAGTGAATGCTTGAGAAGGCCAAAGGGAATAGCTTTCAGAGCACATGTGTAGTTTGGCTTTTGCTGAGATCTGGTCTGTGTTGGGGATCACCAAGACCTTCCCCATGCTCTGTAATTCTCCAGGAGGACTCACGGGACTCAGCATATAGTTATACTCATGTTATGATTTATTACAGTGAGAGGATACAAAGCAAAATCAGCAAAGAGAAAGGGTACATGGGGTGAAGTCTGGAGGAAATGCAGGTGCAAGTTTTCAAAAGTCCTCTTGCAGGAGAGTCACACCGGACGCATTTAATTCCCATAGCAACAAATTGTGACATGTATGAAGTGTTGTCTATGAGAGCAGCTCATTAGAGACTCGATGCCCAAGATTTTTATTAGGGGCTGGTTATAAAGACACTCTGTGCCTATCACATACCAAAGTCCCAACCAGAGGGACAGTGTGTTCAGCATAAAGAATATTGTTTGCACAGTTTTGTCATAGTGAATCATTTTTATCATTTAGGGAATGATGAGAACCCTCCCAAAATCTAAGGTCCCAGACTGCAGAGCAGAGCCAACCTTAATGCAGTCCATTCTAAGGATAGCAGTTTCAGGCTTACTATGTTAACTGTTTTCTGCACAAGGTCCAATTTATTCAAAGCAACAGGAGAGAAGGCATGTATGGAGGACAATGAGCAAAAGTTTGGTAGTGGAGCTGAGGATACTGTGTGGAGACAGAAAATATTTTTTTAAATGCAATACTTATTTAAGAATTAAATTTGTAATTATCAGTGAGTGAAAGTTATGGAATGTTGGTTTATCTTTAAACCCAGTTGCATAATAGGGAAATAATATGTTGAGATAAGATATATCAATATGATGAGGTAGTATATTGCTATAGCAACCATAATTTTTCTGACTTTTTTGTAATATTTCCATTTTTAAATAAATTATCCTATAAAATCTAATAGTCTGTTATACACCAAATATAAGTACACCTCTTATAATCCAATATAACAAATGGTAAAACATGATTTGCTAGACCCAAGTTTTCTGATATTGGTTCAGAAATTCAAAATATAGCTGTTAAAAATGTTTGGCAGAACACAAAATCGTATGTATACACAAATTATAAGTATATGAAAATATGTTTCTCTATCTTATGACAGGAGGTTAGATAAATAGTTTAACTTTTTTCTATAAAATTGCTCATATTTAAAGAGAAGTATTTAGTATTGTTATTGTAATACTGTTAATTATGCCTTGGTGATTTTTTTTTTTTAATAGGGTCAAGAATTTGCTCCAAAAAGTGTAGCAATAATTGGTCATTCTATGGGCGGCCTTGTTGCAAGGGCGTTGCTTACATTGAAAAATTTTAAACAAGATCTGATAAATCTTCTTATTACCCAAGCCACCCCTCATGTTGCTCCTGTGATGCCATTAGATCGTTTCATTACAGGTGAGTACTGTACACAACATTGACTGACCTCCGTTGTTTAGAATAAAACGAATCCTTGCAGCTACTCCCTTTACAGTGGTTCTCAACCTTCCTAATGCCACGACCCTTTAATACAGTTCCTCATGACCCGCCTGGAGACAGAGGAGTGGTGTCTTGGTTCCTAAGACCATCGGAAATATGTGTTTTCCAATGGCAACCCCTGTGAAAGGGTCGTTCTACCCCCAAAGGGGTCGCGACCCACAGCTTGAGAACCACTGCTTTAGAGTATGCTACAGATTCATCCGTGTGTGAAGCAGTTCAGTTTCAAATCACCTCCACTTCTCTCTCTCTCTGTCTGTCTCTCTCTCTGTCTATCTCTCTCTCTCTCTCTTTGACTCTCAACATAGGCTCATAACTGAAACTGCTGTTAGTTCTCTCTGTCTAGCATCTTAACATGGATGGCATGTGTCTGGTCATCCCTAGGCACTTAAGCTTCAATTTAGTTATTCTTGAGGATGACTCCCTGGCTCTTACAGTATGTTTAAACTTCCTATGTTGTGTTAACTTTCCTGGACTCTATGCAAAATAAGCTTGTTTTTAAGTAAAATAGTAGAAATGTCCTGTTTTTAAATAAACAGGTCTGCTAACACTTTATGTGATAAGGTAGAATTGCTAATATTTATTGAGCTTTTACTATATTTCAAGTATTATTTAAGGACTTTACATGATGTTTTATTATGTCACTTAATCCTTATAGTAGTCCTTTCAGGTAGGTACCATTGTTATCCCCACGTTTATAGATAGAAAAAAAAGAGTCCAAGATAAAGTTTTTGCCCAAAGTTACGTAGCAGAAAATAGTCAGTATTTGACCTTGAAAACTTGTTTCTGGGCCTGTGCTCTTAACTTTTGCATGCTATACTGCTTCTTAATTGAGGTATGTTGCTATAATAGAAGAAATAAAAGTATGGATAATGCTGTAATGTTGCAGGGAATTTAGAATGAACAGTAGGAATTTATGATTGCTGTTATGTAATCAAATAGTGATGTTACAGGGTAGAAATTACCTCAACTTTTTATTGAAGTCAAATATTATCTTCACTGCTTATTGCAATATTATGGGGATAGAAGAAAATCTTTAGAAATAATTATTTTTCCTGATCAGTAAATGTATTCAACTTCTTACCCTATAAAAATTTGCATTATCTTGATTATGATGAAACTTTTGTATATAGTTAAGTGAGAAATATACCCTGCTGACTCTGTACCAAAGTGGTAATTGTCCAAAGCACCTATCTTTACATAACATTGCCAAGGAGTAACTTATTTGCTGGGCTGTCTGATACAACAGTACTTAACAGTGAAGTTTGATTTTTCTCATTACATTTAACACTTTTCCTGTAGAAATCTTAATAAAAATTTTTAGTTTTATTATTGAAGTTGTTTAAATCTGTTTTACTAATTCTAATAATTATAATGACCTATAGTTTAGAAAAACATCAAAGGCATAGACAAGTCATAATACTGGTCAACATAATTGAGAACTCTTTCTCTTACTGTGTCTTAATATATAGATGAGCCATGTGGGTTAAATTGGATTTAAGCGAAATATATTTAAAAAATTATTTGGGGAAAACTTTGAAGAGAGTCAGGTTTTATTGTTTTAAAGGGTAGCGATGGTCTGTCCCTGAAAGGCTCGGGCTGAAACTGATTCTTAGGGTCAGATGTTTTTACTATGATGAGCAAGCTTCTTTCTCACTTATTTTGTATTTATTTTTTATTGCATTAAGCCAGAATTAGAATGTAAAAACAATAGTTCACGAGATACTACATTTTAGGTGTTTAGGAGACTCATGTGACCACCAGAAGTAGTTTCTGTGTGTAACTGGTGGGAACACTGCCCCTACTGGGGGAAGGAAGCCCTGCATGGGCTCTGCACTCCTGCACAGGTTTCCAGTGTACAGACCAAGCAGCCTCCACACTGAAGGCCGTGCCTTTGCTTTAGATCATATTCCAGGAACCAAGCCTGTAGACTTTTCTTGTCCTTATGCCCAAGCCCACTTTCAGGGCCCATGTGGGCCTCTTACTTGGATCTGTTCTGAGGGCAGGTATGTACAACCTTAGGCTTGAATTGTGGCCAAGGAATGGCTCTGCGCGAGGTACAGACAGCTTGGCTATACACTGAGGCCGTGGTGATGCAGGATGGAATTGGAATGGGAAGAGAAGGACGATAGCACAGCGATGGGCCAAAGAGATCTGCTCACTCTGTGCTGCCATAATCCAGTGCCCAACTATGAGGTGTCCTAGAATTCTTCATTTGAACCTGGCCTTCCAGGTTACTTTGATGATATATTTTTCAAGGTAGGCTGAGAAAATATATTTGATCTAACAATTTGTTAGCTGGAATTTTGACGTTTAAATATTTAAACATATGGCGTGTGTACCCCATTGATACTTTTATCCTGGGTGCTGCAGATGTTAGGAATGGGTTTGCTTAGTCATGATCTCAGTAAATACTAATGAGATCTTTAATGGGAGCTGTATGCTGTTCCAAGATATTTGAAGCCCTCAATGGGATCAAATGCATTAAGTTTTGATAATGAGAAGAGGAAATGAGAACTCCCCTGTCCTGACCTCAAATCTTGACACTAAAATTTTTTCATTGTTCATAGAAAGTAGAAAAATTGTTTGGAAGTTCTACCCTTTGAACTACTTATTGCACTAAAGGATGGAACCTTAACCCTCAGATTTTCCATAGCTGCATAGTTCCAAGACTAATATGAATGTCATTGTCCTGATAGATTTTATTTTGAGAACTTACGTGGTACTTTGTATGGTGGTGGTTGGCTTCAGGAGAGAGCATAACCAGGGACACTGCCTCATTAGAAAGATCTACAGCTCTCTAGCATAGTAATCGCTTATCATTGGAAGAGTTTTAAAGTTTTTCTTCTTGCTGTATTGTGTGGCTGGCTCATGAACAAGTAGCATCCTTGTGTAATATAGGGACCTGTTTGTGTATCAATTTATCAAGCCAAAAAATTTGGGTATCTTTTTTTCATTTTTGATGCCTTTAGTAACTCTTAGTACTTGTTACCTGATTTAATGAGGAAAACAGAATATGTGTAAAGATACTATCTTAAAATAGAGAAATGTGAATAACATTGTTTATAGATAATTCAGATGACTTAGAAATTCTGTTTAATATTAATATTATAGCTATCTTATTGCTGCAGGGAATGGCCACTAATTTTTAATGTATCTTTTTTATTTTCTACCAGATTTTTATATGACTGTAAACAGCTATTGGATTCTAAATGCTAGACACATAAATTTAACCACGCTTTCTGTAGCTGGAGGATTCCGGGATTACCAAGTTCGTTCAGGACTGACGTTTCTGCCAAAACTAAGCCATCACACCAGTGCCTTATCTGTTGTGGTAATCTTTTTTAAAGAATCTACTGAAATAGTGACATGATGAACACGGTGGAACATGAAAGAAGTAATATGTAGCTGCTTGGAAATGACTGCTGAGTTTGTGTAGTGCTGCTGTTGTGCTTGTGTGTGTGCGTGTGTGTGTGTGTTTGTGTGTGAGTGAAAGGCAGAGACAGAGAATATGAGTGAATGAATATGACATTTTGGGAAGGTAGAGGCATGGATGCCTATGTCCATAGAAAGTAAAAAGGATCTTAGAGACTTTGTGAAAATAACTCTTATTTATGAGAAATAATTGTATCTTGTTCAAAATAAGAGCTTATCCCTTGATTCGAGTTATAAATATAAGAAAGTGTGGACTGAAGTCCAAGGGCCTCTTGTTATATCTGAGTGGTATGCTGTGTACAATAGTACTGGATATCAAACATTATCACATACTCTTGATTGCTAAACTTGAATGAAGGTTTACCTATTCTAAAATTTTTTTAAAAAATAGCTTTGATAGTATAAACAGAACCCTGATTAATTAATTTGCTAATTATTCTTCCCTGCTAAGACATCAAGTATTTGGTCTTTAACTGGGATACATAGTCTCTGTAAAGTGAGTTCAAGTTTCCATTTAGGACTTACATTATTTATTTTATTTTTAACCTTGAAATCTTCTGTTAAAATCTTAACTTTTTAAACTCAGTATACACATCATCTTCAAGTATAACTTAATTTAATTTCTAAAAAAAAAATCCATAGTTCCTTTTGCTTTTTAGGAGCTAGTGCTATTTCATGGTTGTTCCCCTCAAAGACACTCCTTTGCTCAGCTCATCTGTTGCCCCACCTTAGATTGCTGCTCGTTTGTTAAGCAGGTGTTTACTGAATGCTTACCATGCATAGAACAAAAATTATTAAGCTATTCTGCTATTACCCACCATTTTCTTATAACAGGAGTTGTGGTATAGCCACAGTAGCTTTGGAACAAAATTGGTAAATCTCTCAAACCTCATTTTTGGTATGAATCTTATTTGATGTTGAATGTTTTGGGCAGCTATTTGTTGTAATCCTCAAAACATTAAATGTCCACTCTGTAAAACAGATGTTTTATCTAGTCTTAAGATATAAATTTTCTAGACTTGGTCTGGAGCATGAAGCTGTATTGATACCACATTCTGCAGGTTTTTTTAAAAAGAACTTTGATCTTTTCAACAGTGTGTGTGTGTGTGTCTGTGTGTTTTCCTTTTTTTCTAATCCATTTGATAATGTATTGCTTTCAAGGCAGCTAGTATATCTGTATCCCTGATGAAAATATTTTACCTCTTATAGAATTTTCTCAAAGCTGGTTATTTTATAATCTGAGTTTTATTTATTTTTTTGGTCCCTAAGTAGTCTAGGGTCTTTCACATTTTAAAGTAGGTTCACTTAAAAAAAATTATTAAGAAGTAACAGTTTTTTAATGATTATCTCAAGAACAATTCAATGATATTTACATCCATCGGGACTAGAAAAATTGCTTAACTTAGAGAGCACAGTTGTATTAGTAGGATAGGCTAAACTGTTGTTACATATACTCATGTAGGTAATGGCACTTGAACACAATAGGGTTTTACATTTTACATGTATAATTTCCCTAGGTGTATATTTAAGTTGGTGAGTGGTTTTCAGAACCAGTAGCATCAGTCTCATAAGGGACCAACGCTGATGGTAGGCACCCCCTTCTTGAGTGTTTTACTTTTTAGGTGGCTCTAATTGTCACTGTTTCAACCCACAGGAAGGGGAAAGAAGAGCAGCCAGGCCTGGAAATGTCACACATCACTCCTGTTCACACACTATTAGAGAAAAATTAGTCATACCTTAAAGTAAGAGAGGCCAAGAGATGTAGTCTAGCCAGGTGTGCAAGAAGGCAGGAATGGATTTTGGTGGACATTGAGTTTTCACCAAAGATCATGAACAAATACCTTTATTATTTGTGTTGCCTTTCCCTTTTCAACTCTAGCACTGATGCATTCATTAGCCTGAATGAAAGTAAACCCGTTTTATGTTCTTGGTAATGGTAAGTGCTGTCTACTGTGAGTTCTTACTCTACTGAGCATCTAATATGATCTTAAAACCACGGTGAACTCTGGTTGTCTTAACTTTTTCAGTAAGCTGCCAGCAGTTATTCCTAAATAAAATATCTAATGTTTATAAGTTCAAAAAGTAAGCTATAGAGTTCTTCCACTTTAGAGCCTGGTTGAAGGGTGTAATGTTGTTGCTAGGAGGCCTTCTGCAAGTAGTTACATTTTTAGGAGCCTTTGCCCTGTGTCTCTAACCAGTAGTATATATACCAGTCATCTAGTGATTTTTTTCAAAATAAGTAAGCCTGGACCCTGCTTGTAAGAGTCTGATTTGATAGTTTTGGAACTGTAATCAAACATACGTCTTTTGGAAAATCTCCCCAGGCTTAGGTATTTCTTAGGCACACCCTGGTGAAGAAGTAACATCTTAGAATGTATCAAGTGGTAGTCGAGTCAGAATTAAGTTACTAAAATATCTATTGTAATTTATCCATAAACTCTGATTTATTAAAGAATCATAAGCATAGCTTCTTGTTAGAGGAATAAAGAGCTAAACATTAAACTCAGGAAGGAATCTGGATGCTTTAATAATTTTTAAAGGATAATATAAGTGTGACTAAGCAGTAATTATTTTATGCAGGAAATATCTTAATATCTTTGGATTACCTTTTACAAGAATGCATCATTTAAAAATGGCTATGCATCATAAAACAGTGAAACTAATGCTACATGTTTCTAAGTATTAGCTCGTAAGAATTTCAAGCCTTTTGGGGAATAACAAATATGCTGTTCTTAAGTTTGATTTCTGTTTCTTTCTTTCTTTCTTTCCTTTTTAGAGTTCAGCAGTGCCTAAGACCTGGGTCTCAACAGACCACCTCTCCATTGTGTGGTATGTTAATGTAATTTATTTTGATGAATTGTAGTCCTCTTTTCTCATCAGTGCATTGATTGGTTTGTTAACTTTCTTAGAGCTTTATTCATAAGTAGAATTGGGAGACAGATTAATTTAGGGGCTTGGATTTCTAAACTTGGTTCTTGTCTCAGTGTGACCAGGGTTCCCTGGACAACCTAGGAAATCATCTCAGAACCAGTAGCATCAGTCTTAAATGAAGCTAGTGTCAAATATCAAAATTTTAGTTTGTCATAATTCATAGTTGGGCAGAATCAAAGGCACTTGTAGGGCTTCTGAGCTCTCGGCCAGTCACCGAAGTCAGGGACTCAATTGATGCAGCATTGGTTATTCTAGAGTAGCACATGGAAAACCAAGTAGGAATTAGATTTACCCTTAACATAAATAAAGAAATAGATTAAATATGGGTCAAGAGATACGCAGACCCTAGGATCTTATCTCCATGTGTTTTGGCTTTTTCGCCTTCCTCTGGCTCTGTCATCTGTGGGGTCTGCAAGAACCACACAGTTCAGGGACAGAAAGATGGGGTAGATTGTATCTATAGCTGGGGCAGATGAGGAAATTTAGGGGAGACCGAGTTCTGTCAAACATCCAGGAAGATTTAATTTGCTTTATTTTTATGTTTCAACTTTAAGATATATGATTAATAATTATGATTTCCTAAATAATTTAAGGGTTTACAGCATTAAAGGAAACTCAGATGTTTGATTAAATAATAGAATTGTGTGTTTGTATCAAAAGTATATTTTTAAAGAGTTTCATTTGTAACACATTTTATTCTTTAGGTGTAAACAATTGCAGTTGACTACAATTCGAGCATTCTTTGATCTTATCGATGCTGACACTAAACAAGTATGTATTTTTAAATTAAAATTATTTCAGTAAAATAAGAGCTTTATTGCAGCAATGGTGAAATTAATGCATTTCTTACTTTGATATAACTAGAAGCCTATACCTTATGTTGACTATAATTACTTTCAAAATGGAAATATCTTTATTTTTATATGATAATACTTTGGCCACTATTAATAATTAATAAAATGCAATGGAGGAAAAGGGGTTGGGGAAGGTAGAAGAGGGTAAAGGAGGGATTAATTGTGACAGAAGGAGACTTGACTGTAGTTGGTGAACAACCAATACAGTATAGAGATGATGTATTATAGAATTGTACACCTGAAACCTATATAATTTTATTAACCAATGTCACCCCAATCAAGTCAATAAAAATTTTTTTTAAAAAGAATGCAATGAAAATGAAAAAGTTAAATGATTCCTTAAATCTTCCCCCAGTTTTTTCCCTTTACTGTTTAAATTTTTATATATATTCTTTTAGCTTGATTTAATTAAGGGAAATACTTATTACAAGCTATTTTATCATTTTTTCTTAGTAATGTATTATAGATCTCATGACCTATCATATTAGACATTTTTGTTCAAATTTTTTTAGAAAGCATCTTTACCTTTATGATAGGATCAAAATATCTACATTTATTGAATAATCCAAACTCACCAGAGCTTAAATTATGGACTTCTTAAAGATGAACCTTTTCTGTAATGAGATTTCACATATAAGCTCTCCAAACTAATGATTGTATAAGTTATTCAATTAGCAGGACACCTGGAAATCATAGTGCCCCTTATAGAATATCATACTACTCTTTCATCTCTTTCTTGCCTAATAGCAGGTAAATATTAGTGGGTGCCAAGGATTACAGCAAAATTCAGAGAATTCCACCCATTAACTTACATATTTGTTTTCTGTGAATTGGAAACAGATTGCCATTATTCATCTTAGGCAGTTTTCCCACAGGTCATCTTGCCAGCATCACTATTTCATAGACTCATGTTTTGAGAACTATGGCTCTGGTTTCCCCTTTTAGAGAAAAAGTTCCTTGCAAACTAGGGTTTATAATAATAATAATAATTACTATCATTGTTATTATTGCAAAATATTGCAGCCCATATATTTTTGGATTCTTTCCCCGAAGACTCTCATTCTTTGAGAGACTAGTATGTATGGCCTCTTTCTCAATAGATTTCTAGGTAATGCTTTTCTTATCATTGTGTCTTCAACCTTGCTCCTCTAACATTCTCTCTTAGGAGTAGGGTAGTGTCTGTATTTTTCTCCTTAACCCTTTAGGAAGCTGCATAACTGTTGTTAGAATCATAGATACTTAGCTCTCCCCCTAAGAGTGCAGTGAAAGAGAGACCCACATTCTTCTGCTACAAGATACCATATATAAGTTAGTATATTTATTAAAGTAAATCAGCTTTCATAGAGTTAACATTGTGAATTGGTTATGGAATGCAAACATTTTTCAGTTTTTCAACATTGTTTTAATTGTCTTAGCTAGAGCAAACATTTTTAGCCTGAGAGAATGTAACTAGATACAATAATAGACTCAATTAAAATTGCAAGACCGGTTTGTATTTGAAATGACATTTGGTAGGTTTAGGAAAAACTCCATTTCAACCAATGAAGAACAGAGTATCTCAAACAGGTATACTCTTAAAAAATTGTACATAAAAATAATAAATCTTGTTTTCCATTAAATCCTAAGATGAGAAAAGTCTAATACTAGTGGTGTAACAAGTTATAATTCTGAAAGGATAAGTATTTTATAGACACATTTTAAGAGAAAAATGAGAAATTTTTTTTTTTTATCCTCACCCAAGGACATTTTTCCATTTTTTGTTCAGATAGAGTGGAAGGGAGGGAGAGGAAGAGAGAGAGAGAGAAACATCGACGTGAAAGGGACACATCGAGTGGCTCCCTCCCGCACGACCCAACCAGGGCCGGGGACAAACTGCAACCGAGGTACGTGCCCTTGGCGGGAACCGAACCTGGGTCTCTCTGGACCACAGGCCGACGTTCTAACCGCTGAGCCAAACCAGCCAGGGCGAGAAATTTTTTTATAACTAATACTGCTAAGGATCAAAATATTATGAAACTCAGTTCTGTTTCACAAACTCACTATATATAATGAATTGGACTAACTGTTAGACAATAAAATGTTAGGATATGATTCCTACTCAGGAAGCATATAGTCTAGGAGGAAAAGCAAGCATATATGCAGGGAATCTTTAACTTAAATCATAATCATTCTCAAGCATGTGCTACCAAGGGATCAGAATTAGAGTGTAAGTTTTATAGCTATCAGCGTAAACATCAAAGCTGAAAACTTATGAGTGGATGGGTTTTCTAGAGAGTGAATAAGGATGGGAGAGTCCAACTTAACTGAAATTTGGTTGAAAGACCTATAGGTTTTAATTGATTGCAATCAGATGTGGCTGCTTTTTTAAAAACCAAGACTAATTTTGTATTAGACTGAATTGGTTGAAGTATAGAGTTTGCAACACTGAATTGAAGTTAAATTAATTCCACTTTCCTCCACTCTAGTCACACAATGTCTAGACAATTATATTCTGTTTTGTATATCATTTTAAGGGGGGGACATTAACAAACTTGAGTTTACTTGATAGTTTAGTTTATTCATTAAATTACACTTGAAGGGGTGTTGGGGGGGAGGATGGAGGGATTGAGCAAAAAAAGAAAAAAGAGAGAGAGAGAGCCCTGGCTGGTTTTGCTTAGCAGTTAGAGCATCGGCCCGTGGACCAAAGAGTCACAGGTTCAATTCCGGTCAAGAGCATGTACTTCAGTTGTGGTTCTGTCCCCGGCTCTGGTCCAGGTCATGTGGGAGGCAGCCAATTGATGTGTCTCTCTCACATCGATGTTTCTCTCTCTCTCTCTCTCTCTCTCTCTCTCTCTCTCTCCCTCCCTCCCTCCCACTCCATCTGAGTGAAGATAAATGGAAAAATATTCTTGAGTTAGCATTAAAAAAAGAAAGTGAGAGAGAACTCATGGACATGGACAACATGTGGTTGATTGCAGGGGTGGAGGGGGGTGGGTGGAGGTGGAAGGAGGGCATAGAGGGTATAAATGATGATGGAAAAAAATAAAATAAAATAGGGTAGGACATTCCCCTGGTAAGAATTGTTGAAATTGGAATGTAATATTTTGAAAAATACTGAGTTAGAAATGTTCAAGCAAATACTGGGTGACTTCTAACGGGTTGAGAAAATTTAGTAGACCTGAGTCCTCATTGTCATTTCTTTATCATTCAATCACTATGTGGTTGTTGAGAAAAATCACTATCCTGTTAGGACCTCATTGCTTAAGCTAGAGAATCGGATAGTGGTAGATTCTGAATGAATTTTATACCCTAATACATTTTTTTTTTCCAAAGGAGGGACTGATAACAAAGTTGCCAACGTTTATTGTACTGGGATATTTTAAAACAGACAACAGAAAAATCCTATTGTCTGTTTGCATTTTCATTTAATGGAAGAAATGATATTTTGATGCAGGGGAAGTAAGTAGAACAGAGTAAAAAGGAGTTTACAAGAAAGGACAATTGTATTTTCTCTAGTGACCGTATAATTTCTTTAATGTAAGACTGGCATTGGTCTGAGTTTAGAAACTGGTGTGTTGGAATCACTAGACTGGAGGATCGCTTAAGTTCTTTTCTGATTCTATCCATGTTTATATGTTTAATTCTCAACTGTTGTTTGAAAGGCACTATTGCATAATGATTAAAAGCCTGGGCTCTGGACCCAGACTGCCTATGTTTGAGTACTGGTCCAAACTCTTAATAGGAGTGTGACCTTAGGCAAATTCCTTAATTTCTCTGTGTTTTAGTTTCTTCATATTTAAAATACAGATAAAAAAGTGATTATCTCCTAGAGTTCTTATGATGATTAAATGAGTTAGTAACTTGTTAAGCACTTAGAACAATGCCTGGCCCATAGTAAGTAACTGTTGGCTCTTATTATTACTTGAAGCAAAGTTTCATTGAGAACTATCACAATGGATATGAAAGGATACAGATTGCAACATTGTTCTTTCTAGATAACTCAAAATCCCAAGAAGAAATTGTCAGTTTTGAATCACCACTTTATTAGACACCCAGCAAAACACTTCGAGGAAAATCCGGCAATAATTTCTGACTTAACAGGTTAGTGGTAATAACATATTTTAATTTTAAGTAGAGTTTTAATTATTATTTTTAGGTAAATTGGTTATTAGCAAAGTCTTTGAAATTGTGATACTTCAGGAATTATAATCCTATTATGTTTTATTAGTTTATCTAAGATTGTTTTCTTATGAGGTTCTTGGTTAAGGAAGGGAAAAAGTAGAAAAGCAATTTGTAAGATGTTGCTGGTAAAAAATTTTGTCCTGAAATAACATAAGTAGAAAAATTTTAAAGATAAAGTTAAATGTCTCTATTCTCCTGACAGTCACATAAAATAAGTGCTATATTATTCTTAACTTAGTCTCTTAGTATCAGTCATTCTTCAATCTTCTTTTGGATTAACAAGCATATCTTTTCCTGGTAAATTTTGCTTTTATATATAATACCTCTCATACTGTACTTAATTACTTGTCTTTTTTGGAAAATGAAATATTGATTTTCTTCTGTTGATACTTCCTTAGAGTTAAAGACACCAAGTAGATTTAAAATGCTTTATTTGATGTGGATGCTAGTTGGTGATGAGCATATAGAGAACATCTCACTAGATTTTCTATTTTAAAATAGTCACTGTTCAGGGAAACACTTCTTTTTCAAATCCTGTTATGATTGAGAAGTATTTCACCAGTATTTAATAAAAGAAATTGTTTAATATAAAAAATAACAAGCTAAACAAATTAATTTCCTTTTCCTTAGGGACATCTATGTGGGTTCCTGTAAAAGTGTCAAAATGGACCTATGTGGCTTACAATGTAAGTATACCACCAATGGATTTTCTTTTACTTAAAAAAAAAAATTTAGTATTTATCTTTAAATGTTAAAGACTCTTTAATAAAGATAACCACATATTTTTCCACATTAAAACAATTTATTAATAATGCCTAAATAGTAAATATCTAGTTGGTATTCGGTTTTCCAGTTTTAATCTCTAATACTTACTTAACCGTTACCTTTCTTTCCTTACAGTTTCATTAAAAAAAAAAAAGTCATTTGTCCTAGAAAGTTTCAGTCTTGATTTTCTTGATATTCAACATATTCCTTTGCCTATTCTTTTCCTGTGACTTAGTAGTTGGATCTAGATGCTCGATCAGATTCAGGTTTTTGCTTTTGCTGGACTGTCTCTCTTTTTGTGATGTTAGCAGGGGGATGCAAAAATGGTGATACTCTAATTTGATTATTTATTCTTCATTTATTAACTGGAACCTATATAGAAAAATTCATCTAGAAAATTTATCAAAAATGGAACAAATCATAAAGGAAAAAAATGATAATTACTTGGGTCTTTGGATCTTATATTCACTGGTTTTCAGAATAGTGAGCTGATTCACAAACATCCACCATTAGTGACTGTAAGAGGTTTGGGGTTTTTTCCCTCCCCAATATTATTATGAACTCATGTATTTAAGCATATTTGTCTTTCTAGCTAAAGCAAAATACTAAAATTTTTCTATCTTTGGTACTAAAATTGTTCTATTGTTGACCAGTGTAAGCCATTTCAAGTTAGTCTCCGGAATCTTCGACATAGCTGCTCTTTAGTTGTCTTTTTTTTTTCTTTATTGATTTTTTTAGAGAGGGAGGAAGGGAGAGAAAGAGAGAGATAGAAACATCGATGAGAGAGAACATTGATTGGCTGCCTCCTGCATGACCCCCACTGGGGATCAGGCCCACAACCTGGGCATGTACCCGGACCGGGAATCGAACTGGCGACCTCTTGGTGCACAGGTCAACGACACTCAACCACCGAGCCACACCAGCCAGGCGGTCTTTAGTTGTCTTTGATATTGTATGAGACAATAATTCAGTTCATTTTGTATCTCTCCTGCCCCAGACCTTGAATCAGCTCTTTTCTCTATGGAAGTCTTCCAGTATTTGGGAAATGGCACCTGAAATCCATAATCTAGGAACTAGAGGTGCTTATGGCTAGTGAGTTAGCATTTCTAGGTCTTTTCAGTGGACAGAACTAAGAAAGATATTTTATCTTGCTCATAAGGCCAAAAAACAAAACACATACATTCATACTGATACTTTTAAGACAGATTTCAGAATTACAGGGTTTGTACCTGATTTGTCTGTTTTTAAGTCTGTCTCTTCTTCTTCACATTCCTAGAGTATTGGTTCTCAACACCAAGAATAATAGAATTAGAATAATGACTGATGGCCTTAGCTGGATTTTTGAATGATGAAATTATCCATTCTCATGATGGTTTTATGGTATTTTTCTTCTTTTTTCAGGAATCTGATAAAATATATTTTACATTTCCTCTTGCAAATCACAGAAAAATCTACACTCATGCCTATTGTCAGAGCACCATGCTGGTAAGATGATTGGTAATTTTATGTAAATTTAAAAGTATGTTTATTTTTCAAATTCAACTAAAATATAGATCTCATCCTTAGCTATGTGCTATTATTAAATCTAATTAGTTGAAAAATATTTGTCTGGAAAAGAGTTTTGATTGAAAAGTGTTCATCAAAATGTTTCTATAGCTGATAATATACCAGGATCTAATACAGCACTTAGTTGGTTGATGCTGCACTTTGATATATAATAAAGCCTTTAGAAAAGATGGTTGGCAGGCATTGTGGGCTAGGTGCTAATGAATGAATACTAATTTTAGTGGGATTATCAGAATTTCGCATTTCTCACAGAGACTGGCATCTCTCAGCCTAAAATCTGGATGGGCAGTTTATCCCAAGAGAATTTGGCCGAGAGTGATGGCTTAAAATATCCATATTCAGTACTAAATTTCAAATCAGAATATCTGTATTATATTGAGAAAACTCCTTGCCAAAGTATAAATTATCTATTTGGTTTATTGGGGGATTCCTTTTCTGTAATTAAGGTCCATGGATATTAATTAACACAGCGGTTCTCAACCTTCCTAATGCCGCGACCCTTTAATACAGTTCCTCATGTTGCAATTGGACGTATCTGCATGTGGGCGGACCCGCCTGGAGACGGATAGAGGAGCATGTCTCGGTTCCTAAGACCATCAGAAATATGTGTTTTCCGATGGTCTTAGGCAACCCCTGTGAAAGGGTCGTTCGACCCCCAAAGGGGTCGTGACCCACAGGTTGAGAACCGCTGAATTAGCAGAAGGTCGTGTTGTGAATTTTTAAATATCTTTTCAGTTTTTATTATAGAAATTTTCTAACATACAAAAGTAGAGAGAAGACGATAAGGAATTCTCATGTAACCATCACATACAGTTTTAACAGTTATCAGTCCTCTGCCATTCTAACCTCATTTATCCCTTCCCCACTTTTTTAAAAAGAATTTTTAAAGTAAATTTCAGACATTTTATCCTTTCATCCACAAATGCTTTAATATATTTTTCTAACAGATAAGAATTTTACACATTACATTAACACCATTAGTTTATCCAGACAAAATTTACTTCTTTCTTGATATCATGTGGTATCCAGTTCATGTTCAATTTTTCCTCTGTTCAATTACATTTTAAGTTGGTTTATTTGAATCAGAATCTAAAGTATATACTTTGCATTTGATTAATTGATCTTAAGTCTCTTTTATAACAACCTCTCTTTCTTTCCATTTATTTATTCAAGAAAGGTTATGTGCTCTAGAAATTTCCTACGTTGAGGGTTTAGCTGATTGAATTCTTGTGGTATCTTTTAACATGTATTTTTATCCCTTGTGTTTTCTGTAAACAGTTAGTTAAATCTAGAATCTTGGATAGATTCAGATTAATTTTGTGTGGTAAAAATCTTTTATAAGTAGAGCTGTGTACTTATGTCATCAGGAGGTACATAATATCTGGTTGTCCCACTTTTAGTGACATACAGACTTATCAGTGGACTTCGGTGGTATTGGTATGATCTATCCATTATGAAGTTCCTAATCAACCTTTCACCTAATGATTTTAGCTGCCATTGAGAACTGTAGACAGATTTTTTTTTTTTTTTAAGAACTATACATGTATGCCCTGGCCAGTTTGGCTCAGCGGTTAGAGTGTTGGCCCACAGACCAGAGAGTCCCGGGTTAGGTTCCCGCTAAGGGCACATACCTCTCAGTTGTAGTTTGTCTCCGGTCTCAGTTGAGGTCATGTAGGTGGCAGCCACTTGATGTGTTTCTCTCATGTCAATGTTTCTCTCTCTCTCTTCCTCCCTCTCTCCCTCCCACTCTGTCTGGAGATAAATGCAAAAATGTTCGGTGAGGATAAAAAATAAATAAATAAATAAATAAATAAATAAATAAATAACTATACATTTATGATCTAGTAGTATTTTCTTTTCTTTACACTTCCTGGAGTTAGTCAACAATTTCTGAGTGACTTTTTCTAAGATTTTTAATACAATTTTTGTAATTGGTTAGGGATGTTTACTAGATGACCTGAAATTGTTCTTTTGACACCTTCTAGGTTATATAAAAATGGTGTTTTAGGATGGGCTTGAATAATACTTTATTCAATTCATTGATGAATGAGTCAGAATTTCCTATACACTGAAGTAAGTAGTGTGGAATATTGGCAATTTTCATAACAAGGGCTGTCTTTGAGGATAGACTCTCTTATTAGCTGCAAAAACCCAGTGTGAAAGTGGGTTGGATATTGAGAGGCTGCTAGATTTTCTTTGTCTAGGCTATGCAGATCTGTTTCGTTGCCTTGCTTTATAATGTCACGTTGTTGTTCTGAAAAGTGTAGGTAACTGATACGGAAGTCACATAGGTATTTTGCCAGCAATGGAGAGCAGAGGAATAGCATATTATTTTTTGTTTCTTTTCAGCTTTTTTTCTGTAGTCTTGAAAAACGTCTTAAAATTTTATTTGTTTCATGAGAGCAAAGACCATGTCTGCCTGATTTATCCTTTTCCTTGAGGGCATAATTCCTTGGCCCTGGAATGGACTTTATAAATTATAAATATTAGTTTAATGAAAGAATTGATTTTTTTAATTGTCCTATGTGTATACTAAGGAAGAATTTATGTGGCTATCTGAGCAGTGTCTCTCATCCTCTTATGCCCTGGTAGGATTTCAGTAGTTGGATCATCAGGTCTTAGAACATTGCTCTTACTACTTCCTTAAAAGTTGGAGAGATCTTAGGTCATACTTCTCTTAAATGACTGAAGCTAAATACATAATATTGTTAAAATATCACAACCATCTCTGCAGTATTCCCATGCTGTGCTGATAAAGTAGTAATTGCTTCAGTCTTGGACTGTGTTTCAATCCAAACACATTTTCAGCTGCATAGAAGTTATCTGCCTGGTAATCAAATAAAAACTCAAGTGATAAACTAAAAGGCTATACTTAGATTAATTGTTATTTTTAATTACTTGGCTCTGGATTTTTTTATTTGTTTGTATAAAAGTCCACCTCTAGTTGTTCATTTTTCTGTTTTTGTTAAAATGTAGGTTACTTACTATGTAACTACCTAATGAAACTATGGACATTGCCAAACTTAAAGTGTTGGTTCAAAAATTAGAAATGCTTAGGTCATGTGCTGTGGAGAGATGTCTATCAGGTTACTCTTTCTCATATTGCTACTCTAGGTTACTTGCTTACCTATCTTGTTGACTGTGGACTTCTTTGCCTACCCTTGACCTATTTGACTTTTAGACCATCTTGTTTACATTCCTAAATAATAGTTGCTGTTTTATGTTTTCATTGTGCCTACTGACCCTATCATGTAATGGTAAAATATTGAAGATGCCTATTTTACATAATGATTTTCTACTGCATTATTTAGTGTGCTTTGTGTTATTAATCAACAGGACACAAATAGTTGGATTTTTGGCTGCATAAACAGCACTTCTATGTGGTAAGTATTTTGACTCTAAGGCCTTCCATTGTTCATTTTTCTCAACATAAACACACTCACATATTACACTTTCAGAATAGCTTCATATATTTTAAGCTCATTTTGGTTATATATTAAATTGAAGGGTTGATTTTAAAGTGAAAACTAAAGAAAATTAACATAGCAGTAATTTCTGCAAACATTGTAATAGCTGGTTGCTAGGAAAAACAATTCTTTTGTTCCAAAAGGGACTATGTGAATAGAATATATTGGATTAGACTTTTTAGACTTTATTTCATTAGAACTCTCTCTGATAGCTCTATAAATGGTTTCTTTTTCCTCTGACGCTTATTTATAATTTATAATACTTTAATATATGTATCCTTTAATTATATTTTCATATTTATTTCATAGCCGGCAAGGGGTTGATTTATCATGGAAAGCTGAACTGCTGCCAACAATTAAGGTAAATTATGGCTTTAGAATTTTAATATTTAGGTGAAAAAAAAATACTTGAGCCTATAGGCATTTTAGAATATGATATTTTATTAATTCATCTAGGTATTAAGTAAACTTGAGATTTGTTAATCTGCCCTAGAAATGGAGAAATTTAATTAAAGAAAAACATCTTTTTTAACTTTCAGAGGTAAAAACTATGAACAATGCTCTAAATAAAATTAAATCTATATATTATAGCATCATATCAAGAGCTATATAAATTATTAAAATTCAATTTGAGGGTATGTTTAAGGCCCTTTCATTTATATTAGGATATATGTCTGTTGCAGAAACTTTGCCGAGTAAGTTGAGGTGAAGCCCAGGAGTTTGTTTAACAAGCTCTTCCAAGTAAATCTGATTAGCTTGTTAGATGACCACTCATTGACAGACAGTTCTTGAGCTTCAGAACCTCTGTCTGGACTTGCCCACACAGTACCTCTGAAGAACAATGGAGAAAGTTATCTGCAAAAATTTCCTAATGCATACAAATTGGTACAACATATAATTACTCCCACTGCTACATGAACTTCCAGAAAAAAAAAAGTGGGTTTAAAAACTGTATTTTGTGGCTTGAATTTTCATTAAATAGACCAGTCTCCTATCTATTTATTCCGCAAAATACGAACTATTGGATCTGGTCTTAATTTTCAGAAGAGAATAGATGATCATTTGGCGAAGTACATTATTAGTCCTATTGTGTCTTCATGTCATTTACTGAATAAGTTCCAGGGCATGATGTTCATATACATCATTAGCCAGCAGCTCTACTAGTTGGGCTAGATCAGAATCGTTTGAGATTAAGTTCCAATTCTTCCATCATATTTAGCATCCATTCATTCATCAACTGTTGAGCCTCTGTCATATACTACCAAAAAAATATAGAAATAAAGCTGTGACATTGTTTGAAACAAATAGACAAATTACAAAAAGATCAAATCTGGAAATAATTATGCAAAATATGTAAATGTAGTGTTAAATGTCATTTGTTTTACATGACAGGATACATTCAGTTGAAGGGATACAGGGACTATTTTTGGTAGTCCATATTCACATAATTATTAGGAATTTGACTTTCAGCCAGATTATTGGCCTGAAAATATAAACATGGGCACCTTATGAAGTATTGAACATAAAGTTTGAAATCTGTTTTTTATAACTTCTTAAATAAGAAATAGTGTGTTTGTAATTTATTTTTCTTTTATTGTACTTTAATCTTCATATAACCTAAGGAATAAAATCAGCCTTTTACATTCTTTTTTTAGTCTCTGACGTTAAGACTTCAAGATTATCCATCTTTGTCTCATCTTGTTGTTTATGTACCATCTATTCATGGAAGTAAGGTAACAAATGGATTAAGGTGTTATCAGAATGTTTTTGGGATACTCATGCTAAATATTTGTTGTTTTTTTATGAATTGTTCAGCACAGAGTGTATCTAAAACAATGGCCAGTTTGGGGATCCACCTAAGACTGGTAGGATCATCTACTCTGACTTGAACTAAACAGAATAAACCCAAGTCTCTTTATTCCTAGTGGGAACATCAGTCTTTCAGAATCTGTTAATTATTGAGACCCTTTTATATACAAGAGTCTATGCCAGGAATTATAGGAGTCACACAAATGAGGAAGAAACTAACCCTGTTCTTAAAAAGCTGCATACTATTGGGTAGGGGAAGAGAAGTAAATTTGGAAACGGGGGAAAGAGTGAGAATAAAAGAGGTACTCAAAAATATGTGATGCAAACCAGAATATAGCAAATATATTTCTTATGGAATCAAGAAAGGCTTTATTATGAGATGATTTTTAAATTGCCTTAAAGGATAGTTAGGATTTTAATAGGTAGAATGAACATTCTAGACCTGTTCTATCCAATATGGGAGTCATTAGCACATGTGGCTATTTAATTTTAAGTTGAATAAAATTAGAAATTGTTCCTTGAGTGTACTAGAAACATTCAAGATGCTGAATAGTAACATCATGCTAAATAGTAACACCATTGCAGAAGGTTATAATGAGCAGCACTGTGGAGACAAAGAAACAGTGGGAACCAAGCACAGAAGTGAGAAAACATGGGGTATGTTTGGAAAACAGAGTAAGTAGATAGTAATTTTTAAAGGATGGCTACCATGAGTAGAATAGCAATGGAAGACAAGTCTGAAAAAGTGGTCATTGCCATATTGTGGAGGGCCGTGATTGGAAGATTCAGGACGTCACAGTATTCAGGAGTCAGTAGAGGGCTGAAAGATTTTTACCATAGCAGTAATGGGATTAGACCTGTTTTGGAAGACAAATCTGTTGAAGGTATAGGATGGATTAGAAACAGAAAGAGTAGGCACCTCATAAGGGGTTATGAGAGCTGTACTAGTGAAGTAGAAGGAGAAGTAAAAGGATGCTGATTTTTGAGAGAAGTGGGGAAGGAAGAAAATGGCAATAAAACACCCTCTATTCCCCTTTCCACATTCACCCAACAGAATTATCCTTCAAGATCTAGCCTAAGTATTCCCCATTTTTCCTTTTCTAGATTCCTTCAGTAAACTCTTACTTACTCCCATGCTACTTTATAGTTGCTTTGAGGAACTTATTACACTGAATTATAATTTATTTATGTCTCTATTTCCATAACCATACTGTGAATCAGAGTAAGGACCAGATAGATTTTATTCTACTTTGCATCTTCAACCTTTAGGTACTTCCATGTAAATGTTCAAATGTTTCTTGAATGAGAAAGTTGATGAGATTTTAACCAGAATCATTAGGAAAATTTAAAGGAAAAGGAGAAAGGGAAAGGGGGATGTAGTTGGGAGTCATCTCAAAGACGGAGTCTCACAAGTAGCTTATAATGGATTCATTGTTTTGTTTTGCTTAGCTCAAGTGAGAGGTAATTCAGCATCTTCAATACTAAAAGCTCTCTTTAAGGGTTTTTCTGTCAGGTAAGTTGGTTTTGAATGAATTTAACATCTCAAACTTGGAAAGGCCATCTCTGGGTATCCCAAGATATTAATGAGCTTTTGACAAACAGGAAGTCTTAGTAGCCTAATAAATGTCTTAATGCTCTTTGGAAAGTAACACAGCTGATACTACTGTTGTACACACCATCTCCCTAGGACATTAAGTTAGGCCTTTCATAATTTCTGCATGCCTGTTACAGCCTATCATAATAAGGATACATGTTTTTTAATAGGTAGTTTAAAAATTTTTGAGTTAACTGAAAATATAGTTTTCAAAATGCAAATGTAGAATTAATCTGTAATTTTTTAATCTGCATTTTTTTTTAATGACAGAAAACAATATAACTAGATCCATTAGAACTTTATTTACCTTGGATGCTTCAGTGAGAGACCCTAGATTTCTTTCTTTCTTGGGTAGGGGTTAATTCTATAAAAAGCATGGCAAAATTTTTAAAGCAATAATAAAAATTGTATTATTTTAACTTTTCTGTCTCACTTATTTTACTTAGCATGATGTGGGATATAAAACTGAAAGCAACAAATGAACAAACAAGAAAAACAAAAACTCAGACACAGACAACAGTGTGGTGGTTATCAGAGGGAGAGGTAGTAAAGGGTAAAGGGGATCAAATATATGGTGATGGAAGAAGATTTGACTTTGGGTGGTGGGCACACAGTGCAATATACAGATCATGTATCATAGAATTGTACACTTGAAACCTATATAATCTTATTAACCAGTGTCACCCCAATAAATTCAATTTAAAAGTATTTTTAAATTGTATTATTTTAGATACCTGTACAAATCAATTTAAAACTTTTTCCGGCCTGGCCGGTGTGGCTCAGTGGATTGAGTGTTGACTGACCCATGCACCAAGAGGTCACCAGTTTGATTATTGGTCAGGGCACATGCCCGGGTTGGGTTGCAGGCTTGATCCCTGGTAGGATGTGTGCAGGAGGCAGCTGACTGATGGTTCTCTCTCACATCGATGTTTTTATCTCTTCTTCTCCCTCTCTCTCTCTAAAAAATCAATAAAAACATATATATATATATTTTTTTTTTTTTAATCCTCACCAGAGGACTTTTTTCCATTTTTTGTTCAGACAGAGTGGGAGGGAGAGAGAGGAAGAGAGAGAGAGAGAGAAACATCGACGTGAAAGGGACACATCGAGTGGCTGCCTCCCGCACGACCCAACCAGGAGTCAGGGACAAACTGCAACCGAGGTACGTGCCCTTAGCGGGAACCGAACCTGGGTCTCTCTGGACCGCAGGCTGACGCTCTAACCACTGAGCCAAACCGGCCAGGACAATAAAAACATATTTTAAAAAAATAATAATAATAAGTAAATAAATAAAACCTCTTCCCTACCTTAGGCAGTGGCTCACTCAAAAATACTTTATAAAAATATAATGAATAATCCTGTTTAAGAAATGATTTCTCTAATCTTTTAATAGCTGCTTTCTATAATGAAAATATCTGTGTCCTTTGCCTTGTAAGTAAAGAGGGAAAAGTAAAAGCAAAGCCCCTTAACATGTTTGTTTGATTTTAATTGCCTCATGTGTGTACTACAACCTAATAACATTTTCCCTCATCTGTTTTTCACTTTCAAAATGTCAAAAATTCACCCAAGAGGCAAACACAATAACACTGCTTCAGACACAATCCAAGTTATTAGAAAGGCCTAAGATAGACCCCACCGACTTTCTGCTTTCTGTAGACAGCAGGCTATTTGCTAGCTACAGTTAGGCATCAGATTATTTTCTTCTTTAGCTCCTATAGATCAAAGTAGTAATGAAATTGTTCTTATTGTAGACAGCTTAGAGCAGAGTTCCTTATGCCTTTGTAAAAATGTTATTAGAAAAGAAATGTCATTACAAAAGATATTGTAATACAGATTTTGGATTTGCTTTTTTAAAATATGTTTTTATTTTTTAGAGAGAGAGGAAGGGAGAGAGAGAGAGAGAAACATCATTGTGGGAGAGAAACATTGATCAACTGCCTCCTGCATGCCCCCTACTGGGGATCAAGCCCAAAACCTGGGCATGTGCCCTGATCATGAATCGAACCTGAACCTCTCAGTCCATGGGACGATGCTCAATCCACTGAGCCACATGGACTGAGCTAGGTTTACTGTTTTTGAGATAGCATTTCTTTTACTTGTTTCATTCACAATAGAACTTTTTTTTCTTTATTATGATCACTGTTTAGCCTGATAATAATTTTATACAAATGACATTAGCCATCTGTAGATGAATGGCAGTGTCTCCAAAAGCCTTTTGTAGTCTAATTAGACTATAGATACTTAATAAATGTGGGATTAAAAAAAAGGTAACAAAATCACATTTTTGTTTTGACCATGAAAGTATTTACATATACTATCGAAATCCTTAATTAATCTTGAGTTAACCTTGGCTCTTGATGCTTGGCTTCATTCTTTAATGACTCTTCTGGAAACACCTAAAACTAACTATAGGAAAACTTTGTGTAGCTCTGTTGTTATAGCAATGACCCACTAATGATATATTTATTAAATTAAGCTTGTTTATCAGATTTTCTTAGTTTAGCATCTCTACTAGAGGAGTGCTTGCCATTTAGTATAGCCAGAGTTGGAGTGACACATAATACCTTCTCCAAAGCTGAAGACTTTTATTTTCCACTCAAACAGCAAGATATTTTACTAAAAAATTCTGGTTTTTTTTCTAGTAAATCAATGTTTTATATTTCAGTTTGTTGTAGATTGTGAATTCTTTAAAAAAGAGACCAGATCCATACAGCTTCCTGTAACGCATCTTTTTTCCTTTGGTAAGTATTTTGATTTTGGAAATCTTAAGAATTGCTTTTATTTTTAACAGTGCTGATTTATTTTATAAGGTCGTTGCTATAAAGCAGAACCGTGTAACAAGAATATTGTGTATTTCAAGTGTAGTTCTTAGAGTAACCATATGAGGTGGTTCAGCAGTTTGATCCTTATTTAATACTGGGCCAGCAGTCATCTTCTGAGAAGTGACATTTTCCCCAGATTTCTTATTGTGATAAAATACACATAACTACATATTCTTTTAAATTTTATTATGAAGTATTTTAGATTTACAGAGAAGTTACAGAAAGAGTACAGAATTCCTGTGTATCTGTCACTCATCTTTCTATAATGTTGGCCTCTTAAACAATACAGTTGTCAAAACTAAGAAATTGGCATTGGTAAAATACTATTAACCAAACTGCTGGCTTTATTTGGTTTTCCTACCTATGTTCTTCCACAGGTTCCACATTGCTTTTAGTTTTCATGTCTCTTTAGTCTCCTCTAATCTTTTGTAGTTTCTCAGTCTTCCTTGTCTTTTGATACCTTTGAAGAGTACTGGTCAGTTACTTTATAGAATATCTCTCAATTTGGATTTGTCTAATGCTTCCTTATCAGTCATGATTATGCATTTTTGGCAAAATTATCACAGAAGTGAAAAGTACTTCTCAGTGTATCCTATCAGAGGACACATTTTATCACTCACTGTGTCTGATTACTGGTGATGTTAACCTTGGTCACTTGGTTAAGGTGGTGTCTGCCAGGTTTTTCCACTGTAAACTTACTATAATTAATAAATATCTTGGGAGAGATACTTTGTAAGTATCCTGTTTTTCTTCAAAATAACCCAGTAATCTTAGCATCCATTGATTCATCTAGTCTGAAGCAATTATCACTGATATTCTATATTTACTGGAATTCTTCCTAAGGGAAAGTTCTCCCTTCTCCCTGATTTATTTATTTATTCAATTTTTATTTTTGTCAATAATGGATTAATGCATATTTATTTTATTCACTGGGTTATAATCCAATACTATTGTTACTTTTTTTTTTTTTGCCTAAGTTTTTCCAGCTTTGGATATTGGAATCTCTTTTTTAGTTGGCTCTTGTTCCCTTGTGTGCCATTCGTGAAAAGAATCTGTTACTTAATAGAGGAAACTTTATGTCAGAAGTCAGAACCTGTACACTGTTTTTTAATATTGAAAATCTGTTGGTATTATTTTAACATTGTTTAAGCAATTGGCACATTTTTTATTCTTTGGTATTCTGAGCATTACAGTACTTTTAATTTCACAGGATTATCTTCAAGGAAAGTGATATTAAATACAAGTGGCCTGTTCTATAATATAGAGCTTCTGAACTTTGGGCAGGTAATTATCCTGACTATTACAAGGATTTTATTTTACTTTACTGTTTAATTAAACAAACAAGTAAATTTTTGTTTTTGTTTTTGTGGTCAAACTCTATTAGATATACCAAGCTTTTAAAATCAACGTAGTAAGCAAGTGCTCAGGAGTCAAAGGTAAGTGTATTTTCTAAAAAATATATAATAGTATTGTTATTTGAAGGATCAGTAGGTTTTCACTTGAGTGTTCTATATTTATGCTTCTATATATTGTGTGAAGTAAAATTTAATATATTATAATAAAAAACTGTTTATATTTCCAATGGCTTTAACAGACCCTCTTTTAATAGTAAGCTTCTTTTTCTGTTTTGGTTTAAATATCCATAAATATATATATATATATATATATATATATATATATATATATATATTTCCAAGAGAGAGGGAGGGAGAGAGAGAGAAAGAAACATCAATGTGAGAGATAAACATTGATCGGCTGCCTACCGCATGCACCCCAACCGGGGATTGGGCCAACAACCTGGGCATGTGCCCCAACCGGGAATCAAACCCCTGACCTTTTGGTGCATAGGACAATGCTTAACCAACTGAGCCACACCAGCCAGGGTTTAAATATCCACATTTTTAAAATACTACATATCTTACTGTCTTATTATAGTAGTAATTCAGATTTAGCTGTTTAATGTTTTTCCAGTTTCTTAGTACTTTCCATATGCTCTAATATCTTTTGTAAGTCTTAGTATTATTACTTAATAATTCTCCATAATTTTCTGTTATGTGATATAACTCTTGCTGATTTTTTAATGAAATTGGTAATTGTTTAATTAGGTATTATGGTAGCTTAAATAACATTTGGTGTGACATAAGGTTCGTAATACATATTTTCTTTATGTTTTCATAGAAGAAATAACTAGTATCTATAAACTTCACATACCCTGGTCTTATGAAGATTCACTAACCATTGCACAGTAAGTATATGAAAGAATTTACCTTAAACTTTTGTTTTTGAATAATACATATACATTCTACTTAGTTTATTTAAATCATAATAGAATTATTAAAGTGCCTCTTAGTAAAATGTATCATTTATGTAACATTGTGCCCATAAGATAATATAATATATGGTATTCTTATTTAAATGTTACAGAATTTAAACCTTAATTGCTTGACACGTGAACCCTCCCCCCCAAATCCTATGTCCTAAAGGGAGCATTCAGACAACTGTGATATGACTGGAAGTGTCCATCCATAATAATGTGTCTGACATCTACCTTCCTCTGCATTATCGTGTTATGTTGTGCCAAGGATTAACTTTGGCCATTGTTATTTATAAGCATTGTATATTTGAGAATTGATATTTAAGTTACTTTTCAGGGTTCCATCTTCAACAGAAATTTCTCTGAAACTCCATGTTGCTCAACCAGAAAATGACAGCCATGTAGCATTATTAAAAATGTACACATCATCAGACTGTCAGTATGAGGTAAGCTGTATGTTTGCTTAATTTTTAAGATTTAGTTATAGAATAAACTGGAAATATATTTTTATATTAGCTTTAGATGTATGTTGATGTGGAAGGCAATAAATATTAGAAATAGACATTTATAAAAAAAGAATAGACATTTATATTACTTTAAATATTCTTTTACCTATTATTAGCACCACCTCAGTATTTTCTTAGCTAGACCATTGAAAGTATACATCTTAATAAGTAATAGAAAAAAAAATTGAGTCTGTAGTTTAACCTTTTCAATTTGGAAGCCAAAAGTCCAGAATCCTTTATAAATTGAAAAACATCATGAAGTCAGCTATGTGGCTTAAATTTAGTAATCAACATGATGTATATTGGTTTCTAGCTCTGCTGGATAAGCTTAAGGATCTTCTTTCCTTTTCACTAATTATATTAGGCTCTATTAGTCATTAATATGTGCAATTTAGTGTTTATTGTGTTTGTGTTACAATTACATAGATTTCTTTGTGCTAAGAGAAGGGAACTAGAACTCAAGGGTAACATTTTATTAACTTATGGATTTATGAACTCCCTGTATTAGAACATGCCAGGTTCTGAGGATTCCAGATTCAAGTAGTTGAAGTATGCATTTGTGGTAACATCACAGGTCTCTGGTTTATGTGAAATATCTTATTTCTACTCAACTGCTTTAAACCAAGCTTAAATATTTGGATTCTGTACTAGATAACTTTTTTGGATAAAGTAGAATTAGTAGGTCAAATGAGTAGAATTTGTTCTTATAACCAAGTTTCAGTTGGACCAATATAGTATGAGTTATTTTAGATTTCATGGAATTTTTTAAATGCTATGATAGCTTGCTTTCTGTCTCTAACACTGAAGGATTTTATAGGGCTATAGTGATTTTTCACTTGTACCTTCATATTTTACAGAGATAGTAAGAATTGTGTTAATACTTTGACTCCAAATACTGCACACTCAAAATGTTCGTATTTTTACAGATAGTTTATATTTTCAAAATCTTTCTTGACAAAATGTAGTCATTTTTAAACCTCCCTGTGAAAGATTTATTTTCTTTTCTCAGACTTCCTAATATCAAAAGTATATTTATGCTAGAGATAATTAATGATGAATATCTGTTTAAAATATTGTTTGGGCTTAAATTTTACTAAATGTGCTGTTTTTTTCCTGGTCTTATATCAGGTGAAACCGATTTTTATAAAATTTACTCAGAAGTGGTTAGCTTAATTCTGTTTAGTGCTACACAGTTAATAAGTTTGAGACCTTAAAAAACTGGTTATATAATGGGTTAATTTGTGCTTAATTTTTCAGCAAACATATGTATAACATCTGGACTCAATCATTAAAAAATTCCTTTAGTTTGCATGATCTGGTAATATGATATTCTAGTTAATTAAATATTTTAGTTAGTAAAGGGTTGCTATGTATACCATAGCATTCATTCAGTTGTCAAAGAATTCGAATGTGGGAAAATGTACTGACCAGTAAAATTACCCCTGATACAAATTAAATGTTGATGATTGAGAGGATTCTTTTGAGATCTTGAGTGCCTTTAGGTTTATTACTATAAAAAAAGTTAATGATTAATTTAATAAAATGTGAACTAGAGCAGCTTTCAGTAAAACAACCTTTTTTAAATTATTGTTTTAAAATAGGTGACAGTTAAGACTTCCTTTTCACAAATACTTGGACAGGTAAGAGACACTCTTGTTTGATTATTTATTGTCTTGTGAAGAGATACTGTAAGTCAGTGGTTGCAAACTTCTTCTGTTAAGGGCCAGATAATAAATATTTTAGATGACCACCTGTGGCCTCTGCTGCCAGCCCTGCCATAGCTGCTCTTTCTTCTTTCTCCTTTTCTCTCCTTTCTTTCACTTTAATAAAATCTGAAACCCATTCTTGGCATATAGGCCATACTTGGCCACCCTGGCTTTAAAGGGGATGCTTTCATGTTTGATACTTCCTAGAAATAAGAACTAATTCCTGATTCTCAAACAGATTGATATTCTGGGCTAACTGAATGTCATATTAAGATTTCATGTTGTTCATACACTATAATTCGTAGTCTAATAAAATCCATAGACTGTCATATAAATGAACATTTGCAAAGAACTTTTAATTTTGTGCATGCTCAGTTTGTAATGGGTAAAAAATTATATTCAATAAAATGTGGAAAAATAGTTTAAATTTATTTGGAGAGTTATCTTTCCATAATTCATAGGTAAATAGTGTTTAAAAATAACTTATCAAGCACTATAATTACCATATTATTCAACATCACTATAATTTTCAGAATTACACAACCAGAACATAGATAATATTGATTAGTCAGAGAAATTATTTAGTTTTAAAAGTCACTAAAATTTTTATTGTGCCTTTTATTACTTTCACTTTATTCATTTTTTTTGTTTTGTTTTGCAATCTCGGCATAGCAGACTATTTTTAATTTAAGTCATTTAATTCTATAAGTATAATAAAACTTACAAATCAAAGTTAAATTAGAAACTCTTTTATATGTATTATCTTGTTCGATCCTCACAACAACCTGATGAGAACCAGATTTTATTATTAAATTTGTGAACATTAGAAAATGATAAGTTAATGTGTAAAAATCTTGTGCTACATTAGAAAGAGAAGATTAAATGTTAGTACAAGTTGAAAAATAGCATCATGGAGAGTTATAATAAGTAAAATGTTAAGGGATTGATTATTAAGAAAAATTATCCCTTGGAATATAGGGGAAGAATTCATGCTGTCGTATTTTTAGTATGTCCAAAAGGCATGTTACTGTACATGGTGGTATGGGCTGAGGATGTAACACACTGTATTCTCTATATCAGTTTGGTGCTTCATAATTCAGGTTAGTGACAAAAAAAGTCTAGTTAGCTCAGTGCTGTATAGTCAAGCATAATTATATGTGCATCAAAAAGATGACTAAAATCCTTGTTTAGACATGGAAAGTTTTCAAGAAAATAAGGATGTGGGTGTTACAGGATCAGAGGTGGGTACTTTAAAAATCTCAAAGAATTTGTGGTGATTGAGTTAAGTCCCTCTCAAATATTGAAAAGATATAAAATGCCCTTCTTACCTGGCCAGTGTGGCTCAGAGGATTGAGCATTGTTCCATGGACTGAGAGGTCCAGGTTCAGTTTCTGGTCAGGGCACATGCCCAGGTTGCAGGCTCAATCCCCAGCAGGGGGCGTGCAGGAGGCAGCCGACTCTCACATCTGTGTTTCTATCTCTCTCTCCCTTCCTCTGTCCCCCCCAAAAATCAATAAGAACACTTTTTTTTTTTTTTTAAAAAGATGCCCTTCATGTTTGTCTACAAATTTAGATTGAAAAGTAGGAGAATAAATTGAAGTTGTATACTATATCTTATTAGTCTTTTAAAAAAAAATACATATTTTCAGTGTTGCTGGTTCATTCAAAGAAGACCATGAAGAAGAATAAAGAGAAAATACTTGGGAGAATCTTTAGCATTTGATTAGAAAACTTTTCATAAAAGTAATTTTTTTTTTCTTTCAGAAAAAGGAAAGGGGAAAATATATTTAGTCTTTAGTCTACTCTTATGAAAGGGAAGGCAAGAAATAAATGGCAAGTTCCTTTCTCAAGAGAATTACAAAAACTAGTAAATCAATTCTATGTAGAAAAAGTCCAGTGTTGCCAAATCTTTCGATTTTAAAAGAAATCTGGGTTTTTAGATAGACTTTTAATTTTTTCAATGTTAGCATCTAATTTAAAATGTAAAGAAAGCCCTGCTGGTGTGGCTCAGTGGTTGAACATCGACCCATGCACCAAGAGGTCACCAGGTCGATTCCTGGTCAGGACACATGCCCAGGTTGTGGGCCCAATCCCCAGTGGGGGGCATGCAGGAGGCAGCCAATCAATGTGTCTTTCTCATTGATGATTCTATCTCTCTCCCCCTCTTCCCTTCCTCTCTCCCTAAAATCAATAAAGAAAAGAATTTAAAAATAAAATAAAATATAAAGAAATATTATGCCAAATATAAAACTAAATGAAGCATGTTATAATTTGAATTTGGTCCATGGGGGGTGCCAGTTTATGATTGTTGATTTAGTCAATTTTATACCAGCTGTATATGTGACCCAGTATAACCATTAATACTCATAACAATTATACTCAGTCATTAAAAAGAAATTTTATGTTCAGAATACTCTGTGTAGGACCTCATACAAGATTTTTAAAGACAATGAAGGCATTAAAGGTTAATAATAACAGCTCATATTTTCCAATCACCTACCTGTACCAGTTACTATTCCAAATGCTTTGCATAAATGAACACATGTAAGCCTCAGACGCCCTGTGAGGTAAATGGTATTTATTTCCATAAATGGAGAGCAGGAAGGGTAAAGTAACTTGCCCAAAGACACAGAACTGGTGAGAGGCAAGGCTGGAATCTAAACTCAAGAGTCTGACAATGAGCTCGCTATGCTCCTTAACTCCCCTTCCATACTCTATACTCTTTTTTTTTTTTAATGTTCTTTTCTTTATTGAGTTTTAGAGAGAGAGGAAGGGAGAGGGAGAGAGAGATAGAAACATTGATGAGAGAACATCGATTGACTGCCTCCTGCATGCCCCCCACTGGGGATTGGGCCCACAACTTGGACATGAGCCCTGACCGGGAATTGAACTGATGACCTCTTGGTGCATGAGTCGACGCTCAACCACTGAGCCACACCGGCCAGGCTATACTCTTAATAACTAAAGTATGCTCTATATTTCTTAGCATGTGATTAGCAGGCAATGAGTGTCATTTAATAAAAGATAGAAAAATGACTGTTTCTCCTTTACTCAACTCTCCTCTACCTCCACTAAAGATATAAACAATGAGTCATGAATATGGGCTGTAAGTTTTTTTAGTCTTTCTAATCTCTTTTAACCTGGGAATCTACAGAGGAGCTTCAAGAAAACCTTGAACTTTCTGACATTTTACTCAGCATTATATGTAAGCATGTATTTCCATAGTTTTGCTCAGATTGCCCAGGGAAATCTATGTTTTCTAAACAAGTTTGTGGAATAGAGAACATGCTTTAAAGTAAATTTACTTTTTAAACTTTATCATTAAAATAAGAACTTAAGCCCTGGCCAGTGTGGCTCAGTTGATTGGAACAGTGTCTGTACACGGAAGGTTCACAGGTTCCATTCCTGGTCATGGTGCATACGAGAGGCAACCGATCAGTGTTTCTCTCTCCCTCCCTCCCCCTTCCTGTGTCTCTAAAATCAATAAAAACTTTTTTTTTTTTAAGTAAGAACTTAACACTTTTTTTGTTATATGTATGTTTTTTACAGAGATTGGACCAGCCGATAGGCTGATTTGAGACACTATAGCAATGATTAAGGACTCAGGCTCTGAGTTAAATCCCATTTCACAAGATTTCCAAAGACAGTGGCAGACATAAAAGTTTAATAATAGCTGCTAATATTTTCTGATAGCTTACATGTTCGAATTATAATTCTAAATGCTTTACACAAATGAACATGCTTAATCCTTACCTAAAAGGTAAGTGCTATTATTGTCCCTGTTTTACTGATGAGGACATAGAGAGGTAACAAGTAAGTAACTTGCTTTGTATTATGTTTTTAATTGTGCAAGTAATATGGGCTCCCTGTGCTTGAATTCCTTTATCTGTAAAATAGGGATAAGAACTACCTCAAAGAGTTTTTGGGAGGAGAGCATGAGATAATGCATATAATATGTTTATTAGCAAGCCTGGAATATATTAAATGCTCAATAAATGTGCCTTATAAAAAAAGTCTGTAGCACTTGCTGCTCAATTATCTATTCTCCTTATTATGCCTTTGATGAATAATTCAGATACCATGTTTCTAATATGCTATATATTATTAACATTTATTTTACTTAGAGTTTTGGTACCCATTACTGGAAATACCTTTGTGACCACATCATGAAAGATATAAAGTGAAGAACAACATTTTTATTTCATGTGAAAGTATATTTATTTTATTAACATGAATATTTCGAAGTTGTCCATTGATTTGCCTATTTTATAGGTAGTTCGATTTCATGGTGGAGCTCTTCCTGCTTATGTTATATCTAGCATCCTTCTTGCTTATGGAGGACAGTTATATTCTCTTTTCTCAACAGGTAAGAATGTTATCCCTCCTGCCCTCCCTCCCTTTCTATTTTCTTACTTGTTTTCTCCATTTTATACTTGCTTTTTTCCCCCCAAGAAATTACTTATTTGCTTTCTCCATTTTATGCCCTTGTGCTTGAAGAAACCTAGATTAGTGGTTGCTTAGGAATGTGGAGGTATTGGAGGTGAAACAAAGTTTCTTTTGGGAGTAATGAAAATGTTCTAAGACTAATTGATGAGATGGATGTGTGATGAATATACTAAAAATCACTGAATTGCATATACTTTGAATGGATGAATTATGTCATATAAGAATCACATCTAGTAAAGTTGTGTTGTTGTTTTTTAAATCACCTCTGGAGCTTTGTGAAAATACAGATGGTGAAATCCCAGCCTTGGTTTCCAGAATTTGTTTCACAAGTGACTGAGTGTGTACTCTTGTATGAGAACCATTGAATTATAGTAATTTTTCATCTTTTGAAGAGTCTATGTGGTAGTAATGAGGACCCTTGCTTTCTCTGACATGAAGTATGTGCTCTTACAGACAGTACAGAATATAGTATGTCTCATTTGTAATTTCTGTGAATTATTTACTATGTACAATTTTTTAAAATCACCAGGTCATTGCTTAGAATATGCTACTATGTTGGATAAAGAAGCCAAACCATACAAAGTTGATCCTTTTGTAATTATGATTAAGTTTCTATTGGGGTAAGTCTTATTATCTGTGATAATGACTTTAATTTTGTATTGTATATAAAACATTGTGTTTGCTCCATACTGAAATATAAATTTTCATACAAATATGGCAATTGACTTGTTTATTAAATGAGATTTTTCTCTTAGACAAAGGCCTGATAACTATATCAACATTTACTTCAATAGTATAATCATTTTTAAAGCAATTATTGAACTTATATATATCAATCTAAACTTAGACTGTAGATATACCAGGCCTTTAACATTTGCAAAGGGATATATATGGTTCATGATCTTTGAATATCCCAGATCGTGAATATAACCATTACAGGATATTGATGAGACAGTGCCCCAGATGACTTTTTCTTACTTCCCATACAAAGTATGTTTTAGATCTCTCTACCCTACTTAACATTCCATTCCTAATTTATACAGATTTGGATTTTGCTTAAGAACCATAGCTTAGATCTTTTTTTCTTCTGTCATTAAAACTAGCTGTTGACTTTCTAACTTAAAAATTACAAGGAACAATAGAGAGCAGTAATGCTGCACTGAAACTCTGGGCTCAGGTCCTTGAGAGCAGTAGACTCACTTGGGAGATAAATGACTTGAAGTTTGTTTTCTGGTATAATTACAAATTAAATATCATAGTAATTTAGGGACTCTAGTGAATGGTCATACACCTAAAATATTAAGTCCTTGAATGTCAGTTGTTGACTTTTTCTTTGCTTTTATATATATTTTCTTTTATCCACAGGTATAAATGGTTTAAAGAATTATGGGATGTTTTATTATTACCAGAATTAGATGCCATCGTCTTGACTAGTCAGAGTATGTGTTTCCCCCTTGTATCCTTGATTCTCTTTCTATTTGGAACATGTACTGCATACTGGGGTGGCCTCCTCTCTTCTACATCTGTAAGACTCCTCTCTTCATTGTGGCTAGCTTTGAAAAGGTAAAGAATGAATGATTAAAAGCTTTCTCATTGCTCTTAGTTAAGAAGAAAATTATATTCTGATGAGGAACCTTAAAATTCATTTGCTTTCAATAGACTGCAATTTCTAAGGAAAGATGTTATAACTAGAAAAATGTGGATTAGTGTTGAAAGTTAAATCATTGTCCTAGATAATCATTTATTGTAAGTTAAATGCTACATTTGATTTTGACCATGTTGCTTGAGTTAATAAATGATAGGCAGATTACACGAGTATTTTTAAATTTCACTGTTATAAATTTTTCCAAGGAGGAGGTGTTTCTCTGGCAATGCTTTTATTATGCTGACTTTCAATCAAACCTGAGGGTGAGACTCCAATCAAGATATTTAGGATTAGATTAAGATTAGATGAAATAGTCCAGCTGGTGTGGCTCAGTGGTTGAGCCTCAACCCACGCACCAAGAGGTCACCCGTTCGATTCCCAGTCAGGGCACATGCACAGGTTTTGGGCCTGATCCCTGGTGGGGGGCATGCAAGAGGCGGCCAGTCGATGTTCTCTCTCATCAATGTTCCTATCTCTCTCTCCTGCTCACTTCCTCTCTCTGTAAAATCAATAAAGGGAAAAAAAATTAAAAAAAAAAGATTAGATGAAATATATAAGAGCTCCAGAAACATTGCCTGTGGTTTTATTATAGGCCCAAAGACATCATTTGAAATTACTGGTAGGCTTTTCTTGTAAACCACTGATCTAGTTTCCTTTGCCCCTCCTCCCACCAAACATGTTACGTGATGTACTGTCACAGAGGGGATTATGGTGTGATGCTTCCTCCTCCACCCTTCTGAGGTACTTTTGACACCATCACATGTATGAGTATTCTTGAGACTTTAAGAAATAAAAAACTGTTTCTCCACCTATCAAGATCAAAAATGTATGGCACAGGGCCTATAACTTTTGATTATCTTGAAAAGCAACATTTTTTTTCCTTAGTACAAGTGTCAGCCATACTGAATCTAAATGGAAGAGGTGTTATCACAGTATATTACAGAATTTACAATCAAATAAGGGTCACCACTTGCCTTTATAAAAAAAATATCTTACTGTTAACCTTATGGGACTTGCATATTAGTAAGCAGGAAAGGCTGGCAGAGTACTGTAGTGTTTTTTTCTTGTATGTGATTGTATAAATAACCATTAAGAGTTTTATTCTTGTTTTTCTAGGCCCTCTGAGCTTCCTAAAGATATCAAGATGATATCACCAGACTTGCCCTTTTTGACCATTGTTTTGATCATAGTTAGTTGGGCAACTTGTGGAGCATTTGCCATACTTCTTACTTACCTTTACTATGTGTTTAAGGTACGTCGGATCAATAAAGTCAAAATAGGTGGGCTTCGTATCAGGCAGGCATAGAATTTCCTGTAGGTGTTGTTAACAAAAATTTTAATTACCACTGCAGTAATCTTATGTTGTATAACAGGTTTAAGTGTAAAGGTTTTTAACATCTTAGTTAAATTTAAAGTATAGCCCTGGACGGTTTGGCTCAGCAGTTAGAGCGTTGGCCTACGGACCTAAGAGTCACGGGTTCAGTTCCAGCCAAGGGCATGTACCCAGCCCTGGTTGGGGTTGTGTGGGAGGCAACCAATCGATGTGTCTCTCTCACATCAATGTTTCTCTCTCTCTCTCTCTCTCTCTCTCCCTCCCTCCCTTCCTTCCACTCTATCTGAAAATCAATGGAAAAATATCCTCGGGTGAGGATTAAAAAAAAAAAATATATATATATATATATTTAACTGTAAAACTGAAATTATTAACCTGAGTTGGGTTAGTTTGTTAAAAAAAAAAGGTGGGGGGGGTGGTGAAGGAAAAGATATGATCTGTTTCAAATTGCTTCTTGGTCTTGCAAGTAATGTTAACTTACATAAAACATTTTACTAGAGCATTTTTTATTCACACTTCCCTCTAAACAGGGGTTATAGACAAAACAAAAAGTTATGTCAGTAGGATCCAGCTATCAGTCATGCTGAAATAATGTAAAATGTTACATATGTTGCTGAAGAATCAGAGGACAGTGATAAAAATAATTAGATTGATAATTTTACTGGGGAAATAAAAACACTTCCAAGAAAGCTGATAGCTTTGCAGGAAAATATAGGTCACATACTGCATATTCTTCATATTAGCCTTATGTAGAGACAGCTGATACCAGGATGGATAATTTTTAAAAATTTTTTTTAACAAAAGTTTATTTGCATCTTCTTTTAACACTAATACATGCACATTATAGATTATTTCCATCAGAAAAAAACTATTTAGTACTACTTTGATTTATAAATATAATATTTTGAGTTTTTTATTGAATATTTTAAACAACTAACCCAATAAGCAAAACTTTCTCAAATACTTAAGCAAATCTAGTAAATTAAACTTACAGACTGTCTCATATTCTTGTGAACATTTCACCACCATATATAATTGAGTTCAGTTATTCAAAGATTTAGAATATATGAAACATGTTACTCTTTATACGGTACTGAATATAATCAAATTTTTTATTCACAAGACACTTTTAAGTTGCGATAGCCAAAGCATCATTCAAACAGAGGTTCTAGGATGTAAAAGGTATAGCAATATATCCTGTCCCCAACTTACTCTGGAAGTTTGTATTATTTTGTTTGTTTTTTTTAATCCATCATAGCAAGCATGTATAGTTATTATTTATCTTTTCTAAAAGAATATTTTTAAGTGTTTAAATGAATTTTTCATTTTTTAGATTATAGTGCTTCTTGATTTTAATATAAATGATTGTTTTTTTGTTTTAAAATAAAAGTAAAATTAAATGGTCATTTCTTTTTCCTAGGTTGTTCATCTGCAAGCTAGTCTAACAAATTTTAAAAATAGCCAAACTGTGGTAAGTTTTATTTTCAAAATTCTACAATTTATATGAAAGAACATGGGAAATTTTTTAAGTTTTTTCTTTTTTTTTTTTTAGTATTGTGATTTTACACTGTTTAAAAGGCATTATGAATTTAAGTAAGTTTATGAAAAGTGAACCTAATGAATATTAAAATAGATTGCCTAAGTTTAATTTGATATTTGTTAGTACTTATCATTTTTGTTATTACAGATGATATTTTAAATTTTATTTTGAGTTATTAGAAAATATTTTTTCAGCAGTGGAAATAGCAAGTCAAAGGAATAAAAGTTTTATAACTGATAACCACTTTAAAAACAAGATAATTTCAGTATTTTATATCAATTTGATGATGAAAAGATTCATTTATTTAGCTATTAAGTCATTGAATATCATCCTAAATAAAATAAACATTTTATTTAATATCTTGATATTTTTACTTTATTGTGTGTAGAATCCGAAACACTCTCGAAGAAGTGAAAAAAAATCCAATCAGCATAAAGACTCTACAGCACACCCTCCTCGTCTGTCTGCCAGTGATGCTGAGGACAGTCTCCGCATGCACAGTACTGTGATTAACTTGCTGACGTGGGTCGTGTTACTCAGCATGCCGTCTTTAATTTACTGGTTAAAGAACCTTAGGTGTGTCTTATTTATATAATTATAATTTACATGGTTCAAACAGTAGATATCTGTGAGTAGAAGCTTGATAGATTCCTAATGGTCCGTAAAATTTCCTCAAGAACAGGAAACTATAAATCCCTGAAATTTATTTTCAACACATTCACATTTTCTCCCTTACCATGAGAATATAAACTTTGGGAAAATAAACTTCCCGAAAATCTGGCCCCCCAAAAGAGGGAATTGTCACCTTTAACCTTCTTTGATCTAGACATGTGAAAATGTGCTTTATTTTGTTCATTTAAGGTATTCATAATGCTAGTGCTCCATGTATTTTTCAATTCATGATCAGTTTTATGTTTTCTTAAATTTGGGGGGAAGAAAAATGCTTCCATTTAAAACTATTAGAAATAATGAAAGAAGTGTGTACTTTTCTAATATGTCCCAAACATTTAACTGAAATAAATGATCAGCTATCTTACTACCGAAAACCATCATTTTACCTGATAAATGTCCTAGGTTAAATAAGAGTCTGAAATGCCCTCCAAGAAATTTCTAGACTATTTAGTTACTGATAAATCGTTTTAAAAAAAAGAAAACGCCCTGGCCAGTTTGGCTCAGCGGTTAGAACGTCAGCCCAAGGACAGAAGGGTTGCAGGTTCCATTCCAGTCATGGGCACATAGCTGGGTTGCAGGTTTGATTCCTGGCCCTGGTCGGGGTCATGTGGGAGGCAACCAATCAATGTATCTCTCTCACGTTGATATTTCTCTCTCTCTCCCTGTCCCTCTTCCTCTCTCTTTCTTTCTCTCCCTCCCTCCCTCCCTCCCTTCCACTCTATCTAAAAATCAATAGAATAATATCCTCAGGTGAGGATTAACAAAAAAATAAAAAATAGGCTACCTGTCTAAGTAATCATTGAACCTCTACTCAATATAGTTTTCAGAAATTTATAAAACTTTTAGATTCTCTAAACACTGGAAGTTTTATTATTGTTTTTTGAAAAATTAACAGAACCAAAATAAGTGTGATAAATTAAGTCACAGGTTACCAGATATTAATATCCTTTCTTTGTCCTTCATTTTACTCAAGATCCATATTTTCATTCACAGATTTGGGGAGAGAATTATTTAAGGAGCACAAATTTGTGATTCTGAAAAGCTATAGATGTTACAGTGTCAATAAATGCAAGAGATGAGAGTTTGAATTTAAAAAAGATAAGGAACAATTACTTTATATAAACCTTTATTTCATCTTTTTTAAAATAGAGAAGCCTTAATACATTTTAAATAATTTGTTTTAGAAAATTTTTATATGAACTTTCAGGCATACTTATAAAAAGGAAGTATGTTCATAGTGAATATTTTCATTTCCTTTAGTAGTTTCTGAACATAATTCTCCATATAAAACTTGGGTATAAAGATGATCTAGAGCAAAAATTATTTATCAGAGATTTCATGAGCTGTTTAGAGCTCTCATATCTATATTACTACTGGTATGTTTGGAAATTTATTGAATTTTATTGATTCTGGTCATTTAAAATGATCAAGTATGCTTTGTTGATTTATATTTTATTTTTTTCTCTTTGATGTAGGTATTACTTTAAACTTAATCCTGATCCATGTAAACCTTTGGCATTTATCCTTATTCCAACTATGGCAATTCTTGGAAATACTTACACTGTTTCAATAAAATCAAGGTATGGTTGTTTAATCTTTCTTTTTCTCACATCTATTCCTGGCTTTATTACCCTTTTATGTCTGAAACATGCTGTTCCTAATACTTTGACTATTCTTAAAGGGAAAGCTATAATAGTAATTGTGGTGTAAATGCAAATATGGTTTATATGGAAGTATATTATATCTGTTTTCTTAATTATGGGTTTTACTTATCAGGATATAATAATGTTTTTTCTTTCAGTTAACCCTTAAAAGATATGATGTCTAAGATTTGCTTCCAAAAATACAGCAGTGGAAGTAGATAGGAATATAGGTAAAATGAGTTTGACAGTGACTTGATAATTTTTGAAGCTGGATGATGGGTACATGAAGTTCATTATACTGTTAGTCTACTTGTGTATGTTTATGTTTTTAAAATTCTCCATAGTAAAACTTGACTTTTCATTGATTGGTTGTTTGTTCTCAAAGCCTTTTCTGTTGATTCTGGCAGATATTCGCAGATACTGTGGAATCAGGCTGACCTGGGTTTTAAATCTTGGCTCTGCTATTAAATAGCTCTATATCTTTAGACAAGTTTCTTAACCCCTCTTATCCTGTTTCCCTATTTTTAAAGTAAAAGGTCTTTCCTGATAGTGCAGATGCTTCTTGGCATATGATGGAGTTATGTCATTATAAGCCCCCTCAATGTAAATTGAAAATATCATTAAGTCGAAAATGCACTTAATACTACACTGTAGAGTATCGGTTGTTTACCCTCGTGATTGCATGGCTGACTGGGAACTACAGCTCCCTGCTGCTGCCCAGCATCACAAGAGAGTATTTCACCACATATTGCCAGCCGGAAAGATCAGAATTCAAAATCAAATTATAATTTCTACTGAATGCTTACCGCTTTCGCACCATCGACAAGTCAAAAAACCATAACCCTAACAGTCCTAAGTCGGGGACTATCTGTACTTTTCTTTTAAAAGTATTTAGTGTCTTGTCTTATTATGTGCTCCTCTTACAAGTTAAGGATGGTTACTTTTTTTTTGGTTGAGGATTGTTTTGCTATTTTAAGTAGGGTTGAATATTTCTGTAACTAAGTCTTAGTAAACATTATTGATTATTTTTGTTAGGATAGATTTCTAGAGGTAGAATCGCTGAATAAACATCCAACTAGTATTTTTCTATTGTTAAAATTTAAAAGACTAAACAAAACTAGTTATTTACTTTATAGAAATATTTTCTTTTTTCTAACCAAAATATGACTTGGATTGATCATCTTTTAAATTATGGACAGTTAAATTCATTATATGAAAAATTATTTCATCTAAAATCACTTAGAACACTTTCCCAAAACTGTTTAAACAATCAACATATTTTGTTTTGGCTCACAATGTACTTTACGTAATGTATATTTCTCTCTCTTTACAGTAAATTGTTGAAGACTACTTCACAGTTTCCACTTCCTCTGGCTGTTGGTGTGATTGCTTTTGGGTCCGCACACTTATACAGGGTTCCATGCTTTGTCTTCATTCCTCTTTTACTCCACGCATTGTGCAACTTCATGTAAGATCGGATGAAGGAATGATGAAGCTGATTTTTGCCTTTAGGGTCAGTAAGTAATAAGAGGGATTGCACAGATCCGTTAATGTGGACAACAAGATCCTTTGGAGAAGACACATCTATTTTTACAGTATTGAAAATAGGAAATTAGTTTTGTAATGCTTGAAGAGAGTAGTTGAAGCATGGTTTTGTTTTGTGGTGTGGCATCTGTATACTAGTCATTTTTTAAAAAATTAGTAAAAGTATATGGTGGACACTGTCTTGGAGGACTCCTCTGCATATCCGCGGGTCTGTTGGATTGGCCATACTAGGGATCTTCTCCTAAATACTCAGTAAATGTAAAACATTTTTTGTAATCTCACCTCAAACATTCTGCTCATTTTATCAAACTTTCTTCTGAAAAGTGGATTACTTTGTATTTGCTACAGTACATATATTATGAAATAAGTCTTAAAAGATTGAAATTCACAGTTGTTTGGTTTCTCAAAAATGAAGTGGCCACAAAGAGTCTTCTGTCAGTTTTCAGCAGCCACAGTAAACAAAATAGATCTTTTGTTTTCTTACATCTGTGAAAATATACCTTTTTATTCTAAGGAAATATGTTTTCTTAGTAACCAATGCAACACCGATGGATGGAAACATAATTCAAACTCAAAACTTAATGATATTTTCTTGTTACTTTTCAAATACAAATCTCAGTTTTATTCTTGGTGAATATGAGGAGACTATTAAAGAGATCTATTGTTAATTTTAAAGAAAATGCTCATAGATATTTACTTACTGGGGTTGGAGCAGGTCAGTTGTTCAATCTATATCATTTATGTACCAGTTTAACCATTGACCATGGTTGCCAAAAGTGCCTCAGGTCAAGACGGATTGTTAACTAAATTCCAGTGGTCAGAAAAAAACTCTAGGTTTGCACAGTTTTGACTATTGTGGGAGGAAAAATTAGCATGATCACGTGCAGTAGCACATTTGATGTATAAAATTATAATATTAATGGGGTAACAAACTGTTACCCCGTTAATAGCATAAGTATAAACAGTATACCTGAATAAATTAGAGGCTTTAGACACTAGATTTAACAGTGGAATCTTAATTTGTCAAGGTAACTACTGTTTGACAGATAAGAGAATAATATTTCATTTCAGATTTCAGCTCACTTTTAGCTAGAAGAGTAGGAAGCAGGTAATGGAGCTGGGTATCTTTGCCTTAAGAAAGAATAAACTCAGGCTGAGGTATACCTGGCTGATAGAGCCCTTTAGATGTATATGCTGTGAATACTGAAAACCTCTCAAGTCCTTAAGTCTCAGTAATCCCACTGTTACTCCTGTGAACTTTCAGCCTTCTTAGTACCCAGGAATGTCCTAGAGTACCAGGTTTATTTCATCTGCCGTTGCATCTGGATTCCATTCAACCTCTCAGCTGTTACTGCCTACAGAGGGTGATCCCCACGTTACTACGTTACTGCCTGTACAGGGTTACCCCACCTCTCAACTGTTCCTCAGGTCCTTGCTCTTTTGGCATCAAAGAGGGTCTTGCTATCATTTCTGAGGCTTGTAAGTTTGTTTGAGTCCATTGTTGTCTTTCCCGACTTCATGCATATTGTTCAGAAGTCATATTTCACATACTGATTTCATTAAAGGGAAGTGATAACCTCATAGTAGACATGGCAGGCATACCAGGCTCTTATTTGAGAGAAGTAGCAAAAGGGATAAAATACAAAATGCTTGTGTGTTCAGTACCCAAAAGGAAAGAGAATGTGGTAGATTATACACTTGTCCCATGACATACCACGTATATATGTTTAGCTATACTCTGATAAACAACTTCTATACACATGGAATCTTTTATTTTTTCACGGATGTAATTGTACTTCAAGATATAGATTAAATGTGTTATTTAATTATTTCTGAATTGGTTTATATACAGAAAGAACTTCAGAAAATTCGTTAGTTTGAATCCTCTATTGACAACCATAATCATTGTGTTTGTTATCTGATGTCTCCTTGTTTAGTCAATACTGCTCATGAATAAAATGTAAAAAGGTTAAATTTCTCATTTGTGAGTAGTACTTTAGCTTTTTAAAGCAGCAGGCTAGTCACACTGATTCTCACTAAAATATTTTTATGTGAGAGTAGTTATCAAGTCCTAAAGTCTTATTTATTCCAACAAAATATTTCATTTTAGAACTACAGAAAGGATTCTAATTAAACATTTTAGGAACAACAGTAGGTTGGATCTTTAGCCATTATAAATATAAATATATACACCATTTTTTAAAAATATACTTGGACAGGATCTTCACCAAGTCTTGATGCACTTTAAACCCAAATAACTCCCAGAGATGGGAAGGCAGGCCCTGAAGGTTAGCAAAATTGATGTTTCTGTCACTTTGAGTAAAGGAAACTGCTTTTGTGTTTAAATTACACATAGTTTGTGTCATGCTTACAACTTATATTATTAGCTGGTAAAACCACACAGCTTTATTAGTGATGTTATTAAAAATGAAATTGTTTATTGGTAGTTAAGGATTATCTAATTCAACAAACTTCTGAGCTCTAATGTTACAACATTTTTATTTAGAACATACTGAGTTTTGAGTAAGTTTTTGCTTATAAAAATTACTCCTGAACCCTGTTGTTGATAACTGGATCAAATGTAGGCTGTGCAGGAAAAACACTGAGTACTTTGTGTTTCTACAGCTGCCTCTAGAGTTACTGCTCTTACAGTTTAGAACTGATAGCACAATAGAAATCATTAAAGCTCTTTTCTGGATCTCTTTCATGCTAGAAATTAAACAAGTTCTGCTAACACTTTTCTTGTTTGTCACCAGAGTTAAAATTTTTAACACAGTGGTCCTAAAAAAGCCATTTGTGCCTGGTTAACACTGATTTTTTTTTTTTTAAGTCTCTTTAATATACATTAGTCGTGTATCAATCAATCTTTTTTTTTCTTTCATATTTTGGTCAGGTAAATTTAGATATATAGTGGAAACCTTTTCTTGATTGAACTACACTGTGATAGCTACATGATTATACAGTAAGGAAAAAGAAAGAACTGTAGTAGGCCTAGAAAGTGTTGTTGATTATCGTATCACTCATGCAGACAGTACACATTTGCACACACACACACATTTATGGGAGGAGGATTATCTGATGTGTTCATTATCTAGTTCCTACACTTTTCTTACCTCTTCAGAATTTCCACTTAAAGCATAGTTTATTTCACCTCAGTGCTCATTAGCATTTCTTACAGAAAGTGGTGAAGAGAAATTAAAGGGAGTAAAACTCAATTTTCAGTCTAGTTCCTGAAAGCTCTGGGGAAAATGGGGGGAACAAAGATTATGAGGCAAGCTAGGGCTGTTGACTCTTGAATCCCCAGATAATACAGTTGGCCTATATTTTCATTTTAGGCATTACATCTAAATTAGTGGAATGTCTTGCTTTATGATAAGGTTTAATGCAAAAACTTCACATTGCTGCATCTGCAGTTTTAGTAAATTAAAATCAGTTGGGAAATGTTTTTTAAATGTGTTGAGACCTTCTATGACTAGGCATTTGTTGATTACTTTTCATCATCATTCTGTTTTCTCCGTGTTTTAGATTTGTGAACTTGTGTATCACAGGAAACAAGACACCTTGTGAAGTTTTGGTGGGGAGTGAATCTGGGGAGCATAGCACTCCCCAGGATAAAGGAAGCAACAAAAGTATCTTTGTATTAGGAAGTTAGACCCTGACTGAAAACGTTATTGCCATATTAGGTAAATAAATGTGGAAGATAATTTTACAGAATATTAAGATGATTAGGAGCTAAATTTTATCTTAGTCTTTTTTGAATAAAGGACATTTCAAATTCTTTAATGAGCTTTTATTTATAAATATTACTCACGCATTCTTTAACAACCTGAGGAACTAGAAATGAGGCTACTCACGTTCTTTATTGTTAATAAGGATGATAGGGAAGAAAAGTCTGGTCAGTAATCGAAATCCAAATATGTGTACTATAATTGCTCAAGAATTCACTCTTTTTAATAATATATTATAAATACAGAAGGTTGAATTTTGTATATTAATACTTAGTTTTAAGAATGGAATAATGTTTGGAAATAGTGAGACCCAACTGCTATTTCATTAATAGTATAAATGCAGGGGTAGGCAAAAGTAGGTTTACAGTTCATGTGGAGAATAATAAATAATAATACAACACTTAACTCTGTTTCACATACTCACAACTGTAAACCTGCTTTTGCCTAGCCCTGTATAACTACACCTGAATTGGTAACATGTCTTTCAAATGTGAGATGATATTCTAAGCTACATCTTGTGATTATATTGTCAATGGCCAAAAATTTTTAAATCAGTACAGTGCTTACTAAAAGTGTTTGGCATGTTATGCTTCCAAAAATGACTGTTTTGAAATTCCAAGTAACCAGTTAATTTCTGATGACTTTGTATAGAACTTGATATATATGAGTCAGAATTATTCTGTTCTGATTCTGCACATTATAACTGAACACTTAAGAGAAAAACTCTTGATGTATTTTGATTAGTTAAGTGTAAATTTGTTTGCATATTTGAATCCTAATCTTAGTTTAGGAAGTCTAAAAGTAGCCATTTTTGTAAAGTTCATATGCTCTTCTTTTTAATATTATCTTGGTTTTTAGTATTTATATAGTAGTAATGTTACTAGTAAAAGATTTATAGACAAAGCATATAACTATTAACTGTTCAAAAGCCTAAATGATAGGCATATTTTGTATTTCATGTTACACTTGTTTTGTTTCATAGTGGACTTTTTAATCCCTTTTTTAGGAAAAAAAGACACATTTGAATTTCTTTTAGCATAAAACTCTACATTGGAAAATATAACTGTGTTCATATGGTTAGCAAAATACACTTTGCCACCAAAGCTAAATGAAAATGCAAAATACCTCCAGATATTTGTGCCAATGAACTTTTCTTAGCATATTGGGGTTAAAGCAAAAATAATCTTTTCTGCATTTTTCATTTAGGATTTATGTTAAATATGTAAATCCTCAAAACTTGTATTCCATATGCTAATTTTTCTTTGAAAATATATAAAGCTTATAGCATTGTTGTATTCTATTTCAGTTGATTTCTGGAATAATGTTCTGTGATATTGGGGGGTAAAAATTAGTTTACCCATTAATGATCTTTCAGTAATTAATTGAAGTAATCACTTGAAGTAGTCTTACTTTAGATTCATTCTGTGATGTAAAACTTTAAATTTTGTTGCACAGATAATTTTTAGTACAGGTGTCTCATTTATGTAATGAAAGTTTATAGAATTTGTTTTCTTTGTATTTCCATTCAGTCCCTTTGTACAGTCATGTGTTTCATAGGAGAGAATTATCCACTAGACCCTAACATAGTACAATGAAATAAATATTTAAAAATGCATATCTTAAAGGAAATTATTATTTAAAAACCGAGATGTTAATGCTAAAATGTTAACATTGGTATGGTGGTGTACTCTTGAGAAAAGTAGAAATATGGTAGATTCAAAAACTCTTATGTTTATGGTTAATGTTCTTTAATTTCTCCCCTATACAAATTCTCAGAGAATTTTAGTCTCTCATATTATAGTATTTTCCTTAATTTAATGTCACTTACTGTTTCTCTGCCTAATAATGTGGATGCAGTTTGCATAAGAATCCTTGGCAGTGAATAGGCAGCTGAGAGAGCCAAGTATTACAATGTTGAGCCTTGATTTAGTGACAGTTTACCCAGTAATCTGGTGGAGACTGTGGATCTTAGTAAAAAGATGACGTACAAGACCTAAAAGTTAAGTGAACATTAGTTTTTGGAGTGAGTTTGTCCTTTGTGTTGAATAACTTGATCCTAAGTAGGAGATGCCTGTATTTAACATAACCATGCTTTCTACATAATTAAATATGTGTTTGTTGAAATACTGGTAGAAATAACTTTCTCTTCCTCCACTGTGGAGGGGGGAAAACTCCCAATTTTTAGTGTATATAAATTAGGAAGTTGTATTGTGTATTTACATTTTTAAAATATGAACATGACTTAAACGTATTATTTTAAAGTGATTGTATTATCGTTTCTTAAAGGTATGACTAACTAAATGTAGCAACGTACCCATGAGAAACCAGACCAAAACTGAATGCATATTATCACTGTGACCTTGAACTTATAGTTGTTTGGGATAAAACAGATTGTGCCTTAAAATGATGAAGGAATGAATGCCCTGCAATTTTATAACTGTATATTTTATTATTGATAGTCTTCTCAAATTGGCCCAACTCCTTTTCTTTGAGGTTGGTGAAGTAAAAGTCTAAAGTAAAAGCTGACCAGTATTTCCCTTAGTATTTCAGAACCTTTGCTCTAGAGGCCACTCTTAATTTCCAGAGTTCTCATTTTAGGTTAATGATGACTTACACTTTATAGACACAGAAATTTACACTGGGTGTAAGTTTATGAAAATATTTTTTAGGAGAAGGTGGTGGCACTTCTGTTCTGATTTTATAACACATGGAAGGATTAATCTTAATCTTAAATGTAATTCTTTTGTCTTTTTAAATAAATACTCTATCAAAGACAGATTCTTCCCTAAGACCTGTATTTATTTTTCCTCAGATTTTTGAGGTTTGTATTTATGTATAAAATAAAGTAATTTTACCCAATGATGATTTTTAGTAATTAAAATAATCTCAAATTCATGTATACTTTTAAATATTATTTTCTCCTCTTCTGGTTTTCCTTCCTAATTATTTTTAAGATATTGAGAGAACTGACTCCAGTTTTGTTTTGTTGTTTTTTTAATGTAAAGACTTGCATTTTACAGTGCTTATTTAAAACCATTGATATAGATTATATTAGAACGAGTTATTACATTGCTTCTCAGTCTTTTGGCTAAGATCAAGTGTAGTATCTGCTCTTACCAGTTTAATATCTGATATGTCCTCTATCCAAGGACATCATATGAAATGTATTTTTGGAGCAAGGAGATGGAATGGGAGCTTGCTCTGTCCACTCCACGCATCGACTGGTATTGCGGTGCCTCCGGGAATGGTGCAGTGGGAAAAAATAAATAAAACAAGTTATTTCATCCATAGGACATTCATGGTCTGTGTTAAAAGATGCCCACATCTCTCAGAAGTTGCTGTATTTTTCTGTTTTAATTTTGAACATAAACTCAACACATTTCCCTCTTTCCATTGTATCCACTACCTCCCCGCAAAAACATAAATATAGGTTTTTCTAAAAGTATGTAGAAAGCAAACATGTATTTCCTTAAAGCATGGTCCAGTTGAGTTGGAAGTAGTTTGGGCAAGGGTATGTAATAAAATACATGGCTGTCAACCTACGTCAGTTTTTATAGTTGAAAGTGTATAGAGGATAAACTGTGTTGTGCTGAGGTAGACTCAGTAATTATTTGTTTGCAAATTGATCATTTTGTTCTTATCCATAAAATGCAGTGCTTAGTAACGATACTTAAGTACAGAGGAATTTGTCCCATAGTGTATATGGAAAAATATTGTCACCTCGCAGATCTTCCCATTTAAAAACATGCATGATCTTTTCCTGTGCTTTGTACAATGTATGGTGTACTAAATACACTTATGTGTAATTTTCCGTGTATTTTTGGTATGGTATATAATTAACATTATTACATTAACTGGTTATGATTCACAAAATGCAGTTTATTGTATTCTGTAGAGTGTTGTGAATGTTTTTATCTGTGTTTCAACATAATGGTGTAGGGTTTAATAGATGAATATTTGCCTTCGGTCTCCGCTCAGGTATTAATGTGTAGCAATTTTTGGTGCTTTCTTTTCAATCTGTCATAATCTGGTGTTCTGAATGTTCAACAATAAATTTGGTGAACAAGGACATGTGGTGCAGAGATTGCTTACCAGTTCGCTTTCCACAATGCCATCTCAGGAAAAACACCTTAAACATGATGTCTTTACAGCATGCCCAGCATTCCAGGAATTTTAACGTCTAAGCGTAGGGAGATGGTCAACATGATACATCACAGGTAAATACGGGCAACAAGGTAAATTCTAGAATTTCCCAATTTGGTATTTTGTAGCTTCCAGTGTGCATTTGTATAAACATTTCACGGTTCATGTTTTATTTTAAGGAATTGTATAGTTACGTATCTCCCAGAGACCATGCTCTCTACTTTCTTACCCTAACTTGATATATATTATATATATTCCTGGATGCCCAGTTTCCCAAATTACATGAAAATGGGAATGGTTTAGATGTTGTTTGTAAACATTTCCAAGTCTCCCTGGAACTACTAAATCTGATCTGTGAGGAAGACACCTGTGATTCTGTTTTAACAAGGGCCCAAATAGTAATTCCCAAACATTGCTTTAGTCAGTAAGATTAACTTGCTAGGATTGCGGAGTGCCAGAAGAGACGCTGCGTAATTTGAGAAGCTAGCATTGGTCTTAACTTCATTATAGAACATGAGAGGGGTAAAAAAAGTGGGGTGGGACCTCTTTTGAGGGATAAGTGTCTTCTGACATGCTGAGTGGAAGTGTTTTCTAAACTACTTTAGCCAGGATCTCTAAATATGTGAACATTTGTAAATTATCTGCCTGTGTTAACATTGTGTATATTATTAAATATACCCCCAAAAATAAAATTTCAAAGATGAGAAATATACAACCTAGAAGCTTTAAAATTTTACTTGAATACTTAAAGAATTATCTTGAGCCCAGCAGGTGTGACTCAGTGGATTGAGCGTTGTCCCATACACCAAGAGGTCACTGGTTTGATTCCTGGTCAGGGCACATGCCCAGGTTGTGGGCTCGGTCCCCAGTAGGGGGCGTGCAGGAGGCAGCCAATCAATGTTTCTCTCACATCAGTGTTTCTCCCTCTCCCTTCCTCTCTCTCTAAAGTCAGTAAAACATCTGAAAAAATAAAAGAATTATCTTGAAACCACCCCAATATATTAGCCACGTAAGTATATGCCATAAAAGCCTCATAGGCCTTTCCCTCTAGTTTTTCTCCCTTTTTTTCAATTCTCACTTCATCTTCACACCTTTTCCATTGTGTGTGTGTGTGTATTGCTGTGTAGCAAATTAAAAATTAACAGCTTAAAACAACACATGTATTTATACATAGTTCTGCAGGTCACGAGTCTGGGCGTAGACTTCTCAAATCCAGGTATCCACAGAACTGCTGTCCAGGAGGCTCCGTCAGGTTGTTACGAGCTAGGGTTCCTGTTCTCTTGCTGGCTGTTGACCAGGGGCTTTCTTCAGAGCTCCATGCCGTTCTCTGCTCTACGGCCCTCCACAAAGAGGCTGCTGGCTCCTTTAAGACCAGCAGGAGAATTCTTCTCACAGTTTGAATCTATTAAAACTTCTTCTGTTTCTGAACTTTAGATCCAGATTTAGAGGGCTCACGTGAGTAGCTCAGATCCACTGAGATAATTTCTCTTTTGCTTAACTCAAGGTCAACCTTAACTACAGCTGCAAAAGTTCTTTTGCCACGTGAGGTAACATAATCACATTTCCATGGTATTCACAGGCTCTACGCTCACTCAAGGGGCACGCATGGCTCAAGGTGTGCACACTAGGGGGTGAGAATCTTGGGAGCATTTTAGAAGTCTGCCTACCATGCATGTCAGGGAACTAAAGTCTTTTTCATATCTGCTATACTTAAATGACATTTTGTCCATAGTTTTAATTGAAAGAGCTGATAAATATAAAATATTTCAGTGAAAGAAAAACCCCTACATTTCTTTGATTGAATTTTATAAAGACCTTAAAAAGAGAAGAATAAAACAATATCCCATTCCTGGGTTGTTTTGTGTGTCTGTGTCATTTTTATTTGTTTAGAGATGGGTTTGTTGTTTCTTTTTTTTTTTAATTAAATTTATTTATAGAGAGGAAGGGAGAGAGAAACATTGATTTGTTGTTCGACTCTCTTGTGTGCCCTGACCGGAGATCTAACCCTCAACCTTGGCGTATCTGGACAGCACTCTGACCAACTGAGCTACCTGGCCAAGGCCCGAATTCAGGAAAGAGTAGAATAGCTTGCCTTAGCAAATGAGTGAAAGCACTTTACTATACTTAATGGATATAATTTTATATTGGGTATAGGTCAAGCGTAATGACTCTAACTCAAGTAAAACTATATAAAATCAAATTGAGCTTTACAAAGCTGGGGATGGGGTGGGGAGGATAGGAAGGAGGGTGTCAATGGGGGAAAAAGGAGAAACATCTGTAACAAAAATAAATAAATAAATTTTTTAAAAAAAAGAAATTATGGAGAGATTTGAATAAATAAATAATGTTTCTAGCCCGGCCGGTGTGACTCAGTGGTTGAGCGCTGACCCATGCACCAAGAGGTTGCCGGCCTGACTCCCAGTCAGGGCACAGGCCCAGGTTGTGGACCTGATCCCCAGTGGGGGGCGTGCAGGAGGCGGCCATTTGATGTTCTCTCTCATTGATGTTTTTATCTCTCTCCCTCTCCCTTCCTCTCTCTAAAATCAATAAAGAAAAATTATAAAAATGTTTCTAGTGATTTGCTTTTCTCTTGAATATGTTTGGAGAAAGCCCACGTTCATAAACTTTCTAGGTGAGCTTAAATCGTAGTACACTGTGTAAATGAAAGCATCATGTTTTGCAGAGCTGTATATTCATCTGAATATTCATATATGCAAATCAGTTCATCCTTCAGTATCAGATAGTTCTGTAAGGCATGTTTATATTAACACATGCTCGACAAAAAAGACTCAGTCACCATACTTTTTACCTTTAGTATTTGTGCCATTGTGATCAAGAAAGAATTATAGTGGTTTAAGAGAAAAACAGCTATAACGATCTAGGTATTCCCATCATTTGAGTATAAGATTTGATTGAAACAATAAAGGCCTCTTCACTCTGGAACTGCAAAGATTTAGTTAGAAGATATTTAAAGAGTAATATTTTGTTCACTTTCCTTTTGTTCCCTGGCTTACAGAAAATAACAATATTTTATATTGTGGGCATTACAGAGATTGGTGTCCTTAAGAAGGTGATACAGGATTAGGGGGAGGGGGAGTGGAGGGAGTGGTTTTCCTTCTATAAAAAATGTTTGCCCTGGCCGGTTTGGCTCAGTGGTTAGAGTGTGGGCCCACGGACCAAAGGGTCACGGGTTTGATTCCCAGTCAAGGACACATACCTGGGTAGCAGGTTTGATCCCCGACCCCAAGTGTGGGAGGCAACCAATCCATGTGTCTCTCTCACATTGATGTTTCTCTCTCCCTCCCTCCCTTCCACTCTCTCTAAAAATCAATGGAAAAATATCCTTGGGTGAGGATTAACAACAACAACAAATTTTGGCCTACTGGAGAAAAATCAAAAGGAATTTAGTTAGAAAGTAACTTGGTTTACCTTTTTTAGGAAAACAAAATAGTTGCTTTTTAAACTAGGAATATGTAACACTGCATTTAAAAATCTTTGCTTTAACCAGTTTTTTTTTTTTCTTTTTTCTTTTTTTTTATCCTCACCCGAGGACATTTTTCCATTTTTTGTTCAGATAGAGTGGGAGGGAGAGAGAGGAAGAGAGAGAGAGAAGCATCGGCGTGAAAGGGACACATCGAGTGGCTGCCTCCCGCACGACCAACCAGGGCCGGGGACAAACTGCAACCGAGGTACGTGCCCCTAGCGGGAACCGAACCTGGGTCTCTCTGGACCGCAGGCCGACGCTCTAACCGTTGAGCCAAACCGGCCAGGGCTAACCAGTTTTTAAGTAGAATTAATAAAAATAGTTACCAAATTTTAAGTAGAATTAATATAATAGTCACATTTTTTAAATTACAGATCCACAGGGCACTGTAAAACAAAATATAGTTGTTTTGGACAGTGATCTCCAAACTTTGGATTGTACACTTCTATTGTTAAAAAAAAGTTTGAACTTTCTCCCACACATACAATTACTATACTAAGATGTAAATAGAAAAATTAGAAAGACAAGGTATGGTTTTAAATGTCTTGCTAGTTATAATAGTTTTTTTAAAAAATCCTCACCCAAGGATATTTTTCCATTTGTCTTCAGATAGAGTGAGTGGGAGGGAGAGAGAGAGAGAGAAACATTGATGTGAGAAAGATACATCGACTGGTTGCCTCCCGCACAACCCTGACCAGGGCCGGGACCAAACTGCAACCGAGGTACATGCCCTTGACTGGAATTGAACCCGTGACTCTTTGGTCTGCAGGCCGATGCTCCAACCGCTGAGCCAAACCGGCCAGGGTATAATACCTTTATAATAGCTAATATCTCGAAGCAGAAAATATATTTAGGGCACCAGTGAATATAAATTAATTTTTCCAATAATCTTGATATTTTTTAATATTAAGAGAGGAGTAACTTTTTATCAGATTTAATTATTGTTTTTAATTCCTGATGAGCCTGACAAGAATAGAAGTGTCAGCACTGGTATTTTCTTTTGTTGGTTTGCACTTGCATTATTTTTTTTTTCCAGCTTTTTGTTGTAAGGACTAGTTTCTTGTGAGGAGTATATCTGAGGCTACTTAATTATTTTATGGTAGTGATGTCAGTTAAAAGTAGGTAATATAATAAATACTTAGTAATATAATCCATGAGCCCTTTAACTGGCTCACATGTACTGCAACGTCACATGTTTGAAGTAAGCAGCAGATGCGCACAGCAGGGAGTTTGCCAGCTCCCACAGGAGGTCGGCTCTGGGAAAGGCAGAGTGAGCGCACTGCTGTCAATCCAGGCAGAAGATGTTAGTGCGGTTACTTGTTCGATTGAAAACATGAAAATGAATTGTTTTCCTCCCATACCCCAATATGTTGTCTTGCACACCACTTAGAATGTCCACACTCCCTCTGCAGAAATTCGTTTAGAATATAGCTTGTAATCCTTTGAGGTCGTCTTTGATAGGTTTTTAATATCTATACTTATATTATCCTGAAAGCAGACAGGTTTCTGGATGAGGAACAGAGTGTTAGAAAGCAATAGCAATATCAGCTCCCTGCCCTGTGAGGAGAGCCCGGTGAACCCTGCGTGTGCGAGGGGTTTGTTCTGCACTGCAGGAGAGGAGCTTGGAAACAACCTGGGAGTTCACGGAAGGTGCGCGCTGCCTTCCTCCCCTCCTGAGAGAAGAAGGGAAACCTTTGCTCCCAAATGTTTTCTGACCTTTGCAATGTAAACATGGTTCCACCAAACAGGAGGCAAGGGGGAAGAAGAGCATTGAAGAGGAAACATGTTTGGGAAAAGGCGACACGGCATGGCAATTAATTTCCTTTGCTGAGGAAGCCAAACCGCATGGAAATGAAAACACAAAGCATTGTTTCCCTGATCATCTTCGTGGAGTACAGAAATAGTGCCTCACTCCTAGCATTACTGTTAGAAACATTTAACGACCAAATTGAATAGGGCAACGTAACTCCCATGGCTTGCAACCCTTCCCTTGTGATCTGTTGGGTAGGACAGGCAGGAAGGAAACTGGTGAGCCAGCATTGAGGAGTTCTAATACTGACATTTGTAAAATCTTTGTGTTTAAACAAAGACTGGTGGGAATGTAATGGGCTAGAAGGGAAGTGAGACAAGGAGAGGGAGATCATTTATGAAGCTGCTGTAAAATTTGGGATGTTAGTGATGATGACCTAAACTAGGGTGGGACCCAGAAAATAGGGAACCAATGTAAGGGTGACCTTAAAGTGCTAGACTCCTTAGGGCTTAGCAACTCATTGAATATGGTAGACAAGCCTCTTTCTGTGTTAGGTTTGATCTGGGACCTTGCCTGACTCCCCTGATGTGGAGGATGTCATGAAACACAATCCAAGTTTCTTAAGGTACTGCCAGCCAATAGCCTATCTCAATTTTCATGATTCCCCAAGATCATAGGCACCATAACTACAAGGGAGAGAGTGGAGAAGAGGCTTTCTGAATCTCCATTTTATTCTTTCTTCATCTTGTTGCAGTATCTTACAGTTTTAAGTTACCTTTTTTAAAAGAAGTGTGTTGTTCCAGTGAGATTATAATGCAATAATATTTTGGAGGGCCAAAGTGCGAGTACTGGGAGTCCTTAATCAGAAATATATGCTTTAATTCAACTTTGAAGGAAAAGAAACAAGTCGTAGGAAACCCAAAAAGTGTAAGCAATTTCTTTCAGTAACCTGCCAGCCCATGTTGTGAGGTTCGTACAGACTGCCTCGTCTCCTGGACTGTGTCTTCCAGCAGGCATTTGTTGAGTACTTGTTGTACCAGAGCCCGGGCCTGACATATTCACAGGGAGCTGCTCATTTCGTTCTCCATAAAAACCCTTAGAGGGAAGGTTATTATCTCCACATGACAAGAAAGGAAAAGAAATGAAGTAATTTGCCTCTAGTAGAGTTCAAAACCAGATTGTCTAAGAACTAGAATTCTTCCACCAGACTTGTAATGTGTAATAATCAATATTAGTTCACTTTCTTCTCTGTGTCAAAATCTTTTCTGACCATATTCCTCTTGCCTTAAAAAAGCAATTGTGTCTAATGATCTGCCCACAGCCTTCCTTTTTTTCTTTACGTACTTTCCCTGACTTCAATGTTATATTCTTGATGGATGATTCACCAAATCAGACAGACTTGCTGCCTCGGTTCCATAGCTAAGTATCTCTGAACCAGTGACAATAACTTAGCCTCCCTGATATTGTATCCTCATCCATAAATTATGGCTGGTAACATCGTTATACAAAGCTGGGTAAGGATTACATGAGAGAATGGACTAAGTGCACCTGACACATAGTAGGTGCTCAAGAAATGATAGGTGCTTTCTTCTTAACTCACCAATCTTTAGTTTTCTCCAAACTAGACAAACTTAGTTTCAAATCATTGTTGAGATTTAATTTTTTAAATTTCTCTCCCTGCCTAACTAGTAACTCTTTTTAGTTTCCAAATTTCTATTAAATCCTCTCAATTACAAAAATTGAAAATCCATTTACTTTCATAATTTCCCCCTTCCCCATGATATCCAATTAGTTACTAAGCCCTAAAGAATCCAGCACTTTAAGGTCACCCTTACATTGGCTCCCACCCCAGTTTAGACCATTATTGCTAGTATTCCAAATTTTACAGCAACTTCAAAAATGATGTTCCTCTCCTTGTCCCAGCCACTTCCCTTCTATCCTGCATATCATATTCCCATTAATCTTATTTACACAGCAATCTAGTATTATTACTCTCTTTTCCAAAACTTTTAAATCTTCTTTCATTCCATGTTCTATGGGATATACACAGTTAAAACTTCTTGGCAGTTTGATCAATCTACATTTCCCACCTAATAGAGAGGATTTGAAAAGTTTATAGTCCAACAGCTAAAGTTTTAAAATTTTCTTTCTGCCTCTAACAATATCCTTTTCTTTTCTTTTTAAATTTAATTAATTTATTTAATGTATCTTTATTGTTGAAAGTATTACAGATGTCCCCCTTTTCCCCCATTGACCCCCCCACACCCACCCCAGGCCTTCACCGCACTATTGTCTGTGTCCGTTGGTTGTGCATATATGCATATAAGTTCTTTGATTTATCTCTTCCTGCCCCCTGCCCCAATTCCTCTGAGGTTTGTCAGTCTGTTTCCCATTTCCGTGTCTCTGGGTCTATTTAGTTCGTCAGTTTATTTTGTTCACTAGATTCCACAAATAAATGAGATCATGTAATACTTGTCTTTCACTGACTGGCTTGTTTCACTTAGCATTTCTTTTAGCATCCTTTCTTCACCTTTACCATGATGTTTGAATGTATAGTCTACTTAAGGTTGTGATTCAGTCAGCACCTATTACTGGATTTCTTTTATGTGTGTAGCCCTGTGCTGAGTGCTCTAGTTCCCTTTCAGTTTCTACTGGAGAAATGCCAGCAAAGCCATTCATTCTGGTGCCTCTGAGTTAGAAGAGCCTTTTTGCCTAAAATACCCCAACTGCTAGTTTTGCAAATGCTCTATTAATGAAGAGGCCAAATAGGATAATTTAGACCAAATTAATGGTTTGGGAACTATCCTGGGGGTTTTCCCCTCTCTTTTGATGGTACTTTTCAACCAAATAATTGCAAAATATCTCCTTAAGGCTGTGTTGATACATTCTGAAGCAATATCAGCCTTAGCAATACATTCTGCTCTTCAAAACAGATGTACATTTAAGAAACAAATGAATTAAAAACAATTGTTTTATTTAAATATATAATTTATTCTAAAAATCAGGGAAACTCCAGTGAACAAGATGATAATATGTGTATGTTACCTTTAGTCCATCGATCCTTTGAGAAACTAAATATTTCTTAAATGGAGAACTCTTAAAAGGGGGGACAAATGAGCTGCGTTTTTATACAGATGGAATTCAAGTTAGAAGTTATTTGTAGAAAAATGGCTATGAAACTCTATTGTAATTTATTCCATCTCTCCCATCCAAAGAGTCTGTGTTGGGCTCAACGCGCCACGGGGATGTAAGGAGTGAGCTCTGTCGAAGGATGTAGTGACTTTGCTATAACCTCATTAATAACTTAATACTTCAGTATTATCAGGTGCTTTAACTTCAAAGCCCTGGAGTTTTAAGGACAGTTGATGTAATGAAATTCCAGGATATTCATTTACTCGCTTAACCACTGACATTTAAACACACTCAAGCGCCCTGGCCGGTTTGGCTCAGCGGTTAGAGCGTTGGCCTGCGGTCCAGAGAGACCCGGGTTCGGTTCCCGCTAAGGGAATGTACCTCGGTTGCAGTTTGTCCCCGGCCCTGGTTGGTTGTGCGGGTGGCAGCCACTCGATGTGTCCCTTTCACGTCGATGTTTCTCTCTCTCTCTCCCTCCCACTCTATCTGAACAAAAAATGAAAAAAAATAAATAAATAAACATACTCAAGCCTCTCACATTAAAAACAACGATGTCACCATCTTCTCATGACTCCATTTCCCCTCTAGTTACTGCCTCTCTCTCTCTCCCACCTGTCTGAGCTTGATGTACTTGGTCTCTCTCTTCCTTGTCCATCCACTGACTTCTCATCTGACCTTCCCCTCCATCTACCACAACAGTCTAATGCCCCATGGACCTTGTTGAGTCCTCATGTTACTCCCTCTTTCCCTTCTTGGAGCACTTTCTTCTCTTGCTTTCATACTCTGCCGGTCTCCCCTACCCCCAGGGTCTCTTTTGTATAGATTCCTGTATATGGCTGTTACGTGTTAAAATTTCTCAAAGTTCAAACCCTAGACCAACTTTTCTTCTCATTTGCTCACCTTGACTGAAGTCGTATCCATTTATATGCCAACAACTCCCATATTTACATTTCCTTCCCAGACCTCCCCTCTGAGCTCCAGACCTGTGGGTCCTACTGTGTGCCTCCATCCCTACTTGGATCCACAAATGCAACATGTTCTGAGCAGAACTCATGACCTCCCCCATCCATGCCAGTGTTTGATAGCTCAATGAATGCTGCTGTAGTGACCTAGGGATGGTTTTGAAACTCTTCCTCTTAGCTCTGCCTCCTGTAGTATCCAGTACATCACCAATACCTTCTGTCTCTCAGACCACCCACATCTCTGCATCTGTGCAGCCGTCCTCATCCAGTTTAGCATCCTGTCCTGCCTGGACTGCAGCAGTAGCCACCCACTGGTCTCTCTCATCCCTCTTCTCTACCTCAATCTGTCCTCCCGTTCCAACCAGAATAACCTTTTAAAAATGCAAGTCTGATCAAGCTGCTTAGAGGCTGTAAACCTTGCAATGACTTAGCACTGCCCACAGCAGAAAAGGTCGTTCTCCGACTACCTCTCCAGCCCCGTCTTGAACCAGGCCTCACCTTGTGCCCTCTCCTCCTCGCACGCTCTCAATTGCTTTAATGTGCCGTGTTCCTTTCAGCCACAGGGTCTAGCATAGTTGTTCACCTTGTTTGAAGCTCTTCTCCCTCTGCCCGCCCTAGGTTGCCTAGGTAACTCCTACTACCCGATGTCAGGTCACTTCACAGAATCCTTCCCTGACCTTTGAGGCTGAACAAAATTTCCCTGTTCTGCAGTCTCATAGCACCCAGTTTCTCCTCGTAGAAATTATCATCATTTGTGTTGATACAATTTGTTATATAATGATTTGATTAATGTCTGTCTTGCCCACTAACATGCTAGTGCAATGAGGGCAGTACCTATGTTTCTTATTCTTATCATTTTATCCTCAAAGCCTGGTGCAGTGCCTAGCACACAGTCAGCACTCAATAAAAATTTGTGGAACGAATGAACAAAGAAATGAACAAATGCTTGTCATAGTGACTGGTCCAAGGTCAAGATAAGAAGGCTGAAACCATAGCCAGGAATTCTAATTTTCAGTTCAGATTACTAACCTTCTCAGCAAAGAGCTCGTCCACGATTGTTCTGAATTACGGGAACCAAAGCAACCTCACAACTCATCAAGACCAATTTCTCAACCCTGTCATTTTCTGTGATTACATTTATTCAGCAAGAGGATGCTGTAGGTATAGTGGTTTTTCTTTTTTCCACAAAGCACGTGCTATCTTGCGGCTCTGTTTTGGGGAGGTATTATGAAAAACCATGCCATTATTTAAAATTTGTAAAGATTATTGAGATTCTCAGAAAAGAATATAAGGTATAGATCATAAAGAGCAATTTTGTGCCTTGCAATAGAATTTTCTGTTAAAAAAAAATATGTTGTTAATTTCAAAAGCTAATATCTCCAAAAGAGCATTTGATTAGGTGGGATAATCATTGTGGTATTCCCAGCTGCCGTGTATATTACAAGTTCTCTTAAGAGGAAAAAGCCGCGTTGCTGTTGGGAGTGCCTTTTATGCTTTATAATATCCACATAAAATGACCAGTGGTTGCTATATTTATAAGACAAATTGTTTATCCCTGAAGAAGTATGAAGATGTGATTCTCAAGGGTATTTGTGCTGTGGATGAAAATGGAATCATTATGTTTGAACTGCCCTTGCTCACGTCAGTGACTCCCACCTGCAGCCAATCCACTGGCTATAAGTAGCCACGCGCTGCCTTCTGGATTGTAGTCCACCAACCTGGGCCAGCCCAAGCCAAACTCCTGGTAAGCTTTATGGGTCCTTTCTATGGGTTTTTTTTTCCATTCCACACCTCTGGGTGGGAGACACTCTTTACTTACACTGTGGTGGTGTGAGTCTGTCTCAGACATGTGTAAAGTGCATTTCTCAGTTTTGAATTTTTCTTTCGTTTTAACATTCAATATTATTTTATATTAGTTTCAGGTGTATAGCACAGTGGTTAGACAATTACTTGATTTACAAAGTGATCCCCCTGATAATTCAAGTACCTACCTGGCACCATACTTAGTTGTTACAATATTATTGTTGAGACTGCTGTCTTAACACTTACTGAGTAATTAAGATTGGTTTTTGGTGCTTTTTTGCTTGTTTGTTTAAGATTTTCACTTTTTTTGGAGATAAAGTCCATTTTTTCAAAGATAAAACGGGTATACTCAGAGTTGATAGGTTGTATTCATAATTACTTTGCTCATCATTGTATAATATTCTCATTATCATGGACTCCTTTAAGCCCACCCCTGGATTTTGGAGGTCTTATTTGCAAATGAGTCTGGAGGGAAAAAGGGCTGCAAACTTCAGGTGAACCAAGATACTATTTCTTCTTCCTTGTCTCCCTTTAAAAATGTTTCTTCTTTCTTTATTCTACATTTGCGTTCTCTCTCTCTCTCTCTATCCCTCTCCCTCTCTCTCTCCTCTGACCATTGCCATTTCCCCCATCCTTTTCTTTCACGCAGCTTCATTCCACCATGCCCAAAGCATTCCTGCTGCTGTGTGTTGCCCTGGTGCTACTTGGGCCTATACATGGAGCCACACTGAGAAACAAAGAGAAATGGAAGCCACTCAACAACCCCAGAAACCGAGATCTGGTAAGAACACGCACGGGGACCTGCCGGGCTGGGGTGAGACCCACGCCTCTCTGGACCTGTGCGCACTGAACTCAGCGCAGTCGGAGGAGGCTGCCAAGGGCTGAGAGGACACCCAACAGGACCAGACCAGAGTTTTGCTAGCCTAGAAGCTGGCATCCTGCTGTTCCTCTAGCTAATTTACATTTGTTTCTGTAAGGAGGAACACGTTTATATTTAGAAATGACCTGATACACACACAGCACATTACATTTGTAAGTGATCTTCTGTGCACATTGATGTGAAACATAGCAACACAGGATTAAAACAGTCAGATAGCCCTTTGCACAGCTTCTGTGTATTTATTCATTTCCCAAAGGAAAGCTGAAAAGTCCATGTCTGAACAAAAACGATTTCAGAAGACGATGACTGTGGTCTTATTGTCAGTCCGTGAAGAGGCGCCAAGCCCTGACGCTGTGGAGTTCAGTTTAATCTCTGACGTTGGTATTCAGAGATGGTTTACAACAAACCCTCTGACTGGTGCTGTTAAGTCATTGATATTCCTCTCTCGATTTCCACCAAGAATGGTGAATTATCTTGTTTGGGGTTGATATGTAGGAAAGAAGGCAGGGTGGAGAACAGTGGAGGGCGAGGGGGAGAAGTAGCCAAAGCTGATACCTCTGAGTTGTTCACCTCCTGATCGTGGATAAGCCCTAATGTCAGTCCACGTGGGAAAGAGAGGGGAAAATATTCATCTGAGTATTTTTGCTGTTTAATTTTTATATGGCAGCTAAACATTTTCTATCTCTCTTCAGTTTTTCAGAACCCTTCAGGCATATTTTAAGGGAAGAGGTCTTGATCTTGAAAGCTTTCCAAATACTTTCTCCATGAACGAGAATCCCAGACCTCTCTCTTTGCCATCAGAACTTATTGCTTCTGCGTTTGCTGATTATGAAAAGCAGAAAAAGTCCTTTCCCAGTTACCTCTGAGGCTGAATGTTTCTTCTGAGAGCAGGTAAAATGTATCCCTTTATTCCCAAACACACAGCTCAGTTATAGTGAGATTTTGAAAGTATTTATTTGAAAAATATTTTATTTCCTCATAGAAATAAGTGTTTAGTTTAGAAGATACTCATCACTGGTAATATTTGGACTTGGTTCAGATATTTCGTCTCTAGTTTTAAAAAGAAATGACAGCTATGATTTTTTAAGCATAGTTTTCTGGGAAGAGATGTAGTAAAAAAAAAAAGAATTATCACTGTTAATGGCATTATTAGATTTAATAGACTACCACACACTTTTACCTATATCCTTTTTTTCAGACCAGGTCATATAGCTAAATTGTGTGGAAAATCATATATAAAGAAGATACGTCCAATTATGCAGTTAAATTAAATAGAAAGTAGGGTTTAAAGAATGGTTCTTTTTAGAAGAAAGTAATAAGCATATATTTGAGCTTGAACTTCTTTGCCTAGAGAAAAAATGTAAATATTAAAGATGAATTTTTCTCATAGGAAAACTGTTTGAAATTTATTTATGATTAATACTTGAATTTTATTATTCTTATTACTTTAGCATTCCTATCAAATGAGTACCTGTCGTCTAAAAAAAAAAAAATAGGTACAGTGCATTCCAACAAAATACATTCTGATTCTAGTCTATTAGCTTTTCGTTCAGCTGAATAATAAAGGGAACTGAATCATAACTGGTATCTACTCCCGCTCTTCCGCGGGCAGGGATGGAATCGTGAGGAAGCGCTCCGCTGTTGCACTTGACTGTGCACCTGGAAGGATTTTGATGATCAGTTCTTTTCAATGTGATGATTTAAAAAACAAAACAAAAACGATGTTATTCTAAAAAGAAGACGCAACTTACCATGTGGTATATGCACTTGGAAACTCTCCTACATGAGAAAATAAAATAGAATAAACAGAAAGGTGTTAATGAGGCGTTCCCTCGAGGATGGTTCACACTTAGGCCCTAGGCTACAGGAAACTGACACAGAGCAGTTATTAACACCACAGCACCTACTTTAGTCTAAGACAGAACTGCATGCAGCTGGCTTGTAAGCCTTAGTTTCTTCGTCTATACATTGCAGATACTAATCTCTAACTCACAGAACATCCGAGAAAATATCAACTACGTACTTTGATGTGAGTGTGGAATGAGGTGAGGGCTGAGGGCAGGAAGCAGGGAAGGCACCCGGTCTGCTGTTATAATACAATGGGAATCCTTCTACGGGGTGAGAGAAGCAGAGCTTCTGTTTGGAGAATTTTTTATAACTAAGCTCTCCTTTCCTAACATCTCTGAGTATAAAATGAAGACAAAAGTGTTGTTGAGATAGGTTGATCTTTGAGTCTTTGTGTTAGTTGTACAGTCTTCATTTTCCATTTCATTGGGACATCTTGTTCTTGCAGGTATCTGGCTATTTTTAAACTGAACATGAAGCCTCTCGTTAGAAAAATCCAATCATGGTCATCGCTAAACTTCCCCCCTCCACTGTCGTCAATCTGCAATGATTTTATTCTATATTTCCAGATTTACAGGGAATGGCTTGACTTTGGGGTCGTCTGCAACTCATGTGCATATTTCTGGTGTTTTTTCACTTTCTGAATATCAGTGTAGAGCACTGTGTACATTTGTAAGCGTTACAAAACACAGAGACAAGAGAAATGATCTTCTAAATTATGTTTCCTTTAAGCTTGTCTTATATGTGTATATTACTTTTTATCAATCAATACTCTGAAAGGGGTGTTGCTCCTTTTTACTTTAGGTCATTATATGTACTAGGGATTTGGGTTTTAAATTTGTTTTTTTCCTGGAAAGACAATGCACTCACACTTTCAGCATATGCTGTTGAAAGACCTCCCAGTCTTACCTGGCTGGTGTGGCTCAGTGGATTGAGCATCCTCCCATGGACTGAAAGGTCCTGGTTTGATTCCCGCTCAGGGCACATGCCCAGGTTGCCAGTTGGATCCCCAGTGGGGGGCATGAAGGGGGCAGCTGATTGATGTTTCTCTCTCACATCCATGTTTCTATCTCTCTCTCTAAAAAAATCAATAAAAACATATTTTGAAAAAAAGAAAAAAGAAAGACCTCCCAGTCTTAGTTTCATACCAAAGAAGGTAAGTGATAAATATCCACAATTAAGTTGAAATAGAAAGCAAAGAAACATGGGATTCTAGAAGTTGCTGGGGTCCCTGGGAGATGTTCTCTGCCACTATGTTCAGAGGTGGACATTTGCCACACCAAATATCCTAGCCCACCTCATCTCTGGCTCTCCCATACACAACTCCTCAAGAAGGGAGGGTAGATAGCCAGAGGGAAAGGGAGTGGGGTAGGTAGAACTGGGCAAAGTAGGGAAAAGGGGGACAGAAGGAGACTTTGCTTGGGGTGATGGGTACACAATGCAGTGTTCAGATGATGTTTTATTGAGTTGTACACTTGAAACCTGTATGGTTCTGCAAATCAAGGTCACCCCCGATAAATTCAATTTTAAAAAGGGAGAGGGCAGAAACTGGTGTGGGAGATGACTAACCTTCTCCCCTCCCTTCTGCTTGGGCTGAATTATTCTGATTCTCATATTCTCATTTGGAATAACTACTTTTCCTGTATCTTTATGGAGAGCTGCATCATTTTCTCTGTGATTCCTGCAAAAGGAACATGGTAGTAGATGTAAACATGGTGTCCTAGTAACACTAGTCTGTACATTCCAAGTTTTCTGTGGCTTTTTTGTGGATGACTGATACTGAATATCACAAGTAACATTTATGCAAGAACAGATTCTGTATCTGGTTTAATATGTTCTGTTGTAATTAGTTGTGTATGTGTCTGTTTTCCCTGGAGGATTGTGAGGCCTTTGTAAGCCATTTTTATTTCTCCAGCACCTAGCACAATGCCTAGCATGTAGCCAGTGTTCAATAAATATGTGTTGAATTGAAATAAATGTGTGTTGCCCTGGCCTGTTTGGCTCAGTGGTTAGAGGGTTGGCCCTCAGACCGAAGGGTCACAGGTTTGATTCAGGTCAAGATCACGTACCTGGGTTGCAGGTTTGATCCCCAGCCAGGCATGTGTCTCTTTCCCTTCCTCTCTTCCTCCCTTCCACTGTCTCTAAAATTCAATGGAAAAATATCCTCAGGTGAGGATTAACAATAACAACTACAACAACAAAAAAGGAAAAGAAAGAAAGGTGTGTTATTCTGCTACTATTCACCCAGTAAAGGAAGCTGATTCTAGTTAATGTCAAGAATATTTTCTACCACTTAAAATATATAAATAATTACTGATAAAAATATAGCCTTTCAGATCAATGGTGGAGTGTACTAGTGACTGGTTTTCCCTTTCCTCTCCCCACCCCTGCTCTGAGTGTCAAGACCACAAAGAGAATGCTATCAGTTCAGGGCCTTTGAAAAGGAAGCGTGTCCACATGGGACTTTCAGCTATGAGCTTGCAAAGTCTCAGGGCAGGGGTATGTATCCTTCTGGAAAATTCCTCACAATTGGCAGGTAGCTGTTAATGAAAGCCTTGCTCTCCACACTGACTAGAGTTTCTTAATGCTCATGCCATTGGCAGTTGGGGAAGGTCACATCTTCACCATGTGTGACCATTTAGCACACCTGGTCCCCAAACACTACATGTTAGTAGTTTCCTCACCTCTGCCCTGCTATGTTGACAACCCCAACCTCCCTACACATATTTCTAAAAGCCCACTGGGGAAGTGATTTTGCTCTTGGCCGTGAACCATTGCTAGGAAAATAGCAGAAGAGCAGTGTGTCTGTGTTTCCTCCAATGGAAATAAATGTTCTGCAGGTGTTCTAGGCTCTCAGGGGGTCATTAGGTACTTCTCTACAATCTCTCAACACTGACCCTGTTCCTCTTTGATGAGCACCCCTCTCCCCATCCTCAGGACATGGCCTGTTGTCCCCTATCCCAGATCTAGGGAGGTAAAAGCTGTTAAGGGTGTGAGTTTTTACCTTACTTGCAAGCTACATGCTGTCCTGCTACAGCTTCACAGATCTTGGCAGACACATGAGACCCTGGGTCTGAAGCAATGGATTTGATTACTCATGGTGTGGCAGGCAGCATGCGGTTTACATTCACCTTGGTTCTCCTTATCTCTCAAGTATCCTGGGGCCATTGAAGTGGGTCCAGGTGTATGTGGTACAGAAGTGTTTGTGCCACAGCTGAGGAACCCCAAACTTAGGAAACCCCTGCTCTTATGAGGGGGCTACTAACAAGAAAGCTCAACCTTTGCCCCAGAGAGAAATATTATCTTTTTTATACTGGTCAGAAAACAAATTTGCCCTCTTCCCCAGAGGAAGACAGTTATCTCTATCTTTCCAAGGATGTTTGTAAAAGATAGCCCAGAATGAAAGCTGTCACAAGATCTTACAAAAAAGTGGAAGATGCCCTGGCCAGTTTGGCTCAGTGGTTGGAGTGTCGGCCTGCAGACCAAAGAATCTCAGGTTTGATTCCAGTCAAGGGCACGTACCTCGGTTGCAGTTTGGTCCCCAGCCCTGGGCGGGGTTGTGCAGGAGGTAGCCAATAGATGTGTCTCTCTCACATCGATGTTTCTCTCTCTCCCTGCCCCCCCACAACTTCATCTGAAAATCAAAGAAAAAATATCCTCGGGTGAGGATTAAAAAAAAGAAAAGTGGAAGAACTATGGAAAGATATTTCCCCAGCAGGGTCACACCCCATTCTGCCTCCTCCTCTTGACTGTTTTATAAGTAGAAAGGATAGAATAATTTCCTCCCTCATACTCTTAATTCTGTTGTCATGGCACAAATTCAATGTTCTTCTTTCCTCAGACATTCCTTTGATTCTCAAAAATGACTTAAGCCCGGCTGGTGTGGCTCAGTGGTTGAGCGTCAACCCATGCACCAAGAGGTCGCTGGTTCAATTCCTGGTCAGGGCACATGCCCAAGTTGTGGGCCCAATCCCTAGTTGGGGGGCATGCAGGAGGCAGCCAATCGATGTTCTCTCTCATCGATGTTTCTATCTCTCCCTCTCCCTTCCACTCTCTCTAAAATCAATAAAGAAAAAAAAAATGAGCTTGAAAGTCTAAAAACTTCCTCTTGCTATTTTCATTACTGCCATAACAATTTCACTTCATCTTACCAGGGGGCAAAACACTCACAGGGAAGTGGAGAGAAGGAAAACAGAAAGATTACAATTTCAAGTTATCTTGCTACATTCTGGCCCGTAAAAGAACTTTCAAGGCATAAAGGTGTTTTATAGCAGAAAAATTATCCTTGCACCCCTTGCTCCCTGCTCCCTATTCTCCACAACATGAATCTATATCTTCACAATTGTTATTCCCATATTTCAGGCAGCCAATACTAAACCAGTGTGAGCCAGCTTGGTTTTAGGAGAGCATTCTCCTTACCAGTTGACCCTCCTTCCTTCTTTGATTCCCTTCTTTTCTTCTAGGACTAGAGACTTTTAACTGTTTCTTAGGTGCAGTTCCTGACTGCCCAGAGAAATTCAGGAGAGAATTTCCCTATATGTGATTTCTGTGGATTACCTTAATCCAACCTACCCTGCTAGCTCCCCATATTTTATACCCAGCTAAAGCCCTGAGGATTCTTCATCACGAGAAAGGGGATGAGTTTTAGCTGTGAGATATTTTCTTCTCACCCGCAGCCCCACCCTTGCAGGTCCTGGTCGCTCATCTGCCATCCTTTTGCTGCTTGTCCTCATCTGGGTTGCCAGGAAGAGGCACCAGTGGCTGGGCGATTGGCTCCCTGTAGCTTGTCTCTAACCTTTGTTGCTATTGAACTGCATTCTCCATACCGCAACTCCCTTGTCTATTCCTAAGGCACTTTCAATTCTATCCAGATTAACCCTTAAATGTGCTTTGAGCACATATTACTAAACTATAGAGGAGAGTTCACAAAGTGCTCTTCTCAAGATGTCGACAGCTAGTGCCTCTAGAGTAAGACAGCAGACATAGTTATAATACAAGGTAACATACAAACCAAAGAAGTGTTAGGCGGTGAAGAACAGCTCCATCGAGGGGAGGGAACAAGTCATATTAATTCCAAACGGGATTTGGAGTCAGATAGACCAGGGTTCAAATCCTGGCTCAACTACTGATTGCATATGGTACTGGCACTGGGAATAGCAGCGTCCATTTTTTAAGAATTATTTTGAGGTAGGTGTGCAATGTGCATAAGACAGTGAGTGGCCTATAGTAAATGGACAACAGTGTATGGTCACCATATGAAGCATTTCACTTTGTTAAGAAGAAGACTTGGGTAGGACTTAGAGGTGGGACATGAAGTCCAGGTGAACTCACGGACTGAGGAGCCTGAGGGAAGGCAGTGCCTGAGGATTTGTGGAAGGAGGAAACAGTGGTGTTGCCATTGACTGAAGGAGATAACATTTAGACTGTACATTGGAGGAAGATTTTAGCTTTACGTGAGGGCAAAACTGGAAAGTGGTACGTGCTCGTGGCGGAGCAAATGATTCTATTTAAAAAAATTACTACATAAAAGATCAAATTAAAAACAAACATTCAGAGGAGGAAACAAATAGGGAGAATCTTCATGAAGACTTGAAGGAAATGATCTAGACTAAGGAAAATCTCCTTAAGGCACTTTTTTTCCAGTCCCTGATAATAAGCAGGAGGCCTGAGCCAGATCGCAGGGAGGGCGGGCGCAGGAAGGCTCCGCCGGAAGGGGCCCGCCGGAAGGAGGCCGCCGGAAGGACGTCGGGCCAAGCGCTCCCGCGGAACCCGAGCGCGGCGGCTGCGGCACAGGCCGGGATCATTTCCCGGTAGGACGTCGGGTCCGTGCCCTGTGCGCCCCGGCGCGGGGTTGAGTCTGGGAGGCGTTGCCCTTCCGGTTCTCTCTCTGGGTTCTTGGGACTGTGTACCTGGACCTTGCAGACATGTCGGGGTTCAGCCCAGAGCTCATCGACTACCTGGAAGGGAAGATCTCCTTTGAGGAGTTCGAAAGGCGGAGAGAAGAGAGAAAAACCCGCGAGAAGAAAGTGAGTAGATGCTGGGCTAGAATGCTGCTCCTCTCTTGTTGCCCTAATATGCTTAGAGAACTATGGGGGGCCCAGGTGACCCCATTGACGGTGTTGGGGCGGGCCTTGAACTCCCAGCAGCTTCTTCCCTTGTCACCGGAACTCCGGTTCTCACCTGCCATCCCTCTGCCAAGCTCCTCTTAAAACATTTCCCCCAACCCAAAAGTTTTGGCTTGATTGTAAACTCTTCTTTTGTTGTCTCTTGCCAAATTTACTAATTTTTACTTGTGAGTAGCCTAACAGTGGTAGGTTAAATGAGGGGTAGGGGTGGGGAGCAGTTTGGAGTCAGCGTATCTGGTTCCAGTCCTAGCTTTGCCGCTAAGTGTGTGTGACTTTGGATGGGCAGCTCACCTTTCATCTTTAGGTCTCAGTTTCTCTATTTTTAAACTGAGGGATTTGAGCTCCCATTTTTGAGGAGTCTCCCAATGGTGTGATGTGATCTTCCATAAAAACGTGAATTTTCTTGTCTGATAAAATCTTCACTCATACATATTTTTCATAATTATGAAGAAATATCTGAATTTTCCATATATTCTTACTTAAAGTCCGAGGGCAAACAAAATTGCACCTTTTGAAATTAGTTGGTCCATTCTTTCCTAATTCATGCAACTAATAGTGCCCTATTTTCATTTAAAAAGCTAGGATACAATATGCAGATTAATGAAATCCTCAAGCTGTATTTTTATTATTTTTTACAAATGACTGCTTCAGACTGAGATGTAAGTACTCAGCAATTCTTTGACAATATTCAAATTTAGTTTCCACATACATGTGTGGAGAGCTCATATTTAATATAAATAGAAAGTGAGGCAAATGCATTATTTTCAACTGGAGAGAGTTTTTTGAATCCTTAATTAATTTTCAATCACAGAATCTTCAGGAAAAAGGAAAGTTATCAGCTGAAGAAACTCCAAATGACTCTGAAGTTCCCTCATCATCAGGAATTGACTCCACCAAATCCCAGGACAAAGATGGCAATGAAGGTATGTTAAGATCATTTGCTACCTGGATTAAATGTTAAGGGTACCTAATAATTTAGTGAAAACATTTTTTCATTGCAGTGACATTCTGTTGTTGATTTCATGTTTATTAGGATAATAGCATAGTGTATAGTATAAAATAGATGCTCCATGAATATTGGTTGCATTATTGAATATGGTGAAGATTAGTCTAATGTGTTATTTTTTGTGGAAAAGTGTTTCAAATTGACATCAGTATTTGTTTGGGAGCCTTGTTAGAATTATTTTTTGATTGATTCTCTCAGTTGGTTATTAATGACTTCTATACTATACTTCCAAAATTATAATGAATTATACTTCTATACAAAGTGGCTTCCAAAACATTGCTTTAACTATAGGAGATGAGATAGACGTGTCACAGTGGAAGCCCCTTGTTGGGACCTCACACCCACATAGGTATCTGGTATTCTACCTCATTCAAGGATCCAGTCCTCAGCTCCACATGTTCAAATATTACATTTTGTTAGTGCACCCAGGCTAATTAAACTCATCAGAGCATAACTGATGAACTAGTATGCAGACTTACTAATTTCCAATAATCAATATACCTTTCTAGTGATCAGAATATTGATAGTAATTCATGGTATCCATTTACCCATATCAAGTTTCCTGGCATGCTGAACTGTCAGTAGAATGTAGCTTCCTGTATAGGGTCTCACTGAGAACTAAATTAAATTTGCCCATCCTGGAGGGTAGAAGTAGAGGCTGTTTTCTCCCCTCTAAACAAGCCTTTAGAAAACCAACGGGTTTTATTCCTAACTCCTTGGACAAAGTTGGGAAGGAATAGCAAGAAAGGGAAAAAGTTGGGTTATATAGTTTCTTACCTTGCCAGGCAAGTGGGGTAGAAAAGTGAGCTGAAGTTGTTCTAACAACCTGTGGGTCCTTCCTTATCTGCTCAGGGGTGGAGCAGCTCTTTCATCATCAGCTCTTTGAAGGTGCAGCTGCAGTAGCAGGCACCACTGGCGCCATCCAGTCCATCAGGCACTTCCTAAAAAAATGGGTTAATTGAATCTAATTCTAGCTCATCATGAGCAGTCAGGCACATGAGGAATGGATGGCCTCAGCTCAAATAATTCTATCAGTCCTTTTAAGATATTAATCTCTGCCCGGCCAGTGTGTCTCAGTGGTTGAATGTCAACCCATGCACCAAGAGGTCATCGGTTCGATTCCCAGTCAGGGCACATGCCCAGGTTGTGGGCCAAATCCCCAGTGGGGGCATGCAGGAGGCTGCCAATCGATGTTCTCTCTCATCGATGTTTCTATCTCTCTCTCTCCCTTCATCTCTCTCTAAAATCAGTAAAGAAAAAAAAAATTTTAAAGATATTAAGCTCCCAATTTCCCAAGAAGAAATTTTCCCAGGAGTTTATTAAGACCTTTGGTCAGTGTAGGTATATGCTCAGAGCAGAAGAAGGGGTCAGTTTTGAACAGGCTTTGACAAAGTCTGCTAAATGGATTATATGGCCGTTGTCTTTTCCTCCTGTACATTGCTGAACACCACTGCTAAGTTCTTGATCTTGAGCACCTTTCCTACACACCATGCAAACAAGGCCTTCTTTTAATTTCATTTTCAGTTCATTGTTGCTGATCATAAAAATTACTGTACAATTAAGTTTTGTATATTGACCCTGTATCCAGGAACCTTGCTAAGTTGGTGTATTCTGACAGTTTGTATGATTTATGTATATAGAAGATCATGTACAGTTTGTGTGTAGATTCTTATGTAATGTTCTGTGTATATAAATCATATCAATAATGACAGTTTTAATTCTTCTTTGCCTTCTGTATACCTTTTATTTCTGTTCCCTTATTACATTAAGTAGGAGCTCTAGTAAAATGTTGAAAGGAGTAATGATAGCAGGCGTACTTGTCTCATTCCCAATAACTTTGACTAATTCACCATTAACTGTGTTTGTGGAAAATTTTTTGGATACTCTTTATCAAATTAAAGATAGTCCCTTCCATTTCTAGTTGACCAAGAATTTTTATTAGGAATAGTGTTGGGTTTTATCAAATACTTTTCTGTGTTTATCAAGATGGTCATATGATTATTTTTTTCTATTACTGTAGTAATTTTTTTTGATTGGTAGGGTTTTATTTTACACATTTTTTTTCCATATTTATTTGGGATATTCAGAATTCTTGAAGATGATCGGTATGACTTCATAATGATCATTATTTGTTGCTCAGAACATGTGGATTTTTAAATTCTGTTCTTTCTTAAACATTGACTTACTTATCCAGCTTCTTTGAAGTTTGAGGTGTTTCACCTAAGTGAATAAGCTTAAGGGTTGTTTTTTTTTAAATTTTTTTTTTTTGATCCTCACCTGAGGATATTTTTTTACATTAATCTTCAGATAGAGCTGGAGGGAGAGAGGGAGGAAGAGAGAGAGAGAGAGAGAGAGAGAGAGAGAGAGAGAGAGAAACATCAATGTGAGAGAGACACAATGATTGGTTGCCACCCACACAACCCCAGCTGGGGCCAGGGACGACCGCAACTGAGGTACGTGCCCTTGGCCGGAATCGAACCCGGGTCTCTTTGCTCTGTGGGCGACACTCTTACCGCTGAGCCATACTGGCCAGGGCTTAAGGGTTGTTGTTGTTTTTTTAACACAAAACTACATATATTTTTTAAATTTTAACTATTTTGTTGGAATTTCCTAAAATATGTTACATGTCTCTGCCTTAACAGAAAATTGGCTTCTAAATTTAACCTAGGTCATTCAGAATCATCCTCATGAACTTACAAAAATCATTGTACTGTAGTGGTATTCTCAGATATAAAAGCAGTGTGTCATGTTATCTTTTGTTTCTGAAATAATAATGCTGTTTTATTTTTTTGAAAGAGAAAAGTGTGGCTTATTACAGCCTACTCAGTATTAATCAACATAATTAACAATACACTTTTACTTCCTGTTTAATCATTTATCCATTTTACATTTTCATTAAGATGCTGAACTTAACGCCAATGGAAATGAAGCACCATGTTTTCAGTATCACACTAGTAATAAATAGATAAATGTTTGGTTGGTATGTGGGTCCATGTCCTTGCTTATAAACACCTCTGTGCTCTGTATCTATCAGTGAGGCAATGGGTTTCAGGTTATTCTCTATAGTTTTCTGTACATTTAAAATAACGGTGTTCTATATGCTCAGAGAACAGCCCTTCTTTTCTCTTGCTTCTAGATAGGGAGATTGGCAGGTGCTATTCGCTTTAGGGAGGGAGAAAGTGCTTTTCTCTGATCAATAGTGATGCCTCGAGCTGATTAAAGAACATTGTTTGTAGAATTGGAAAAGGATCAAAATGCCTTTAGTTCTAGGAATCAAAAAAGATAAGATCTTGAAGGTTAAAATGGCAAACATAACAAGAGTCTTACTGTTTCAATGAAAAATATCAAAGATCCAAGCCTTTTCTCTCCTGGGCAGAAGAATATGTTTAAATGTTCTTAAAATGTCAGATTAAAAAATGTAAAGAAGCTCTGGCCAGTTTGGCTCAGCGGTTGGAGTGTCGGCCCATGGACCAGAGAGTCCCGGGTTCGGTTCCTGTCCCCGGCCCCGGTGGTTGTGTGGGTGGCAACCACTCGATGTGTCTCTCTCACATAGATGTTTCTCTCTCTCTTCCTCCCTCTCTCCTTCCCACTTTTTCTGAGGATAGATGCAAAAATGTCCTCGGATGAGGATTAAAAATAAATAAATAAATAAATAAATAAATAAATAAATAAATAAATTGTAAAGAAAGCCCTCCTGCTTTCCCCCACTCAAACACTGCAATCAGAGAAGGTTCCTTAATCACAGCACTGACCCTATCACAGTTCACATGGAAGATAGGCAGCAAATACCAGCAGCCTAACCACTCTCCCGGGTGTGATGACTGCAGCCAGCCACACAATGGAGGATGTCTATAATGATGACATTTTATATTTAATATTCACATCTTCAAAAAATGCTAGGGCTTCCAAATAATACTGTTTTAATATTAATAAAAGTATTACACTCTTACTACATGCTGGGCATTATTCTAAGCGCATATAAATAAAAACTTACCTCATCCTCAGAATAGCACTATAAGGCAATCATTATTACCCAGCACCCCCCTCCCTTTTTTTTGTTAATCCTCACCCAAGGATATTTTTTCCATTGCTTTTTAGAGAGAGTGGAAGGGAGGGAGGAACAGAGAGAGAGAGAGAAACATCATCGATGTGAGAGAGGCACACTGATTGGTTGCCTCCTGCCCTGACCAGGACTGGGAATTGAACCTGCAACCCAGGCATGTGCCCTTGACTGGGAATTGAACCCACGACCCTTTGGTCCATGGGCTGATGCTCTAACTGCTGAGCTACACCAGCCAGGGCTCATTATTAACCCCTTTTTACAAATGAGGAAATGGAGATACAGAGAACTTCAGTAATTTGCCCAAGGTTACACACCTAGTGATAGATGAAGATGAAGTTTCAAACTAGACAGCTTGGCCCTAGAAGCCTCACCTATAACCACTATGTTATACTACTGGTTCTATACCACCAGACTTATTTAGTTCTGAGGTCTGTTCTTAAAGTTCTTTTATTTTTTCTCTCTCTGGTTTTAACCATTACTGTGTATACTTCTGATTTCTCATTTAACTTTGTCTCGATATATTTAGGTGAGGCCCAAGGATGAGTCAGCAGTTCCTACAGAGTAAAGTACATGGCTTTATGATAGCTTTCTTTTTTGGGTTGTTTTTGGGAGTGTTCATTTGTCTGTTTTTTACTTTCAAGTTTGCTGGGATAGGAACTTATATTGCAGAAAATCCTGTTGTTTTTTTTCTTTTGACTACCGAGTGTTCTAAAGCTTTTTTTTCCCCCAATTTCAATGTGTCTTTCTTCAGGAGAAACATCAGATGGAGTTAGTAAGTCAGTTCACAAGGTCTTTGCTTTCATGCTTGGAGAGAATGAAGTTGATGAGGAGGAAGAAGAAGAAGAAGAGGAGGAGGAGGAGGAGGAGGAAACACCTGAGCAACCCACTGCAGGCGACGTGTTTGTGTTGGAGATGGTTCTCAATCGTGAAACCAAGAAAATGATGAAAGTAAATTGTTGCTTAATTTGGTAATATAAACAGAATGTCAAAATGTGACATTGAAAAATAATTCAAATGGTGAAAAGGAAATACTATGAGACAACTACTGTTACTGGTTTCTTATGTTTCATTTAGAGATTTTAAAAAATATAAAACCTTAATTATTTCATATATCAGAGTGTACTATAGTTTTGCTATAAAGGTCCATATTGATATTTTTTGCAACTTCTGTCTGAGTAGACAGATTTGAAAGAAGGAGGATCTTCAGTAGATTGCATCATATAACAAGTCCCCTGGCCTATACATTTACTTTGCAGCATCCAGTTCTCCAGTAGTTATTATTCTATTTAGTAATTCCTGATCACTTTGTTTTTGCTTTCTTTAAATATTTTGCTGTGCTTTGAACTTTCTACTGTAGGAAATTTTGTTTTTTTAATTTTCTGAGGTGCTTGTTTTGGAGAGTATCATAGAATAATCTCTGTTCTTTCCTGCAATTGAATTTAGCTATTGAGTCCTTAGGTCTGAATGGAGGTTGACAAGTTTTAAAAAAGAATTTTAGTTTTGTTATGGTCTGTACTTATTAATGTTGTAATTGAAATCTAAGACATTACTGTATTTTAATCTACATGTCATTTTTGTTCTGTACAGGAGAAAAGGCCTCGAAGTAAACTTCCCAGAGCTCTGAGAGGTCTCATGGGTGAAGCCAACATTCGTTTTGCACGAGGAGAACATGAAGAGGCGATTTTAATGTGCATGGAAATCATAAGACAAGGTGTTTTCTGTGGGGATTATTGACAGTTGCCATTTATCCTTAGCAAAGGGGGATTTTCCTGAGAGGGGCATGGTGGAGAGTAGAGGTTTTCATGAAATTACTCTGTGCTCAGATAAGAGAACGCTTTAAAAAAGCCAAAAATGTATGAAAGTAAAATAAAGCAAATATAATCTAGTGTTTATTCTAAATTCCATTGAGTAGTTTGTATAATTCTAATAGAGTTATTTAAAGAGTTTAAATGTTAGAAGTATCCATGGTTTAAACCACAGGATTGACATCAGCTCAAGCCTCTTCCCTCAGCCAATGGAATTTTATTTTAATTCATTACAGCTCCCCTTGCTTATGAGCCATTCTCGACTCTTGCCATGATATATGAGGACCAAGGTGACATGGAGAAATCACTGCAGTTTGAGTTGATTGCTGCACATTTAAATCCTAGTGACACCGAAGAATGGGTTAGATTGGCAGAAATGTCTCTGGAACAAGACAATATTAAGCAGGCTATTTTTTGCTACACAAAAGGTAATTAAAATGTTTTTCTCACTTTGATAAAATGTTACATAATCTTATTTTGATAATTGTACTTGCTATGTTGGGTTGATGTTGGCTAAAATATATTTGTACCTTGTATTCTGTGATACCTGAGGTATTTGGGGTTCCTCTGTTTTCATGTTTATCAGTAGCGTTATTTATCTTGTGAGCTGATACAGCACAAGTTAGTAGAAGAACAGAACCTTCATTTCCCATCGAGATCAGTGTTGGTTCTAAGCTGTTCTGTTCCCCGAGGATTAATATCAGACTGCAGTGACCGAATGAAGATGAATATGATTCCGGGTCATCTGGTCTTAGATTAAAGCTAGCTGAGATTTCTTGTGAAGATAGATTTATTCTCAAATAACCAGCTTAGTTTCATAGGAGAATTAGTTTAGAATGTCTATTACATTTTCTTAAGAGAAGATGGGCCACACCCAGGTCCCATGAACTCTTTTTTATGATTAATCTATCTTTTTTTTTTTTTAGCTCTTAAATATGAACCTACTAATGTCCGTTATCTGTGGGAGCGATCAAGCCTTTATGAACAGATGGGAGATCATAAGATGGCAATGGATGGTTACAGGCGTATTTTAAACCTTTTGTCTCCGTCTGATGGAGAACGATTTATGCAGTTGGCTAGAGATATGGCAAAGTAAGTTTAGAGTGAAATGTATATACATGCTGTTATTAATCATCATGTTTTAGAAATCAAAGCACGTATTTGAAGTAGGATGTACTTTATTTTTGGTGAATCCTTGCCCAAGGATATTATTCCATTGATTTTTTTTAGATAGAGTGGAAGGGAGGAGCGGGAGAGAGAGAAACATCAATGTGAGAGATACACACCAATTGGTTGCCTCCCGCATGACCCCAACCGGGGCCAGGGATTGAACCTGCAACCCAGGTACATGCCCTTGACCAGGAAACGAACCCAAGACCCTTCGATCTGTGGGCTGCCACTCTAAGCATTGAGCCAAACTGGCCAAGGCTAGAATATACTTTTTATTGAGGTTCAAGAAAGTGTTTTGCTTCTTGTATTTTATATTGTACTTGAATAGAGAAGTGGGTTGGGTTTTTTGGATTTGTTTTTCAGTACTTTTGTTTCCAATCCAACTGTGTGATTGCTTAGAAAAATTTGTATATACAGTTACCTTTCAAGTGCTCAGAAGCTTAAAAATGAAGCATATTCTGAAGGCTGACTAGGTTCCCATGTTTCCATAACTTATTTGAAGTTATATACATTTGCAGTAATATTATTTTAAATTGTTACAAATGTGCTAATGAGATATTTGTGATCTGAGATCTTCTGAATCATCTTATCTTGAGCTAACAGTTGAATAACATTTTAAGATGAAACATTTTCTTTACAGTTAGCATCTGCTACTGACTTTGGTATATATTTAATTCTAAAAGATTATGCCCAACAGCATTTACGTCTCTGATTTGCTGTACAGTGAAACAAAGCAGGAAGCGTTTGGGCTAACTAATGCCTTGTGGTATGCTTTCTGTTCTAGACATTTCATAGTATTTCAGTCTGGCATTAACCATCTTGATATGGGTATTTTAGGGTTAACCCTGTTAATTCCATGGCCACTGTTGTGAAGATGCTTAGCTGTGAAATTGCCCCCTCTGCTTGCTGTGGTGGATTATGTCGGCAGACTGGAAGCATTTTAAGAAATTGGTTAAGGCAAAGCAACCCTAAATTGATCCTTGATGTATCCGATGAGCATTGAGGATCTTTCTAGGTTATTTGCTATTAATCATATCTCTAGCTGTCACAGTGGTTAGCCCAGTAAGATTCTACTTTATGAACAGTTAGTAAATCTGTTTTCCTCTGTATATTTTATAATCTTATCATTGGGACAGGGTGGTGATGAATAGTTCTGCCACTACCGTAGAGGTCTTTGCTAAATGGAAATCTTGCTACTATAACTTCTGATTGATTAGGCTTTCTCTCAGTCTGTACTTTTCCTCAGAAATATTCGTTGAATATAAGTTATGTGTTAGGCACTGTACAAGTACAGAAGATCTAGTATTGAATGAGTTTTTAAATTCCCTGCCCTTGTAGAGTTTACATTCTAGCTGGGGAGATAGACAGTAAGCAAGTGAACAATTAAATATATAGTATGTCTGGTGTTGATAAGTGAAACAGAAGGGGGATAGGAAGTTGGAAAAGAGGAGTCTGTTATTCAAATAGGGTGATTGGAGAAGGACTTAATTCCCTGTGTTATGGTCATACTGACCTGAAAGTGAACTGAAGGAGGTATGGGAGCAGATGTTAGGGAAGAGTATCACTGGCAAGGGAAACGGTAAGTGCAAAGGAATGATCGGGGAACAACAAGGAAGCTGAAGGTTTAAAGGCAGCATTTCAGGGGGTAACATCAAAGAGGTCTCAAGACCCTTGTGGGCTGTTGTAAGGGTTTTTGCCTTCACTTTGACTGAGTCTGTAAGCCATTGGAAGGTTTTGAGTAGACGAGTGACACGATCTGGCTTAAATTTTAAATGCATCAATTCTGGCTACTCTTTTGAGAATAGATTCAAGAAAGGTAAGTGCAGAAGCAGAGAGAACAGTTAGGAAATTATTACAGTAATCCATGGAAGGGATAATGGTAGATTGGATCAGGGTAAAAGCAGCAGGTGGTGGTGAGAAGTAACCAGATCCTAGATGTATTTTGAAGGCTGGGCTCTTGGGATTTTCTGATATATAGAAGATGAGGGGTGTGTGTGTGTGTGTGTGTGTGTGTGTGTGTGAGAGAGAGAGAGAGAGAGAGGAAGAGAAGAGTTCTGAGGACTGAACCCTGTGTACTCCAGTGTTTAGAAGAGTCTGGAAGATGAGGAAACAGGGGGACTGAAAGGAAATGGGCTGTGAAGTAGGAGGAAATTAAGAGAACATAATAGTCTAGAATTTTATTAAAGAAAGCACTTTAATAAAATTCTGTGTGAAATAGTGCAGAAAGACATATGAAATGAGGACTGAGCATTGACATTGGTAATGGGGTTGGGCTCCTGGACGACAGGCAACTCTTTGGAGAAATTTATAATAGGAACAGAAGAATGGGAAGGTAATTGGAATGGGCTGTAGGAGTGAGAAATCATTTCTAAGTTGGGAAAAATTAAAGTATAATTGTATTCAATGAAGAATCCACAAGTAACTCAGCCTCCTGAAATCGGGACATATTGAATATTCATGAGAGGGAACAATTGATTGAGTGATATCCTTGAGTAGGTTGAAGAGAATGGGATCTAGTTGGGGATCATCCTTATGATAAAAGGAGAATGGAGACAATATATGGGTATGGGTAAGTAGGTAGGTAGATGTGTTGGGAGTATGTTGGATGTCTGATTCTCTTGTAAAACAAGAAGGAAGGTGAGAGAATGGGAGAGTGTTGGAGGTCTGGAGGGAAGATGTTAAATCGTTGTCTAGGCCCTTAGGACCTGCAACCCCACAGGCTGGCAGCATGTTCACCGTGGAGCCTGTCACAAATGTGGACTTTCAGCCCTGACCCAGCACCACTGCATCAGATTATGCCTTTTTAGAAGATCCCCAGCTGATCCGGATGCACATTCAAGTTTGAAAAGTACTGGACGAGGGAGCCGATCAGCACTATGGGCCCACTCGAGGCTGGTGGTCACTAGTTTAGAATGAGTCCAGTCATATGGTCGACTGGGCAGCTGGTGGTGAAGAGTAGGCATATTTGGATTAACAGGGTTGGAGTTTTATCAAATGATTTTGATGGAGGGAGAGAAGGGCAGGAGAATTAAGGAGATGCATAGGAAGTAATTATAATGTTGGATCATAGAGAAGGAGGAGAGAGAGGACAGGAAGGGTGCAGAGACAGTGAGAAAGTGGAAGGACCAATGCTTTATAGGCCGCATCGAGGGAGAAGAGTTGTTGGTGTTGGGCTACAGAGGGAATGAGCTGGAGTGATGTGAGGTAGCTTTGGGAGAGTGAGACACTTGACATTGACATTGTTATACTGACATTGGACATTTTTCTCTGAATCAGCTCTGGTTATGATTTTAAAGAAGAGTGTTTCTCTTCTCAAATTTTAAGAAAATGAAAATCAGCTAGAGGGCCTAAGCAAGGAAATGAATTTTATAATCTGAGTTAAATAAGCACTCATCCTTTTTGTCATTTACGTTTTTAGGAGTTATTATGAAGCCAATGATGTTACTTCAGCTATTAACATAATTGAAGAAGCTTTCTCAAAACACCAAGGCCTAGTCTCCATGGAAGATGTTAATGTAGCAGCCGAATTGTACATTTCTAACAAACAATACGACAAAGCTCTGGAGGTAGGAACACTAGTGTTTCTCTTTAGGTTTGAAACACATTTCTGTGTTCTAGAAATTCTAGGGCCTCATTTTAGTTATATATATTACTAATGTAAAGTCTGTATGGAAACATATTTCTAGATTCTGTACTAATTACATATGAAATATAAAATGTAGTTATCACATGATAAAAGCTATCATCACTGTCACAGGTGCCAGGCATATCTATACTTCAGGGTAGCAGGACTGAGCCAGACTAATCACTATAATGCAATTCTTTTTTGTTGTTGTTGTTATTCCTCACCTGAGAATATTTTTCCATTGATTTTTAGAGAGAGTAGAAGGGAGTGGGGAGGCGGGGGAGAGAAACATCAATGTGAGAGAGGCACATCGATTGGTTGCCTTCGGCATGACTCTGACCGGGGCCGGGGATCAAACCCGCAACCCAGGTATGTGCCTTTGACCAAGAATCGAACCTGCATCCCTTCCGTCTACAGGTCAGTGTTCCAACCAGCCAGGGCTATAATGCAATTCTTAATCTGTTGGGAAAAGTAGATTGGTTTGATACAGAGGAATTACATATCTTCAGTTAAGATTACTTAATGTGATATAAAAATATAAATGTGTCACAGTGGTTCCTTATTTTAAAGAGACTTAATGTTGCTTTTTATAGCCCATTTATATGTTGTAAGGAGTATTTGAATTAACTATACAAATCTTTGCACTGTGAAAAGGTTTTTCATACATACCTACCATATTATTTTTTCTTCCCCCTTCCATTCTTTTAGGTAATTATGGATTTTTCTGGAATCGTGCTAGAGAAAAGAACTACAGAAGAAGGCACTTCAGAAGAGACTAAAGGTTGTGGTTTCCTCTTCCTAGGAAAGTGTATATAAACCTCTCTTGTTCATTCATAATGTGGCAATTTAAAATTGATAGTTATTGTTTTCATAGCAAGTTTTCCCAAGAAGCATTTTTTCCTAAGAGGAATCACATCTTTTTCTTGTGATTATTCAGTTACAAGTAATCTTTTAAAAATTGTGTTCAGTCTCTTTTATTTCTCAATACGTCCATTTGAACATGGCTTTTCTTACTGACCCAGGGTCTCTTTAGTGCTACACGAAGGAAGAATGGATTACTGAACAGCTTATCAAAGCAATTTATTAATACTTTTCAAAAAGGACTTAAAATGCTCTCTACTAGTTTACACTTAAGCATTGAAAAGAATTCTACTTCATTCTTGAGCACAGTATTAGTTTATCCCTTTCTGGGCCTCTTTGTAGTGAAGACTAAAAGAGGCTTTTGAATTCAGGAAGGAAAAAGAGAGTTCATATATCCTTGTTTGTCATTTTTGTCTTTCTAGTTTTTTGTAGTTTTGATAGAAGGTGTGGGAGTTTATGTAGGTTTTAGATGTTAGGGAAAAAATATGAAGGGTAATTGCTACCAAAGGACAGGCTGAAGGAGGCTTAAGTACCTAGTACTAGAGTTGGCCAAATTTAGAATTGACTATGGAATCATTTGCTTTGAATTAAGTACATAAGATCTTACATAGAAGATAGTTTGGTTCTTTGCCCCACATTCTAAACTTGCGTATAAGACGTCTTTTTGTCTAATTCACAGCTGATGAGACTGTTACCTGCACTATACCTGATGGTGTGCCAATAGATATCACGGTAAAGTTGATGGTCTGCCTTGTTCATCTCAACATCCTCGAGCCACTTAATGTAAGTAACATTAAGGTCTGTACTTGAGATACTTCAGATCAAATTCACAATGTTTTCTTTAAATGACAAGTAATTTTAAGTTCACCCTAAATTTCACATTTCTTAATAACCCATGAAGTCATCATAAGCATCTTTGTGGGCTGTCTTATAAAAACTAAGAGTGTTTTGGAACTGGGCTTATAATACTTTGTTTTTCTTTTAAAATTAGAACAATATAGAGATCAGAATTTGAGATTGGGCCTTTTATATAATTGGTAATTTCTGACAGCTGTTGTCTTTGTTGACTTTGCACTAAGTATTTCATTAAATTTTTAAAAAATGGGTGTTTACTTTGCAGGCTTTAGGATAGGTGTTGAGTAAAATATACAGATCCCTGCCCACATGGATCTTTCGTCCTAATGGGATTAGATAGATGATAAACAAAATAAATATGTAAAATATAGGATGTTAGTTGGTGATGTTCTGGAGAAAAATCAGACCGGGAAGAAAATAAGGACTATTGGGGATGGGAAGAGTTGCAGTTTTAAATAGGGGGTCAGGAAAAGCATCCCTGAAAAGGTGACATTTGAATGATGATTTGAAGGAAGTGAGCCATGCTGATATGTGAGGGGATAGCTTTCCAGAAACACAGCAAGCGGAGACCCTGCGGCACGGGTGTGTTTGACTTGCTAGAGGAACAAGATCAGTGTTGTCTTAGCGGCTCCCGTGCCGGCCTCATAACAGGCCTGTGGTGAATTGAGTGAATAATAGCAGTATGCGTTCTTTTTAATAGAGATACAAAGTGAATAGAAACATGATTATTTGAAGTTGTTTTTATTAAGCCTTGCTCTTTCGGCTTGCCCCAGATAACTGATGTGGATGTTAAAAGGAGAAGTAGACATAGATGTGCACGTTTGTAATGAAGGTTTGACTTCAGGCTTTCCTTTTGCGGTCCAGCCTCTCCTGACAACACTGGTGGAACAGAATCCTGAAGATATGGGAGACCTCTATCTAGATGTGGCTGAAGCTTTCCTGGATGTGGGTGAATACAGTTCCGCGCTTCCTCTCCTTAGCGCACTGGTCTGCTCTGAAAGATACAACCTCGCGGTCGTTTGGCTTCGGCACGCAGGTGATACTTTCTGGGGGAGGGAGAAGTTTAATTACATAAGTAGACAAGAGCTTACTTTCCCAAGGTAGTAGTAATTGTTATAAAATATTAATGTCTTAGTGAAAGTATTTCTGGTTTCAGGGCAGTTTTTTGAAAATTAGTATTTTAAATGGTCTTGGTTCATCACTAAATGACCCCCCTCACTAATGCTTTGGAGGAATGATTCATTTAATGGTACCAGAGTGAAGTAGGACTAACATGTCCCTGTTAAAAATACCATAAATACCTGTCTTATACCTGTCTTTTACCTGTCGTAATAATATTCTCTGGTTTCTTGTAATAGGTTGTCAAACTTGGGGTACAGCCTAATTTTTGAAGAACTTTTACAGATTTATATTTAATATGTTATTTTTCAATGTTCTTTGAGCCAAAAATATACTCAAGATTGGGTTTTGTCTGTCATTTTATTTCTCTGGACCGCAGGCCGGTGCTCTAACCGCTGAGCCAAACCGGCCAGGGCTGTCTGTCATTTTATTTCTAAGTCTGCAGTAATCTGAATAAATTTTATATCTAAGTCCACGCTAATCAGAAATAAATCATTTAGAGTAGAAAAAATAGCTTTAAGAAATACAACTAATCTCAAAGAAACATGAAAGCCAAAAATATTCTAATAGGATTTCCTATCGAATCAACATAAAAGATGCATTAAAATTTGAATAGTCTTATTTAAAATATCACGTGATGGCAGAAAGTTCTAATAGTTCTTAAAATAGTACACAGCGATCACCCTGGCCGATTTGGCTCAGTGGTTAGAGCATCAGCCTGCAGACCAAGGAGTCGTGGGTTCGATTCTGACCAAGGGCATGTACCTCAGTTGTGGTTCGGTCCTCAGCCCTGGTCGGGGTTGTGCGGGAGGCAGTCGATGTGTCTCTCTCACGTCGATGTTTCTCTCTCTCCCCCGCCCCCCGCCCCTCTTTCCCACTCTATCTGAAGATAAATGGAAAAAAAATATCCTCGGGTGAGAGTTAAAAAAAAAAAAAATAGTACACAGTGACAGAAAGTTCTCTATAACTAGAGAAGCATTGATTGACATTTGAGATATTTTGAGACATATCACAGATACGAAATAGCAGAGAACACTTAATAATTAAAATAGCTCACTGAGGAAATGTGAGCACAGATGTAACATGCCATCATAAAGCTATATTCTCTGTAGTATTTGAATTTTAAAGACATGAGCAGAGAGTTGGAATTTGTAGTGCCTTCATGAGGCCGTAATATTGAACCTGCTCCTGTTACTAGTAGATATTTTACAAATCCTATTTAATTACGATCATGATACTGATAAATGCTGTTTCCGTTTTGAGCCTGTGTAGCTTGAGATGAGTGGAAGATAAAATCTCAGAATCATCTAAAAATCATAAAGAAATTTGGGCTCACTATATAAGAAAGATCATTACAGTAATTAAATGCTTATAGCATAATAACAAAATAGCTTTAAAAGTGAAAAATAAAAAATTAGCCTGGCTGGTGTGGCTCAGTGGATTGAGCGTTGTCCCATGGACCAAGAGGTCCCAGTTCAATTCCCAGTCAGGGCACATGCCAGGGTTGCTGGCTCTGTCCCCAGTGGGAGACATGCAGGTGGCAGCCAATCGATGTTTCTGTCTCTCTCTCTTCCTTCTTCTCTCTCTAAAAAATCAATAAAAGCATATTTAAAAAATGAATAAATAAATAAATATGAGAAATGCTATTGTGATGATCCATCCATAGTAAGTAGTCTTCCTTTATTATCAAAGTTTAACCTAAAGTTGATAGGAGGGATTTGAGAAATTTGAGATTTGATAAAGTAGTTGTTTTAGGATATAATTGCAGTATAAAAGAGAAACGATGAAAAGGGCCTGGATTAGTGTTGTGGCTTGTAGGGTGGAGAGAAGAAATGCTTACTGGGGTTATTTTTCAAGTTTAAATGATAGAACTTAATGATTGATTGGCATAAAGTGTGAGGAGTAGGGCCCAGTAAACTCACTTCTGAGAACTTGTCCCAAGGAAATAATTGAGTGAGGTGAGGGATTGGGGATCACAAAACTCAGGAGCCTGGCAGGTAACAACCATGAGTAAAGTGGGCAAGTGAGAGGACTGGGGAAGGCAGAACTGGACAGTCCTGTTTGGAGGGTGCCGCTGTTTCTTGGCATGTGCTGGAGTGCCATGTGGGAATTGGGGAACCCACTGTTATCAAGTCCAGATTTTTCAAAAGAATCCAGTAACTTGGATTTCATAAAAATCCTAATTTTAAAAAGTGTAGACAGTTTATTGTTTTTCAGCAGCTCTATGGCCAAACAAAACACATCAGTCAGTTAAATTGGTCTGCCAATTTGTGAACTCTGGCTTATATACATGAAGATGTTTACTGCAGTGTTATTTATTAGAGGAAAAATGTGGAAATAACCTAAATGTCAAAAAGTATGTTTAAATCTTTTTAATTGAATATTATAATCATTCAAAATGCTGATGAAGGCACGGGAAAATGTTGAAAGCATAATGCTAAGGGAATAAAGCAGAACCCCAAAGTATATGTATGTGTTGATTATATTCGTGTAGAAATTTGAATTTAGTTAGGGAATCCGATGGATTGATCAATCAATAGATAGAAATTAGAACCAACAGTTGTTTTGAAGTACTAGAAATATTCATACTTTTTTTTGTTACAATTCTTTTGACATTGCTATACTGTTTCTTTAAAAATGGAGAAATAATTTTGGCAAGTTTACCAATCTGGTTCATATTTAAATGTTATTTTAACATCTTAGAATGCCTAAAGGCCTTAGGCTATATGGAGCGAGCTGCTGAAAGCTATGGCAAGGTGGTTGATCTGGCCCCTCTCCATTTGGACGCAAGAATCTCGCTTTCCACCCTGCAGCAGCAGCTGGGCCGTCCCGAGAAAGCTCTGGAAGCTCTGGAACCAATGTATGACCCAGATACTTTAGCACAAGATGCAAACGCTGCACAGCAGGTAGGCATGGGAAGTAGAAGGAAGTTTTTCTTGGTGGATTATAGTTTAGAACCTTCTCTTAAGTTAAGGATGTCTCTATAGCTTATACCAAAAGTTTTATTTCAGTGTATTAAATTCAGTGTATTTGAAAAATGATTTTAGTCTTAAGTTTCACTCATTAGACATTATAAATTACAGTTTCTAAAAGATTGGATCTTAATTATAGTGAAAGATCATAAAGCAAATGTTCTTAAGCTTTGGTTTTTAAGATAAAACAACTTACAGCAAAGGACTCTTGTCACAATGATTATCATGTGCTTATTTATTTAGGAGCTGAAGTTACTGCTTCATCGTTCTACTCTACTGTTTTCACAAGGCAAAATGTATGGTTATGTGGACACCCTGCTTACCATGTTAGCCATGCTTTTTAAGGTGAGTAAGATCTTGATAATAGCCTTGCTGACTTTTTAAATGGTTAGAATTTGATTTAATAAAGATTATAGCTATTTTATAACTCTTTCACTCTATTAAACTCCAACTTTTAAAAGTGGAAGTCAAATAGAGACAAAAGAGCTAGAGCTTATGTAATTGAAAGTCTGCATGAAAGTATAAACTTGACTGTAGATTGAGTGGGAAAAAAGCTTTGCTAGTCCATGTTTAGATAAGTGTGAACCACAGTATTACCAGTTACTGGCCCTGTGGACACTAGGTGCCAACACTGTTCACTTTGCAGAAACGTTTCCCAGGTTATGACATCTTTTCTGGGTCTAGCTTTGTTTGCAGGGAGGTGGTTATGTGGGTGTTTATATATGCTATGACATTGATGTGAATTGCCTTCTTTGTGAGTAACATGGCCCAAATTCTTTGGTAAGAAAAAATGTCTATTCAGTCTCTTTTAGGTGTTTATATACACAGTAATTCCGTCTCATTTTTCCTTACTTAAGAATCTTTCAGGGACTCCTATGGTACTTGTGGCCCATAGATTTTCTTTTAAAAAATGTTATGCCTAAAAAAATACCAAATTATTTTTAATTCAGGTAGCAATGAATAGAGCCCAAGTCTGTTTGATATCCAGTTCCAAATCTGGAGAGAGGCATCTCTACCTTATTAAAGTGTCAAGAGACAAAATATCAGACAACAATGACCAAGAGACAGCAAATTGTGATACAAAAGGTAATTATTTTTCATTTGCTTTATTGCATAAAACTTGGCTGAGTTGAAAATACTCAGTAACACCTAACAGTAGTAATCTAATTGAAAATGTACCCTTTTCAAGTAAAATGAAATTTTCTAATTGAAATCCTTCAAGTATAATAAACTTATTTGGTGTTTAAAGAAAAAGAAAGGCCATATGTAAATAATTTTTAAAATTCAAAGGAAAACCTCTGCTTAGTTTTTCTGTAAAAGGAAGTAAACAAAACTTATAATTTTGACTTTAAGAAGAAAATATACCTCATTTTAAGAAATTTGTGAAGATTAGATGACAGTGAAGATGATTGTTTGTCCAGTCACTTCAGTTATATATATCCCCTTCTGTGTTAAATTCATTTTTTTACAAATGTAGCAATAGTCATAGAGTCTCTGAAAATAAGTTGCTCTGACCCAGTCTCAAATAGTACAACTTTAAAAGGCATCTATTTTTAGCTGGAAGAGCATCAAATATGCTTAGGTGAGGTTATTACTTAGAGAACTTCGGAAAAGACCTAGGCTATAAACTGGAGGTATCTGGAAGAAAATTATTTCACTGTTAATTAATACAACAGACATCTGTTAAATCATTGTTAGCATGGCAGCGTGCAACAGGCAGGGTTTTAGAATCAGGAGAGCTGCATCTCTTAGCACGATATAAGGATATAAAACAGGCAGGGTGCTGCGTGGGAGGAGAGTCCTGCGTCTCCCCGGTTCATTGACTCATGGATTCGGACTATGTTTCACTTAGTTATATTTTTCTCTATATCTGATCCTGCTTATTTTTTCTTTCAGTATTTCCTCATTTCAGGCCCATTGTTGATTTTTCTTAGGCTCATAGGTTTTTGTTGTTTTGCTTTGTTAGTTGATTTTATTATGGTGGTGATTACATTCCACTGGTACACACGGATAGGATGAGCTAGGCCTCTTTATGTCACATACATCTTTGTTCTCTGTGTTTCTTCACTCACCATTTTTCAGAGACATTTTCTAATGTTCTATTCTCTGTAGCTACTTCAAGCACCTGTAATATTCCATTGGCTAGCAGTGCCATCATTCCCTCATTATTTTTTGATGTGTGGTTGCTTCTGATAATTTTCTTTTATAAATAATACTGTAATGAGCACCTTCTTATCTATAGATTTATCCATATTTTTGACTAGTTGTTTAGGATAGATTTCCAGAATGAGAATTACTAGGTTAAAGACTAAAAAAATTTTATGGCTTTTGATACTTCTTAAAGCTTATAAAAGGAAGGAGTCTTACAGACAAGGAGTGATAGTGGTTGAAGAAAAAGAGAAATTTTGAGGCAAAAAAAAGAAAAGAAAATTGAGACAACAAAAAGGTCAAGGACAACCTGAATCTCAAAATATAAATGTGAAGTCCTTTGCTGAGCAAACATTTGAATGCCTGCATGTGCAGAATTTGACCTCAGTCATGGAAAGCACACTCATCCTGCCTGGAGGACCAGATATCCTAACTAGCATTGAGAAACACAGATGAGCTAGCTGCACTTTGAGGGAATAAATCAGAAATGCGAACTACCTGAGATTGCAGATTTTTAGGCAGGCAGAGCAGAAGGCGGGGTGGTGTTGAAGGAGTGTCGGAAGAGTGTTGGCAAGAATTTAGGCCCACTGGATCATGGTTATTAAATTCAACCTTAAAATTAATCATGTGGATTTTCTTTTTCTAATACTGCTATTTCTGGAAATACGGTATCCTAACTGATTTCCATTGGTCTCATTTTAGCAATATTTGCTGTACTCACGAGTGTCATGACAAAAGATGAGTGGTGGAACCTTCTGTTGAAGGCTATATACTCCTTATGTGACCTGTCCCGATTTCAGGAGGCTGAGTTACTTGTGGATTCTTCATTGGAATATTGTCCATTTTATGATGACAGACAAAAACGCAAAGAACTAGAATACTTTGGTCTCTCTGCTGCAATTCTGGACAAAAATTTCAGAAAGGCATACAACTATATCAGGTGACTTTCCAATAACTTATTCACTTTCAGTTAGTCTCTCATGATCAAGAATTAATAGCTATTTTATTTTAGCTCTCCTGTTGCTTACTAGTTCATTCAGTTCATCGGTGAGTCTCAGGCAATATGAGAGCATGCACTTGCATATACTTAACCTCTTGTGCCTCAGTCTTCCAGTTACAAAATGAGCATCATAATACTACCACTTCATAGGGTTACTGTGAGGGTTAAATGAGTTACACAGAGAGAGCTTTTAACAATGCCTGGCACACATCATTATTATTATTCAGTGTTCATTGTACTGCAGCTGTGTGGGAATGGAGATAAAAAGTGAAGCTTAAGTCACTTCGTTCTGTGGTTTGGTTTAAAAGTTTTTGTTAAGCCCTGGCCGGTTTGGCTCAGCGGTTAGAGCGTCGGCCTGCGGTCCAGAGAGACCCGGGTTCGGTTCCCGCTAAGGGCGCGTACCTCGGTTGCAGTTTGTCCCCGGCCCCTGGTGGGTCGTGCGGGAGGCAGCCACTCGATGTGTCCCTTTCACGTCGATGTTTCTCTCTCTCTCTCTTCCTCTCTCTCCCTCCTACTCTATCTGAACAAAAAGTGGAAAAAAATGTCCTCGGGTGAGGATAAAAAAAAAAAAAAAAAGTTTTTGTTAAAAAGCAGAAATAAGATGTAGAAATGCTAACTTAAGCAGCATTTTATTGGAAAAATCTTTCAGTGTGTAAAAGGTTTTGCTTAAATAAATTGCAACAATCTGCCCCTTTGGGGGAATGGTACATTTTAGAGTTGGTGGGACATCACTAAAGGGTTTAATTCTTAAAAATCAGGAAGATTTTCTTTTCACATTATTATCATTATTATTTTTTAAATCCTCACCCGAGGATATTTTTCCATTTCTCTTCTGATAGAGTGGGAGGGAGGGAGGGAGGGAGAGAGAAACATTGATATGAGAGACACATCGGTTGGCCGCCTCCCACATGACCCCGACCAGGGCCGGGGACTGAACCGCAACTGAGGTACGAGCCCTTGACTGGAATCGAACCCGAGACTCTTTGGTCTGAGGGCCTACACTCTAACCGCTGAGCCAAACCGGCCAGAGCTCACATTATTTTTCACCCTCACCTTCTTCCTTTAATTTTAGGATAATGGTAATGGAAAATGTCAATAAACCCCACCTCTGGAACATGTTCAATCAAGTTACCATGCACTCTCAAGACGTACGACATCATCGCTTCTGTCTCCGCTTAATGCTGAAAAACCCAGATAATCATGCCCTCTGTGTCTTAAATGGACACAATGCATTCGTATCTGGTAGTTTTAAGCATGCTCTTGGTAAGTGTCCTGGCACATGACTTTGTCAAGTATGGACAGATGGTGATTGAGAGCCTGGCCTCTGGAGTGGAGATGCCTGGGTTCAAACAGCAGTTCCAGCTGCAAATTATCCTCCCTCCCTCTGCTACAGTTTATTTCTGAAATGGAGACAATAATTGGATCTGTCTTGTAGATTACTGTGAAAATTAAATGAGTTAATATAAAGTACTTAAAACAGTGCCTGAGACATATAGTAAGTGATTATAAGTGTCAGCAATAATGGTAATAATTAATGTTTCCTTCTTTTATGAAGCTTTGATTTCAAATGAAGTTTTTTCATTTAAAGGTCAACCATTCTCTCTATGTAGGCTTATTTGTTTTTAAAATAATTTTCATTAATTATGAATGTTTTGCTACCTGATTTTAATTTGCTGTAGTACAAAAAAGGATTTAAGATTTGCTGATAGTTTTATCCTTTGGGAGAAGAGTCTTTATATCAAGATTTATTTACATAGTACTTACTAATGCTAATTAAACTCAGGGAAAATTCATTAATCATGTATAACAAAGTTCTGTAGTAAGGAATCAGAAGAAAACAAGTAGAAAAATACCTAACCAAATGTTTAAAATTAAAATGGGACATGTATCTCCTGCTGCCTAAAAGCTAGTGTTGCCAGGTGCACTTCTGAATTAACTGTGATTTTGCCATTTTAATACTTTCATGTTCCTTTGTGTATGGCTGGTGTTTTTATAATTGTTCAGCCAGTGACCTTGAGCATCAAATGTTAAAACTCTCTTCCACTGTTTGTGCTTTTTGGAATTGTTAGTGTAATATTAAGAAAATATAAAATAGACATTAATTTTATTTTTCTAAATTTAGAAACTTACCAAAGGTAAAAATGAAAGTCCAAAAGGCAATCTGCCATCTGTGCTGCTAAAGAGATTTTATGGTGCCATTTTTTCTGGAGTAGAAGCCAGAGGAATAGAAGTTTTTATCTATATATGTGATAAATTAAGTATCATCCTGTTTTAAGAAAATTTTGTGTAAATTTCCCCATCTTGTATCAGTAAGCTTTTGACATGAGATGATTGTATATGTAGAATACATGGAATTCACAAAAACCCAAAATTTTTTTATTATTTAATACATTTAGCTTTTCTGAGGAAAAACAAAGTAGTTACATTTAGAAAAACAACACCCGTTATCTAAAAACAAAACAAAATTATTTTTCCTTTTTTCACCTCCATTATCCATTACATTTGATTTTTTAAAGCAGATCAATTAATTTTACAAAAAAAAAAAATCATCAAAAGACAAATTCCTCTGTTGCTTTTTAAATAGATTTAAGATCATAAGGTAGGTTTATGATCACAATTAATAAATTGCTTATTTTGGAAGTATTACTCTACATGAAAATGTCTAGTTGTACCTAAAAGGTTATTTTTAGTTACTCATGTTTAATTTTGTTACATGTTATACATTATTTTAAAATTGAAATTGGTATCTGGTTGATATGTACACTTTCAGTTTGTTAACTATCGTTAATGTTTGTTTAGCCTAAAATGTATTAGAGTGAGTGTTGAAGAAATAAGGAACTGCGTTCTCGTCACACCACCTGATGTCACTGCTCCTCTTTCAGGCCAGTATGTGCAAGCCTTCCGCACCTATCCCCACGATCCTCTCTACAGCCTCTGCATAGGCCTAACCTTTATTCACATGGCGTCTCAGAAGTACGTGATACGGAGGCATGCTCTGATTGTGCAGGTAATTAATTTGAATTTCTTATTACATGATTGTATAGTCTTTACAACGGTAAGTACTTAATGTGATTGCTATCCTGCTTCAAAAGTGATCGCCTGCTTATGCCCTGGCCAGGTGGCTTAGTTGGTTGGAGCGTCGTCCTTTGTCCTACTAAAAAAAACTGATTTCATATTTTTTACTATCTTTCTACCTTTATATACATACTACAAGAGTAAAATCTTTCATGTTTTCTTCCTTCTACCTTTATTTAATATTATATAGACAGTGTATACCTGGGCCCTTTTGTGAGTGATATGATAAAAATGTTTGAAAGGTAACATAGTTAATGTAAAAAGAACTCATTTCTCTTTTCTATTTCAATGTTTTTGTCTTTTTTTGGTAGTTCTTTATATTTGATGATTAATAGTCTACGAAATAAAGTGGATGCCCACGTTACCTAGTTTTTACATTTTTTTCTTTATTGATTTTAGAAAGAAAGGATGTAAGAGGGAGAGAGAGATAGAAACACCGATGAGAGAGAACATCGATTGGCTGCCTCCTGCGTGCCCCCCACTGGGGATCTGGCCCACATCCTGGGCATGTGCCTTGACTGGAAATCGAACCGGCGACCTCTTGGTGCATGGTTCGATGCTCAACCACTGAGCCACACTGGCGGGCTTAAATCACTAAATATTTAAATAGGCTTTCAGTTAGCTGTCAAGGAGATTATCCTCCTAAACTTGTTAAAATTTTCTTAAAATGCAGGAGGGATTTTTTATTGTATCAGAAGACCTATAAATTCATTGCATTGCAGTGATTCATCTGGTATTACTGTTTCTTTCTCAGATTTTTATCTTTAGATTTGTCATTTTAAAATAGGAAGATTTGACATTTCTCTGAGATTAATAGTTTGTCTTCTGTTACCTAACAGAGGATCATGATTTTTAGTGGAGTAGAGGTTGTATTCATATGGGTTCTTTCATTATGCAGAAGTGTGATTTGTTTATTGAACATAACTAATTTTGTCCCTAAAATGTGTTAATTCTTAAAAAATGTATTCATTTTTATTATTTATTTACATATGAAAGAACATTTGCAACCATTTATTATATAGCAGATTACTCAGGGAACAATTACATTTTAAACTCTATCCTCACAAATTAGCTGATTTGCTCTTAATTCTCAGTGATATATTTATTTAATTACTTCGCAGGACACTTGCACTTTGGCAGTGTGTAACTTTCTGTGGATGACAGAAGTTGCAGCTGCATTAAAGAGGGGAGTGAGTGTGGGAAGAGGCAGAAGAGCTAGCTGTTCTTTGGATGCTGTGCCCACTAGGAGCCTGCATTATTACAACTGTGCTCTGAAATAATTGCTTTCCCCATAAAGCCTTTGAGTCAGAAGCTTTGAGAGAAAAATGAAATAACACCCGAGCTTTTTGGGTTAAGAGGTTATTATGGTACTGAGAAGTAATTTTTAAAAAGTATCATTTACTGCCCTGTCCAGTTGGCTCAGCGGTAGAGCGTCGGCCCGCGGACCAAAGAGTCGCGGGTTCGATTCCAGTCAAGAGCACGTATCTCAGTTGCGGTTCGTCCCCAGCCCTGGTGGGGGTCGTGTGGGAGGCAGCCAGTCAATGTGTCTCTTTCTCTCTCTCTCTCTTCCTCCCTCCCTCCCTCCCTCCCACTCTATCGGAAGATAAATGAAAAAATATCCTCGGGTGAGAATTAAAAATATTAATAAATAAATAAATAAAAAGTATCATTTACTGAGAAGCGTTAGGTGCACTCAAGTGAGTTTGCTTCTGAGGATAAACCTTTCTAAATTATCATTATAAGGGCTCAGATTTTGTATTTTGCTCAAGATTTTAGACATGTATTTCAGATAAAAAAGTTTAAAAGTTTACGGACCTGTAATGCCACAACAGCCAGTTTGAAGCCATAAAAAATATATCCTGTTTTTTTGTTTGTTTGTTTTTCTCACCCAAGGATATTTTTCCATTTATCTTCAGATAGAGTGTGAGGGAGGGAGGGAGGAAGGGAGAGAGAGAGAGAAAGAAAGAAATATCGATGTGAGAGAGACACATCGACTGGTTGCCTCCCACATGACCCCGACCAGGGCCAGGGCCCAAACCACAACTGAGGTACGTGCCCTTGACCGGAATCGAACCTGAGACTCTTCGGTCCATGGGCCGGTGCTCTAATCGCTGAGCCAAACCGGCCAGGACTATCCTGTGTTTTTATAGACCATGGATCTTTGACAGCTAGTTGTAACATTTGGCTTTGTTTTCGATGACTATTTCTATCTTTATCTTTAAAAAACATCTTTCTTTTACCCCTTCACAAGTACTCCTGACTACACTGGGATATGATACTATAATACAGACCTATGTTCTTTATGGGTGCAACTGTGTATCTTTTTTTAAATATTTGTATTCCCAGCACCTGGTACATATAGTGGTTCATACTGTCAAATGAGTGAAATACTGAATTACTTGTCTCTTTCTTTTTGGTAGGGCTTTTCCTTTCTCAATCGATACCTCAGTCTGCGTGGGCCTTGCCAGGAATCATTCTACAACTTGGGCCGTGGCCTTCACCAGCTGGGGCTGAGTCATCTCGCAATCCACTATTACCAGAAAGCCCTGGAGCTCCCTCCACTCGTGGTAGAGGTATTGTATGATTTATTTACCTCAAAAACTGAGGAGTCATTTCATTTCACGTGTAGATAAATGAAGGTAGCTCAGATTTGTGGTGCCAACAGTGAAATACGTTTTAGCTTACTTGTTAAAATGTATTTTTCCCTTATTGAATCCATTTATGTAATTATGTTCAGCAACAAGTCAATCTTTGACATCCTGGTTTTATTCTTGATCAGCAACCACGTGGACATATATGACTTGTGATTATGACCATTTTACTTATCCTAAGATAGGTATGAGCTGGTAGACATGAAGTCCACCAGCTCATTGTTCATTTTCATTTTCAAGTTCAAGTGTCACTAGCATATTTTTCATTGTTGTTGTTGTTAATCCTCACCTGAGGATATTTTTCCATTTATTTTTTTAAAGAGTGGAAGGGAGCGAGAGAAACGGAGAGAAAAACATTGATGTGAGAGAGAGACATCAATTGGTTGCCTCCTGAACAACCCTGACCAGGACCGGGGTTCAAACCTGCAACCCAGGTGCGCACCGCCGACCAGGAATTGAACCTGAGACCCTTCCCGAGACCTCGGGCCGACACTCTGACCACTGAGTCAAAGCAGCCAGGGAGCATGTTTCTTTCTAAAGATGAAAGACCAGTATTTTTTTTTTTTTATCCTCACCCGAGGACATTTTTTCATTTTTTGTTCAGATAGAGTGGGAGGGAGAGAGATGAAGGAAGAGAGAGGAAGAGAGAGAGAGAGAGAAACATTGACGCGAAAGGGACACATCGAGTGGCTGCCACCCGCACGACCAACCAGGGCCGGGGACAAACTGCAACCGAGGTAAATGCCCTCAGCGGGAACCGAACCCGGGTCTCTCTGAACCGCAGGCTGACGCTCTAACCACTGAGCCAAACCGGCCAGGGTGAAAGACCAGTATTAATGTAGTGTTTTAAAAGATAATGTAGTGTAGGATAACGTGTTGCCAGTACTATGATAATTTGTGTTTAAAGTCTATTTTTACTTTAATTTCTGAAGAAAAGTATATTTTTTATAGTTAATTTTTTAAAATTACACTCATAATCCCTGCATTCCTTCACAACTGTTTTCTATTACATTTGTTCAACTTCAGTTATGCTAATGAAATATATACACTTTGGTGTTCTTTATTGCATAAATACCTTTAAGTGTTGCTCCTTAAACTTTATAATTATCATTTTTCATTGTTGCAAATGTTTTTTCAGTTAAATCTAAAATTTTGTATTGGGGAAAATTAGAAACATAGATCCACTTCATCAGGTTCATTGCTTTGTTATTTTTTTTATTGAGTTTATCGGGGTGATTTTGGTTAATACAATTACGTAGGTTTCAGTGGTATAGTTCTATAGTACGTCATCTGTTTATTGTACTGTGTGTTCACCACCCCAAGTCAAGTCTCCTTCTATCACCATATATACCCCCTTCACCCCTGCTCTCTCCCTCCCACCCCCCTTTCCCTCTAGTAATCACCATTTGTTGTCTTTGTCTATGAGTTATTTTTTTTCTTACTTAATCCCTTCACCTTTTTCACCCAGTCCCCAGTAGCCCTCCCCTCTGACAGCTATCAATCCATCCTCTGTATCTGTGTGTCTGTTTCTGTTTTGTTTGTTAGTTAATTTTGTTCATTAGATTCCACGTATAAGTGAAATCATGTGGTACTTGTCTTTCTCTGACTAGCTTAATTCACTTAGCATAATACTCTCCAGGTGCAAAAGGTAAGATTTCTTTCTTTTTTATGGCCAAGTAGTATTCCATTATGTAACTATGTCACAGCTTTTTTATCCACTCATCTACTCGTGGCACTTGGGCTGCTTCCAAATCTTGGCTATTGTAAATAACGCTGCAGTGAATATAGGGGTATATATATTCTTTTGAATCAGTGTTTTAGGTTTCTTTGGCTATAGTCCTGGAAGTGGAATCACTGAGTCATAAGGCAGTTCCATTTTTAAAATTTTTTTTTTATCCTCACCCGAGGACATTTTTCCATTTTTTGTTCAGATAGAGTGGGAGGGAGAGAGAGGAAGAGAGAGAGAGAGAGAAACATCAACGTGAAAGGGACACATCGAGTGGCTGCCTCCCGCACGACCAACCAGGGTCGGGGACAAATTGCAACCGAGGTACGTGCCCCTAGTGGGAACCAAACCCGGGTCTCTCTGGACCGCAGGCTGATGCTCTAACCGCTGAGCCAAACCTGGCCAGGGCTAAGGCAGTTCCATATTTAATTTTTTGAGGAAAATTCATACCGTTTTCCACGGTAGCTGCACCAGTCTGCATTCCCACCAACAATGCACGAGGGTTCCCTTTTTTCCACATCCTCATCAACACTTGTTGTTTGATTTTTTGATGATAACTATTCTGACAAGTGTGAGGTGATACCTCATTGTGGTTTTAATTTGCATTTCTCTGATGATTAGTGATGAGCGTCTATTCATATGTCTATTGGCCATCTGTATGTCCTCTTTGGAGAAGTGTCTGTTTAGGTCCTTTGCCCATTTCTTAATTGGATTGTTTTTTTGGTGTTGAGTTTTATAAGTTCTTCATAAATTTTGTATATTAACCACTTATCAGATGTATCATTGGCAAATGTGTTCTCCCATTCAGTGGGCTGTCTTTTCATTTTTTTGATGGTTTCCTTTGCTGTGCAAAATCTTTTTAGTTTGATGTAGACCCATTTATTTATGTTTTCCTTGCCAAGGTGATATATCAGAAAAAAATATTGCTATGAGAAATGTTTGAGATTTTATTGCCCATGTTTTCTTCTAGGATTTTTATGGTTTTGAGTCTAACATTTAAGTCCTTAATCCATTTTGAGTTTATTCTTGTGTACAGTGTCAGAAGGTATTCTAATTTCATTTTTTTTTGCACATATCTGTCCAATTTTCACAACACCATTTATTGAGTAGACTGTCTTTACCCCATTGTATGTTCTTGCCTTCTTTGTCAAATATTAATTGACCTAAGGGCATGGGTTTATTTCTGGGCTGTCTATTCTGTTTCATTTATCTATATTCTGTTTTTATGCCAGTACCAGGCCGTTTTTGTTTTGTTTTTTTGTACGTGCCCGCAAGATTTCTGTGGCTATTTGGGGTCTTTTTTGGTTTCATATAAATTTTTGTAATATTTGTTCTAGTTCTGTGAAATAGACTATTCATATCTTGTTAGGAATTGAGTTGAATCTATAGATTGCTTAGGGCAGTTTGGAGCCCAGAGGGTGGGGCTAGTAGATCTACTGTGAGAAGAGGCACCAGTCAGGGTCACAGGAAAGTGAGGGCAATGGCCCCCACCTCAAAGCCACACGACTCAGTCACTGACACACTCTGAGTCTGCCCAGACTCTATATCCAGGTCCAGGCACATGACTCCTTAGCAGGGTGAGGCGACAAGGCGTCCTGAGGGTGGGGCTGTTGCATTCCCCCAGGCTGACGCTGCACAGAGGGGAGGGTTCCACCCAAGAAAGATGATGTCTGCATTGAGGTGGAGAGACTCAGCACAGGAGGTCCCAGCGCTGTCCCCTCGGCTCTCTCCCAAGGGCCACAAACCCCAGACTCTCCTCCTACAACTCTAGTATGCTCCATTCTCCCAGCACGGGAGCCCAGGGTTCGTGGCTGTGAATGAGATTTCATGCACTGGCCCTCTAAGAGGGCATCTGTGTCTCTAGCAGACTCCTGTCTCTCCCTGGTGGACAGAATCCCTGCTGGTTTTCACAGCCAGATGTTATGTGGGCTCCTCTTCTCAGCTCTCGTGCTCTGGGCTTGGGATCCTGGTGTGAGGTTGAAACCCACGCTCCTCAGGGGTAACCTTTGCAGCTGAGATATCCCTCCAGAATCTCAGCCATCACCCGTGGGAGTGGGGCTAGCTCTTTTCGCCTGTCCACACTTCCTACCAGTCTCGATGTAGCTTCTTCTGTAAATCCTTGGTTATAAGACTTCTGTTCAGCTTGTCTTCAGTTGGTTGTTCAGGTTGATTGATCTGTAATTTAGTTGTAATTCCAGTTTGGTCCTGGGAAGAGGTGAGTGTAGCTTCCATCTACTCTGCCACCATCTGAGATCACTTTGCTATTTAAGTAAAAAATAATAGTAAGATAATAACACCCCTCTGGTCATCATAATCAATTTGGTGTGTACCCTCCTAGACCTATTCTTTTTCTTCTTCAAAAAAAAGTGTTTATTTTAGACCTATTTTCCCAAGCTCTCCGGAACAAAATGTTATTCACATTAATACAGGGGTGTTTTTGAAGAACGTAAGTAGTTTGCCCTACGGGGCACCAGGAAATACTAGACATGGCGTGTACTCGGGCCTATGGGGTGTGGGAAGGAGGTGGCCTGGAAGCAGAAGTCCCTCCCTGCAGGCTCCCAGCGGTGACTTGGGAGTTATCCTTGTAGACCTGTTCTCTGTATGCCTGTCTATTACACAGTGCAGGTATTTTTCCTTGCATCTGGTCTTTTGTGTTAATAATTTATTTATTTTTGTACATGCAGAAGTTTTATGTTTTTTATGAAGTCGTGTCTATTAATAGATCCCTTTATAGTTTCTACTTTTGCTATTATACTTAGGATGGCTTTTCCTATCCAAGATTATGTTATCATATTCAACAATTTTTTTCTTGTATGGTTTCATTGTTTTGCTCTTAAATCCCTAATTCATCTCGAGTTTATTCCGCTGTGGCTTGTGGGTGAGCCCTTTTTTTAAACTTATTGGTTAGATATTTAAAAATATTTGATGATACAGTTACTATAATGATTAACTGAATCAGCATTATGTGATAAAAAATTAAATTAAGGTAGATACATAATTTTATCATTTAGTTTAGTATTGTGAATTTTAATGGCTTTTGAACACTTACAAAACTGTTTATTTACCATAAAACTGTCCTGCTTGTCAGTTTGAAATGTAACTCATCCCTGTTTTCTTTCTCCTAGGGTATAGACGCTGACCAGGTGGACTTACGAAGAGATATCGCCTACAATTTGTCTCTCATTTATCAGGGCAGCGGGAATATTAGAATGGCTCGAACCCTCCTGTACACCTACTGCTCTGTGTGAGGCGCCTGGGCCACGAAAGGAGCGTGGGGTAGCTGTGTGCCTGGGTTGTGTTTTCTGTCTCAAGGCTTATTATTAACCCCAAAATAGTAATGATAATTTCAGAAATATCTAACGTGTATTTTGTATTGAATATGTCAGAATGATCTTTTGGTAGATATGTAAAAATTAGTATTCCTATAAAAATTTGTATACTGTTCTGTCATTTTCCTTTAGCATTTTTAGTACAGTTGTCCCCAAAGCTGAGATGATAGACTATAGTAACCTTTGAGTTGGCTTGGAGTTGAAGACACTAATTTGTAACTCATACCATTTCTCCATCTGCACATGTGAAACACCTACTGTGTTCCAGGCACTGTGGTAGGTGTGGAATACAGTAGTAAGACAGATGTGACCTCTCAGTACAATTCCTTAACACACAACCTGAGCATATATTTGTTTGAAAGAAATGTTTGTTACGTTTCTATTTGTCATCATTGTCAGTCATTCATTTCTTAGTGCCCTGTTACTATTGCATGGGTAGTTTTTTAAATACGTAGAAAAAGAGTTTGCTTATTAAAGGAAAGACAAATTGGGAATATTTCTGATGTCAACACAATTACGTAATTATCTGTAACAAAGTTATTTGAAATGGTTAAGTGGTAGGAAGACAAATAATTGAGTTAATTTTTTTTCTTCATCTGTATGTATCTTAGCTACATAGAGTGAGATCTGGGAGGCTGGGCTAAATTCAGAACATTGTGCTCCGAGGCAGATTTAAAAATGCATTATTAGTGTTTGACAATGGCGTGCTGACCACAAATAGAGAGAGAGGACAGTGTTCAGTAACACAACCTGGTTTCCATTTCAAGTTCACTGGGAAGGTAGGAAGACTGGGAATCGTATATATGGAATAAAGTATTGTTGATAAAGTTAAAAAAAACAAAAAACCTTTTCTTATCTCAAATATTGTACGTTCTTGGATCTAAGGTAACAATACTTGTTAGATATACTATTGGTTTAATAACAGCATTTTAGAGTTTCTTTTAAAGGGAAAATAAATGCTATAAATATGCATATAAATTGTAAGACCTAGTCCAATTTTGGAAGGAAATAGTATGAGACAGGATAAAAAAATACAGTGGGGGTTTTTTAGGAATTCTTACCAGTGTTCACACTGTATATATAACTTTGTCGTTGAGAAGCAGAATTTGTATGTAATAAGTAAATGCATTGTCCCTCCGTCTGTTATGTTGTGTGTGTGTATGTATATATAGTTTAAATAAATTTTATTTTTATAATTAAAGTTAATTATTTCATATGCTTTTTTAATTATTATACTCTCCATCTTACATATGAGATTAAACCGCATGTTCAACATCACTAGCGAACTACTGCTGACTCAGATGTCCTTCGGAGGAGCGGACTTGGTTTGTTCAGAGTGGTGACAGAATTGGTGCATAAGTCTATCTTAGAAAGAAAAAGGAGACGTCCGGGCCTTTAGCCTATTAAATGCCCTTCTAGAAAACATCATTTGAGGTGTTGTTTTATTTTATTTTGTTTCTTTTATAAGAGTAAAATATTCCTTTTTAATTTGTTTTTATTGATTTCAGAGACAGGAAGGGAGAGAGAAACACCAGTCAGCTGCCTCCTGCACGCCTCCTACTGGGGATCGGGCCCACAACCCGGGCATGTGCCCTGACCGGGAGTGGAACCAGTGACCTGGTGCATGGGTAGACGCTCATGGACGGGATCCTGATAGCCACTTTGTATAATGAGATTCTTTTCTATTGGTCACCGTTGGTTCATCAGGGAGTCTGCTCCTGAACCAATCTGAGCCAATCGAGAGTTTTCTCCCTCCTTCCCTGGGAATTTTAAATTTGAGAGAGCCTTTTTGTGGGCTGGAACTTCATTTTCTCCTTTTTCTGTGGGCCAAGTAGCAGTTAACCCATTCTGTTGAGAAGGAAAAAGAAAGCCTATACAGTAAAAGAAGCAGACTTGAGAAATGGCAAGAACACGTTTTTCCAGTTTTCTATTCCCATCCTTTCTAAGGCTGGGATATCCTATAAGATATCTCCAATTCTATAATAAATTCCACTTTAAAGTTTATACTAGTTTGAGTTTTTCAGTTTTTCTGTTATTTGCACCAAAAAAGTCCCCTGTCATTTCATCTTTCTCTTCCTTTAGCAATGATGCTTCTCAGTTGTTTTCACAAGAGGGAATGGTACAAGTGAATTCTTCATTCTGTCCTTCCAGTAGCTCTCTTTCATGCATAAGCTGGCGTGCCGGCTGGGTTCCCCAGGAAGCAGGTGTTGGGTACAAAAGGTGGCATTGGCGAGTAACACTTGTGAGGAAAAGAGCAAAGCAGGCTAGGACATTTGAGGAAAGCCTCTGAGATGACAGATTCACACACGAATGGGTGGGGTGGAGGGCACTCAGAGGGAACAGAACCGATGCAGAAAGCAGAAGTGTCATTAACATCCCCAGATGAGGAACTGTTGCTACGTAAAGAGAAGGATGCTATAAAAGAATGCTTGAAGGGTGTTTTATGAAATGAAGAACGTAACCGCCAAAATTAATTTAATGAAAGGGTTAGGGAAAATGGAACTGAAAAAAAGACAAAGTGGAACATTGAAGAGAGATCTCAGCTGGAAAATGAAAGGTTGCAAAACAGTCTGCATTACGAGGTCTTTGTGGTACTGTATCTTATGAATTCATTTATAGTTCAAGGTATTGGCTTGTTTATAGCGGACCAGTGGGAGGAACAAACTCCTGCAGTGGTTTTTATGTGCAGTAGGAGGCAGTACATTTCTACTAATTTAGAATTGTACTTCCTCTAATACAGTTATGCCAGCTTTTAACATTTTCCAAAAACTTAAGCAAAATTTTGGGAGGGATTAACTTTATTTGGATTCATGTGGGTGAGGCATGATACTGTATCCTCTCCATTCCAGGTGCTCCTCTTATCTGACCAAGGAAGAAAGACAAAGGTACTGCCTCTGACCACTTCTGTTTGTGGTGGTGTTATTGTTTAAAATAGGCAACACAGAAGCCTGGCCCCATAGCTCAGTTGGTTAGGGCATTGTCCCAATACTCCAAGGTTTCGGGTTCTTCCTCGGTCAAGGAAAATATGAGAGTCAACCAATGAATGCATAGATAAATGGAACAATAAATTGTGTCCCTCTCTCTCTCCCGTCCTCTCTCTAAAATCAATTTAAAAAATAAGCAAAACAATAAGAAATGGGGCTCAGAAGAGGGAAGCAAATGCAGACCACATGTGCTGCCTCACTCTGTGAACACAAGCTCAGGGCAGGTGTCAACTATTTCCATTTGGATAGAAAACTCAGAAAAACTCCATGTTTCAGCAATCATATAAAAAGCTCTGTCCCTTTGTACTGATCTCCAACAGCATTGAAAGAAGGACAGCTGGAACCCTAATGTGTGTTTCTTGCCCATTTTTTGGACCTGATAAAACAATGTTAGCAGGTATCAAGGTAACCACATCACGCATGAAAGGTTTCCAATCACACCCTGAAGATCATACCTGAAGTTTACCCTGTTTGTGGACTCAAGGCAAGCAAGCTAAGATTAGGGTGAGAATAAGCAGGACCACTTGGTATTTTAATAGACAGTCAGGTGTTTCGATTCAGAAAAGGGAGGTCAAGCAAGTGAAGAGAGGAAAGAGCCAATAAACAGATACTTCTGGCTCGGCAGCTACCAGCTGTGTCAAGAGGACGGTACAGTCAGTCCTGATAGAGCCAGTGCTATGGATGTCAGTTCTCGTCTAAAGCTTAGCGTCATAGATTTTGAATCAGGTTCTGGTTTCAGAGGGGTTTGAATGCAGCAAAATGAGGATTTCTTATTTAAGCATACCTACATACCTATAGACAGTCGAAAGAAGTATTTTTCTAGGAACACGCTTTACAGTATTAGTTCTGTCTCATTTGGACACAGATTCTTGGGAAGTCCGTGCTGTGGGTTTGAGGCATGCATGATACTGCATCTTCATTTCAGGTGTTCTCTTCCCTGACCAAAGGAAGAGAGGTAGCGACTCACCACTAGAGGGAGCACGACATGCCCAGAATTTCCCAGGCGAAGGCTTCCAGCTGGGTGTACTGATCACCTCTTCACCCCCGGGGGGAGCCAGTGAACCCTAGAGCTGCCTCTGTGCCCTACAAACCGTGGTTTCATCCGTGTGCCTCATTGAAAAGGGTTGGAGAGCTCTACCTTCGAGTCGTTCTCCAGGCAGAGAACTGGCGTTGGACTGAGTGAAAAGACAATTCACGGTTGGCTGTGTTTCCAGGAGAATGTCAAAGCCTAAAAATATCCTGATGACTTCAGGAGTATTAACAGGGTGCGTTTCCCCCTCTCCTTCATCCTCTTCTTTCCCTTCTCCACTCTTTTCCTGGATGGTCTTCGGTAAGCTTGAGAAAATAGACACGGTTACCATGTTGACACACTGAGGTTCTGCTCTGCTAATCAATATTAACAACGGTAAGGTCTGTCTTGCATGACTCATGGGGAAAGTTCTAGTTTTCCTCCGAGGATGCATAGGACCTGCAGGAACTGATCTAGCCCTAACAGGGGAAAAAGAAAAGAACTGTCTCTGCATATATTTGGAATTAGTAGAGTGTAGGCTACATGCGTTTTCCTAGTTGTGCTCCCATGGCTGGACCCATTGTGAGGACACCTGCTTCCCTGCCCACATCAAACCCGATGGGTTTTTTTCCATTTGATAGATGGAAAATAGTTGTTGCCTTTGCATACTAGTAAGGTTGAAATCTATCTTCTCATATGTTTACAAACCTTTTGGAATTTTTTTTTCTCTGAATTGCTTTTGTCGTATCCATTGCCCTTCATCTTTACGTGTGTCCTATTTTTCTTATTTAATTGTAGGCATTCTTTTCTTTTTTCTTTTTTTTATCCTCACCTGAGAACATTTTTGCATTCATCTTCAAATAGAGCGAGAGGGAGAGAGGGAGGAAAAGAGAGAGAGAAACATCGATGTGAGAGCCACCCACACGACCCCAACCGGGGCCAGGGACAAACTGCAACCGAGGTACGTGCCCTTAGCAGGAATCGAACCCAGGACTCTCTGGACCGCACGCCGACGCTCCAACTGCTGAGCCAAACCAGCCAGGGCATAATTGTAGGCATTCTTTATTTAATCTGGACTTAGTCTTTGAACACTTTTTTTTTTTACTTTATGTTGTCTTTTTATAAAACTCAAGAATTTTAATATAATCAAAATTAATATTTTCCCCCCTTTTATGGCCAATGTGAAACCTCAAAAGAAAGATGGATTGTGCCTAGCCGCTCAGTGGTTGAGCATCGACCCATGCACCAAGAGGTCGCTGGTTCGAGTCCCGGTCAAGACACCCCAGGTTGTGGGCCTGATCCTCAGTGGGGGCATGCAGGAGGCGGCCAATCGATGTTCTCTCCCATCAATGTTTCTCTCTCTCTCCCTCTCCCTTCCTCTCTAAAAAAATCAATAAAGAAAAAAAAAATCCTTTAAAAAGAAAGTTGGATTGTGTGTAGGAAAGTAAGGAAGATCCTGGGAAATCAAGTGGAGTTCTTAGGAAGATCCCAGCAGAAGGCAGACAAGCCGATCTCCATCAGGTCTGATAGAAAGTGGAGCGAACATTAGGCCATTGGAACAGCCTGGGTGGAAAGCTTGCTTCTGGAAGCAGGACGTGGGCGCGGGGGAGGGACAGGGTGAGCCTTCTCGGAGACCAGAGGCAGGGGTGGGTTTGGGGGATTTACAAGGCCCTCCTTTGGGGTGTAAGGATGGAAACACAGAGGGGCCGCGGCCTGTGCTTGACTGCCTAGGGCTTGCGCGAGCCTCGGGCCTCCCCTCCAGCCCCCGTCCCGGGTGAGGCCAGCCGTCTCCGCACAAGCCCGGGGCTTTCTGTGCGTTTCGAGGGGAGACGAGGTCCGGGCGCTGCTCTCGGGCCCACTTCAGGCAGCGCGAGGCAAAAACCTGCTGTTCTTATTACTTCTCACGGAAGGAGGGAGACGGGCTGTACCGCAGACGGAGAATCGGAGAAAACCACCCAGGGTGGTGGCTGTTTTCCGCCGGCACAGCCCCGGAGCAGGCGCGGTGGCCCTGGAGACGCGACACCTGCGGGGAGTAGGGCGGTGGAAATCACAAACCTGCCATCCTCGCCTGTCAGGACCCCAAGCCGCCTCTGGCAGGCCCTTTACTGTCGGTGGCAGGCTCTGACTGCCCAAAGGCACCCTCCCTGTACTGGAGGGGACACAGGCGCTGAGGAGCTGTCAGGAAACGACCCGGGTCCAGGCTGAGCCAGGCCGACTCTGCAGCCTTCCCTGGTCTTCTCGGGCTCCAGCCGGGTGCGAGCTCCGAGGGGGTGACACCTGCGACCGGAGAGCCACGCCTGGGGTTACTGGTCCCAAGTAATCATATTGTATTAGTCATTCTATGAGTTCATATGTATAAGGTCTCTGGGGTTTGAAAACAGAAAGTGGCTTATAGCTGGGGTACCCTGATGGTACCTCCCGGAGCGTGCTGGGGGGGGGGGAGCAGTGTGGACAATGGTCGCAGCGGCTGCTTGGACCCCTGCTGTTGGCACACGTGCTCACGTGCCCTTTGTGTAGCACAGCCTCCGTGTCCCCCAGGGCTGGGGGGGGGAGGGGGTGCTTAAACACAGGATGGTGCTTTGCACTCCCAGCACCCAGCCTGGAAACGGAAGAAGGTCAACATGAAGCGGAGGGCCAGGAAGGCACGCTGTCTGCGCCGGGAACAACAGTCAGGGCGCAGACCCGAGTGAGCGTGGACAGGATGTGGTGGGAGACCCGTGATTTAAGGCGGCGCTGCCAGTGGGACCGTGATGATGCAGATGTCCTGGTTGTGATTCCCAATTCGGTGGGCACTAGCCAGGGGTGGCCACTGAACCCTTGAAATGTGGCCTAAGTGACTGAGAAACTGAATTTTAAATTATAATTAATTTTAATTAAAATGGAAATAGCCATGTTAGCTGCCATATTGGACTATACAAATTTGAGGGACCCTATTAGGAATTCTTAATTAATGGTACTATATATTTGAATTTTAAAGTCCTTGTGCGTTTTCAATAGTCCCCAAGAGACAGAGGCTGTGTGTGAATTACAGGTCACCGAGGAAGTGGACTCCGCCGGGTGGGCTCCTGGTGCCCTGAGTTCAGGGGCCCTGGGTGCCTCGTGGAACCGTTAGAAATAGGTCTTATCAGCTGCTCATGGTGAAGAGAGAAGACAGCTTACACTGGCCGTTGTGGGCGTCACTGGGGACCAGGCTGTCTCCAGCTGCTGGGCGGTTAGGAGATGGACGAGTTGGTGGTTCTACCTCGATGACAAGTCAGTGTACTGAGAGGCTGTGGAAGAGCATGAGAAACAAGTCCCAAGGGAAGAAATCTGTCACTTGATGATATCATTTCTGTCGCACTGCAGAGAAGGCTGTGAAACACATCATTTTAAAATAAGCGTTGCGCCCTGGCCAGTTTGGCTCAGCGGTTAGAGAGTCAGCCCGAGGACCAAAGAGCTGCAGGTTCAATTCCAGTCAAGGGCACGTACCTCGGTGGTGGTTCAATCCCCAGCCCTGGTTGGGGTGCTGCGGGAGGCAGCCAATCGATGTGTCTCTCTCACATCGATGTTTCTCTCCCTCCCTCCCTCTCTCCCACTCTATCTGAAAATCAATGGAAAAATATTCCTGGGTGAGGATTAAAAAATAATAATAAAATAAACATTGAATTCAAATAAATTTTTTTCCCCAGGTCCATTAACTTCTGAGAATGAGGGACATGTTTTGAGTTCAATGGGTATTATAGGTGGTTTGGCAGAGAAGTCACCAACATGTCCCCAATTCCACTCCAGAGCCAGACGGTGCAAGGACCTGTCCTGGGACTGGAGAGAGGACAGAGAGCCTGCCCTGTGGATGAGCAGCAGTCCCAGCGCTACTGTGGGCTTTCACCCCTCCCCCCAGGTCTTGCTTATTGTACCCTTTTACTTCAGGAGGATTTGGGGGAGAGACCAGACCCTCAGGCAGCAGCTTTTAAAGTATGCAAATACACACATTCTTATGGGACCACAGTGTGAGCCGCTGGCCACCAGACCAGCTGATTTGGAGTTCCAGTCAAGTGTACAAGCTTTTTCTAGCGAGTCAGAGGGAGAGCACAAAGAGGGCATCCCCCTACCCTCATCCCCTGAGGGCACCTCCTTAGGCTTCTGGATGTATGCCAGACCTAAAGCATGTCCCTCAGGCTGACGCTCCGGGACAAACAGGTTCTTTCCAAGAGAGACGGGGCTATTGTCTGTGCAGTGCTCTGAGGGAAGCGGTCTGCCAAACTGTCTCTCAGCTGTCAGTCCCAGGGGACTCAGGAACGAAAGCCCCTCCCTGACCCCCAGAGCCAGGCAACCCAGCCAGGGTTGGCAGCTGCAAAAACCAGGGCACCAGACATAAAACCAGGTACCAGACGTGTCTGGAAGCTCCCTCTGTGCGTTGATGGCACTGTGTAATGTGGCAGAGGGAGAGTGTGAAGATGGCACCCACCAAAGGGGAAAAAGTTCTAGAGAAAAAAAAAAGGGGGCACTTGCTGGCTTTAGCAAGAGGGAGTGAGCAAAGATGGCCCTGCTGGGTGAAGGGTACAATGGCAAGTGCGGAGGGGGAAAAACACCTAGAGTTTAAAAAACCCACAAAAACCAAGGTACGCTGGCTTTAGCAAGGCAGCGTGAGGGCACGGAGGTGGCACCCAGCAGTACCCTCGTTTCTGGAGCGTACCCAGCAGGCCTGTTCCCCTGGCCAATGCTTTAAGATTAGCACATGAATCGTGCACATAGTCTGGGCACTTTTCAGATGGCTGCATCGGTGCTGGGCCCTGTGGCAGAATAATATGTAACAGAAACCAGATATGGCCCTCAAAGCCTGTGATATTTAGTATTTGAGCCTTTACAGAAAACATTTGCTGACCTCTGCCCTTGTAGATTCCTTAAGAAGGGGTATATGGTGCAGAATTCTCTAACTTCTTATATGTTTATCACCAATTTTCTATAGTCTTGATATATGAGGGACATCTTAGCTGGATATAAAATCCCTGGTTCACACATATTCCCTGAGTTTAAAGAAAAATGCTAGTTGTATTAACTTTTTTTTTTGCTGCTGCTACTACCTTGGTGGCCTAAAATAATACAAACTGCCCTGGCCGGATTGGCTCAGCAGTTAGAGTGTCGGCCTGCGGATCAAAGAGTCCCGGGTTCGATTCCAGCCAAGGGCAAGTACCTCGGTTGCAGTTTGGTCCCTGGCCCCGGTTGGGGTCATGCGGGAGGCAACCAATTGATGTGTCTCTTTCACATCGATGTTTCTCTTTCACTCTCTCTCTTTCTCCCTCTCTCCCTCCTGCTCTATCTGGAGATAAACGGAAAAATATCCTCGGTGAGAATTAAAAAAAAAAATACAAACTAATCTCCCAGTTTCTGCAGGTCTTGCACCCAGACACAGTGGTGCTGGAGTCTCCGGGTTTCACAGGATAAGATAAAGCTGTCAGCAGCGCTGTGCTCTTTGCTGGGTCTGGGGAAGAGTCTGATGCCAAGCTCATTCTGGTTGTTGGCAGACTTTTAGACTGTGGGCTCCGTTTCCTGCTGGCTTTCCTGCTGAGTTCCTAGAGGCCCCCTGCACGCCTTGCTGCTGGGCCTCCTCCACCTTCAAGCCAGGAAGGGGACACAAAATCTCCTCGCGCTTCACATCTCTCTCTTCCCCTTCTGCAGCCAACGGCGGAAACGACTTTTAAAGGACTTGTGATTAGGTCAGGTTCACCAGGATGATCCCCCTTTCTTAGATTCCACCATGATATACAATCGAATCATGGGAGTGAAATCCACCGTTTCTCCCAGTCCCAGGGACGGACAGTGCAGACGTACCCCAGAAGGTGGGAAATCTTGGGGCCCACCTTAGAGTTCACCTACCACACTGTCACCTTGCTTAGTGTGTTGGTTTTTTAATTGAATATTTGACGCATTACTGTGTAAATTTAAGGTGTTTTAATTTAATACATTTATATATTATAATATGATTGTCATTGTAGCGATATTTATTACTTGCATAATTATCCTCTTTTTAGCAGTTGGAATCATTTTTAGTCTCTAAGCAAGTTTCATGACTGCAGTACAATATCGTTGTCGATATTCATTATATGGAGCCTTACATTTCTATGGCTTATTTACTAGTTGCAAGTTTGTACACTTAGATAACATCAATCTTATCCCAGTTCCTGGTGTAGTGTGTGGGCTGGCTGATGTATTATCCTAAGCGAAACAAGCCAAGCAGAGAAAGACAAATATCACATGATCTCACTTATTTGTGGAATATAATGAACATAACAGTCTGGGGAACAGGGTAGACCCAGAGATGTGGAAGTAGGGTACAGACTGACAACCCTCAGAAGAGGGGGTGGGGGGGAGGGAAGAGATAAACCACAGAACTTATATGCATGTATGCATAACTGATGGACATGGACAACAAAGCTGGGGACGGGGTGGGGGGGATGGGGAGGAGGGTGTCAATGGGAAAAAGGAGAAACATCTGTAACAAAAATAAATTAATAAAAAAATAATAAAATAAATGGCTGATGTCCATCTCTTCTGCCTTAGTAAGTTATCTGATTTTTTTGCCTGTAGACCTTGAGAATACAGGGTGGGGCAAAAGTAGGTGTACAGTTGTTCATATGGAAAATAATACAATAAAAAATAACACAAGAAGAATAAACTGTTTTGCTACTCACAGCTATAAACCTTTTGCTCCACTCTACATTTTTTTTCTTTAAAACCTCATAGTTTTATTAGACTATGTCTCAAAGTTGATCGTTGTTTTTTCCCAGGGACCTGGTGAATCCTTTCCACATGTAGGTTCAGATACATATATTTTTCTATTTTTGGAAAGTGTTCTTGGAATAGTTTTATTTTATTTTATTATTTATTTATTTTTTTATTAATTTATTTTTGTTACAGATGTTTCTCCTTTTTTCCCCATTGACACCCTCCTCCCCATCCCCCCACCCCTTCCCCAGCTTTGTTGTCCATGTCCATCACTTATGCATACATGCGTATAAGTTCTGTGGTTTATCTCTTCCCTCCCCCCCACCCCCTCTTCTGAGGGTTGTCAGTCTGTACCCTACTTCCACATCTCTGGGTCTACCCTGTTCCTCAGACTGTTATGTTCATTATATTCCACAAATAAGTGAGATCATGTGATATTTGTCTTTCTCTGCATGGCTTGTTTTGCTTAGGATAATACTCTCGAGGTCCCTCCATGTCGTCTCAAAGGATAAGAGATCTTTCTTTCTTACAGCTGCATAGTACTCCATTGTGTATATGTACCACAGCTTTTTTATCCATTCATCCACTGATGGACACTTGGGCTTTTTCCAGATCTTAGCTATTGTAAATAGTGCTGCTATGAACATGGGGGTACATGTAGTCTTTCTGATTGGGGTTTCAGGTTTCTTAGGGTATATTCCTAGAAATGGGATCACTGGGTCAAATGGCAATTCAATTTTTAATTTTTTGAGGTAACACCATAGTGTTTTCCACAGTGGCTGCACCAGTCTGCATTCCCACCAGCAGTGTACTAGAGTCCCCTTTTCTCCACACCCTCGCCAACACTTGTTGTTTGATGATTTGTTGATGGCGGCCATTCTGACAGGTGATACCTCATTGTTGTTTTAATTTGCATTTCTCTGATGATTAGTGATGTTGAGCATTTCTTCATATGTCTCTTAGCCATTTGTATGTCCTGTTTGGAGAGGTGTCTATTTAGTTCCTCTGCCCATTTTTTAATTGGGTTCTTTGTCTTCCTTTTGTTGAGTTGTATGAGCACTCCATGTATTTTGGAGATTAACCCCTTATCTGATGAATTATTGGCAATTGTGCTCTCCCATACAGTGGGTTCCCTTTCCGTTTTGATGGTTGTTTCTTTTGCTGTGCAGAAGCTTTTGAGTTTGATGTAGTCCCATGTGTTCATTTTTTCCTGTTTCTGTTGCCTTACGTGATGTATCAGTGAAGATTCTGCTGCGTATGATGTCTGAAATTTTGTTGCCTACATTTTCTTCTAGGATTTTTATGGATTCACGAGTCACATTTAAGTCTTTTATCCATTTTGAGTTTATTCTTGTGTATGGTGTAAGTTGATGGTCTAGTTTCATTTTTTTGCATGTAGCTGTCCAACTTTCCCAACACCATTTATTAAAGAGGCTGTCTTTGCTCCATTGTATGCTCTTGGCACCTGTGTCAAATATTAATTGAACATAATGTCTTGGGTCAATTTCTGGATTCTCTTATCTGTTCCACTGGTCTATATGCCTGTTCTTGTGCCAGTACCAGGCTGTTTTGATTATAGTAGCTTTGTAGTATAACTTGATATCCGGTATTGTGATCCCACCTACTTTGTCCTTCTTTTTCAAGATTCTTGTGGCTATTCAGGGTCTTTTTTGGTTCCATATGAACTTTTGAAGTATTTGTTCTAGTTCTGTGAAATATGTCACTGGTATTTTGATGGGGATTGCATTGAATCTATAGATTGCTTTGGGTAGTATGGACATTTTAATGATGTTAATTCTTTCAATCCATGAACAAGGTATGTGCTTCTACTTTTTTATATCTTTCTCTATTTCTTTTTTCAATGTCCTGTAGTTTTCTGCAAATAGATCCTTTACTTCTTTGGTTAAGTTTATTCCTAGGTATCTTAATTTTTTTGCCACAATGGTAAATAGGATTGTTTTTTAGTTTCTCTTTCTGTGAGTTCATCATTGGTGTATAAAAATGCTGTCGATTTCTTGACGTTAATTTTGTATGCTGCTATTTTGCCAAATTCATTTATTAAGTCTAGTAGATTTTTGATGGAGTCTTTAGGGTTTTCTATATATAATATCATGTCATCTGCAAATAATGAGTTTCACTTTCTCCTTTCCAATTTGGATTCCTTTTATTTTTTCTTCACGTCTGATTGCTGTGGCTAAGACTTCCAGTACTATGTTAAATAAGAGTGGCAAAAGTGGGCATCCCTGTCTTGTTCCTGTTCTTAAGGGAAATGTTTTTAGTTTTTGCCCATTGAGTATGATGTTGACTGTAGGTCTTTCATATATGGCCTTTATTATATCAAGATATGATCCCTCTATTCCCAAATTGCTGAGTGTTTTTATCAGAAATTGGTGCTGGATTTTGTCGAACACTTTTCAGCGTCTATTGATAAGATCATATGGTTTTTATCTTTCATTTTGTTTATGTGGTGTATCACATTTATTGATTTGCGAATATTGAACCAGCCTTGCATTCCTGGGATGAATCCCACTTGGGCATGGTGAATAATTTTTTTGATGTATTGCTGGATCCGATTTGCTAGTATTTTGTTTAGGATTTTGGCATCTACGTTCATCGGGGATATTGGCCTGTAGTTTTCTTTCTTTGTAGTGTCTTTTTCTGGTTTTGGAATTAGGATTATGCTGGCCTCATAAAACGAGTTTGGAAGTCTTCTTTCTTCTTGAATTTTTTGAAATAGTTTGAGAAGAATGGGTGTTAGTTCTTTGAATGTTTGGTAAAACTCCCCCATGAAGCCATCCGGGCCTGGGCTTTTGTTTGCTGGGAGAGTCTTGATTACATCTTCAATTTCCTTAGCTGTTATTGGTCTGTTCAAGTTTTCTATCTCTTCCCGGTCCAGTTTGGGGAGACTATGTGTTTCTAGAAATTTGTCCATTTCACTTAGATTGTTGAATTTGTTGCCATATAAATGTTCATAGTATTTGTTAACGAACTTATGTATTCCTGTGGTGTCAGTTGTTACTTCTCCTCTTTCATTTCTGATTTTGTGTATTTGGGTTCTCTCTCTTTGTTTCTTGGTGAGTCTAGCTAAGGGTCCATCAATCTTGTTTATCTTTTCAAAAAAACAGCTCTTTGTTTCATTGATCCTTTGAATTGTTTTTCTGGTCTCTATGTCATTTATTTCTGCTCTGATCTTTACTATTTCCTTCCTTCTACTTGCTCTGGGGTTTTCTTTTTGTTTGCTTTCTAGTTCTTTAAGTTGTGAGGTTAGATAGTCTATTAGAAATTTTTCTTGTTTCTTGAGGTAGGCCTGTAGTGCTATGAACTTCCCTCTCAGAACTGCTTTCGCTGCATCCCATAGATTTTGTGTTGTTGTGTGTTCATTTTCATTGGTTTCCAGGAAGTTTTTAATTTCTTCCTTGATCTCTTTGGTAACCCATTCATTGTTTAATAACCTGCTATTTAGCCTCCATGTGTTCAACTGTCTTTGCATTTTCTTGTTGCAATTGATTGTAGTTTCATGCCATTGTGATCTGAGAAGATGCTTGATATGATTTCAATCTTCTTGAACTTGTAGAGACTTAGTTTGTGTCCTAACATGTGGTCTGTCTTTGAGAATGTCCCATGTGCGTTTGAGAAGAATGTGAATTCTGTAGTTTTGGGGTGTAATTCTCTGTGAATATCTATTAAATCCATTTGGTCTAGTGCTTCATTTTAGAGTCTCTGTTTTCTTGTTAATTTTTTGTCTAGAGGACCTATCCAGTGATGTCAGTGGGGTGTTGAAGTCCTTTGCTATGCTATGATTGTATTGCTGTCGATTTCTCCTTTGAAGTCCTTCAGAAGATTTTTAATGTATTTTGGTGGTCTTATATTGGGTGCATATATGTTTACCAAGGTTATATCTTCCTGTTGGATAGATCCTTTCAATATTATGTAGTGACCTTCTTTGTCTCTAGTTATGGCCTTCATTTTGAAATCTATTTTATCAGATATGAGTATTGCTACCCCAGCTTTTTTTTCCTTTCCATTTGCTTGGAAGATTTTTTTCCAGCCCTTCACTTTCAACCTATGTGAGTCTTTTGTTGTGAGGTGGGTCTCTTGTAAACAACATATATATGGGTCATGCTTTCTTATCCAATCCGCTACTCTGTGTCTTTTTATCGGAGCATTTAATCCATTTACATTTAAGGTGATTATTGTTATGTACTTATTTATTGCCATTTTTGTTTAGTGTGGTTCTATTTTCCTTTCTATTTCTTCTACTAATTACAGCAGTCCTTTTAACATTTCTTGCAGTGTTGGTTTGGTGCTAATGTATTCCCTTAGCCTTTTTTTTGTCTGGGAAGCTCTTTATTTGACCTTCTATTTTGAATGATAGCCTTGCTGGGTAGAGTAGTCTTGGGTTCAGATCCTTGTTTTTCATGACCTTGATTACTTCATGCCATTCCCTTCTGGCCTGTAGTGTTTCTATTGAGAAGTCAGCTGATAGCCTTATGGGTGGTTCCTTTGTAGGTAACCTGTTGCTTATCTCTTGCTGCCTTTAGGATTCTCTCTTTGTCTTTAATTTTTGGCATTTTAATTACTATGTGTCTTGGTGTGGGCCTGTTTGGGTTCTTCTTACTTGGGACTCTCTGTGCTTCTTGAACTTGAATGCCTTCTTCCTTCACCAAATTAGGGATATTTTCTGTCACTATTTCTTCAAATATATTCTCTAACTCTTGCTCATTTTCTTCTTCTTCGGGGACTCCTATGATGCGAATATTATTACGTTTCCAGTTGTCCTACAGTTCTCTTAAGCTGTCTTCCTGTTTTTTCATTGTTTTTTCCTTTTGGTTTTCTGATTGGTTGATTTTTTTCTACCCTCTCTTCTAATTTACTGATCCGGTCCTCAGCTTCTTCTACTCTGCTGTTTAGTCCTTCCAATGTGTTCTTCATTTCTGGTATGTCATTCTTCATTTCCAATTGGTTGATTTTCAATATTTCTATGTCTTTGCTCATGGTGTTGATATCCTTACTCGTGCTGTTGAGCTTCCTCACGATCATGGCTCTGAATTCTAGCTCTGTTAACTTGCTTAACTCCATTTCATTGATCTCATCTTCGGTGGAGGTCTCTTGTTCTTTCATTTGGCATCTGTTTCTTTGTTTCACCATTTTGGCTATCTCAGTGGGTTTTGGAGCCTGCCAAATTTTCCCTGTGGGTGTTGGTGTTCTGCTGTTTGTGACTCCCTCTACGGGGTTTGGATGAACATGGGAGGACCCAAGTTATACACCACTGTTGAGTCTTACTTTCCTGGGTAGATTTGCAAGCCCAGAAAAGGTTAAGTTATCCTCTAGCTTTTTGCCTAGAGGCTACTAGTCACGGTTACTTGAAGAGCCTTGGGTTCTCAGTTGAATGAAAACCTCCCTCAGGTGTTCAGCGTGAGAGGATTTCCCGAGGGTGGGGCAGATGCTGGTTGTTAATGAGCCTCAATTTGCATTTCAATGGCCCACCTGGGCTGAATCTCTGAGGGAGGGGCTGCTGCCTCTCCCCAGAGCCCTGGGAAGGAGTAAGATGGCCACCGTCCTGCGTGGCTGCAACTCAGCAAAAGTTCTGAGCACCCTCCAAATCCCGAGTATCCCCACACAGTTCCAGTCCAGTCCGCTCTCCCTCTGCTGGAGCCCAAGGTGAGTGGCTGTGGCTATTTTAGCACTCTGTCCTGGCTCTGCGCTGTGGAGCAGGCTTGGGCTTTAATCCCGAGGGTGGTGCTCACAGCTAACACTGCTGCTGTCCGTGAGCTCCCTCTCGCGCCTCCGCAATCCTACCAGGATTGATTCAGTGTCCCTGGTTGTATGGTCCTCACAAGCTGCTTTTCTGTTGCTTTTTCCCGACGATTTGTCTTTATTTTAGTTGTAATTCCAGTTTGGTCCTGGGAGATGGTCTGTGTAGCTTCCATTCACTCCGCCGCCATTTTGGAATTCCTCTTGGAATAGTTTTAAATGTTACCTCTATTTTTTCTTCCTCAGGGATCCCAGTAACATGAATGGTATTCCTTCTTTGCCTACCTTCCATTACTTTTTCTCTTATCTTTTTTACTTGTCATTTTTATTGTCTTAGTTGTTTTATTGCCTTTCTCCAGTGACCCTGACATCCAGTGGCATGTTCTCCCTCGGGCACCTGAAACTCATCCCTGCCTCTGAGACTGGTCCACTAGCTTCTGTTTCTGTCTTGGCTGCATTCTGGGGAGTGGGGTCTGCCTTTGTCTGCAGCGCCTTGTGGGGAGGGGAGGGAGAAGTGTGAGAGGATTGGGATTTGGTGATTGTTCTCTTTACTTATTTCGGAGATTTGATACCATCTGCCTTCCCGTTGTGCTGAGAATGTGGTTCTGTGTAGAATTTCCTTTCACCTTCTCGATTCATACTGCTTGTGACGGAAAGATTGGGAGATAGCTATGCAGTTACCACTGTCTTTAGCTACTGGAAGTCCCTATACAGAGATGATTAAATAATCCGTTTTTAAAGCTTTCAGAAGAAATTGACAGCTTGTGGCTGTCTTATGTAAATGTTCTGGAGGAAAAAAGTGGCCATCTAGGAGAGGAATCCAGCACCCACTCATTCTCTGGCTGCAGGGTTAATGAAGTCTAGTTAGTGGCCACCACTGGGGTGTAGTTTCTCTACTTATGTTTTGACTGCTGTGATGGACATCAGTGATTTTGATCTGAAACTACCACCTTGTCTGAGGGAACTGAGGGAACCACCCTCAGTTTCACAGACGGTCACATCTCATGTCTAGACCTAACTAATTAGTATAATATCCATCTTTCAAGTGACAGTGGTTGGTTGAGGGTGGTATGTGACTGGTCAATCCAATGAGACTCAATCCTGGACCTCTTATTAGAACTAGTATCAGAAGAGAAAAGCTCTCCTCTTTTCCCTGGGGTTGGTAAGAAGAAAATATTCCATCATCTGTTCTAGACTTGTGTATGTTGTGCCTTGTTTCTGATCATTTATACAAAAGCTGACATTAGCAAATGGCTGAGTCCTTCTGTCCAAGAAGTCCAAGGTGGAAGACACCTGACGATACAGAGCAGAGGGACGTAAAGCCGTTTTGCTCAATGAAATGAGACTGATCACCAGATAAGAGCTCATAATCAATGATCTTGAGAAGACAGAGGTCAAATATTAGCAAATAGTCTATTTTTATATTTTTCTTTATTTTTCTCTATCACCATTTATTACCCCTACACCCTCTTCCACCCCCCTCCCCCAATCACCACACTGCTGAATTTTGGTCTGAAGGGTCTGATGTTCCAGAGTGGTGGGATTGATTGTAGAGAACATGCATACCAACAAGAACGCTGTATTGTTCCACTTGTGAGTTTAGAGAAGGGACAAGGACTTGTCCTTATTTAACAGTGTGGTGATTGTGGGGGTCGGGTGGGTGGAGGTGGAAGAGGGTATAGGGGGATAAATGGTGATGGAAAAAAAAGAAAGAAAAAAAGTCAATTTTTAAAGAAATTTTTCTCTTCTTTCAAATAGTATTCTGGGGTAGATGCACCAGCTGAAGTAAAGGAAGCCTTGTCCTCTCCTTTTGTTAATGGGCCCAACCCTAAGCTAGGGAATTTAGTAAGAAAAAATAAATTGCAACGTGAAACCATTTTAGAAAATATCTAATATGTGGCTGGAGGTTTTTAGAGAGGCTTAGAAAGTAAACAAGGTTTTGGCTCTGTAGATAAAACAAATGACCCCTGAGATAAAAACTAGACCAAAAAGTCTTCTGTTAAAAATTGAAAGCCTGTCCAGCCAGTGTGGCTCAGTGGTTGAGCGTCAACCCATGCACCAAGAGGTCGCCAGTTCGATTCCTGGTCAGGGCACATGCCCAGGTTGTGGGCCTGACCCCCAGTGGGGGGCATGCAGGAGGCGGCCAATCGATGTTTCTATCTCTCCCTCTCCCTTCCTCTCTCTCTAAAATCAATAAAGGAAAAAAAAAAAAAGAAAAAAAAATTGTAAGCCTGTTGGTAAAGAAACCAGGAGATAGTGAAAGCAAGGGTTGTTGAAATAACCGGTGTCCAGTACTGGCTGAGAAATCTGTGTCGTGATGCCACGGTAAGGGAGACGTTAGCCCACAGTTCCTGTCCCCCCTCTCCTCTCACGTGGGGCAGTTCAGCAGTTGGAGCGTCGGCCTGCAGACCAGAGAGACCCGGGTTCGGTTCCTGCTAAGGGCATGTACCTCAGTTGCAGTTTGTCCCCGGCCCTGGTTGGGGTCGTGTGGGTGGCAACCAGTCGATGTGTCTCTCTCTCTCTTCCTCCCTGTCTCCCTCCCGCTCTATCTGAAGATAAATGCGGAAAAAAAAAAAAAAGAAAAAGAAAATGTATGGTAGTTACAGAAGCCTGAGAGGAAATAAACTTTATTTGCTTTGGTTTACTAAAACCACTGTAAAAAAAATTAGGAGTTAGAACAATTCTAGGTCCTTTCCTAAGTCTCAACCCATACCTGATGCTTGATCACTGTCAGAAAAATACTTTATTTCTTGATACCTACAGATTTAATAGGTAGAATCCGTTTCCAGATGAAGTACACTACAGCCCTTATGACCAGAGCATAGCTGACGTGACATCAGAACACCTACGCTAGTGTCAAGAAATGAGTCACAAAATAAGCAAAGGCACTTATATGTGGAATCTAAAAAAAAGGTCAACGCCATAGACACAGAGTGTAGACATTGGTTGCCAGGGGCTGGGGGGTGCGGGAAATGGGGAGAGGTTGGTAAAAGGTACAAGCATTCAGTTATAAGATGAATAAGGTCTGAGGACCTAACGTGTAACTGGTGACTACGGTTAACACTGTATCGTACAACTGAAACCTGCTTAGACAGTAGAAATGAAATACTCTCACCAAATATGTGTATACAGAGGTGGGCAGAAGTAGGTTTACAGTTGCAATCTAAATAAATAATACAATAATGAATAATAATACAAGATAAATTGTTTCATGTACTCACAACTGTAAACCTACTTTTGCTCACCCCGTATAGTGACAGATGTGTTAATTAGCTAGACGGAAGGAATCCTTTTACAACGTATACAGCAAAGCATCACGATGTACTCTGTATATATCTTACAATTTTGTCAATTATACCTCAATAGAGCCGGAAAAAAATAAATGCCACAGAAATAGCTATGGTCTCAGACAAGGACAAAAGACTCCATAGACAGATTAACTGGAGCAAAGTCAGAATCCAGATTGATTCCACCTAGGTTTTCGTAAATCTTTTTGTACTGACATGAAAAGTTAGGTCATACTCAACACAGTGCACACAGAAGAATCATTGCCTATTTATTCCTTCATTCAGTAGCCTTGGCTTAGCCGCCTTGCTTCAGAACAATTATAGTCCTCAAAAAATTAAAGCATCTTCAGATTTTTTAAAAATATGTTTTTATTGATTTTTTTAGAGAGGAAGGATAGATAGAAGTCTCAATGTGAGGAACATCAGCTGGCTGCCTCCTACATTCCCCCTACTGGGGATCAAGCCCGAAACCCAGGCATGTGCCCCGACCTGGAGTCGAACCGGGACCTCTAGGTCCATGGGACGACGCTCAGTCCACTGAGCCACACCGGCCGGGCGCATCTTCAGATCTTTGATGGTTATACATGTGCTAAATCTCTATTGCTAAAGAACCGCCCACCCATCATTGTTAATGAAATAATTATGTATTATTGCCACTTTCTCTTTCCCATACTGGCATCTGCTGGTATAATGCTCTGAACATATAGAATATAGCTACAACTGTTTTAATGTCCTTGTCTGTCAATTCTAACATCTGTTAGTGCTGGGTCAATTTTGATAAACTTATCATTATGGCTTATATTTTCCTGTTTTGCATGCCTGATACATTTGGATTGGATGCCAGACACTGCGATTTTACCTTGATGGGTGCCATATGTTTTTCTATTCCTCTAAATATTCTTAAGCTGTTTTGGAACATAGTTACTCGGAAATGAATCACCTGGGGTCTTGCCTTGAAGATTTGCTAGGTAGAACCAGAGCAGTCTTCACTCTAGGGCCGTTTTCTGCCGAGACAAGACCTTTCGGTATAAACCAGCCAGCACCCTGTGAATCCTGACCTTTCCATTCTGGCTGGTGGGAACTGGCACTATGCATGTGTCCTGGCGTGGTCACCTCTAACCCTTTGGATGGATGCTCTCCAGCTCTGGGTAGTTTGCTCACAGTACGTGCTGACCAGCGCTCAGCTGACTGCTGAGAGGATTCTCCGGCATCTCAGGACTTCTCTCCTCGGGCAGCTACTCCTGCCTGAAACTCGAGCAGCCTTGTCTCCCTGGACTCTAAGTTCTGGCTCCTTCACTCGGGGAACCCGCCAGCTCCACCCGGATCTCCCCTCTGCGTTGCAGCCTGGACATCCCAAGGCTAAAGCTGGGGCAACAGTAGGGCTCTCCTCATCTGTCCCCTTTCTCTAAGGGATCCTCGTTCTTTGTGTCATGATGTCCAGTCTCTTAAAAACCACTGTTTCATGTTTTGTGTTTGTTTCAGGTGAAAGTAGAAGCCCACAATAGAAGCTAGCATCCTACACAATAGACAGTATAAAAATACGACAGAAACACCTTTAAAACAGCATAGAAATAAGTTAGCAAATCAGCACACTAATAAATATGCTGTTCTAACTAGAAGCTTTACTAGAAATGATCACCAATCTAACTCTATCATTCACTTCTCCCAAGCTAATGTGTAGTACTACAGCCACTCTAAAAATGATATAAAGGTATGCTACACTAACTGGATCAACAGTGATATATATGCCCTGAGGACCATACGTAGTGAAGAAACATGTCCTTGTTCCGGAAGAGGAGGAGATAAATATTCTTGGCATGTACCTAGACTGTCATGACTGCACTCAGGGACGCCACATTTACACCCCATTAGGGCTGATCATCTCTCTTGTGTAGACTGGGATACTTTTTCCTATTCAGAGTTCAGGACCATGGTTTTCAATGTGAAACCAGGACCAAGGGTTAATTGTTCTGTGGGGCTCGTAGTTAGGCTCCCCCAAACTTTCAACTGACTATACCTCCTTATAGAAAGTCTGAAGGGATAAATCCCATAGGAGTTAGACAACCTGAGATCATCAAGAATGTGTTCCCTCATTCTGGAAGACCTACTAAGTGACAGCCCCAGTCTCAGAGATACAACAAGGAAGTTTAAGTTCTTTAGCCAAATTAACAAAATAGCCATACATTCTTATTCTAACCTTGTCTACGCCAGTGCTGACACTTCATATTGTACTTGGATTACCTAAGTCGTTGTTTAATGTCTGTTCATTCTTAAATGCGTCTCCAGAGCCACTGTCCTAAAAGGGTACGAGGACAAAGGGGTACAGAGAGTAAACTGCGCCCACCTCCCCAACACATACGACAACAGATCGACTGTTCTGAAGGCATGGAAACTGAGTCATCAGAGCCAATTTAAAACCTGTCCACTGAGCAATGAGAACTTCTTTTAGTGCATGTGCTCTTACTATCCTGCCAATCATGGAGTCCCCTCTTCTGAAAGCTCGACACCCTGGAATGGATGCACCCCAATAAACTTGCCTCTGAAAGCCAATTAATCAACAAGTCTCACCCAAGTAACCACACTTCTAAAGATGATGTCAGCCCACCTAAGCATTTCTCTGAAAGTCTTCTAACCCTTAGATGCATGCTTCCCCACACCCTGTGTAAGATCAGCAGTCTGCTCTAATCAAGGCCGACTCTGGCTGACCAGCATAGCTCTCCCTTATTGCAATAAATTCAGCTGTTTTATATCAGATATAAAAATGTGACTGGTGGGCTCATCAACCTCTGACACTTAGATTTAATATTCTCTCTAATTTCATAATTGCTCACTTGATTTAGGTCCCAATAGTATCAGCATCAGCTACCATTATCTGAACATCAATTAAGCCCGGTATTATACCATCTATTTACATTCATTTAGTCTGGATTACCTAATCTACCATTCAATATCAGAAATAAAAAGATAAAGCTGAATTTATGTCTTACTATAGTAAGGACGAGCTATGTTGGTCAGGCAGAGTCTCCAGGAGCAGAGCAGACCGCTCTGTTTAATAATCTTTGTAGTTATAGCTTCCTTGGACATTCCCAGTCTCTCTGATACCTTACGGAAGTATAGAGATGCTAGTCTTATTAAAGGTGCACTGGTAACTACCCAGCACAGACGGGTATACGTTTACAACACAGTGGAAGAGTTTTTACCATTTTCCAGATGATTCTATCTCCAAGGATTAGCCACTGGAGGTTAGAGTGGGACAGTTCACTGAAACAAAGTATCATAAAGTATCTCACTACGTGCTTTTTGATAAAATGTACTTAGAAAAATAGCAAAGTACCATGTAACAGCATCTATTACCATACAACAAATTAATATAAATTTATTGGGTGGAAAATGGGGAAAGAAAAAGATGGGGTGGTTTTCTAGGGATATCAGAGTCCATAAAAGGATAAACTCAGGTCCAAGATCTTGAGCCCACATGGAAGACTTCAGGTTCTGATGACTGTGGAACAGGCCAGCCCAGCTGCTGGGCTCAGGGAGTCTCGGCGTGCAGCAGCCCTCCTCTGCCAAGGACGTCACTTTCTCTCTAGCTCAGAATGGTAGTTCTTGGGCAAAAGTCTAAAACTCTGTTTGTTCTCCCACCGATGCAGAACAGACTGGTTGCACAGGGCATCGTGCCTTTTATCTTGGTCCTGTCGGAAAGAAATCACACCTAACATTGCTCAAAACTAACTGAAGAGCTGAGACCTATGTTGTCTTTATATCATTCATTCATCAAGGTAGGTGGTGCTAATCTGGACAGTTTGGGAGAGGTGGAACTTTTAGAAAAAAAATTTAGTTCATTGCTTTCCTTGCAGTAGTTTAAATAAATCTAAGATTAGTAAAGAGAGTAGCTGACGAAGAGAGAACTTCTGTGATTAGAAATCTAAGACCCGCTTACGACAGCCAGGTCTACATGCCCTACCTCTTCCCGCCACCTGTTTTCCCGGGGCAGCCTCTGCAAGCGGTTTTTGGTCAGCTCGTGTTGTAGGCCGTCGAACCTGCACTTAAACCAGCGGTGAGCTTCTTCCAGGTTAGCTGTTATCTGAACATATGAATGTTATCATTAAAAGTTACCACAAACATACGTTTTTTGTGTATTAGTTCAAGAGCCTTTTCACCTAGGTATTAAAAGACCCAAATTCTGATGGGAAGGTCCTTGCAACCTGTTTGCACAATGCACATCCTATGGATGAGACCGTCACTTCTGAATACGGAGTTAAGAAGGCACGCAGGCCTGAGGCTTGTTATGCCCTTCCTAGCATTTCCTGGATGGAAACCAAGAATCCACAGTACAAGATGGCACTGAAGGAGAAAATGGTAGTTCAAACCATACTTCTCCAAAGTCTCTAAACCGTAAAGGCTGGATTTTTCTGTTGTGCTTTATGAAGGTAATAGAATGAATTACTAAAAAACTGGACCAGCTTACTGTAAGTTGTATTCATTTTATTCTATTTGTCATAAAAATATACTTTATTTGCTCTTAAGCACACACTTTGAAATTGTCTTTGTTAGACTTAAACAGTCCCTCTGCTAGTCTGTCTTTGAAGATGAAGATGAATTGGAATCAGTATTTATTTATTTGACAAATATTTACTGAGTGCTTATAGGTGCCTGGCACTGTTATAAATATTTGGGATACTTTGGTATTTTGAAGGTAGAGCCAACAGATGTTTATTTTATATGAAGGTTGCTTCAAAACAGGTCTAGAATGTGTCCTCTAGAATAAAAAGTAAAATGACTGGTTTTCCCCCTTTGATTACTTGTTTCATTGACAGCATTTTCTTTTTTTTTTGATTCTGAAGTCTGGGAGAAGGCAAGCACCATGAGCGCAAGGGCTCTGGCTGGTTCGCCCTCTCCCTCCCCTGGCGCCTGCCGTAACAGGTCCTCGATAAATGTACTGCTATGTATTTGCCCGGCATTAGCCAGGTTGCAGTGTAGGTATAACATAGTGAGATAAGACAGTAGAGCTCCCCCTGTTATCAGACTTTTAAACAGCTACAAACTAAGATACTTTCCAGGTCTGTTTGTGCATCCTGATGACAGTGACACTCCCAGCCCCAAACCGAACCGAACCCCACCTTTCTCCAGCACTTTTACCAGGAGTGGAGGAAAAGATGCTTGAAATGGCATTGTACATCATGTCTCCTCCTGCGTGGTGAAGGAGAAGGCAGCTAACATTTATTGAAACTTACTCTGAGCTATCTATCAGAATAACAGTCTTGTAGGTATTCACTTCCTGACATGGCAACTGGTGAGTTAAGGGCACAGTAAGTGTCCCAGTTGGCATTCAAACTCAGGGTTGTCATAGTCCATATTCTTTCTAATATACCATTTTGACAGTCTTATTGTCATGTAATTTAATAGCTATAAAAGGGAAAAATCATGACCAACTGATAGCAACATCACTGTAATACCTGAAGCTTAAGAATCTGTTTTCTTATCTGGAAAATGAGGGTGGTAGTAGTAGACTAATGATCTCTAAGATCCTTTCCAGCTCTAAAAGTGTATGATTTTAAATACCTTCAAAAAGCCAATTTAAAATATTAGAACAGAGAAAGCAAATTCACAAATTAATAGGGCCTACTTTACACGTCTCGTTATTGATTGAACAGAGCTCCCACTTTCATTAGTTCATGTCAATCAATGCCCTGAAAGCCACACATGCCGGCCTTCCTTCTAGTTAGTGGGAGCGGCGTGGACTTCAGGTTTCGTCAATATTTCAGCATTCCAGTATCTCTCATCAGGACACAAAATCTTAATCTAAAAATGATTTCTTCTTTATATAGAGCCTATACTTAGTAAGTTACTGGTTCTTGCCTGTTGCACTCCTGACAGCTATGTTAATGAAGGATTTTGCACTGACGTGTGTGTCTCAAGGCGGTGGTGCCTGAGGAAGTCACTGTCTCAGTCTCCGTGCCCATGGCTTACCTGTTCTGACTCCACACTGGCTTCTTTCAGCTTATTCTCTGTTGCCTCTTTACATTTCCTCAGGTGTCTTACAGTTTCTTCCAATACCTGAAAACACGATACAAAGATTTTTACAAAGTCCCAATGTAGCTCGGCCGGTGTGGCTCAGTGGTTGAGTGTCAACCCGTGCACCAAGAGGTCGCCAGTTCGATTCCCGGTCAGGGCATATGCCCAGGTGGTGGGCCCAATCCCCAGTGGGGGACATGCAGGAGGCGGCCAATCGACGTTCTCTCATCGACGTTTCTATCTCTCTCTCCCTCTCCCTTCCTCTCTCTCTAAAAATCAATAAAAAGAAAAAAAAATTAAAACAAAACAAAGTCCCAATGTACCATATCAAACAAAAAGCTTCAATATTTGTAATAAGCAAGTAACCAAATTATGAAAGTATGACTGGGTAATCCTAACTTCAGGTGCTACCCAAATATAAGATAAAAGCTGTTATTTTTAGTGTAACCTACAATATACATATGTATATGAGACTACATATTTTGATTTATGGATTCTCCTGAGAAAAATGATTAACATCTCTTTCTAGAATTGGAGGGGTACTGTTCACAGCAGAGAATCTCTGCTGGAAGACAAGAGCTCGATGACCTCGTCCAGCCCCTCTGCGGTGATCTCATGCTATGCTTTCCATTAGGGGGAAGAGCTCCAGGGAAGAACCCAGGGTGTAAAGTTCCTGATAACCATGAAATTCAGTTTAGAAATCTTACTTAGTAACTAGTATTTTGCACACATAAGTTTTAGCTATTCTTTAAAAAAATGACTACCATTTTATTAAGTTGAAAATGGAGAACTGGGCCATATTGGAAGCTGCAGGCTTCCTCCCAGATACCACGATTCTAAGAACTTAGTGCAGATGAGCAACGTGTAACTGTGTTTTCGTCTACAGAGTGTGGACAGTCTAGGTGCTCTAATGCTGGGTGTTCGGCACAAGTTCTTCTTGCAGATGACTCTTAGGAACCTCTCACCTGGCACCGGCTCTCTAGCTCCTGCCGTATTTTCCGCTCTGCCTCCAGCCGCAGCTCTTGCTGCTTGTTCCGAGCCGAGGTGTCATACTGGCTCCTGGCCAACAGCTGCATCTCTTTCTGTAGGTTAGTCATTTCAGACACAAATTTCTGGATACTCAGCGACTGGTAGGGCACAAAGAGGGGGACAGTTGGTGTTCGGGATTCCATGGGGATGGTAAACATAGAGTTTGTAGAAATCATCTACCTGTTCATAGTTTTTTTTCTGATATTGATCCTTAATTAGCTCCATCTGCCTCAATTCTGTTTCTATTTGCTGAAAGTAAAGGTGGAAATAACAGAAAGATCAGTGGAATAACTGGTGTGCTCTTTTTGCCTGGAGGATGACAGAACTGTGGATCTCCTCCAGGAGTCTTTCTCAGTTCCTACTGGGTTCTCCTTCCCATCCAGCCCACTGACCCTGAAAGAGCAAAGTCCCAGACAGTCCCCGTGAAGAGACAGATGGGGAGCTAGAATGTGACACTGGCAGCTAATGAGAAAGCAAACATTTATAAGCAGCATCTTGGCTGGAAAAGGGATTGCCTGGGGGACTCTCTGGCCACCCCGGGCACGGCTGTAACTCTCAGGGACACAGGGGTCTGCCAGTATCTGAAGCCATCCTCCCAGCACTGCCTGCCCGGGTCTGCGTCAGGTACTAAGGAAGTGAGGAGACATCGAGTTTCTCATACAACCTTCATCCTCTCTACATTCTGAGCATTATTCGCCTTAGCCGACAAGTGGAGCTTAATTTGGGCCTTTTGATTCTTTATTTTCTCCTTGCTGCTGTTCAGTAGCTTTTCTAACTCTGTCAGTTTCTGCCGCAGCTCTCGGTTGGTACGGGATACTTCCACTGATCTGAAGTTGGCTTCATCAAGGGCTTTCTTCAGCTGTGGAACACAAGGGAAAATTAGAACATTTTTACCTTCCATTTAGTAAGAAAAGTGTATGTTTAGCTTTCTCCCTATATTTTGTTCTCTTTAAAGCTTTCTTTTTTTTAAAAAAAATTTTTTTCCTTTATTGATTTTAGAGAGAGAGGAAGGGAGAGGGAGAGACAGAAACATCGATGAGAGAGAACATCAACTGGCTGCCTCCTGCATGCCCCCCACTGGGGATTGGGCCCACAACCTGGGCATGTGCGCTGACCGGGAATCGAAATGGCGACCTCTTGGTGCATGGGTGGACACTCAACCACTGAGCACACCAATCGGACTAAACCTTTCTTTTAAAAAGGAGGGTAAATGAGGCGATAATAATAATGTCCGATTAAGTAGATTAGTGGAGGAACACTCTAAGTGATTTTCATAATTTTTAACACTAAAGAACAATCTTTCTTGGGACAGATAAATAACGTAAATGTTTAAGTTCAACATTTGTTCTTTAAAGAGCGTGGCTTTAGAGTGAGACCTAAGTTCCAATCTCAGCTCACCACTTATTAGCCACGTGATTTTGGATAATTAATGTCCCTAAGACTTGGGTTCATCACTGGAAAAGTGTGTGAACAGCCTACCTCACAGGATTAATATAACAGTTAAATGAGATACAGTACAGAAAGAATGCAGAGCCGGCCACATCATAATTGCTCAGTGATCATTACCATACTTTAAGTTTTTCTCTCACTTGTGACCCCATGTCTGGAAAAGTGAAAATAAATTATATGGTAGTTTATATTAATATGTCAGTTATTGACTATCATTGCATGTATTTTTATAATACTGCCTTTTGTTTTTAAATATTTTAATAAATTTGTGTAGTAGAAAAATAGTGATCACTGTTAAAAACAAGACAACAGGCCCAAAATGGAGTCACTTATGCTATGTCATCAAACTGAAACTTAGTTTGGCTCTCTCTGAAATGGACTATTGGAACGATCAATCAGAAGCACCTGATCAACATTAGTTGGGTAATCTTCCTAATAGAGCCCTACTATGCCCTAAGGGATAATAACTGCCGTAACCACCCTGCTTTTTTGTCTAGTATAACTTCCTTGTTCCTGCTCTTTTCTTCTCATTTTGTACAGCTCCTCTATCTGCTAGATTGGATGCTGCCCGATTCGAATTGAGTTTTGCTCAAATTAACTCTTAAAATTTTTAACATGCCTTAGTTTATCTTTTAACAGTTCTGGTGTCAGAAGAGGGAACTGAAGGAGACCCCTGCTAGCCCCCAGGAGCAATCAGCAACCAGGAAAAGGTACCCAACTGAGCCCTTTGAGCTCCCCGTTTTCTCGATGCATCTGGAGGTCATAGGCATAGGTAAGTCCAGAGCCTAGCTCTGCAGCTTTTGCATTGTGAGCTTTCAGACATTATTTGAGCATTTCCTGTTTCCAGACTGGGTCCAACTTAAAAATCAGATTGGATCAGACTCTGTGCAACCTAAGCTGGACTTTGATCCAGTGTGAGACCTCGAGTGAATAAAACTTTGTTTTAAGGCTGAACATGCAGGTTAACCTTACCAAAGATAATCTTGAATTACAAGGCCACAGCGGAGAACTTTTAACCTAGATAAGCGTATCCATTTACAAGGTGCCCCAAAGAAAAAGGGGTCTCCGCCTAGCACTCACCATAAAAGGAAGAGGGAAAATTATTTTTTCTCTACGGTTTCTAGTGACTAGGATGAGACCCACTGGGACACCCACTCACTTCAGAGTCTACAGACAGGATCCTGCGAAAACTGGCAGAAGCCAGAAATGGGTAAGAATTCTTACCAAAGTTAGCTATCTCAGATCTCTATCTGTGGTACCTGGTTCGAGAGAAGGTAAAATTTCACACTGTCCCTTCCTTTCCAAATTCAGATTGGCAGGCAAAAAAGAATTAGATCTGTGAATCTGCGCTCAGGTACCCACTGGATGTTAACTCTCTCACCCAGAGACATCTATTGCCTCCTTGTTTGTCTCGTTTTGTGTCCCGAGAACTGACAGTCACGTTAGGTTGGGGGCCTCCAAAACATGGATGCACAGAAATGTGGGTGGTACTCCATTTGCTGCTAGGGTCTTACTGACTTGTCAGATCCAAGAGGAATGTCCTACTCTTTCTTCCCTTGGTTTGGTTATCTTTGGGAGGGCAGTCTCTTTTGCAGCCTCTTTGGAGAGACATTCTGTGTCCATAGAGTTGTTCCACACTGCCAGGAATAGTAGTTACTGTTTGTCCTGGAAGAAATCTGGCAAAATATTTGCAAGGATTTGTTTAAAGTATCTCTATGGTCAGAATTGGAACCTGATATTCAGAGCCTGATAGAACTGTTTTTTTAGGCCCCTAAGCTAAAAACAAAACTATGTGACCAGAGGGAAAGAAAAACATTCTGAAGACTTTGTGGAAGGATTTACGAAAACATAGAAATCTTTTGATTTCCATTTTAGTTGAAGATAGTCTTCCTGATATGAAAAAACAAACTGAAGATAATGCAGTTGGATGGATGGGTAAGCCTCCACACCTTTCAGAAGTTAAAACAACTGCACTTGTCTTACAAATGGAATCTTTTAAGAACAGAACTGCAGCTCTAGACACAATTCAAAGCCCACTAATCCCAATGCCTCCCTATTCATCTCGAAAGGCTTGCAGATACTGTAAAAGGAGGATCTGGACATAGGGGACAAAAGTGCTTCTTAGTGGAATTTGTGTGCTTTCTCTGTGCCTCTGGAGATGCAAATATTTTACCTGGTCTTCTCCAGGAACCAAGGGAATTCATATCAGAAGGAGAAAAAAGTTAACCAAAAAACCCTGAAGCCTTTTGAAAACCAGGCCCAAGAAAAATCTTAAAAGTCTCTTTTACAAATATTAGTAACAAGCTTTAGCCATCTGAGCAGGTAAACACAACTTGGATCCAACTGTTCCTTTATAAACTAGTGAGTTTTCTATTATTGTACCTGTCTCATGGTTAAAAATGTAAATATCTCCATTTGTGTCTGTCTGTTGTTTATGTATGTTATAAATGTGTGGGGTTTTGTGTTTTTTATTTTTCTACCTCTGGATGGTATTGCAAAAATAAATTTGCAAAGAGCTTTATTTAATTGGCTTAAATAAATTAAGAACTTATAAAATCAAGTATACTTTGAGAAATATAGAAACTAACATGACCTAGGATAATCTTTGTTAAATAAAAGCTAGTTTCATTATAATAGGCAGGTCTTCAGAGGTATCAGAATTAAATATAATAATTTTTATTCTACCTGGGTTTACTAAAACTCAGATAAGCTCATTATTCTTACAGAATTTGTCAGTAAGAAAGAGAAGATGAGGTTAGCTGTTCAATATTTCATGAGAAAAAATTAAGAACAAGTGAATTAAATGGGTATAACATAAAAGTTTCCAAAATCTTTTTTGGTGCCTTAAAATTACACTGAGGTAGTTTAAATGATGGATATTCATTGAATCTCTAGATCTTTTCCAAATATAAAATACTGAAACATTAGTGAACACAAGTTTATCCACCTTTGCTTCCTTTTACAGGGGAACTAAAGATATTTAGGTATATTAGTTAAATATTTTGTACACATTGGAAAATTTACTATGAGGAAGAAGCTGGAAACTATAAAATGTATTTGCCAATTCACAGAATGACAGTGACCACAACTGCTAACTTCTCACTAGAAATTAAGGATTCTAAGGGTTAGGAATTCTAATAATATATGAAAACTACTTAGAAATAATAAGGGTGAGAGGAAGAAACTGAAAGTAAAGTGACTGTTCCAGAATGAGAAAGAAGAAAAGCACAGGACAAAATCTGAATGAATATTTTAGGAAGTTGTAGGTTTGTGGAAAAAGAATCTTGGGAAAGAAATGTTGTGTGTTTCAATCTGGCTAAGGTTGGAATAGAATTTTTCTTTTCTCTCTGTTATAAGTACAAAGTTTTCTTAAACTTTTAGTTTGTTCCTAATAAGAGATTATGAAAGATTTTTTTTAAAACCTTTTGGCTAATCTACCTAGAAAGCAAAGATTTTGTATCATACCAAAATGATATACTGTGCTTCCCACTGTCTTTATCAGGTCTTTGCATACTTAGGGAAACCCAGTCTTCTCAATATTATAAGAGCTACCTTTTGTTCACAACTATGTAACCTTCTGTATTTGCCTTTAATAATCTATTTTTGGAGTGACATCAGCATCATGGCAAAGTGGGAAGAACCCTTTTGATCTCCCCTTAAATCTACAACTAGAAAACATTTATAATGTTTGTCTGCTCAACACACTGGCATGCCTGAGAGATCCATACATCAGTACATATGAAGGTGGGTCTATTAGAATGCACAGGTGAGGCAGGATGGGAAAAGAACAGGGATGGTGCCCACAGACAGGGTCCCTGGCTGCTATAGCTGAGCCTGTGGCCTCCACACTATGACCCAGCTCCCTCCCCTGATTGATATGATCATCTCGGTAGATACAGAAAAAGCATTTGACAGGATACAACATACATTTGTGATAAGCTCTCAATAAAACAGATGTGGAAAGAATGTACCTCAATTTAATAAAGGCCATATACGACAAACCCTTAGCTAATATCATACTCAAGAGTGAAAAACTTAAAGCTTTCCTCTAAGATCAGGAATAATAAGACAAGGATGCCCACTCTCGCCACTGTTATTCAATACAGTACTGGAAGTCCTAGCCAGAGCAACTGGGCGAGAAATAAAAGGAAGGAAGAAGTATAACTGTCAATATTTGTGAACAACTTGATTTTATATATAGAAAATGCTAATCCTAAACACTCCACCAAAAAACTATTAGAAAAAAATACAGTAAAGTTACAGGATATAAAAATCAATATACAAATATCCGTTGAGTTTCTATATACTAATAACAAAATATCACATTTCCAGTTGCAACAGAAAGAATAAAATACCTAAGAATAAACATAACATACATTGAAAACTACAAGGTGTTATTGAAAGAAACTGAAGACACAAAAAAATGGAAAGATATTCCTTGTTCATAGGTTGGAAAAATAAACACTGTTCCAGTACACATTACCTAAATCAATCTGCACATTCAATACAATCCCAATGGCATTTTTCACAGAAATAGAATAAAAATCCTCTAATTTGTATGGAAGCAGAAAATACCTCAAATTGCCAAAGCAATCTAAGAGAAAAGAACAAATGGGGGTACCAAACTCTGATTTCAAATTATACTACAAAGCTACAGCAATTAAAACAGTATGGCATTGGCAGAAAAACAGACACACATACCAATGGAACAGAATTGAAAGCCCAGGGGAAAAAAACTACACATATATGGGCAACTAATTTATGACAAAAGGAGCCAAGAATATACAATTGAAAAAGAAAAGTCTCTTCAATAAATGGTATTGGGAAAACTGAGCAGCCACATGCAAAAGAATGAAACTAGACCACTATCTTACATCAAACACAGAAATGAACTCAAATGGCTTAAAACTTGAATGTCAGACCTGAAAAAATAAAATACATAGAAGAAAACAGAGACACTAAGCTTCTGGATATTGGTCTTGGTGTTTTGTGATTTTGACTCCAAAGGCAAGAGGAAAATAAACAAATCAAACTAAAAAGCTTCTGGGTATTCATCCAAAGAAAATGAAAACACTAAATCTAAAGCTATATATATTCCTATGTTCACTGCAGCATTATTTACAATAGCCAAGATATGGAAACAACCTACATATCCACCAATGAATGAATGGATAAAGAAGATGTGGTACATATGTACAATGGAATACTAATCTACCATAAAAAAGGTGAAATACTGCCATTTGTGACAACATGAACAGATCTTGAGGTTATTATGCTAAGTGAAATAAATCAGACTGAAAAAGAAACAACTATGATAAAACAAAATAACAAACTAAAAAAACTAAACTCATGGATCCAGACAACAGAATGGTGGTTACCAGAGGGGAAGGGCAAAGGAGGTCAAATATATGGTAATGGAAGGAAACTAGAATTTTTGTGGTCAGCATGCAATAGAGTATACTGGTATCAAATTATAAGGTTGTATACCTGAAATTTATAATATAATGTTATTACCCAATATTATATCAATAAAATCAATTGTCACTTTAGTTAAATAATTATTATTTCATAATGATCTGTAATACTATTTGGTCAAATGTTCAAACCTTTTGACATTTAGACAACTTCCCCAAATCAAATTCTAAATGGAGTATTTTTTTACCTCGAAGTGACTTTGAGATTTCCCAGGGTCCCTGAAAAATCTCAATGCACCTGCCTTTTATTTTGTAAAAGAGAGATGTTAAATTAGGTTTATTTGGTATATTAACTTACCTGGGAAGCATTGTCAAATAATTGATGGTAAACCTTCTTGGGTTATATTTGCACACAGATGCATGTTATTTACGTAAGTGTTCTAGACTGTATGAAATTACTAAAAATCTGATGTCTTAGTATAATGTTATCAGTAACAATTCCAGTTATTATCTTAAAATTTTGTACGTCATAGAAATTACCAAATTTCCTGATCAATTGTATTATAATGAACTCTTTTCAGATCTTCAACTATGGACATTTTTAAGTCTCCTGTCCTTTACAGTTATTGTTTTACTCTGATGCTTTTGCAAAAGTGAGATTCATGGAAAGGTCCCTAAAGTACTCTTATCCACTGACACCCCTGCCAAATTACATGATGTCGAAGAACCTTGGGTACACATTTCACAAATGAAGAGGACTCCACTTGATGTCTGGTCCTGTCCAAACACTGGAGACTTTAAAATCAAACTGACTGGAAAGAGAAGTGGCTGACATTGAGGTATACTGCTTCTTCCCAAGATCCTTTCTTTCCATTCCTCCTCCTCTCTCTGACCATCCTTTTCCTAATTCTTATGACATGAAGGTCTTTATAACTCTCCTGTCCACTTTTTGCCTTGCTCTTGGAAAGATAGTGCCGTTGTTCACATATCTCAGGCCACTGCAAAGTGGGTTAACCCTACCTTCAAACAACTGTTGGATTTGCCACAATGCTGGTGATCCTGCAGTTCTGCTCTTCACGTACTTCTACCTGATTTACAAATCCTCTTTCTCTGAACAAACTCATTCCTCTCTCTATTGTGTCAGACTCCCTAACCATGGGGGTCCTTTTCCAAACCCGATGTCAAAAATTCAAACCTGAGAAACTTGCATCAGACCCTGTACAAAAAAAATGACATAAGGCAAAGGTAACCAGAATAATAAAGCCACTATTGTGGTCTACAGACCCTTAAATCTTACTGGTCTCCATGGCTGTCACCTTTCTAGTCCTGAGCCACAGGCTCAAATGGAAATTATCTGGAGCCATTCATGATTCAAAATTGGCAGATCCTTAGTGCCTTGTCTAGGAGTAAATGCAAAGGAGGCTGGGATCTGGAACCATTCCTTAACTCTTTTTTTTTTAATCCTCACCCGAGGAAATTTTTGCATTTATCTTCAGATAGAGCGGGAGGGAAGGGGGGAGAAACACGGATGTGAGAGAGACACATCGACTGGCTGCCACCCACACGACCCCAACCGGGGCCGGGGACAAACTGCAACTGAGGTACGTGCCCTTAGGCAGCGGTTCTCAACCTGTGGGTCACGACCCCTTTGGGGGTCAAATGACCCTTTCACAGGGGCTGCCTAAGACATAACAGTAGCAAAATTACAGTTATGAAGTAGCAACGAAAATAATTTTATGGTTGGGGGTCACAACATGAGGAACTGTATTAAAGGGTCGCAGCATTAGGAAGGTTGAGAACCACTGCTTAGTGGGAACTGAACTCGGGACTCTCTGGTCCGCAGGCCGATGCTCTAACCGCTAAGCCAAACTGGCCAGGGCTATTCCTTAACTTTTATAAAGATATTGCAGAATCTGCTGCTAAAGCAATGCTCTCCAACAAAAATTCCTAGACTCTGGCCAATGTTGTCCTTGATCACAGGATAGCCCTTGATTACCTTTTAGATGAGCAAGGAGGTGTTTGTGCTGTGGCCAACACCACTTGGTGCATTTGGATGGACACTTCTGGGGAAACTGAGGCTCAGCAATATAAGATCACTGAACAAACCCGTTGGCTTTACAAAGTGACTCCTTCAATGAGGTCTTTCTTTGACTTATCAATTCTGATTGGTTTGGGTCCTGAGGATCAAGGCTCAGAAATGCACTCCAGACATCAGGAATTATCCTCCTTATAATAATCGCAGTAAGTCTCCCTGGTGCACTGAATTCTCTCAAAAGCTTTACATGTATGTTCGCAGTTGCTAACCTCCAAGCAAATGATCTTCCTGAGACTAGAACACATTCTGGTAGTCCAGAGCATCGCAGGGCCCATCCAAGCTAGCTGCTCTTTCTCAGACATTTCCCAGTCTCTGCTCTGATCAAGGCAGACATGTCCTGTTCATGTTACTAAGCTTTGCTCATCCTCTTACACTGGCTGTCTGTCAGCTCTGTCCGTCTCAAGCCAGCTTCCCTTCTTCTATCACCCAATCAGCCTATAAAACAAACTTTCCCTAACTTTAAATTCCTTCAAAACTGGACACAGCCCCTAGTTATCCAAGGAAAGTCCTCTGATGGTTTCCCTGTTTGTCTCATGTAAAGAGTGGACATCACAATTAAACAAGCACACCCCAGAGCACGGACCATGTATCTTCTACTGCTTTTACAAGGGCCTCTCAGGAGAAGGTCAATGCCTGATGGGTGCCAGTGAGGCAGACTGAGGAGATAGGTGATTTGATATGCCTCTCTGGTGTGACAGTCTCCTCACCCCCTTACTCCCGACCTCCCACTCAGTTACTGCTCTCTGGTGGAAAAACTCTCATGGAGGCTTCCTTCACTGGCAGAGAACTGTGTTGAGAAACAGTTTTTTTTGGTGTGTCAGTTTACAAACAGCACAGAGATGGCTTGATTGCATCTGGCTGGCTGGTCAGGGGGGTTAAAAGAGGCAAAGAATAACTGCATCCAATAGTTAGTTCTCTTAAAAGGCATGCAGCTAGAGAAACATTTTTGTCACTTGACGCCATACCTCAGTCATTTCCCGCTGGTTCATTTTCTTGGCAGTGTCCCTCTCTGTTTGAAACTGCTTTTTCAGCGCTTCTATGCGCTCAGCGTGCACTTCTGCTTCCATTTTAGATTCTTCGGTCATCCGTTCTCTGTTTTGAAAAAAAGAACAGATGATAGATTACCTTTAGAAATCGTCTTAGGAGGTAAGAAAGATCTGGAGGGAAATGTGCAACTTTCCAAAAGGCGAGTGATTGATAAATGAGAAGCAGATCAGTCACTAGGTGAACCTCACTGATCTGGAGCTCATTAAAAGAAGGAAAAAGGCATTACCTGCAGTGTTAAACAAAATAGCCCTTCCATAGAAAGAGACCCAACCAAAAGAGTGAAACATACTCTTGTTTTAACCAACGAATGGTCTTTAGCTAGCAACATTACACCAGAATATAAAATTTGCACATATCACCCGACCGGTGTGGCTCAGTGGTTGAGCGTCGACCCACACACCAAGAGGTCGCAGGTTCGATTCCCGGTCAGGGCACATGCCCAGGTTGTGGGCCAAATCCCCAGTGGGCGGCATGCAGGAGGCGGCCAATTGATGTTATCTCTCTCCCTCTCCCTTCCTCTCTCTCTAAAATCAATAAAGAAGAAAAATAAAATAAAATAAAAATTTTCACAGATACAGATAAAAGAATACCTTCTCTGCTTTAGCTTATACCTGTCTCCTATGTCAATATGTTCACTACCAGAAAGGATTGAAGACCTATGTGCACACTGCATTTCCCTTGGGTATACATTTTCATTACTGATATCTAAATCATATTTACCGAGATACAGTTTAAGACAAAACCTGAGTGGCTTCACCTGAACTTGATGGATTTGACCTAACTAATCTCAGGCCCAAACTGAAAACAATGGTTTAGCATCGGCCTTGATGGAGCCATCCCACTCCTGGATGGGAATAACCCATCCAGGCTCCGGTTATTTCTTTTCCAAATCATGCTTTTAAAAGACACGAGCTTTTGATAGAAAAGGTTTGGCAGAAACATGCAACTGTCCCTTCCAACCAGTATTCGCTAAACCTTGGTTTAATCTTTGTGCATAGAAGCAGCTCGATACCAGACAAGGAAGAGTTGAAACTAGGCACAGCCCAGGCAGCTGGTACTGCTGCTGCTCAGCTGGCCTGGTGGCGGGAGTGCTAGTTCAAAGTAGGAGCAAGGGTTTAAACGGGTTATGTGTCTGAGCCAAACTCACTCTCCCAGAGGCTCTTCCCTAATCTCATTGTGCCTGTACTGCCCTTACTTGAAGCTTTCCAAATTCTGTCGCTCAAGTTCTTTGTTTTCCAATTTCTCTTGGACATGGTCAAGCTTTGTTTGCAGGTGGTTATTTGTCTGGAGAGCTTGCTCCAGGCTCATAGCCAGTTTCCTGTTGTCTTCTCTAGTTACATCCAGAGCTTTCTGTAGAGGCTCAATCTGAAAGAGAGAACAGCGTTTTTAACTCCACTGTAACAGATGCACAAAGTCCATAACACTCTGTAGTCGCTCCTTATCCTACTTCATCAGAGCCACCGAAACAACAAGTAGTTGGAATCAGAACCAGAGATTCCAGATGCCTGGGATTATATGTGAGAATGTATTATGGATGTTGTTTTGGAGACTCTGAGAAAGCCATAGGAAGGGTATGCTCCATGGATCATTAGAGAGCTTTGGAAAATAGAGCCAACTTAATTTATCCTAATTTTTGAATGTTTAAAGTAGTTAAATTACCCTTCCTGATCCTATGACCTTTGGTCTTACTGCCTATAGAGATAAGAACTAGCAACTGTTCCTTGTATATGCTTCCAGAAAAAAAGCTTATTTATATAAAATATCCATGTGTATTTTATATACATGCCTATGTGTAGATACGCTTTTATGTGTGCAAACACCTGTGGGCACACATGTGAGTATGTATGTCCTTCTAACAGTGAAATTTCTCTAGCTACTTCTGACGGAGGCTATAGTTATTCTCTACGTCCTTTAACTTCTGTAATCACTTATGCATTAATAAATGAAAAGAATGTGAACCATATAAGACAGACAGAATACATAATTTTGGTCCTGGTTTCCCAATAAATGACTAACTGTAAGATTGCAGGCCCATTTCCTATTTGTAGTCACTGTCCAAAACTCAGACTTGAATGAAAAGGAAATTAACCTGATTGTTTTACTCCATTTCCCCAAAATAGCAATATCCCAATTAAACGAAAAATTTCAGCATTATCATTAATAACAACCTGGCCTCTACCTCACTGTTGTGCTGGGCATCCACGACCAGCATTCTGGCCTGCCACTGGTCCACTTCTGCTTCTAGCTTCTGCACCCTCTGTTGATTTAGAGCCCTAAAAATGAAAGCACAGAAAGAGTGACTATAGAAAAAAACCATCTAGGAATGATACCACTGAGAGTTACAGAACACTTTTCTTCCAAGAAGTTCAAATAGCATGTGTAGCAGGCTACAGGTGTTCAGAATATCTGCGAGTTGGCAGGTGACAATTAGTAGCCTCAGCTTCAGGTTAAGAAATGAAGGCTACTACAGATTAAAAACTCGTCCCATCTATGGGACAAGTTTGGCTTGATATATTAAGCCAGTGATTTTCAACTGGTGTGCTGCAAGAATTTTTAAAACATGCAATACCTGACTAGTCAGGGGGCACTGACCTCTTTTCCCTTAGATTGCTAAATTTAAAAAATGGCAACAGCCAACACAACAATTGCAGTCTGGTGTGAATGAATCAAAATTATACTTGGTTGTTTTTTTTTGGTGTGCTGTACAATTTTAGTAATTTTATGTGTGCCATGAGATAAAGGTTTAAATTTGCTGCATTAAGTTATCAATACATGTCAATAACTAACTTACAGGCTGGTAATTTTATAATCTATATATAATATATAAATTACATATAAATTTTTGTACTAGTGAATACATTCACTAGTACAAAAATACATCACCTCTACATGGATTGGCTTGATGCTGAGATTTCTGCTTCTAAATACAACAGCTACCTAGAATTTTATTGTGAATAGTAAACAATATTTTTAATACCCTTGGATTTTCTTTTTAAGTGCAGAAGTAATAATACACATTCATAATATGTAAGAAATAAAGATAAGCACAATGGAGAATATTAAACTCACTAGTTCTCCCATAACAGAGGCAATATGCACCGCTAATATACACATTATAATCTACTTTAGAGGCTTGTTAAACTCAGGCCATTTGTTCATTTACCTAAAAAGGAAACTTTTATGTTATTCTTGAAACATTCAAAAGAGTTTACTTATAAAACATGGCTAAAAGTAGTTTCAGAATGATTCATCTAAAATAATTATTAATGTTTAAAGAGGACACTAATAAATGGATAATTCAAACTAAAGTAGGCACTTAGCTTCAATTGTCTTGACAATTACAATTCTGTAGATCCAAGGGCAAGTTTAAAGGTATAGAAAACAGCAAGGGTAAATGTAGTATATCATATGAATTTCTAAAATGTAAAAATCTCCTTTACATCACTATAAAAATATAAGAATTTTGAATTTCTGAAATCATGTTAATTTCTGATTCCAGATTTTCCCTAACTTTAAACTAGTTATTTTAAACATCACTAGTTTTTTTGCAAAGGAAGTAATATAAAGTGACTTGGTTTCTTGACTTCACTCTGCTCCTTACTACAGTACAGCAGAAAAATACAAGTAAAAACACAGAAGAGTCATCCCTGGTACCTTTCCTTCTTGAGGCCCGCGATCTCCGAGTCCCTCCGCCCAAGCTCGATCTGTACTTTCTCCAGAGCACCTTGCATCTTACTGTGAGAGGCCAGCACGTTCTCCAACATGATTGTAACTTTGCAGTTGTCTTCTTTCGCTTCTGCCAACTGTCGCTGAAAGTTTCCCACCTAAGAGAAAATGAAACCAGACAAAGATATTTGATTCTTTCCGATTATTTTGCTGCTGCTGAGTCCCATTACTTCCAGGAAGACAGTATGGAAACCAGGCATGGTAGAATGCTAAGAGGAATAATTAAAGTAGATTTTACTTTTATTTTGTTTCTTAAGTTAAATGACTTTGAGAAAAAGAAAACTAGACCCCAGACCCTATGGATCCTACAGAGAACCCCAAAGTGCTACCCTACTGTTGGCATGTCACACACAGCACTTGTATTACAGAGACATTGGGACCAACAACTTCTTGGGTCTAGAGGTGGTTCCAGACTGGCCTGCTCTGGCCCTGGTCAGCTATCTTATGATAGGAACAGAAGAGAACACATCTGAAGCCCATCAGAATGATCTCAGGATTAAAGACCATCACAGAGAGTGGAAGCTGCTGAAAAATGCTGTAACTCACAGCTCTCTTCAGCGAGGCAAAATCTAGCAACTGCTGTCAAGGAGTCTGGGATGTGACCTCTGTTTTCACTAAGCACACACACCGTTTAAGTGGAAAGCATTTAGTCATTTAATTTAACATGAAATAGCAGCAGTTACTGTCATGTTAATAAAGCATAAGTAGGCAGGTTATTACCAAGATCAGATATGTTTCAACAAAAAAAATTAAGACTTTTTCTTTTGATTATTTTAAGACAGGAAGTTGAAAAAAATTGGGAGTTAAATTATGCATTTTTAAGGAAAACATTTTAAAACAGTTCTCAAGTTTTATTTAGAAAAGAAAATCCGCCCTGGCCAGTTTGGCTCAGCGGTTAGAGCGTCAGCCTGCGGTCCAGAGAGACCCAGGTTCGGTTCCCGTAAGGGGCGCGTACCTCGGTTGCAGTTTGTCCCCGGCCCCTGGTTGGGTCGTGCGGGAGGCAGCCACTCGATGTGTCCCTTTCACGTAAGGGGCGCGTACCTCGGTTGCAGTTTGTCCCCGGCCCCTGGTTGGGTCGTGTGGGAGGCAGCCACTCGATGTGTCCCTTTCACGTCGAAGTTTCTCTCTCTCTCTCTCTTCCTCTCTCTCCCTCCCACTCTATCTGAACAAAAAATGGAAAAATGTCCTCGGGCGAGGATAAAAAAAATAATAATAATAAAAAAAAAAGAAAAGAAAATCCTTCTGTCATCAATCCTCATTGTTTCTTCCTAAAGGTAACAAGAAATGAATGAATACGGCTTGTGAGAGATTTCACAAGCGCCCCATCCCAGTGACAGACGTTCAGAAAGCACTGATGCCCGACCTTCTTGTGCTCCCTGTCCTCCAAAGCCTCGAGGTCCCCTTTCAACTTCTGACTCTCCGTCAGTGCTGCATCACGACACTTCACTGCCTGTGTGAGCTCCTCTTCATTCTTCTCAAGAATGGACTTTACCTTAGAACGAAAAGAAACAACAACTGACTTTTCCAAAGCACAACAAATGGGCAGTTAGAGTAAGACAGCAATTTAGAAACCAAACTTAAACTGTTTAATTAAATATTCTTATTATTATAAATAAAATCAGCTTTGTTAGCTGTTTTTCTCTTTAAAGAAAACTCAAAAGCAAAAATAAATTTGTGTGAATAAACATGAGCAAACCTAATACATGACAATCTCCACGAAAGTACAGAATAAGGGATAAGGGAGATAAAACTATGAAGGTAACATGTACAATGGAGGAGAAATTGATTTTCATGGAATTTGAAAATGTAACATAATGCACAAATTAACAAAATAAAAGCAAAGATAAATAAGTAGTAAATAGTGTCACAGAAGAATGAATCCTAATCAGAAGTATTATATTTTATATCCCTGCAACACTTTTAGGATATCTACACAATCACTTCAGATTATCTGCATACATTACTGCTCTAAAAAATATTTCATTTTGAAATAATTATAGACTCACAGGATGTTGCAAAAATAGTGCAAATAGTCCCATGTACTCTTCACCCTGCTTCTAATGGTGATATATTATATATTGCTGTAGAGGTCAACATCAAAACCAAGAAGTTGACTTTGGTACATTACTGTTAACTAGATTAACTAGACTACAGAACTTACTCAGTTTTCACCATTATTAAAACCTGCAATCATCTGTGTGTGTGCACGCGCATGTGTGCACACATCTATACAATCTGATCCCATGCACATTATTTATGATCACTGCCACCATCAAGATATGGAACTATTCCATCACCACAAAACAATTCTCTTGTGTTACTTCCTTGTATTCACACCTTCCCCCAAACCCATCCCCTGCGCCCTGACAAGCACTCATTTGTTCTCTGTCTCCATAGTTTTGCCATTTCAAGAATGTTATTTTAAACATTATAATATATAACTTTTGTATAAGTAATATTCACATTATTCTTTTTAATAGCTTTACTGAGGTGTAACTGATATACAATAAGCTGTGTATACTTTAAATGTACAATTTTGACACATATATAAATTCCTCAAACAGTAATCAAGATAATGAATATGTCCATCATCCCAAAACTTCCTGTATGCCTCTTGGTAAACTCTCTCCCTTCTGTCTCCTCTGTTCCTACACCTCCACCCAAGGCAACCACTGATCTGTTTTCTGTCACAATAGTTTTCATTTTCTAGACTTTTATATAAGTGGTATCATATTTATATACTTTCTTGAATGGCTTCTTTCAGCATAATTGAGATTCAATATTTTGCATGTATCAACAGTTCATTTGTTTCTGTTGCTGAACAGTATTCTATCATATGGCTATACCACAATTATCCATTCTCAGGTTGTAGAAACAACCTGAGTTGTTTCTAGCTCTTAGCTATTACAAATAGAGCTGCTATGAATAACTGTGTACAAGTTTTTGTGTACACATATGTTTTCATTTATCTTTGGTAGATACTTAGGAGTGGAATGCTGGGTCATATGGTAGTATGTTTCACTTTGAAAGAAACTACCAAATTATTTTCCAAAGTGGTTGTACCATTTTACATTCTCTTCAGCAGTGTATGAATTTTCCAGCTGTTCTACATCCTCACTAACACCTGGTAGGATCAGTTTTTCAATTTTAGACATTCTAGTAGGTGTGTGGTAGTAATTTATTGTGGTTTCAATTTGCACTTCCCTAATGACTGATGTTTAACATCTTTTTTTTTGTTTCTTTTTTTTATTTTTTATTTTTTTAAATTTGTTTTTGTTACAGATGTTTCTCCTTTTCCCCCCATTGACACCCTCCTCCCCATCCCCCCTGCCCCATCCCCAGCATTGTTGTCTATGTCCATTGGTCATGCATATAAGTTCTGTGGTTTATCTCTCCCCCTCCACAACCCCCCTCCTCTGAGGCTTGTCAGTCTGTACCCCACCTCTATGTCTCTGGGTCAATTCTGTTCATCAGTTTGTTTAGTTCATTATATTCCACAAATAAGTGAGATCATGTGATATTTGTCTTTCTCTGATTGACTTGTTTCACTTAGCATAATACTCTACAGGTCCCTCCATGTCATCTCAAAGGATAAGAGACCTTTCTTTCTTACAGCTGCACAGTACTCCATTGTGTATATGTACCACAGCTTTTTTATCCACTCATCTACCGATGGACACTTGGGTTGTTTCCAGATCTTAGCTATTGTAAATAGTACTGCTATGAACATGGGGGTACATATATTCTTTCTGGTTGGTGTTTCAGGTTTCCTGGGGTATATTCCTAGAAGTGGGATCACTGGGTCAAATGGCAATTCAATTTTTAACTTTTTGAGGTAACACCATAGTGTTTTCCACAGTGGCTGCACCAGTCTGCATTCCCACCAGCAGTGTACTAGAATCCCCTTTTCTCCACACCCTCACCAACACTTGTTGTTTGATGATTTGTTGATGGCGGCCATTCTGACAGGTGTGAGGTGATACCTCATAGTTGTTTTAATTTGCATCTCTCTGATGATTAGTGACATTGAGCATTTTGTCATATGTCTCTTGGCCATTTGTATGTCCTGTTTGGAGAGGTGTCTATTTAGGTCCTCTGCCCATTTTTAAATTGGGTTCTTTGTCTTCCTTTTGTTGACTTGTATGAGCACTCTATATATTTTGGAGATTAACCTCTTATCTGATGCATCATTGGCGATTATGGTCTCCCATATAGTGGGATCCCTTTCCGTTTTGATGGTTGTTTCTTTTGCTGTGCAGAAGCTTTTTAGTTTGATGTAGTCCCATGTGTTCATTTTTTCCTTTGTTTCTCTTGCCTTAGGTGCTGTATCAGTGAAAATTCTGCTGCATATGTCTGAAATTTTGTTGCCTGCATTTTCTTCTAGAATTTTTATGGATTCACAAGTTAAATTTAAGTCTTTTATCCATTTTGAGTTTATTCTCGTGTATGGTGTAAGTTGGTGGTCTAGCTTCATTTTTTTTGCAAGTAGCTGTCCAATTTTCCCAACACCATTTATTGAAGAGACTGTCTTGACTCCACTGTATGCTCTTGCCACCTTTGTCAAATATTAATTGAGCATATTGTCTTGGGTCAATTTCTGGGTTCTCTATTTTGTTCCATTGATCTATCTGCCTGTTCCTGTGCCAGTACCAGGCTGTTTTGATTACAGTGGCTTTGTAGTATAACCTGAAATCTGGTAATGTGATCCCTCCTACTTTGTTCTTCTTTTTCAAGATTGCTATAGCTATTCGGGGTTTTGGTTCCATATAAACTTTTGGAGTGTTCTAGTTCTGTGAAATATGTCACTGGTATTTTGATGGGGATTGCATTGAATCTATAGATTGCTTTGGGTAGTAAGGACATTTTAATGATGTTAATTGTTCCAATCCATGAACAAGGTGTATGTTTCCACTTTTTTATATCTTCCTTTATTTCTTTTTTCAATGATTTGTAGTTTTCTGTGAAGAGGTCCTTTACTTCTTTGGTTAAGTTTATCCCTAGGTTCTTAATGTTTTTGCTGCGAGTGTTTAACATCTTTTTAAGTGCTTATATACCACCATATATCTTTTTTGGTGAACTATCTGTTCAGGTACTTTTCCCATTGTTTTTATTGGGTTTTCCTCTTAATGAGTTTTTAGTTTTTAATACATTCTGCAGACAAGGCCTTTATCAGACATGTGACTTGTAAATATTTTCTGAAGTTCATAGCTTATCTCTTCATTCTCTTAACAATGTCTTTGAAGGACAGAAGCTGTCAAGTTATCATTTTTTCCCTTTATGGATTATGCTTTTGATATCAAATCTAAGAAATCTTTCTGTAATCCAAGATCACAAAATTTTTCACCTATGTTTTCTTCTAGAAGGTTTTATGTTTTAGGTTTTACAATTAGGGCTCTGATCCTTTTTGAGTTGATTTTTATATATGGTGTCAGGTAGGGCTCAAAAGTGTTTGTTTGTATGTTTTTGAATTGTGGATATCAGATTGATCCATCACCATTTGTTTAAAAAAATCCATCCTTTTTCTTTCACTTTTGTTGAAAATGAAATGTTCATAAAATTAATTATTTTGAATTGGTAGCACATTTATTTTATTCTTTTTTTAATTTTAAATCCTCACCTGAGAATATTTTTCTATTTATCTTCAGATAGAGTGGGTTGGGGTCGTGGGGAGAGAGAAAGAGAGAAACATTGACTGGTTGCCTCCCACACGACCCCAACCAGGGCCGGGAATGAACCACAACCAAGGTACGTGCCCTTGACCAGAATCGAACCCGAGACTCTTTGGTCCGTGAGTCAATGCTCTAACTAATAAGCCAAACCAGCCAGGCACATTTACTTTATTCTTAAGGTACAAAAGGAAAAAGTGAAATCTCCCAGCCACCCAGTCTGGTTCCTCAAAAATAATATTGCCAATTTATTGTGATTCATCTTAGAGATATTCTATGCATTACAAGTGAGTACATTATGTATATACAGTTGATCCTTGAACAACATGGGTTTGAACTGCACAGGTTATATAATTTATCTATCTATCTATCTATCTATCTATCTATCTATCTATCTATCTATCTATCTATCTATCTACAAGCAGTATTCCAAACCTTGGATATACCATGATTTGCTTAGCCAGTCTCTTGCTGATAGAATTTTGGTTGCTTCCAGTCTTTTGCTATTAACAAACAATACTTCAGTAAGTAACAAGTTAGTATATTTATAGAAAAAAGTCCTAGAAGTACACACATTGCCAAATTGCCTTCCATATGAGCTATACTATTTTATACTCCCAACAACAACAAAGAAGAATGTCTGGTCGCCACATCTTCCTCAACATTACACTTTCCTAAAATTTTTCACCTGCAACATTTAAAATACTTCAACTTTTTGTCCAGCTGGTGTGGCTCAGTGGTTGAGCATCGACCCATGCACCAAGAGGTCGCCGTTTCAATTCCCAGTCAGGACACATGCCCAGGTTGTGGGCCTGATCCCCAGTGAGGGGCAAGCAGGAGGCAGCCAACTGATGTTCTCTTATCATTGGTGTTTCTACTTCTTTCTCCCTCTCCCTTCCTCTCTCTTTAAAATCAATAAAAGAAAAATAAAATAAAATACTTTAGTGTTTTCTGTAAGGATACAAAAATAGTACAAAGGATGCCAACTTCTAGGTTCTGAAAACCTTTTGTTCTAGATAAGAAATAATACAATTGACCTTTAAACAACACAGGTTTGAACTGCACAGGTTCACTAATATGTAAATTATTTTCAATAAGTGCCTGTACTGTTTTCAATGCACAGTCAGGAGTCCGAGGATGCAGAGGGCTGACTATATGCACAGATCTATGCCAATTTTATAGAAGACTTGAGTGTCTATGGATTTTTGGTATCTGGAACCAATGCCCCGTGGATATCAAGGGGCAATTTAAGTTTTGGGAAAGCCAAAAGTTATATGCAGACTTTTGATTGCGTAGGGGGTTGACACCCCTAACTCTCATGTTGTTCAAGGGTCAACTGTATAGTTTTTATAATTGTAATAGTGTTTGTAAGATATATATATGAAAAGGTCACTAGCAAAAATGTTTGCAAGAAGCATCTAAATAGTAGTCAACTCTAAAAGAGAAGCTATAGCAAAGATGGATGCTCTAAAAAGTTTTCTTTGGAAAATATTTCTGATGTTCAAGTTCTTAGGGCTTCTATTAATGTATTTTTATTTTAAAATTAAGCTTTGCCCAAACATCTTAATTCAAACATTGAGGTTAGACAGACATTTTGAATTTAAAAATACATCAAAATTAGATTTTAGAAATCTCAATGGTAACTGTTAAGCCAAATCTGATATTTTCTATGTCCAAAAACAAAAATTATGTGATAGCCAGAATGGTTTCGATCTGCATCATCAGTCTTCCCTATCTGTGAAGAATGGAATTTCCTGTTGTTACTCATCCTTCCAAACATTATCTTTCTGGATTTGTTACTACTATTCTTCATTGATGTATAAATCTGAACTTCCCTGATGATTTAATTTGTGGTCTTCACTTACCGAATCCCGTTTAAGAAAATTTGATGACTCATAATTTTTATATGGTCTTGAGGCAAGAATGTCTATTTTACCTTCCAGTCTTCCCTCCATGGTTTTAATAGCATTCAAAAGAGTCTTTAGAGAGATTCTAGAGTCTCCAGTCTCCTGAGAAGATCTCACAGAAGTCAGGGTAGATGCAAAGGTCACATGGCGTGCAGAGTTTGGAATAACACTGGGTAAACCAACTGATGTTCTTTCCTTTACAATGGGTCTACAGCTTTCAAGGAATTTCGAAGATGGAGGCCTCTCTGGAGATTTCCTTTTTCTTGGAGGCATCACCAATTAAAAACAACAAAACCAACTAAACCTAGAGTTATTTTTCAAAGAGTGTCCTCTCTACTAGGAGGTACACCAATGTTCTGGATGAAGCCACGATGGAAAATATAATGTGAAGATGTGTTTCGTTGCTTTCAGAATGAAGAAATCACACTGCAAAGTGTATCCTAGTGAAGAAGCAGACCGCAAATCAAATTCTCTGTAGGACAGCGTATCTAATGAGGTCCCCTTGACCAGTATAGTCAGATGGTTAGAACCCTAACAGAATTCTACTGACACACATTCTAGTTCCTTGGTTACCAAAGGTATACATATACAAATATTATAGATACAGAAGTTACACATGCTTATATAGAGAGTGTCAAAGATTTTTTAAAAAACTTTTATACATGGTAAATTTGTAAATCATTGAAATGAATCACTTTTTTTTCAGTAACACATTACTGGATTATTTTCCTCATAAAATATTTTATATATCTTATTTATCTAACTTTCTCTATTTATTTGTTAAAATGTTATCAATCTTGCCCTGGCCAGGTGGCTCAGTTGGTTGGAGCATTGTCCCATATACCTAAAGGTTGTGGGTTTGATTCCTGGTCAGGGCACATACCTAGGTTACGGGTTCAAACTCCAGTCAGGGTGCATATGGGAGGTAACCAATGTTTCTCTCTCTCTCTCTCTAAAAATAAATAAATAAATAAAAAGATATCAATCTCAAGAGTTACCATGCTGACAAGTAAGCACCTGCTTTACTAATACCTCTTTCAAGTAAGCAGTCTTGTTGCCTATAATTCAAAAACCAAAGATATTTGTTCCTCACGTCTGCTGAAAGTTATAAGGCTCAAATTAAAAAACCGCTTCCTCTATGAAAGCTCATAATAAAATCTATTTTGTTTCTGAAAAGCATACTTACTATTCTATAATAAAGTTTAATGAGCACATTTCTAAGCCTCAAATTACAGCATAAGCAAGTTGAATGTCCCAATCCTGCTTCAGGCATCTTTATGAATTGCTCTATGTCTTAGCAGAACCTTGTACTTAACCGGGTGTTTAAAAAATGCTTGTTGAATTGAGTTAGGTGAGAGAATATTCATCTTTCTGAGATTATATGGTTATGTGGGGAAAAAGGTATCAATTTCTTAAACACTAATCAAAACAATTTAAGAGCAATCTGTTTGTAGCTATTAATCACACCTGAGCATATTTGACCTCTAGAGCTTTATTCAACTTGCGTAGATGGTCATTCTGCGAATGGGTTTCAGTAAAAGCCTGTAGCTGTTCTTCTAGCTGTTTAACTTTTATCTAGGGGAAAAAAACAAAAGAATAATAAAAATAAGCCTCATTAATAAGATATATATATGTATATTTATATACTCCAAAAGGAAAAAAAGATTTCACGAATTTTGTAAAAAAAAAATTAGAGAATCCTTAAAACTTGTAAAAAGCAATCCTTAATTTTTCTAATCATGCAAAGAATGCTGTATCAACTGAAATACATAGCTATTTCAATAGCTAAAAGTAAGCTATATCCATTTACATGTACAGAGATAATTCATTTGGTTTCTACTGCTTATGGAAACTCTAAAAGATAACATCAGACTCATTAATAAAATTTTAAATGTATTCCATTCGCAGCCAAAATTTAATAAAATTTAAAATGTATTCCATTTGCAGCCCAAAACATGAGCATTTGGGATTTTTCTTACATACATTAAAAATATACTTCATTTCTTTTGAGAAAGCTAGAAGAAGGTCAAAATCATGAATCATAGCTTCTACAGGATCATTAGTTTCACAAAGAAAGTTATTTGCGCTGTAGTAATCTATTTAACCATCCTGTAATGTTGACTATCTTTCCCAGTGAGAATCAGATAAGAGAGGTGTGCTCACCCCCTCATATTATAAGTGAATAAGATGAAACTCATGCAAATTAAGCCTTGTCTAAGGTTACACAATTGCAGCTGAATATACTTTAAATGCATCACTGCCTCTGGAAAATATTAATTAAAAAGCTCACAAATAGCCCTGGCCAGTTTGGCTCAGTGGTTAGAGCATCGGCCCACGGACCAGAGAGTCCCGGGTTCGGTTCCTGCTAAGGGCATGTACCTCGACTGCAGTTTGATCCTGGCCCTGGTTGGGGTCGTGTGGGTGGCAACCAGTCGATGTGTCTCTCTCACACGGATGTTTCTCTCTCTCTCACTGATGTTTCCCTCTCTCTCTTCCCCCCTCTCCCTCCCTCTCTATCTGAAGATAAATGCAAAAATGTCCTTGGGTGAGGATAAAAAAAAAAGCTCACAAATAGTGGCCAAATAGCTTTCTCTTTTTAGTGGACAACATACTGTTTCACAAGCATGGCTTCTTAACTGCCCTTCACATAGGCTGCCATTTCTGGCCTAATCCTATCTGCTAGCCCTACGGTAAGCCCCTTGAGCAGATGAAATGAGGTTAACACTGAAGTGTTTGGCAAGCTTCTAGTGAGATTACTGATCAAATCAGCTCCACAGTTGCCAAGCCTACCTGGACTTCACTTCATACAATTTAGTCCAGTAGTTCTCAGCTATGGTATCCTATTGCCATAGCTGTCCCCACTGGGGAAACTGAAAAAAGTACTGCAGCCTAGGACCTACTCCCCGAGATTCTAATTTAATCATTCTGGGGTGTAAGCCTTGTCATAAGAATTTCCTTCTTACATTTTATTAAATTAAAAAATTAAAAAATTTAAATATACAGAAAAACGAAGAATTTTACTGTGAACAAGCATACACCCACCTATTAGAGGGAAGAACCCAAAGGCAGCAAAATAAGAGTAGTATCACCCCACTCACTCAAATCTATTCTATTGCCTCAGAGTAGCAATTTCCAGGGCTCTTTTCAGGAATGTTAAAAAAATTCAGCAAAAAAAGAGAACATAAACTCTCTACATTCTTAGTAAATGACCATGCATTAAACAATTATAATAAAACTTCAGATAGTCACAGGATGGACTTGGGCTTCAAAATGTTAGGATTCAGCATTACAGTACAGGTATGTGAAGAGAAGTCACCTAGATTCTAATGCAGTAACAAAGTTAGGGAGGTTCAAAGGCTTGTCCAAAGTTATAGAATTAGTAAATGACAGGCTAGGTCTTCTCAAAATTCAGCAATATTTAGTTTGACAATCGACATTAAAACGATAGACAACAAAAATCAGAAAATGGAATCTCATACCTGGAGTTTTCCCTTTTCATAGGCCAGTTTGTTTTTACTCTCAGTGATTTTCCCCAAGACCTTTTCCACCTGCTGTCGGGCAAGCTGATAATGCAAACACAGACATCAATCAGTACCTCTTGGCATAGAAGGGAATAATCATTTTCCTTTTAAACAAGTATTTATACCCTTACCATTTCTATAAGAATGAAACCAGGATTCATCGTTATTGGCTACTGCTTCCTCTCATCTTTCCCTAGACAGCCAAGATAGTGCTAACATGCAACACGTAGGGAGACAGCTTAGCAAAGTGGGTGCCTCAAGAGTCCCAGGGTTTATTCTTGTTTATTAATTCTATTTTTGTTACATTAATTATTCCTTTGTAGTTGCAATTCAACCCCAATGTGGGATGGCTGTATCAGTGGTTACAGATATACAGTTTGAGGATCATATAGTTTTTGAAGAAAACAGGATCTGTAAATGATCACAACCACTCAGACAGTAGGAGATGCTTCGGTTATCATGGTTAAAGGCAGAAACTCAAAACACTGAACACAGTATTATCTGGGACAAACATTACCAAAAGCTCTATAATTCATGAAATTACGATTTTCATCATTCAAACAGCCTTTAATAATGACATTCTTTCATGTCTTTTTCCTCAAACTTTGTCAGAGAAATAAGTATAAAATGGAGTTTTCTTCTGATTAAATTTTTGGCCTTGTTGGTAATTCAGGAACATATTAGTGATTAAATATGAAAAATTTCACCCTCCGTAATCAATTTCAGTAACAGGAAACACTGATATTTGCCAGATGTCAAAAGTATTTTCACAAATCAACTGTGGGGATAATACAGACACAAGCAAATGTGACTGAGAACACAAATCCTTAGTCACTCAGGCCGACTAGCTGTACTACGGATCCCCTGCAGTGAATCTGGAGTTTAAGGTCTTGGTAAATATCGACATAATTCACAATTTCTGGCTTACATTTGCTTCATTTGTAAGTAATAGAACAGGGAGCCTTTTAAGCATTTAAAGCCAAAGAATTTAGACTTCTGTGTTATATTCAACTTTGGGCAAGCTGATAAAGATGAACTCACATATGTAAGGATATTAATTTACAAAGACCTTTTTTACTATCTCTGACACAGTTATAGCTATTTTTTAGCCATCTCTTTGTACTGCATTTTATTTCAAGTATTGTGAATCCAACACACTTATTTCCAAGTAAAAAGAAAGACACATTCCAAACTAGATTACTATATCACATGTAACTCATATTTTCCTCTGTTCAAAACACTTTCATGATAGCATATGCTTTACAAGGGGGCACACTAGTTTGGATTTTGTTTTCTCCTTGGTAGTTGCCTTGACTAGAAGAATTAGGCCATTTTAGACAGTCTAGATTTGATTTAACAACAACAACAAAAAAAAAAACCTATGGGAAAGCCATAAAGAGTCACCAGTCCTTATATACCATCTAGTCTAAAATTATACACATTCAATATAAAGATGTATACTGAATATTAGGTGTCAGTGGGATATTAAACTATTATGACCATCTAAGTATTTGTCTTATCAAAGCAGTATTTACTTCATGTGTAATGTACATATTCATACATTGTTTCTTAAAGTTATTATTATTATTATTTTTATCCTCACCCGAGGACATTTTTGCACTTATCTTCAGATAGAGCAGGAAGGAGAGAGGGGGGAAGAGAGAGAGAGAGAGAGACATTGATGTGACAGAGACACATCGAGTGGTCACCACCCACATGACCCCAAATGAGGCCGAGGACAAACTGAAACCGAGGTACATGCCCTTAGCAGGAACCAAACCTGGGACTCTGGTCCGCAGGTCGACGCTCTAACTGCTAAGCCAAACCAGCCAGGGCTATTATTATTTTTTAATCCTCACCTGAGGATACTTTTTTCCATTTATCTTCAGATAGAGTGGGAGGGAGAGAGAGACACACACATCGACTGGTTGTCTCCTGCATGACCTCGACCAGGGCCAGGGACCGAACCGAAACCAAGGTACATGCCCTTGACCAGAATCGAACCCATGACTCTTTGGTCCATGGGCTGATGCTCCAACTGCTGAGTCAAACCTGCCAGGACTAAAGTTATTTTTTAAAATCTCTCTGTGTTGCTACCACTAAGGCAAAGGAAAATGTTTTTTAAAAAGCATTCAGACCAGCCCTGGCTGGTTTGGCTCAGCAGTTAGAGCATCAGCCTGTGGACCAATGAGTAGCGGGTTCGAATCTGACCAAGGGCACATACCTCAGTTGCGGTTTGTCCCCAGCCCTGGTCGGGGTTGTGCGGGAGGCAACCAGTCAATGTGTCCCTCTCACATCAATGTTTCTCTCTCTCTCCCTTTCTCTCCTTCCCCCTCTGTCTGAAGATAAACAGAAAAATATCCTCAGGTGAGGATTAAAAAAATAATAATAAATAAATAAATAAATAAATAAATAGCATTCAGACCAATAAAGTACTGGTTTCAAAATAACCTAAGGGAAATGTAGACTGTTATATACATATATAAAAAAAAGAAGACTAACAATAATGTATTATCATAAAATTAATCATCAATTTTCTGTCTGTGGAAGACATACATGTCCTTTTTTTTTTAAGATATGTTTTTATTGACTTTTTAGACAGAGAGGAAGGAAGAGTGAGATAGAAACATCAATTGGCTGCCTCCTGCATGCCTCCAACCAGGGACCGAGCCTGCAACCCAGGCATGTGCCCTGACCGGGAATCGAACCAGGACCTCTCAGTCCATGGGATGACTTTCAATCCACTGAGCCACACTGGCCAGGCGATGTACAGGTCCTCTTTACCACAATAGTCTCTATTTTGGAAACCCTGATGTAAAATCATTCCATGAATTAAACATTATAGTTTGGGATTATGTTTTAACCAAATCTTCACTAAAAAAAAAAATTAAAGGATGAGGATAAAATAAATAAAGTCATGAAAACGTAAAAGGATTTATACTTACTCTCTGTAATTTTTCATAGTTGACATAATGAGCAGCTTATGACATAGTCTGAGAGAATTTAGCTCAGATTAAGATAAACTCACATTAAACTCCATGGAATTTCCAAAGAAGGAATAACTCATTTTAGAAGGAATAACTCATTTTTCTCAAGTATTCAAAAGCACATAGGAAATGTATTAGCTGCTCCACAGACCAATCATCTCTTTAAATCCCCTTCACCCTTTGGAGAAGATATTTTAAGAACTCTACCATTTATTTGATCTTGTTAAATAGCTTTTAGAAATCAAACTTACTACTGATTACTTAATGGAGAAAACTGTCAGATGGGGCAAAAAATACAAGCTTCTTCCTCATAATTTATAGAAGAGTAGATATTTTTAAAACAGAAATATTTGTGCTTTTCAGTATTATAGATTATCTATGTAGGCAAATGTTTAATAGCTGCCTTAAATTCCTGTTTTCTTAAATCCTCTGTTGTTTGAATGCTGTAGGGATTTATGCCACATTTAGCCTGAGTTATTCAGGACTTATGATAATTATTAACACACAAACAAATGAAGAAAACCCATCTCCTGACTTCTGATCTCTCTTTTTAAAAACTCGTTAGTCATTAATTTCTACGTTAGACTGACCTTTTTATACCCACCCCATGGTAATCAGATGTGTCTTGCTGAAGTTCTAGGCCAGCCAACTGATCTGCCAGGTGCTTATTCTTTTCTTCGAGAGCCTGCAGGCTATGGGTTAACGCATTTATGTCTTCCTTTGAAAAACAAAAGGAGAAATAGGTAAGTATATCTTATCTTTAGATATAGATAAATATATCTATTTATGCCAGATCTGAAAATATCAAATTATTTAAAAAATGACATTTGCAAACTACAAAATAGAAGGCATCTTATGAACATGTCCTCCAACCTTTACATTTGGGGATTTTCACTCTAATAGCTCTATGATGATTTTAAACATGTTTTTTATTCTTTTCTTTTATATTTTTTTCAACTTTTCTAGTTGTCTTCAGCAGAAGGGTTATTATAAATTTACATGGTTCATATTTACTAGAAATGGAAGTCCTTCTGGTACTTGGTATTTATTTAAATATTAATAACTACACAAACCCATGAAATAATTAGATACAAATCTTAAAAAGTATGTCCAATATTTGATATGCTGAAAATTACAAAATACTGATGAAAGAAAATTTAAAAATCTAAATAAAATAGAGAAATAATTCATATTCACCTATTAGAAGTTTCAATATTGCTAAGATGTCAATTCTCTCTAATCCCAACCACCACTGTGTGGGGTCATTTACTGGCATCCTCCCTTTGGCAGGGTCTGAACCGGGGGGGGGGGGGGGGGTGTTAGAAAATATGTCTTATAAGAAATATTGAAGGGCATTCTTCAGGCTGAAATAAAAGGGCACTATAATAACTGGAATCCACATGATGGAATAGAGAGTATCAGTAAAAGTTACAACACAGGTACATGTAAAAGATATATAAAAATGTACTTTTTATTTGTAACTCATTTGGTTACCCATAAATCAAAATTATGTAGTAAAAGAAAGGACAAGGGAATTAAAATAGTGCACTAGAAATATCTATTTAACACAAAAGAAGGCAGTAATGGAGAAACAGGGGGACAGAAAGCATATGACACACATAAAAGAAGCAAATTGTCAAGCGGCAGATGTAAATCCCACCTATTAGTAATTAAACACTCTAACTAAAGCAGAGGTAGACAGAATACATTTTTTAAAAGACCCAACTATATGTGTTTATAAGAGACACATTTCAAATGAGCTGAAAGTAAATGGATAGAAAAAGATGTCCTATGTAAACAGTAACCTGAAAAGAGTTGGGGTGGCTACACTATTAGACAAAATAGACATTAAGACAAAAATCTGTGAAATAAAGACGGGCATTATATATTGAAAAAGGGGTCAATTCATCAAGAGGATATAACATTTATAAATATACATGCATCTAACAAGAGAGCCCAAAAGTACATGAAGCCAAAACTGGAAGAACTGAAGGGAGAAATAAACAATTCAACAATAATACTTGGAGATTTCAATATCCCATTTTCAATAATGGATAGAACAACCAGACAGAAGCTCAGTGAGGAAATAATTGGCTTGAATGTCACTATAAAGCAATTACAGCTAACAGACATCTATAGAACAGTCCTCCCAACAATAGCAGAATATACATTTTTCTCTAGTGCCTATGCAACATTCTCCAGGATATGCCCTATGTTAGGCCGTAAGACATTTTAAAGAACTGAAATGACACTAAGTATGTTCTCCAACTACAATGGAATAAAATTAGAACGCAATAAAGAAGGAAATTTTGGAAATTCACATATATGGGAAAATTAACACACTTTTAAATAACCAATGGGTCAAAAAGGCAATTACAAGGAAAATTAAAGAATACGTTGAGATGAATAAAATGAAAACACATGACACAACTTATAGTATTAAGCTAATGCAGTGCTTAAAATAAGTTTTATAGGTGTAGACACCTACATTATAAAACAATATCTCAAATAAAAACCTAAGCTTCTATCTTAAGAAATCAAAAAAAAGAAGAGCAAATTAGATCCAAAACAAGCAGAAGGAACTACATAACAAATATTAGAGCAGCCCTGGCTGGTTTGGTTCAGTGGTTGGACAGAAGGGTCTCGGGTTCAATTCCCGGTCAAGGGCATGTATCTGGGTTGCAGGTTCCATCCCTGGCCCTGCTATGGGTAGTGTTGGAGGCAGCCACTCGATGTGTCTCTCTCACATTGATTTCTCTCTCTCTCTCTCTTTCTCTCTCTCTCTCTCTCTCCCTCCCTCCCTTCCACTCTTATCTTAAAAAAAAAAAAAAAAGTCAATGGAAAAATATTCTCAGGCGAGAATTAACAAAACAAACAAACAAAAAATGGATTACAGCAGATATAGACTAGAGAAAAAATATCAGCAAAACCATGTTGGTTCTTGAAAAGATCAGCAAAATTGACAAACCTTTAGCTGTACTAGCCAAGAAAAATAAAGTGAGAAGACAAAAAAATGAGAAGACACAAGTTACTAACATTAGGAATGAAAGAAGGGACATTACTATTGAACTTACAGAAATAAAGATAGGGGCTACTACGAACCAAAGTATCTCAACAAATTAGGTAACAGATGAAATGAATAAATTCATAGAAACACCTAAATACTGAAACAAACTTTTTTAAAAAGCAGAAAATCTGAATAGACCTATAATAAGAAAAGAGACTGAATCAATAACAGTTAAAAACAAGACAAAATAAAAAATTTCCCACAAAGAAAAACCAGATGGCTTCACTGGTGAATTCTATAAAACACCGAGAGAAAAATTATCACCAATCCGTCACAAATTCTTCCCAAAAATTTAAGGGGAGGGAAAACTTACAACATCACTTTAGTAGGCCGATATTACCTTGACACCAAAACCAGACAAAGACAGCACAAGAAAACTACAGAATAATACCTCTTATTTATACAGATACAAAAATCTTGACACCAAAACCAGACAAAGACAGCACAAGAAAACTACAGAATAATACCTCTTATTTATACAGATACAAAAATCCTCTACAAAATACCAGCAAGCTAAGTTCAACAACATATAAAAAGAATTATGCACCTGAGCAAGAGAAATTTATCCCCAGAATTAAAGCTTGATTTAACATTTGAAATCAATTAATGCAACATACCATAGTAATAGAATAAAGGACAAAATCCATAATATTATTTAACAGAAACAGAAAAAGCATTTGACAAAATTCAACACACTTGCATAATAAAACTTCTCCACAAACTAGGAATATAAGGTAATTTCCTCATCCTGCTAAAGGGCATTTACATAAAGCCCTCAGCTAACATCATACTTAATGCTGACAAACTGAAACATTTCCCCCTAAGAAAAGACAAGGGTGTCTGCTCTCACCACTTCAACACTGTACTGAAGGTTCTAGCCAAGGCAATTACACAAGAAAAATAAATAAAAAGCAGCAAAATTGGAATAGTGTTATCTCTATTTGCAAATGACACAATATTATATAGAGAAAATATATCAAAAATTGTATTAAGACTGCAATACTCCCCAAACTGACCTACAGATTCAATACAAACCCTATGAAAATTCCAACTGCCTTTTTTTTTTTTTTTTGCAGAAATAGAAAAGCTAATTTGAAACAATCTTGAAAAAAATGTTGGAAGACTCGCACATCTCAATTTCAAACTTACCACAAAGCTATAGTAATCAAAACTGTGTGATACTGGCATAAGGAGGGACATATAGAGCAATGTAATAGAACTGAGTCTAGAAATAAGCCCATAGAGCTATAGTTCATTGATTTGCTATAGTTAATTGATTTTTGACAATTGATTAACTGACTGATTTTTTTCAATGGGAAGAACAGTCTGTTCAAAAACTAGTGCTGGGACAACTGGATATCCACGGGCAAAATAATGAAATTAACCTCTACCACATACCATATATTAAAATTAACTCAAAATGAACCTAAATATAATATGTAAAACTATAAAATTCTTAGCATAAAAAGCAGGTATAAATCTTTGTGACCTGGGTGAGGCAACAGTATCTCAGATGTGATACCTAAAGTATAAGCAACCAAATTAAACTTCATAAAAATCTAAAACTTTAAAAAGACAACCCATAAATTGAGAGAAAATATCTGCAAATCACATCTGATAAGGGTCTACTCTAACCAGAATATATAAAGAACTCTTACAACATAACATTTAAAATACAAAACACCCAGTTTAAAAACAGGCAAAGGATCTAAATAGACATTTATCCAAAGAAGATATACAAGTGGCCAATAAGCACACACACAAAAAGATCAGTATTATTAACATTTGGGAAATGCAAATCAAAACCACAATGAGAAACCACTTTTGCACCCACAAAGATAGCTATAATTTAAAAAAATTAATAAATAACATGTGTTGATAAGGATGTGGAGAAATTGGAATCCTTGTACATTTGCTGGTGGGAATATAAAATGGTTTAGCACCATGGAAAACAGTCTAGAAAGTTACCATACATTAACTTCCCATATGACCCACTTCTAGGAATATAACCTAAAGAATTGAAAACAGGTACTCAAACAAATACACGTATACATGTTTATAGCAGCACTAATCACCACAGCAAAAAGGTGGAACAATACAAATGTCCACTAACAGATGAACAGATAAATTGTGGTATATATGTGGGAGACAGAAGCACAAACCCCCCTCGCCCCTGTGTAGTTGAAAATCCACGTATAACTTTTGACTCCCCCAAAACTTAAGATGTCTCTCAGTATCCACAAGGGATTAGTTCTAAGACCCCTGTGGATACCAAATTCCACAGATGCTCAAGTCCCCTGTATTAAATGGCTTAGATCAATGCACACAGTCGGCCCTCTACATCTGTGGACTCCCAACCACAGGTATAAAACAGTACAGGTATTTATTGAAAAAGATCCATGTATAAGTGGATCCACGCAGTTCAAACCTGTGTTGTTCAAGAGTCAACTGTATATACACACAATAAATATTTCTCAGCCATTAAAAGAAAAGAAGTATTGATACATATAACAATGTGAATGAACCTAAAAACGTTATGCTAAGTGAAAGAAGCCAGACACAAAAGATCACATATTGCATGAATATATTTATATCTAAAATACAGAATAGGTAAATCTAGAGTAAGAATGAAGATTGTTGGTTGTCAGAGGCAGGGGGAAGGAAGGAATAAGAAACGATTGCTTAAAAGGAGTGAGGTTTCCTTTCGAGGTGATGAAAACATTTTGGAACTAGACAGAATGTTGTGGTGGTTGCACAACATTGTGGATGTACTAAATGCCATTGAATTGTTCTTTTTAAAATGGTTGATTTTATATTATGTGAATTTCATCTCAATTAAAAAAAACAAAAAATGAGATACTTCATATCCTCTAAGATTGGGAGAATAAATTTTTATTTTATTTTTTTAATATTCAAGTAAAAATTCATTGACCTTAGTGAGAAAGAACTCTTAAATATTTAATACCGCTTCTAATTTATCATAGGAGTTACTTCCCAAAACTGTTCATCACAGCTGGATTGAAAGAGTATTTGGGAAATGTGGCTATGTTACTTATATAAGTAGACCACATTATAAGTCTGCTAGAGATCTAAAGGAATTTGTTTTTTGTGGAATTTGAAACAAAAGAGCAAGTATCAAAAGCTTTTGAGGTAGGTCCAAAACGTTTTTAGTTTCAAAGCAAGTACATCCACATTTAAGCATTGGGCAGCCCAGTCTTGAAAAATCTTGGAATCATGACCATCCTTTAACACTTTGCTGAAACAAAACTGAGTTATGAGGATGGTGACTGCTGTGTGGGTGATCCATTTTTTTTTTTTTAAAGCAGACAATAACAAGTATAAGTGAGGATGTGGAAATATTGGAATCCTCATACATTGCTGGTGGGTTTATAAAATAGTCACTTTGTAAAGGTTTGGTAGTTTCTCAAAATAATAAACAGACTTACCACATGACCCAGTAGTTTCACTCCTAGGTATATACCAAAGAAAATTAAAAACATATGCTCACCAAAAAACTGTGCACAAATATTCACTATATCATTCTTAGTAGCTAAAAAGTGGAAACAGCCTGAATGTCTTTCAGTTGAGGAATGGATAAACAAAATGTGGTATATTCATACACCAAATATTATTCAACTAAATAAGAATGAAGTACTGACATATGCTACAATATGGATAAACTTGAAAGCATCATGCTAAGTGAAAGAAGCCACACCCAAAAGGCTATATACTGTTTGATTCTATTGATATGAAATGCCCAAAACGGCTAAATCCAGAGACAAAAGAAAACAGTAGTTGCCAGAGGCTGGGTGCAGGGGCAAATAGAGAGTGACTGCTAATGGGTACTGGACTGCTTTCTGAAGTGATAGAAAGGTTCTAGAATTAGATAGTGGTGATATTTGCACAAACTTGTGAATACACTAAAAAAACACTGAATTGTATTATTTTAAGAAGGTGAATTTACAGTATAATTATATCTCAATAATAAAAGGTACTAGAATAATCAGACATCCACCTGACAGTAACATGAACCTTGAACTGTACCTTGAATAATATACAAAATTAACTTGAATAGGATCATAGGCCTCACGTAAAACCGAAGACTATAAAGCTTCTAGAGAAGAACAAAGGAGAAAGTCTTTGTGACCTTACGTAAACATTTCTTAGCTATGACACAAAAAAGTATGATCCATAGAATTTTAAAAACTGATAAACTAAACATCAAAATATAAAACTTCTGCTCTTTGAAAGAGCCTGAAAGGACAAGGCATAAAATGGAAGAAAATATATGTAACACATATACCTGACAAAAGATTTGTATATCTATATATAAAATTTTTTCTTAAGAATTAATAAGACTATATTTTAAAATCTCTGAAAAATCAATAGTAAGAAAGCAAATAATTAGATTAAAAATGGTTAAAAGATTTGAAGAGACAATTCAAGTTGTAGATGGCAAATAAGTAGATGAAAAGATGCTCAATATTATTAGTCATTGGAGAAATGCAAATTGCAGCCACAATGATATACCACTATACAACAGTTACAATGGCTAAACTGAAAAGCACTGACAATACCAAGTGTTGGTGAGAATCCAGAGAAACTACAACTCATATATTACTGGCAGGAATGCAAGATGATAACACATCCTTTGCAAAACAGTTGAGTAATTTCTTATTCAAACAAACCTTCACCATAGGATCCAGAAATCCAATTCATGATATTTACTCAAGAGAAATAAAAATATATGTTCATATGTGAATATTTATACAGGAAACCCAAATGTCCTTCATTTGGCAAATGGGAAAAGGAACTGTGATACATCGTATGTTGGAACACAAACTATGATACAACAATGTGGACGAACATCAAATGCTTTATGCTAAATAAAAGAAGCCAGACTTAAAATGTACCATCTTATGCCATTCCATTTACATGATATTCTGGAAAAGATAACTACAGGGAGAGAAAAACAGATTAGTGGCTACAAGGGGATGTTGCCAGGATGGAGGAAGAGGTGATTACAAAGGGACAGAAGGGAACTTTCCGGGATGAGAGAAATGTTCTATATTTTGATTATGGTGAAAATTGTAGCTTGCATGTGTTTGCCAAAACTCATACAGCCAAATACACAAAAAAGGGTGAATTTCACTATGTAAATTATAACTCAATAAATCAGACTTCAAAAATAACAAAACCAAAAAAGAATCCTCTAAGAAGCTCATATCTTTCAGTCCCATCATCTTACACTTTACCCTGCATTAAGACAGCTGAAATCAGACAAATAATGCTGTGTTTAAACCACAGACATACAACATTTGCCTTAGCCATAACATTCACTAACATTTTAAAAAATTTATTTATATTTGTTACAGATGTTTCTCCTTTTCCCCCATTGACACCCTCCACATTTACTAACATTTGTAAGCATTAATGAGCCCGGCTAGTGTGGCTCAGTGGTTGAGCCTCGACCCATGCACCAAGAGGCCGCAGGTTCGATTACTGGTCAGGGCACATGCCCAGGTTGTCGGCCCAATCCCCAGTGAGGGGCATGCAGGAGGCGGCCGATCGATGTTCTCTCTCATCGATGTTTCTATCTCTCTCTCCCTCTCCCTTCCTCTCTCTCTAAAAAATCAATAAAGAAAGAAAAAGAAAAAACAGGATCCTGTGGTCTGAACAAAATATTTAAAAACAGAAAACAAAAATTATTATTAAAAAAAAAAAGCATCAATGAATTTAATAGTAGCCATCAATTTTCTAAAATTTAAAAAGCAGATTTGAGGCCAAATTGACACCAACAAAGCCCTTACCACTAGAAGTTAGTTTCATTCAATGATTTTTGACGGTGGACTATTTTCAATTTACTCGATATGAGTGACTAAACCACAGGTGGCACCTGCCAGCTTGGTGAATGGTATTTGAGCTTGGGCTAAGAATTTAGCTTTTCTCTTGTTCCCAATTCTTAAATTAAAAGTTCACATATATGGTAATACAAATGCTATTTAGTTCAGCCAGAAGCCAAGGAACAGTCAAGGCCTGATGTCTCTATTGACACCTGTTGCTAGACTGCTTGTCTGGGGTAGGCTAATTTTTGATGCTCTAGATATATTTTCTAGCTAACAGTGATACATAATCCTAACTCTTTTCAAATTTTGAAATGCAAGCAGCAATGTTTTAAATATTATTTTTTGTTTTACTTTAATAAGAATTGTATTTGTTTCTCTGGCCATGCTATCTTTTTAGAACCCAGAAAAGGTTACCTAGCAGATAAAGCGGCAGGTGCTAATAGGTACTTAGGAAGCCTAAGTTAGGTTTAAAAAAACAAACAAAAAAAACAGCATTGTCAGCAATGGTCCCTTTGCCTCCCACATGCCCATTAGCTCACTCTCAGGGGACTTCCTGGCTAAACAGAAGGGCCAGAGGCATGATGACTCACTGGCAAACGCTCAAGGAGGGATCCTTCCCCGTAAGCAGGCTTATGCTGCAGTGACTGGAGTGCTCTGAGTTGCATCCAGCTTCTTGGCTACTCTAATCCCCCACACGTTGGTATTCAACAAAATAACCCATCTCGTCATTAAGATAAGCTGATACAGAAGGCAGTGACACAGAAGAAAATGAAATATAGTGCAGTAAAATGTGGAATACCTTGTTTTTAGCTAATTCTTTTTCCAAATTGCACTTTTCTTGTGCTATTTCTTTCTCTGCTTTATTAACCTGCCCAAGGGGGAAAAAAAAGAAATGGGTCAATGTTAAAGCAGCTGACAGGCTCTACTATAGCAGACACACCCTGCATGTCAATTAATACCTACACTGCAGAGATAGCACATCCTCTCAGAAAAGGGGCCACTCAGGGAGTCTCTGAAGCAAAGCAGACTTCACAAATAGCCCTGAAATTAGAAAGACACGTCTGCATGTCAGACTCTGCTAGCTCCTTCCTAACTAGGAAGACAGGGCTGTTCCCTCTTAACCTACATTATTTCACTCTTTCAGGGGAAATCAATTTTGTAAATCAAACTCCTATATTAGCACGAGGATGTGTGTGAACTATTAGCTAACATTCACTAAAGCTGTATAAATGTGGGTGTACATTATTTGGCACAGACTATTTCACATGCTAAAAGACATAGATTAGCTACCTAAAGTTTTCTTTAATGGGTAAATCTGACGTATTGCATCTGGGTTGTATTTCTTGGCTTTTGCACTTAAAACACAATTTTAAAACAAGATGACCACCACAACCAGGCGCAAACATAAAACTGCCTGTACCTACCTCTTTCTGAAGTCTTTCTTTCTCTTCTAGCAGTGATGTCTTCTCTTGCAATGATGCTTCCAATTCACCTCGCAATCTTGCAATAGTTGATTCTAGCAGCTCTTTTTGCACTGCTGTCCTCTTCTCAGCATCCTGTGCCTTCTGGATACACTGATTGTGCTCAAGGATTAAATGGTCCCTACAGGAAATGACCAAGGAGATACAAAAGCTAAGTGGGAGTTCTTTAACAGAAAGACGAAATGATCTTATAGAACATATCTCTTGCCTGAGAGCAGTTATCACAATGTTCTACCAAAACTAGATCCTTGTGGGCAGTCTTTTTGTGGCTGGCCCAGCAAATGCAGAATTAATTTTCACTAAAGATAAGAAATACAAATGTAAGAACACAAGATGCATAAGAAGTTGCCCACAATTTACTTACAGATGTGTTTGGAGTTGAGTTTTCTCATTCTGAACATTCTGCAGCTCACTTGTGATATTGGCATGGGCTGCATCCAGCAGTAAGTTTTGTTCTTGAAATGTCTGTGTCATCCTTTTCTGCTCTACCTGAGTGTTAGACATAATATTAAAAGCTGAGATTCCAGCCTGGCTGATGTAGCTCAGTGGTTGAGCACCGACCCATGCACCAAGAGGTCACTGGTTCGATTCCTAGTCAGGGCACATGCCCAGGTTGTGGGCCAAACCCCCGGTGGGGGGCATGCAGGAGGCGGCCAATCAATGTTCTCTCTCATCAATGTTTCTATCTCTCTCTCCTACTCCCCTCCTCTCTCTCTAAAATCAATGAAGAAAAAAATTAAAATTATATTTAAAAAAAGAAAGCTGAGATTCCAGCCCTGGCTGGTTTGGCTCAGCAGTTAGAGCATCAGTCCTCAGACTGAAGGGTCTCGGGTTCGATTCCATCAAGGGTTTCATTCATAACTGATCAAAGATACTGAATTAGCTTAAAAAGACAAATTATATATATATACACACACACATATATATATATGCATATATATAAACACTCTTTTAAATTTTTATTTTAATGCCTTTCTTTGTCTCCACCCTAACTTGACCACAATTCTATCATTTTATAGCTCTACTAGCCAAAATTAAAGACTCATTATTTACCAGCTTGTTGCAAAATTCATAAAGCTCCTAAAAGGAACATATTTTTAGATATAACATTTATATTAAGAATAATTTTGGTACTTTAAAATTTCAATATAAGCCCTGCCGGTTTTGCTCAGTGGTTAGAGCATCAGCCCGCAGACCAAAGAGTCCCGGGTTCGATTCTGGCCAAGGGCACGTACCTCGGCTACTGTTCGTCCCTGGCCCTGGTTGGGGTCATGCGGGTGGCAACTAATCGATGTGTCTCTCTCACATCGATGTTTCTCTCTCTCGCCCTCCTTCCCACTCTGTCTGAAGATAAATGTAAAAATATTCTTGGGTGACGATAAAAAAAAAAATTCAATATAATACATACTTTATTATTTAAAGTAAAACTATATCAATTATATAAAATCAAAAGCATCGCAATCGCATCCCCTAACTCTCCAGGAAAAATCATGTTTAATAGTTTGATGTGAATTATTTTGAGAATATCTAAAATTGCACTCAGACAATGTTACTATAATTGTTTTCGCACAGTTTATCTTCTCTGGCTCACCATTTTGGAATGATCAAAACATAACATTTTTACATATAACCTCTCTATATATAATTTATAAAGCTTTTGCAAATACAGTACATATTAACAATTACTTTTGTAAACACATTTTAAAACACCTATTTGATTGCAAAGCAAAAATTCCTACCTTCACACTTGGTAAAATGGAATCCCACTTGTGTAATATTCCAGAGTTTTAAAATGTTTGTGACAGTGTTACGTACATATGTGACATTATTCAGTCTTCTAAATTGTAAGTTCCATGAAAGTAGGGATTTTGTCTTGTTCACCACTGTAATCCTATATAGACCTAGCACGGTAACTGTACAGAGTAAACACTAGACGTTTGTTGAATTAATGAAAATTATTTGAGTACCTATTATGTACAAAATATGCTTAGCACCGTGGGAAATAATAAAGACATATAAGACAATGTCCTTTCTTCTATAAAACTCACAATGTTATACAGAAAATGAGCTATGCACATAAATCACTACTATGAAATGCAGAAACAGAGGAAGCATAGAACTAAAGGACGTAATACATGTGAAATCTTTAGCACAATGCTTGGTATATGGTTAGTATACTCCAAAAAGATTAGAGCTATTATTACTAGTCTATTTAGTGTCCCAGGAGTTGAAGTTGAAAGAGAAAACTGATCCCTTCTGGTTGATCAAGTTTCCTGATGAAAGTGAGTCTTAAAGAATGAATATTATTCAAAGAGTCGAAGATGATATCAAGGCCATTTTCAGCTGAGGGAATGGCATAAGCACAGTGGGAAAGCACAGGTGTTTGAGGAAAGGTAAGTAATTTAGGGTCAGTCATAAGTGTTCGCCATGATTCTATAAATAATGGGGCAGGTAATTACTTTTCATGAGGTAATGATATTTGAAAGAAATAATTAAGAAAGCACGGCCAAGTGACCCTCTCTGGTGAAAACTGAAAACCACTAATAAAAAAAAAAATTCAGTAAATTTCTTGGAATTATTGTTAAAATATTGTATTCATCCAGTTGGCCATGCACATTTCCTGATCTCTCAGCAAGGAGGTTTCCGGCTGACTCTATCAGGAATTGCCTGGTGTTAAAAAAAACAAAACCCCGCAGAATGGCTTAATGGTCAGCAATAATTTTGGCATTTTCCATACTGATAGTCTGAAACATGCTGTTCAGCTCTGACCACTTTCTAGTCAGTTGGCCACTCAAACCCTAAGATAACATACATAGCAAGTCATAGATCTCTCCAACAAATAATTATTTTTACTATGTATCATTATTTTTTATGATTGCATAGTATTTCACTAAATATATAAACTGAAGTTATTTAACCTATTCCCAATTGATATTTCATTAGATTATAAAATACTTTCAAATATTTGGCATCAACATCCTAAATAATTCTAAATTAAAGGAGAAATTTGTTGATCTGGTGGAGCAACTGAAGCATTTGACAGCTTACTGATCTTCTGTTTTTTACAATTTTGAACACAGGTCAAATAGAGCAAGACATCTAAAGAATGGAATTTATAAGGTAGAAGCTTGGCCAATGTTACAGAAATTCATTTGCAAAACTGGATGAGCATTCAGAATTGTTTAGCTAATAACACATAATATTTAAGCTCCTTCATCACCAATTACGGACTCATAAAAAGAAAAATACAGATGACTGTGTCATTCCACAAGATTAATCCTCCAAAATAAAACAAAAATCTTTTGTGCAAAAGATCTACCAGACATGTAGTTAGTTTACATTTCTCTTGTGCTTTTGCCATTTTGAAATTTGTACTCCTGTGGAAAATATTTATCTTAATTATCAGTTATTTTTGCAAAATATATTTGGCAAATAATTATGTTTTAATGAACAAGTTCTTCAAGGATGGGGCAAATAACTGAAGGATCAATAGGAAAAAAAACACTCAAAAATGGTAACAAGAAAGATAAATGAAAGACTATCTGAAAAGCATTATAAGTGGTATGTATAATACAGTAGTCAGGAACACATTCAGGGGCATTTTATTTTATTATTTGTTTATTTATTTATTTATTTATTTATTTATTTATTTATTTATCCTCGCCTGAGGACATTTTTGTATTTATCTTCAGATAGAGCGGGAGGGAGAGAGGGGGGAAGAGAGAGAGAGAGAGAGACATCGATGTGAGAGAGACACATCGACTGGTTGTCACCCACACGACCCCAACCGTGGCCAGGGACAAACTGCAACTGAGGTACGTGCCCTTAGCAGGAACCGAACCCGGGACTCTCTGGTCTGTGGGCAGACGCTCTAACCGCTGAGCCAAACTGGCCAGGGCTATTTATTTTTAATAATTTTTCTTTATTGATTTTTAGAGAGAGAGGAAGGCAGAGGGAGAGAGAGACATTGATGAGAGAGAACATTGATTGGCCACCTCCTGCATGCCCCCACTGGGGATCGGGCCTACAAACTGGGCATGTGCCCTGACCAGGTATTGAACCAGTGACCTCTTGGTGCATGGGTTGATGCTCAACCACTGAGCCACACCAGCCGGGCATATTCAGGGGCATTTTAAAGTTATAATCAGATGTACCGACTATTCACCACGGAACACTGGAGGGTGAGACATAAGAGAACTCTTGCTCCTTGACAAGGAAGAGCTAATTTTCTTTGGAGCCAGACTGCCTGAGCTCAAATTCCAACTCTGTCATTTATTAGCTGTTATTAAACCTCCCTCTGTATCAACTTTCTTATCTTTAAAATGAGAATAATAATAGTTTCTATAATAGTGCTATTGTGAGGATTACAATTTGTTAGTAACATAAGGTGCTTAGAATTGTGCCTGGAATATAGAATGGGTTCAGTAAATGTTACTATTAGTACAGCAATAGTAGTAGTTTATTGTCATTGTTATTATTTTATAAAAGAACACATTTTTGTATTTTTCATAAAGAGAACACAGCAACGCTATGATCCTAACATTAAAGTAACCAAATTGTCCTAACAAAAAGTTCTTTTAAGTGACTCTCACAGGGCTCTACGAGAAATAACTTGTTTGCCTGCATATTTAGTTACTCTTCTCCATATACATGCATATATATAAAGCACCAGTTAAATCTAGGAACTACTATCCCACAGAAAATGGTTACATATAACTCTAAAATCCAGCAGGTATTTATTAGGTGCCTACTGTGCTATTTGCTATAGAACATACAAATAAAGTATAAAGCCCTTGACACTGAACTGTTTGTAAGTTTATGAGGAAAGAAAGGTATATACTATCTAAGGAGTAAATTAGAAAGCAAACAAAGACAAAGTGCAAAATAGTGCACGATTTAGCCGTATATCTCATATACTTATATGACATAGGAATTCGGAGAGTGAAATGAGAAATGCAGTCAGTTTGATAACATTTCATAGCTGAAGTAGATCTTATGAAAATTAAAATTTGGATGATGGCAATGGTATTAGTTTATATAATCAGGATTAATCTTAGTTCCTTAATTAAACAAAATTAAATAACATCTAAAAAACTAGAGAAATGAGAAGACTTACCTGTACTTTTTCTGATGCTTCATGAAGGGATATTATTTCAGACCTCAAATATGCATTTTTTTCATGTTCCTTGTTGAAAGACATCTGCACATTCTATAGAAAAAAAAATTTTCTCCCTCTTTTTTTACATGTAAGATTACATGCATCTCTATTTAAATACCTGTTATGTCCCAGATAAGAAAAACTAAAGGACTTCATCACCATTAAACCAGCTTTACAAGAAGAAAAGGAAAGGCCATAACCAGAAATAAGAGTATCTGAGAAAGAAAAAACCTCACAGGTAAAGCTAAATATTCAATAAACACAGCAAATCAAACATTTGAAAAGCTACTAAGAAGGTTAAAAGAAAAAGTATCAAACTCAACTCAAGTACTTAGGAGATACACAATACAAAAAGATTTAAATATGACATCAATAAAATAAATCACGGAGGGAGGAGTAAAAACGTAGTCCTTATAGAATATATTTGAACTTAAAACACCTATCAGATTAAAATAGACTGCTACAGATAACAAATGATATATATAAATCTCATGGTAACCACAAACCAAAAACCTTCCAAAAATATACAAAGAACAAAGACGAAGGAACCTAAACAAAACACTAAACAAAAGCAGCACATTACATGGAAGAGATCAAGAGAAGAAAGGAGCAGAGGACAACTAGAAAAACAATCTAAAAACAATTAACAAAATGACAATAAATACATACTTATCAATAATCACTCTAGCCCTGGCCAGTGTGCTCAGTGGTTAGAGCGTTGGTCCATTGACCAAAGGGCCGTGGGTTCAATTCCCGGTCAAGAGCACATACTTGGGATGCAGGTTCGATCTCTAGCCCCAGTTGGGCCGAGTGTGGGAGGCAACCAATCAAAGTGTCTTTCTCACATTGATGTTTCTCTCTCTCCCCCTCCCTTCCTTTCCATTCTCTCTAAAAATCAATGGAAAAAATATCCTCAGGTGAGGATTAACAATAATAATAAAAATAATAATTACTCTAATGTAAACTGACAAACCTCAGAGGAGGTGGGTGTGGGGGGGGGAGAAATAAACCAAAAAACTTATATGCATATATGCATAACCAATGGACATAGACAACAATGCTGTGGGGTGGGGGGAGGCAGGATCAGGAGGAGGGTGTCAATGGGGGGAAAAAGGAGAAACATCTGTAACAAAAATTAATTAATTAATTTTTTAAAAATGTAAATGGATTAGATGCTACAACAAAAAGACATAGGATAGCTGAATGGATTAAAAAGCATGATCCACCTACATGCTGCTTACAAGAGATTCACTTCAAATGGAAAGCCATATACAAACTGAAAGTGAAGAGATGGAAAAAGACATTCCATGTAGACAGAAATGAAAAGAAAGCTGGAATAGCGTTAATTACAACAGAAAAAATAGACTTTAAAACAAAAATGTAAAACAAGTCAAAGAAGGACATTATATAACTATAAAGGGGTCAATCCAAGAAAAAGTTATAATTGTAAATATCTATGCACCCAACATAGTAAAAACCTAAATATATAAAGCAATTAGTGGATGTAAAGGGAGGAATCCATACTAATATGATAACAGTACGGGATTTTAATACCCCACTCACATCAATGGATAGATCATTCAGACAAAAAAATTAATAAGGAAATAATGGCCTTAAATATTACATTAGATGAGATAAACTTAACAGACACTTACAGAACATTTCATCTAAAAACTGCAGATACACATTTTTTTCAAGTGTACAAAGAACATCTCCAGGATAGATCACATATTATTAGGTCTCAATAAATCCAAAAAAACTGAAGTCATATCAAACATGTTTTCTGACCACAGCAGCATAAAACTATAAATCAACCACAGAAAGAAAACTTAAAACACACACACACACACACACACACACACACACACACGTGGAAACTAAACAACCAATGAATCAAAGAGAAAACTAAACAAGAGATAAAAAATTGTCTTGAAACAAATGAAAATGAAAACACGACTTTCCAAAATTTATGGGATGCAGCAAAAGCAGTTCAAAGAGGGAAGTTCATAACTAAACAAGCCTACCTCAAGAAACAAGAAAAACCTCAATTAGAAAAATATAACGCTACAGCTAAAGTTACTAGAAAAAGAACAAACAAACCCACAGTGAACAGAAGAAAGGAAATTAGTTAAGATCAGAGCAGAAATAAATAAAATAGAAATTTTAAAAACTAGAAAAGACCAATAAAACTAAGAACTGTTTATTTGAAAAGATAAATAAAATGGACAAATCTTCAGCCAAACTCATCAAGAAAAAGAAAAGTCCAAATAAACAAAATCATAAATGAAAGAAAAGTTACAATCGACATCACAGAAATACAAAGAATCATTAAAGAATATGAACAATTAAATGCCAAACAAATTTGACAATCTAAAATAAATGGATAAATGTCTAGAAGTATATAACCTTCCAAGACTGAACCAAGATGAAATATAAAGTCTACAGCTCAATTACTAGCAATGAAATTGAAGCAGTAATAAAAAAAAAAATTCCAACAAATATAAGTCCAGGACCAGATGGCTTCACAGGTGAATTCTACTAAACATTCAAAGAAGAATTAAGCCCTGGCAGGTTTGGCTCAGTGGTTAGAGCGTCGGCCCGTGGACCAGAGAGACCTGGGTTCGGTTCCCGCTAAGGGCATTGTACCTCAGTTGCAGTTTGTCCCTGCCCCTGGCTGGGGTTGTGTGGGTGGCAGCTAGTCGATGTGTCTCTCTCATGTCGATGTTTCTCTCTCTCTCTTTCTCCCTTTCTCTCTCCCGCTCTATCTGAAGTGCAAAAATGTCCTCGAGTGAGGATAAAAAAAAAACAAAAACAAAAAAGAATTAATACCTATCCCTCTTAAACTAGTTCCAAAAATGAAGAGGAAGGAACTCTTCCAAATTCAGTTTATGAAGCCAGCATTACGCTGACACAAAAAATACACTGACATTACAAAAGAAAATTACAAGCCAATATCCTTGAGGAACATAGATGTAAAAAATCTCAACAAAATATTAGCCGACCAGACTCAGTAATACATTATAAGGATTATATACCATGACCAAGTGGGATTAATCCCAGGGGTACAAAGATGGTCCAACATCCCAAAATCAATTAATGCAATACATCACTTTAACAAAATAAAGGATAAAAACAGTAAGATTATCTGAATAGATGCAGGAAAAGCATATTACAGAATTCATCATTCTATTATGATTAAAAACAAAACCAAAAAAAACCTCTCAACAAATTGAGTACAGAAGGAATATACCTCAACGTAATAAAGGCCATATATGACAAACTCACAGCGAATATCATACTCAGTGATGAAAAGCTTAAAGCCTTTCCTCTAAGATCAGGAACAAGGCAAGGATGCCCACTATCACCACTCCTATTCAACACAGTATTGGAAGTATAGCTACAGTAGTCAGACAAGAAAAAGAAATAAAAGGCATTCAAATTGGAAAGGAAGAAGTAAAACTCTCATTATTTGCAGATGGCATGATGCTATATATAGAAAACCCTAAAGATCCCACCAAAACACTGTTAGAAATAATAAAAGACTTCAGTATACAGAATCAATATACAGAAATCTGTTGCATTTCTATACACCAAAAACGAATGATCAAAAGAAGAAATTAAGAAAACAATCCTATTTAATATTGCATCAAAAGTATAAAATACCAAGAATAAACTTAACCAAAGAGGTGAAACACCTGTATTCTGAAAAGTATAAGACATTGAAGAAAGAAACTGAAGATACAACTATATGGTAGGATATACCTTGCTCATAAATTGGAAGGATTAATATTGTTAAAAGTCCTTACTACCTAAAATAATATACAGATTTAATGCAACCCTATTAAAGTACCAATGGCATTCTTCTCAAAATTAGAACTAATCCTAAAATTCATATGTAACCACAAAAGACCTGAATAGCCAAAGAAATCTTGTGGAAAAACAAAGTGGGCAGTATCATGGTCCCTGGTATCAAACTATATTACAAAGCTACAATAATCAAAATGGTATGGTACTAGCTAAGAACAGATATATAAATCAATGGAATAGAGCCCAGAAATAAATCCTTGCTTCTATGGTCAATTAATCCATGACAGGAGGAAAAGATGTAAGATGGGTAAAGACAGTCTCTTCAATAGGTGGTGTTGGCAAAACTGGACAGATACATGCAAAATAAATGAAATTGAACCACTTTCTCACACCAAATACAAAAATAAACTCAAAATAGATTAGAGACTTAAATGTTAGACCTGAAACCATAAAACTCCTAGAGAAAAATATAGGCAGTAAACTCTTTGATATCGCTCTTAGCAGTATCTTTTTGTAAAAATCTCAAGAAAAGGAAACAAACAAACAAACAAAAGGGAAAATATCAAACTAAAAAGTTTTTGCACAGCATAGAAAACCAATGTACTGAATGGAGAAGATATTGGCAAATGACAACCAATAACAGGTTAATATCCAAAATATAATATTTAAAGAACTCCTACAGTCCGGCCGGTGTGGCTCAGTGGTTGAGCATCGACCCATGCACCAAGAGGTCTCTGGTTCGATTCATGGTCAGGACACATGCCCAGGTTGTGGTCTCGATCCCCAGTGTGGGGCATGCAGGAGATGGCCGGTCGATGTTCTCTCTCATCGATGTTTCTATCCCTCTCTCCCTCTCACTTCCTCTCTCTCTAAAATCAATAAAGGAAAAAATAAAAGAAAATTTAAAGAAAAGAACTCCTACAACACAAACCCCCCCCCCCCAAACAATCCAATTTTAAAAATGGGCAGAGAACATGAATAGACATTTCTGTCAAATAGGACATACAGATGGCTGACAGACATATGGAAATATGTTCAACATCGCTAATCAGAGAAATGCAAATTGAGACCACAATAAAATATCACCTCACTCCTGTCAGAATGGCTATCATCAATAAATCAACAAATAACCAATGTTGTCAAGGATGTGCAGAAAAGGGAACCCTCGTTCACTGTTGGTGGGACTGCAAATTGTTGCAGTCACTATGGAAAACAGTATGGAGGCTCCTCAAAAAAAAAAAAAAAATGAACTGCCATATGATCCAGCAATTCCACTTCTGGGAACTTATCTGAAGTAAACAAAAACACTAATTAGAAAAGATATATGCACTCCTCTGTTCATTGTAGCATTATCAGTAATAGTCAAGATATGGAAGCAAACTAGATGTCCATCAATAGATGGACAATGATGTGGTACACACACACACACACACACACACACACACACACACACTCTGAAATATTATTCAGCTATTAAAAAAAAAAGAAGGAAATCTCCTTTGCAACAATATGGATGGACCTAGAGTGTATTATGCTAAGTGATACAGATCAGACAGAGAATGACAAATACCGTATGATCTCACTTACATGTGGAATCTAAAAAAACAAAAAACCACACAAAATAAATGAATAAACAAAAAAAACCCAGAATCATACCCATAGATATAGAAAACAAGCTGTTGTCTGCCAAAAGGTAGGGGGTGGGCGGAAGATAATTTTAAAAATGTATTTTAAAAAAAGAACAACAAAGCCAGCGGAATTATGCTTCCTGATTTAACTTTACTACAAAACTATAGTATTCAAAACAGTATGGAACTGGCATAAAAATAGACATACACACCAACAGAACAGAAAAAAAAAGTTCTGTATTTTGGCAAGTACCAGTTCAAGTTCTAATGATATACATAGATAAATATTTTATAATTTTTTTAAATCTTCATATCTTCAATTCTCAAACTTCTCTTGTATCAAAACTATTAAAAATATTTGCATGCCTTGGCCAGTTTGGCTCATGTATTAAAGAATCACAGGTTTGATTCCGATCAAGGGCATGTACCGCAGTTGCGGTTTGGTCCCCGGCTCTGGTTGGGGTTGTGTGGGAGGCAATCAATGGATGTTTCTCTCTCTCCCCATCCCTTCCTCCCTCCCACTCTATCTGAAAATCAATGGAAAATTATCCTCAGGTGAGGATTAAAAAAAAATAATAATAAATAAATATATTTTCAGATTGGAATTCCACCTAGAAAGAATTTGCTTAAAACCATAACATATTTACCTAATATCCTTATATCAAGAAAGTTCTACTCTCTAAGATATTTGTTAGTTTATATTACATATACATTTTCCTTATTAGCAGTAAGAGCTTGTGATTTCAAAGAAATGCTTTCAAGGATCTTTTAGAGTTGTAAGTACGTGAAGTATTTTCATCAAAGAGCACTTCAGGGTGGAGCAGAAGAAAGCACCTTTGCTCTGTGGAAAAAACACTAGTTGTCTTTGAGATGAGAGAAAGGTGATAGGGATGTGAGTTATGGGTTTGGCTTTCCCTAACAGATACTAAGTCAAAGGGGGAAGGACAGTTTATGTCCTCCCTCTATAGAGAGAGAACCACTTTTCTTTTTTTCCAGGAAAAGTACCTCAAAAGAGGTAAACATTACATAACACAGGATGAGATAAGAATCCAAAAAAACTGCAAATAGTATCTACACATTGAGATTGATTTAGAAATGTATTGCCCTGGCCAGGTAGCTTAGTTGGTTAGGGCGTTGTCCCTATACACCAAGGTTGTGGGTTCAAGCCCCAGTTGGGGCACATACAAGAACCAACCAATGAATGTATAAATAAGTGAAACAACAAATCGAAGTTTCTTTCTCTCTCTCTTCCTCTCTCTCTAAAATCAGTAAATAAATTTAAAAACTATTTTTTAAAAAAGAAATGTATTAAGATATAAGTAGTGATATTTCATTTTTCCCATTTTTTAAATTGTGGTTAATATATTTAACATAAAATTGACCATTTTAACCATGTTTAAGTGTACAGTTCACTTAAAATATTTAAGTTTACATTTAAGTGTTAAGTTCAGTGGCATTAAGTCCATTCACATTGCTGTGCAACCATCACCACCAAAATCAGTAGTTACTATTTCTAACATTTCATGAAAAAGTTTCTTTATAATAACTAGTTTGCAATAGGCATAAAATGCAAATAAGTCTCATTATTTTTGCCAGTTCACCTTTTTCAAACAATAACTGCATGAATTAATTTATTTCCTAATACCTGGTTGACAACAGTTCTGAATGCACAACTTGCTTACACAAACTTTTTTTTTTTTAATCCTCACCTGAGGATATTCTTTTCCATTTACCTTCGACAGAGTGGGGGAAGGGGGGCAGAGAGAGAGAGAGAGAGAAACATCGATGTGAGAGAGACACATCGATTGGTTCCCTCCCGCACGACCTGACCAGGGCTGGGGACTGAACTGCCCTAGGCACCTGCCCTTGACTGGAATCAAATCCGCGACTCTCTGGTCCTCAGGCCGACACTCTAACCACTGAGCCAAAGCAGCCAGGGCCACAAACTTTTTTTTAATAAAGATTTTAAAAGAATCAGAAGGACTATAAACCAATATGAGTGAGGAAATAATACTTAGTGAAAAGAGGAAAGACCACCTCTGCACTCTCCAACCTCAAAACTTACCTTATTTTCTTCAAGCAACTTGGAAATGAGGTCATCTCTAGAAACTAAAAACAAAAAGTCCACATAACTATGATAACAGTAACTTAGTACAACTACAATGAAATCACATGGTCTGTTTTCCCTTAGAAGCTTTGATTTTCTTTCTTTCTTTTTTCGTCCATCTGCATTTGTGGAAATAAGTAGAACGCAAGTATTGCTATTACATTTTTATTGAAACTAAGGGAATTATCAAGAAACTAGTCCAGAGCTGTATGTTATGGTAAATGAGGTCACACTTTACACCATGATGAGAAATCTCTGGGAGGTTTTAAGCAGCCAGAGGAGCACACAATCAAAAGTTTTTTGTCAGAGAGATCACTGTAACAGAGGCTCAGTAAAGACAGGGAGATCAGTTTAGTAGCTGTGGTAGTAACCCAAGTGTAAAACAATGAGAGCTGGCTCCAAGGTAATGACAATGGGGATGCAGAGGAAAGAAAAAGCAGGGATAACTGTCAGAACTTGGTGGATGACTGGTGGGACAAAGGCAATAGATGAATCAATGAAAACATCTAGTGTTCAGACTTAGGCAGCAGGGCGGACTCTTCAACTACATAGGGAATACAGGGCAAGGGACAGCTTGGGGGGATAGAATGAGCAAGAATGATCGTAATACTTGATTTTCACTGTGTTTTGAGGTACTTACAAGGCATCCATACACAGATATTTAGTTGGCAGTAACAGTCCATTTCGAGCTCAGGAGGATGATTTTGTGTGGAGAAAAAAGACTTGAAACTAGACAGAGAGTATGTACAGTGAAAATAAAACCAAAGACAGAAATAGGGGAATAGTTTGGCATTGTGCATTAGTAACCAAAAGATGTAAACTTTTCTGAGTAATGTTTTGGCTTCATATAAAATTCATAGGAATCTATTAGTTTTGTTCCACTTAAATATTCTAAAACCAGATAATTATAAAATACATAAAAACTAACATTTTACATAGGATACACACAGAAAACTTCTACTTCTTGAACATCTGAGTCCAAACTCATTTCAAATAAGTAAATTCTAATTTAAAATATGTAAAGGATCAAAAAGATGAACTATAAGATCTATTTGAAAATTCTACTAATCAAAGTAAGAATGAAAGGAAGGTGTTTACTTGTGAGAACAATTTAATCACTTTAATTAGTGTGTTGGGGGAGGATATGTATGTTTATTGTTAATAAACAATTATATTTTTAAATTAATTGAAGCAAATATCTAAAGGCATTCCTTTTATTAATCTAGTTAGCATAACTATTTATACCTTAAAGTAATAAAATTACACGCATGTAAAGAATATGAAGCATATAGCTGGTATTCAGACAGGTTTCCTTTTCCTCATGTTTGAATTACTGTTGTTTTAATCTTCATTTTTTAATGGTCTTCCATATATTCTTTACAAAATTAAAAAATAAAGCATTAATCCAATGAGAAAGTAACATTTTCAAAAATCACTTAATCAGAAGGACAACTAATATCATAGAAAGATCTGTGTTTTAGTCCCAGATATCCTTCTTCACTGTGGGCCCTCAGATGGAGATCTTTTTATTCTTCTTTAGAATGTCTTATATTTTCTTATCTTTCTCACAAGGTTGCTGTAAGGCTCAAATGAGATAATATGGTAGCACCATAAAATGTAACATATTAAGACCAAATTATCTTGGGGCATTATCAGTGAGAACATCAATAAGGAAAAAGAGTCCTTTCTGCTAAAAACAGTAAGTCAGAACACTGAATGGATTGCTCTTTTCTCTATGTTTTTTATAATTTTCATTTCCCTTTTGGTATTCCCTGTCCTTATACAGCCAGAGAGCAGAGAAGGCACACTTAAGTTTGGAGTAAAAAGATCCAGGTTAGGCCTCATTTCACCATTTATTCCTTCTGTACCTTTGGGAAGCACAAATAATTTTGCATGTCACACAAGACTGTTACTGTGAAAGCTGTGTGTAAACCATGAAGTGTATTCATATGTGAGGCACTGCACTGTAACTCTTTGTGATCTCTATAACTGCGACTATTTAAAAACTGCTTTAAACTACTACATATTAAAAACAGTAATATTAGAGCTGATGGGTTGAAAGAAGCATGACTCTAAGCAACCTGGGATCAAGTCTAGACTTCCATTTCCTAGCTCTGTCACCTCTAAGGACTCTGTTTATGCATCTGAAAATGAGAAGATTAATCTAAGCTCTAAGGTCCCTTACATTCATTTCTATAAGTATAGGTTAATCAAAATAACTTGAAGAATGGTGACTATGACATGGTAAACAGTAGAATCAGTAGGCCTTATTTCCTTATTAACATTCTATTATCCAATATTCAATCTAGATTTCTAGATTTCTGGAACCAAATGTTTCCAGGTCCACAAACACTTAAGTAAACCTGAAAAAATGTATATAAAGAATAGTTTACAATTAAGAGGGTCACCAACATTCTCATTTCTCAGTGCCACAGACAGAGAGGAAATCAGCAATTTTTTACATTCAGGTCCATGGGAAATACTGATAACACTGGCCACTTCAAGAATTTGGGATCTTAAGAGTTTTTGCACAAAATCTCAAAACACTGACAAAAGTGAAATTTCTAGCATCTATTGTCATACTTAGATCAGACTTGAGCTGTGAGATAGCAGTCGCCAACTCTTCTTTTTGTCGTTGCTCCTGTGCCAGTAGTTCTTGGGTGTTCTGTATAGAACTGCGTAGGGACAGGCAGTTTTGCTGCAAAATTTGCACCTGAAATTGTATAAGAATAACTAACTCCTTTTCTGTAAGGTAAAGATTTCTAATAAACTACCTTGTAGCACATGTGTGAGGCAGATTTTTCAACTTAACATCACTGGAGGAAGAAGGGGAGTTTATCTTTAACATTGCAGTTAAAGATCCCAACAGAGGGCAGTGTCCTATAGCAGTGCGCTCCAACAGAACTTTCTGTGCTCTCTCCAACACAGCAGTCACCAGGCACAGTAACTGCTGAGCCCTTGAAAGGTGGCCAGAGTGAGTGAGAAACTGAATTTTAAATTTTATTTAATTTTAACTAATTTAAATAGCCATATGTGAGCAGTGGCTACTATATTGGCAGTGAAAGTTATAGCAATAAAGGATCACTTACAAACTCAAGAATCCTTTGTATAATTCCATTGTAAAGGACAGCCATTAAAATAATGGGTTAAATAATAATTAAGTTATTAATTATTAATTAAATAAGTTAAAATAAAATTAGGTTAAAATAAAAATTATGAATTCCAATTATAGGTATTAGGATTTGAAATTACTAATCACCTTGGGTACTTAGAATTAAACATACTCTAAATTATAGGTAGGTACTCCAAATAACAACTATGATAAAGTCAAAAACATTATATAAAAATAAATAGTGAGAATTGAAAACGGCCATGTAAACATACCCCTGATTATTTTACTTATTGGTATTCTTTGCTTTAAGTATTAGCTCAGTTTAATCCTTATTTTCTATCCACATCACATACATACAGCATGAGACCAGGGTAATGCCTTCTAAGATCAATCCCTATAATAGAGATTATATAGTGGGAAGGCACTGTTCCAGGAACTAAGCATTCACCTCTCCAAAGCCTGAGGCAAATTAACCTCCCTGGTCCTTAGCTCCCTCATTCATAAATTGAGTGTCAGACTGAATGACATCAGATCCTTTCTTATTTTGCACTAAAATATTTTAAATTGTGGTAACATAAAGAAAGCTAATAACTTAATAAATCTAGAGTAACTTATCAAAACTATAGGTTTATAGGTAAAATTATCAGCTTTTCTCTTTTGGTTCACTTCCCTAAAATAAATTACAAGAGAAAAATATCTCTACCTGTTTTCGTTCCGCCTCCACTGTTGACCCCATTTCTTGTATTTTGAGTAGCATGGCTGATCCAGATTTCTCAAGAGAATCCCTTAGGTACTTCTCCTGAGACAGCTGTTTCCTTAGCTACAGAGCAACACTGCAGTTAGGCAAGACCAAGGGAACATCATAGCAGTTTAACAAAAATCAAACTCACTGTGGAGAGTTTGCCAGACGTACCATCTCACCCCCAAACAGTCTTCATTAGTTTATGACTACTCAGAAACATGCTTTTGTTCTTCCCTAATGGGTAACCTTGTAAGAAATAGTCAAATGTGTTGCCCTTGTCCTATAGTGTAAGTCTGTTTCCAAAACTGCAGGTCAAGACTCATTAGTAAGTTGCAAGTAGCAACTTGGAAAAGGAAAAACAAAGAACAGAAAGCAAGTATCAGGGCACACAGCAAATAGTAAGAAACAGTACTGCTTCATAAATGTCTGTGTATATATGCATGCGTACAGGGTTGCAGTATAAATATATGTCTTACAATGGATTGTTGTAAAAAAGAAGTTTGAAAAACACTAATATTATACCTTAGTATATGTATTTTCTGTATTTCTTTCTGGCTTTGTTTTTGAAACCTTATTTTCCTATATTTTGATTTCCTCATTTATATATTTTTATCCTGTAGTATTATAAATGTACTTCTGAAAGCTTGGTTCAATTCTGTTTTAAAATGTAAAGGTCTAAACAAATACTGAAGTAACTTAAATAGCAGACAAACTAACACTCAAGAATTGGGGTCCACTATTTTATTTCTCTCAATAAATGACAATAAAATCAGTCAGAGATAAAAGGAAGAGTCTCTTTTATCATGAGGTAAGATCCTTTCCAGCTTAAAATGGGAATTGCAAAATGCTATTCATTTTATGAAGTCATGTTCAATGAGAAGAAATTGTTTTTAAGTACCAGTGAAGATGACGTAGCAATACTTTATAACTTAATGTGTGTTCCACATGGGTGATATACAGGGGTGGGCAAAAGTAGGTTTACAGTTGTAATACAAATTAATTAATACAATAATAAGTAATAATACAAGAATATACTGTTTTGCGTACCCACAACTATAAATCTACTTTTGCCAACCCCTGTGTTTCATGTTTTAAAAGTTTTTAAGAAGTTTAAAGAGATGGAAAATGTGCTGGCATGGAGCTGTTATAAGAGAGACCTTTTTGGAAATACTCTATGATATTCTTAAACATACTCATAATATTGAACATTAAAGTATTTCCAGTTTTCCATTATTCTAAATACTGTTCTGCAGAACATGATTGTGAATAAATCTTTCATTGCAGTTATGATTATTTCCTTAGGATAAATTCCTACAAGAGGAATCACTAGGTTAAAGGTACAAACATTTTTTAAACTTTTGATACATATTGTAATTTTCCTTCCAATTTTAGACTATCAGTAGTATTTTAATAAAACCCATCAATACTCTATATTATCATGTTCTTAAATCTTTGTAACTCTAATATAAAATAACATCTTAACACTTTTTCATCCTTTGGTTTCTAGTGAGATTAAACATTTTCCAATATGGTTATTAGCTCTTTATATATTTTCTGAAATTTTAGTTCTTATTCTTTGCCCACTGGTTTTATGGTTCTGTTTTGTTTTAAAATCCTCATGCAAGGATATTTCTCCATTTATCTTAAGATAGAGTGGGAGGAAGGGAGAGGGAGGGAGGGAGGGGGAGGGGGAGAAGAGAGAGAGAGAGAAAGAGAAACATCTATGTGAAAGAGACACATCAACTGGTTGCCTCCCGCACAACCCCAACCAGGGCCGCGAACCAAGCCGCACTGAGGTACATGCCCTTGACCAGAATTGAACCTGCGACTCTTGGGCCAATGCTCTACCTGCTGAGCCAAACCGGCCAGGGCTTGCTTTTTTGTAAAGTCAATTGAAAGTTCTTTAAAATGGAAGATATTTAACGCTTTGTCTAGTTTTGTTATGTTTTATTAGTTTTGTTTTTATGCCCCTTTTTACATGTAGAAATTTCTAATTCTTACACGGTCAAATCTATTGAGGTTTTTATAATTCTGTTCCTTGTTTTCAAGTTTAGAAATTCCTTCCTCACCCAATGATCACTTAAACATTACAGTCTTATTTAAGAATGAGCCATAATTTTTGTTTTTGGCTATATTTTATAATAATTTGATAATAAAACTATCAGATTGTATTTACTGTATAATATAGAGTAGCTTAACATACTTTTCTAAGTTCTGGATCAAATTATATAGTATAATTTGCTCAAGCTGTAATTTAGGTGCTTTGTAAAGGAAATCTTTATTTGATAATTATGTTACCTAGGTATTCATTTCTGAACAATTATTAAAGGTAATCAATTAATCTGTTTTAAGTTCATCACCCCCAGATTTTATATATATATTTCTTATCTCAGGAAAATATATGCCACATTTATTCTTTGTGTAGCCTTCTATTATGGGCTAAATTGTATTCCCCCAAATTAATTTTTTGAAGTCCTAACCCCTAGTATTTCAAAATGTGATTGTATTTGTAAGGTAGGGCCTTTAAAGAGGTAATTAAGTTATAATGAGGCTGGGCCCTAATCCAATCTGACTCGTGTCCTTGTAAGAGAAGGAAATTGGGACACATAAAGAGACACCAGGGATGTGCATGCACAAAAAAAGACCATATGAGGACACAGGGAGAAGGCAGCTATCTGCAAGCCAAGAAAAGAGGCCCCAGAAGAAACCAAACCTATTAACACCTTGATCTTGAACTTCAAACCTCCAGAAATATGAGAAATACGTTTACTGTTTAGGACATCCAGTCTGTGGTATTATGTTATGGCAGCCCTAGCAAACTAATACATCCTTCCTGCTCCAATACTTTCAAAATGCCTTTTGACTAGGACAGTCCTTCTGCAGGTCCTTGACAGAGTTCACTAAAAATTTAAGAATTTATTACAGCACTCAGAATTAGGACTTTCCCAATTAAAAAATAATGATAAACGGCAATGAACAGTAGTCTTTTAAACTAATGGTGTTGGAATACAAAGAATCTAGATATAGATCTCACATCTTTCACAAAATTAATTCAAAATGTATCATAGACCTAAATGTAAAATGCAAAGCTATAAAACCTCTAAAAGACAACATAGGAGGAAAATTTTTAGTGATGACTTTTTAGATATAACACAAAAAGTACAATCCCTGAAAGAAAAAATTGTTAAGTTGGACTTCATTAAAATCAAAAGCTTCTGACACTGTTAAAAGAATGCAAAGACTGCCCTGGCCAGTTTGGCTCAGCGGTTAGAGCGTCGGCCCACAGACCAGAGAGGCCCGGGTTCGGTTCCCGCTAAGGGCACATACCTCGGTTGCAGTTTGTCCCCGGCCCTGGTTGGGGTCGTGTGGGTGGCAACCACTCGATGTGTCTCTCTCACGTTGATGTTTCTTCTCTCTTTCTCCCTCTCTCCCTCCCACTCTATCTGAAGATAAATGCAAAAATGTCCTCCGGTGAGGATAAAAAAAAAAAAATTCTTAAAAAAAAGAATGCAAAGACTGGCAAAAAAATATCTGCAACACTGTATTTAATAAAGAACTGTTATCCAAAATATACAAAGAACTCTTAAAACTCAACATAAGAAAACAAACAACCCAGTTACAAAATGAGCAAAAGACCTAAGACACCTCACCAAATAAGATATACAGACAGCAAATAGCATACAAAAAGATGTTCAATATCATATGTCATTAGGGAATTAAAAATTAAAATAAGATACCACTACACATTTATTAGATTGGCAACAATTCAAACACTGACAACACCAAATGCTGGTGAAGATGTGGAGCAACAGGAACTCATTCACTGCTGGTGTGAATGCAAAATAATACAGCCATTGTAACACAGGTTGGCAGCTCCCTACAAAGCTAACCATAAGTTTACCATATATGATCCAGCAACTGTGCTTCCAGGTATTTATCCAAATGAGTTGAAAACATGTCCACAAAAAAACCTAGATATGCATGTTTATTCAAAATTGCCAAAACTTAGAAGCAACCAAGATGTTCAATAGATGAGGATAAACAAACTATGGTATATCCATACAAGGGAATACTGTTTAGCAATAAAATGAGTTCTCAAACCATGAAAAGACATGGAGGAACTTTAAATACATATGCTAAGCCAGTCCAAAAAGGCTACACACCGTATAATTCCAACTCTAACAAAACTACAGAGACAATGAAAAGATCAGTGGTTGCCAGGGGCTCAGGAGATGGGCAGAGGGATGAATATATAGAGCATTTTTAGGGCAGTGAAACTATTCTGTATGATACTGCAATGAACAAAGAGTGAATCTTAATATAAACTATAGACTTTAGTTAATTATGATGTAGCAATTCTGATTCATCAGATGTAACAAATGTGCCACACTAATGCAATACATTAATAATTGTAGGGAGACATCAAAGTTACAACAAAACTACAGAACAACCATCATTCAGAACCGCCTGAAATCAAGCTGAATGGAAGTTCTACAGCTACGAAATTAAAGAAGAAGCCACATCAAGACTGGTAGGAGAGCCCTGGCCAGTTTGGCTCAGCGATTAGAGCGACGGCCTGCGGTCCAGAGAAACCTGGGTTCGGTTCCCACTAGGGGCGCATAACTCAGTTGCAGTTTGTCCCCAGCCCTGGTTGGTCGTGCGGGAGGCAGCCGCTCGATGTGTCCCTTTCACATCGATGTTTCTCTCTCCTCTCTCTTCCTCTCTCTCCCTCCCACTCTATCTGGACAAAAAATGGAAAAATGTCCTTGGGTGAGGAAACTGGTAGGAGGGGCGGCGGCGCGACAGGCTGATCCCACACCCACGTGTGGCGGATAAAAATTAGGAGGATACCTCGGCTGGGAAGGTCCTCCCTGAGGACTGAGGGGTCCCCGTCCCACACCAGGCACCCAGCTCAGGGTTCCAGTGCCAAGAGAGAAGTCCCCATCACTTCTGGCTGTAAAAACCAACAGGAACTGAGGCTGAGGGAGGCTGAGGCTACTGGAGCCCCAGGCAGCTCCTCTTAAAGGGCCCGCACACAGACTTACTTGGACTCACACCCTCCAGGCACCAGCATGGGGGAGGCAGCTTGAAAGGCACCAGAGATATACGGGGAAGAACTGAGCTGTTTGGCATTGGGGCGAAGGCTGGAGAGGCAACTTTCTCCTGGACAGACTTGCTGTCAGAGGCCTTTGTTCCTTTGGTGAGCCCTTCCCTGGGGTGGCAGACAGCTGCCATATCTGGAACTCCAGCAACTTGGCTTACACTGTTTGCCCCGCCCTGGTGATTCCCTGAGGCCCTGCCCCACCCAACTTTCAGGCCCACTCAAGCTGTTGCCAGTTGCTTTACCATAGGACTGGCCTGTCCTGGATCCTGCTTCAGGTTTTCCTAAATTCTTTCAAACAAGCAGCATCTGGTCTCAGCTAGCCCTATACCTCTCGTTAAATGGCCCCAGGCCTGGCACCAGAAGCAACCAGCCTTGGTTCAAACTTGGCTTTGCCTGGGTACTTCCAAGCCCAGCACAAGAAGCAGCCATCTGCAGATCACTTTGTAGCTTATGCCTGGTGGCCCTGGGTAGAACAGAGGCAATGGCTGACCTGGCCCCAGAGCCAGCACACCCAGTGGACAGCTTCAGAACACTGCAAAGCACCACCACCCAACCACCTCCACAAGTGACACACTCAAGGAATGGACTCAGTGGGTACTAGAGCCTTGCTGAAGTAAGTCTTGCTCTGTGTGGTGGGCCCCTGTACAGCTGATCATCCAAGGTAGTCAGAGGTTGGTGGATAGTGGGCACAGCCAGTCCTTGCAGTTGATCAGCCTGAATAAAACCCTCTCATTGATGTGCCAACAGCAATCAAGACTCAATTACAACAAAAGGGTGTAAAGTCCACACGAGGGGTGCACCTCGAGGGCCCAGCTGGGAGATCAGGGAGGCTGTGCCACTGGACCCTATAGGACACCTACTACAACAGGCCACCCTAGGAAGTTCAGGAGACATAGCAACTCTACCTAATACATAGAAACAACACAGGGAGGCAGCCAAAATGAGGAGACAAAGGAACAGGCTCCAGATGAAAGAACAGAACAAAACTCCAGGAAAAGAACTAAGTGAAATGGAGATAACCTAACAGATTCAGAGTTCAAAACACTACTTATAAGGATGCTCAATGAACTTAGTGAGAACTTCAGTGAACTTAGTGAGGGCCTCAGGAGCATAAAAAAGGACCAGTCAGAAATGAAGGAGGCACTAACTGAAATAAAGAATAACTTACACAGATTCAATAGTGGAGTAGGTAAAGCCAAGAAGCAAACCATCGATTTGGAATATAAGGAAGCAAAAAACACCCAATCAGAACAGCAACAAGAAAAAAGAATAAAAAAAAATGAGGATAGTGTACATTCTCATCTTGGGGGTGCCAGAAGGAGAAGAGGAGAACAAGAAATTGAAAACCTATTTGAAATAATAATGACAGAAAACTTCCCTAACTTAGTGAAGGAAACAGACATACAAGTCCAGGAAGCACAGAGAGTCCCAAACAAGATGAACCCAAGAGGCCCACACCAAGACACATCATCATCAAAATGCAAAAGGTTCAAGACAAAGAGAGAATCTTAAAAGCAGCAAGAGAAAAGCAGTTAGTTACCTACAAGGGAGTTCCCATAAGACTGTCAGCTGATTTCTCAAAAGAAACTTTGCAGGCCAGAAGGGAGTGGCAAGAAATATTCAGAGTGATGAAAGGCAAGAACCTACACCCAAGATTACTCTATCCTGCAAAGCTGTCATTTAGAATCGATGGCCATATAAAGAGTTTCCCAGACAAGGAAAAGCTAAAGGAGTTCATCACCACCAAACCATTATTATATGAAATGTTGAAGGGTCTTCTTGAAGAAAAAGATAAAAAATATGAAGAAACAAAATGGCAATGAATACATATCTATGGACAACTGAATTTACAAACAAAATGAACAAGCAGAACAGAAACATTTTCATAGATATAGAGAACATTTTGTTGGTTGCCAGATGGGAGGGGGGTTGGGGGAATGGGTGAAAAAGGTGAAGGGATTAAGAAGTACAAATTGGTTGTTAGACTGACAAACCTCAAAGGAAAGAGGGGTGGGGGGAGGGAAGAAATAAATTAAAGAACTTATATGCATATGTGCATAACCAATGGACACAGAAAACAGTGTGGGGAAAGGCAGGAAGGGGGCGGGAGCGGGGAGGAGGGGGTCAATAGGGGAAAAAGGAGGAACTTCTGTAATACATTCAACAATAAAGATAAGTTAAAAAAATAAAGTTTGTGCTCCAAAAAAAATAATAATAATAATTGTAGGGATGGGGAGAGAGGATTTATGAGAACTCTGTTTTCTGTACAATTCTTCTATAAATTTAAAACTTCTTTAAGACAGTCTATTAAAATATCTAAAAAAAATTTAAATGTACTAAGATTAATACATTCCAACTATGAAGAAGCATGCTTTAATCAGTAATTACTGGCAAAGTACATAAGAGAATTTTCCAGATAGCCACACTTACCACCTTAAACACCAAAATTCATGATTTGAAAAATAATTTGTCATGAGAATTTTCTTAAAGAGTATATCTACTTCTCTGTGTTATATAATAGAATATTTTTACTATAATTTGACCCTTTAGATTTGGACTAACATCAGTTATTATTCTATCAGGGAATATTGAGGTTTTTAGGCCATTATGTATACTGAATTAGTAATTCTTCTGACTCACTATTTTCAGCCGCCAATTTTTAGTCTAACGACTTTTAGCGGCCACCTACTTCACAATTCCCAATCTGTTATCTCCTAAAACTTAGGCTGAAATGAAGGTTTCACAGTAGAATTAGATGAGCAGGCGTATTAAAAGCTTTTCATTTTAAACACAACTGTAGTTTAAAAAGTCTCCATATGAAGGTGCTCACTTACTCTAGTATATGGGCAACCGCATGGATTTTGTGGTAACTGTTTCCCTCCTGGCTCTGGTTTTATAGCTGTATTGAGGCAATAAAGGCAGGCACTTTCACTTAAATTTCACGTGGCATAGATTTCAACTCTTTCTACTACACAGTTACATATCTCCTTCTTCAAAGGTTTCTGCTCATTCTACTTTCTTGACTTCTCTTCTGCAATTCCAATGCCCCCTGCACCCTCCAGCATCTTTTCATCTTACCTCCTGAATTTTAAGGTTCATTTTACGTTTTGTGGTCTTCAGTTCCTCTTCAATAATGGCTGCATTCTTCTAAAAGTAGAAGGAGAAAAGGTTCTAAATAATCTGAAATGATAGGGAGCAACCATATATGTAGACTTTTTTCTGGAAACCTGTAAATACTATTCTGAATATGGTTATAAATACTTATTGTAACTCTAAAGTCATTATTCTAATGAGATAAAAATGTTGTTATTTTATTACTTTGTTTCATGACTTCTATCATTTTCATTCATGAAAAGAGTAATCACATTCATTTCCTATGTAAAATTTAATAATCAGAGGAGAACCTGGTAATTGATAGACATTTTTCTTATAGGGTATATTTCTACTTTTTTATATATTTATTTATTTATTTATTATTTTTTTATCCTCACCTGAGGACATTTTTGCATTCATCTTCAGATAGAGCGGGAGGGAGAGAAGGAGGAAGAAAGAGAATGAAACATCGATGTGAGAGAGACACATCGAGTGGCTGCCACCCACACAACCCCAACCGGGGCCAGGGACATGCCCTTAGCAGGAACCGAACCCGCAACTCTCCGGTCCACAGGCCTACGCTCTAAACGCTGAGCCAAACCGGCTAGGGCTATTTCTACTTTTTAAATAATGTATCTCTTCTAGGCTCAAAGATGACCCATGCTTACGAGTTAAGGATTTAAAACACAGCTTTCACTATTTATTATCTTTTATATTATTATTAATGGCATCACATATGTAAAACCTCAGAAGTCGTCTTGGTCTTCTTTCCTACCTTCAGCCCCTACCCAGTACCATATTCTAGCATATCTATCTTCACAGAACATCCCTCTCTTTTTTAAAATGCCACAACCTTAAATCAGAATAAGACTCATGCCTCAAATAACACAATAGATTCTTCTTTTCCCTGCCTCTTATCTCTTCTCCTACTGACTTCCCTTATAATCAGTACTCTACACTTCTGCTAGATTAGTTTTCCTGTTTTCATCATGTCCCTGCCTTATCAAAAACTGTAATCACCCCCCCCCCCATGCCCTGGCCTTTCGGCTTGGCTCAGCGGTTAGCAGCGGTTCTCAACCTATGGGTCGAGCGACCCTTTCACAGGGGTCGCCTAAGACCATTGGAAAACACATACTTCCCATGGTCTTAGGAACCGAGACACTGCTCCTCTATCTGTCTCCAGGCAGGTCCGCCCATATGCAGATACGCCCACATACAACATAAGGAACTGTATTAAAGGGTCGCGGCATTAGGAAGGTTGAGAACCACTGGGTTAGAGTGTTGGCCCACGGACCAATGAGTCGCGGGTTTGATTCCGGCACGTACCTCGGTTGTGGTTCATCCCTGGCCCTGGTGGGGGTCGTGCGGGAGGCAACCTGTGGATGTGTCTCTCTCACGTCAATGTTTCTCTCCCCTCCCCCCCCCGCCCCAACTCTATCTGAAGATAAATAGAAAAATATCCTCTGGTGAGGATTAAAACAAAACAAAACAAAAAAAAAACCCAACTTTAATCACCCCCCCCCCCATAGAATCAAACCCAACAACTCATTCTTGATTTTGAGATCCTCTATAATGTGATCCTTAGCTAATTTCCAACAAACAAATGCTCACTCCTGTCAGGCTAGTTTATGCATTCCCCCCAATTGCACCCAGCAAAAAGATCTGGGTTCCAACCTGGGTTATGGGAAGAAGACAGGGAAGTGTGATCTTGGAGAAGTGACTTCTCTCTGGGCCCCAGGACTCTTATCATTAAAACGGGGATAATGATATCCTACATCAAGAGCTTTTGCAAAGATTAAACAAAATAACATGTTGAACAGCTATTATACTGCCTGGCCCATGTCGGGAAAACAAAATAGTTAATTTTCCTTGTCTTTAATCTTTATCTGTGTGTGTACAACTTGAAACGTCTTCACCTCACTAGTCTCCTTCTAAAAGTTTAGCTCCTATGTTTCTTGAAGCCTACTCTAATCTATTCTAGACAGGGTATATGCACCCTCTCTCAAACCCACCCAAACACTAAATCCTCTTCAGTATTCACTTAGTGTCCTATACTTGTCCGTTAACATTTTTTATGCTTTTATTTTTTTGTTTCATTTACTTTCTTTTTTTTCTTTTTTTAAAATTACTTTTATTAATTTATTTTTGTTACAGATGTTTTTCCTTTTCCCCCATTGACACCTTCCTCCCATCCCCCCTCCCCCGCCCCGTCCCCAGCTTTGTTGTCTATGTTCATTGGTTATGCATACATGCATATAAGTTCTGTGGTTTACCTCTCCCTCCCCACCCCCTCTTCTGAGGTTTGTCAGTCCGTACCCTACTTCTGTGTCTCTGGGTCTATTTTGTTCATCAGTTTGTTTAGTTCATTATATTCCACAAATAAGTGAGATCATGTGATATTTGTCTTTCTCTGCTTGGCTTGGTTCACTTAGCATAATACTCTCCAGGTCCCTTCATGTCATCTACTGTTTCGTTTTCCATGCTGCCTTGTTCTCCCAGGTAACATATAAGCTCTTCAAGACCACAGACTACCTCCTATGTCTGGACCCTCAGCCATGTGTACAGGGTAAGGGCTCTATAACTACTCAATTAGTGATAGCACACATTGTTTAAGTTATCAATGTAGACAAATTTCAAATGTCAAGAAGCCTCACATCAACATCATCTATTTTTTTTTTTATCCTCACCCGAGGACATTTTCACCAAGGACATTTTTGCATTTATCTTCAGATAGAGCGCGAGGGAGAGGGGGGGAAAGAGAGAGAGAGAAACATCGATGTGAGAGAGACACATCGACTGGTTGCCACCCACGCGACCCTAACCAGGGCCGGGGACAAACTGCAACCGAGGTACGTGTCCTTAGCAGGAACCGAACCTGGGACTCTCTGGTCCGCAGGCCGACGCTCTAATTGCTGAGCCAAACTGGCCAGGGCTCAACATCACCTATTTTTAAAAGTCAGTTTTATGGGTCTATTGCCTCTTCCAGCTAACATGTAACAGTGAATTTGAATTTCAGAACTCTGGACTCAAACCTTTGTCTCTGAGGCGATCTCCAGAGTGGCAGTCAACCTTTGCACTTCATCTTGTGCCTTGTCTTCTTCCTCTTTTACGTCTCTTAGTTGCTGGCGCAAATTCATCACTTCATGATGCAACAGCTTCAGGTCCTTGGAATGTTCCTCCTGTATGGTATTCAGTCGATCCTTCAGAAAAGCTACCAGACAGCACAGGAGGGTCAGAGAGCAGTTGAAAGGTCAGGAAAGGAAAGAATCATAAACTTATCAAGCATCTATACAGGACCAAATTTCTGATGATTCTCTTCTCTCTACCTGTTTTCTGTGGATTCAAATCCTTTTCAGTTTGCAGACAAAAGATGTTCATCTTCAAGGACTGGATGAGGCTTTCCAGATGGCACATTCGATTTACCAGAAACTCACAGTTCTTCCATAAAATATCTGTTTTTTCTGAACAAATTACTTCATTCTGGTTAGGACTAGTGATGCTATGGTTCACAGGCGCTTCTAAACATTTTGGAGTTTCAAATTGGCCTCTGGACAAAGATCCCAATATAACAATATTAAGCAATACAAAGGATACTATGGTAATCCCACCCACTGAGTCAATGTAATATTTCTACTAAGAAGAAAAATTAGACCTCTTAGTTATCAAGCAACTATTATTCTCTCCAAGTTTAAATAGAGAGAGCATTATTAGGTAAAAAGGATGAGACTAATGTGGGATGGGCAAAGGTCACTGACTTTTTAATGGTTGTTTTATTTTAATCAAAAATTTTCATAAACTTTTTGTATGTAAAAACAAGTGATACATAAAACATGTTAAATTCTAATTCTATAATGGTGAACTAAGAATTAAAGTTAGCACAGAAGAATATATTCACATTTTTAAAAAATATTTAAACAAGGTCAGACTAAACATTCCTATTTTGTTCCAACATTTGTAAACATTTAATCTTTAACTGCTGAAGAGTTCTTTATTCTATGGGTGCTATAATAGCAACTACACTAAGTTTAGGTCTTTGTGAGAGACATTCAGGAAACATAGGGGCAAACCTCAGATACTGCAGGCTTGATTCCAGACCACAACAATAAAGCGAGTATTGCAATAAAGCGAGCTGTAATCTTTTTGCTGGTGGAGGGTCTTGCCTTCAGTTTGTAAAAAGTGCACTATCTATGAAGTGCAATAAAACAAGGTATGCCTGTATGTAATTTTAAAGAAAATCACACCACTAAATTTCATATTGGCTGTTTATGCACCCAAATTTCTCAGGCCATTGATAATCCAACTTTTAATGGTAATAATTTCTTTAGCAGCACAAGGGGATAAAACAATTCTTTTTTTTTTTTTTTGAGTACCTCATTCCAAGTTATGAATTATTAACACTTAAGGCCTCTTTTAATTTACAATACATCTGGGAAAAGAAAATGAAGACCATATTAATGGCATGAATCAAGTTTAGATGTTCACCTTAACTAATAAGTCTATTTTTGATTTAAAAAATAAGAAGCAATTTTTTTCTAATTACACAAAAAATTACACATTTGTTTTAAATCAAGTGTTGAAGGTAAATAGGACATCAAAGTTTGTGCACCTAATGAACACACTTCAAGTATCCGTTTAGGGGAATAGTGGCAGTAGCTCTATCACAGGATGACAACTCTTTACCTTGCAAACATTTTCTATTAACGTTCAAATGGAAACTGTTATTTCTCAATTTTCTGTAATTTCCTATTTCATCTGCCCAACAATCTACCCTGTGACTCCTTATTAATAACCAGAGAAGCAAAGTTCTTCAACCTACAGAGATCTAGTTCATTTTTCACTTGTTACCTTTTTTCACCAAAGTCCAACATTATTAGGTCATCCCTCAGAGAACTGGTCTGTTCCTCAACTATTCTCATCCTTTGCTTAAGTACTGTGAATGTTTCAGAAGCTGTAGCACTGACGTGGGTTGGAGAGACAACCGGTCTGGATATTACAGTTTCCATACACACCTGAGATGAAAGTCACAATATTAGTGTAATAGGTTCTATTATTTTTTTCAAAATAGCCACCGCCCCTTCCTGTGGTAGCACTATCCATCCCTGTCCTGTTGAGCTCAGAGGTGGTCATGTGTCTTGCTTTGGCCAATTAAATGTGGGTGGAAGCTTTAAGAGCCAACTTGTCATTCACCATCTCTTTTCTTCCCCCTCTGCATGAGATGAGCAGTATCCCATACAGGGCCTGCTTCATCTGCCAAGATCCCAGAGTGGAGATGACATGAAGCAGAACCATGACCCGTCCATGACACCCAGTATGACTGAGCAATAAATTAATGTTGTTATAAGCCACTGAGATTGTGCAGTAGTTTGTTATTGCATCATAATCTAGTCTGTCCTATCTGCCACTTTTAGACATACATTAGGACCTATGATTTGGCTGTCAGAGTTATTACCTCTTTCATTACCAGACATTTTCATTTTAACATATTCCCAATTCAATCTGTCTGGAAAAAAATTCTATATTTGGACCTCTGAGCAGCTGTCATAAAATAGATTTACCAATTACAGTGAAGAAATGATTTTAAAAAATAATTTGTAAACTTAACTTCATAGCAAAGACTCTTCACAGCTATTGACATCAAATTTCCAGACTCCTCCCCCAAAACCACATAAAAGTAGTGAGACTACTTTTTCAGGTATTAATGACAAAAACAGAACTAGCTTATAAGCAAGCAGTCTCACCATTTAAATGAATCCTGTACCCAAAGTTCAATGACTAGGTCATTAGTGGATCCTGTACAGACATTTCTATACTAACCAGACGGTAAACCTTAGCCATCACTGGCATTAGGGTTCCTATGGGGATGTGCACACCAAGGTCCCACTTGGGATATCAGTTGCACATCTTTCCCCTCCACTTGCTGTGTAATCTTGTCTCTTCCTTCCCCTTACCTCCCAGGCAGTGGAAGCAGGAACTACCTCCGGCCCAAGTCACTGAAGGTGTCCCCAGGACCCACAGCAGGAATTAAAGAAGTCTTAAAACTGGATTTAAGGGGGCAAGCAGCATGGTGAGAGGCTGTGAAAAGGCTGAGCTTCTTGCCAATTTAACACTGCTACAGCCATTGAGAACATTTCTTCATTCTGACATAGCCCTCAATCACCTTCTATCTTCCCTCCACAGATCTCAGAGGATGGCCTTCCTATTTCTCTTTTTACTTTTTAAAAACTTTACTGAGGAATAATTGACAAATATAATCATAGATAGTTAAAGTATACAACATGATAATTTGATAAACATATACATACATTGTAGAATGGTTACCAAGATCAAAATAATTAACACATCCACCAATTCTCATGGTTAACAGTTAACTCTTTTTTTGTGTGGGTGGTGAGAATGCTTAAGATCTATTTTCAGCAACTTTCAAGCATACAGTACCGTATTATTAACTATAGTCACCATGCTGTACCTTAGATCCTCAGAATTTATTTGAAAAGGCAACCTACTGAATGGGAGAAAATATTCACAAACCATATATCTGATAATGGGTTAATATCCAAAAATATATAAAAATCGCACACAACTCAACAACAACAAAATCCAATTTAAAAATGGGCAACAGTCCTGGCTGGTGTTGCTCAAAGGTTAGAGCGTCAGCCTGCAAACTGAAGGGTCACAGGTTCTATTCTCAGTCAAGGGCATGTACTGGGGTTTCAGGTTCGATCCCTGGCCCTGGTCAGGGCACATGTGGGAGGCAACCAATCAATGTGCCTCTCTCACACTGGTGTTTCTCTCTCTCTTCCTCCCTCCCACTCCCCCCTTCCACTCTCTCTTAAAAAAATAAATAAAGATGGGCAACAAAATTTAACAGATATTTTTCCAAAAAAGATGTATAAATGGCCAATTGGTTTATGAAAAGGTGTTCAACATCACAAATCAGGGAAATGTCAATCAAAACCACAATGATAAAAAATAATACAATGAGATATCATCTCACACCTATTAGAATGACTATTATAAAAAAGAAAAGAGATAACAAATACTGCTAAAGATGTGAAGAAAAGGGAACACTTATACACTGTTAGTGGAAAAGTAAGTTGGTGCAGCCACCATGGAAAACAGTATGGAGGTTCCTCAATAAGTTAAAAATTGAACTATCATATGATCCAGCAATTCTACTTCTGGGTATATATCCAAAGGAACTGAAATCAGTATCATGAAGAGATATATGTATACCCATGTTCATTGCAGTATTATTCACAATAGACAAGATATGGGAACACCTAAATGTCTTTCAAGGGATAAATGAATGGATAAAGAAGATGTAGTACATACATACAATGGAATATTACTTGGCCAGGAAAAAGAAAGAAATCCTGCTATTTGCAATAACATAGATGAATCTGGAGGGTATTACGCTAAATGAAGTAAGCCAGACAGAGGAAGAAAAATAGTTTATGTGGTATCACATATATGGGATTAAAGAAACAAACAAATCCGATTTCACAGAAACAGAGAATAGAATTGTGGTTGACAGGGACTGGGGGGAGGGGGAAATGGAGTAATGTAGACCAAAGGGTACCATTTTCTTTTAACTTTTATTCTATTGCTTCTGACCAGGATTTCTTTCTGTGCTCCTCTATAAAAAAGAATGCATTTCTGACAAATAATCTTTCTGAATTAGTTAAGAGAATTTCTGTTAACAATCAGCTTAAGGACTTAGGGTAAAGAAGCTCTCCTATTCCCTTTCATGTTTCCAGCTGTTCCGAAGGGAAAGACAAAGGCATATGTAGACAGTGAGTCTCTGGATACACAAGATTTGTATGACTCATCTACATTTCTGCAGAAAGCCAGATCTGGAGACTCTTGCTCATGTTAGCACCTGGGGCAGGGCGGTGTTCCTCAGGTAACAGAAGGAAGAGTCTCCAAGACAGTCCCTCGGGCTAATTCTGCTGCCATGAAACTAGGACTAGGGTTAGGGAACCACCAATAGCATGGCGTGGGGAGAAAATGGAGGGGTAACAATGGAGAAACACCATGTGGGTTTACCCTCCACTCCATTTTCTGTCACCAGCTGTCTGGCTAATCTAGAAATAAACCAGTTGGGGTGGGAATAACAAGTATGGGAAATGTATTTAATGGTGTTTGTGGCAGACATAGTTGGCTCCTTTGTCTTCTCTCTAGAAGCTGAAAAGTTCATGTCTCCAGCCTCCCTTGCAGCCAGTACACCCATGTGACACATTCTGGCAAATGAGACTTTAAGCAGAAGTTTGCCAGGAGCTTCTGGGCAGACTATTTTTCTGATAGGACAGAAATTATGACACCTGTCCTTCCCTTCTCTTCCCCCAGGATACTGGGAGCTCTGAGAGCTCTTTTTCAGTTAGCCACCTAGTGCCTCCCTCTTAAATGTAAACAGAGCTGGGGATCACTCGAGTCTGAGAACCACAATGAAAAGGACAGAGAAGCTCACATTAATCTTACGTTTTCCTCCAAACTCTGCTCATTTGAGAAAAAGAAACTTTTGTTTTTTGTTTCAGTCATTTTTTTCTGTTGTCTGCAACAAAAGCATTCCAAACACACACAGTATTTGCAGGCAACAGTTGGTGGAGAAACAAGTAATAGGTAAAGGAAATGACAAGCAGTGCCACAGGTGGGAGGGACTTGTTAGGCCCAGGTAGCAGTTACAATGTAAAGGACTGTCTATATCAGAAGCCAAGCACAGACTACTAATACAAATATAGCAAAAGCCCATTTTTGGGAAAAAAATACAGGAAATGGAAACAAAATCCCACATATTTTTAATGGGATGCAGATTACCACCTAAAATTTGTTCATGCAGTTGTTGAAATGTCATAGTTTTGCTGATATTTCCCTAAAGTGCCTATAGTATATAGAAAATGCCTATGTTCACTTATGAGGTGTGTGCACATTCAGCCATAAAAACAAAATGGAAAACAACTCAAATTAAATTGTTTCATTTGCTTAAAAAAAGAGAAAGCTTATGCCCTGGCAGGGTGGCTCAGTTGACTGGAGCATCATCCCATACACCAAAAGTTCTCAGATTCAATTCCCACAGTCAGGGCACATACCTAGGTTGCGGGTTAGGTCCCTGGTCAGGACGCATGTGGGAGGCAACAGATCGATGTTTCTTTCTCTTTCTCACTCCCTCCCCTCCTGTCTCTCTAAGATCAATGAAAACATATCATATCAGGTGAGGATTAAAAAAAAAAAAGGAAAATCTATATCTGGGTAAGAATTTGATTTTCCTCATCACTCACACCCACAGTGGAGCTTCTCAGGCTTCCAGAGAGAAAAAAAATACTCTAAAACAAAAAGGAAAACAAACTTGGCCCCCAGCCTCTGCAGGGGAGAAAGAAGGTTTATAGAAAATTCACCCTAAGGAAGCGGAGATCAGGTGCCTGGGACAGACTGATGTTTATCTCTCTCTCCCTCCCTCCCACTCCATCTGAAGATAATCCTCAGGTGAGGATTAAAAAATAAAATAAAATAAAACAGGTGTCATTAGCTGAAAACCCTCCCTCCCTCCCATACCCTGCTGCCATAGGGAAGAAAACATGTCAGGAGAGCCCTCAGAAGCAAGGAAAGAAGCAATGGTAGATGAACAGCAAGAGCAGAACAGCCTTAATATCCATCAGAGAGAGTCCTTGAGTACCTGGGGGCTGTTAAAGGAAGAGTAGGTGAAGACTTGGAATCCAGTGAATATGTGGAGTTGGAGTTTAGACTCAGAGGAGATTTCATTTTCATTGCAGTTACTCATACCCATGCCTGTCCTCCCTCTTTGGCAGGCCCAAAGCTTGGCAACAGAAATGCCACCCACTCCCATCCACTGGCCACTTGGCAGATCCTCAGAAGCCACAACTCTGTAGCTCACAGTCCTACCAAAAAAAAAAAAAAAAAAAAAAAAAAAAAAATCTATCTCTGCTCGGCCGGTGTAGCTGTGGTTGAGCATCAACCCATGCACCAAGAGGTCGCTGGTTCAATTCCGAGTCAGGGCACATGCCCAGGTTGTGGGCCTGATCCCCAGTGGGAGGTATGCAAGAGGTGGCCAATCGATGTTCTGGAGAGTATTATGCTAAGTGAAATAAGCCAATCAGAGAATAATAAATATCACATGATCTCACTTATTTGTGGAATATAATGAACAAAATAAGCTGATGAACAAAATAGATGTTGGTAAAATTGGACAGCTACATCCAGAGGCACAGAAGTAGGAAACAGACTGACCAACCTCAGAAGGGGGGCAGGAAGAGATAAACCAAAGAACTTATATGTATATATGCATAACTAATGAACACAGACAACAGTGAGGTGAAGGGGGGGGGCAGGAACATGGGAGGACGGTGTTAAAGAGGGAAAAAGGAGGGACATCTGTAATAAATAAATAAATACAGATAGGTTTTGTTGATGGATTAGATTTGAGATGTGAGAGAAAGCAAGCAATCAGAAGGATGGTGTTGCCATTAATTGAGACAATGGAAGCCTATCAGGAAGAACGAGCTTTAGAGGGAAGATCAAGAGTTGTTTTGGAAATACTAAATTTAAAACAGGAAAGATGCCCAGTGAGATTGTACTTGTAGATCTGGATTTCCGGTAAGTGTGGTCTGTAGATACAAATTCTGAAGTTGTCACTATATACAAGGCTTGTAAAGCCATGAGGAGGGATAACAGAGAACAGAAAGGATTCCAGGACGTATTCTTGAGTGCTCCGAGATTGATAAACCAGGGGCATAAGCTGCGTGTGGGTGTTCAAGCCAAACTAATGTGAGCTTCTCGAAAACAGGGTCGGATTCTTAAACCTTTTCTACGGTCAGAGCCTAGCACGGAGCATGGGACACTGTGGACCGCAAACAAACGGGTAGCAGGTACTGGGGAAACAGCTATGAATGAATGTAAATCCCTAACACCTGCATTCTTATCAGCAGGCCAGGGAGCGGCACAGGTGACCAAAATCAATTCATTGCCACGAAACGGCTTTCCCAGGAACCTGTAACCTCCCACCTAACGTATAAAGAAAGGGTGGCATGGGGGCTGATCTGGAGGCCCTCCTTGGTGCTATCTTCCCTCCTTCAGCTAGAGCCAGGCCAATGCAAAAACTTCGCTCCTAAACGGTTCCTGGCTTCCAGTGAAAACGCGCCGTAAATCAGGGTCCTGAGGTCCAGAGAGCGAGACTACACTCCGCCGGGGAGGGGACAGGACAGCAGGGCGAGGTGACGGTGGCCTTATTGAACCGCCGGGCCCCGCACCTCGGTTCCCGGCTCACCCGCCCAGGGCCCAGCAGCCTCACCCCACTGTCCATCTGTCCGCCTGTGCTCTGTCCGGCAGCAGGAAGGCCGGTTTCCATACAACTAAAACAGCGTTTTAAACCAACCCGCTCCCCGGCGCGATATCTCCCGTGGGCAGGCGCACTCGCGGCAGGGCATGCCGGGAATTGCAGTTTTCCCGGCCCAGGAGGGCCCTCCGCCCGGGGCGGGATCCAGACCGGAATCCGGCGGCGCGCACGGAACGCGCGGCGCCGTGACCCGGGTGACGACACGGCTCCATTGTGCTCGCAAGCGGGGCACGCCGGGATATGTAGTTTCCTCTCACTCACCTCCCGGAGGTCCTGGCTCTCCCCTTTTGCAGTTGCTGATCTTGTCCCTGTGAACGTCCCGCGTTTGGGTAATTGGCGAACACATACCGTGCAGTGGGTGAGAGTCCAAGGTTAGAAAATGCTTTTAGTTTTAGAAGGACTAAAGAATCAAATAACTGCTGAACGGGAAAATAACAAATTTAGTTAATGAGCATAAAATGGGTAGAGCCCTGGTGGATTTGGCTCAGTGGTTGGGGCCACGGCCTGCAGACCAAAGAGTCGCGGGTTCCATTCTGGTCAAGGGCATGAGCCTCGGTTGCGGTACCTCCTGGCCCTGGTCGGGTGGTGCTGGAGGCAACCAGTTGATGTGACACATCGATGTTTCTCTCTCCCTCACATTCTATCTGAAGATAAATGGAAAAATATCCTCTGGTCAGAATTTTAAAAAATTGGTAGAAATACAGAGTTCAAATATTCTTCTTGTGAAAGAAAAAACCAAGCCCCTCTTCATCCTCGCGGTGATGGCCAGAGAGAGAGTAAAACATGTGGAATCTGCACTCTTGTGTTGTCTGTTCCATATAATTCATTTCTTGCCTTGTAAACCAATAGGTATTTCTAAATCTGACTGTAAGTAGCTAAGAAACGAGAAAGAGTATTGAAAATAAAGCTGCAGTCGTTTCTTAGTTCTGCTGTAAGATTGAGAATTCACACTTAACGAGGCTTCTACAGTGAAAAGACAAGGTCTTTGCGTTTAATTAGCTGGACAGAACACCTGTTACCACCGCCAGGACAATCCCGAGGCGCAGCTGAGGATAACTTCAGCCCTCAGATGAATGCAGTCAGCTCCGAGATGAGTCCTCATTTGCTTAGCAAGTGGCTGACAGAACTGATCTGGTTATTCTTTTTCTTCTGATAGCTGAGCCTCAACGTGGGATGTAATGTCCATCAAACTACAGCTATAAGGCATATTCATCAAACTGGGAGCCCATCTGGTGAAAGAGAACTGAACACCACATACTATTCAGAGGAAGGGACCAAATAAAGCTTTTAATATGAAAAGTGGGAGATTATTTTAGAGCGCCAGTGCAGAGTTATTCTCTCAGTATGTACATTTTCTCTTGCAATGACCTCTAATTTATCTGTAGAGATGAGGAATATGTGTATGCACTCCACAGATAATCCAAACACTTTAAGGTAATGAGAGTTTTCACCTTCTCCTTGAATCTCCATATTAAGCAGCAGTCAGAGAGCCAAACTGATTACATTTAGTGTCTTTCATTTCTTTTTCTCTGCTGTCCAGAAAACCATATAAGAACTCAAGCAATTATAGTGTTAGAGAAAAGAATCTTGTCTTCAATAAACTAATTCATCTACTAGAGAACCAGTCTGGATACCCAAGAATTCATTATATTAAAGGTCTGTTTTATTGTTTTAAGTGCCTGCTTTTTTCCTGATTTCCCTCTTGATTTTCAATTGATACATATTTTTCATAATTGTTGACTCCATTCAAAAAACAAGATCTTTTCAGTCATGGATTCCATGAGGACCACATTCTTTCTCACTACAATACCATATAGCCATCTAGTTGGTTTTCCAATCACCCTTCCCAATACATACTTCATATAACTACTAAAATGATCTTTTAAAAATTAAATCTGATTCTCAGTCCCTTGCTTAAAAAACATTTACATGTCCCCCCTTTGAACTAGTAGTTTTCTACTGAACAAGATGAAGCCCAAACTGCTAATGGCTTCAGCCTATTTCACCAGCCTCATCTGCACCTGGTCCCCCAAGGGAACCTTGAATTCAAGCCTCCTGGCATGTCTTTGTGCTTACAGGCTCTGTGCCCTCTGCCAGGCATTCCCTTCCTCTTGTCAGTCTGGTGAACTCAACAGAAATTGGACCTCCTCTGTGAAGCCATCCTATTCCCTCCCAGAGTACTTACTTATTGCACTGCCTTAAAATTGTCAGTATGTCTTATCTCCCCTTAATTAGACTGTAGGCTATTTGAGGACAGGAGTTTTGTTCTTTTTATTTTGATCTTTTTATTGTCAACACCAAACACAGTGTCTGGCACACAGTAGAAGCTTGGTAAATCCTTGTTAAGTGAATGAACTAATTAATACATTTTGAACACGTCTACCAACAGAAGCTGTGTCTCATTCCCTTAACTATTTATATATTCTATTTGTAGGCCAGGAAAAGACATCTGCTTTCTTCCAGAGCTGGCAATGATTTGACATTGCAAATACACAAATGACAGCAAAGTTACCTACAACCATTTCCCCTTGGAGTTGAAAAAGTATTCTGTGGATAAAGAAATGCAAATATAAAAAATTTATTTGTCAAATCTTATTGGGACAATGAGAAATGAGAATGGCAAATTCACTAACCAGTTTCTCACTGTATGTGGGTAGTCCTTCATTTTGGTAAGTATTAGTTCTGGTGTAGAGGTTAGAATTCATAGGAGTCTCTGACTTCTTAATAAACTGGTGAATCGGCCCAGGGCTGCGAAGATGTATCTGTTAGTTGAATCAGTCTCCAGTAATAATGCTTCTTATAAGATCTCTCGCACTTAGGTACACCAACTACATTTTGTGCAAGAAGATTCACATTGTTCTACTGACCAAACAAGAATGAGGTCAGCCCTGGCCGGTTTGGCTCAGCGGTTAGAGCATCGGCCCGCAGACCAGAGAGTCGCGGGGTTCGGTTCCCACTAAGGGCACATACCTTGGTTGCAATTTGTCCCTGGCCCCTGTTAGGGTTGTGTGGGTGGTGATCACTCGATGTGTCTCTCTCCCATTGATGTTTTTCTCTCTTCCCCCTTCTCTCCCTCTCACTCTATATTTCAAGATAAAGTGCAAAAGAGTCCTAGGGTGAGGATAAAATAAATAAATAAGAATAAGGTCAAAGTTATGATGATGTTGCTGCAGTTCTATTTTATATTTCCTAAGATTATTCTTTTGGTCTTAATAGGATAATACATACTTAGGAAGAAACGTGAGTGTTCTCTTTAAATTGTCTCACTCAGTTCAGCTGTCTGATATTTCTGAAATTTTTTGATTGAATAATAACAATAACAATGTATATCATCTATTGAATCTGTATGATCCATCGCCTCACTTGATTCTAGCTGTAACCTTAAGGTGGAGTCGTTATAGTCCCATTTTAATGTTGAGACAACTGAGATTTGGGGAAGTTAAGTATTAGGGGGACCAGAAAGTAATGTCGTTTTTTTTTTTACATTAAATGCAAACAGATAAATTTTTAACAAGTTTTTCTTTTTAATCAATGATGTAATCACCCTCGTTATCCACAACCTTTTGCCATCTAGTGTGCAAATTTTCAATGCCGGATCGATAAAAATCAATTGGTTTTTAAGCAAAATATCTGGAGATGGCATTTTGGACATCATCCAAATTGTCAAATTTTTTGCCACTTAGAAAATGTTGTAGCGATCAGAATAAATAGAAATCTGATGGTGCAATATCGGGCGAGTATGGTGGGTGAGGCAATACCTCCCACCCCAAACATTAATTTTTTCCAAGGTTCGTCTTATGCAGTGTGGTCTTGCATTATCGTGTTGCAGAATAACGCCTTTTCTGGTGACAATCGCTGGGCGCTTTTCAATTAAAGATTGATTTATTCGATCCAATTGTTCACAGTAAAGGTCTGCACTCAGTTTGTCCAGGTTTCAGCACTTCAAAATGAACGACCCCGCGAATACTCCACCAAACGCACAAAAGTGCCTTTTTGGGGTGTAAACCTGGCTTAGCTGTACTTCATGGCGATTCATTCGGAAAGAGCCACTGCCTTTTGCGTTTTGGATTATCATAGAGGACCCATTTTTCATCTCCAGTGATCAAGCGATCAAAAAACACTTCTGTATTGTGCCACTGAAGCAATAAGTTGCATGTGGTGGACCAGTTAGCTTTGTTTTCTTTGGACAGATTATGCGGAACCCAAACACCTGCTCTGCTTACTTTACCAATCTGCTGCAAATGTTCTTGGATGGTCGACCAAGGTTGGTTAAGAGTGTTTGACAGTTCCTCGATTGTCTGACACGGATTTGCTTCCACTTCCGCCCTTAACATGTCATTACTTTAACGACATTACTTTCCGGTCCCCTAATAATTTGCCTAGGGCCATACAGCCAGTAAGTGACAGAATTGTTCTTTGGACTTGGCTGTATCTGTCTTCAAAGTCCATGCTTTTCAACTTGATCCCATCTCCTACCCATTCTCCACTCCATTCTAACAACAGTGGGTCAAGACAGAAAATTCAGGTTATAACTGTAAGATGAGAAATACATGAGTGGACTCCACACAGTGTAACACTATCCATTTATAAAAGCAAATGAGGCAATATGGGTGGTAGTATGTGGGTGTTTATGCAAATATCCTGTTTCTCCTTAAACTTTCACCCACTGGTTTATCTTGCCAGCAACAGTGATCGTGGTGTGCTAATTTTATTGCTTCCTATTTTCCTTATTTATTCATTGGACTTCTTTTGTAAAAAGGAGTTATATGTTTTCTCCCATTTATTTATTTATGTATTATCTGAACTTTGTTATAAACACACGTGTTTGGTGAGTGAGGGGTGACAGAAGGCAGAGACGATGCTGTACATATTTATTTATGTATTCAATTATTCATTTATATTGGTATGGGCTATGGATGTTTATTTTGTTCTTTGGGTTATAGTTTAATACTATCATTAGTTTATTGCTCAAATTGTTCCAGCTTTGGCCATTCAGAGACCATTAAGAAGCTGTTGTGTCCCATGTTTTTTGTTTGTTTTTTAAAGCACTTCCTTACTTTCTGTCACTGCAAGATTTCTAGGCTCATCTTGTATTTTCCCTGCTCAATCCTTGATTCAACCACTTGTCACCCTGTTCCTTTTTATTAACGAATCATGTTTAAAATCTGAATTCTAGGGTATCACTGCTGCTAGTTCCTCAGAAATTGAGATAGGAAATATACTTATATGTATAAGTACCAGCCCATGCATATAAATTCATATTTATATTTCTGTATATATATCTTAAATATATATACAAATAAACAAAACATGAGTTCATATGGATACTCCCACTCAAATCCAGCACCACAGTGTGTTCTAGCCTTTGCCCTTTGCATGCTTTTAACTTCTTTCTGTGACTGTAGAAAACCTGGCTCTCATTATCGTCAGTATACCTGCATGTTTGTTCAACCCTGGTACACATATAAAGCAGTTTTATGGTATATTGCTTAGGTACAGTTCTTTCTGTCTTTAGCCTTATGGTACCCAGTCAAAACCCTGTTTTCCAAAGTTACTTACAATACTCCTTTCTTCATCTGCTTCAGTGTGGCTCTTTGATTTATTTATAATACAGTTGGATTCATGCATCGCAGTCTGCACTCCATCTTGTGTTCTGCCCACATCCTGGTTGATATTATTTAATTTACATACAGTAAAATTCACTTTCTGTGGTGTACAGCTCTGTGGGTTTTGACAAATTCTTAGTCTTATATCTCCCATCACAGTCGTATATAGAATAGTATCCTTACCCTCAAAATTCCATCATGCTTTTCCTTTATAGTCAACTCCTTACCCCACCTTTCAGCTTGCCAACCACTGATATGTTTTCCATATCTATAATTTTGCTTGTCTAAAATGTCATATTAATGGATTTATATCCTTTTGGGTCTGACCTCTTTCATTTAGTAGATGCATTTAAAATTCATCCATGTTGCTGCATGAATCAATAATTCATTTTTGTGGTAACTGTCATGCCACCATATAGATATATGACAGTTTACTTATTCACTCACTGGTTGAAGGACATCTGGGTTGTTTCCAGTTTTTGATGATTATTAATAAAGCTGCTATAAACATTTGCATAGAGGTTTCTGTGAAAAAATAAAATTTTCATTTTTCTGGGATAAATACTTAGGAATGGGATTGCTGGATTGTATAGTAGGTGTATGTTTAAATTTGTAAGTAACTGCCGAATTGCTTTCCAAAGTGGCTCTATCATTTTGGATATCCATCAACAATGTATGACATTTCCAGTTGCTTCTTGTCCACAATTGCTATCATCAGTATTCTTTTTTAGCCATTCTAGTAAGTGTGTAGTGGTATCTTGTGGTTTAATTTACATCTCCTCAATGACTAATGATGTTGAACATATTTCATACACTTATTTGACATGTACATACCTTTTTTTAAATAGAGGTCTGCTCGTAACTTTTGCCCATTTTTAAAACTGGGTGGTTTATTTTCATCCTAAAGAATTTTTTTTGAGATACAAGCCCTTTTCAAAATGTGACTTGACCACATTTTCTCCCAGTCTGTGGCTTGTCTTTTCATTCTCTGAATGGTGTCTTTTGCCGAACAAAAGTGTTTACTTTTGATAGAGTCCAGCTTATCAGTGTTTTTCTTTCATGGATTGTGCTTTTCGTATCATACCTAAAAGCTCTGTGCCTAACGTCCTGCATATATATTTTTTATGCTTTCTTCTAGAAGTTGTATCATTTTATGTTTACCTTTAGCTTTATAATCCATTTGGAGTTAATTTTTGAAAATAAAGTATGAGGTATAGGTTTTGGGGTTTGTTTTTGTTATGCTTATGGACATCCAATTATTCTAGCACCGTTGTTAGAAAGATTGATGATCCGTCTTTTCTCCATCAAATTGCCTTTGACTTTTGTCAGAAATCAGTTGAACATATTTGTATGAGTCTATTTCCGGGCTCTTGATCCTGGCCTGTTGACCTATGTGTGTCTCCCTCCACCAGTGCCACACTGTCTGGTTAGTATAGTTTTCAGTAGTTCTTGAAATCAGGAAGTGAGTCCTCCAATTTTGTTCTTCTTATTCAAGTTTATTTAGACTATTCTAGTTCCATTGTCTTTCCCTAGAAATGTTTTAAATCAACTTGTTGAGAACTACAGAAAATTCTGCTAGGGTTTTGGTTGGGCATATGTGGAACCTATTATATATATCACACTGGGGAGGATTTAGTATCAACATTGTGGAGTGTATCAGTCCATGAACATGATATGTCTGTCCACTTGTTTAGGTCTTCTTGATTTATTTAATCAGTATTTTGTAGTTTTCAGCATATAGGTCCCATATATAGTTTGTTAGATTTACTGTTTTCTTTTTAATTTTTTAAAATTTTATCCTCACCCGAGGCATTTTTTTTTTTTTTTTTACATTTATCTTCAGAAAGAGTGGGAGGGAGAGAGGGAAGGAGAGAGAGAGAGAGAAACATCAATGTAAGAGAGACACATCAACTGGCTGCCACCCACACGACCCCAACTGGGGCTGGGGACAAACTGCAACTGAGGTACGTGTCCTTAGCGGGAACTGAACCCGGGTCTCTCTGGTCCGTGGGCTGACACTCTAACCGCTGAGCCAAACCGGCCAGGGCAGTTTGTTAGATTTATATCTGTGTTTTTATTTTTTGGTGTTATTGTAAACAGTATTTTTTTTTTTAAATTTCAAGTCTAAGTGTTCATTGTGAATATATAGAAACATAATTGACTTTTGTATTTTTATTTCTTATCCTGTGATCTTGCTAAACTCACTTATTAGTTTTGGAAACTTTGGGGATTATATTCTTTGAGATTTTCTATGTAAACAATCCTGTCATCTGCAAATCGAGTATTCCCCCCCCCCCATAATCTGAATGAATGACTTTATTTTTCTCACCTTGTTGCATTGGCTAGGACTTTCACTATGAGTTGAATGGGAGTGGTGGAAGGAGGATATCTTTGCCTTGTTCCCTTTAAGTTTGAGATTAGTTGTAGGTTTTTTATAGTTATCCTTTTTTAGGTTAAGGAAGTTTCCTTCTATTTCCAGTTTGCTGAGAGTTTTTATAGTGAAGAGATGTTAAATTTTGTCAGCTACTATTGAGATAATCATACTTTTTTTCTTCTTTAGTCTGATGACCTGGTGAATTACATTGATTTGTTTCAAACGTTGAGCCAACCTTTCATTTCCAGGATAAACCCTCACTTAGTCATTCTGTATTATCCTTTTTATATATTACTGGATTAGATTTTCTAATAGTTTGTTTAGGACTTTTACACCTATGCTTATTGGGATATATTGGTCTTTCTTTTTCTTTTATTACAGTGTCTTTGGTTGTGATATTAAGATTAACCTCATAAAATTTATAGGAAGTATTTCCTTTTTTTCTATTTTTTGAAAGAGATATAGAATTGGTTTTATTTCTTCCTTAAATATTTTCTTAGAATTTGCAAGTAAAATATTCAGGCCAGGAGTTTTCTTTGTGGGAAAGGGTTTAACTACACATTTAACTTCTTTAATACTTATAGGACTATTGTAGGGTTATTTTTTTTTAGTGAGTTTAGGTAGTTTGTGTCTCAATGATTTATGTAAGTTGTCAATTTATGGATATAGAGTTGTTTGTAGTCTTAAATCATTATTTTTGTCTTCTCTCTTTTTTTCTTTGTCAGTCTGGTTAAAATTTATCAGTGTTATTGATTTTCATTCAAAGAACTAGCTTTTGGTTTCATTGATTTTCTCTATTGTTTTTCTGTTTTCAAATTTATTGATTTTTCTCCCCTCTTATGTTTATTTTTTAAACCAGAACACTTTTGAGAGTAAGAGGGTAACAAGACAAAAAGCACAAACTGAAAATGTTCCAGGAACACAAGGATTTAAGGTCACCCTACCTATAGGATATATGGAATGAGAAAAATGGTACATGGGAACCTCTGTGGGAATAAAACTTTGCAGTGTGTATTTTTTGGTTTGTTTTCATTTAAAATAATTTGAATGTATAATCTATTCAAAAATAAAATAAATGTTCTTCTTTAAATATCTGGCATAGCTCCCAGCATATAGTAAGTTCACAATGTATGCTGTTGAGTAAATGAATCAGTCAGTCAGTTAGCATTGGTGATTACCTGAGTTTCATTGAAGAAAGTGAGGTAGCCATTGTACATTTAATTCTGAAAATCTTCAACTTATATATCAGAATTGAATGATTGTGTTCTTTGTATTCCTAGCCTGCAGGTTTGGTAACAAATATTATCATCACAGACTTGGTTATATTGCTTTTTATTATTTACATCTTTCTTTGCCTATTTTCCAGTTCATACGAGGCCTCATGTATGAAGAAAGAATAAACTGCAACTTGCTGGAGTAAATCAGGAGGAAAGAAAAGGACATCACTGAGAACATCATCGAGGGTCTCCTAGCTCTGTTCCTTTTTCTCAAAACCTGTGCCCCACCTCTACGGCTACTGTGGGGATTTCCATTTTTATATGTTGTTCTATGTGTACACTCATAGCACAGTGGAATCTCTTCCACATGATTTTTGGCCAAGAGAACCAATACAATGATGGGAAAACAGGTGAGAAATAAGATTTATAGAGTGTTGTTTAGAATTCAGTGTCTTGGTAAAATGTTATAACTACAGTCAGGACCTTGTTTCAGAGGCTGAGCTGAATAGTATTGCATATTTAGCATATTCTTGAATTCTGTGAGTCAATACATCAGAAGAATATAATACAATTTTTATTTATGGAATGAAAAATAGTTATACCATTATTCCTTGTTCTGTTAATTTGGGAAAAATCATGTCTGTCTCTTAAAAACATAGAAAAACATGCACATAATACATATTTTAAAGAATGTTAAGTTAAATGTAAGTAATGTATTTGGTTAAGTATTCCTGAAAGTAATAAGAATTCTCCTGTTATAATAATCAAAAATTAACCCAGCCCTTCAAAACACAAGGCTCTGAGATAAGCTACAGGTTAACATTACAACAGGAATGTGTCTCCAAAATGTAGGAAATTTCAGGTACATGAAAAAAGTGGAAATTAAAATAACATATTTCACCCAGATATTGAATGTTAAACAACCAATTTATAAATTTTATTTCTCAGGATCTGTTCCTTTATTGCTATAGTTTTATGATTTCTTTATAGATATTTCTTAATTATATTTGGGCACAGATGGTACCTTGTTACAATTGTGGTAACTCCCTACAGAATATAAATAAATATATCCCACTAAAAACATTCAAATTGAGATTAAGTTATCACTTGGCTATCTTGGCGAAACCATTATTAGATGGAAAAAGGCTAAATCTTCATAAAACATTATTTAATATGATTATATTACCAAGTAGAATTGTTTCTCTTCTGGCCCTTAGCAAATAGAAAAATCCATATTCACATTGCCTTCTTCATTGTTTCCCCATAACAATCAGTACAGAATACACACAAAGGTAATAAATTCAATCAAACATATCGACAATAAAATCAAGCTTCTACGTTAGCTCTGAAGTACATATCATCTCTTGAAAGCTTTGACAGCTTGGCTAGTTTCAGTTTTACCCTCCTACACTTTCTTCCTGGAAAGCATCCTGGCTTCCTAAAATAACTGTTCATGGAAAACATTCTCTCTAGATATAGTGTACCAAGATAAAATTTCTTTACTTGTATAAACTGAACAGCTTAATAAAGTCAAAAGGACTGCTATTTCATATGATAATGAAAAAATTGGGTTCATACACTACAATTGCAGCATTAAAGATTTTTCTTAAACAGAAATCTATCTTTGTGGTAGAAATACTAACCAATATGCCTGACTCTTTATCTATATGATTTTGGAAAAGTTACTAAACTCTCTGTGTTTTAATTTTCATATTTATAAATTAGAGAGGATAAAGTACGTTAATACCACTAGGAGACAATTGTCCATAGGTCCCTCACATTTCTCTGATTGCCCTTTGTTCTGGATTATCTTTTCAAGAATATTTGTTCAAGGGACAGCCTTACAATATATAGTGTCTGCCTCTGGAGCAAAGGGCAGGCTTACTTACCATCATTATAACAGATAAACTCCAGGTTCTCCTCCTATAACACAATCCACTGCATATGCAATTACCCATTGGGCCAATCGCTGAGGCCCCTCTGCTATTTGGGGGCAAGGGGAACTAATGCTGTGTCATGAGTAACAAAGTCCTCTGTCTCTGACCCAGGAGTCTCATGTCTCTGTCAGCATCTATGAAACTGTGGCAGAATAACTAGTTAGCTCACAAGTAGGGTAAAATCTTAGCCCCTTGATAGTTTCTGACACATACAAAAGACTTAGAGTTGGGAGTATAGAAAATGTTCAACAAATATTAATATTTATCAACATCAACATTGTTTATGTAGCTTCAGAAATACTGAGATTTAACCTAGTAATTATGCTTCTAGGAATTTACCTGGCTAAAAGTTGAGAGATATATGTAAAGGGATATGTGTTAATTGTAAAATTTTGTGTAATAACAAAAAGTTGGAATACATCGAAGTAACCATTCTATACGTCTACTATCACCACAGTGATGCTACCTAACAACGCCACTTTAAACTCAGTGCCATAAAAGCAAGCATTAATTCTCACACATGACATCTGCAAGCTGGCTGGGAAAGCTCTGTTCCTTGTGTCCCCTTCTGGGGCCGAGGGAAAGGGATTAGTGACTACCTGGCGCACGATCTTCTTGGGAATGACAGAAGAACGAGAGAGCAGGTCCAGCTGCGTAAAGCACATTTCAAGCTTCTGCTTGTGTCACATCTAGTGACATCCCAGTGGCCAAAGTAAGTAACATGGGCAAATCCAAAATGAAGACACAGGAAATTACACCAAGACCACCATGAAGCCTTGGTAAGGGTGTTGGCGGTACCAAAAGGGAGAGAAGAATTGGAATCCACAATTTAATCTACCACAATCTTCAATAGGAAAGTGGTTAAATAATTACAATACATTCACACTTAGCAGTCATCAAAAAAATGAGTATATTTGAATGTTCAAAAATGAAAAATGTACACAATAAATACATCGCTGAATGAAAAGAAGTAATTGTAAAATACCTATATGATCCTATTTTATTTAAAAGAAAAACTTTTGAATACATATATTTATTTTATATGCATAGTAAAGAGCTTGGATAGATATGAAACTGTTAACAGTATTTATTTTCAGGATTGGAGTTGGGGGATGAGGGATACCCCCTTCCACTTTATACTTTATGTACTTTTGTATTGTTGGGAAAAACATTTATAGATACATGTTACTTTTGTAATAAAAAAAAAAAACAACAGATAAAGATTTAAAAAACTAAAAGAGCCCTAGATGGTATGGCTCAGTGTTTAGAGTGTCAGGACTGTGGGGTTGCAGGTTCAATTCCCTGTCAAGGGCACATACCTGGGTTGCAGTTTCGGTCCCTGGCCCCGGTTGGGATCATGCAGGAGGTGACCAATCATTGTGTCTCTCTCACACTGATGTATCTCTCTCTCTCTCTCTCTCTCTCTCTCCCACCCTCCCTCCTTTCCCCTCTATCATCTAAAAATCAATGGAAAAGTATCTTTGGGTGAGGATTAAAAAAAAAAACTATAAGAAGACAAACAAAATGTCATTTATCTTCCAGGGATTTTCTTTTTTATCCTCACTTGAGGATATTTTCCTTTGATTTTTAGATAGAGTTGGGGTGGGGGGTGTGGAGAAAGAAATATCAATTGGTTGCCTCCCGCTTGACCTGGACTGGGGCAGGGGATTGAACCTGTAACCAAGGTACATGCCCTCGACTAAGAATTGAACCCACAACTCTTTGGTCTGTGGGTTGACGGTCTAACCACTGAGCCATACTGGCCAGAGGTATCTTCCAAGTATGTTCTAGTTGATGACTTATTTCCCATTCCCCTTTCCTGGAACACATAAAAATAAAATAAATCTAATATCTAGAAGTTTTAGGGCCTTGACCCTGCACTTACAAAACTTCTTTCTGCTTCAGGAAAGATCTGTTTCATTCCACATAATCACCCTGAGAATTTTATGTTACATTTTAATCCTATTGGGTAACTTGATGGAGCAGGGCATTCCTAAGAATATTTGAAGATTTTCTGAGTTTCTTGACATTTGTTTCAGAAATGGTATTTTTCTGTTTTATAATTCCCATTTGGTTCTTTTTAAAATTAGTATTATCACCTCTTGGCCTTTTGGCTAAGATCAAGTGTAAAGTTAGTATAATAGTTTTTATTTCTCAGTTGAGAACTTCTCTCTTTCCATTCATTTCAAGAGATGTCCAATGGGATATGTGAGCAGAGAGGTTTAGGGCCAGAGCTGCAACTCCAGCATCTACATGTGGAAAATAAATGGCAGCTGAAATGGAAATATGTGATATCGACCAGGGAGAGTGTAAAGCAGGTGTCTTCAGAGGTGGAGATGAATGAATGTCCTCTATTGGAATTAGAGGACAGCTAAGTTGTTCCTCGGCCTTCTCCTTTTCAGAGTGAAACGATGCCCAACACCCACTTCTATTTCTCCACACGTACTCCCTTTCATAATTCTTTGTTTTGTTGCCTGAATGTTCACTTGTCTCTGTGCATTACACTTACATGAAAGAATTCAAATTAGAGGCAACACATGAATAAAAGTTCTGATTAATAAAGAGAACTGCCTCCAGGGTATTTCATGATCTCTTTTGTTTGTCCTCATGAATATACTTTTAAACTTGTAAACAAGTTTTGTATCCTACATGGTATTTTACTTACCTAAGACAATATTGAAACAAGTCGCAAATAACTGAAATCTCACCAAAGTAATTAAAAACCTCAGAGCATATCTAATAGTAATTTAAAAGAGTAAGAAGGGAACATGTAGTTATTGACATGCTTGATAAATTAGTTTGGGCATCTGTGTTGAAGGGTTTTAAATTAGGGAAGTACGTTAATGTTACCAATACATTTAATAGGTTACCATAATATATCTGGTTTAGTTCTTTAGATTTTGTAGTCAGAATTTAGAGGAAAATTGTAAATTTTGTAAGTTAGGGAATTTCATAAATTAGATAGTAATGTTAGTTTTTGTGGTGTTATAGCAAATGACCAAAAGATTTGAAAAAGAAATAATATTGGAGTGATTTCTAAGAAGTGTGAAATTTTGTTTTGGGATAATGAAAATGATCTAAACTTGGTTGTGGTGATGGATGCACATATACTCAATACAATTGGATCACACACGTTTAATGCGTGAATTGTATGGTATTTGTATTATATCTCAGTGAAGCTGTTTGTTGTTGTTGTTAATCCTCACCCGAGGATATTTTTCCATTGATATATGTATATATATATTTTAGAGAGAGTGGAAGGGAGGGAGGGAGAGAGAGAGAAAGAGAGAGAGAGAGAGAGAGAGAGAGAGAGAGAGAGAGAGAGAGAGATAAACATCAATGTGAGAGAGACACATTGACTGGTCACCTCCTGCATAACCCCGATTGAGGTCAGGGATTGAACCTGCAACCCAGGTATGTGCCCTTGACCAGAATAGAACCCATGACCCTTCGGACCATAGGCCTACACTCTGACTGCTGAGCCAAACCTGCCAGGGCATAGCTGTGTTTTATTTTGTTGTTTTTTTATTTTGTTTTGTTTTGTTTTGTTTTTAGCAAAACAAAACAAGGCCTGGCTGGTTTGATCCCCGACCCCAGTCCGGGTCATGCCGGAGGTAACCAGTCGATGTGTTTCTCTCATACTGATGTTTCTCTCTCTCTCTCCCCATCCCTCCCTTCTACTCTATCTAAAAAAATCAATGGAAATATATCCTTAAGTGAAGATTAGAAAAAACAAAACAAAACAAAAACTGGGCAATGGTGTTTATTTGCTAAGAGCATTTGTTTCAGGTGGAGTGCCTGCAATTCTGAAGCTGCCCAATGTCTTCCCCACCCCACACACTCGTCCCCCACTCCCTTTTTTGTTTTGGTTGCCAAATGCATATTGGTGAACAATTTTGGTGTGCAGAAATAAAACTTCTAATTTAGTAACTTGAACTTTTAGCTTATGGTTGGATGGAAAGAAGCAGTATATACATCACTTTTAAATTAAGTTTATGCACTTTGTGATAATATTCATGTTAATTAAAAATTTTTTTATTTCCTTTATTGATTTTAGAGAGAGAGGAAGGGAGAGGGAGAGAGAGAGAGAAACATTGATGAGAGAGAACATCAATTGGCCGCCTCCTGCATGCCCCCCTGGGGATCCGGCCCACAACTCGGGCATGTGTCCTGACCGGGAATCGAACTGGCAACCTCTTGGTGTATAGGTCGATGCTCAAACACTGACCCACACCGGCTGGACATCATGTTAATTTTTAAAACACAAAACAATTGTGTTATTATCTGTTTGGCTTTCCAGACCCATCTTCTACCTTTCTCTTTCCTGTTGTATGCCACAAGAAACTTACTTTCATGGATAGCATCAGACAGGCTCTCCTGGCTTCCAGTTGGCCAAGGGAAAGCACACGCAGGAAATCAAAGGAGGGAGGAAAGAGGGCCACGTATTGATTTTCCCTGGTAGGCCTTGCTTTGGGCACCAACTGGGATCCTCTACTTCCTCTATGGAAGGTCAAAGCTCCCGTCAGACCCCTGTCCCACGCTGCGGTTCACTCCTGGTTCTAGAAACATTATTCCCTCCCTTGGCCCTTTCAAGTTCAGAGGTGGTAAGGGCTTCCTACTGTTACTATTCCCTGGATGTCTTACCGTGTCTTGTTCTTTAAAACTGCCCATACCTCTGTAAACATCCTTCATTGCCCTCCCCTCACCCTTGCTCTCCTTACCCCTTTGAGAGTGTCTTCAGCTTCTTGTTGGGATCCTGACCACATTAGGATTGAACCATAGTATATCTTGCATCTGGATATAGACCCATGGAGAAATTGTTACCAAACCCCACAAAATAAAAAAAAAACAAAAAACGGATGGGAATGATATACATTAACCTCAAGGTACTGTTTATTTTTACAGAAGAAAGTGGGAATTAGGGTTTATTTTGCTATATCTAAACTGCCATACTTCTGAAAATAGTATTGAACAAACAAGAACTAAACCAAATATGGTAAATAATTACTGTTTTTAAAAAATCAGTCATGGATGCATGGATGTCTCTTTTCTGTCCTATGGAAAAACTAAGAAATGCAATAAAATTTACCTTATTTCAGATTGAACCTGTTTGTAAAAGAACCTATTCTGAATGATAGGTTGGATGTACATATGAATATAGATTGTGTGTCTGTAGACTAAGGAAAGGGAAAACAAAACCTGAACATTTAGGGTGCTAGACTGGCTGAATTGCACACACACACAATTAGATGAATCTATACACATAACAACAAAGATAAGCTCCTATGGTTCCTGGCAGATGATGTGATGACATTACTCCTTTTACTTAGGGTTCTCCTGGAAACAGTGTTTCAGGGCCATGTAATCTCTTGCAAAATGCATATGCAAATAAAGTTGGAGCAGATTAAACCTTGAGGCTCCCACAATGAGACTGTTTAACTGCCCTGGCTGCTTCTGGTTTGGAGAGGAAAAAAGTTCATGAACAATAATGTAAACAGCATGAGAGACTGTGAGGATGGCCATGACGAGCAATTAAAGGTGCTTGCTTTCAATCCTCACTTCTTGAGCTAGAAACAGTTTTGCTAATTATTCTATGGCTCAAATTCTCTTTCTACATTCCTGGAGAAGTCTCTTATGAAAGTGGTGGGCTGATCCACTAAGTTTTCTAGACTGCCTCTGAATTTTCATTGTCTCTTTTCTTGGCCCTTTACTACGCCCTCCCTGGTGTTCAGCCACGTTGATTGTGTGGGATGGACTCCACTTCCATCTACAGGGGTAGGTCCTGATCGATGTAGGCATAAACCGAATGAATCTATCCCAACCCTCAGCCCTCACAGTGATTGACTCAGAAATGTGCACATAATCTGATTAAAATCAATGAGACCAAAGGAATCTTGCAGGGGCTTTAGGAGAAGAGAGGTGTTCAACCTGCTTATGGGCTTAGGGTAATAAGGACACGAGGGAGATGGCATTGCTGCAGCCATCTTACTGCCATGAGAGGAACCAGCCTGATGATGAAGTCCCAAGGAGGCCAAGGCAACCTGGGTCCTAGTATTCTAGTTAGATCTAAAGTCAGGCTGTGCCTAGTGCCAGCCCTAACCGAAGGTTTCAGTTGTGGGAACTGAGACCTCTCTTCGTTCCTAGGTCCCTCCTTCCTCTCCTTCTTTCTTTCCTTCCTCCCTGCCTCCCTCCCTTCCTCCCTCCCTTCTTTCCTTCCCTCCTTTCTTTCTCTCTCTCTTTTCTTTTCTTTCTTTTGGCTGAATTTAGTTAGAAAGCCCAACTAAATACAGAGGCACATACTGCAGTATGACTCTCAACAAATATCCTCCAATCAACTGACAAGGTAGACTAGCTAAACTAGATAGGTTATCAATCAGTTAGATAAGAGTAATGTTCAGATGATACTAACATGGGCATCAACAGTGATTTAAGCACACAAGAGTTTATTCTTTTATGTATAAAAAGCCCAGAGTTTGGCATTTCAGGATGGTACAGTGACCCTGAAAGCCCAGGTATATTCTACCTTTTTTTGTTTCACTATCCTCGTCATGTGCAGTGTTATCCTCAGGGTCCAATGTAGCTGCTGAACGGCAGCCATCACATCTGTTTTGAGGCAGAAGAGGAAGAAGAGGAAGACCAAAACGTGTACACTTTCCAGTTCAATCAACTTCCTTAAACTGTTCTTCCCAGAAAGTCACCTATTACATCTCATTGGCAAAAATGTAATCTTATCATTGTACCTGGAAGAGACGCTTGTAAATGTAATATTTTAGCTAGAGATATAGCTGCTTCTGATAGACTAATTGATGGTAGCTGTAATCCTCCAAATCTGTGACTATGCTACCTTACATGGCAAAAGGGACTTTGTTGATGTGATTACATTAAGAATCTTGAGACAGGGAGATTATCCTGAGTTATGCAGGTGGTGCCAATGTATTTGCAAGGATCCTTTAAGAGGTAGGGAAGAGGGTTCAAGACAGAAGAAGGAGATGGGATGATGGAAGTAGAGGTTGCTCTGCTGAACTTTCAAGATGGAAGAACGAATCAGCAGAATATAGGTGGCCTCTAGAAGCTGGAAAAGACAGGGAAATAGATTCTCCCCTAGAGTCTCCAGAAGGCAGGCCTGATGATACCTTGACGTTTTCGTCTAGTGAAAGTGATTGCAGTTTCTGACTTCCAGAATTGCAATATAATACATTTGTGTTTTTTTTAAGCCGTTAAACTTGTGGTAATTTGTTACAGCAGAAATAGGAAACTAATACATGGCTCCCGGTAAAGTCAATGTTCTGTTGCCATGGAAATAGGCTTTATTACTTTCTACTGGAGTGGGAGGTAATAAACGTGTGGAATGTTATGCGTTCCCCAAACCCACTGCTGCTTTGGTACAGCCAGCTTACAAGGTGATTGCTTTTACATTCTTGTAATCACAAAAGCATGCCTCTTCTAAGAAGAGAATGGCCTTCATCAATGCACTTTAATTTGGAACCATACCTGGCTGAAAAGTCCCCACATTGTCATTTCATCCATTCTTTAGCTCATAAATGTATTTTATTTTGGTGGTAATAATGAGGGCAGAGGGGAATGACACCTATATGTGCCACAAGTTTAATTAACAAAAGGAAAAATAATGTAATTGCAACTTGATTTTAGAAAGTGGACTAGAGAGTTTATAATTGCGTTAGAAAAACTGGAAGTCTGATTGTCATGAATACAATGGTTTAAAAGGGAATATTTCACAATTTTAATCACAGTGTAATTTTCTAATGTTGTTGATACATACTAAACATTCTGGGAAATTTTGTACATTGAATATCTTCATTGAAGTTATAATAAATCAGAATTCTTCCCCCAAAAGGTGCTTCTTACGAAGGCCATGAGAGTTTTCGTTTCTTTTAAAGATAGGTGAGACAAATCTTATGTAAACCAACTAAACCAAAACAATCTAATGCCTAAAATAATAAACTACTATCATTATTAGAAACAATTATATGTAGTACTCAGAGAAAAATGACTCTCCTTTAGAAGAGTCAAGACAAAAAGTAATGAGACTCTTTATTGCACGGTTACTCATTAGTGACGTGTCTGAATGTTGTTTTAACAAAGTCCCTCTGGCATGGCAACTGTTACTAGGTAGGGCTTAGCTTCCTAAGGAGTTCAGTGAGATAGGAGGCTGCTTTTAACCTACAAACCACAGGAACCGTATGTAGGCTGTAAGCTGAGCACACAATGCTTGTTCCCACCTGTCAACATAGAGGCAAAACAAACAGAACCAAAATGGCCATGATACAAATCTTTGTCTACATGCAAGGCTATGGGAAACTCGGGCCTCCAAGTAGGGGCTGCTGGTGGCATTAGATGGCCCCTGGGTTTGGTTCTATGATCTTCCTCCAACAGTATGAAACCTTAGCTTATTTTGGCATAAAATAAGCTAAATAAGACTCCAGGAGAGTGTTTTTTGTGTGTGTGGTAAAATATATGCAAAATTTACTATATTAACCATTTTTTAGTGTACAATTTAGTGCTATTAAGTGCATTCACAATGTTGTGAAATCATGCTGTTCATCTCTAGAACATTTTCATCTTCCCAGACTGAAACTCTGTGCCCATTAAACACTAACTCTGCATTCCTCCACCTCTTACTACTGGTAACAATAATTCTTTTTTCTATTTCTTTGAATTTGATTGCTCTAAGCACCTCGTATAAGTGGAATCATACAAGATTTGTCCTTTTGTGTCTGACTTCTTATAATGTCTTCACAGTTCATCGATGTTGTAGAATGTGTCACAATTTCATCCTTTTGTAAGGCTGAATAATATTCTATGCACATACATACCGATTTTTGTTTATCCATTCATCCATGAACAGACATCTAGGTTGTTTCCACCTTTGGCTATTGTGGAGAATGCTGCTATGAATATTGATGCACCAATATCTGTTGCAACAGAAGAGTGGTTTATATTTATTATTATTACTTATTATTATTTTTTTTTAATCCTCGCCCAAGGATATTTTTCCATTTATCTTCAGATAGAGTGGGAGGGAGGGAGAAAGAGGGAGAGAGAGAAACATCAATGTGAGAGGGACACATCGACTGGTTGCCTCCCGCACAACCCTGACCAGGGCTGGGGCGAACCTCAACAGAGGTACCAGAATGGAACCCACGACCCATCGGTCTGCAGGCCCAACGCTCTAACCGCTGAGCAAAATCAGCCAGGGCAGAAGAGTGGTTTTTAAATAGGTAGCAACTGATCATAGTAGACGCCAATTCAATGCCACCAGGAATCCCCAATTTGGGGTGTGGTGAAGAAGGAAACTTTAGTGCAAAACAGCTCAGTTGTGATACAGCACAACTATAGAACAGCTCAATTGTGATGCAGCATGGCTGTGAAAACAGCAGGCTGTGAGGCCGACTTAGGGCCAGGAAGCCCTGGGACCAGGTCCCTCTCTGCCTAGACAGCTCTGATCTGCTCCTTGCTGGTCTGTTTGGCACTGCACTAGTCTGCGCTGCACTGGTCTGCTCTGTTCTGGAGAGACATCTGTATTTCAGCTCAGCCAGGGAAACACAACCTTCAGTCTTTGGTGGAAAGGGAAAATGAGTTATCAGAGCCAGAGGGGAACTGGCTTATATGGACAGAAGTCTCCACCTCTGGTTCCGGATTGGTCTGTCCTCATGCAAATGAGGATTCTAAAGCCTCTCAGTTTGATTGGTCTAAAAGGGACTGTCCTGATTGGTCAGACTAGAGCTGCTCTGGTTGGTTGGAGCTACACAGCTCCAACTGGATGGGGAAAGCCTTCACTCTATTGGTTGAAATAGGATTTCAGAAACTCTTTTATAAGGGCTGGTTCAGATGGCAGAAACCCAGTGCAGGCAGGCAGTTCAGTGCACAGGCAGGTAGTTCAGTGCAGGCTTCTTCCTGAAGTGCAGTTTGCAGGAGAGCTGCTGTGTAGAAATAGCTGCTGGGCTCTGTTTTTTTTTTTTTTTTTAATTTATTTTATTTTTTTATTTTAGCCCAGTTAGCCACCAGGAGCCCTTCTTAGTAGGTGTTATCTTTCTCAGAGTTCACATGAGGAAGTGCATTTGATTAACCCAGAACACATTCTCAAAATATATACGACAAGAAAGTGGGAGACTCTACCCATACAGACTTTGACTCAATAGGTGTGGGAAGAGATTCTAAAGCATACAACCGGTTGCAAATCATGTATCAAGCAGGCACATCAAAAATGAGATAAAATTAACTTTATTTATTTTTTTTACTTTATTTTTATTGTTGAGAAGATTACAGATGTCCCCATTTTCTCCCTCTTTGCCCACCTCCACCCAGCCCCCTCCCCTTCTCTCTGGCCATCATCCCACTGGTGTCTGTGTCTATGGGTTATGCATATATGTTTTTTAGCTAATCTCTTCACCTTCTTTCACCCAGTTCCTTCTCGCCCCCCTCCCCTCTGACACCTGTCAGTCTGTTCCATGTATCCAAGCCTCTGATGAGATAAAAAATTTTTAAAGAAAGTCAATAGAACTCTCTCCTGCAATAGTCCAGTCTAGAAATTGTTTCTAAGAACTTTTGTGAATGGTGCCAGAGTGTTATCATTATGCTTCATCTGGAAGACATCCAAAGAGTATGAAATGCTAATGTAAAATAGTTGTGATTATTTCAGATAATGTCGTGATAGAAGCTTTAGTACTGATAATGAATACCCCATTGGAGAAGCATGGTTGGTGATAGTTGGTTGGTAGATCTACAGTTCTGTTCAAAGAGGGCAAGCTTTAGTTCTAGAAGTGGTACTGATAATTTTAAAAATGTTAATTAAAGTATAATACAAAAACAAAAAAGTACATCCTTATTATAAATGTATGGCTTGATAAATCTTCACAAACTAATCCACTTGGGTGACTAGCGCCCAGATTAATAAAGAAACACCAGTTTTTCAGAATCACCCCTTGTGGCTCTCTTCTAGTCATAACTCCCCTGCACCCCAAGGTAACCACTATCGTGACTTCTAAATGAAATTGATTAGCTTTCCTTGCTTTGCACTTATATAACTAGAAACAGACAATATATATTCTTTTGTATCTGTCTTCTTTCACTCAACGTTACACTTGTGATATTCATTCATATTGTCATTTAGTTTTAATTCTTTCATTCCCATTATTTTATAGTTTTCCATGTGAGTACTGTTTCATTTTTGTTGTTCATGTAGGCATATACTTAAAGTGTATAAGAGCAATTCATTATGTCCAAATAAATTACTGTGGAAGCCCTTAAAAATATCCAGTCCTCTAGTTCTAACTCTGCTTACAATGATGCAAACATCTGATCTGTAATTTATGATATCCACCAGGAAGAAGAACTCTGAGCTGATGTTCTAACAGTTTCTGGTGCCAGAGATTTCTTTCTGCAAGTTAATAAATGGAAGTCTGGAAATATAACTCAGTGTCCTATGAGTTTATTTGGCATGAATGGATTCCCTATGACTGTGTCATCTCCAGGTGAATTAGTAAAATTTAAAATTTTGAACCTTTAAAACTGAGATTAAAAACTCTCAATGAATCTGGATTTGAAATTACCTGATGGAAATTGATCTGGGTTCTATTGACCTGAACTCTATTGATCTGAACTGTAAAGACTTTCTCTTTAAATGTACTTCTGTGTCTAAATCTATCATTTCTCAAAGTGTAAATATCCTGGAAAAGAACGCCAGTAAGGAGCTCAGAAGTAAATAGAAGGCTTGCTGAGGTGGAATGCTGTATAGAATGTCACAAACATTCTCTTCATAGAGGCGTGGGCAGAGTTAAGAAAACTAACAAGGAATGTTGAGGCATCCGAGGACCAGTAGCAGTCTAAAGTCGCTACTATCCATAGGCACAAAGGGACAAGGGCAGGCATTGATTTCCTGGACTCTGGTAAGGCCTGGAGTAGTGGAAGAGGGGCTGCCTGAAGAGGGGATATTGTAACTGCATCCCCAAGTCAAGGAGGGAGTTGAGAGAAAATACTCCAACCCCTTTCTCCTCCTACCTGCCAATCTTCTCCAATGTCGGGGGTTGGGGGGGATGGGGGAGCAGGAGAATCTGTGTACAGTCCACATGGATTTGTCTCCCAGGATACAAAACAGGGCAGAGAAGCGTGGAGTGTGGTCCTCCAGAGGAGGTGGATTGGCATACAGAGAAAACCGGTATAAAATGACAAGCTGTGTGTGGTGTAACATTGGCCCCAAGAAAAGGGGCAAGAATAGCACTTAAAAGGGCACCATATTCAACTTTTTATATATTTTGTATTACTTTTCTAGGACTTCACCCTTGCTTTTAATTTCACAATGTATTTTCTATTCATCTGTGTCATTTTAAGTCTTCTTAGGTTAATTGCTGAATCACCTGTTACCTCTGTGTGACAGTGAAGTAAATCACAACATAAACTCCTTGGCACAGATTTCAATAATGATACAGCTTCTGGGAAAGATGTCTTTTCTTTGGCCAAAAACTATGGCATCACCTACAGTCTTCTCCCCCAAACAATCGTGTTTTGGTTGGAATTTTGAGCCAAGCAAAAATGCTGGGTTTATCTCACATATTTGTTCATCAACAAGAAAAAATATGCCAACTATAGAATATAGTTTGGATTTTTAAAACATTATATTTCTTAATTATATGACCAAAATATTATTCTCTTGGGCGATCTTTTTTTTTTCATATCTTTAAGTTTATTTTGGCTTCTCCTCTCAAGATAGTGTGAAGATATATATTCATTCAACAAGAAATTTGAGACTCTTCCTATATGAATATTTTTGAAAATGCTATAAGGAGTATTATGAAAGATGCTGAAAAGATGAAAACAATGAGAAAGTAAGAAACTTATAAGGAAACTATTGAAAAAAATGCAAAAGCAATCTAAGCTAGTGAGTGATTTGAGTGAGAATGAGATTAATTTTAGGCATCTGAAAGAAAACTTTAAAATGTAATTTAAAAGCTATCTTATTTTAACCAAAGAGACAATATACCATGGTATACTAAAAAATACGAAATGAGGAGTCAGAGGCCTGATGTTATTCCTGGCAAATGAGTTAGTCTTTCTGTGATTCAGTTTCCTACCCATTAAGTTGGGATAATAATGGAATTAGTTTTTAAAATGCAATGATATACGTTGAAGTTATTTTAGAAGTTCAATATCCTTTGCTAATAATTCAATTCCACTATTTTAAAGTTGCCTCCTGATTTAGTTTCCCTCTTCAGTAAGCCAACTTCTTTCCCCCATCCTGGCCTCACTGAGGCTTAGCAATGAGGCTAGGTTTGGGAAGGAGCACAGGTTATAAGGCATTGGGTGCCTCAAAGGCTTTGCTTCTAGCCAAAGGAAGCCCAGGGAAACAGGAAGGGGAAGTAAAAGAAAGACATCTATTGCAGTTTCCGCAGGTCCTGGGAGAACGCAGACAGAGATAGGAGAGGCTCACAGTGGGACAGAGTGTATCTCAAAATAAATGCCCTCTCTAGGCTTTGGCCCCAAGGGAGGTGATACATTAGGGCAGGGACTCTTGTTTCAATTTATTTTACTTATTCATTTATTTTTATTGTGGTAAAATACACATAAAATTTACTTTCTTAACCATTTTAAGTGCATAGATATGTGGTATTAAATATATTTACATTGTTGTATAACCATCACCACCATCCGTGCCTATAACTCTTTGATCTTATAAAATTAAAACAGTAACTTCCCATTTTCCCCTCCATCCATGCCCTGGCAACCACCATTATACTTTCTGTCTTTATGATTTAGACTACTCTCAGTATTTCATGTAAGTGGAATCATACAGTATTTGTTTCTTTGTGAATGGTTTATTTCACTTAACACGATGTCCTCAAGTTTCACCCATGTTGCGTATTGCAGAATTCTCTTCCCTTTCAAGGCTGAATAATATTCCACTGTATGTATATACCACATTAAAAAAAAAAATCTATTCATCTGTCAATGGACACATGGGTTGCTTCCACATTTTTGTCATTGTGAACAATACTACTATGAAGTTGGGTGTACAAATATTTCTTTGAGACCCTACTTTCAATTCTTTTTGTTATATATACAGAAGTGGAATTGCTGGATCACATGGTAATCCTATTTTTATTTTTTTTTTGAACCGCCACATTGTTTTCCACAGTAGCTGTACCATTTACATTCCTACCAACAGTGCACAAATGTTCCAATTTCGCCACATTCTTACCAACAATTGTTTTCTACTTTATATTTTAATTTTTTTTCTTTATTGAGAGAGGAAGGGAGAGGGAGAGAGAGATAGAAACATCGATGAAGTAGAACATTGATTGGCTGCCTCCTGCATGCCCCCAGTGCCCCCCACTGGGGATAGGGCCCACAACTGGGCATGAGCCCTGACCAGGAATCGAATCAGTGACCTCTTGGTGCATGCGTTGACGCTCAACCACTCAACCACTGAGCCACACCAGCAGGGCAAGTTTTTCTACTTTTTTTTTTAATCCTCACTCAAGGACATTTTTGCATTTATCTTCAGATAGAGCAGGAGGGAGAGAGGGAGGAAGAGAGAGAGAGAAACATCGATGTGAGAGAGACACATGGAGTGGTTGCCACCCACACGACCCCAACCGGCCGGGGACCGACTGCCACCGAGGCATGCGCTCCTAGCGGGAACCGAACCCAGGACTCTCCGGTCCGCGGGCTGACGCTTTAACCTCTGAGCCAAACCGGCCAGGGCAAGTTTTTCTACTTTATAATTGTAGCCATCCTAATGGGTGTGATGTACTATCTCATTATAGTTTTGATTTGCATTATCCAAATGAATAGTGATGTTGACCATCTTTTCATGTGCTTATTGACTATTCAAATATTTCTTGGAGAAATGTTTATTCAAGTCCTTTGCCCATTTTTGAATTGAGTTTTTTAAATTAATTTCTAGGAGTTCTCTATATTCTGGATATTGATCAGGCATATGATTTGCAAATATTTTATCCTATACTGTGGATTGCCTTTTTTACTCTCTTATAGGGTTTTTAAGCACAAATTTTTTTAATTTCATGAAGTCCAATTTTGTCTGTTTTTTTCTTTTGTTACCTGTGCCTTTGGTGTCACATCTAAGAAATTATTGTCAAATCTAATGTTGTGAAGCTTGTCTTAGAAGACTGGAAGCATAGATTCTTCTGCTAACTTTAAGGAAATGTTCTAGAGTCATAGGCAATGAATTCTGCCAACAACTGAGAGAGGGGATTTTTCCCCAGTCAGGCCCCTAGATGAAAATAGCAGTCAGTAGACACCATGACTGCAACCTTGTGAGACCCTGAACAAAGTCCCAGTTAAGTTGTACCCACATTTTTGACCCATAGAAACTGTGAGAGAATATGTTGTTGTGGTAATTTGTTATGCAAAAATAGAAAACAAATACATTCTTGTTTTTTTTTTTATCCTCATCTGAGGACATTTTTGCATTTATCTTCAGATAGAGTGGGAGGGAGAGAAGGAGGATGAGAGAGAGAGAAACATCAATGTGAGAGACACATCAAATGGCTGCCACCCACACGACCCCAACCGGGGCCGGGGACAAACTGCAATTGAGACACGTGCCCTTAGTGGGAACCGAACCCAGGACTCTCTGGTCTGCAGGCTGATGCTCTAACCACTGAGCAAAACCGGCCAGGGCCATTCTTGTTTTTTAAAAAACACTTATTTTCTCCCGAAGGAAGACAATCTAGTAATTTTTTTCTAGTTCTAAATTCAAGATCTTCGGGTGATACGCAGTCATCTCTAGCATGTTCAGATGCAGTGCCTTAGCAATTCAAATTTCAAAAGGACAAGACATCTGTCTCCTATGAAGTCAATATATAATGATGGACACCCAAACAGATACAATAGGGGATAGATCCACATCTCATGAAGTCTGAAGATTGCACTAGTCAGAGCTTTCTTTAAGAAAAGAACACACAAGTACAAAGGAGGTACAAAAATAATTTTTATTTAAAATTTAAAAGTCATAACAAATTACAAATTTAAAAAATCACAAGTATCAGAAAAATACCATGATTTTAAAACATTTAATCAACTGTCCAATACACCTTTATAATGCTCTTTGGTTTCTTCTTCATCTGCAAATCATGTTGCCACATGTTGTTCTATAGAGTTAATTGGTATTTGTTTTTCCACTAGCATAATTGATTGAAATTTATTTTTATTATTGATAGTTTAGAAGAGTTTCTTTCTAGTCCACAATTCAATATTGGGACAGTCAAATTTGAGAAGGATCTCTACCAAATTTCTTTCACATATAAAGAATAACTTGTGGGAGGATTGTCCACAGTCTAGTTCTGGAATCTTACATTTCAAAAATTGTCTGCCTCATTAGCTATATACATCTGAGCTGGGTCCTGAATATATGTATTCATTTGCTGATGTGGTCTCTGGCCCTTCACCTTCATATCACAACACCAAGTGGCTCAGTTGACAGTAGGCCTTCGAGCAGCTACAGTAGATGTCACTGTTACAATGGACTCTAATCTCCATGAATCACATACATTTATTCCACATTACTAAATCAACTTAGCCAGATCCCTAGGATGCCTACAACCATTGTAATGCTTCCAGATGCATGAAAAATTATGACAGAAGGAAAGTTAAAGTGAAAAGAGACAGCAGTTTCTTGAGATGAAAATATTTGACTTTTGAAACCTTTACAGAAACATAAGACCATGTGAACACACTTCTAGGACCTCTCCTGCGGTGTTCTAAGGGGCTTGAAATTTAAGCGTCTTGGAATCTGTGATTTGGACACTATTCTTCAGGAGCAGAGTTCACAAACTTGAGCACATTTATAGAGGGGAGGTACCCAGGGCGGTGAAGGCTCAGGACACCCTGTCCTTTTATAAGCAGTTAATGGAAAGATCTTGGAAGAGACAATTCAAATGGTTCTCAAGTCTGTCTTTAGTAGTTGGAGTCCTAAGAGGTGAAAGAAGTATTTTGACTCAATATAAGGAATCACTTTCTTTTTTCTTTTTATTTTTTTATCCTCACCCGAGGACATTTTTGCATTCAGCTTCAGATAGAGCAGGGAGGAAGACAGAGGAAGAGAGGAGGAAGAGAGAGAGAGAAACATTGATAATGTGAGAGAGACACATCGACTTATTGCCACCCACACAACCCCAACCGGGGGCGGGACAAACTGCAACCAAGGTAGGTGCCCTTAGTGGAACAGAACCTGGGTCTCTCTGATCCACGGGTGGATGCTCTAACCGCTGAGCCAAACTGGCCAGGGCAGGAATCACTTTCTAATGTTTGGTCAGTTTCAATGTAGAATTGACCTGCTTGTGAAATACTGAGCTTTCTTTTTTGGGAATGGTTCAAGAAGAGGCTAGGTGAGAACCAGTCATGGATCCTATGAAGGGGAGAGCCAAATGAGGTAGTGGTGTTGATGGGGCATGGGGAGGACAGTATAAGAGAACCTAACCTTTATACACATTTGCAAGTCTGAGATTTTTAGAATGACTTTACTATCAACCTTATTTGACATCTTAGTCAAGGTTTCATGCTTGATGTATAGAAAATTTTAAAGATAGACGGAGATACTTTTAAGGTGAAAAAAGTTTTGTGTTTTTAACTTAAGGGCAGCAATAATGATCCATTTTAGCTCTATTTTTATGTGTTTTTTTTTGTTTTGTTTAAAGCTCGATTGTAACATAGTGGTTCATTAATACAAAGGGTTAGGGTTTCAGATGTGGGGTTGTTGGGTCTAGAGCAAGTTGTAGAAAGAGAACATTATGTGTGTGTGTGTGTGTGTGTGTGTGTGTGTGTGTGGTGGTGATGGTTGTGTGGGGTTCATCAGTTCTGTGGAGTAGCCCACCCATGATGCCTGGGATGGATAGATCTAGGGGAATAAGTGAGTCAGGGCTTTTTCTTATATGTGATGTTTGAACTGACCTGAGGAAATACAGAGGAGGGGGATTGATATGCTTCCGGGGTAGAGTTCACTTCGTTGGTATTTGCCTCCTAAGGCTCATTCTCTCCCTCAGCTTTCCTTCCCTTGAAGTTGGCTTCGTTCGCATGCATCGGTGGTAGTTATCACTGGCTTATATCCTTCCAAATTAGTTATCCCAGTTTAAATGGCTTCTTTTTCTGAACTGATTTAGCAAAGCCCCAGCTTGAGTTCCTGGACCAATATTCCCATCCCAGAACCAATCACTGTGGTCCGGAATATGATGACTGGCCAGTTCTGAGGTGTGAGGGTGGGAAGTGTCAGTATCGTGGTAGCACGAAGACTCATGGACGAAGAGGAAGGGTAGGTCTCTTCCCTTTTACCAGAGAAGCGGGAGAGATGAATACTGAGAGCACACAATAAAAAATCCTCAAATTATGGACATCTACTATTTTTGGGGGAAAATGTTTTGGGACTTCCTCCATATGGCTATAATCGTTAAACTGTAAAATCCACTAAATCGTTCCCATATCTGGATGGATACCATGCATAGGGAGCAATATCGTTGCATTTCAGCGTTTTTACTCTTTTCCCTAAGTGGGACTGAGTAAATGAAGATGCTACAGAAGAAGCAAATAGAAAGCTGGAAGTACTAATAAGGTAAAATTTTAAATTTTACTGCCCTCTTTAGGTTAAGTAGCTCAGAGCGCTTTCAATAATCCATTTTTAATCGTGACCACACCCCGTGTAGGTGACATGAGTGTTACCGTCATGCCCTTGTATTTGGGGAAATCGAGGCATGACACCCCTCCATTCAGCTTTCGGTGGGATTTAGGAAGAGTTCTGTGTGCATGATCTCGGAGGTTCTCCTCCCTTCTCCGCGGCGCCTTTCAGAATCCTTCTGTCCTTTGGCGTCGCAGGAGAGCAGCTCCGGAGCCTCCGCAGCCTCGGGATTCGTCCTCTGCCTCACTGCACCCGCCCCGCTCTCCCTCACCTTCCCCAGGAAGGTCCAGCTGGCCAAGGTCTGGCTGTCCCTCCCGTCCTCTCCCAGCCTCCCCTCCCCGGTCTCCGACGTGCAGGAGGCCCCCAGCCAAGCGCCCCGCAGGGAGGTGCGGGCAGATGCCGCCCAGGCGTCTAGCAGGAGAGGCGCCGGCGACGCCGGAGGTGAGCGGGCCGGGCCCTTCGCTCTCCGAGGGCCGGGGCGCAGGGGTTGGGGCGGGCGTCGGGCCCGCCGGGTCGCGGGAAGGTGGTGGCCGGAGGGAGGCCGGGCGAGGCGGCGGGGAGCGGCGAGGGGGAGGCCAGGCGGGCCCGCGCGCTGCTCGCGGGCGACGCCTGGAGAGCGAGCGGCGGCGATCCGGGCGCTGCGGGCCGCTCGGGGACGCGCCGCGCCGGGGCCGCTGAGCTCCGCTGTCAGCCTGGCGGCGCCCGGACCCCCGGCGCTCTCCCGATCGCCGGCCGGAGACTTGGCTTCGCGCGTCCCCGCCGCCGCTGCTGACTCGACACAATCGGCGGGCTGCGCTGGGGGCGCGGCGTCACCCGGGGTGGGCGGCGGGGCTGCTCGCGGAGCGCCGAGCGCCGTGGGAGCGCAGGAAGATGCCAGCACAAAGACGAGCGCAGACCCGGTCCTCTGCGGAGGGGCGGGAAGAGCCGCTGAGGGGCGCGCTGGGCGCGCTCTGCTCTTGAGCCGCGTCTCTCTGGTCGCTGCTTCGGGTCCCTAGGTCGGAGACGGCATCGCACGGTCCCTTGGCCCCGTGGCAGCGGCCGCCGCAGCCGGGAGCTGCATGCGACGCGCAGCGGCGCCCCCAGCCGCCAGCTTGCCCCGCGGCGCGCGCGGACCGGCCGGAGGGCACCGGGGCCGCGGGTCCGGTCGACTGCGGGGGCGCCCTCCCGTCCCGTCGCCCGGTTCCTGTCTGCAGAGCCCCGGGTGAGTGCGCGGCCGGCGCCCGGCCTTCGCGCCGCAGGTACCGGACAGCGGGAGGTGGCTTTGTTTTCCTCCCTCCAGCTCCAACGCGGTCATTCATTTGACATTTCGACTTCCGCTGCCCTAAAACGCGGGTGAGAGACACTGGGACGTATCTTGTGGTTCGGTTATCCCCGGGAGCTGGGACTTTTGGGTGCTTTGGGCATCACTTGATGGAGCGGAGGCTTCATTTCCTTTTGATTTGGAATGTGTTGTGAACATCCTCTGCTGGGTCTTGGGGCCTGGAGGAAACCGGGGCTGCAGATTTAGACGTAGACGTCCAGAGGACGTGCAACTGCAGAGGGCTGGCTCTTCCCGTGCCGTGGCTTTTCCTCTCTTAGCAGTGCTCAAGTGTTTTTCCTTGATAATTATTATTAATTTTATGAACACCTTTACAGGCACGTTTATTTCCTTTAGAGTTGGAAGTCTTTGGAGACAAGTCAGAGAGATCACAGAGTTACAAGGGATCAATAGATCGTAAACTTGGAGAAGGCAAGCATGGGTGATCAACCTAGACAGAGGTAGCCGGTAGGCAAACTTCCCGGGAGGCTTGAGCCTTTCTGGTATGTTTCTGCTTTCAGTGTCCTAGAGTCAAGCAAACTTCGAATGCTTATTGTACCTATACCTTTGTCAAAGTGTGAAGCTTGGCTTTTCTTGAGTAGTTTTTATACTTGGTCATTTAGAAAAGGATTTTAACGTAATTAGTAGAGTCCTCTATTAGACCTGGTGAAATGTCATGTATTCGTTAGTCTTACAAGTATGATTTTCTTTTTACTAGTTCTCCTATTCCCTCAAGGTCTCATTTCTTCTTACTTAGAGCCCCCCCCCCCCCCCCCCCCGTGGCTGTGTGTTCTGAGAGGTTATCTTTAAACTGACACTTACATTACCTATAAACAAAGAAGGATCAGTTATTAGGTTTATCTTTGGTGTTGTTGCAGCGAGAGGCCTAATTTGGATGGGGATATTATTAATAGTGTGAAAATCTGGAGGTTGCTAATCTGTTTGGTCATCAGAAGATTCCTGCAGGGATTGTTTATATAGTGTGGGAGACAGATGGCATCCCTAGCAGACAAGAGAAGCCCAGAATAAAGGGTCATTGTATTCCTCAGAAATTATCCACTTCACTGTTGGGAGGTGGAGTAGGGTGGGGAAAACATAATTTTGATCTCTCAAGGGAGACATTATAACCTTACCATCCAGCAGCCTAACCAGTTAATTTCTTCTTTCTTTGTACATTTAAAAAGTCATAATTAAGCTATTTGTTTTGATTATTTCTTTGGCACATTTTGGCCTCTTTTGTGGTTATGTGAAGTAGTTTAAACAGATATATTAACAAAAATGTCTTTGAGTTTAATATTATGGTTCCACTTAAGAGAAGAAAACAGTCATAACTTTCTTAGCTCTTGTTCATTTCAACAAATGGCTCCTTGGACTCACAGTGTCTCCTAGCTGAAAGTGCTTTAATGCAACTGCATGAATTCAAAAGGAGTTCCTTCCATCATCTCCATGGCAGGTGGTTCCCTAACTCCCAGCATTTACACCTCCCCTCCCCAAGCTATGGATAGCTTTACCATTGCCTCCATCACAGCACTGAGCAGCCCTTGGCAATGAATCTTTGTGAATGACTGTGGAGTCTGTGAAGAAATCAAAGTCATTCTGAACATTTGAGATAAGCCAGCTGGAGCGTTTCTGCTCCTACCACCATTGTAGATTGTTTCTGTGCTGCAGATTGCAACTAGATTACAAAATTGGTCTTCCTTCTCTGTGAATGTGAAGGAAAATATTACAGTAAATTAATATTCACCAGCCACAGGACTAAATTTAATGAAGACATGAGCAATGTTTGACCCCTCTGAACAGGAAGTATGGAATAAAAGTAAGCATTAGCTCTGTTTAACATGGGCAATGCAATCTTGGGAGAAAAACATATTTTGTTACTCTTTTAAAGCCTTTTCCACCACAGATATCAGCAAAAGGCAAAGAAACTAAGGTTGTTACCTATAGTTGAGAACAGATGCTATAGCCTTTCTTCTGGATAAATGTGTTTTGCAGGAGAGGTGGCTTTTGGGCTCTGTCCAGTTTCAGTGTGTGCTCTGGCATCAATGAGAGGATCTGTCATTCAAAATACTTGTTAATACTGGTCGCTTTGGCTCAGTGGTTAGAGCGTTGGCCTGCATACCAAAGGGTCACGAGTTTGATTCCTGATCTAGGGCATGCACCTGGGTTGCAGGTTTGATCCCCGGCCCTGGCCGGGCTCATGTGAGAGGCAACCAATTGATGTATCTCTCTCATATTGGTGTTTCTCTCCTCCCCCCACCTCCTTCCCTTCCTTCCTCTCTCTCTCTAAAGATCACTGGAAAAAATATCCTCTGGTGAGGATTAACAATAACAACAAAAGTACTTGCTAAATCTGTGGCTGGTACCTGTATACCATCTTACCAGGTTGCTGTCTCTCTTGTGAAGTGTTCCAGAGAAATCGGAGGCTTCAGGCCTGGGGCTTGCTATGGACCTGGACTGGATCCACATTATAGCATGTTACTGCCTGCTTTCTTGGGTAAAAATGGAACCAGTTTTGCATGGTGTGTTGAATAGGGAGTTTCCAGCTCCATTGTGGAAAGACAGACCTGGCATGAAAGAGAGGGCTGTATTTGAATTTTGGTTGACTTGACAAAGGCAGAGGTTGCTTCTTTGCACACAGGGTGTCTTTTGTATGGATATATGAATGAGGGATTAGAAGGGTAACCAGACCTCCTGGTTTGCCTGTGACAGTCTCAGTTTATTTCTCGTGGCCTATCTTATCAAATTATTAAATGCATCCCCTTTCACATTTAAAAGAGCCCTGGTTTGGCTGATAAATTATATGATCATCTTTCGTGTTAAGGAATTTTGACTATTTACTCTACCACCCTCCCCTGACCTCACATTTTGAGTTTTGCTTTATTTCAGTCTTTTATTGTTAAATGCAAAGATAAGAAAGGTAAAAACAAACAAATTATGCATATGGAACAAAATAGCAAGGAAGATAGAAGAATATGGTAATTGATTGCTTGTCATCCATTTACACATATAGGAAATAAAATAGTTATATCCTTACATTGTTAAGTGTCTAGCATGGACCTAAGCCTATGCTATTATTGTCATCAAGAACAATAAGAATGAACACTTGCCCATTTACCTGAGGATGACACGAATTGGGACAACTCCTGTGACTCGGGAGAGCAGCTTCAGCAAAACCTGTTTGTAGACCTGATGGGTGCATGGCTCTAGCAGATATGAATGCAAGTTTCGAGATCTAGTATTTGGTCCAATTCTTGGATATTTGCTGAGCGTTCAGAACACAAGTGTAGTTGTGAAGACTTGATCCACATTCTCCTAGTTTCCAAGCTCTCTGGGCCACAAGAATAATAGAAGAGCCTTTATTTTCTGTCCTCTCTTCTGACTCCAGTCTTGGGTTTGGGTCTCAGCTTTTCATGCCGAGGGCTTACAGAGGAGAGCTCGTTGAGCCTGCTCACCATGTGAACATTTTCATAGGGGTTTTAGATTGTGCGGGTGACCTGGTAGAGGTTTGGGTTCCAAAACTAGACATACGAAGCTTGTGGCACCCATTTCTGCAACAATTGCTGTGCTCCTCTGCTTAAGAATTACCTGTTTCTAGTAGTTCAATCCAGTGGTGGCCAGTTGGTGTTACAATTAATGATGGCTGTCACCTTTTCCATACTCACTCCATTAATTCTCAGAAGTTTGGTCAGCATGCCTGAATAAGAAGAAATATATGCATTTCCTTTATAAGTAGGACGACTATGTAATTTTTTTGTCCAGACAAGGACTTTGTTGTAGAGTAAAGGGGATACTAACTGGAAGGAGCACCAGATCAAGAGCTATAACCTGGGTCTATCCCAGAAAAACTAGTAAGTATGGTTGTCTTAACTATGACCCAAGTCATTAGCTTTTTTACTTTTTAAAATATTTTTTAATTGATTTTTAGAGAGAGAGCAAGGGAGAGGGAGAGGGAGAGAGAAACATCGATGTGAGAGAGAAATATCCACTGGCTGCCTCCTGCACACCTACTGGGAATTGAGCCTGCAACATGGGCATGTGCTCTGACCAGCAACTTTTCAGTATACGGAATGATGATGCCCAACCAACTGAGCCACACCGGCCAGGGAGTCATTAGCTATTATATGAAGAATACCCATATGATAGAAAAATGTCTTTAGCTTCTAGATTTGGTCATCATATATATTTATGTGTGCATGCATATATATTTATATGTATATACTTACACAAATATTGATCATATATCTATAGATATGTATATTGTGGGGGTTGAAATTAACCAGTTAAGAAGGCCTAGTCATTTGGAAAATTGTGCCCTTCATCATCTCTTTCATGGATTGACTTTTTAACAAAAGTCTCTGTATCCAACCTTTCCAAACTTTAATTCATCTTCTCACCTGTGTAGTTATAATACGGATCTGTTGGTATAATTTTCTTGCTTAAAAACCTTTGCTAGCTCTCCATTTTCTGTTTAATTTTCAAACTTAGATCCACAGACACTTTAGTAGTTAGGAAAAAAAAAGCAGTAAAAATGTTGTTAATTAATTAATTCATTCATTCATTCTACTATTTATTGAGCGCCTTCTGTGAGTCAGTCTCTGATGTAGGTGCTGCGGATATACCAATGAATAAAACAAAGATTCCTGACCTCGTGAAGTTTTCATTCTGTTGGGAATGGAGAGGTGGGAGTGGGAGACAGATAATAAACCAAATAAATAAGTAGTAAATTGTATAGCATGCGAGAAGGAGGTAAGTGCTTTGGAAGAAAGAGAAACTAGTACAAGATAAATATGGTTGAGTAGACTTCGTGGCGAAAGAGACCTTAACAAAGACCTGAAAGGAGGTGAGAGCGGTTACTCGTACAGGTACCTGAGGGGAGTGTTCCAGGCAGAGGGGACAGCCAGTGCGAAGGCCCAAAGGTGAGAATGTGTTTGGATGTGTTCAAAGATTAGCAAGGGGACTGACCAGCATGATGGGGGAGCTGGAAATGAGATCAGAAAGGTGGTGTAGGAGTGACAGAGCATGTAGGACCTTGAGATATGAGAGTAATTATGATTTTAGTGGGTATCCCATTGTTTTCTTAAAACTCATAATATTAAAAATTGTACTTGTGCTATGAAAACTGCACTGGTCAATATAGCTTACATTACATATGGTGCACTTTATCTTGATGAATATACTTTTCATGTCATTTGCTTATTGTTTATTTGTTAAAATACCATTTTTTGTTGTTGTGGGTCTTAAGTTGTATCCCCATTTCACAAAAATAGACCAGTGGCTCAAAAGTGGTTCATTGAAGAGTGAAAACAGTGATGAAAATAGTCATGTAAATGCTACAGTTCAGTATAACACAACATAAACATAGTCATAAACATATACAGGGAACTGAATCTCACTGCAAACATAAAATGTGAATCTCTATGTGTAAAAACAAGGGAATCCGTGGGATTGATGATTTCACAACAGTACCTGAAATTGAAAAGTGCACATGGAAGTATGATGATGACTATCTCAAAATTGTTTATTATGGGGTTCACCATCTATTTGTTCCTAATCTCTAGTCATTGCCTGTTATGAAACTTTATCTAATAGTGGCATGAAGCCAAGGATGTTTTGGTGTCATTTTCAAACAATGCACAGTGGCTTCTCTGTTACACGGTTGAAGTTTTCCAGGACAAGCACACAATAAAGCTTTCCATTGCAATATTAATGTATTAGATTGCTAAATGTAGGTAAGAGGCTAAAACTCTAGTAGCATCATTAAAGGATCTTGGTAGCAAAAATAAGAATGAGTCATATTATTGAAGAGACACTTGGAAACTCAACTGGAAAGTTAAAGACAAACATTATCCTCCGAGAGAAGCCAGAAGTGATGGACAGAATCCCTTTGTCAAATGACACGGTTGGCTGTTGCATAACATCAGAGGAGTAAGAGTGGGAAAGAGCGATTACTATCAAGTACATGCAAGTAGATATTTCACTTTATGGTTGGATGAAACCATCGATGTCATGCAGAGAATGAATCAGCTCTCGGTATTTGTTCAGGGAGGAGTGTTTGGTGATGCGTTGTTCTTTTATCACTGAAAACTCAAGCTATTAGGGGAGAGATTTTTCTTTTCGCTAACCATTATTTATGAAACTACAGAAGTTACTCAGGGGGTAAGACTGGCAATGTGATAGTCTGATGCTCAGATAAGAAGGTGATGGCTTTGTGAAGAAAAGAAGTTGTACGTAGAAGCCAGTCCCCATGCTGCTCCATTCACAGGGAAGATACAGTGCCTTCTGATCTTGAGGAAATACTAAAAGAGTGAAAACTGGATACAGTCAAATTGTGATCCCTGAGTATATGACTGTGCAAAGTGACAGGCAGGGAGTATAACACTTCTTTTCTATTCAGATGTATGCTGACTGGGAAATTGCGTTCATTTAATATTTTATCTGTGGAGTAAGAAAAATGTTTCTTCACGACAGTGATTGGAAACGATTTCTCTTATATCAAGTGGCATACCTCAGTAATATGCTCTGCCCATAGTGAACCAATCAAGGACGGGGGGGAAGGAAGAATGTTTGTTAACAAAACATTCTGCCACAATCTTAGCACTAGAAACTTTTCTTGTTAAAAGAGTTGGAGGTCTACATTGACCATAATGGGTTACGGTGGTAATATTTTCAGTAATGGACAGTCCTTTATTTATTTATTTATAATTTTATCTTCACCTGAGGACATTTTTTTTTTTTTTTGTATTTATCTTCAGATAGAGCAGGAGGGAGAGAGGGAGGAGGAGAGAGAGAGAGAGAACATCGACATGAGAGAGACACATCGACTGGTTGCCACCCGCATGACCCCAACTGGGGCCAGGGACGAACCGCAACTGAGGTACATGCCCTTAGCGGGAACCGAACCCAGGACTCTCTGGTCTGCGGGCCAACGCTCTAACTGCTGAGCCAAAACAGCCAGGGCATGGACAGTCTTTTAAATAAGCATATTACTTCTCAGTGACCCATTGGAAGAACAAGAGCACAAAGAAATAGGACTTAGACCCAGTATTTTGATGGGAAGAGGGTACAAATGGATACTTGGTATTTGAAAGCATACAGAGAACCAATGGTGGGAGGAACCTAGGCTTTTCGGATTTTGCTTTAAGATAGTGTATGGCAGGGGGTACAGGTAAAAAGAGGTGGGGGAGTCTGACAATTGGACATGGTCTTTCTTATACTTTTGCCTTAGGCTTGGCTTTATTACAGACAAATGGACTTGATACTCAAAGGTTTTCAGGACATGATCTGTATTGCCTCTGACCTAACCTAGAAAACATAAATGATCTCTAATGTTCTTGGATTCTCTTTGCACAGGCCTCCCTCCTTGTCCTCTTCCCTTCCTTCCTCCTTCTCTTCTTTTGTTCTTTCTTTCCTTAAGCCACTGAGTTTGCATCTTTAAACTGGAAGGGACTTTGAGAGCTCATCTCCTATATCTCCATACCTTTAGGCAGTTATATGTGCCATCCAGGGAGGCCTCTAGGGGAGGCAAGTTCTGTTCCTTGCTCAGCTAATCCACTACAATGTGCTATATCCAGAGATAACACATATTTAAATGTGAACCCTCATTCTTCAATAAAGATCAATTTCCTTTTATTTTGAACTTAAATAATGATGGAGTCATTGTCTTTGGTCTAATAACTTTTCTGTAGTGATGCCCATTATTTAATTCTAGGACAGAAGCCGTTCATGCATTATCCATTGAACAAACATCGAGAGCCTTGTGCGCACCAGGCTCTATGCTAAGTGATAGGAATAAAAGAAGTTAATAATTAGACATGGCCCTGCCCAGATTAAACAGAGACTCTAGTAGGAAACAGGCAACAAGGACATGATAAATAAATATATAATTGCAAAGTAAATGTGGCAAAAATGTTTACATTTGTTAAATCTGGGTGATGGTATATTGGCTCTTATTATGTTAACTTCTGAACTATATGAACTTATGAATATATTTTTGAACTATTTGGTAATTGAAAAAAACATAGTTGGAAGTGTGTTAAATGCTCTGTAGAAGGGGACTTTGGTAGAGAATGGCGTGTAACCGATACTTCCTTTGGATGGAGTGGTCAGGGAAGACCTGAAGTGTAATTCATCAATGTATGAGGGTAATCTGGACAGGGGTCAGAGAAGAGTCACAAAGATGATTGACGACAGAGCTGGAAATAAGACCGTTGAGAACAGTCTCAAAGAACTGGGGATACTGAACAGCAGTAGAAATGAACTAGATCCGGCGATTTAGACTTTCCTTTTCTTAAATTTATCGGGACTTTCACACGTCCATGTTTTTTCACTCATTTCCCATAGTACACAGCAGGCAAGGCAAGTGATTCAGGTTAGAATTCCATGTTAGAGGAAAATTCAAATTTTGTTCTGCAGTTCAGGAAACTTGGAAAGTACCTGAGAGACAAACTGGTTCAGCCCTCCTCTGAAGAAGCATCTCTTTAATGTTCTTTACAGGTGGTCATCAAGTGCTTAGCAGATCATTTCTGTTTCCTCCATTCGTAACGGGGTGGTGGCGAGCAGGGCACTCTGATTTACTTTAATTAGACAGGTCTTCTTTCCACCCCATAAATACCCTGGACTCATCTCTACCTCAGTACTTTCACCACAGGAAGCACTTCCCACCTGGAATGCCTGCCAATCCTCCTGACTTCTCCAGGCTCCATATCTCCATTGTCTTCCTGTATACGATTAAAGAATAGTAGTTTTCATCATCTTTTCCCCAATCTACCCTTCTGAAGAATAAGGCATTCCTAAAAGTAAATGCAGCGTCCTTTGCCAGTGATTGACCATAATGGTGGGGGGTGGGGGTAGAGTGAATATCATAATTTGGCGGGGGGTAGAGGGTAGTGTGTTTGATGTGATATCTTCCCCCGCACATACCCCAATGCCGATATGGCACCCCACTTGGGAATCACTGTTTTATAGCAATTAAGATCTGCTGCTTTAGGTGGTACACTGCTTGTTTCCTGTTAGTCATTTTTTTTTTTATCCTCCCCCGAGGACATTTTTGCATTCATCTTTAGATAGAGCGAGAGGGAGAGAGGAAGAGAGAGAGAGAGAAACATTGATGTGAGAGAGACACATTGACTGGCTGCCACCCACACGACCCCAGCTGGGGCCAGGGACAAACTGCAACCAAGGTACGTGCCCTTAGCGGGAACTGAACCCGGGCTTCTCTGGAAACCAACTGGAAACCAACTGTTGAGCATGGAAAGCTTGTGAAGTGGTGAGCATCTTAGAGAGACATGCGTTGTGAGAGGGCAAAGAAGTGTCACCACTCAGCTCACCCAGTTGTTGCCACATGGGAATTTTGCATGTAAGTTTGGATGTAAAACAGCTCTGGAGTGTAATCTGTTAGTAATTGAAATGTTTTTAGAACAGCTCAGGTCAAACAAAATTCATTTGTTGCCTGCATCTGTTTTGCAACCCCTGTTCTGGAGCAACAAAATATATGAGGTGGCACGACTACCTGTCTTTCTCACTGCAGGACACCAAACACAGGTAGAAGTGTTTTGGTCCTGGTAGCGACCATTTTGGATTTTTACTAAGTAAAAGAAATAAAAAGACATAAAAGAAGGGAGCTGCATTTGCTTTGATGATCTGACTTAAAATATATACCTGAAGAACCTCAGTAACTAACAGCATTTGAAGGAAAACTTAAGTCCTGTAAATTTTGACAGGGAAGTGGGGTTGGGATGATGGTAGGAAATGGAGACATGGAAACTACTTGGCACCCCCAAGCTGGGAATACACACTGCAAAAGGGTGGGCTGGGAGGCTAGACCCTACTTGTACCTTCTTGTGCTGGGAGAGAAGTGTGACTGGACATAGAATTTGAGTTAACTTATTATTAGCATCTGGTTATTGATTTGGGTGGCTGCTAATGTTTAAAGTTTGTTGGAATTGGGTTTTCATTTATAGTTTGTTATGTTAAAATTAGCATGATATATATTCTGAGAGTGAAAACTAGGGGAAGGAATAAAAATTCTTTCAAAGACTTATTATTGATTATATTTCTTGTTAAAAACAAAATTCCTCATGGGTCAGGACTGTTGATTATTTGTCTTTGCATCCCCAACATCTAGTACAGTCTGGGTCAGTGAATGTTGGTTGACCTGAAGTGATTATAAGACAAAATATAATTTATTTTCTCTTTTGGCAAGTCATTCTGTAGATATGCATATTTCTTACTGATTAAAAAAATAACAGCTTTATTGAGATATTCAATACCATGAAATTCATTTCACCATTTTAAGATTGTGATTCAGTGGGTTTTAATATATTTACAAAGTTGTACAACCATCACCACTATGTAATTCCAGAACCTTTTTTCATCACCCCCAAAAGAAACTCAGTACCCATTAGCAGTCACTCCTTCAGACCGTGGTGACCATTTCTATGCTTTCTGTTCCTATAGATTTGCCCATTCTAAACATTTCATATTAGTAGAATTATACGGAGTCTTTTGTGACTAGCATCTTTCACTTATCATAATGTTTTCAAGGTTGACACATGTTATAGCATTATCAGTACTTCACTCTTTTTTTCTAACCAAATAAAATTTTGTTGTATGGATCTACCATATTTTGTTTACCTGTTCATTAGCTGATGAACAATTGAGATGTTCTCACCTTTTGGCTGTTATGAATAATTCTGCTATGAGCATTTGTGTAAAAGTTTTTGTGTGGATATATGTTTTAATTTCTCTTATGTACACCTTGGTTTGTCATTTTGGGGTTCTGCCAAACAGTTTTCCAAAGTGAGTGCAACCATTTTACATTCTAATCAGCAATGTTTAAAGGTTCCAATTTCTTTATATCCTTGCCCAGTGGATGCATAGTGGTATTTCATTGTGGTTTTGATTTGCTTTTCCCTAATGACTAATAATGTTGAGCATCTTTTTGTGTGCTAATTGACATTTGTATATATTCTTTGGAGAAATGTCTATTCAAATCCTGTGCTAATTTAAAAATAGAGTTATTTATCTAATTATTTTTATATCATACACATTCTTTTTATATTCTGGATACTGGAGCTTTATGAGATATATGACTAGAAAAATTTTTCCTATTCTATGGATTGCCTTTTCACTTTCTTGGTAGTATCATTTGAAGCACAAAAGTTTGTAATTTTGATGGAGTTCAATTTGAGATATATATATATATATATATATATATATATATATATATATATATATAAAATTATATATAATTTTCATTGTTGTGTGTTCAGTGTCATACCTATCCTTGCTGATCTTCTAATTAATCTATCCATTATGGAAAGTGGAATAATGACATCTTCAACTATAGTTGTCTATTTCTCCCTTCAACTCTGTTCATTGTTACTCTTGTATTTTACAGCCTTGTTGTTAGGTACACATATGTTTATAATCATTATGTCTTGTTTTTTTTAATTTACTCTTTTTTGCTACAAAATATCCTTCTTTCTCTCTAGTAACAATTTTTGTCTTAAAGTCTATTTTGTCTGATATTAGTATTCCCACTCCAATTCTTTTTGGTTACTGTTTGCATGTTATATCTTTATATCCTTTTACATCTCTGAATCTAAAGTGTCTCTTTTATACAGCAAATAGTTGTACCATTTAAAATATGTATTCTGACAATCTCTGCCTTTTTTTGGAGGGTTATTTATATTTAATTTAATTACTGATAATCATGTAAGATATATGTTTGCCTTCTTGCTACTGGTTTTCTGTAGGTCTTATATTCTTTCTATTTTTCAATTCCTCCATTGTCTTGTGTTAAACATATATTTTCTAGTATATCATTTAAATTCAGTTGTTGTTGCTTTTCTGGAGAAGAGAATTTTCATAGGCCTTTGCTTCATCATTCCTGATGACATTATGATTTTTTTTTTTAGTTCATTTCTTAATTGTTGCCCTGGGGATTACAATGAACTTTTTAACATAAAACAATCTCATTCAGATTAATTTGAACTTAATTTCAAAAGTATACAAAAACTTTACTCCAGTATAGTTCCATTCCTTGTTTTATACATTATAAGGCCATCACTACACTTTTATAATTATTACCTTATGCAGTTGCCTTTTTAAAAAAATATGTTATTATTGATTTTTGTAGAGAGAGAAGAAGGGAGAGAGAGAGAGAGAGAGAGAGAGAGAGAGAAACATCAGTCTGAGAGAGAAACATCTATTGGCTGCCTCCCACATGCCCCCTACTGGGAATCAAACCCGCAAACCGGGCATGTGCCCTGACTGGGAATTGAACCAGGACCTCTCAGTCCATGGGACGACGCTCAATCCACTGAGCTACACCGGCCAGGCTGCAGTTGTGTTTTAAACCATATAACTGAAAAGGATTATAAACAAAAGTACATTTATATGTCTTTTACATTTAACAATGTAGTTAGCTTTAGTGATGCTTTTTATTTCTTTGTGTGGATTTGAGTTAATGTTTGGTGTACTTTTATTTCAGCCTCAAGGACTCCCTAAAGTATAATATATCTTGTAAGACAGATTTGATAGTGACAGATTCTCTAAGGTGTTGCTTACATTAGAATGTCTTAATTTCTCCTTCATTTTTGAAGGGTAATTTTCTGGATATAGAAGTCTTGGTGGACTTTTTTGTTTCAGTGCTTTCACTATGTTATTCTACTGTCCCCTGGCCTTCATAGTGTCTGATGAGAAGTAAACTGTTAATCTTACTGAGAATTTCTTGTATGTGATGTGATGTGATGTGATGTTTTTTCTGGCTGCATTCAAGTTTTTCTCCATGTCTTTTGACTTTTTGGTGTGATTCTTTTCAGCATATCCTACTTTGAGTTTGTTGAACTTCTTGAATGTATAGATTAATGTTTTCAGCAAATTTGGGAAGCTTTTGACCATCATTTCCTTAAATATTTTTTTCTGTCCCTTTTCTCTCCTGGGACTCCTAGTATGCAAGTATTGTACAGTGGCTGGTGTCCCACAGTTCTCTGAGGCTCTGTTAAAATTTCTTCACTATTATTATTATTATTTTTGTTTCTAAAACTGGGTAATATCTATTGACATAGCTTTAAGTTCACTGATTCTTCTGCCTATTTACATTCAATATTAACCCTCTTTAGTACATTTTCCATTTCAGGTATTATAATTTCCAACTCAGAATTTTTATCTGGTTCTTTTTATTTTATTAAAAAAAATTTTTTTTCCCTTTATTGATTTTAGAGAGAAAGGAAGGGAGAGGGAGAGGGAGATAGAAACATCAATGAGAGAGAACATCGATTGGCCGCCTCCTGCATGCTCCCCACTGGGGATTTGGCCCACAACTGGGCATGTGCCCTGACTGGGAATCGAACTGGTGATCTCTTGGTGCATGGGTCGATGCTCAACCACTGAACCACACCGGCTGGTTCTTTTTAAAAATAATTACCTCTATATTGATATTTTCTGTTTGGTAAAACATAGTTTTATATTTTTCTTTAATTCTTTACACATGGTGTCCTTTAGTTATTTGAACATATTTATAATAGCTTACTTAAGTCTTTGCCTAGTATGCCCCAAGTCTGGACTTCTCAGGGACAATTTTAAAAACTAAAACAAAAAGTTTAATTTTTTCAATTACAGTTTACATTTAGTATTATTTTGTATTAGTTTCAGGTGTACAACATAATGATTAGACAATCAGGTGCTTTACAAAGTGTTCCCCTCAATATTTCCAGAACCCATCTGGCACCATACACAGTTATTACAATATTATTGACTACATTCCCTATACTGTACTTTACATCCCAGTGTAAAGTACACTGGGATGTAAAGTATTTTGTAACTACCAATCTGTTCTTCTCAGTCCCTTCACCTTTTTCACTCAGTCCTCAAAGCCCCCCCACACCCCCGGAAACCATCAATTTTTTCTCTGTGTCTATGTGTCTATTTCTATTTTGTTTGTTCATTTATATTGTTCTTTAGATTCCACATATGAGTGAAATCATATGGTATTTGTCTTTCTCTGACTTACTTTTGCACTTAGTATAATACCCTTCAGGTCCATCCATTGGTAAGATATCTTTTTTTATATGGCTGAGTAATATTCTATTGTATATACAGGGTGGGGCAAAAGTAGGTTTACAGTTGTCAGTTCACAAAACACAATTTATTCTTGTATTATTTATTAATTATTGCATTATTTTCCATATGAACAACTGTAAACCTACTTTAGCCACACCTGTATGTTCCACAGCTTTTTTATCTACTCATCTATTGATGGGCACTTGGGTTGCTTCCATAGCTTGGCCATTTGTAAATAACATTGCAGTGAACATAGGGGTGCATATATTATTTCAAATTAATGTTTTGGGTTTCTTCGGATACATACCCAGAAGTGGAATCACTGGGTCATAAGGCAGTTCCATTTTTAATTTTTGAGGAAACTCTATACTGTTTTCCACAGTGACTGCTCCAGTCTTCATTCCCACCAACAGTGCACAAGGATATCCTTTTCTCCACATCCTCGCCAACACTTGTTTTTTGATTTTTTGGTGATAGTCATTCTGACAGGTATGAAGTGATATCTCATTGTGATTTTAATTTGCATTTCTCTGATGATTAGTGACATTGAGCATCTTTTCATATATCTATTGGCCATCTGTATGTCCTCTTTGTCAGGGACATTTTTTATGTTTATTGATTTTTTTAGAGAAAGAGGAAGGGAGAGAGAGATAAAAACATTAATGTGAGAGAGAAACATTGATTGACTGCCTCCTGCATGCCCCCCACTGGGGACTGAGCCCAAAACCCGGGCATGTGCCCTGACCGGGAATTGAACCGGGACCTCTTGGTCCATGGGACAACGCTTAAACCACTGAGCCACACAGGCTGGGCTGTCAGGGACATTTTTTGATTGACTACTTTATTTCCTGTGTATGGGCTATATTTTTTGTTTATTTGTGTGTTGTAAATTTTTATTGGAAAGTGGACATTTTAAATAATATAACGCGGTAACTCAGATTTCTCTCCCTCCCTGTGATTTGGTGTTTTGTTCTTTTGTTTGTTTACTGAGTTTTCTGAATAAATTCTGTAAAGTCTGTATATTTCTTGTCACATGAGGTTAATGAAGCCTCTGCTTGGTTACCATAGTAGTCGGCTAATGCTTTGACAGAGATTTCCTTAAATGCCTTGAAACAATAAATATTTCAGTCTTTGCCAAGAGGCTCTATGTACATGCTGGGGCACGCCCTTCAGCAATTAGGCAGTTAACAGCTCTGCCTTAGCCTTCACTTTCTGCTTGCACAGAACCTCAATGTGAGTAGGAAGTGAGAGGTTAGGATCTTCTCAGGTATTTCTTGTGTATGTGCAGTGCAGACATGCATGTGCCCATCTAGATCCTAAGGAATAGGTCAGAGCTTTTCAGATCCTTCTTGGACATCCTATTCCCTCCATCTTCCTTTTAAGTTTTTTTGCCAGCCTCTTTTTTTGCTCCATCTGGTATTGCTTCCTGAAGCATCTGCAGTGTTAAACAGTTGCAGCTGATAGTTTTCAACAAATGCTGTGGGGATAGAGCTTTTCCCTTTCAGTGAGCTTTGAGTTAGGTTCAAGAAACATGGGCCCTGATAATGAGGCTTTTCCAGAAAACTGTAGGTCAAATAGTAACAATTCTGTGGGATAGGGCCTTTTGGGGAAACCTGAAACCCATTCTGCCCTCTCCAGGGATGACCTGAGTGCTGGTTTTCATAGTTATTGTGGCAGCAAGGATGCTGGTTTTCAGGATGCTGTGATACTGGGGGGAGAGTGAAGGAAATAGGGAAAATGAAAATGTTACAAAGCTCTCTGTTCTTAGACTGCTGAATCTCAAAGGGAAGGGGGTGGGGGCAGGAAGAGATTAACCAAATAACATATACTTTATGCATAACCCATGGACACAGACAGTAGGGCAGGGAAGGCCTGGGGTGGGGTGGGAGCCAGGTGGAGGGGAGCAATGGGGAAAAATGAGGAACTCTGTAATACTCTCAACAATAAAGATAAGTTTTTTAAAAAGCTCACTGTTCTTATTGAGACTAAGCCATTTTTCGTGATTAAATTATCCTTGTAATGTTTGTGAGCCTTTGTTAATTTCCAGAGTTGTGGAAATGTTGATTTTTGATAATTTTTGACAATGTTCTGTTTGCTTTTATGGAGGAGCAGATTTCTGGAGGTCTTTACTGAGTGATGCTGGAAGTGTTTCCCCTTCGGAGTGAATTTTGCAATTGTCTGCTACTCTTGTGATGTTACATTTGATCAGTTTCTTTCTCTCTCTGTCTCCCTCTTTCTTATTTTCTTGCTTTCTGTGTTTTTAAAAATATTTTAATACATAGTTTTATTATCTTTTTTAATCTTTGTTATTTCTGTGTTTTTTTTCACTCCTCCAACAGTTAAATACTTAAAAAAATTCATGTGTAGATTTAAAAAGTTTAATTGAGGTGAAATACACATAACATAAAATTTACCATCCTAATTAATCATTTTTAAGTGTGCAACTCAGTAATGTTAAATACGTTCACATTTTGTGCAACCAATCTTCAGAACTCTTCATCTTGAAAACTGAAAATCTGAACCTGTTAAACAACACCTCCCCATTTCTTCCTCCCCGTCTTCTGGCAACCACTATTCTACTTTCTGTCTTTATGAATTTGACTACTCTAGGTATCTCATATAAGTAAACTCATACAAGAATCACATGGTGTTTGTCTTTTTGTGCCTTGTTATTTCACTTAGCATAATGTCCTCAAGGTTCATCCATCCTGTAGCATGTGCCAGAATTTCCTTCTTTTTTTCTTTTAAATTATTTTTATTAATTTGTTTTTGTTATGGATATTTCTCCTTTTTCCCCCATTGACACCCTTCTCCCCATACCCCCTCACCCCATCCCCAGCTTTGTTGTCTATGTCCATTGGTTATGCGAATTTCCTTCTTTTTTAAGGCTGAAAAATATCTGTTGTCTGTATTGACCACATTTTGTTATCTAGTCATCCATCAATATAGATAATTGGGTTGCTTCTGTGTTTTCATTATTGTGAATAATATTCCTATCAACGTAGGTGTACAAATATCTCTGAGAATCTGCTTTATTAAAATCTTCTGAGAGTGCCCTGGCCGGTTTGGTTCAGCGGTTGGAGCGTTGGCCTGTGGACCAGAGAGACCTGGGTTCGGTTCCCACTAAGGGCACGTACCTCGGTTGTAGTTTGTCCCCGGCTCCAGTTAGGGTTGTGTGGGTGGCAACCAGTCGATGTGTCTCTTTCACATTGATGTTTCTCTCTCTCCCTTGCTCTCTCCCTCCCGCTCTATCTGAAGATAAATGCAAAAATGTCCTCGGGTGAAGATAAAAAATAAATAAATAAATAAATAAATAAATAAATAAATAAATAACTCAGGTGAAGATAAAAAATAAATAAATAAATAAATAAAATAAAATAAAGTCCTTCTGAGTGTATGATCAGTTTCTTTTTGTTTTGTATGGAAACATTTATAGAAATATCCAACTTGTTAGTTTTAAAAAATAGGTTAGTAAACTTAATGAGTTTCTCATATTTTGCTATGTAATACATTCTCCTTTAGATACAACTAAGAATTGTTTTCTGATTCTTGCCAGACATAGATATTATCTCACTTGTTCTCCTATTTTTAAGCTGGTAAAGTTATATTTGTAATATTCCATTACAAAATTAAATGGAATCTGACTTACGATTCCTAGTTAAACTGTTAATTACTGTGTTTCATTATTTTTGTGTGTCTAAATATAAAGAAAACTGTAGGATGAGAATTATTGTAGTTTTTTGAATAAGAAGCCAACAAAGCACTTCATAGTCTAAATTTCACAGATAAATGAGTAGGCTGTTGGGAAAATGTATTTCAGGATAGAAGGTACAGATTTAGTCATTGAGATAGCTGTGGGTGGCTATGGAGTCTTTGTACATCTGGGTGGGCAAATACTTTAAAAATGTAATAAAACATTGTGCTGCCTAATCAAACAAGTTTGCTAGCTGGAGTTATGACTTATTGAGGTCAAGAAATTTATGAATTCAGAGGTAGCCAGTTTGATAGATACCATGTAAATGATATGTTTATGATAATCAGAGAAAATGGTGAAAAATGATTATGATAATAACATTTCTAGTTGGAAAGGACCATAAAGATCATCTAGTGTATCTATTTCATTTTACAGTTAAGGAAACAAGACCCTACAAAGTTAAATGATTTTCCATGTTTACATGGAGACAGCGTCAGATCCCACAAGTTGAGGGCTCAGTCTCAGGACACTGCTTCCCACTTTATTTTTTATTTATTTATTTATTTATTTATTTATTTATTTATTTATTTAATCCTCACTCGAGGACATTTTTTCATTTCTTGTTCAGATAGAGTGGGAGAGAGAGAGAGGAAGAGAGAGAGAGAGAAACATCAACATGAAAGGCTGCCACCTGCATGACCCAACCAGGGCCGGGGACAAACTGCAACCGAGGTACATGCCCTTAGCGGGAACCGAACCCGGGTGTCTCTGGACCACAGGCTGACGCTCTAACCACTGAGCCAAAGCGGCCAGGGCCTGCTTCCCACTTTAGATGCTAATTGAAAGTAGGAGGTTCTCAGGTTCCTCCAACTTCTGTACGACTTGACTACAAGTCTGAGATTCCCATGACCTCCTCCCCTTTGGATTAGATTGATTTGCTAGAGCTTCCCACAGAACGCAGGGGAATATTTATGTACATTTACCAGTGTATTAAGGGATGTGATATAGGATATAGATGTACAGTCAGAAGAAGAGATGCGTAGGGCGAGGTCTAGGAGGATCCTGAGTGCAGGAGCTTCTGTCCCCATGGAGCTGGGGTGAGTCACCCTCCCAGTATGTAGATGTGTCCATTCACCTGGAAGTTCTCCAAACCCCATACTAGGAGGATTTTTATGAAGGCTTTATCAAGTAGGCATGATAGATCATTAACTCCATTTCAACATTTTGTCTTTTTTAGGAGAATGGGGGGAGGGGAGGAGGAGGGCTGAGAATGGCAAGCTTCTCATCATGGCTTGTTCTTTCTGGTGACCAGGAGTCATCCATGAGCCATTCAGGAGCCCATCCAGAGTTGCCCCATTAGAACAAAAGACATTCCTGTCACCCGGGAAATGACAAGGGTTTCAGGAGCTCTGTGTCAGGAGCGGTGGGCAGAGACCAATATATATTTTTCTAGTATTTCACTGGTAGACCTGCAGTCCAGGATGGATAGGCTCGTTGAGCACTTTTAGTTTGTTTTGTTGTTCTGCCATTCCTTAGGGTGTTGTCGTCATCTGCGTGGTTGAAGCTGCCTCAGTCCCACGTTTGCGTCCCAGCCAGTGAAAAGAGAAGCACGCAACCTGGAAGGTGCACGTGTCACTTCCACACATTTGATAGCTTAGTTCTCAGTGAGAACCACTGGTGGGAACTTAGCCCAGGACCACACCCAAACTGCAGGGGGCTGGCAGCTTATCCTCTGGGGGGCCGGTCATGCGCCCAGCTAAAGCAATGTGACTAGGCAGTCTGCCCTTACCTACTTCTCTGAGTCTCAGTTTCCTCAGCTCTCACGTGGGGTAATAGTCTACCTCAGAGGGTTGTCTGGAGGGTTAGGTAAGGTAATACATATAAATTATTTATTCAGTTTCTGGCATATAAAATATGCTCAATAAATATTGTCTTTTTTTTTTTTTCAATCCTCACCCGAGGATATTTTTCCATTTATCTTCAGACAGAGTGGGAGGGAGGGAGGGAGGGAGAGAGAGAGAGAGAGAGAGAGAGAGAGAGAGAGAGAAAGAAACATTGGTGCGAGAGAGACACATTGGTTGGTTGCCTCCCGCCAGGGCAATAAATATTAGCTTTTAATTACGAAGATATTTTTCTAATGACAAGAGTAACTATTGCTTTTTTTTTTTTTTTAATGCTTAGAGAACTCAAGCAATGTTTATTTTTCTTCAGGAAAACTGTACTATTGAAAGCAGTAATAGGCACTGAACTAAATACATGGAGACCACAGATATAGAAGCATATTACCTAGGTTTTTCGTTTTAGCTTATTTTTTAAAGTATTATTTTATTATATATATATTTTGTTAATCCTCACCTGAGAATATTTTTCCATTGATTTTTAGATAGAGTGGAAGGGAGGGAGGGAGAGAGAGACTCCTGAACAACCCCCACCAGGGCCCAGGAAATCCGGGCCCGGGATGGAACCTGCAACCCAGGTACGTGCCCTTGACTGGGAATCGAACCTGTGACCCTTCAGTCCGAGGGCTGACGTTAACTGCTGAGCCAAACTGACCAGGGATAAAAAGTATTATTAATAAAACATTTCACACTATTTCTTAGAATGGTTTTAATGTAGATAACACATAAATAGGTTTTGAGGTAAGTAGTCCATTAGAGTAATTTAATTTCACTTGTGAACATTTTATTTAGATTTTTCTTTTAAAATGGGTCATCGCTAGAAGCAATTCATTTATTTGGCAAGATATTCTTAGCATATAGATTTGCTGCAGAAGTGAGAATTCTAAAATGCCTCTAATTTTAAAAGTTGTTTTTCTGATCTTTGGCTGGGGGAATAAACTGTTGCGTGCTCTTACTAACTTAAAGGAACCCCCAAATTCTTTATTATTGAGAGTTTTAAATATATATAAAAGGAGAAAAAACTGATTTTGAAAGTATGTTTTACATATTATTTGCCATTGATAGTTAGAAAGAAACATTTAAATCTATAATAAATTATTATCTTTAATCTTTCATAACCAGTTGTTATTATTTTGAACAAGGAAAGATAACTTTATTTTGGGTTTTAGTTTCCTTATTAATTTTATCTTGTCACTTGTTAAGGATCATTTATTAATATTTTTGAAAACAAGTCTTATCAGAAGCCAGTTTTTGGTAAAAAGAAATAAAGATGAAAACTGACTAGGCAGTTGTACAGGGACTTTCATTTGTTTTGTGAAGTGGTATGTTAATTTGGTTAAAGTGGAGTCTGTTTCCATTGAAAATGTATTTTAAATATGAGAAAACTGACCTTTAAATCTACTTGTGTATTAATACCTTACTTTGTTTGATGATATGAACATAAGAAATAAACACTGGAAGAATATGTTGTTGTTGTTTTTAATTTAGCATCTCTAAAATGTGTTATTTATTGCATAAGAATTTTCCTTGGTTTTCTATTTCTTGGGCAAAAGGCCCAAAGAGATATGTATGCCATCTGTTTTGTCATCATCAATTTTAGATTACATTTCCCCAATTTAGGCTGAGTTCTTATTGATTTAATCTGCAGCTTTTAGTACTTTTTAAAATTGATCTCTAGAATCACTGCTGGCTTATTTTGTGGGTGAGTTTGAGATGATCGCTATGTGTGGTAACACAGGGATGGGGTTACGCAGCTGCCAGCCTTATAATCACTTAGGTTGGACTTCATTGTTAATTTGGTGGGGAGCTGAGCTGAAGACAGCTTTGATTTACCAAAGGATTTCTCCAACTATCTCTGAAGAAAGAAACTGCCTTGAAAAAAATTAAAAGCACAGAAACAAAAATGAGCACTCGCTTTTAATGTGCTATGTACCTGACTACCCTGCTCATTAAACTTCTGATGCTCTGTTTTATTTTTAAATACATTTTAAAGTATAATCTATAGAGATTTGTAATACTGAATGCAGAGATAACTGTAATTGCTACCAAATTCCAAGGGTAAATTTATACCAAAAACTTATGCAGTAGGAGATGTGGAGTTGAGGAGCATAAGCTTTTATGGGAAAAATAAGACTGAGGGAGAATAAAAAAATTAATGAATGTTAAAAATAAAAACTTTTTTTTTCTTCTTTTTCTGATCATTAATATTGAAAAATTATCTGCAAAAAAGGTGAAAAAAAAAGAAAACGCTCTCATATACTTTTCATCTATACCAATCAACTGTTAACATTCTGTCCTCTCTACATATGTATATATATTTTTTTGAATTTAAAAAGATCAGTTGCAGACACCATTACACTTTACTTCTAAATACCTTTATGTTTCCTAAGAATAAAGATATTTTTCTACATACCCAAAATTATCATTTTTGTTACCATCGTTGAACCTAAGAAAATTAACCATAATTCAATGATATCATTGTCATGTATATTTCATGTTGAAATTATCCCACAACTTTAAAAAAGATTCAGGATGCAATAAAATTTCATGCGTTGTACTTGATTGTCATGTATCTTCTTTCTATTTTGTTTTATGACATTGATTGTTTTGAAGAGTTTAGACCAGTTGTAGACGGTTCTACATTTTGGATTTGTCCTCTCATTTCCCAGTTTTTGTTTTATTTATTTTTTTCCATTTTTGAAAAAGAAATTTTATTTATTTGCTGAAATCTTTTGTTTTTCATTTGTATCCAGGCACTTTGTAATTTTTTTTTTAATTAAAAAAATTTTTTTTATCCTTACCTAAGGAGTGACACTTTTGCATTCATCTTCAGATAGAGCGGGACGGAGAGAGGGAGGAAGAGAGAGAGAGAAACATCGATGTGAGACAGACTCATCAACTGGTTGCCACCCACGTGACCCCAACCGGGCCGGGGACAAACTGCAACCGAAGTACGTGCCCTTAGCGGGAACCAACCCGGGACTCTCTGGTCTGCGGGCCGACGCTCCAACTGCTGAGCCAAACCGGCCAGGGCTAATTTTTTATTTTTTTATTAATTTATTTTTGTTACAGATGTTTCTCCTTTTCCCCCCATTGACACCCTCCTTCCGAGCCCCTGTCCCCAGCATTGTTGTTTATGTCCATGGTTACGCATATATGCATATAAGTTCTGTGGTTTATCTCTCATTTCCTAGTTTTTAGATTCAGGGTAAGCAGTTTTGGCAGAGAGACAGCTGAGGTGGTATCACCCGTGGCATCACACCAGGAGGCACATGGGGCCTGAGTATCCTGTGGTTGGTGATTATGGAGTGGAGTCACTGGATTAAGTGGTGGCCACTGCAGCTTTCCCATGTACCAGTACATTTGTCCTTTTATGATTAGTAGATAATCTGTGGGATAATGCTTGAGATCATCTAAACATCCGGTTCCTTAATAATCTGTTCCCCAAGTACTTTTAGCTTTCAAAGGTGACTCTTGCCAGAATCAGTTACACTGGAGATTGCAGAGGGGTTATTTTCTAATTCTGTCATTCCTTTTTCACCTAATAGCTGGCATTCTGCAAGGACTTCCCTCCCCCCCCCATTAATATGGATTCATGGATTTTAAAAATTAAATCTGTTATAATTGATTGCCAATATTATACTGTTAGACGTACCAGTCATCCTGAATCTGGTGCCTCCTGTGTTCTTTACACACGACTCCCGTAGTCTTTGAGCACTTTGCTGCTTTGGGGAATGAATATTTTTAAGTGACTGAAATAAAGTTATATTTATTTTATAATAAAGTAAATAAAAGTATCCTAGACCTTTTACACAATTACATTAACTTCCTGCTATTATCAATTGTTTGATGGAAGATTCTTCTTTCCTGTAGTTTAGGGATAACTTGATTTACTGACAATTAGAAGCATATCTAGAGGGCAGGTTTTGTGGCTTTCTTAAAGCTGGTCTTTTCCTGATTTATGATTCAGAATTAAAACTGGAGTGATTCCTCCTGGGACCCTCTGTGGTCCAGAGAAGCAGAATAGCATGATGCTTAAGATGGAAAAAAAGCTCTGGGACAGCCCTCCTCACATGTGTCTTCTCTATGTCTCTCCCTCCTCCCATACACTTTGGAAATACAGCGTTTACTGCTGCTCATTTTCCATTATCTCTCCCAAAATTTAATTGGGAAAACCTCTACTACTTCTCTGCTATCCACTTTACCTCCTTTTTCTATTTCCAACCTCTCTTTAAGCATCAACCACTAAACTGCCAGTGAAAACTTGTGTTGTATCTGATTTTATTGGGGTTTGGGAAGGATTGGAGGGGGGGAAGGGACGGAGTTGTGAAGGATCTCGTACTAGGCTGCCATTGTTCCATCCATCCTTGTCTTTGGATATTCAGTTTAACCGCCTGTGAATCTATTCAACACATTATTTAGGTTGAATTTCTCTCTTCTTGGCCACAAGACTGTTTTAAGAGATTCAGACACCTTGCTAAAACCTAGATATGCTGTCTAAAAGTACTGTCAGAATCCACCATTATCATAAGCCTGTTAAAAATGAAATAATGTTTGGCGTAATTTATTCTTAGTGAAACCTTGCCGTTTCCTAGTGAATGCCCCTTTTTCTTGCCCCTAAAGTTCCCACAAATCACTTATTCAATGATCCATTTCGGAGGTTTGCAGGCAGGAATGAAGCTCTGATTTTCAGAATCCACTCTTCCTCCTAACTTTGTCCATTCCCAGAGGGCAGTCCTTTTGTTTTTGCAACTGGATGTTGGCTGCGCTGCTGACTAAGGAAAAATTCTGATCAAGACGTCACTGTGTGGACCTCTTTTATGAAAAATTATTTTTGAGGACCCATCAAGATGTTTGCAAACTCCTTTTTGAGAAAAGCTGACTTAAGAAAACTAATTTTCTGGAAGTGCCTGTCAGTTATTACTATAAAAGAGAGAGGTCTTATCACTGAACTAGAAAAAAAATTTTTTAGGTTATCAAAAAAATGAACACACAATAAAGAATTTCTGTAATGCTCAAGTTCCCTGGAGTAGAAGTGGGGAGCACAGGTATCTGAGGATCTCAATGAAGAAAGAGCGGCTGAGACCTTGCTTCCAAAGGCTGGTCTCTGCCGTCAGCATCACCTGGGTGTTCGTTGGAAGTGCAGAGTCTTAGGCTCCATTCTAGCCTTGTTGAATCAGATTCTCCAGGCAGTTGGGCAATAAAGGCTCATCTTGTGAAGTACTGCCTACAGATACTAAACAGCATATTTAGGAAAATCCAGAGTGAAAGCATTTCAGATATTTATTGTAAACTCTTGGCTCAATACGGTTGTCAGATATTGGCCTTCCCACACTACTCCTTCTAAGAAGACTTAAAGAGATGTTTCCCAAATACCAAGAATATTAGTTTTAAAAAGTTAATGATTTTTAAAAAGTTTCTTTATTGATTTTAGAGAGAGAGGAAGGGGGAGGGAGAGAGAGATAGAAACATCGATTGGCCGCCTCCTGCATGCCCCCACTGGGGATCAGGCCCACAACCTGGGCATGTGTCCTGACTGGGAATCGAACCGGTGACCTCTTGGTGCATGGTTCGATGCTCAACCACTGAGCCACACCAGCTGGACTAAAAAGTTAATTTTTAAATCATTTTCTAGTCCTAGGCTAGAGTGCTCCTCCCTTTTCCTGCTTTACATATTTTTTGTATTGTGACAGCAGGTAGTTGAAATTTTGAAGTCAAGCTTCAATGCTTCAACAGGCAGGGAAAGCTCTACTGAAAGGGCTTCAGGAGGCCTCTGTTTGCATCCTAACTGCTGGGGCTCCGAAGCACAGTAGGGTGGCCCCTTTTGTTGCATGACACTGGAGGGCTGGGGCAGACGGGCTGATTTACTGCATAATCCTGAGGGAAGTAATCAGCTGAACATTAGATGTCAATAACTCCCATTATCCCAGCATTAGCTTTAACAGTGTTGATGGCAGCTTGATATCAATGAGAGGTTTCCCTAGCTTTCTACATGTTTCACTTAGATCTGAAGTGATGATGAAGATCTGAGTCTCTCCCCTCACATGAGACTCTCTTTCATCGCTACATATTTCTGAGGGGTGGACAGATCAGGATGGGACTCTTGACAGGTTAATACATGTACTGTTGAAGCACATTTCTAAGCCAGTGCCAGACTGCAGGTACATCTTGCCAGCTCACACAGGTGGGAGGGCCACTGGGAGCTGCTGGTGCGATGGGCTGACGGGGTAGCAGTATGGTGCAGTGAAAAAGGCACTGGATTAGGAAATAGCCGGATGTGGGTTTGAATCCCAACTCACCTGCTTATTAGTTTTGTGACCTAGTAGAAGTTATTTAATCTCTATTTTTTGAGTTCCATCATTGTAAAAATAGGGTTAATTGATACCTCCCAGGGTATACATTAATGAGATAATGCGTTAAATGCCTAATAGTATGGCACCCATAGGCGTCCAATGAATGATCAGTACACATTACTATACTAGGTATATTAAGTAATTCTTTACCAGTTTTGTTTTCATGCCCACCCCAGCCAAACTGAGCAGGGATTTAAGTAGCTTCTGATAGTTTTGCCCATCAAATATATTTCTAAATGATTCTTTGCCAGGTCAGTATCGTCTTCTGTTATTGCCTCCATGGCAGACATTGGCCTCAAAGGTATGGTGCTTTCAACCTGGCAGATTCATCCACTGGGTCACAGCCAGCAGGGATTACATGCCCAGAAATTTAGAATATTCCAGTATACACAGAGGATATGCCAACACGTAGTCAGAGTCAGGAAAAGGAGAGGATATATGTAAAGCAATAACATTAGCTCGTGGTGAAAAGGGCTTTGGTGAGTTAATCATGTTCAAATGTGCTGTATATGGAATGCTTTTCCCTGAGGGAGGCTATGAAATGCAATGCTTGGTTTCAAAAAACATGCTCATGTAATCCCCTAGAAAGGAAAATTTTCTTTACAATTTAGGAAGGATACAAAATTCAATCTAAGGCTCTGTAGCCAAACTCAGCTTGCATTGGGAAACTAGAAGGTATGGCACAAAATCCCTAGCCCATCAGTGTTCTCACTGCAGACATTTGATCAGAGCCCTTTCCCTCTTCTCTTTCCTTTCCCCAAATCTGAGCCCACAGCCAAGTCTGAGCTTGGAGGCTCTAATTTTAGATACACATGGAATGACTTGATTAGAAAATTAACTTTAATCAGATTTAAGAAAATTGCTCAATGAAGAATATTTTTTGTTTTACATTATATGTATTCACCTGTAAAATGGAGTTACTAACGTCTACTTCACTGGGTTACTACCTACTTCATAGGACAAATGAGCACCATATGTGGAGTGTTTAGAACAGTGCTTGGCACACAGTAAGCACATATTAAAATAGTGTATTATTCATTAATTTATTAGTTCCTCTCTAATTATAACAGAAATGTTCATTGTGGAAAATGTAAAATAAAAAAAGAAAAGAAAACTCTCCACCTAATAATAACTGATGTTAACATGTTAGTATATCTTCCCAGTCTTCTTTCTATTTTCCCATGTATGTATGTTTTACATAATGAAACCGAAATTATACGGGTTTGAAACCCACACTTTCCCATGTCATTGAACATCCTATCATATGATAATATTGGCATTTTATTTTATGTATGTTCATAAAAATTTTGCTTTCTGGCCCTGGCCAGTGTGGCTCAGTGGTTCGGCCCTTGGACCGAAGGGTCTCGGATTCGATTCTGGTCAAGGGCAGTACCTGGGTTGCAGGTTTGATCCCTGGTCCTGGTCAGGGCGAGTTTGGGAGGGTGTGGGAGGCAACCAGTCGATGGGTCTCTCTCCCATAGATGTTTTTTCCTCTCTCTCTCTCCCCTTCCCTTCCTCCCTTCCCCCTCTCTAAAAGTCAAATATCCTCAGGTGAGGATTAACAACAACAACAAAAATTTGTTTTCCCTATTGTTGGATATTTGCATTAGTTCCAGTCCTTTTTTTTAAGACTGTATTTTTTAAGAGCAGATTTAGTGTACAATAAAATTGAGAGGAAGTTTGAGAGATTTCCCAAATAACCTCTGTTCCCACACATGCATAGTCTTCCTCATTAGCAACATCACGGAGCAGAGTGGTACTTTTTTTTTTTTTAAACAAGGATGAGCCTACTTTGACACATCATAATCACCCAAAGTCCATAGTTGCCCTTGAACATTCAGTGGGTCTGGACAAATGTATAATGACATATCCATCATTATACTATCATACAGAGTAATTTCACTGCCCTTAAAATCCTCTGTGCTCTGCCTGTTCTTCTCTCCCCTCCCTACCTTCAACCCTGGCAACCACTGATCTTTTTACTCTCTCCATAGTTTTGCCTTTTACAGAATGCCATATAGTTGGAATCATATAGCATGTAGCCTTTTCAGATTGGCTTCTTTCACATAGTAATATGTCTTTAAGGTTTCTCCATGACTTTTCATGGCTTAATAGCTCATTTCTTTTCAATGCTGAATATATATTTTGTTGTTTGGATGTACCACAGGTTATCTATCCATTTATCTATAATACTGTATGTCAGCCTGGTTGCTTCCAGGTTTTGGCAGTTATGAATAAAGCTGCTGTAACTTCCGTGTGCAGATTTTTGTGTGGACATAAGTTCTCATAAGTCCTTGGATAAATACCAAGGAGTGATTGCTGGATTGTATGTTTAGTTTTGCGCGAAGCCACCAAAGTGTCTTCTGTGCCGTTTTGCATTCCCACCAGTGATGAGTGAGAGTTCCTGTTGCTCCACATCCTCCCCAGCATTTGGTGTTGTCAGTGTTTTGGATTTGGGTTTTGGCTTTTATTTTTTTAGAGCGGGAGGGAGAGAGGGAGGAAAAGAGAGAGAGAGAGAAACATCGATGTGAGAGAGACACATTGACTGCCTGCCACTCACATGACCCTAACCGGGGCCTGGGACAAACTGCAACCGAGGTACATGCCCTTAGCGGGAACCGAACCCGGGACTCTCCAGTCTGTGGGCTGATGCTCTAACCGCTGAGCCAAACCGGCCAGGGCAGGTTTTGGCCTTTCTAATAGGCATATAGTGGTACCTCAGTGTTGTAGTCTTTCATTATTATTATTTTTTCTTTCTTTTTTGATATTAGAGAGAGAGAGAGAGGAAGGGAGAAGGAGAGAGAGAGAAACATTGATGAGAGAGAACATCGATTGGCCGCCTCCTGCATGCCCCCCACTGGGGATCTGGCTCACAACCTGGGCATGTGCCCTGACTGGGAGTCGAACCAGCAACCTTTTGGTGCATGGGTCGACACTCAACCACTGATCCACACCGGCTGGGCTAGTCTTTCATTATTTATAAGTAAGTCTTCAGTGAATATTTTTTTCCTGGAAGAGGAATTGTTGGATGAAAGGTTATATTCACTTTTGTACATATTGTAAAACTGTCCTCTGGGGCAGTTGTAAAAAAATTATATTCCTGCCCTGGCCGGTTTGGCTCAGTGGTTAGAGCGTCGGCCCGCAGACCAGAGAGTCCCGGGTTTGGTTCCCGCTAAGGGCACGTACCTCGGTTGCAGTTTGTCCCCACCCTGGTTGGGGTTGTGTGGGTGGCAATCACTCGTGTCTCTCTCGTGTCGATGTTTCTCTCTCTCTTTTCCTCCCTCTCTCCCCCTCACTCTATCTGAAGAAAAATGCAAAAATGTCCTCGGGTGAGGATAAAAAAAAAAAATTATATTCCTACTTGGAATACATGAAATTTAGTGCCCACTCCTTCAAACACTGAACGTTTTAATTTAAAAAAATTGTTAAGTAAAAATATAATTTTTGTATAAACTTTTAAAATTTTCTAATGATACTGAAGTTTTTTTATGTTTAGAAACTACATTATTCTGAGACTGCTTGTCTTTGTACTTTGCATGTTTTGGGGGGTTACTGATTTGTGAAAAGCTCTTTATTTGTAAAGACTATCAACTCTTAATCAGGAATATTGTAAACCTTTCCCCCAGTTTTCATTTGACTTTTAAGTTTGTTCATAATGTTTTTGATAGAGATTTTTTATTTTGTTGTTTGTTTGTTTTTTGTTAATTGTCACCGAAGGATATTTTTTTCTATTGACTTTTAGAGAGAGTGGAAGAGAGGGAGGGAGGGGGAGAGAGAGAGAAACATCAATATGAAAGACACATCGATTGGTTGCCTCCCGCAAGCGCTCTGCCCAGGGCTGGGGATTGAACTTGCAACCCAGGTACGTGCCCTTGACCAGGAATCGAACCCACGACCCTTCAGTGCACAGGCTGATGCTCTCCACTGAGCACCACTGGCCAGGACAAGAGATTTTTATTTTTTTGGTAGTCAAATTTATCAGGCTTTTTCTTTGTGGTTTGTGCCTCTGTGTTATGTTTAGGATGTCTGTCTCTAATGCAAGATTATACAGTCTTTCATGTTTTAGATCAGTTCTTTATTCACATATTCACATATTTTAATTCCACAGGTATTTACGGAGTGTTTTATATGGTGGTGCTAAGTCAGTTGGGACACAAATAGCAATAATCCTTATGCTTTTGAAGCTTCAGTCTAGTGGAAAATAGACTTTAATTTCTTTAAAATTTGAACAAATAAAATTAAAACTGTGGCAAGTGTTATGATGGAGAGGTACAAGGTACCATAAAAATGCTTAATGAGTGTAACTGACCTACTTGGAGAGGTCCAGGATGGCTAAGGAAGTGACCTTGAACTAGACCCCGAAGGAAGGCTGTAGTTAAATCACAATAAGGAGGTGGTGGGGGGTACCTTTCAGGCCCAGCAGAGGCCACTGTGGCTGATGCACAGAGATGAAGATGGAGAGGAATCTGAAGCCAGACCGTGTATGGACTTGTAGGTCCTGTCGTGGGTTTTGAGCTTTACTGGAAGAGCAATGGGGAACCACTAACGCCATTTAAACAAGATGTTTACAGTAGATGACATGATGATTTCTGTTCTTTAAAAAGAAATTTAACTCTTTAATCCTTTTGGAGTTTATTTTTAAGGGGCCTAGGAATTTTCTTTCCAAGTGTTTAATCATAGTGTCTGTGCTGCTGCTGCTTTTTCTTCTCTTCCTCCTCCTCCTTTTTACTTTATTATCCAATCTTCCTTTTTCCCATTGATCGGAAGTGTCCTCTTATCTAATAATATTTTCTATATAACTTGTGTCTTTTATGCAATAAATGTTTTGACAGGAGCTATGCTTGTTTTTCTTCTTAGTTTTACATGAAGAGATATCTGGTCATTCCTGATGTAGGCTATATTTATTCTTGGTGTGTTTATTCTGGGCTTACTTTGTAACTTTTATTATCATTCTTTTGGTCTTTTAAACTGGAGGGGGCCGAGTGCTGTGCACTGTTACTGTGGTCTTTATTTGTTTATGAATCTGTTGTCTAAAGCAGGGATTTCTCTGATCTTTTGTCCTTGTGTTCATTTTATAAGGGTGAGAATTTATTTCTGGATGATCTAAAATTACTACAGTTCCGGGAGTAATTTTCCAACACAGCAGTTTTGCATATCACAGAGGCTACTGCTATTGTTCTTCTAGGCTTAATGTCTCCAACAACAGATTTCATATTTGTGGATCAAAGTGCCCCAAAGCCACATTGCATGCTGGGAAGTGTAGTTGGTGGGGAATTAAAGTGGAATTGGTAGTAGAAAAGAAGTGTTGACATAAGGGGGCTCCCACCGCCTTGGAAAGCAGCATGAGGGGGTAGTTTGCTTCCCTTTTGTGTGCAAAGTCTGGATTCTGGTGGGGGGCTCACATTTTTTGGGTAAGTGGACAAAATTATCCTGTTTTATTACCCACCTCATTCATTTAGGTCTCAGGGCTTTAAATAAGAGATGTTTCTCCAAGTTTTTGATAGGTCATTGAGCCATTTGTTGAGTTTCCAGTACTGTGACAATGTCACCGAGAAGACAATGAACCAATGAGGGGAAATCAGGAGTTGCTTGTTTTCTGCCATTGTTATTCAAAATCCTATTTTATAAAATCCTGCACTCTTATCTGAAATGTCTGGGAGATACCCTTCCTGCTGAACCAGCTTCTTGGCTACTGTGTCCCTTGGGACTGAGTCATTTGAGTGAGATGCCGAGGTTACTGACTGAAGAGACTTTATTGCTTAAGTGGAAATGACACTCTGAAGCTTGTGTGGGTTGGATATTGTTGATGGTTCAAGTATGGTGTCTTTGGCTGAAAGCCCACTTAGTATATGGGGTATCAGTTTGATTGTATATAAAGCTCTGTAAGAACCCCCTTTGGTCTAGTGAGTTATCAGCCTGAAGACTTCTCCAGAGTGTTATTTTGCAAATCGGAGTTTAAATGCAAATGTTTCCTAGACCAACAATTTGTTGCAATTTTCTACCATGTTTTCTTGGTAACTGCTTCATCCTGCTAAGTAGGGTGGCAATTGGGTAGTCCCTAGGAGTATAATTTTGTTGCAGGATGCAATGCAAACATCTATTACCATTTGTAATGCTCTATTTACTTGTTTATTGTCTGTCTCTTCAATAGTCTCTAAGCAGTGGGCATATCTATTTTATTCTGTACTGTGTGCCCAGAGCCTAGTGTGTTTTCTGGGACATGATAGATGTTTCATACATATTTGTTGAGTGAGTGAATGAACTTGAGAGTCGCAGTACCTTCAGGTTATAGGGGAATTGTGTTATAGACTCACATTTTTGACTTTTGTTTGCTAACCCACAACTTCGATTAACTTGATTTCAAAACCTCTTCCAGGTATAGTAGAATTCTTCCATGTAAACCACACAATTCTAGAAATGAGCAGAATTTGAACAAAGTTGTGTTACTGGAGTAGAATCATTGTTTACATATGAAATGCATTTTCTCATGACTTGCTAACAATTGTTAGCTTCCAGCTTATCTAAATTTGATTCTTAGAAAGCAGTTATAATAAAACATAAAAGCCCATGGGAAGGAACTGGGTATTTTTTCCCTTCAGCCCCACCACATCCCACTTTTCTGGGACTTGGGACCAAGCCAGGTTAATGGAAACAGTTTTGGAAAGGTGGGGTGGAGATTTGGAGAGGTTCCTGGGTTCTAGGGTTATGCTGAGACACTTCAGTCTCAGGCTGGATCTGGGAGTTCCTTTCTCCTGATTCTCTGAAGAGGAGGTATCTTCCCCTTCACCGCCATCTGGCCTGCACTCCGTTCCACTGAAGGCAAATGCAGTGGAACCAAGTGGTGGAGACTCTGGGCCAGCAGCTGAGAAATGAGAGGGAGCTCAGGGCTGCGACCAAGGAGTTAACACACTTAAGGAACCATCGAGAAGAAGAGAGGAAGGGTTTCCCTGCGTCTCTGAAAGTGGTCATGTTAGAAGATGGTGGTTTAGGGAATAATAAAGTAACTCTTTTGTGCCATCCTCTGGACTCTGTGTTTTATCTTTTAATAGTAAGACTTCTCTGCTAGTGGACTGTATTTCTGTTTTCTCTGAAGTTGAAGGTTAGCTCATCTTCTGTGAGTGAGACAAGATGCAGGCTGTCTGGACATTTTGAGGAGAGTGGAGAAAGTAAGAAATAGTTGTCCTAGAAGTGGACCAGAGAGCTGCCTTGGGAAAATCTAGAAGGATTTCCAGGCAGCTGAGAACCTGAGGGCTACTTTGGGGAATAAAACGTGTCTGGCACAAACCTGGTTGAACAGCATCACGTCCTTCCAGAAGCCTTCTTTGATCATAAATACTAAATTCTGATTTACAACTTAAAAATCTCTCCCTTGTACTCTTCTGTCAACCTGGGGTGAAATATTAGTTTCCTGCATCTTTTTCCTCAAGGACAGGGTCTGCCTTCTTTATCTGTAGGACCTGTTGCTGTGCTTTCATATTAGGTTCTGGGTATTATCTGAATTAACCGAAAAAGGAAAGAAAAGGTGAGAGGCGATTCAGGATGGTGTATTGTCATGAAAACTGTAGAGTAGAGAATGTTAAGAAAGTGTGATAGTTAAGAGTAAGAAATGCTAGGAAAAGAAAATCAAGAAAGAATGAGAAGTATTACATATGGTGTGAAGGAACTCATTGATGACCACGGAGGGGAGAGTTTCAGGCAAAATTTGCATCCCGAAGTCAGATTGCAGAGGCTTATGAAAAGGATGCATGACTAAATAAAATTATATTTCCTCAAAATTTAATTTAATTTTCAATTCACAGTCTCTTCCAAATGAAGGAGTAATTATTGTACATCTAAGTTTAAAAGAAATGTGTTATCATGTCTACCATTTAAAGAAAGTTATCAGATACTATATTTAGATGACTTGAAACTGAATAGTACTGCAGAAATGTAAATCTTTATGTAGTGTGGGGAAAACTACACATATATAAAGAAGCATATTAAATTCAAGCATTTGTGTGCTCCTAATTATCATCTGGAATAGAGTTTGAGCAGTAAAAGGAAGCCATCTTCTGCTATGTGGTATCCAAGTCTTTCTACTTTCTAGAGTCATTCAAAATAGTTGTGTTTTCTATAGTTACTTTTTAACAACAGCTTGAAATCATGTTTCTTTGTTTTTGATTTTGCATTTATCTTCAGATAGATCGGGAGGGAGAGAGGGAGGAAGAGAGAGAGAGAAACGTCTTTTAAGGTCTCATACAAATGTCTGTGAAAAATAGTATCTAATTATTTCTTTTCACTTAACTTCCTGCCCCTATCCTTAGCTATAGAGTTACTGTGTTTCTTCCTAATAAAATGAGGTGGGTGTGTCTCTTAGTTGTTTTCATTGTGAAACTTTTATTTTCTGGTGCCTGAGGTATTGCATTTCTTTGGCTCTTTCTTTTTTTTTTTTTTAAATCCGCACCTGAGGATACTTTCTTTCCATTTTTATCTTCAATGGGAGGGAGGGAGAGAGAGAGCGCGAAACATGGACATGAGAGAGACACATCAACTGGTTGCCTCCTCCACTGGTTGCCTCCCGCACAACCCTGACCAGGGCCGGGACGAACCGCAACCGACGTACATGCCCTTGACCGGAATCGAACCCACGACTCTTTGGGCTGCAAGCTGACGCTCTACCGCTGAGCCAAACCGGCCAGGGCTCTTTGGCTCTTTCTTAACGTATTCAGCAGACAGAGCTGTTTACCTGGTCAGTTGTGACAGAGAGGAACATTTGGGTTTTATTGAATTTCCCAGTTGCCTTAGGAGACAGTGGACTTTTTACTGGGCAAAAAGACAATCTAAATTGGAAATTTGAGTGTTTAGGATGGTCTTGCTTATGTGCCAGCAATAAAGCAGGAAAGATTTAAAATCTTTATTAATCTTATTAGAAATTCTTCTCAGTCATTAATCTTCTTGGATGTAGCTAAGGTTCCTTTAGTTTCTTGTTATAGTTGATTGTATTTGGTGTTAAGCTGTAACAAATTTCTAAGGCAGAAGATAAGAATTAGATGTTCTCATTGCTCAAACATACACCTTTATGAAAAAAGATTAATGAATTGCAGTATATTCTTTTTTTTTTTATCCTCACCCGAGGACAGTTTTCCATTTTTTGTTCAGATAGAATGGGAGGGAGAGAGAGGAAGAGAGAGAGAGAGAGAGAGAGAGAGAGAGAGAGAGAGAGAGAGAGAGAGAGAGAGAGAGAACATCGACGTGAAAGAGACACATTGAGTGGCTGCCTCCCGCACGACAAACCAGGGCCGGGGACAAATCGCAACCGAGGTACATGCCCTTAGCGGGAACTGAACCCAGGTCTCTCTGGACCGCAGGTTGACGCTCTAACCGCTGAGCCAAACCGGCCAGGGTGCAATATATTCTTAAAATGGAATTTTATTTTGCCATGAAAATTGATGCCATAAAGAAAAGTTTATTGCCAGAAGATGGTCTCTACAATATATTTTTAAGGCAATAAAGGTAGTCATAAGATAATATAAATTATATCATGATCTCATTTTTGTATCTATTTACCTGTATGTTTATGAATAGAAAAGTCCAGATGGGCCCGGACGGTGTGGCTCAATGGTTGAGTGTCGACCCATGCACCAAGAGGTCGCCAGTTCGATTCCCGGTCAGGACACATGCCCAGGTTGTGGGCCCGATCCCCAGTGGGGGGCATGCAGGAGGCAGCCAATCGATGTTCTCTCTCATAGCCATTTTTCTCTCTCTCTCTAAAATCAATAAAGAAGGGAAAAAAAAAAAAGGAAAGTCCAGAGGGAAATATGCCAAAATGTTACACGTGATATCTCTGAGTGCTGGAAATCAGGGTGGCTTTCCCTTTATTGCAAATAACATGGCTAGGGTATTAACCAGTAGATGAGTCCATCAGACTAGTGTCAGATTCCACCTGAGATTGTAAACAGGTAGACAAGGTCAGCATACTGAGACTATCCAGTTAAGCAAATCTCAAATATAATCGACAAAGGAGCAAAACCCAACAAAAATTGGGCAAGCATAGCCCAGTATGTTACATTGTCCTCTTTCCTTTAAGGTCCTGTGTTCATCAGGGAAGACTGTCAACTTAGACCTTGACAAATGATGATCCCCTCAAACCACTGAATCGTACCTTATCTCACCTTTACCTGGTGGCCCACACACCTTGGGAGAAATGGCCTGGGGTCCAGTTCAACCTAGAATATTATAGCATTGCCCGAAACATATCAGGTCAATTGGTAAAAAGACTTTTCTATGAGTATCATTTCTTGTTCAATTTTTCTGGGAAAATGTCTGGAGGCAATGCTGAAGAAAATTGCTTCTGTTACAGTCTGTCTACGTAGATAGAAACTTTAACCAAAAAGTGATTTTTTTTTTTTGTGAGGAAGAAACTATAAAAAAAGTAAGTTTTAGTCAGAGCAGTTTTATGTGCTGACATGACTTTGATGCAGACATTGAAGGATGTGGAAATGTTTAAAAAGAGCAAGAATGGTAATATCAGAGAAAATATGCTTTTCACCACCAAAGTTGGATTTAGGTTAATGAAATATTTTTGCAACCATTAAAAAATGTAAATATATGGATAAATCTTACAAACATGTTGAGGGGTAGAAGACCCCCCAATAATATATTACAATTTAATTCTACTCACATGCAATTCAAAAACAGGTAAAACCAAATCATATTGTTTTGGGATGTATTCAGAAGTGATAAAATCTTAAGGAAAGGGAGGAAGTCATTTCCCTAACAGAATGATGGTGATACCTCCTGGAGGAAGGAGGGTTTGTGATCAGGAAGGAGCGCATAGGGGCTCCTGGTTACAGACAGTGCTCTATGTTTTCACCCAAATTGCAGTTCCACAGGTGTTCACATTATAATTGTTTGTTACGTTGTGTTTTTATGTCTTATGCATTTTCTCTATCTATTTACCAATAAAAAGGCTTTAAAAAGGAGGTAATGACCATAGTGAGTATGCAGTCTTTGGTCTCAGATTTAAAGGTCTTCTAAGTTTGTGTTATGGGTTGAATTGTGCCTACTCCAAAATTCCTAAGTTGAAGTCCTAACCCCCAGGACCTCAGAATGTGGGTTCATTTGGAGACAGGGTCTCTACAGAGGTAATCAAGTTAAAATGAGGCGACGAAGGTGGACTTTAATCCAGTATAACTGGTGCCCTTACAAAAAGGGAAAATTTCAACACTGAGGGAAGATATTGTGAAAAGACATGAGAAGATGGCCATCTACCAAGCCAAGGAGAGACGCCTGGGACAGATCCTTAAGGAATCAACCTGCATACACCTCCATTGTGGACTTCTCGCCCCCAGCACTGAGACATTTCTGCTGTGTAGGGCCACCCAGCGTGTGGCGTTTGTTACAGGAGCCCTAGCAGAGTAAGAAAGATTTTACGTTATCGATTTTACTTTATCTTTTACTCAGTAACTTTGCTTGTTACAATGACCTGTTTGCTACTTTTCCCATGTGACTTAGGAATCTCTAATTAAGGTGACTGAAGAAGGCTAGAAACAAGGATGTGGTTTATTCTGAGGTTATCTAGCTTCTGTTTAATATAATGGTTACTTAATTATTTTTCAGAGTCCTGATTATTATTATCATTTTTTGCCTTTCTCGTTTTGTAAACACTTGTCTGTTTCATGTAGTGACGCCACAGTGGATTTCTTATTGTTACTTAAGCAGTGAGTTGCATTTCTTATTAGTCTCATCCATCCTGTGGAGACCAGGCCTCACGCAAGTTTTCTCAGATAATGGGAGCCGCACAGGGAAGGAGAACCCCAAATGATGTTTGACAGTAATTCTGTTATTGGTTGGGAGAGGTCCTTGTCCCCACCTGTTGCTTGTGGGAGTGGAATTTTTGTGATATCGTGAGAAAAAGAATCTTTTGAAACTCCCATGGGAGAATGGGTGATTTTTATTTTTGTGGAATTACATCCTGGAGTTTCCAAGGTCCCATTTCCCTTTGTCCTGCCAAGGAAAAAGTGTAGCTGTGCTTTAATAGGGCTAGAATTCGAGTCAGTGTCCAGAGTTTCCATTTTATATTAGAGCAGTGTCCAGTCCAGCATCCGTCTAGTTTAGTCTGTGTTCCACTGTAGTCCATGAGTCCATTGTGTGTGGGATCTGCAGGGCCACATGGCTATGGAGGAAACACGGGTGAATACAAGGAAGCAGGAATGAGAAAGTCCCACGAACCAAGAGCCAAGAGCGAGAATTTCTTTGTTTAGGGAGTTACGTATCCCCAAATTTGCATAGGCTTGCCATGGCCCCGCCCATTCTGGCCAACCATCTACGTCCCCAGGTTTGACTGACAGGCAAGTACCTTTCCTAGCTACCTCAGCTTCACTGCACATGTGTCCATCTCCCCTTTGTTGGACCCTTTCTTCCAGTGATCTGTGGGGAATGGGCTGGTGGTTCCCTGGGGAGTGTGAAGTTGCAGCTTCCTGGTGAAGCTGCCCAAATGACACGCCTATAATGTCTGGCCTCCTCTGTGCTCCTTTCCTATTATTAATAGCTAGCTAATTACTAGCTTATTATCAGTTCCACTCAATTGCCCCTCAGTTGCTGGTGTAGAAATTTGTTTCCTTGTTGCCCTTGAAGCTAGGCATGATCGTCGGGTAAAGTCTGGCCAGTGGGGCGAAGGGTGTGCCCTCCATTTCTTTTTCCTCCTTTCTGCTAACTGGGACATGGTGAGATTTGAACTAGTCATCTGGAACCAGGAATATAAGCTCTTTCTGCCTGGACTGGTTACCTCTGGACTATGAAATATTAAGACATAAATATGCCTCTTGTTCAAGCCACTTTACTTTTCAGTGTCTGTGTAATAGCACTTGTGCCTATAACCTCAACTAATATACTCCAGTAGTTAGAGGAAGGTGAGGGCTATGGTTTCCCACCAATTCCCCACTCCCCATTATGAAAATAAATGTTTATTTGTAAGAGGGCATGAAAATACACCTGCAAGCTATTTTGTGAGTTTAATAAAGTCTGTGTCTCTGCCTCTTGAGACTTTTTTTGCTTAAGATGTTCACCTGAGGCAAATATGCCAACGTTGCAGAGGCAGGATGTAGTTCAATTTAGAATTGGCATTGGACCACCAAACTGTTCAAATGAACTGTGCCCGAGTATAGAGTCCAGCCTGAGGCCCTGTTCCTGAGTCCAGCCTTGTGAACATGCTAGGTTATACCCCTTCATGGAGTGGTGGGGTGCCCCTGAAGTATTTCTATCCAATTCACAAGTCTTGGACATCTCAAATTTCAATAATATGAGTCTATTTCTAAAGTCCATTTTTATAACTGATGTTAGTGTTTTATTTAGAGATAAAGATAGCTGAAAAATTTAGAATAGCTGTCTCTTAATGTGGCTTTTGATTCATTGACTCTTCATAACGTATAGAAAAGGGAATTTCAGACCACATAACAGTAGCTGTAGTTCATTCCTGATAACTTATCTCAGCTTCTTGCTGTGTCTTCTCCTTATACTTTCTTTCTCTTATATACTTCCTTTCCCCTAGAGTCCTCATAGCCTTTGGTTATTCTTGATTCCTGCTTTAAAGTTTCAGTTTTTACTTCTCTTAATTCTTTTTTCTGACCTTCCACTATATAATGGCTCTCTCTATACAAGCTGCGTTAAAATACCCTGAGAAAGGATCTGATTGAGTTGCTTCATCACCATTCAGTACACTTTATCCATCCTCTGGTCTCTCATGCCTGGCCACCTTGAAGGCCAGTGGTCTTTCTCATGTCCAGTCTAGAGCTGACACCTTTAGGTCAAGCACCAACCCCTGGGCCAGATAGTTGTAGTCAAGGTTGCAGGATAAATTTTACAAAGGTTGAAAAACTCATGCACAAGAAACTGTTTCTGGACCCGTTGTTCTGGAAGGGAGGGCAGACACCAAATTTCATGCTTGAAACGGAATAGTGGCATAAAGGTCACAAACCAGATACACTGGTAACATTCTGACAGTGTAGTTAATTAAATCCACAAAACTAATGTTCATAGAGCGTCTGCCAGACACGGTGCCAGACTAGTCACCAAGCCATCCAAACTGCTGAATTTAGTGGGGGGACTTGTAAACAAATGGTGACAACAGCTTGAAGAGAAAACAGCGTTTTGCCTCTCTCCATGGCATGGGTTAATGAGGACAAGGAACTGGGGGGCGGTCCTCAAAGAATCTAAGCACACACAGGATGTGCCTGAAAGGATGAAGAAAAATAATATGGCAGCTTTATTGGCACAAAAGGTAGCTATAGGAGGAGATAAACTCACAAAGATGCTCACTCATGTCTTACGGCAGTGAGCACAAACGACTCCTTGTAATAAAAATAAAGTGTGTTTAAAGAACTCACCTTTTTAAAAATTTATTTTTTTATTGTTGAAAGTATTACAGATATTCCCTCTTTCCCCCCCCCCCCATTGACCTCCTCCTTCCTGCTCCCACCCCCCTCCTGCTTTCCCCAAACTCATGTCTGTGTCCATTGGTTGTGCATATATGCATGTAAGTTCTTTGGTTTATAAAGAACCCACCTTAATCAAAGTATGAGAGCTATATGTTTATTTTAATCAAAAATATCATTAACATATTCTGGTAGTTGGAAACTGTTGAGCATGTCATTTTGCTACAGTAGATGATTTTTTGGATGTTGGTATTCACTGGAAGGAATTCATAGCATTTACTTTGGAGGAGTTATGAGTTCTCTTGGGTGCCTTAGAGTTTAATAATCTATTTAGTGGCTTTTGATTACTCTCAGTACTTGGGATCCAATGATCCTCATCTTCTTAAGAACTTGGGACCAAGGGATGGATATATGGTTGCCCTCTGAGAGTTAAATGGAGCAGAGACAGAATGACTGAAGGCTTGCCGGATGAATTGAATGGATAAGAATGTGTCAGTGCAGGTGGAGTTGGTCAGGAGTCACAGGACAGAAAGATGTCCAAGGATGAATGCTGGCCTGCCCAGGTGTAGATGCAGATGCTTTAAGTTACTTTAAACCAATGCTGATTACACATTCAAATCATAATATGAACTCTCCTTATTTTCATTCCATTTTTTCCTGACAAGACTCTTATGTATTAAACAGGACTTCTTTTTGTTTTGCAAGAGAGAATGAAGCCACCTCAAAGTGGCTTAAGCAAAGAATATAATTCATTGTTTTCCGTAAATGAAAGTTCAAGCGGTATCCTGGTCTCAGGCATGGTTTACTGTGATGTGAAATGATATTGTCAGGCAATGGCTGTCTCCATCGCTTCGTTCTGCTCATCTGTTTGGCTTTATTTTCAGTCCCTGCTCTCTTCTTGAGATGGCTCTCAGCATCTCCCTGCTTATATCCTCACAGATTAGCAATTTCACCCATGACTGGGGCAGTTTCAGCCCCACGACTGGCCAGTCCTGGGACAAGTGTCCATCCCACCATCTGTCATAGATTCTCTTAATGCGGAGTGAGTAGTTCTCAAAAGCAAAATTTTGCAATCAGAATAAAGGAATAGGCAGAAATGGCAGCTTTCCTCTCTAATGCTGTTATTTGGTTTCAATGTGATACGCTTACCGGAAGAAAATGCACTTGCCTCCAGGATCCTGGACAGAGTTTTCCCTGTAATTAATACATTGACAGTGTGTGTGTACGCGCGTGTGCACGCACGTGTACTCATAGATAAATCTTATGAGTTATGATTGGGTGAATTTGCCCCTGAGAGAAGGGTCTGCTCTGAATATGCCAACTAACTGGGTTCCAAAGCCTCTCAGAGTGAGATGCCAAGTCTGGACTTGGGCTGACAAGGTTTGAGGTATGAGACCCTGTGGAGGTTGCCTTTTCCTTGCTGTTCCCCCTTGCTTTTTCCTTTTGAATTCCCACAATGATCACCACCTTGTGTGCGTGGCATGCCAGTTTTTAAAAAGCACATGGCAACAGGAAGATGTGAATTGCCACAGCAGATCAGACCTGTCATCTAGCCAGCTTTCTATTTATGATAAATACTCTCTCGAGACCTCTGATTTGACTTACTCTTTGAGAAGTAGCTCTATCATTCTTCCCATTCCTATTTCATGCTGTGCAAATGTGACTTTGGATGGAATTCATTTCCCACAAATGGGACCGGTGGGCTGAGACTTTCTGGGGGTTTGTTACCTGGAGTGGTTAGGGCAGAGGGCCGGGTGGAGGCTGGACGCGGGAGCTGGTGTGGAAGCGGTGAGAGGAGGGAGGGGCTGTTCAGGCCCAGCATCTCTGTTTCTCCCTTACCCTCCCTCTAACAACGAAGGACTCCTGTTTCCCAGCTCAGGGACAAATGGGACCTCACTAACCACTCTTGCCTGCCCCAGATGGTAAACATTTGAATCTGGCCTTTCAAGGGCCAGAGTATTTTATATTGAGTATAGAACTTCTTTTATATGCAAATTTACACATACACTAGAAAGTATATGACAACATGTCCAGATTTATCCTTTTGGGTAAACCTTTAAAATGTATCTTGAGTGTTCTATGTAGGATATCTTTTTTTTTTTTTTTTAGTCTAAGAAATTATATATTGCTTAATCTGTAACATTCTTCACTTGTAAATTGTATTTAACAACTATTAAATGTCTAAAATATTTTCTGACTGTAGCAATATTTGATTATTAGAATCTAGAAAATATGGAAAAGTACACAGAACAAAATCACTGAAATGCCAACATTTAGTGATAGCAACTGCTAATAGTTGACAGGTTTCCTGTTGTCACTTTTTTCTCTCTCTGTGTGTATCATATTTTGACTATTCAGGTTCTGTTTTATAAAGATATAGATAAATTAGATATATTTATGTCTATTACGTCTGTATCTCTGTCTCTCTCGCACTTTTCATCTCTATCTACACAAATTTTACACTTACCCTCACATTCTTGTTTACATGCGTGCACACTTGTGTGCGTGGACTGGTTTCGAAGAAAACAGAAGCCGTTTACAGTAGTTGCTCTGGGGACCCGAATGGGTGGCTCAGGGACAAGGGTGTGAGGAGACTTACTTTTCAATATTTACTCTTAGAACGTTGTACCGTGTGCATATATTGCTTTTTCTAAAATTATGAATAAAATAAAAAAGTAAAAAATCACATTATGAGCAATTTCTTACATCAGTAGGTATTTTTTCAAAACAGATGTTCACTGCTGCTTAATTTTCTCTCTTGTGTTTTTCTATTTATTTATTTTATTATTTTATTGAATTTATTGGGCTGACATTGGTTAATAAAATTATATAGGTTTCAGATGTACAATTCTCTAATACATCACCTGTGTATTGTGTTGTGTGTTCACCACCCCAAGTCAAGTCTCCTTCCATCACCATTTATCCCCCCTTTACCCTCTGGTTTTGCAGAGTGTTTGTTTGCCTTTTTTATGTCCAATGTGGTTTTAATTCCATGCATTTCTCTTGTTCTTTCTTATTTACCGGACTTTCCTTAAATTTGTACTTTTGTCTTTGTTTCATTCAGTTTCTTTTCAGTTTGGTCTGCTATTTCTTTATATATTCATACAACATAGCGATAAAATCTGTCTCTTTTTCCTCTGCTGTTATTCCTTTAGGCAGACCTTCTTGCATGCTATTGATCGTGTATATTTTTCTAAAAAGGTCTTTAGGTATTTTTTGAGTTTGTCTTTAAGAAACACAGTCTTCCTCTGGTTTCTGAGTCTTGTATTTTTGGAATGAAAGCAGAACAAAATTAAATGTTTCATTATCAGGATTTTTAAATATAAAGAGTCAGTTAAAACAGAGAGTCATAAAAAATGAGTTAAGCCCGGCTGGTGTGGCTCACTGGTTGAGCATCGACCGATGCACCAAGAGGTCGCGGGTTTGATTGCCAGTCAGGGCACATGCCCAGGTTGTGGGCCAAACCCCCGGTGGGGGGCATGCAGGAGGCGGCCAATCAATGTTCTCTCTCATCGATGTTTCTATCTCTCTCTTCCTCTCTCTCTCTCTAACATCAATAAAGGGGGGAAAATGAGTTAAAAAGTCTTCATGCACACTCACCAGTCTTTTAATAGAAGACTAAGGTCTTCTGTTGAGTCTGCATCTGTTTACTGGAATTCCTCGTGGGCTTCTTGCCTAAGCTGCACCCGTAATGCTTCCCTCTACACTGTTCTATTCTGACTTCTTTACTAGAGAAAGTACTTAAAAACTCTTGTGAAGCAATCTGAATGAAGAATTCTTCTAGAATTTTAAGATTTCCCCCAATCCTTCATCCATTCTTAATTTGACAGAAATATTTTTAGTTACTTGCCTTTACTGAATGTTTCTAAAAGCATTTAACTTGGTTTCCATAGATACAATCACTCTTTCTTTTGGCTCTCAAATTTCTGTGGTTTATATAATATTAAATTATATTATATTATTGCAATAAGACGTAGAGCTGGTATAAACAGGTCTGGGAACAAATACTGTTGGCTTTTGGGGGCACACAGCTCAGCTGTGGGAACAGAGGTGCACAGGCAGCCTGGAAGGCAGCCTCCCAGAGGGTCCCATAGTCATCACTCAGTATGTTTTATGGAGGGAATGAAGAGTATTGGCCATTTGGGTGGTTGATGAAGTGAAGGTTGAGTTAGAGGAGGTTGGTAAGAGAGTTTTTTTCTCCAATAATTTTTTTTTTTCATTTTTATTTTTTTATTCTCACCCGAGGACATTTTTCCATTTTTTGTTCAGATAGAGTGGGAGGGAGAGAGAGGAAGAGAGAGAGAGAAACATTGACATGAAAGGGACACATCGAGTGGCTGCCTCCCGCACGACCAACCAGGGCCGGGGACAAACTGCAACTGAGGTACGTGCCCCTAGCGAGAACCAAACCCAGGTCTCTCTGGACCACAGGCCGATGCTCTAACAGCTGAGCCAAACTGGCCAGGGCAATTTTTTATTTTTTAATTACAGTTGATGTACAATATTAGTTTCAGGTGTACAACCCAGTGATTAGACATTTATAGAACTTATGAAGTGATCACCTCGATAAATCTAGTACCCATCTGACATTATACACAGTTATTATAATATTATTGACTATATTCCCTATGCTTTACTTTACATCCCATGATTATTCTGTAACTACCAATTTGTACTTCTAAATCCCTTCAGCTTTTTCACCCATTCCCACAACCTCTCTCCCATCTGGCAACCATCAAAATGTTCTCTATATCTATGAGTCTGTTTCTAGTCTGCTTGTTTGTTTATATTGTTTTCAGGATTCCACATATAAGTGAAATCATCTGGTATTTGTCTTTTTCTATCTGACTTATTTCACTCATCACAATACACTCTAGGTCCATCCATGTTGTTGCAGGTGGCAAGATTTTATTCTTTTTCATGGCTGAGTCATATTCCATTGCATATATGCACCACTTTATCCATTCATCTACTGATGGACACTTAAGTTGCTTCCATATCTTGGCTATTGTAAATAATATTGTAGTGAACATGTGGATGCATATATATTTTCCATTTAGTGTTTTGTGTTTCTTTGGATAAATATCCAGAAATGGAATAGCTGGGTCCTTCTTTGTCTCTTGTTTTAGTTTTTAATTTAAAATTTTTAAATTTTATTGATTTTACAGAGAGAGAGGAAAGGAGAAAGAGAGAGACAGAGGGAGGGAGGAAGGGAGGGAGGGAGAGAGAGAGAGATAGAGATAGAGATAAATGGATGAACTATCCAGTCAGGGCTCTTTATCTCGTGTTATAGCCTTTGTTTTAAAGTCTATTTTGTCTGGTGTAAGTATTGCTACCCCAGCTTTTCTATTTCATTTATTTATTTCCATTTTCATGAAATATTTTTTCCCATCCTTTTACTTTGTGTGTTTCTTCTGATCTGAAGTGAATCTCTTGTAGACAGCATAATGTAAGGGTTTGGTTTCTTATCCATTCAGCCACTGTATGTCTTTTGATTGGAGCATTTAATGCATTGCATGTAAAGTAATTGTTGATAGCCCTGCTGGAGTGGCTCAGTTGGTTAAGCGTTGTTCTGTGCACCGAACGGTTGCTGGTTCGCTTCCTGGTCAAGGCACATACCTGGGTTGCAGGTTTGATCCCTGATTTGGGCACGTACAGAAGGCAACTGATTGATGTTTCTCTCTCTCTCTCCCTTCTCTCTAACCATATCTTTGGATGAGGATTAAAAGAAATATAAAGTAATGGTTGATAGCTGTGCATTTATTGCCCTTTTATTATTTATATTTTAACCTTTTTTTCCTACTTCTTCATCTTAAAGAAGACTCTAACATTTCCTGTATTACAGGTTTGGTGGTGATGAACTCCTTTAACTTTTTCTTGTCTGGGAAGCTCTCTATTTGTCCTTTGGTTCTAAATGATAGCTTTGCTGGATAGAGTAATCTTGGTTGTAGGTCCTTGCTTTTTATCACTTTGAATATTCTGTGCCAATCTCTTCTGGTCTGCACAGTTTCTGTTGAGTAATTAGCTGACAGTCTATGGGAGCTCTTATTAGGTAACTAACTGCTTTTCTCTTGCTTCTTGTAAGATTCTCTCTTTGTCTTTAACCTTTTGCATTTTAATTATGATGTTCATGGTGTGGACCTCTTTGGGTTCTTCTTGTTTGGGACTCTGTGCTTCCTGGACTTGGATGTCTATTCCCTTTACCAGGTTAGGGATGTTCTCTGTCATTATTTATTCACATAGGTTTTCAATTTCTTTCTCTCTCTCTTCTCTTTCTGGCACTCTCATGATGCAAATGTTGGTATGCTTGAAGTTGTCTCAGAGGCTCCTTACACCATCCTCATTTTTTGGGATTCTTTTTTCTTTGTTGTTCAATTGGGTGTTTTCTGCTTCCTGTCTTCCAAATCACTGGTCTGATCCTCAGCTTAATCTGCTTTACTGTTGATTCCCTGTAATGTATTCTTCATTTTTGACTGGTTCTTTTTTATGTTTTCTATCTCCATTTTTTTGTTTCCTATCTCTTTGTTGAAGTTATCACTAAGTTAATCTATTCTTCCCCAAAGTTCATTGAACATTCTTATAACCAGTGTTTTGAACTCTGCATCTGGTAGATTGCTTGTCTCTAGTTTGTTTATTTACTTTTCATTTTGTTCTGTTCTTTCATTTGGGACCTGTTTTTTTTAAAAATATGTTTTTATTGATTTTTTAGAGAGAGAGGAAGGGAGAGAGAGAGATAGAAACATTGATGTGAGAAAGAAACATTGATTGGCTGCCTCCTGCATGCACCCTACTGGGGATCAAGCCCACAACCTGGGCATGTGCCCTGACCAGGAATAAAACCAGGCCTCTCAGGCCATGGGATGTCACTCAATCCACTGAGCCATGCTGCAGGGACCTGTTTTATTTTTTTGACTTCTCATTTTGGCTGCTTTCTTGTGCTTGTTTCTATGTATAGGTAGAGCTGCTCTATCTCCTGGTGTTGGTTGAGTGGCCTTATGTAGTAGGTGTTCTGTAGGGCCCAGTGGCACAGCCTTCCTGTTCACCTGAGCTGGGTGCTTCAGGTGCGACCCCTGTTGGGCTGTGTGCGACTTCCTGTTGTAGTTGAGCCTTAATTGCTGTTGGCATGTCAATGGGAGGGACTGTACCACAGGCTGATCAGTTTCAAGTACTGGCCTTGACCACAGTGGAGGATCTGCTATGCAGGGGCCGACCCCACAGAGCAGGATTCACTTCAGCAGGGCTCTGATGCCCTCTGAGTCCGCCCCTTGAGTGTGCTGCTCATGGAGGTGGTTGGGTGGTGCTTTGGTGTGGTTTGAAGCTGTCCACTGGGTTCGCTGGCTCTGCTCTTCCCTCCTTCCACCTGGAAGTGCAGGCCAAGATCAGCTGCTGCCCAGGGCCACCCAGCATAAGCTGCAAAGTGATTTGCAGGTGGCTGCTACTTGTGTTGGGCTTGCAGGTGTCCAGGAGAGGCCAAACTGTGAACCAAGGCTGGCTACTGCTAGTGTTGGGCCTGGGGCCACTTAGCCAGCTGTGCAGGGCACACCATGGCCATATGTATGCTGCTTGTTTGGGGTTTGTGAACCTTTGAGAGATTTTTGTAAAGTCCACAGCATGAGCCAAGGCAGGCTGTTTGTATGGAAAAGCCACTGGAAATGGCTTGGGTGGGCCAGCAATTTGGGTGGGGCAGGGAATCACAGGGTGGGGCAAATACCAGATTGATGGACACTCAGCTATGGTGCCTGACTCCTGGATCTGTGGTGGGGAGGGCTTAGAAAATGAATAATGGCCTCTGCTAGCACTTCTGTCTGGGAGAATGCTGCCCCCCTATTACTGGCAAGATGAGGAGACCTCGATTCTTGTCTTCTTGAAGGAAAGATTTAAATTAAGAGATAAAGTGTAGAAAAACAAGCAAGAATTTTTTGACCAGCAAAAATATACTTAGGACAGTGAAACAAGAAAGAGCATAGCAGAAGCAATAGGAGAGCCTAGGCTGGGCTGCTTTGGCTCCCGGGGAAGTCAGAGAAAAGGGGGCCTTGGGGACAGGTTTAGGGGCTTGTCTGGGACGAATTGCTGCTGCCCATTGCTGCCTTGGTTGCAAGTGTCATGGAGTCCCTTGGAGTTCAGGAGATGCATGCCTGTGGGGAAGAAGGGAAAGGGGTGGGAGGGTGGGTGTGCTCCTGGGAAGTAGAGTGGAGTGGGAGCTTTGTTAACAGGGGTTTTAAAGGCTGGGTGTTTAGGGATGGTCTCAGGGGAGGATCAACAGAATATTCATCAACTTTATGCTGATGTACCAAAATGAGATTTATCCTCTTAATTGGTCTGTCCTTGGGTATGGTTGCCAAATGGCACTTAATTGGATTTGTTATCTGTCTCTCTATGTTGGGTTATTTAAGCTATTTACCCTGTGGTTGGGGAGAAGTGCAAACCATTTATTCTTAGCTGTGCTTGGTTTAGGGAGGGTAGGATTTACCAGGTGGCTGCAAACTGCTGTTTAACTATCTGTCTTAATTTCCCTATTCCACTTGTCCTGGAATTTTCCTAGCTTCTTGCTGTTTTATAACACCTCCAGCCCTTATCCTGATGCCAGACAATTCAGTTCCTTCCCATATGTCCTTGGAACCTTTTGAGCTGCTGCCCCAGTGCTGGAGCTCAGAGTGAATATGTCTAAGTCACTATGTGGGTCCTTTAAGAGGAATGCCTGGGACTCCAGAGGCCTTCGCCTCACTCAGCCACAGTCTCTGCTGGTTTTCACAGCCAGGAGTTATGGAGACTTCTCTTCCCAGCACTGGAACCCTGGGCTGGGGGGCCTGGTGTGGGGCTGGGAGCCCTCGCTCTACAAGGAGATCTCTGCAACTGAGATACCCCTCCCAATTTTTAACTGTCACACATGGCTGTGGGCCTAGCCCCTTCCGCATCTCCTCCCCTCCTGCCAGTCTCCTCATGGCTTCTTTGGTGCATTCTTACTTATGGATTTCTGTTCAACTAGACTTCAGGTGGCTCTGAATAATGGTTGTTCTGTAGTTTAGTTGTAATTTTGATGTGGTTTTGGGAGGATGGGAATACAGTGTTTACCTACTTTGCCATCTTGACTGGAAGTCAGAGAGTTTTTAATATAAAGATTCTGATGGATGGACGAACACAAATGAGCTGGTGATAGTTTTATGTACAGTCTCTTCCCACAATGCTAATGCCAAGTTCTTTTTTTCTTCTTAGTTCCTGATACGTTCTCTGTCATGTAAATAGGATAACCAGTCATCTCTTAAGTGATCTTTCTGTGTAGTGATTAAAAATATTGTACTTTCTCTGCCCTGGCTGGTTTGGCTCAGGGGTTAGAGCGTCGGCCCGCAGACCAGAGAGACCCGGGTTTGGTTCCCGCTAAGGGCACGTACCTCGGTTGCAGTTTGTCCCCGGCCCCCGTTGGGGTCGTGTGGGTGGCAACCACTCCATGTGTCTCTCTCACATCGATGCTTCTCTCCCTCTCTCTTCCTTCCTCTCTCCCTCCTGCTCTATCTGAAGATGTAGGCAAAAATGTACTTGAGTGAGGATAAAAAAAATATGTATATATATATATTGTACTTTCTCGTCCTGGCCAGTTTGGCTCAGCAGTTGGAGCATTGGCCTGCAGACCAAAGAGTCACAGGTTCAATTCCAGTCAAGGGCATGTACCTCGGTTGCGGTTTGGTCACTGACCCTGGTCGAGTGGTGCGGGAGGTAACCAATCAATGTGTCTACCTTGCATCAATGTTTCTCTCTCGCCCTCCCACTCTATCTGAAGATAAATGGAAAAATATCCTCAGGTGAGGATTAAAAAAAATATGTTGTACTTTCTCATAGCGATCTCTATTCTTTGTTTCACAGTAATGTATGATAAAAGACGATGGTATTTTAAATTTAGATTCCTTAGGCACAAATATTCCTTCTATACTTGGTTACTAAGTACAGTATGGATCAATTTCATTGACTTAACAGATAGTCTTTAGTATAGTAACTTAAAGAACAATGAGTAGGTCATTAATGGGTAGAGCAACTACTTGCTCAATTTTTAAAACCTTAAAGGAATAATAATCATAGTGATAAAAATATATGTTTATTGCCTAACATTTTACAGACTGTTTCTGTCATTCAAGCCCCACTGTGAGGAGGGATGGGAGGGAATGTTACCATTTTACACATTTGTAAAATGAGCTTCAGAGGTTCAGTGATTCGCCCACGGTCCGGCAGTGGTTGAGCTTCTTGGACAGGAATTTAGGAGTGTTCACAGTTTCTCTCCCAACCCAGCCATAGTCCCAGCTTAAGATTCTAGGATATTTCTGGACTTTTGTCACTGCTATTGGGCAGTAGTTCCTTCCTTGCTCTTAGGATTGAAAAAAAATTGAATAGATGCTTCCTTTTCAGACTACCATTTCTCATTGTTGGAAGGACTTGGTTTCTTTTCTCAGAGACATTTTTTCTCATCCTCACAAATTATTTCAGCTCCGAGGAAACTGCACGGCAGTGGGCTGGGCTGGTGCAGAGGCAACAGCTGCTTCCCAGGCAAGTTACAAAGCTTGTGTTTCTGCTAAGTTCTGATGAGCAGCCTGCAAGCTGGCCTCTGTCTTCTCTCATATCACCAGGGTTGTCCTTCAAATAAAAGTGAAGGTACCTGGCAGGAAACCTGTACAAGCAAAGACAAGTGTCAGAACCTGTTGGCTCATGATACATTTGTGTCGTTTTATGAACTCAAAGTTTTCAACAAGATGTCTTTTTTTTTTTTAATGCTCCAGGTTGGGTGTGGAGGGGGCACTTGGCTAAGTCTGTGACTGGCTGAGTGACAATGTGACTTCCCTAGTGGAAGAGGAATCCAGGTTGGAGCCATGCTCTCTCATAAACGTAGTATGGGCAGTTCTGTAGACGTCCTCGGCAGTCGCTTCTCCAAGGATTACTGAGTGTGTGGGTAACTGTTATGTAGCCAGAATGACCCGAGGCTGCTGTGATGGCTAGCAAACGATCCTTTTTATTCCCCCACAGTCATCCAGTGTTTGCCAAAGTGTGGTCCAGAGCCCCGGTGTTAAAATGTCTTGGTCAGGCCTGAGAGTCTGAATTTTAAACAAGCTCCCTCAGTATTCATAGACCCTTTAACATTTGAGAACCACTCTCTCCTCTCTCCTCTCGCTTGTTTGTCTTTGTCACAAGCAGCTGAGACACACTCAGGCCAAATTGCTTTGTGGAAGAGAGTAGGAGGACAGATCTCTATAAGGTAGAGAAACAGTTCACGTTCTTGACTCTCTGTGTTCGATGGCTCTGTGTTTCTACTGAGCACTGCTCAGCCACACCTCAGCCTGATCCGTTCTCCACCCTGGTTCATGCTGTCCCTGCTTTTATGAGAAATCTTTTAATAATTATAGTCGTCTGTGCTTTGTCTGGTCTGCTTGGCAAGCCAAGAACTCTGCCATCTCTTGATCCACTGTTTCAACTGAGTTATAACCTTTGGGTCTAGCCAGCTATCTCTAGGAAGGATGTTTGAAATCCTCTTGGATCGGTTGCCTTCCCCCCAGAGCCTTTCAACCTTCCCACCTCCCAGCCTGTCCCATTAGAGGCACAGCATATTCTTAAATCCTAAGCAGGTTTTCCCAGTATTCTTTCTTGTCTTGTTTTTGCTGATGTCTGGGAGCACATTTTCCTGGAAATGCTGTCATGGGGTTAAGGCGTTCAGGTTCTCCCTCCAAAGCTGATCTGTGTCACATGGGAACTGAATTGTTGTTTCCTAGGAGCAGGAGGCCCTGATTTGGAGAAAGACAGAAGAATAGTTTCCTTTATGCTTCCTAGGACGGGACTGACTTTAGGCAAAATTAAACAGGCTTTGCCCTCTCCTTCCCTTTTGCTAGTTTCACCTTTTTTGGTCTCTGTATTTGAAGTGAGGTGATCAAGCCATGAGGTGGGTGATGTGTGGTGAGCTCTGGCCTTGTTCATTGCAGCTGCTGTCACTTTGCACTCAGCACCGCCGCTGAGGCAGCCGTCAGAGACCTGATAAATTGCAGCGGCCTCCTAACTTGGCGGGTTGTTGCTCAGTTTATCTGGGTAGCACAGTGGCCGTTTGGCCGGTTAATGGTGGGGTAACTGGCTCGGTAGCTCTCAGCTCCTAGTCCAGAAAGATAGTTGAATTATGTGTCTCCTGAAGACCCTTTGCCATTTAACTTTTCAAGGTGTTTAATTTCCTTTTCTCCTTCAAGCTGGAGGTGAGTCCTGGGGGGTGGGGGTGTGTGTCTAGGCATCAAATGGCAGGCTCAAATGGTTATCAAGAAATTGTTATTCTTTTTATTGCTTATCTTACTGCTTATCAATAGAAGAATTCTAGAAGTTGATGGGGGCATAGATACATAGGAAGCAGGGGTTCTGTGAGGCTGAGCATGCCAGCTTTTAAGATTCATGGGCTTTAGACACATACTCTGGGAAGCAAGTGCCCACTGATATTCTGATCTTTCTAGTCCAGCTCTTTCATGTGGTCCTGTGGCCCCTACAGAAGTCCCTCACCTAAGTGTCCCAAGAACACCAATGACTCAGAATGGACAGAGTTAGAGGTCGCATACATTCTACAGGACGATCAGAGTATTCGCACCAGGTTACTCTTCCACGGGATCTGCTTATCACTGATACAGTCGGCGTGTCCTCCATATCTGACCTTGACCACTTAGAAAAATAGAGCTTGAGCTTATGGGATGTCATGTAGTTTCTAAGGGCCCACTTTAGCTTCCCAGATTGTTCTAAAGTGTTCAAATTATTAAGCCTCAATCACCCACTTTTTCCCCTCTGTAGCTGTTCTCTGGTAGGTGTTAGAGTGGAAAGCAATCTGATTGAGTTCTTCATAGGCTGGTGATTCCCCTGAGGGATAGTTGGATTTAAAAAAAAAAAACAACAAGTAATGCGTATAACTTAAATCTCCAGTTGATGACATCTGAGTCAATATATCATAATGAAATGAGCAATTTCAGACATTTTGGACAGAAGTGAAGAGACAATAAAAAAGAATTTATGACAGCTTGTCTAATCTAAGCTGTTTCTCTAACTTTTCTTCTGCTAATTTGAAGCTCATATCAACCCTGCATGTCCATAGTGACTGCGGTAATTAGGGAAAGGTAAAACGGGAAGGAAGGATAGCCAGGGCCATTAGGTATACATTTGGGGTTGACTGTGCCGTAGACAGTAGACCTAGAAGGGAATACGGTCAGAGGGTAAAAGGAATTTGGACGCAGTGCAGTGTGCTTGAGGCTTCTAATTAAATTGCCTTATAATTTGCCTGTAGGAAATCCCTTTACCTTTCAATATATCATGCAAGGCATTATTCCAAACTCACCCAAACTCTGCCTATCCCATGTAAATTGAGAGTGGAACAGTATAAAATTTCTAAACATTGATGGTTTGGAATCTTGTCCTTTTCTATGCATCATGTTGGAAGCAGGACTCAAGAAATAACAAAAATCAGCATTGGTAAGTGGTCTCTGTTTCTCACATTGGTGGTAAAGACCAGCCCACATCTATTTTAGAACTGTTCCTGATTTTGCCTTTTTTCCGATGGAGTCTTCACCAGCTTTCTGAAAACAGCACCGATTTTCGCAAACAGGGCAGGTATTATCCCTTTCGGGAGTGCTGTGGGGATGGGGCTCACGTGTGGCTTTGGAGGGGCTAGCTTTTTTTAGCAGTGGATGAAGCGTGCTTTTTAGTTATACTGACAGTTTGTTTTCTTCTTAGTTATTTTGTTGTGCTTGTTGGTCTAGACTCTAGACTGAAGGAGACCGCATTATCTGAGGAGTTACCTACTTCGCTCATTTAGTGTTTGCCATTTCAAAAATTGGCTCATTTAGATAAAGGAACTATGTGGCAATTGAAATAGGATTTGACTTGGGTATCTCAGGCTTGTGGAAAGATGGTTTGCCTCCAATGCAGTCTGGGGCAAGAAAAGCACAGAAAGTGCCCTGTTCGTTCTGCTGAACCCGGTCCAGCCAGGTGAGCCCAGCGAGGAGGCAGATGAGCGCCGCCTTGTTTCACCGTGGAGATCGACAGTGGAAATGCTGACCCAGGCTGAGGCAGGCGGTTGTTAAACAGGTTCTTGGGAGCTACTTTTAGCTCTTTGAAAAATTTATATTTCAGAGCCCCAAATCTCCCTCCTGCGTCACAGCAGCTGGCCTACATTCCCCAGAATATGTAGTCTCTCATCTGATATTTATGGGAGATGGGAGTGAGGCACGAGAGAATAGAAGATTTAGCTATCATTTCAACCTCTCCTTTTCATTTCTTTTTTTTTTTTTTTTTAAATCCTCACCCAAGGACATTTTTCTATCTTTGTTCAGATAGAGTGGGAAGGAGAGAGAGAGAAACATCGATGCAAGAGAGACACATCGACTGGCTGCCTCCCACACGACCCCGACCAGGGCTGGGGACGAACCGCAACTGAGGTACGTGCCTTTGACCAGAATCGAACCCATGACTCATTGATCCACGGGCTGATGCTCTAACCGCTGAGTCAAACCTGCCAGGGCCCTCCTTTTCATTTCTAAGGCTAAAACGATTCTTTCATGGCCCTTAGGTATACATTATTTAAAGAGGAGAAAAGTAACAAATCGCCCCCTCATGTTTCACACTCACCAAATTGAGATCTCAGAGCATGTTGCTAGTAATAATTTATTCCTGTTTATTATTGTGGACATATAAGCAGTTCACTGTGTGTGGCAGAGAAGAGCTGCATAATTTAAGAATAAAGCAGAGTAAAGATTTTTTGCAGCCAGACTGAGCCTTTCCTGTGGTCAGGAAATACATCTGTGAAGTAGGACTATAAAATTAAAAATAGAACTACCATTTGACCCATCAATCCCACTTTTGGGTATTTACCTGAAGAAAACCAAACACTAATTCTAAAAGACATATGCACCCCTGTGTTCATTGTAGCATGTTATGGAAGCAACCTATGTGCATCAATAGATGAATGGGTAAAGAAGATGTGGTATGTGTATTCAATGGAGTATTACTCAGCCATAAAAAAGAATGAAATCTTGTCATCTGCAACAACATGGATCGACCTAGAGGGTGCTGTGCTGAGTGAAGTAAGTCAGATAGAGGAAGACAGATGCCATATAATTTCATTTATATGTGATCTGAAAAACAAAATAAACGAACAAACAAAACAAAGAAATTCACAGATACAGAGAACATTTTGATAGTTTCCAGATGGGAGGGGTGTTGAGGTGATTGGTGAAAAGGGGGAAGAGATTAAGATATACAAATTGCCAGTTATAAAAACAGTCACAGGGATGTGAAGTACAGCATAGGGAATATAGTTAATAATACTGTAATAACTATGTATGGTGTCAGATGGGTACTAGACTTACCGGGGTGATCACTTTGCAGTTATATAAATGTCTACTCACTATATGGTACACCCAAAACTAATATAATATTGTACTTCAACTGTAATTGAAAAATTTAAAAAATACCTAGATGTTATAATTTACACGTATTACTTTCCAATCGTCTGATCTCATTTAGCTTAGGACACAAAGCTGGAACTTTTTAGTAGACACATCGTATCAGTATAAGCAAATGAAGTCAAAATTCTGGGAATAGTGTGCAACAGTAAATCAGGGAGTAGTAATGAAAAAACCAAATCAAATCCCCAGCCCAGCTGATAGTCATGATCATTTTCAAAACAGCAGATGCACTGGGTTGTCTAGTTCATTGCAATGAGGCTATAAATTATCTATAGTAATCATTATTCACAAGGCTGCTATTATATTTTAGCCCAAGCAAAATGTGCTTTCTTGTTCTTTATGCAAAACAAGAATAGAAGATTATAAAGCTTTCATCTGAGGCAGTTAATTAAATTTGGTATCTAGTGTTGACCTCATACTGTTTTATAGTGAGGTAAGCTGAGCCCAAAAAAGTCAGCTTAGTTTAAGGTGACAGGAACAGAGCTCCTTGCCTAATTAAACACATTGCTAACGGAAGACCAAGAATGAAACTACATCTATATATTTCTTTTCTGGTGCCATGGACAAGGATACATATGATTTTCCTGAGATGAAGGAATAGGAGCTTTTCCATTCTACAGCCTGCAAATTGAAGGGGGAAAGTAGGAGAGTGGAAAGGGAAGTGAGATATAAAGTAAGAAAAATAAAAAATGAGCTGTCTCTTGGCTGCTGTGATTCAAAATAATGTCAAGGGCGAGGTTTCTCTGTGGTAGTTGAGGCTGCTTCATACTATGGCAGTAGCTACAAGGTCCAACATCGACGATAGACATCAGTGTGCTAGAAACATAGCACTGGAAGTAGACGGGTCATTGGTTGCTAATTCCCGGCCTATATAGGGGTCTTTCTTACAGTTTCTCTGCAGGGGATAAGGTAACTTTGGTTTGAACATTTTCAAAGCATTATAATTTATTTGCTTACCAAATGATCAGTTGCCTAATCTCTGATTCCAGAAGAATGAAAACACAGCTAAACATCTGTCGTGGTCTTCAAACAAGCATGGTTAAGATGCAATGGAAGTTTATTTTCTTCCAGTTTTATTAAGATATCATTGACATACATCACTGTATAAGTTTAAGGTGTACAGTGTAATGGTCTGACTTACATGTACTGTGAAATGAATACAGCATAAGTTAAATAGCATCCATCATCTCATATAAACACAATAAAAAGAGAAAGCAAAAAAAAGAATAAAATATTTTTCCTTGTGATGAGAACTCCTAGGATTTACTTTCTTAACAATTTTCATATATATCATATAACAGTGTTAATATAGTCATCATTCTACCCATTGCATCCTTAGTACTTAATTATCTTTTAAAACAATTCTTTTTTCTTTTATTGATTTTAGAGAGAGAGAGGAAGGGAGAAGGAGAGAGAGATAGAAACATCGATGAGAGAGAACATTGATTGGCCGCCTCCTGCATGCCCCCCACTGGGGATCGGGCCCACAACCTGGGCATGTGCCCTGACCAGGATTTGAACTGGCGACCTCTTGGTGCATGGGTCGACACTCAACCACTGCGCCACACTAGCTGGGCAGTACTTAATTATCTAGTAACTGGAAGTTTAGACCTTGTGACCACCTTTTCCTAATTCTCCTCCATGACCCTCCCAACCACCCCTCCACCATCTTTGGTAACCACAAATCTAATCACAATTGAAATTCTATCCAAGGAAAAGAGATAGTAAGAGGGCACCCAGCTGGTCTCCACACCAGATAAATTACATGCTTTGGGTCTGAAAAAATTTATAGCTAAAGGAACTTTATGTTATCTAACTTTCCTCGACCCCCAAATATTTTGAATGTATTTTCTTAAGATGTTTTGGGAACATCTAGACAGGAGAGTTCACTAAGCCATGCCAAATTATGCCAAATTAATCTCTTCCTACTCCCTCTCCTTTTTACCCCCTCCCTTTGGTCCTCCTTTTTCTCCTTATCACTGTTACTATAAGTAAAATAATAAAATATCGAGATATGTCTAGACTGTAGCAAGGTAACTGACAAGATGGCACTGTGAGCGAAGACGAAGGGATGTGCCCTGGACCGTAATGTTAGGTGCCAGACACAGTGCTCGGTGCTGCCGGTGAGGAGTAAACCAGTGAGAAGTGACCCTTCCTGCAGGGAGCTTATCGTGGGCCAGGGAAAGAGGCTATTACAAAACAACGGGCGGTAAAATATGTTAAAATATTGATGAGATGGGTGCAGGGTCTTCACTGGCTCTAATGGACCCTCAAGGTTAGAGAGGATTTCTCCAAGAAGATGATCTTTAAGCTGTGATCTGGAGGCTAACAGTTAGCTAAGTTAACATTAGGAAGTGGTAGAGTATTCCAGGCATAGAGAACAGCATATGCTAAGACTCAGAGGTAAGAGAGGATGTGGTCTATTCCCAGGCCTGAAAAAACATTAAATATGGTAAGTGCATTTGTTAAGGTACAAGCTGATCTGCTGTAACAAAGTCATCCCAAATTAGTGCTCAAACCAGACAAATTTATTTCCTCCTGTGAAGTTGTCTGGAATTGGTTGACAAACCAGGGTGGACAGGCAGCTCTACTCTTTTGTTGTTGTTGTTAATCTTTGCCTGAGGATGTTTTTCCATTGATTTTTTAGACAGAGTGGAAGGGGAGGAGGGGGAGAGAGAGAGAGGAACATCGATGTGAGAGAGACACATTGATTTGTTGCCTCCTGCACGACCCCAACTGGGGTTGGGGATTGAACCTACAACAGAGGTTCATGCCCTTGACTGGGAATCAAACCCAAGACCCTTCAGTCTGCAGGCTGATGCTCTAACTGCTGAGCCAAACTGGCCAGGGTGGCAGCTCTACTCTTAAAGGTTATTCTGGAACTCAGGTTTTTAAAATTTTGATTACTCTTTCCATCAGTGAAAACTGTTTTTAGTATTCCTTATACTAATTAATGGACCACTGGTGTGTAGGTGATAGCTGAAAGTCAGAAAGAAGTCTGCTATTGGAACATGTATCAAGGGGAATGGAATCCAGTCTTAGGGTTAGGGATGATCTAACGTTAGAGAAAGTGTCAACTGAAGTGGATGTTGGCCCCACAAAGGTTAGGAGTCAGGAGTGTTCCAGGCAGAGGAAAGAACATGTGCAAAGAATTCATGGTAAGAGGGAACGTGGTGTATGTAAGGAACTGAAAAATACTGAGTAGCGTTAGGGAATAATTTAAGGTGTTGCACAGAGAGGCCACAAATTACAGTGACTCAAGACAGAAGTTTATTTCCCTTCCATAAAACAATCAGGATCTGGTACAGCTTCTGGAGGGTGGGTACTTGAAGAGGGTCTTTGCAATGCTAACAGGAGTGAATTCCTGATTAGGTTACTTGAACCATCAACTAATTGTCATATATATGTCCCTCTTTAATTATATTTTAAAGTAAATTACAAGACAGCTCCACAACAGTATAAGGAGTTTAGGATTTATCTAAAGGCAAACATGAAACCATTTAAAGGAGAGAATTTAGTTTACAATTTAGAAAGATAGCTCTGGTTTTAATGCCATGAATGGATAGGTGGGCAAGACGGAAGCCTGGGGAGGCCAGTTAGGCTGTTGCTGTAATGCAGATGAGGAAGGATATGGTAGTCTGGACTCTGTGGTGATGGTTATCTATTAGGCATAATATAGTTAGCAGGCAGAACTTCATGGAGAAGAGTTTGGCAGAAATGAACTATTTTAATCTATTGCTATCCAGGCCTAAAATTCATAACATTGTATGAGTCCCAAGAATTTTAAATATCTACAAGTTTATTTAATGAGGGTTTGCAAAGTCAAATATTTACTAAGGCTTGAGAATAGGAAAACTAAGCAAATAAAGCAGGCCTGTTGTAATGGTGGGAGGTTATGGGGAACTGGGTGGCACTTGATCTTTCTGAAGGGGGCACATCTACTCATTTCCAGTCAAGTGTTGCCATTTGTAAATAAAAATTCATTGTTGCCAAATCATCCAATCTTTTTCTTTTTATAAAGGACTTTGGTTTATTATATGAAACCTGATTTTAAATGTTGACCAAACAAACATAAAAAGTACTGTGTAGGCCAGCATTGCAAGGGCCAAGCAAAACAGGTCTGTGAATGGGATTTGGTTTACACACATTTATTTGTTTAGGTCTCAGTAACTGTATTAGTTAGGGTAGGCTATAACAAAGAAACCCAATACTACAGTAGCCAAAGGAACAGAGATGTTTGTTTCTCATGTGACAGTTTCAGTGTGAATGGATTAGGTTGCCAGACATCGTTGTACTTCCCAGTCAATCGGGTACTTTCCAACTTAATGTTCTACCATCCTCAAGGGTAGTGTTTTGAGTTGGGTCATCAGGTCTGGATTCTAGTCCTCATGCAGAGGGAAAGAGAGCATGGATGAGGCTTGCCTAATGTCTTAAGTCCCTAACCATATATTCATAACAACTATTAGTATTTATATAGTTTTTCCAGCATACTTCCCTATTAAATTTTTTTATCCTTACAGACTTTTGAGCCTGGCACAATGGGTTATTCCTATTTGACAGATAGAAAAATGAGGTTCAAGTAGGTCTGACTTGCCCAATATCACAAAGAGAATTAGTGTTAGGACTAGAATCAACCTGGACTCCTTTTATTATTATTATAATAAAATACCTTTTAAATGTTTTTATAATAACTTATTCAAGGTTCTGTTACCAAAAAAATATAGTCACTTATCAAAGTGTAAAGGGAGATGGCAGCATATATTTTTCCTCCTGGATGTTCTTATTCCCCTTCTAATGTTATTACTCTCGATCGCTCCAAGCATCACATGGAAATCCACAAAAGCCAACAGCTCTTTGAGTACTAGGATGTAACACTCAAGTAGGATGGTTTTGCTCTCTCAGTACTAGAATATTCTTTTTGTTCTAACTGTTAGTTTAATTATGTGCAGGAGCATTGATTCCTTATGGTGTGGTTTATATATGTGGTTATAACCCTCAACCTCATTCAATTTCTGTTTCTAAGAAAACTATTAGAGAATGTCAGGGCCAGAATTGCTCTCATTAGTCAGATCAGTCTTTTAGTTCTCAGTAACCACAACTCCCTGCACAGATAAGTAAAATTTTACTTGGCAGTCTTGGGGGCATTTCACTAATACAGATCAGAGAAAACCCATCTTGCATTTTTGCTCAAGCCTTCGAATAAAAGATTTAAATAGTGAATTTGGAATTCTGGAGAATGAAAAGCTATAAGGATGTAGAATTCTCTGTCCTCTGGCTTGTGTTGGAGTGAGGAGAAGAACCAGGCAGGACCACATAATTGTGAGTGCTCTGATGAAGAATAAGCAGAACAATGAAGCAGTGATGTGTTGACAATGCCTTAGATGTGCACAATAGAAAAGCCTTCTTTTCTGTTTTGGTTTGTTTTGATTTTTGAAGGAGCATCTTGTTCTGGTCAGTGGAGCCGGGGAATATAATGCCAGGATACCAGGGTTCTAGTCTTGGTGCTTCTACCACTGATGCTCAACTTTGGCTTTGAAAATCTATCCACTTTTGGTTGCCTCAAGCAACAAATTGTTTTTAAATGCCCCCCCCCACCCCCCGAAATCTGTCAGCTCTTTTGTGTATCCATCCTCTGGTCCTATTTTGTTTGTCAGTTTATTTTGTTCATTAGATTTCACATATAAGTGAGATCATCTGGTATTTGTCTTTCTCTGCCTGTCTTACTTTGCTTAGTATAATAATGTCTAGGTCTATCCATGCTGCCACAAAGGGTAAGAGTTTTTTTTTTTTTTTTTTTTTTTACAGCCGCATAGTATTCCATTGTGTAAATGCAGCACAGCTTTTTAAACTACTCATCTACTGATGGACACTTGGGCTCTTTCCAGATCTTTGCTATTGTAAATGGTGGTGCTGTGAACATAGGGGTACATATATTCTTTCTGATTGGTGTTTCAGGCTTCTTAAGATATATTCTCAGAAGTGGGATCACTGGGTCAAAAGGCAATAGTTTTAATATTTATGCAGATGTAGTATTCTATTTTATAATATATATTTTGTGTCAACATAAAAACCCTGATTTAAATTATTCAACATTGGTTAAAATTTGACACTTCAAGAAATGTTTCTATTGTTTGCAGTGCTTTTAGCATTGCCTCCCACCCTGAGTGTGGCTCCTACGTTTGGCAAGTACACTTTTAAGGCATGTATAGTACTGCGTTAACATGAAGGGATTAAAATGATTACTGATATTCATATATAAGCTTCTGAAACATTGCGAAGAAAACATTTTATGATTCTCTCTGTTAGAAGTTTCCTGTGTAAAATCACTGTTGAGTTAGCAACTAATGGTGGGGTAGTTGTATTTATTTTGGTTTCACTTCACAATAGTGGTGAAATAAAAGGAGATGGTGCAGGATAGAAGAAAATGCCTTTTTTTAAATCCTCACCCGAGGATATGTTTTTATTGGTTTTAGACAGAGAGGAAGGGGGAGAGAGAAGGAGAAAGAGAGAGATTGGTTGCTTCCTGGGTGGGGATTGAACCCATACCCTAGGTATATGCCTTGCCCGGGAATCGAACCCTCAGCCTTTTGGTGTGCAGGGTGACACTCCAACCAGCTGCACCACCCGGCCAGGGCTAGAAGAAAATGCTTTGAAGTGACAGCCTTGGGTCTCTTTCTGGTTCCACTACTTTCCAAAAGTGGGTTTGGGCCACTTGTTACTACTTGACCTATAGGAGACCTTGGAATGGAATGATGACATCTATTACATTAGATTGTCGTGAAGGTGGAATAAAATAATGCTTTTCCGCTTGTCTGAACCCTTCCCGGGGTGTTCACATGGTGGGGATCTGAGCGATGCCACGGAGTGGGAAGCGGGGGCCTCGCATCACACACTTACTTTCTTCTGTGTATCCTAAAACCACACTGTTTTGTGGGTTAGCTAGCTTTCTCCTGGTCACAGTGAATTTTTCTGACCTTATTAATAATTGTGTCTATAAATAATTTTATTACGCATGTATTTCCTTCGATGGGAGCTGACCATTAATCTTACTAGATTGAATTTCCTGAGACCTGCGTGTCTCCATGTTAACTATTGTGCTTACCCATGGGACATTTCTGCATGTTCATTAAAAACTGCAGTTGAAAAACCGTTTTGAGCGTCGTATTGCAAGCTGAACTAAGCAATTCTGGTTATGCATAATTCAGGCTCATTTGCTTTGATAAACATCTCTAACTTCTAATAGTTAGGAGTAACTTTCTTACTGGGTTACAATGAAAGCAAGTTTCAGGCTTCATTCTATTGCACATAAAGATGCTTATTAGCAAGATCCAAGCAATCATACAATCTGTTCTGTAAGCTCTGTGAGTTCCCAGCAATCCATCCTTTCAGGTGCTCTGTAGGTACACATGACATGATAGGTTTTCCTGGGACAATTGCAATGACATTCTAGCAAGAAGACTTTGTTAACTATTTAGGATATAGGGTTGGTGGACAGGAGTCCATTTGAACAGAGACTATACACAGGGCCTTTATTTTTTTTATTTATTTTTTTAAATTTTATTTATTTTTTTATTAATTAATTTTTGTTACAGAAGTTTCTCCTTTTTTCCCCATTGACACCCTCCTCCCCATCCCCCCACCCCGTCCCCAGCTTTGGTGTCCATGTCCATCAGTTATGCATACATGGGAATAAGTTCTTACACAGGGCCTTTAAAAATCAAGCCTAAGGTGCCAGTGTCACAGTCTATATGCTCACTAGATTTTTTGGTAATTATTTGAGACTTACAGGATAATTGCAAAGATAATACAGAGTTTTCATATATCCTTTATCCTATTTTCTCTTTTGTTAACCTTCTACATTACCATGGCATATTTGTCAAAACTAAGAAATCAACATATTGGCACATTACTATTAACTCAACTCCAGACTTTTCCCTACTTATATCCTTTTTCCCTTCTAGATCCAAGCCAGAATACCATATTGCATTTAGTCATTATATATATATATTATAATCCTTACATGAGGATATTTTTCTATTTATCTTTAGATAAAGTAGGAGGGAGAGAGAGGGAGAGAGAGAGAAACATCGACATGAGAGGGACACGTCGACTGGTTGCCTCCTGCATGGCCCTGGTGACCCCAACCAGGGCTGGGGATGAACCGCAACCAAGGTATGTGCCCTTGGCCAGAATCAAACCCACGACTCCTTGGTCCGCGGGCCGATGCTCTACGGCTGAGCCAAACTCGCCAGAGCTCATTATATTTTTGTACCAAGTTCATGGAAGAGAGAAATTCATATATCTTAAACATTGCTAATGTGGCCTATGAAATCTCGTCTCAGTCATCTGCAACACCTGTGATAAAAACCACTCGTGTTGACTGAAGAGAGAGACGGCTGCCTCTGGGGCTGTGGTTCTTAGAGTCGCTGTCAGTTGACCACCACTGGAGTGTGTAGTCCCAAGGAACGCAGATTAAAACCAATACTCATATACATTCATATTGCTCTGCTGTGGTATTTTAAATAAATTCCAGGAAATGTAATGCTTGGCTTATGTTCAAGGTCAGTTTAAATTAAGTATGTGCTATATAGAGATGATTGATGAAAGAAATCCTCAGTTGTTTTGAAAAATTTATAACATTTTCCACCCTAATTATAGCAAGTAGTACTTTCATTCACTTGTAAGACACACAGAAAACATAGAACATAAAAAAAGGAAATGTGTCTAGTTCACATAATTCTGATCATACTGATTTTCTTGGTGTAATCATTCATTTTCCCCTTAAATCTAATTACCCTTGTGTCCCCTAGAAACAAGAAAAATGTCAGAAATACTTGTAGTCTGTGAATCTGCAAACATCTTTCTCTAAGTGTTTTAGGGAGGCTTTTTGGCTGTTTGCCATCAGGGTTGGGACTGATGTCAAGAGTTGAGTGGCAAGGAGACAAATGCTTCCTAGCATAAATGGTTACTTTTGTTTAAGCAGAGTTTATCATGGAATTTTACATTCCGTGTTTTCAAGAAATAAGAAAGTGTGCAAATGTTCCTCAGAACATAGACTAACATGCTGAAGCAAGTTGCCACACTCTTCCGTTTATCCTGTCTAATTTGTTTTGTACAGTTGTTGAGTTACTGATGTGTAATCGTGGGAGTCGCTGACAGAGGCTTTGCACGTCTGCCGTGCTGGTGAACCCGTGGAAGAGGAGCTGGGCGGCAGAGGAACGGCAGTTTCACATGAGGCAGGGCGTTTCAGTCCTGACTGCAGCGCCTTCTGAGGTTGGAGAGCGGACATGTGCATGCTCCGTAGCCTCTCCCGGCCTTGGTTCCTCACTGTAGCACAGGGAGAGTGTTAAATACATGCTAGCTACTACTATTATTGTTATTATTTTTTGTAATATGTTTTTATTGATTTTTTAGTGAGAGAGGAAGGGGGAGAGAGAGAAAAACATGGATGAGAGAGAAACATTGATCGGCTGCCTCTTGCACGCCCCCCACTGGGGCTCGAGCTCAAAACCTGGGCATGTGCCCTGACCAGGAATGGAACCAGGACCTCTCAGTCCATGGGACAATGCTCAATCCACTGAGCCATACTGGCTGGGCCATGCTAGCTATTATTAATCTTTTTTTAAAAAGTTTTTTCTATTTATTGATTTTAGAGAGAAAGGAAGGGAGAGGGAGAGAGAGATAGAAACATTGATGAGCGAGAACATTGATTGTCCGCCTCCTGCATGCCCCCCATTGAGGATTTGGCCCACAACCTGGGCATGTGCCCTGACCGGGAATCAAACCGGCGACCACTTGGTGCATGGGTCGATGCTCAACTACTGAGCCACACTGGCCGGGCGCTATTATTAATCTTAAACGTATTTTAAAAAAATGGTTGTAAATTGAATCAATTCTTGTCCTGAGGCAGACATCTGTTGAGCTCCCTCTGTGTGCTAAGATCTGGACATGGTGCTAAGGACACAGAGAAATGACATGTCCTTTGGATGACACAGTTTCTCATGCAATGCTAGCCTTACAATACCCCTGGTTTTGACTTTGCATATCTTCCTTGTTCTGGAATATTCTTTTATATCACTTTTTGTTTCTTCAATCTCACCTGTCATAATTTGTAATCATACACTTGTTTATGTGCTTATTTACCACCAAATTGTAAGCTGTATGCTGGGCCATCTCTGCTTTGCTCACCACTGAGTTTTCAGCCCCTGCTGTCACGTGTGGCATACATTAGGCACTCGCGTATCTGCTGGGTACGTGAAATGAAGGTATTGGTTCAGTCGGCTTGAGGGTGGGTTGTGGAATTAATTTGCTCTTCTGCAGTGTGTAGCACAGCAGTCAATTTAATTTAAAGTCCATTTCTATTTGAATTATTCCAGAAAATGAATGGAAATATTGATTGATGTTTTGATAAGGCTATCAATTACATTATTGGTGCTTGTGATTTCGCATTTAGGAATGTAATATTTTATAACTCCAAAAATAATTTATTTACTGTATGCCAAAGTCTAATTTTTAGAGATTTTCCAGAGGGTATGGGAGTTGCTTGCCGTTATAATTCTGAGGGGGAAAATAAGTCACCATTAAATTAGTTTCTACTGATTAAAACTGCAGGGCTGCACCATAATTAGAACTGCTTCTCCGTAGCTCTTTTGGGCTTTTGATCATACCATTAAAAAATAGATGGCTAAGTAAAAACAACAACAACAAAAAATACCATAATCCCCATAATTTGAGGAAAATAACTGCTAAAAATCCTACTTTAAAAAAAAAGCCAGTATCTTTATGAAGTATAACAATTAAGGAAATGTATTTAAAGAAAATCTTACAATCCTATCAACCATTTTTGTTTTTCTACATTTGAGCCAGAAGCTGATGTAAACATTTAGCAATTTATTTTTGTCCTGACTTTGGTAGAAATATTTTGTACAGACTGATAATGGTGGTGATTTGAAAGCTCAAGATGAAAATATTCATAAAAAGAAATCCTGTAGGAAGTAATGGAGTTCTCTTCAGAGATGGGCGAACTGGAGGCGGGATGAAAGAAACGAGAGCACCCCCTCTAGTTAACTTTGGGGGACACAGGGATGCAGGGCAAAGAAGCAGAAGGTTGGAGAGGTGCATTCTGGGGAAATTTGCGTATCTTCAGAAGTATTAGTGGGAGGTGGGGATGAAGGAGTTAAATCTTCCGAGGAACCAAAATACTGTTCTCTCTAATTATACCTCCACCTACTCATCCTCCACAGCCCTCCCAACACACTGATGCTTTTATAATTCACGAATCTTGAAAGTCAAACCCTTCATTGGCGTGAGCTGCAGTGAGAATCCATTAGCTTTCTTTAACAGGCTCTTCAGTTGGGATCTTGCAGAAAATGTCTACTGGTTTAGTTAGATTTGTATTTTAGCTGTACCACAGGGACCAGTGGAAATATTTAGCTCGTTGGTCTTGAATGTACCCAGAGACTGATGGACACAAGCTTCTATATTTGACACAGGGTGACTTATTAACTGTTCTTTTCTCCCCTCTGCAGTTGTAGTAAAGGAGTAGAAAACAGGTTAGAAAAAGTAGGTCACACGATTTAACTGAAGAAAAGTAATGTGTTTATGTCTCCTTGCATTTTTTTTTTTCAGAAAGCAGTACTCTTTTAGAGACAGTTGCAGAGGGATAAAAATATCTGCTTGTTTAAAGTAGTTCAGGTTCCTCCCCAACATAAATTGTATAAACGGTGTAAGCAAACAGTATTTGAAATATGCTAGCCTATTACAAAATTTCCCGGAAAAGTTTAAAACAGTGGACCAAGGTTTCCGGAGCATATTGGAGTCAGAGAGGAATGTTAACGTCACAGGAGACACTAGTGGACTGCTCTTCCACCCTCGACCAGTGCCTGGTGATAGAAGCAATGCGCGACTCCTTCTGTAGTTCCACTCGGGAGGAAGACTCCCTCCTAGAGCGAAATGTCCTTTCTTAATCATGACTCTTCACTTAGCTCTAATGTTAGGCAAGTTTTAGAGTTGGTTATTTGGAATTCAAAATGCATTTTTCCCAGAGATATAATGTTTTAATTTAGTGACAAGCATGTGGTGTAATATAGCAAAAAGAGCCCTGGGTCTGCAAACAGTTTTGGAGTGAGGTGTTGCATTTCCTCTAAGCCGGGGTTTCTCAACCACACCATGCTTGACATTTTGGATCAGTTAAAATTATTTGTTGCCCTGGTCGGTTTGGCTCAGCGGTTAGAGCGTCGGCCTGTGGTCCAGAGAGACCCGGGTTCGGTTCCCGTTGAGGGCATGTACCTCGGTTGCAGTTTGTCCCCGGCCCTGGTTGGTCGTGCGGGTGGCAGCCACTCGATGTGTCCCTTTCACGTCGATGTTTCTCTCTCTCTCTCTCCCTCCCACTCTATCTGAACAGAAAATGAAAAAATGTCCTCGGGTGAGGATAAAAAAAAAAAAAAAATTATTTGTCGTGGGGAGTTGTCCTGCGCATTCATTGTAGGACGTTTAACGACATCCCTGGCCTCTGCCCACTGGGTAACATTAGTAGCCACCCCAGTTATGACAATCAAAAATGTCCCCAGACATTGCTGATGTCCCCTTAAAATCATCCCTGGTTGAGAAGCCCTGCTCTAAATGTATGAGCTCTCTCTCTATCCTTGTCTGTTTTGTTTGTTTTTCAGATTCTGTGAGCCTCCTAAATGTTCAGAAGCTTTCCAGATAGGAGTTATTAGTTCTTCCAAGGCTTGATGGAATTTACTTATAAAGCCATTTGGGCCCATTTTTTCTTTAGAGGTAGGTTTTTTTTTTTTTTAAACGACTTTTCTAATTTCTTTCATGCTTATTGGACTATGCAGTATTTTCACCTCTTTTGGATCTTTTTGACCTAGAAAGCTTCTTTTAAAGTGCATGTCAGTCAGAGAAAGACAAGTATCACATGATCTCACTTATTTGTGGAATATAATGAGCAAAATAAGCTGATAGACAAAATAGATCCAGAGACATGGAAGTAGGGAACAGACTGACAAACCTCAGAGGGAAGGGGTGGGGGCAAAAGAGATAAACCAAAGAGCTTATACGCATATATGCACAACCAATGGACACAAGCAACAGTGCGGTGAAGGCAGCTGGGAGGTGGGGTGTCAATGGAGGAAAAAAGGAGGGACATCTGTAATACTTTCAACAATAAAGATAAAAAAAGAAATAAAGTGCATTTCAGATCATGTTACCATTTGCTCCCCTCCTCACAGTACTTAAACAAGCCAAGTAAGTTCCAGTGCCTTTCCCCTTGGGCTCACATGCCCTTCCCTGACCACTGCATTGAAAGACCTTGTCTCTCACTAACCATTTTTCTTTTTCTTCATGGCACTTATCACCATATGACACGCTATAGATTTCTTTCTGTTCCACAACCCTGCCCCCCCCCAAAAGCTCTATCACGGGGGGGACTTCATCTGTTTTATTGACTGTGATAACCCCAGTGCTTCACATATGGAAGGTCCTGTAATATTAAAAAAAAATTTTTTTTTTCTTCATTGATTTTAGAGAGAGAGGAAGGGAGAGGGAGGGAGAGATAGAAACATCAATGAGAGAGAAACATCAATTGGCTGCCTCCTGCACACCCCCTCGAAGGGATTAAACCCCCAACTTGGGCATGTGCCCTGACCAGGAATCAAACCAGCGACCTCTTAGTGCATGGGTCCACACTCAACCACTGAGCCACACTGGCTGGGTGGTCCTGTAATATTTTTGTTGAATAAATTATATATCTATATTTTCCTAGAAAATTATCCATTTGGGTTAGAGTTTCACAACTATTGGCATAAATCTGTGCTATTTTGTTAATACTGAATTAGCAGTTGTATCCCCTTTCTCATTTTTATTTTTGCTTATTTGTGTTCTTCTTTAAAAATCAGAGTAGCCTGTGATTTGTCTGCTCTGTTGGTCTTTTCAAAGTATCATCTTTTGGTTTGTTAGTCAAGTCAGTTTCTTTTTTTTTTCTCTTTCATTAATCACTGCTTTTGTTACTATGAATTGTTTGTTTCTGCTGTCTTGATGTTTAAAAATTATTTTAAAAGTTCTTTTTAAACTATGAAGTATGGTTATTAGTATAATATTTATTCTTATTATTGAGGACTAGCCGTTAAAAGGCTACGTAAGGCATGATGTAGCCAAATACTAATACGGAAGACTCTCGAGTCAGCCGTTCCTCGGCAGGGACTGCCCCGTGGGAAGAGAGTGACCCGGAGTGTCACAGGTACGGGTAGAACTCTGGTGTGTTTGCACGTTTTCTAGCTTTGTGATTCTGAGTAACTGGCTCAATCCCTCTGAGCTCAGTGAATAAAAATGTGGATAACAATAATGGTTGTAAAGTTCTGAGGAGAGTAAATGAGAAAATATATGTAAAAAGACCAGTTCCTGAACATGGACGGCATGTTTAAAAACTCCTTCCCCGGGGTTTGAGTGCATGATGTATAAGGTTTGATCATACACGCTCTGTGCCAAAGAACTCACAAATAAACAAATAAGTCAAGTCAAATAAAAGAGATATGTCAGGACAAGAAAAAGAGAGGGAACTTGAACTCTTGTGAGGGTGAGGGCTGGTGTGGAGGAGGACGGGAGAAGTATGCCATAGATAGAAGTATGACATAATATGGAATGTAACATAATGTTGAGGTTTGTGGACCCGTGGGCTGCCGTGGACCTGTGGGCTGCTGTGGACCTGTAAGCATTTCCCTGAAGCCCTCACACTCCACTGCCTGTGGTGTTGGGGGGATCGGGGCTGGGTAAGAGCATGCCTCTCCCACCCACCATGAGCTCCATCGAGCAGGGACCACCACTGCTTCTGCTCACTATTGTTTCTTAGAACAATGCCTGGCGCACACACACTGAATGAGAAAGAAGGACTAGTCATAGGATCTGAGCAGCAGAGGGTGGGAGGGAATTATTCAGCAGTAGCAGGAAAGAGAAGGTATATATCCTTAGCAACTCCACTGGGGTGCCATTGTGTGTAATGGACTAAGAGTCAGCTGTTTCAGGATGTGCTCCCATATCCATTTTCCTCTCAGATCATATGAACTTTGAACGTTTTTGTGTCATTTAGGGGCCCTCAGATGTGTGAATTTGATAAGACGTTCCTGTTTGACTTTGTAGCATATTTTCTCTGAGGGAGGGGAACTCCACAATAATATCTTCACATTTTCACCACACATATACATTATAGGATGGTATATAATTCAATTAGATTGGAAGGAAGAAAGAAGAAAAACAAACATATGAGCCAAACCCCAGACCACCAGCGTTGATTAAATGATGACATAGAAGTAGGATATCAGTATAAAGACTATTATTGATCATTGAGAGTAAATTTTTAAGCAAAATGGAAATATGTTTTCTGGCTATTTTTTCATGTGTCCTTGCACTATTTTGAAAGCATTTCCAAAATAAATAAAACTATCTATGGGAGTTAGATTTAAGGAAAGTCAAGGTTTTCATACCTGAAGAACGCTGAACTCAGTGTGACTTAAGTGATTAAGTTAGCTTGTAATCTAAATCATTTGTGAGGGCTGGGGGATTGCTAGAAGAGAATGTGAAGTGGGATTCATCCTTGTCACGGTCTTATTTTGGGAAAACATACAGTAGTTGAAGCTTAGTAAAATGTTATATACTGATCTTGTTTAGGACTTTGGAAAATTATGCAACAACTATTTTTTCTATCTGTTGTTCAAGAGAAGTCTAAGCATTCGTATTTCCAAACCAGAAGATATTATTTTTCTCTTATATTTAATTAGAAGTAAGCCTAAGTCACTTACGTTTTCATCTATAATAAGACTTGTGGGTTTAGACATTGAGTCTTTTACATTTTAAAGGAGTATTTTAAAAATGGAAAGCAGACCTGGCTGGAGTAGCTGTTAGTTAAACATTGTCCTGTGCACTGAAAGGTTGCCGATTTGATTCCTGGGATTCCTGGTTAGGGCACATACCTGGGTTCCAGGTTTGGTCCCAGGTTGGGGCATGTGTGGAAAGCAACTGGTCAATGTTTCTCTCTCTCTCTCTCTCTCTCTCTCTCTTTCTCTCTCTCTCTCTCTCTCTCTCTCTTTCTCTCTCTCTTCCCACACCCCCGCCCCTTCCTCTCTCTAAACATGTCCTTGGGTGAGGATTAAAAAAAAAAAATTGAAAGCAGGAGAAAATCTGTGCTCTCATGAATATAACTGTAAAACACACAGATAACTTAGCCTATTAGTGCTAATTTGAGAATTGGTAGTTTGTTCCTAAAAATAAAAACTTCTCGTTTTTGTCAATTTCTGTAATTATGGCATCTCTTCCAACTGTCTCTTTTAATACCATACAAAATTTGAGAGTTTCAGAGTAAAGAAAACATTTAAAAAATATTAGTCACCTTTTAACTTATAATTTAAAAAAGTTATTCTCACTTTACGGTTTTCATAAGAGACAGATAAAGAAAATGTGTTTCTGCCTCTCCTAGCAGATTATTTTTATTACATGAAACTTCTGTTATCTTATATATTACTTTAACTTCTTAAAAGCACCACCTTCTGAACGAGGATTAAATTAAGTAGGTGGTTTCATTACATTATTATTTGTACTCATTTTATCTTTCCTTCTTATCTCTCTCTCTACCTTTACATTCCAAAGGGAAAAATCTTTACTTTTGGAAGTGATTTTAACCTAGCTAATTAGAGGAGGACAAAGATATCCTCACTGTCGGAAATGTGCCCTCTATCTGTGCCGCACTGTGTCCCTCAAGCCACACCTGCCTTGACCTTGGTTTCTGAAGTGTTGAGTTTTGGATAGGTAATTGCCCTGTTGTCAGAGAAAGGGTGGAGGACAAAAGGAAGTAGCAATGGGGAAAATGTGGACAAGAAATGGCAATGTGGAGGGGATAGTGGTTGTCCTTAAATTCACATAGTCTAGGTAAGTCATTCCCAATGATGTTCTGAAACAGCGTTTTTGTGGGTTTTGAAAAACACAGACAGTGTGCTGAATTTTCATTAAAGCTAAGGTTATTCAACTTAAGGAATTAAATGGTAAAGTGCTAAAATGACATTAATTATGCTAGTTTTTCTTCCCTTAAATATCTTTGTTTGACAAACTAAAGTTAGTTACTCCATGTTAGTCCATAGAACGTTTCGGGAATGTCCCCATTCTGTGAAGCACTGGTCTACCACCCACTCTTCGTGGCAACAGCGATTATGTTACTAGCTTTTGGTCTTTTTTTCTAGCAGTGGGGATTGTTTCCAGGAAAATTAGTTGAAATGCTCACAATAATAGTGAAAAATTTTACGTATGTATGCATGTGTATATTTTATGTATTGATGTATTGAGATCAGCCTGCCGCTAATGCCTGTGTTTTCTTTAGGTCATGAGATGGGGAACTGTGCTTTGAGTTTGCTCAGTCTTGAGTTATATCAAGTTGTATGCTGGTCTGTTTTCTAAAAGTTGATGTTCAAAGTGCTGGATCTTTGTTAGAAAACTTAAAGACAGGAAGTTCTGTAGTTCTTTTGTATTTTCACGTGTATTATCTCATTTAATTCCCACAACTTGGCCTCATAGAGACAGCATCATTCACTTGAGAATTTCAGTCATGAGCAAGGAGTTTACCATGTCTTTATTTCTTTCTTTATTTATTTTTTTGAGGAGGTCCATTTTTAGTGATGCTTAACGTTGGAACAAAATACATAGAACTTGACATAAAATGGAGTCCTGGACTCATTATTCCAACTGTTCTCAGATGCTTATAGACAAGAGTAGACATGTAACACACAAGTGAACCTTGTTGTCGCAAAGTCGGAGCTCTGAAAGGACACGCACCATAATCCTGACCTCAGAATGACAAAGGACAGTGAAGTTAAAACAAATACAATTTGTGAGGGAAAGAACTGTCTGGAAGTCCTGGAGCTCTTTAAGGAGGTGTTGGGGGTTTGGTCAACATTTATGTTTAATGTATACTAAGTACTTTTTATTTTATTTATTTATTTTATGTTTTTATTGCTTTTTAGAGAGAGAGGAAAGGAAAGAGATAGAAACATCGATGTGAGAGAGACACATCGATTGGCCTTTCCTGCATGCTCTCTACTGGGGATCAAGTCGAAACTGGGGCACGTGCCCTGACTGGGAATCCTACTGGGACCTCTCAGTCCACGGAGCGATGCTCAATCCACTGAGCCACACTGGCTGGGCTATTACGTACTTTTAAAAATGTAATTTTTATCCCTTTAAAAATAAGCATGCATTTTAATATGTTGTTGAGTCCAAGCAGGCCCCAGAATTCAATGTAATATGAACATTTACAGAGGTAAGGACTCTAAATATGCCTTTGAGAAGGTTACCAGTCAAAGTAAAAGCTGTGGGAAACTGTCTGTAGATTCTAAGAATAAGTCGAGCATCGTTTTCTAAGTTAGGCCCCTTTCTAACCAGGTTATTTTCTTACACAGTCTCAAGTCTTTTCAGGGTTCCCTCACTTTGAAACTGTTAAATGCAAAGAGCATTATTCCCATTTATTAGTCAAATGTGTTTAAATTAGCAAACTAGCTAACTTGATTTTTAAAATTAAGAATTCTTAATGCTGGCACAGTTCCGATGAAACTAGTACTTTTATATCCTGCAGTTGGAATGAATTTAAGCTTTTTTTGTGAAGCAGTTTGTGAGTACATCATATAAACTTTAAATATGTGACCTTTCAAAATCCTACTTCTGTATTCCTCTTCTAAGAAATAGTCAGAAATACATACCAACCTTTATGCACAAAGGTGTTCACCATAATATTATTCATAAAACATGACCTTTGCGCTATTTCCAATAAATGGGAATGGCTAGAAAACTATGTAGTCATGCAATATTATATTTACATAGCTTCTAAAGTGAAACATGCCGAGAACATTTAATTAAATGAAAAAAGAAAACACTTATGCTAGAATGTTAAGTGAAAAAAGAAAACAGGTTGTAAGATTTATACAACTTCCTATAATTAGGAGTGACGGTAGCTCTTGAAATTCCAAGATGTCTTTACCTTTCTAATGAGCTGGTGCATTTTCATTGCAGAAGAGTAGTTTTGTAATTCATTCAGTCAGCTCGACAGCCATTCATTTCCCCTTTAGGGTGCCAGATACTAAGCTGGGCCCTGATATACAAAGCTGGAGAGCCTGAAATCTCCAGTATCTGAATGCAAACTTGATATTTACTTGTAAGTGTCCAATAGCCAGCAGTGGAGTTCTAGTTAAATGTCATAGCCTGGATTTCTTTCCTGGGAGGAAGGCCTTGTTTGCTTTAGGAATCAAGGTGGAACAAACCAAAGAATAGAAAAGAAGCCAGGAAATCCGGTTTCCCTTAGGAAATTCTAAGTGGACAGTTTGGTCTGAACATTTTCAGTATGTGTATTTTGGAGGAATCTATATAGATTCTAGGATTGGGAGTAAGATTTGATACACTTTTTAATATTGCATCCACGTTTCTCTCTCCTTTGGGCTCTAAGCCCATCTGGTTTGTATTAGTCTGTGCTGTCAGGTGGGAGAATTCCAAAGGCAGGTACTAGCACCAAGACTTATTCATCTTTTAGTTCACTTCCCCCGGCTTTTCATAGTGTCTGGCAGATAGTAAGCACTCAATACATGCTTGGAAAAAAATGAATTACTGATATATTCATAGTTAACAACTGCGGTGATATAGAATAGTTGGATGGAGGAAAACCAGGCTAACATTTGGGTTATATACAAAAAATATGGCCTCCTCAGTGCCATCGTTCTCCAGGGGTGAATTTGCAGGAAGAATATTTACTCTGTTTTACAGGCCAGTGAAATTGTATAGTATTCCATACCTACTATCTCACAAGGACTTAACCAATTTGAGACTAATTGCAAAGCAAGCTAAGCTCCTTGGAAGAAAAGTGCTATGCAGTTCTGAACTGGAAATTTGATATTTTTAAACTCCAGTGGGAGTTCATTGGCAAATGAAGAGTGAGAAAGGGCTTAAGATTTGGAGGAAAACATGCTGTAAAAGGAATACGGGTGTGATAATTATAAAAAATGCTTGAGATTAGTCATACTGACATAATATAAACATATGAGAATTAATGTATATGTACATGTCCATATATAAGTATATGAACTTTACATGTATAATACATATATACATGTATATGAAAAAAGTCAATTTTTCTCATATCAGTATATTGCATTTGGGATTAATGAAAAATAATAAAAACCATCAATAAAGATTCTCTGAGTCTTATGTTTGAAACACTGTACTAGTCTCTGAGGCTACCATGGTCCAAGGGTTTTATATTCTCTTACTGATACAGGACACACACACACACACACATGCTACAGTTAAAAATAATACATGCAAACATGTACTATAGGAGCTTCAGCCAGTTGTTTGTGTTTTTTTTTTAGCAGGTCTAGGATTTTCAACCTCTATACGTTGTTATTGAAAACTCGTGTGCAGTCAAGCATGAGATGGAAAGCAGGTCATTTTAGAATTAAAGTTCCACCTAGGTAAATAAAACATCTGATATTTGGAAAGGTAAATGATATGCGTCAGTGGCATTTCTTGCCTGCAGCATAAAGCCCCAAATCCTCTCTCTTTCTTTAACGTCGTCAGTCTGTGCCCACTCTGCAGCGTCATGAGCTATACACTGTAGTCATATCCTCTCAGTTTCCTGCCTCTTCGTTTCTGCTATGATGCTAACTGCCGTGTGCCCTGTGCTAAGAATCTTACATATTTTATCTCATAAAATCCTAATGGTGACTGAAAGATAGTTGCTATTGTTCTCTTCTGGGTCCATTATTTTGTCCAAAGTCACATAGCTAGTAAGTGTCAGAGACTTAACATAAACCGGGTCTGTGACCATCAGCCTGTGCTATGCAGTCCTGCCTTCCCCACCACCTAGACTGCCCTGGGTCTGTCTCTGCATGTCTAGATCCTGCCCATTCTGCAGGCCCAGCTTATGTGAAAGTTCTTTCCTACATCTTTTCTATAGGTGGCTTCTCCCTCCTTTGACCACCCATGGCTCTTTATATCTCTTTCGAGGCATCCCTTATATTTTACAGTATAGTATAGTGTTTTTATGTTACATAGCTCCTCTTTTCCACTAGATCACAATCTTTCCCAGTATGAAGAATGATATATGTTACATTCTATCAAGGTTTTTGATCACCTACAGTGTGCCTTTGCAAGCAGTGATTTAAGCCTCCCAGCAGTGCTGGCTGGGAGGAATCATCTGCATTTTACAGGCGATCAGAATGGGCCAGTGCTGGAGACTGCAGAGCAGGTGCAAAGCCCGTATTTGTAATCTGAGTCTTGATTCAGAGTCCAGAGCTGTTTCCACCAGGTACAGAAACCTCACTGAACCCTCAATGGGGTGCTCTGCAGCTGGGAAGCATGCAATAAAATCTGTCAAACGAACAAACATGAATTGCCTTAACTGTTACCTACAGAGAGCTCTACGTGTAGAAACTGCCCTGGGAAGTTGTAGTAGTCTTACACTTCTGGATTTCATAGATTCAGTTGTTACTAGACAATCTCAAGCATCATAAAGTATCTTGGACTCAACTACCCAGGCCTTAGACGGCATGCGCCTCCCTCATGTGCCCTGTTTTTGTTAATGGCAGTACCATCTACCCAGCTGTCTCAAGAAATCTGAGTCTTCCTCAACTTGTCCTTTCTGTAACCATCCTTCTCCCCTCCCCCATCTAACTGAATGCTGAGTTCTGGAAATTCTGCCTCTTAAATATCTGAATCGGTACCATCCTCCCTATCATTTGGGGTCATTGCAATTGCCTCCAGGTTGTCTCCTGTGTACTGCCCTCCACATTGCTACGAGAATGCACTTTGTAACGTGGAAATCTGATCATCCCATCTTCTGGCTGAAAAGTTCTTTTTGGTGGATCCTAGGCCTCAGCTCCCACTGCTACCCTCTTGGCAACACAGGCCATTTCCTGAACAAGTCCTGCTCCCAGACAGTAGTGCCTTTGAGCTTGGGATTCCTCTTTCTTAGAATGCCTCTCCCTACCTGGAGAAGTCCTACTCATCCTTCAAGACTGAATTCCAAAGCCCTGACTTCTGTGAGACATCACCGAAGCCCTGGAGGGGGTTCATCCCACCCTCCTTTGTCTTTCCGGCTTGATTTGTACTCAGCTGAATTGTAGTATATCTGCTTACGTGACTGTTTCCTCTCTTAGATTATGAGCAACTTGTCTTTGTAGTCTAGTGCCGGGCATGTAACCACTGAAAGTCACTCGGTAAATGCCTAGAGAGGGAAGCCACTTCTGAATAGTGAGGGAGTAGGCATCTTTCTCCCCCACCTCCCCCATTTAGGAGCCATTGCTGAATTGATGTATAAATATGATGATTTTCTTGCTGACATCTAGCTCAAAATCTGCCTTTTGAAAAGCATTCAAAGCACCTGGGAAATACTTTTTCTCTTTTTCTAGCATAAATTATGGCCAATTAGGCCTTGGATAGACACATACATTTAAAAAAAAAAAAAGATGGAGCCCTGGATGGTTTGGCTCAGCGGTTAGAGCATCAGCCTAAGGACCAAAGTTTCGCAGGTTCGATTTCAGTCAAGGGCACGTATTTCAGTTGCAGTTGGTCCCCAGCCCTGGTCGGGGTCATGTGGGAGGCAACCGATGTAACATTGATGTTTTTCTCTTTTTCTCCCTCCCTGCCGCTCTATCTGAAAATCAATGGAAAAATATCCTCTGGTGAGAATTTAAAAAAAAAGAGAGAGAGAGACAGAGCCGGGCCAGTGTGGCTCAGTGGATTGAACATTGTCCCATGGACCGAGAAGTCCCAGTTCAATTCCCGGTCAGTGCACATGCCCGGGTTGCAGGCTCGATCCCCAGTAGGGGGTATGCAGAAGGCAGCTGATTGATGTTTCTCTCTCACGGTGATGTTTCTATCTCTCTCTCCCTTCCTTTCTCTCTAAAAAATCAATTAGAAATATATTTAAAAAAATGAAAAAGAGATGGACACTATTAATACACTGACATCCGTAATACACTCTTTGAAAGATAATCGGATTGAGAATTCAGATACCCAGAGAATCAATGGTTAAAACATCTTAAAAATTAGTTTGATTGCTCTGGCTGGTGTGGCTCAGTGGTTGGAGCATCAGCCACACACCAAAGGGTTGTGGGTTCGATTTCCGGTCAAAGGCATGTACCTGGGTTGTGGGTTCATGCAGGGTGCGTGCAAGAGGCAACCAATCAATGTATCTCTCTTGCTTTGATGTTTCTCTCTCTCTCCTCCTCCTCCCTCCCTTCCACTCTCTCTAAAAATCAACGGAAAAAGTATCCTCAGGTGAGGATTAACCAAAAAAAAAAATTAGTTTTGATTGATGGTGGTTGGTTTTGTAGACACAGCTCTTGGTTAATAAATCAGTCAGAAGGCTAAACTTAAATTGTTTCTCACTTTTTGGCTATTATGAACGATGCTGCTGTGAATATTTGTGTACAAGTTTTTATGTGGACAGATGTTTTCATTTCTCTTGAGTTGACACCGACTTGTGAGATTGCTGGGCTGTATGGTAAATGTATGTTTAACTTCTTCAGAAAATGCCTGTTTTTCAAAGTGCCTGCACTATCTGTATTCCTGCCAGCAGCATCTGAGTGTCTTGCTGGAATGCATCTTTTTAAAGTGCTCTGAAGGCCTTCTCTGGGTCAAAGGAGAGCAGGTTTGCGAATGAATTTAGTCTGTGGACAAGGACACGCCTGTCATCGTCAGAGATGGAGAATGCGGCCGCCTCATGAGAAGGATGACACAGGAAAGGAGAAAAACAAGGGGCGTGTCTTCCAGCTTTTGAACAACCACTGTTTAATTTTGTTTGTTTAATTTGGTCTTGGTTGTAGTTTTTTTCAGTGCTTATCAAAAGTAGTTAAATAAAATGTTCCAAGGAGGGCCCAGCCCAGAGAGTGAATGGGATGTCCAGGCCACTGGTCGCCTATCTTCTCTGGCATCTCCCTGGGTGGCTGAGTGTGGGAAGGCAGGACTGTTGACATCTCTTGCATGCCCTGGTCTAGAGGAGAGTGGAATGGATGCACCCAGTGTGGAAGAAAGAGCTCCCGCTCGGAATCAGACAGCCTTGGCTTTGAAACGTGTCTCTGCCCTTGCGGGTACACCTGCTCCAGGCCCGTGGCTCTCCTGACTCAGTTACCTCACTCCTCTTAGTGACCTGGCTCTTCCCTCTGTAGTCTTCTCTGCAGAGGAGCTTCAGATATAATCATGGGGGTTCAAGTGTCACCCAACATGTAGAAGAAAGTAGGGGACACTGCGTTCCTGTTCTTGACCTTCTGCGGTGCCGTCTTGCCAGTGTTCCTGTGAGCTGTTTCCTAGTTACCAGACCCACTGCCCAGGGCTGGAGGCTGAGTGCACGGGCCCCTGGCTGCTGCAGGGCACGGGCGGGCTCAGTGTGTGAGGGGCAAGCATTTGAAACAGGCTTTGTCTGCTCTGCACGCTCCCAGGGCTGTTTTCTTTTAGAGTTATTTAGTTTAATGCTTTGAAGGAAAGGATTTGGATTGAGTATTTGACTCTACAGGACTTTCGTTACTGAGTGGATCATCCATGATATGGGTTCCTTTGATTTTTCTCCTGGTCATTCATTAGTCCCTGTGAATCTAGCTGTGTTCCTCGGACACACCACTGAATTACAACAGTGTCTTTGAGAGTAAATACCTCTGAGGACCTTGGAGGGAAAACAGTACTTTGTTATGGAAGATGATGGCTTCCTTACGGTAGGGTGGTTATAGCTTCCTCTTTGAGTCCTTGAAAAACCTTCTCATGGTTTCTAGTAAACCATAAAAACAAAGCACCATTTGAAAAGTTCGTTCAGTATACCTTTCTATAAGCATACTAATTTGCAATGTTATACTTTCTGATTAACAAATCAAAATAATACCAGTGACTCACTGCCTCTGTAAATTCCATGTTTCATGAGGCATCTACCTGTGTGAGTACACCTTAGAAAAGGAACTTAAATAAGATTACAAGAATGCAAGATACTAACTCTTTCTGCATTACTCCAAATCTCTTAAATTTATTTCAGTGTAGATACAATTTTAATACAATGTAATCTGTGTAGGTAATATTTTACCCTTTGCTTTTTTTTTATCCTCACCCGAGGACATTTTTCCATTTTTTGTTCAGATAGAGTGGGTGGGCGGGAGAGAGGAAGAGAGAGAGAGAGAGAAACATCGACGTGAAAGGGACACATCGAGTGGCTGCCTCCCACACAACCCAACCAGGGCCGGGGACAAACTGCAATCGAGGTATGTGCCCTTAGCGGGAACCGAACCCGGGTCTCTCTGGACCGCAGGCCGACGCTCTAACTGCTGAGCCAAACCAGCCAGGGCTGCCCTTTGCTTTTTAAGTTACTTTTGAATGTATGCATTTTTATGCATTGAATTTGTAAACTGTTTATTGAATAAGCATTCAATAAACATATGTGTAGGCACTGAGTTTTGTGCATTAAGCAAGTATCATCTTACTTAATTTCCACAATCACCTACATGAGGTTAGATGCTATTTTGACTTTAAAAAACATGATCTTTGTAGAAAAATAAGAAAATCCTGAGAGGCAAAAATAAAAAATTAATGAGAAATTTAACCAATTAGAGAACATCTTTTTTTTTTTCCCTCACTCGAGGACATTTTTGCATTAACTTCAGATAGAACGAGAGGGAAAGAAGAAGGAGGAGGAGAGAGAGAAACATCGATGTGAGAGAGACACATCGACTAGTTGCCACCCACACAACCCCAACCGGGACTGGGGACAAATTGCAACCGAGGTACATGCCCTTAGCGGGAACTGAACCCGGGACTCTCTGGTCTGCAGGCCGATGCTCTAACCACTGAACCAAACTGGCCAGGGCTAGAGGACACCTTAGAGAAATTAATTTTATCCCTTTCCCCCCTAGTTTTATATGGATGCAGGTGTATTTTTGAGGCAAGTGTATGTATGTGTGTGAATGTATATTGTTTATGATAATTAAGATTTTAATGTATATGTTCTTTTGAAATGTGCTTTTTATTATTTTAACAATGTATAGTGGAATGAACATTTATTTCCCTATGCCATTACCTATTCTTTAGTTACATCATTTAAATAATTTCCCCTGCTTATTGTAAATGGAATAAAGCTCACTGTCATCTAGTTAGTCAATTCAGAAATGTAAAGAAGAAATGGAATCACTGTTTTGTGCTATGCTTTGAGACTTTTTTCCCTATTCTTGATTTCCTTTAAAAGAGCTATTTATATGTGGGTGGAAATATTTGCAGGATTATGATCTGACATACTTTAACTCTTACTGGTGTTCATTGTAAGAAGGAAATTGGGTGTTTTGTTGTTTTGGATGTAAGAAGGGATTCAAGCCCTGGCCGTTGTGGCTCAGTGGTTAGAGCGTCAGCCTGCGCACTGAAGGGTTGTGGGTTTGGTTCCTGGTCAGGGGCACGTACCTGGGTTACGGGTTTGTATCTGGGTTGTAGGTTCGATCTCTGGCCCCAGGGAGGCAACCAGTCGATGTGTCTCTCTCACATTGATGTTTCTCTCTCTCTCCCTCTCCCTACCTTCTACTCTCTCTCTGAAAAATCAATGAAAAAAATATCCTTGGGTGAAGATTAAAAAAAAAAAAAGAAGGGATTTAATTCTGTTCCCTATCATACGCCTTTGGGAACTAGGATTGTAAGAGACCCCTTGGAGAACACGAGCAAACTGACTTGCATGTAGGGTTGTTGTTCAGTGTGCTAATGACAGTCTTCGTGAATACTCTCTCGTGTTAGAATATGCACATGCGCTTTCCCATTTTAAAAATGAAATATAGTAAATGGGGTTTCAAAAACCTCACATCTTTGAAACTAAATTTGTTACTTTGTTGTTCTAGGACAATCCTCCTCCCCCCTTTTAAACTAAGGCTTATTCACGTTCCCTGGACAGCTAATTTAAGAACACCAGTGTCCTGAAAGACCTAAGGTTCCTGTTAGAGCTGGTACCTTTAGTGTAGTTGTAATTGATACCGTACCCCTGGGTTATGCCTCATAATGCATTGATCTAGTAGAATTGCCGTTTTTATGTGAAAATTTTATCCTGTAACAAATATCAAAATATTTGAGCCATGCATTGATGGTCAGTGCTACAGTTTTGAGATGATTAAATTCGTTCAGTATTTGGCTCCTGTCTTAGAAGACATCTGTGTCATTGTTGAGTTGCCTGACAAGGCATTGCCTGGTGTGGCAGGTCATTTAAGGCGGTTATCTGTAGACCCTTCTGGAAGTGCTGTGACCAAATAGACCAGCTTATTTTTCGGGAGAGTAGGGTGTGGTTGCACCTGAGAGCTAAGGTCTTCACATCAGCATATTGGAGCATTAGTAAGCAAGGCCTGGATAGGGTTAAGTTTTTCCAGGCATGAACAGGAGGCCTTTCTTTATGAGCTAGCCTGAGTATGACCACCCAGAGATCGGTGATGTAGTTATAATTACCCATCTTTCATGGCGACAATAAGAGCAGTTTTTAAAAACCCTGTTTGAGGATTTCATAGTTGCCCTACTTGCCTAACGAGGAACTGAGTAGAGGTGAAGCTGCTGAAATTTCTCTACACTTTACATTTGGAATCACATGGTAAGGGGTGGACACAGCATTTCTATTCTGGTTTAATAGTTCCCTTGGATGCTGGGTTGCAGTCTTTGTGGCCACGTTCAAATATCATTCCATTCATTAAGCCTCTCTAAAAATAGGGCAGAGGATGCAGAAATAATTAAGGGTGATCCATCCCATGTGTCTTCTTCCCATTTCTGTCCCTTCCAGAGGAAGGCTGCCACGCACACCCGGGCCCGGAGAGGATGCTCAGTGTTGCCACTGATTTTATTTTTACTGTTAGGAGCACTTGTGTGTGTAATGCTGGCAGAGTGCAGGGGCTTGCCGGTTTTCCAAAACCACAGTTTTTCTCTGAGCCCAGGGGGATTGCATCTGCAGCATGTGTGAAGCTGGGCAGCCACCCTGGGACGTAATCAGCTGTGCGGAGCCGCTCAGTGCCAGGCGTCACCATGAGATCTGGGGAACATGCAGGCAGCTCGGTGGGGAGGCTCTGGAGAGCTATGAAAATGCCATTTAGTTTGCACACGGAAATGTGTGATCCCATGTGAGGTCTCATGGTGTGGCTTCGAGAGCATGTGTTTTCTCACTTTCTGAATTGTTCTTTCCTTCCTTCCTTCCTTCCTTCCTTCCTTCCTTCCTTCCTTCCTTCCTTCCTTCCTTCTTTCCTTATTTTTCCTTTATTTCCCCCTTCCTCCCTCTCTCCTTTCCTCCTACCCTCCTAGCAACCCATTTCCTCCCTCCCTTGCTCTTAAAACATCACAAAAGGCTGCAGTAACTGAAGCCTGGGCTGGATTCTGCCCTCGAAAGGAAGTCGCCCATCGCAGGACCATGGTGCCAGAGTCGGGATCTGGAATGCCACCACACTCCTTATGGCATCCACAGGAGGCACCGTGTTCCCGACACTATTTCTGTGGGACATCGGTGGGGGAATTATAGATGCTATCTTTGGTATTGGTAAGAGATAGGACTAGTGTGTTATGAAAGATAGCTAGTTCTGAATTGATTCAGGGATTTCTCTTTCTGTATTTGGGGAATTTCTACTTTTTACTTATTTTACTAGTTTCTCGCATCGCCTTCATTTTTCTAAGTATCTTCCTCACACTTTTGATCACATTGTTCTTCTTAAAACTCATTTTTAAATTTTTTAATGAATTAGTTTTTAAGACCTTAGCTTTTATGGTGATGTTATCTCCTTATTTTCCTTATTATCTCTTTGGCCAGTTCCCTTCCCAGTCTCTTTCCCAGACACATCTTCCTCAGTCCCCTTGTTTCATACTGATGTTCTCTCCTTTCTGTCCTTGACCTGATCTTTCTTCCTGTTCGACTCTGTGCTCTGCCCCCAGCTCAGTTTCCCTAAGCGACACCTGCTGGAGATCTCTGCTTCAGTGCTTCGCAGATACCTCTCCCTCAGCAGTCCCAATGGGACTCACCATTTTCTTACAGTTTTCCCTTCTTCAGCTGCTCTTGTTTTTGGGATCTTGCTCTTCGGAAAACTAGTTGTCTGGATTCTTCCTCCTTTCAATAGTCACCCCCAGTCAATCACTCCCAAGCCTTGTTGGCTTTTCCTCTTTAATAACTGGTAGCCCGGCTGGTGTGGCTCAGTGGCTGAGCATCACCCCATGCACCAAGAGGTCGCTGGTTCGATTCCCAGTCAGGGCACATGCCCAGGTTGTGGGCCCGATCCCCAGTGGGGGGCATGCAGGAGGCGGCCAATCAATGTTCTCGCTCATCGATGTTTCTATCTCTCTCTCCCTCGCCTTTCCTCTCTCTCTAGCAATAATAATAATAATAATAATAATAATAATAATAATGATAATAACAACAACAACAACAACAACAACTGGTCAATCTGTCCCCCCCATGGCCTCACTGTCCCCATGCTGAGTCAGACCTGCATTACTTTTGACTCAGAATCCTGCAATAAACCCTGTAGTGACTTCCAGTCTTGCCGCCCACCCAGAGTACAGCCCGAGGACTGTTTACCACATCGAATATTAACTTTTGTTTGAACCCTTCAACCACTTCCATCATTTTCCAGATGAAGTTGAGGCTAAAGACTGACCACCCTGCTAAGAAGAGAGACGTAGGGCCCTGAGCCTTGCACGCGTCCATGGAGAAGAGGAGCCCCTTCTAACCCACACTTTCCTGTGAACCTGGATGGTCTGGGAGTCGTGACGCAAACCTGTGCTCTTTTGTTGTACAGTTTTCTGCATACAGTGGCGACTTCCTGACCGTGAAGTTGTAACAGATGGGCTGCCCACCCCTGCCTTCTACTATGAGGGCCTTCGTACTAGGGTTGCAAACTGCTGATACTGGCCCATTTCCTCGCTGCTGGAGAGATTTGCATATCATCACGCTCTCTGCCCTGTGCCTCTTCTGAACCCGAGGAGCCACTCTGAGTCCTGCCTACGAGGTGGCTACCTGCTTCGGTTTTGCCAGAATATACCATCGGCCATACTCCATATTCCATGAGGTCTGGAGCTGAAATGAGATAAAACTAGGATGTTTGGGGACTGAGGGTGGCAAAGTGGTGGGGCCACACAGAGGGGTGGTGCAGAGTCCACTGTGAGAACAGGTTGGAGGGTTTTGTGCAAAGGCTTTAAGAAACAGAGTGAGGTGGTCAGAATAATAGATGTCCATTTCAGCCACTCCAGAGGTTGGTGTGAAGGTGAAATGAATCAAAATGGCAACCCAGATATTTGAATGCATGTCTTAGATTCACAGGTACTGGATTCTGAAAGTACCTTTGAGATTGGGTAGTCCAGTCTTCTCATTTCAGTGATAAAGAAATTGAGGCCCAGAGAGAGGTGGTGACTTGATCAAGTTTGCTCTCTTTTTAGTGGTTCAAACTTGGCTGGCTCTTCAACCCAAGTGTCCAGATTCCTTTCCACTATGACTTTCAGCAGCGTGATGCCAAGAACGTTGAGGAAGACGGAAACGATGACCTGATCCCCATCTCTAGATTTCTACTCCTTTTACTCCTCGGTAGTCCTCCCATTTCCAGGACAGTGTTTTGACAGCCACTCAGGAGGACTGATGCCATTTTTAGGTTGATTTTCTTCTGAGACCATCCTTCGCCTGTAGTACAGTTTGGGCAGATTTTTGTGGGGCTCCGAACAAACACGTGCCTGTGTGTGCCGTGACCATTAGATGGCAATCACTGTCATGGGGTTTCCAGGGCAGGTGCACATGTAGGCCCCGACCAGGGGCCAGCTGGCAGGGTGCTGAGCTGAAGTCCTGCTTGTGTGCAGGCTGCAGTTTTGTGTTTTATTTACAAACATTGCTTTCTTCTTCTTCTTTTTTCAGTTTCCTGGAAACATTTCTGTCTCTAGATATCGTTTTGTAGTCTTAGTTGCATTTCAAGATGCTGGTTTAAGGTGGGTCAGCCTTCAACAAAAGTGGTTGATAATTCAGTTTTGTACCTAAATTTCAGAAAACAGAGGGGAACAAAGAGAAGTGACTAAAGGAGTGTTTCAGTTCAGCCAAGGCAATCTCACCAAAGCATCGTCCATGGCAGAATTCCTACTTAAATGAGTGACTTCAGCAGATCCTGGACTGGCTACCATGTACAACCCATGATGCTAGAATAAATGATCATATTTAGCATTTGAAAATGTGCTGGTACTTGTGCTAGTAAATTATTAATATGAACATTGTTACTATTATTTCACAAGATGTTAGACTTCTGCCCTATGATTCTTGTACATGCAATGTAAATGTCCATAGGCAACTAAGGAATGTGTTGGAATGTGTTATAATATTAGAATTTATAGTAGTATCAGTAGTCACTTTAGTGTTTAGTTTAGCAGTCCCAAAGCATTTTTGGTGAATGGTTATTGTGAAAATAGTGACTGTGAGTACCACTGCTTTAGACACAGCACGAACATCTGCATCTGGTATTTTTTGTTTTGTTTTTTAATCCTCACCCGAGGACATTTTTTTGCATTTATCTTCAGATAGAGCGGGAGGGAGAGAGGGAGGAAGAGAGAGAGAGAAACATTGATGTGAGAGAGACACATCCAGTGGTTGCCACCCACACGACCCCAACCGGGGCCGGGGACAAACTGCAACCGAGGTACGTGCCCTTAGCGGGAACCAAACCCGGGACTCTCTGGTCCGCGGGCTGATGCTCTAACCGGTGAGCCAAACCGGCCAGGGCTGGTTTTATTTGTTATATTTAAAATCATATTTTTAGATCTGGAAGGGATTTTAGAGATTCTATATTCCAACATCCTTACATTATGGATGAAGAGCTGGGGCCTGGAGAGGTTACATTATTTACCTGGAACCCTATAGGATTAATTAGTAGTATAACTATGACAAATAGCCCAGGTATATTCCTGAGAAGTCAGGAATAATAAGATTTTTTTTTTCTTTGGGGTTAGGACCAGATATTAAGAACCGTATCACCTTCTCTATACCAGGTTCTCCAAGTCAGTCTTTGTACTCTGTCGCCTCTGGACCATGGCATGTCCACCAGCCTTACTCCCTGCCCCTAAGCATTCTAAAAATTCAGCCTAAATGTGCAACACGGCAAGTGGCCTTGCAGGAATTAGAAAGGTGAAGGTAGTCCCTGAGGGTTCACCGAGAGCCCCTGCCCTCTCTACCCTGAAGTGGATCAAGGGTCAGGATTGCTGCAGAGGGTGGAGGGAACTTTCAGACTTGGCAGGTGCGTCTGTGGCCTGAAGGCCCTGAACAGCTGCAAATGGTGAATTTTGTTTGTTGAATCCAAGGACATGCAGCGCAGACACGCAGGAGTGGAAGAAGAAGCATAAACTTGCAACTGCCACGGCTGAGGGGGGCAGTGGCTGGGTCCTGCTGGGGTGAATTGGGGCGCGAATGTATGCACTGAGAGAGGATTTACCGCAAGAGATTTAGCAGAGATGAGCCAGAGCCCTATTCAGGGCAGTCCTTGATTCCTGGGACTGTACTGTTCAGGTCCAAAGGCAGTAACAGAAGGAACAGGAATTTGCGAATTCGGCAGCTGGGAAGGGAGCTATGGAACAGAGACCACACCAGGGAGGGCTGCAGATGTGAATGGTGAACTCCCATTCGGTGATGTCCTGCAGGTGCTGGGTGAGCGAGGCAGCCTAAAGGGACCAGGGGGTGCAAGCAGTTTGAGAAAGATTATGCTGGAAGTCATTTTGAACACGTATTCTAACGGAAAAAGTTTTGCTCACTTAACAGGTGTGCTGTCTATGGAACATGCGAGAGGAGTAACCTAGTTCAGATAGTGGAGTGATTGGGCTGAGTGACATCAGGTGTTTTAAGTCCCTCGTCACCTTAATAGTAATACACATGGAATGGATGTTTATTGTGGACCAGGCACCTTTTCCTGTCACATCTCATAATCCTCCAACAACTTAGTGAAGCAGCTACCATTATTATTTCCTGTTTTTCAGATGAGGATATGTGGCTATTGGATCTTACTTAAAGTTTTGTTGCCCAGTCTCAGAAGAGATGTTTAAAACCAGGAAATATGATCCCAAAGCTTGGACCCTTAACCATTATGCTTTCTTGCCTCTTTAACCATAACTACTATGCCATTTTCATGTCTAAACATAAACAATTCCTTAATTTCATTAGATGTCTCAGTCTCATAAATGTCATAGTGGTTTCTTCCCTGTCACAAAGACTCAAAAACTTCTATACAAAGCCCACACATTGCAATTGGTTGAGAAGACTTTTAAGTCTCTTTTAATCTGAGCGTTCCTTTACCTATTTTTTTTTCTTGTAATTTAATTTTTGAAGAAGTTGAGTTATTTGTCCTCTTAGTGCTTCCCACGGTCTGGGTTTTGCTGAGTGCATCCTCTGTGTTTAGATTAGTAAGTTCCCCTGGCCTTGTATTTCTCGTAAATTGGTTGTTATGTCTGGAGGCGTGAGCAGATTTGGTTTGATTTTTCTGGCAAGAATACTTTATACTGCAAAGGTGGTGGTGTGTTCTCATGTAATAGATTCTGAAAGTTTGTAGGAAAAGGAACTTGAAAGTTCAAGGTGCTACCAGTTTTCTTGGGGAAAATGTTCCCACTATTTAATGGAAAAGGTCTGGAAAACTGTCACCCCCCACCCCACCCCCTTCTGGGTCAGGCGCCCTCCTTTGGGCTCCCATGGCAAATGATTCCATGGCACTTACATAACCAAATGGTCCACCTATGACTGTCTTATCCATTTCAGTGTGCACTCTTCAAGGGATTTTATAATTCTTTTGTAACATAAACCTTAGCATAATGCCTGACATGTAGGCACCTAAGATTTATTAAATCCATTGAATAAATAAATTAATGAAGATAAATACATTCTTGAGGCATGTGTCAATCTATTGTTATCGCTATGCTTGGCCAATTGTCTATGTTGTCAGTATTTTGGGAGCTGTGGTAAGGCTTGGAAACAAGGTAAATAAAAATCTTTCTTTTATGAATAGTTCAGTAATGAAATCAATACACATTGCGGAAGTTGCTTAGCTTGTAAAGTACCAGTCTAAAAAATAATTGGTTAGTGGCGGGATCGGGAGGAGGGTGTCTGGGGGGGAAAAGGAGAAACATCTGTAATGAAAATAAATAAATTAATAAAAAACAAATAAACAAAAATAATTGGTTAATTAAAGGAGAACTATAATTTTACTGAAGTAAGCTATCAAATTGTAGCTGTAGGCAAAAGTGGACTATATTTGCTTGCTGAAGCTGTGGCGTACGTACCCAGGGACATCTAGAAGAAAAGAAAAAGCAGAGCATTGAGGTTGGCTTTATGGGTGTGTGACTAGTATAGTCACATAGGACGCCCCACTCAGAAGGGCTCTGTGCTTGGGGTGCAGCGCTCTGTGGTCACTATCTTGAAATTACTGACAGTTTTATCTTTGAATTTGTGTTTTGTAAGTGAGCATGGTGGGACAATGGAGCATGTCCGGGATCATGGAGCCCTGCCCCCTGGGACAGGTGCTGCTTACCCAACCCCTGGTACCCTGGCCCTGCCTGGCCTGTCCCTGGCCCCACCATCAAGCAACCACTGTCAACATCTGTCCCAGTGAAAGTCTGGGTGCAGGGAGGGTCAGGGACCAATAGGCACACCCTATGGTGTCTCACTGCAAGGAATGGTAGGTAGTGGTCATTTCTACCCTGGGCTGGCAGCACCAAAATGCTTTCAGCAGGGGACTCAGTGGCCCTCATCCACTCCCAATTCAGGAACTGCGTGTGCCCCAGTGCAGAGGTGGCAGTCCCTTGGGGTGGCCTGTCCACAGTGGGTTGGGCAGCATGCCCCATTGCAAGGGGAGATGCCTGGCTTGATGTTATCGCTCCTGGCCCAGACATTCTCAGTCCATCAGCCGATGAGAGGGAGCCCGCTAGCTCGGTGTGCTGCACACGTATGCCAAGTCATGGGGCAGGACCCCTGGGGGCCTGTGAGGGTCTGAACTGGCCCAGTGGGTATGTCTGTACTCAAGGGAGTGTGATATTAAATAACAGATACATAACAAGATAGGCTGACACAGAGAGACCATGGATAACAGGAAAAAATTGATATTTTAGTACTTTCAATAGCACTTTTTGAACAAGGAGCCCCACGTTTGTATTTTGGATTGGGCAAATTACGTAGCTGGCCCCGGATAGAATGTAGTTTAGGAAGGCATGTGGGAGAGGGGGAGTTGGTCATTGTGGTCAGTTTACCTGGATTCTTATAGGAACAACACCTCCTTAGCTGTCTTGTCTGACACACATTTTGTAAGGGCATTTAAATCCTGTTTTCTTCTTTTTCACTGTTCACCAAAACCATCTTGTGATTATAATGTGTCTCCCATGAGCTTAGCCATGGGAGAGAATGTAGTCATCTCATCTGGTGAACTTTTAGTTTTCTAAAACTTAACACCTAACAGTTTTCCAATACTAATCACTAATAAAAGATAGTTATGTTTTAGTATAAACTAAACGAATTGGCGTTTTGATTTTCTGTTTTGGTCTGTCAGCTTGTTTTGTGGAAGTTCCCCTCTGAAGATGCATCCCGCGTGGTGGGATGCCACAGTAGGCTTTGAGCTCGCAAGCCGGAGGGCTGGACCTTGAACCTGAGGATCAACAGTTAGTCCCAGAAAGGAGCAACACCTGTGAGGTCTATTAGGTGATGGTCTGCCTCTGGTTTCCCCTGCTTATTTTTCCAAAGCATTTATGATCTGGGCACAGGTAGCAACTGTGAGGCTTACTCAGACCCTGCACCCCTTTGGCAGAACCTAATAAGCCTGTGGCTTCTACATCGGATGAAATTAATATGCCATTGAACGGGTCAGGGAAGCCAAGCTAAAACTGAGATATTCTACCAAATTCTGGACATGAGAAACAAGTCTGTGGTCTTCAGAAGATCTTTTTAAAAGCATTTGCTGGCAAACACCTGCTTTACCGCTGGTACTTAAGTAATCCTGAAAGCAGGGATGGGTTTTCATAGAAGAATGAATGCAGAATCTCCTGGAAACTTCCTAATAAAAGCTTTTCAGTGTCTACTGACCACAAGTGATAAGGTGATGACTAGAGAGACTGCAAAGGGCTAAAATTAAATGCATCATTTCCTCCCAATGAAAATATTCTCAAATTCATGTCAAAAATATTTCTGGAGTACCAGCACTTAGTACATGCCATGAGCATGTGTGCCTTTGTACGTGTGTCTAATGTGCAGTGACCCAGTGGAGCTAAGCATGGAGGGAAACAGGACTGAAGGTCAGACATGTTACTGAAGTAGCCAACAGACAAGGGGAAGGATGTTTTAGGTAGGACTCTGTGGTTGTGAGGGACCGCACACTTGCTTAAGCGGAAAAAGAGTATGTTTTACTTATGGAACTGAGACCTGGGGCTGGGACTAGGTTTTGTGTGGAGCGTGGCAGGCGTCAGAGTGGTCTCTCCCTGTCCGCTCTGTCCTGCGGCCCACCCAGCTTTCCACCCCCATCCAGTGTCGTTCCCAGGCCCTGCAGAAAAGCTGGGGGCTGGATTCTGACCAAGCGCTGTTGTCTGCCCTGGGTGATGTGTACAGTCAGAACCCATGCCTGGGGCTGAGGGACGGAGCGTGCCGACTGCGTGAGCCCGGAATCCTCTTCCACCCCTGGGGCCTTGGAGGCGGCCTCGGCTATTCTAATGGATGCAGAGTGGGGGGACAGTGGGTCCCCAGACAGAAATCAGGCTTTTAACACATGTGGAACAACCCAAGTGTAGCATTTTTTTTTTCACTACAGTGGATAAGTGAATACAAAAGAAAGTATATTAGGATAATAAAGTACAAAGTATTGCGTGTGTGCACGCGCGTGTGGGACAGAGATGAGAGAAATCTTACGTTGGGGAGATCGGACCTCCAACACTGATGCGGTTGGGCTAGAAATGTGGAAAGAATGATGTTTCAGGTGGAGACATCTCTTCTGTTGAGAGAAAAGGGGAAAGCATGTGGCGGAGATGGGAACCAGGTTGGAGAAGAATACGCAGGGTGGAGAACAGGTATTTTGGGGGGAGTAATGGTTGGTGTGTTGGGAAAAACCTTTGGGGCTGTGTTGTGAAAGGTCTCAGATGCTAGGTGGAAGTGTTTAATTTCGTAGGCAGTAGAGAGTCCTTGAAATATCTCTAAGCAAAGGTAACATACAAATAGAGCTGTGATGAAACAGACAGGAGGCGGTTCGGGTGCACTGAGGCGGGGAGACCTGTTAGGCGACTCCCTTCGTCCTTCTGGCAAGGGGGCAGTAGCAGGAATGGAAAGGCAGAGCAAGATGGATAAGAAAACGTGGGAGTGGGAGGAAGACTCAAAGCTAACTCAGAGCTCTTGTAAATATTTCTATTTACAGAAATAAGGAAGTCTGGAGAGGGAGCTGCTGGAGGAAGAGGAGGGAGACCCTGTCCTCAGAAATACTGAGTGCTGTGTTAGCAGGGTGTGTGCTTGGTTAAGCACTGAATGGAGACTCAGGCGGTGGAACAGAGTGAGTAGCTCAGTGACCCGTGATTCTCAAGTCAGAGGCAGTTTGGGTGATGTGCTGGGGCAGTTTGGATTGTGACTGTGCTGCTGGGATGGTGGACACCGCCCTGCACCAGGAACAGCTGCACCACCCAGGTGGCAGTTGCACTTCCTGTTCAGAAGATGGACAGCCTCTGACGGCCAAAGGCAGGCAGAGAGCAGGCAGTCTTCTTGGCAAGCACACAGTCTTGCTCGTTGTTTTTATAACTATTAGGGAGTGATGACTATTATGCCAAGGGCTGCAGGTACTTTTAGGATTTTGCTCACAATGTCCTTTTGAGAGATGGGGAAGACATATGGCTGAGATGGAGCTCAAGGGGATACGAAAGGCTCTGGGTTCATTTCCTTATTCTGCCACCAATTTGTGTGTGCTCACAGTGGTCAGTGTTCTGCACAGTTGCTTCTTTATCCATTACATAGGACAAGGGAGGGTGGCTTTGCGCTTGAGGAATACTATCTTAGTGGAATGAATCTATGCTCGACTATATATGGCTAGTTCTCAGTTATTTCAGGCCAAGTTATGTACCCTTCTCTTTGGCCCTGACATTGGCTGTGTTACTTCTCCCTAAGTGGGATTCCAGTGGGTGCTCTAATGGGTATTGCCCGACCCTGTCTTCCTCTTGGGATGAAATCCAGGAATTGTTGTGTTTGTTATGGTATGGCCCCTCTTCTTCACACCACATGTTAGAGGCTTTCTTTGCCCTTGCCTTCACGGCTGCCCATTCTTAGGGATGCTGTGAAAGACTTTCTAAACAGATCAGTTTAGACCGCTGTCGAGTGTCGTAGACCACCCTGTTCTCCACTGCGGGGCTGGGCTGCTGCTGCTGGTACGCGTTGGGATCTCCTCTGGCACTTTGTCACATTGTTTTTCTGATACTATTCCTTATGAACATGTTTATGGGGGTTACGTTGAGGGTAAAGTTAAAAGAACTAGTAATGCCCTGGCTGTGTGGCGAGATTGGTTGGAGCATTGTCCTGTGCACCAGAGTGTTGTGTGTTCGATTCCTGGTCAGGGCACATACCTAGGTTGCAGGTTCCATCCCCCGTCAGGGCGGGTACAGGAGTCAACCTATGGGTGCTTCTCTCTCACATCTATGTTTCTCTCTCTCTGTCAACAAATAAACAAAAAATCAATAATAACATATCCTCGGGAGAGGATAAAAATAAGAAAATAGTAACAACAACAACTAACGATTACTCCCCCTTGGCATACCTTTTTAGCCCATTCCGATGAGTGGGTATATGCAGGGGAATGTTCAAACTTACTTTTGGGAACTATACAGTCAAACTACATTGATTGCAAAGCTACCGGGCAACGTAAAATCTGCTTTTCACATTACTGAATAGCAGGGAAAGTAATGGCGTTGCATACCAGCAGGGAGGAGACAGGCCTGTGGAAATAATTCTGTTTTTGCAAGAACCACTGTGAGTTGCTAGGGGGTTGTAGTGGGATGTTCTGCCCTCGCCCTTGTGCCTGTCTAATCATACCACTCTTCAGAGCCTCGGTCAGGACTCCCTTTGGCCTGAGCACTCCTGTCCGCAGGGGCAGTCGGATTTTTTTATTTCCTGCTGCTTCTCACAAGCCAGTGTCTGTCTCACTGGAGACTTGTTCCCCAGGTAGGTCTCCATTCTCTGAAGTGCTCAGCTCCTACAAGACTTGGTGTCCTCAGCCCTGCCTCCCTCAGCTCCCAGCCGTGCTGTGGGAGCTTCATATCTTCCTGTCAGTTCCACTCAGATTTCAGTTTAAAGAAGTATGAAGCACTCCTTCAGATTTTTTGACAACAGGCATTTGAAAAGAATTAAAGGAAAATTAATTAATAGCATAGACTTTTTATTAAATTATGACACTATTGAAAAATGAACCCCCCTGGGACATTTGAAGGGATTGTGAAGACAAATGAACTCTGCGTCTCATTTAGAATTTTCCTCCTGAAACACTTGAAAGCTGAGAAAGCAGATTTTTAATTTTATTTTATAAAAGCATGCAAGATTTTCTATAAATGCTCTATTCATTCTTAACTTTAATAAGGAAATTTAGTTTGAGTTTGATTTTAAAAAAATTTATCTTTATTGTTGAAAGTATTACAGATGTCCCCTTTTCCCCCCATTTCCCCCCTCCCCCGCCCCGTGCTGTCACCACACTATTGTCTGTGTCCATTGGTTATGCATATATGCATATGAGTTCTTTGGTTTCTCTCTTCCTCCCCTCTTTCTCCCCCATTCCCTCTGAGGTTCATCAGTCTGTTCCCGCTTCTGTGTCTCTGGATTTATTTTGTTCATTAGATTCCACATATAAGCGAAATCATGTGATACTTGTCTTTTTCTGACTGGCTTATTTTGCTTAGCGTGAGTTTAATTTTTTTTTAAAAAATGACAGCAAATTGATGAATTGAATAGACCAAAATTCTTACTAGGCAACTGCTGTAAAAATATTCATTGCAGCTTTCTTCCATGTGTTAGATATGGGCTAATTTCTGCTTTTCTTACATTCAATTAACTTTTGCTTTTAATGAGTTGAGGAAATGATATTATTCCTATCTGGGCTTTTTGCATTCTCCTCAGGAGAAAAAAACTCCATCTTTTACAGTTCAGAATTCCACTTTCCTGTGTACTCCAAATTTTAAGCCCTACGTCCTTCTTTTCTGGCTTTATCAGTAACCAGATTAGATAATAGACACAATATGAAACCAGCCAGAACCTTAGGTAAACTGTAAATTAATTATTGTATTTTTTAGAGTTTTAGGTTTAGAGTGTTGTGGATTAAAAAGTATGTACTTGATAGTTGTCAACTGAATTTTTTTCATAATGGTTCTGTGAGAAGTATTAAAAAATAATACCCAGTTTGGTAAGGATGCATTAATAACTTTGATGGTGAGAATATAAATTAAGAAACAGGGTCTCAGAAAACACACTCCAGATATGCCCCGTGTTCATGTTATATGTGTACTTTAGTGATATCTTTTTATTGCATTTATGAGACATTTCAGATATAAGCAGAAATGAGGCAGTGTTAGTGAAATGTAAATTAATCTTTGAATATCAATACCTAGCATTTTTTTGAGAGAGAACTTTGTGCTGGATGCTGTTTTATATGTTTTCCATGTATTATTTATTTGTCCCCACAACCCAATGATAGATGTGCTGTTGTCATTTGCCTTTTCTTAATGAGGAAAGTGAGCAGACAGAGACCATGCAACTTGTTAAAGTGGTAGAGCCAGAATGGAGTCCAGGCTGTTTGACTCTAGGGTCACTGCTAACCATATGGGTTTTTCCTGTGTCAGGGAAACGTGTTGAGAGGTCCAGTGCTAGACAGACATGGTGAGGGATGAAGAGCCCTCGGCTGGGAAAGTGTAGGAGGGGATTTGAAACGAGGATAGAACAAGGGGGTCCTGAGATCAGCTTTGGGTTTGCCTCACATTGACTCGGGCTGGACCACTCACAGAAGTCCTTGCTCCTCTCAGACCATAGTGATTGGTTGGGGGATGCGCAGATAACCCCCATGAGGCCAATTAGAACTAGCAAATTTTCATTCTAGAAAATGTATTGGAACTCCTTACAGAGAGATCTGTCTTTTCACTGGACTTAAAGCTTGGAAGATGTAGGCCTGAAGCTGCTGGCAGACACTTGGTCCGCTAGTAAGGTAAAACTGTGCTAGAAAATGAGGATCATACAGAGAAAAGCAGGTGAGAGGTGGAGAAAAAGATATTGAGCTCTGATGCTATCTCCTGGGTCCAGTTGTGTCTGAGGATATGTAATATGAGAGATCCACTCTCAGAGGTTTCAGTTTTGTGAGCCTCATTCCCCCTTCCCCCTCATCTCCCCTCCTCCCCTCCCCCACAAGAGTTCAGATCTAGCATGAAAGGTGAATCCATTTAGGAACTGTCCAACCTGGACAGCTCCTCATTTCTGCCCCTAGTCTGAAGGAGGAACTGGTCAGCTGCATCAAAACTGGGTGGTGGGGCTGTGCTGTGGGTGGGGGGACTTTTGAGCCCCTGAGCCTTTCTGAGAAAACCATGGAGAAAAGACTTTGGTCCTTGATACTTACTCTCTGGAAGGCAGAGCCATGGGACTGTGGACCAAGCCATTGTTGTGATCAGAGAGATTTGTGAGCTGTGGAGACCCGTCTGTGATAAGTCCCCCTCCCTAGGTCCAGAGGGGTGAGTCTAGGGGGTGGGAGCACGATACACATGATACATACCATGTTTTCTACGTTGAACAGATCCTAATAAATGGTCCTCTGCTTTGAGACTCTGGCTGTTAGAGAGATTCATTTACATAGTCTCATGCACTTGAAGGAAGAAATGAGAAATTTTAGAAAATGCTTTCATCAAAAAGTTATCTATCCTGGGATGACCTATTCCATCCTGTATTGTACCTTGTGGGAATTAATCCTAAACAGTCAGCAATGGAGACGCAGTGCAGATTGATAGCTCTTTCCATTGTCTGATGTGAAGTGGCAGATAGCCTTCTAGCTAAGCTGTGCACCTTTTGAAGAGAGGTGTAGCTCCCTTACAAGTCACAAAATAGATGTCTGCGTAAATTAATACTGCTAAAGGCCTGCGACCTTTGGTGAGATTTTCTGAGCAGGTGTCCAAATGAGTGCTTGTGGAGGATTCTTCCAGAAGGCTTTCTTTTGTCTGGTATGAGGAAATTACTATTAGAGTAAAATGCACACTACCTTAGAAATATATTAATTTCCCTCAATTTATGGCTTAATGACATTTGTAATATCCACCCACCGCTGTTTCTGCTGCCGCCGAAATGCAGGCCTTTATAGTAGCTGGCTGATGTGCATTTCTTATTGTCCGCTCACTGTTAAATTCATAAACGATACACGTGAACAGTTATCTCATTTTCACTGAAAGGTATATTTAATTTTTACTATACATTTAATAAAACCATATCTTTTTTATTATGAATTCAGTTGGCAGTAATCAAGGTCATTAGCTTAAACACCAAGGAGTTTATTTTGAAATGCAGCTTCTTTGAACAGTTGTTTATAATAAGATGATACTACTCGATTTTATCTAGTTCATTTCTAATCTAAAGGGTTTTTGTCACAATTTTTCTTTTTTTGGCTCTAGGAGTTGGATCTGGAAAGATTCTAGCTGCACTGTAATAGGCAAAAATCCCACAGCCTCACCCACATTTCCTGGTGATGTGCCATTTTCTAAGTATGTCCCGCCTGTTCCAAGAGTGTCAACAGCTGGGAGCAATTGGAGAATGTTACTTTAGCGCGTGTTAAAGAGGAAAGAGTGGCACTCAGTTTCCTAGACTGTGTCCTGATCCCATGGCGGTTTTCTAAATAATTTCTTTTTCTTTTCCCTTCTTGGTAAAACAAAACAAAACATTCAACATTTAGAAATCCAGACTCGGTGCTGCACTGGTTCGCGTTCATATCAACACGTATCTTGAAGCCTGATACAAAATTTGATCTGTAGAAAGTCGGCAGACCGTCTGTTCTCGGACTGCAGTTTGTAATCCTCTGGTTCAAGATCTTTTTCACTTATAAATTCTCTCTTAAAAATCTAGTCCTCTACAATTTCTGTTTTTAACCCTCCAGGGTCTGGATATAGGTGACGTGGATGGGTGGTTATTAAAATCAGTTAATGTTCATCTTGAACAGCAGTTTCTAAACTTTTTAAAATTTTTATCCTTACCCAAGGACATTTTTGCATTTATCTTCAGGTAGAGCAAGAGGGAGAGAGGGAGGAAGAGAGAGAGAGAAACGTCGACTTGAGAGAGACACACCAAGTGGTTGCCACCCACATGACCCCAACCGGGGCCGGGGACAAACCGCAACCGAGGTACGTGCCCTTAGCGGGAACCGAACCTGGGACTCTCTGGTCCACGGACTTACACTTTAACTGCTGAGCCAAACTGGCCAGGGCCAGTTTTGATACTGCACCATCAGTGAATATTTATGTGTACATGAGGTATACTTACTATTGTGAAAGAACATATTATACATTATGTTATAAATTAATATAAGTAATTTACACTATGTCTGTTATGTATATTATACAGCAGACAAAACCCAGGAATCAAAAGGGTTTGTTTTATGAAAAAACATTCTAATATTTATTCTCGAGCCCAGCGCACCTCACTTCAGAGACCACTGATTTAGAAAACAAAAGGTTTTTCAGTGCACCCCAATTCTTTCTGAGCTATACTGCTAATCCCAGTTGGATGTTTTTGAAGGGTGAAGTTTTTTAGTAAATTTCAGAATGAATGTAACTTGAGTACTTCTGGTCACGATTAATTGCTCTGAGTTATCTATTAAGGGAATGTGGTTACCTATTCACCCAGGTGAGGGCTTAAAATTGTATTATGAAATATTTAAGACATACAACAAGTATAATGTCTACCACCTTAAAGATAAAACAGCACCTGCCTCCTGCAGAGGGACCCTGTCTTCTGAATGTGCTGTTTTCTACTCCCATGCACTCAGAGACCTAGGTTTGGCTCTCAAGCAGTGTGCTATGTTTTGCATTTAAAAAATTTTATGGAACACTTGCATACAACATATAGTATGTGTATGTCTACACCCCACCCCACCCCCTGCATGTTGTTTCTGGGCAGCTCCGGTTCATTCATTCCCACAGTTGTTCGCTATTCTGAAGTTTCAAAATGCCACAGTTTGTGGTATTTAATTTATATCTGTTTTTCTTAAAAATTTCTTTCTATGACAAATCATTCTGGTAGGGGTTTTTAAACTGAAAATCTGTTTGATTTTCCCAGGATGTACCTGGGACTGGAATTGCTGGATTGTAGGGTGTGGACCTTTTTATGTTTATAAGAAACTCCCCACCAGTGTAGCTATGAGTCCTCCTGGCTCCTCCTCCTTGTTAACACGTGGTGATGTCAGACCATTTCATTTCTGCCAGTTGGATGGATGTGAAATAACATCTCACGGTGGCTTTAATCTATCCTTTCATAGTATGTTTATTTGCCTTTTTTATAAATTGCTTACTCATATACAGGGGCGGGCAAAAGTAGGTTTATAATTGTAATACAAATAAGCAATACACTAATTAATAAATAATAATACAAGAATAAACTGTTTTGAGTATTCAAAACTGTAAACTGACTTTTGCCCACCCCTGTATTTTGCTCAGTTTTCTGTTTTTCTTTTTATAAAGTTTTCTCAGTTGGTCTCACATATTTACACACACACACACACACACACACACACACACGGTGATTCAAAGACCTTCAGTAGAAAAGAAAACAGTCTTTGTTTTTCTTCTCACACTTGGCCCTGATATGGTATGGTATCATAACCCTTCCCTTAAAAAAAGTTGTTGTTTCTCCTATTAGGTAATTGTTTTTAATCCTCACCCGAGGATATTTTTCTATTTATTTTCAGACAGAGTAGGAGGGAGATATATATGTATAGAGAGAAATATCGATGTGAGAGAGACACATCAATTGGTTGCCTCCCACACCACCCCGACCAGGGCCAGGGACCAAACCACAACCAAGGTAGATGCCCTTGACCAGAATCGAACCCATGACTCTTTGGTCTGCAGGCCAATGCTCCAGCCACTGAGCCAAACTGGCCAGGGCTAATTGTTGGTTCTTACAAGTTCTGGTTTCTTAATGTAAAAGGTCACCATGTTAGCTAAACTCCTACCGTCTGAACCCAGAAACAGAATAGATTTGGATACCTTTCTGGAGAGGAGAAATTTGGAGGCAAGTCACAGAGGTATGCATACATTCCTCATGGCTTATCTGAAGCTCTAATGTGAGGTCTTTGAAGCCTGGGAAGAGATGTACACTCCTGGGGCAGTGAGAGCCAGCTCCAACACACCACTTAAAGGGATCCCCACTTCCTAACTCAACATCCAGATCTCAGCAACCAAATAATTGGTTTGAATAACGATTTCCCTCACTATCAAACTCATGGATGTGGTGGGGGTGGGGGTTATTCATTGATCCTCAATCATTGGATTTTTTCTAGTATGTGGATGTGGTGAAGATAATTCTTAGCCTTTAGACTAATTTTCTAGTTTCTAAAAAATATTTTTTCCAGGCTTCTATATTAGCAAGGAATTAAGACGTTATAGAATTGGATTTGAGCAAAGATTTATAGTTGTATATTTGGACAGCCTATGAAAGGAATTCTTTGAAAGACTATGAGCATAGCAGATATTTAATAAATATTGACCAAATGATTGATCTAAGGAAAGAGCCAAAGAAAGAGGATAATTCCTTTGGAATTGCACAAAGTTGAATAACGTAAAACAAGAAACTGGAAAGCTTCATCTTTATTCAATGTCCTCTTGGCTCAGTGGTCAAGCAGAATGGCCAAGGATTTGCCTGGCAACATTAGGAAACATGAGTTTATTTGAACTTAATGTAAGTATAGGTATTTGTAGAGAAAGTGTACTAATCTTTATTATGGACAAAGTGGAAGACAAGGCATGTTCCCTAAAGTGAAATTTGGTATAAAAGCAGTAGAAGAAATGGTGAATATAAGAGCATCTTAAAAAAACCACTGTATAGGTTGGGCCCATATTGTCCTGGGCACATGGTTATTTTTTAATCTATTCTTTGTATTTTGGCAGACTAAAGTTACTGAATCCAGTATTTTTTAAATTATTATTTGAATCTGAATTCCTAATTAAATCTATCTACTGCTTTGTAGATAATCTAGCTAAGAAAGTTAAAGCCTGGTGCCTTTAATAAACACAGCTGAATTTGGAAGAAGACTAGATTAGCCAAAATCTTCTTTTATAGCTTGAAGTTCTAAAAAAGCAATAGAAAATCAGCTTCTTAGCATTTCCCAAGATATTTCAATCCATATGCTTAAAGAATCACTGCCAAATACTTTAATTTGTTAGTAAGAAACAAAATACACTCTCTTAAAGTTGTGCTTCGGGGTCCTCCATCCTCCTTGAAGTGTATACAGAACCACCTTTCCAGGAGGGTGTTAGGATTACAGGCAAATACCATCCCCTTCTTAGAGCAATTGTTTTATACACATGTAATCTTACCCTCTCTGGAGGTTTATCATCCTCTTCCCTAACATGTGCATAGAAAGGTATCAAAGCATTAACCATTTGCCCTCCCTGAATTCGTATAGGTTTGAGCATAGCCATTGAGGTAATTACAGGCTGAGTTGTTGCCTCTTGTTTATAAAATCCTGCGAATTACACTTCAAGTTTTCCTTTGATGTTTTCCCTTTCTTGATAGTTTTGTAATGGAAAGGGAACTTAATATCTGAGCTTAGCCTTCAAAAACCTGTCATTTGATATCTCGAAAGGAAATAGGGTCTGCTTTAGTTTTGGTGGAGCCTTCATGGTTAGTAAAACAAACAAAACACTGATGATACTTAGGCTGTGATTCTAATTCCCAGCAACACCCATTTGGCCCTGGATCTGCACTCTGTTTCTTCCTCCCATACAACATATGCAATTTTTCAGATGGAAATTCTGGGGTATTTCTAAAGGCCCTAAAATGAGAGTTAAGAGGAGGTAATAACAGCTGGCGATAAAGTGGCATCACTTGCTTTTTTTAGGTGCCATTTTCTTTTCTTTAAAATTTTTTCCTTTATTGATTTTAGAGAGAGAGAAAGGGAGAGGGAGAGAGAGATAGAAACATCGATGAGAGAGAACATTGATTGGCTGCCTCCTGCATGCCCCCCAGTGAGGATTTGGCCCACAACCTGGGCATGTGCCCTGACTGGGAATCTAACTGACGACCTCTTGGTGCATGGGTCAACCCTCAACCACTGAGTCACACTGGCTGGGCCAGGTGCCATTTTCTTAATTGAACGTTGAAAAATCCAAAATGAAATGGGAGGCACTAGGGATAATAGGGGCCCCAAAAGTGGGTGGAAATTTTAATGTATTCCTCTTCAGAAGTATTGGTAAAATAACGTTAAAAAATGTAAAAAGCTTAGAGATGGATTTAAAAGTAAAATAAAAGGACTTAACTCCTCATAGGCAGAGGAGGGAGAATGGGCAGATAGCTTAAAATAGTACTCACTCTCAGTTTCTTCCTATGAAGCTTCCAGCACGCTTTGATCGTATTTCTTGAGTCAAAACGAAGCTCTGAGAATGAATGCTGCTGATTGGTTCAGTTGCTACTACGCATGTTAAGGGAAGAGAGTCGCTGGACAGGGCTACTGCCTGGCTGGAGCTGTGTGAAACGCAGAGCGTCTCAGGAAGAGGAGGACTGTGGCAAATAACCACTTCGTCTGATAGAATTCAAAGAACAAAGGGAACAGGTAGTTAAGTTAAATCACTTTGCAAAGGGTCTCACTTTATAATATAAAATGGGGTATTACATAAGCAAGTTTTAAACAATGATATCCGCCATCTCTGCAGTTACTACTGTTACAGTCGTAATGAAACCGGTGCCAGTCTATATTCCTATCAAAAGAAGCCCAGCTCCAGAGTTTTGAATTTTCATTTGTATTAAAAGTCCTACTTTGCAGTTACAATGACAAAATTTTAAAGATTTTTTTTTTTGTGGGTTGAGTGGTGGTGGTGGTGGCATACAGCCTGACTTGCATGATGAGTCCACTTTGGATCTGTTTCAGTTTGTTCCCAAACATTCCAGGCACTAAAGCATTTATTTCTCTTCCTTTTTTTTTTTTAAGAGAACTCATCTCAAGCTCAGTAATCCATGCTAACAATTACATTGGTAAAACAAATGCCTGTTACAGTAATTACTGCAGCTTTTCATTTGTTCTAATCTCATGAAAGAGATGAGACACCCTTTCTATACCCACAGGGCTATTGGTGCTGTCACTGGTGATATGATCACTAAGGAAGACAGAACTGGGTTATTACCTATATCCATGACTAATTGCTAATAGCGACTACAGAACTTCCAAGTTGAACTTCTACCAGGATGCAGAAGCTCTGGCATTAGTACCTCTGGGGAACTGGAGAATTTATAATTTTGTTCACTGCTGGTGTGAGTCAGCAGGCATCTCTCTCTTGATTGCAAGTCTTCCTGGAACAGGGGAGGTGAACAGGTGAGAGCTGATGTCCTTCTGCCACCCTTACCCATTTGTTTCATCTGCTGAGGCCACACCCTTAAGGCTTTTCCTTTTTTTCTCTAGTCTTTCCATTTGCTCACCACTGGGTCTTCTTAGATTATATATTTCTAATGTTGTTGAGATGAAAGGGCATGGTTGTTTCAATCTGATTTATGTCCATTGATACTTAGAATTGCTAAGCATGATGAAAGATCATTTCACTTTTTTTCAGTGTGTGTGTGTGTGTGGTGGTGGTGGTGGTGGTTAGGGATTGCTTTATACAGTTACAGGTTTATCATTTACTAAAAATTCAAAACTGCTTTATAAATAAATGGCCTTCAAAGAAGACCTATTAATAAAAAGGAAACCTGTTTTGGTTACATTTCTGGGAAGTAGTGATTATATTGTTTTAAGATTCTATTTAGCTAAGACCTGATTAAAGCATAACAGGAATTGGCCATCTGGAAAACATTATTAATGGATCCAGAAATGTCATTGTCATCTTGAATCATATAATAGAATTTGCACTGAAGAAAAGTACAGTGGGTTGAGTAGAATCCGAAGTCTACGAAGAAGTCTGGTCTCTCTAATTCTATTTTTTTTGGGGAGACCAATGTATTTTGTATGTCATTGCCAATTAGCAATAATTCCTCTATTACTTATGTGCAGAATTTGACATTTAGGTTGTAGTAGCCCTGTTGTGTTTGTTGTTGTTTTTTAATGTCTCTCCACTGGACTGTAAGTTTCTAGAGAACACGAACTGAGTCTTTCCCCTTTTTCTATATACTCTGCAGTGTCTGACATGGTATTGGACATAAAATAAATGCGGAATGAACACCTAGTACTTAGTCATGTGGACACATGGTCATTAGGTCAGTGTGTATACATTCTTGCTATCTTCATCACCTGATTTCACAGTTTCCTCTCTGGTGCCTTTAGAGGCTGTAGCATTTTCTTCACTCAGCGCCTAGCAGTGCAAGTCACAGCTTTTCATCCATCGAGGGTGGGGTGAGGTGTAACAGTTTTGTGGTAATTGTGCCTTTTAAAAAGTTTGTTGTGAGGGAAAGGAAAACAGAAGTAGGAAACATGATTATTCTGATTTGTAAATGAATCACAGACGTGCAAATGTGTAGAGCTGGGAGATGTCTTGGGGGTTATATAGTCCTACTCTTTCATTTTTGTAGGTGAGAAAATCGAGGACTGGAGTGGTTTAGTGACTTAGGTAAGGTCACAGTTAATAGAAGTCTGGAATAGGACAATACTGTGAGTAGGTTGGGATACTCAGTTTATATTATTTCTGGATTCTCTGACTCAGTTTGTAGAAATTATTATTCTGTGGATAGATATCTGAGAAACTCACACATTCTTTAAAAGTGTAATATTTAGAAAAAGAAAGTCTTTCAAAAGATCTTTCCTATGCTAATATATTGAACAACTCTGCAAGATAACCTCATGTGGAACATAGCTGACAGGTGCCAATTCCATGTAGTGAGGCATATAGATGGGAAACCCGGCTCGTAATTCCAGGTCTGTTAATTACAAACGAATGGTATGACCTTGAAACAGAAATCCTATGGCGCTCAGAAAATCAGTTGGTGTTGTTATTCATAAATGAAAGAATTAGACTAGATTCTGTCTGACAGTCCTTTTCGTTCTAAAATTCGGTGTTGAAATGAAGCAATGGTAAACACCTAGAACTTCTGATCAAAGCTTTATGAAATCAGAGCAGAGACTGATGTAGCTAGTGTCTTACCAAATGTGTCAACAACTTAACATTTCGAATTTCATTACTCGATTCCATGCCGCATCTATTCGTTAGGCTCTATTGATGCTTTTCCAGATGAGTTGGATATCTCTTCTCTGCTTGGAGTTTGTTGAAGGAATATGAATACCAGGAATAGAGGCATTTGAACCAGTAAACTTATTATTTAGGAATCTTTTGCCTCTTCCAAATGAACAGCCCATACATGTGGTGTATTAAAGAGTAAAGAAAACTCGGTTGTTCAAACTTGAAGCATCTTTTGTTGAAAAGCGCTATGACTGCTTTATTGGGTAGTTTTGTTAAATAAGTGTATTTTGCCTGATAAACTTCCCTTATTTTACATTCTGCAGAAAAGTAAATCCAGAGTTTCTTAGCCATGCTCACTCTCATTCAAGGAAAGTGACCCAGGAGGGTAAATAGAAAGGCCATCTGGTCCTACGTAAGTGTCATTTTACCTTGTCCTGCACTCTGGGATAAGATTACTCGTATTTGCTGAATGCCGTGATCTCCAGTAATCAATCTCTCAACAGTCAAAGCTCAAACTATATCTGCAGTGCCTACGGCTCTGAAATTTCCCCCATCTTTCCTCAGAGGACAGCTGGTCAGTCATGACTCCCAAAGAACCATTTGCAGTCTGTTTATAGGGTGCTCTTGGAAGACTCCGTGGGGCAAAGACAATGTGCAGCCAGCTACGGAGCAGTGTTTTCTTGGCTGGGGTAAGGTAAATTGGTGATGGAAGAAAATGTGTATTGTACAAGCTCAGAGCATAAGATCTGGCACATTGTAAGTCCTTAGTAAATATGTTAGTGTTCTGCTTTATAACTTTGCCTCTAGGTTTACAGATCTCAGGCAATCAGCAAGCGGGCTTATATGTTTTGTTAAGACTTGGGCAAGGTCCTCCAGAATTGTTATTTAGTATAGAGTTTTAGTACAATGTCCTTTCTATTGTTTAACTTGGGAAAAAAGAAGCTAACCTGTTCTGTGATGAGTGTCCCTCATTTTGTGGATTTGCAATTAGGAGCTTAATTTATACAAAAGGCTTTTATATCTAGAAATAATTCAGGCTCCTTTTCAGAGTGTGGGAGTGTGCGGGTGTGAATTGTGAGAAATGGAGTCTTTCTTTTGAAATTTATATGCTGTTGTAGGATGAAAACACAGAGTAAAAAATACTAAATTAAAATGCAGCTCTTTAAAAGTAAAGGGTTTGATATATGTGTTTGCAAATGGTAGTTTAAAATTTTTTCTGCTATTTATATGATTTCTTTCTTTTTTTTTTTTTTTTATCCTCACCCGAGGACATTTTTCCAGTTTTTGGTTCAGATAGAGTGGGAGGGAGAGAGAGGAAGAGAGAGAGAGAGAGAAACATCGACCTGAAAGGGACACATCGAGTGGCTGCCTCTCGCACAACCCAACCAGGGCCGGGGACGAACTGCAACCGAGGTACGTGCCCTTAGCGGGAACCAAACCCGGGTCTCTCTGGACCGCAGGCCGATGCTCTAACCGCTGAGCCAAACCGGCCAGGGCTATGATTTATTTCTTTAACAAAAATAATTTATTTCAGGTCATTGGACAAAGTATTGTCTTTTGAATTTATTTTGCTAATTCACAAATTAATTTGAATAATATAATAATTTTTTATTCTATACTTCATATTTCCAGTGTTAAATATTACTATGGTCTCTATTTAAGGTGTATGCAAGTTTAGTTAACAAAGTTTATTTTAATTTAAAATATTGAAGAAGACTTTTTTCCCCCAAAGAATGCCAAAATTTAGAAACAGTGCAGAATTTGTATTTCCAGAATACTTTGTAAGAAAAATGTGTAGAAAAAGTTGTCTGTGCCATCACTTGTTATAATTTTGAATTTTCAAATACTTTAAAAATATTTTTATTACTATAAAGTTATGAATGAGGTAAGGATATTTATGGCCACTAATATTATTCAACTTTGTTTTAGAAATTCTAACCAATACAAGTATTCTTCCAAAATAAATCAGGAAGATAGAGAAATCACCATTATTTTTGGTAAATGATATGATTGACTATTTAAAAAATAGGCCAAGGAAATGAAAATAGTTATAAAAATTAAATAAAAGGGCCTATGTTTAATCCCAGTAAGAATAAAAATTAAACAAAAAATGAGATTTGTTTTTATCTTTCTTATAGGCACTATCCAATATAATAGGAGCAAATATTTATTGTGTATCAGGTGTTATAATAACTAATTTAATCATTAAAAGTAACCCTTTGAGGTAGGTATAAAGATGTAATCTCTGCTTTACAAAAATCTGCAGAAATGTTGAGTAACTTTCCAATGGTCATAGAGCTAGTCCCTGACAGAGCTAAGGTTTGAATCCAGCTATAGAATTCCAGTTCTAGGACCTGTTCTCTTATCCACTCAACTGCCTCCAAAGGTTGATAACATTCAGTGTCGGTGAAGGTATTTGGAAGGAAATAGCCATCTCCCCTGGACTGAAGGCATGGGAATGTTTATTGTACCTCCTTTCTAAAGATATTATGGCAACACTCTTCAACACTTTACGATCCAGCAATTCCACTTTTAAGGAAGTAATCGGACAAGTGCCATGATGACTATATGAGTATGTGTTTACAATAGGGTTTATAACAATAATCTAAATGACCATTTTGAGACTTGTTTAACTAAATTATGGTACATCATCAATGGAATGTCATACAACTATTTAAAAGGATGATCTAGTGCTATGTTTATTAATATGGATGCCTGCATTGCATTTTTCATGAAAAAGAGCAAGTTACAAAACAGTTTGTACTCTGTGGTATGATCTCATCTTATCTGTACATCTAAGTAGCTATGCATGTATTTATGGACCAAAATACAGTGGGCTGGCATCTCTGGGTGATGGCGTTATGTATGATATTTATCTTCTTTATCTTTTCTCATCTTTTTTTGAAATTGGATAGTGGGTGTGCATTATTTTTATAATCCGAAAAGACTCTAAAAGTATTTCTTTTTCTTATTCCCTTGACTCATATTTTTGGTGATAAAATTAAGTTGGTTTTATGCTTTCTGAATACAAGGCAGTCTTTTACATGGTGCTTTTCGTGAAGCTCCATGTCAGTTTTGTTTCTGAGGTTTCAGCTTCCTGAGTTCTTCCTTCCCTGCACCGAAGCTGCTCCTGAGATCGAGGTGTGCTGTCATTAGGTGGGGCTAATGAGCTTTGGATGTGCTCTACCCGACAGCGCCCACCCGAGTTGGCTTGAACCTCCTGATCGAAGCATGACTTTTTCCATAACATACTTTATATAAAGATAGAACTCTGTCAAAGTAATTAAATAGAAGCTGTCACTGAAAATTAAAGCAGATGGTATTTTAAAGCTGCATTGAAAATCAACAAGTGCCACTAGTAATCAGGAATCTTTTGTCAAACAGTCAAAATTTTTCTTCCCCAATCATGTAGGCAGATCCTAATTAGAATGTTCTTTCCTTCTTAATTCTTTGTTTGATGTAAAACCTCTCAATACCAGGCTGGTATGGAAGCACTTTGGGAGTGTTTATTTTTAACGTAGACTTTGAGTACATGTACTTAAAACTCATTTAGTTGGCTACATTTCTTTCAAAGCCTTCTTTAGGAGTAATTGTCTGACAGACTTTAGCATCAACCCAGTCAAAGACCCTAAACTTTAATGATGTAAAAGAAGAGTCACAACTCCTTTCTTGCAGGGAACCCCAAACCCTTAGTGGTTAGGTTCTTTCAATCATAAAAGTCTGTTTTCTTGAAGAGGAGCCCACCCCCTCCTCTCTGTGTGAGTAGATTAATTTGCTTACTTGGTTTCTGCAGGCAGAATGAATACATATAAAGGTGTGCTGAGTTCCCTAAATGAATTACTTAGGATGGAACTAATGACCATTAAGACCAAGTTTACCAGAAAATCAGCTGCTTTTCATTTGAGGCCATAGTTTTATCATGGATTCTCATTAGCCTTGTGGATGGGGCTTAGTCTTAGTTGTTTGTGTATCTGAGCCCTGGAGTTGATTTGCTGAAATCATAGGATTATCTTATTGGACAGTGGCCCGTTGATAAGCCCTGCTCTGAAAATATACCAGGCTATGTTTATGGGGCCCATGTTTTTTCCGAAGAGCTTGGGGGTCAGTCACGCATTTGGCCATGCATAGACAAGGCCCAGAATTGTTTTCTGAGGAAGATCTTGCCCAGAAATGATCTCTCCACCAACCTCCATGCAGGAGAAGAATTGTCTTTTGTGGAAGCACATGTACTGGTCAGTTTCCTTCATGTTCATAATAGGATGAGACCCTTCCCAGTGGCTTTGCCCTTGGTCGCTTGTGTCACATATTCAAGTCAGATTTCTGTTAATGGACAGTATCTTGAACTTTCTATTGTCACATTCTTATGGGAAACTCATTTATAATAAAGTCACCAAGCATTGTTTTAAAAATATGAAGTCCAGCCATTGCTTAAAGATCTAAACTTTAAGTCTAAAATTTACCCTTGAATGAAGTTGGAGTGTAACTGCTAACCATCACTGTTCCAGCAGATATATAATGTGAGGCAAATGTTAATTTTTTAGTAGCCATTGAAAAGGGTAAAAAGAACAGGTGAGATTAGTTTTAATAATCTATTTTACTTAACCCAGTATATTTAAAACACTGTCATTCAATGTGCAACTTACAGAAAACTTATTAATGAGACATTTTACTTTTTTGGTAGTAATTCTTTAAAATCTGGTGTGTATTTTATCCTTATAGCTAGCATATCTCAGTTTGGACTGGCCACTTTCCAGATGCTGAATACCCACCCACGCATGGCTGGTAGCTCTTGTAGTGGTCAGCACATTGTGACCATTATATAATTAAGTATGGATGTGCCTGCATCGGCGCTCTGTGTATTAAGCCAAAGAGATGTCATGAAAATGGTAATACAACAATCCTGTTGTACTTGATGTAGAAATGAGAATGCAGGTTAATACTTCATACATCATAAATATTAATAGGAGAACATTCTCTCAGGTCTCATCACCAGGAAACCATTTATGTTTATCTTATAGCTATGTGGACTAGGCCTGTGATTTTTGTAACTCTTTGGTTGGGGTACTAGAAAGTTCTGAGACAAATCAGGGGCCTGTTTCCAGTATTTGAGCAGCGCTGAGTGGTGTGAGTTCTGGGTATAAACTTGGCTTGTTTCTCCTTGCTTTCCTCGCTGACGTCTTTTCAGTTTGTTGAATGTCAGACTGCAACGTGCCGTGAAAATTTTTTTTTACCAAATAAAGATGGGGATAAATAAAATGTTGTGTTATTTAAATTTTTATTAAGTTTAAATAATTGTCACTTTAAATGTTATGGAAAATAGAACTGAAAATATTGTAGAATGGCTCAAGTCTCTCAGTTGACTTTTCGCTCTTTTAAAATTAGTTTAATAAACTTGAATATATTTAGGAAGATACTAAGCTATTTGGTATAACTTGGGACTATGTAGAGATATTATCTGGTGATTTCTTACCAGCCTTCTCACATTTCAGCATTTATCCACATCAACTGGGGAACATGCTAAGTTGGACGTCTGCCCCACCATGGACGCATAAGGATCAGCAGTTTGGGTTTGGGTCTAGAAAGTAACAGTTTAATAGGCTCTCTTGGTTTTCATTTTCCTGGTACCTGCTTCTTCCAAACCCAATCTCCCAGAAAAAAATGCTCTTCATACTTGATCCCTACAGTTTTTTTCTTTTGGTCTCCCCCCGCCCCTCAGCTATTTTGAGATACAGGGGTGGGGCAGAAGTAGGTTTACAGTTGTGAGTATGTGAAACACAGAGTTTATTCTTGTATTATTATTTATTAATTATTGTATTGTTTCCATGTGAATGACTGTAAACCTACTTTTGCCTACTCCTGTATTAATTGACGTGTAAGACTGTAAGTGTGAGATGTGCAGTCTGATGATTAGATATACTTATATATTGCAAAATGATTGCCATTATAGTGTTAGCTAACACCCCATTGCATCACTAAATTATTTCTTTTTTGTGGTGAGAATATATAAGATCTATGCTTAGCAACTTTTAAGTATATAATACAGTATTATTAACTACAATACAAATTAGATCCCTAGACTCGTTCATCTTATAACTGGAAGTTTGTACTCTTTGATCTACATCTCCCCATCCACCTGACCCTCCCATAGTCTTATCTTTATTCCTCTGCCCCTCTCTGGTTAAGCATGTTCTGTAGGTCAACTCATATTCTTTGGATTTTTCAGATTTTGCCTCCCAGCCTCCTATTATCTAGGTGTTGTATAGTAAACAGTGGGAGGTATCTAGGGTATTATCTGGGATTCTTTAAGTCTGTGACAGAAACCCAACTCAACTTGCTTAACTAAAAAGACACAAAATGTCAGGAGATCGCAGGAATGGACCTCGTCTCAGCACACTGGGTTGAGCCTGGGGCCATCTATAACCCTCTCTCTGGTTCTCAGCCTGGCTGATCACCAAGGTCCTCATCCCTCCAGAAAGCAGGCGGAAGAACACTTTCCTCTTCCAGGAGGAGAGAGGCGGGAATACTTATGGTTCAAAATCTCTTCTTTATCCCAGTGACTCGTGTATCAGGACAGAAGGGCTTACTATTGCAAACAGTGGGTTTTTGGTTTACACTGGGATACTTCTTTTAAAAAATACTTTGATTAATGGGGTAACAGATAAGTGCATAGTGTTTTGAGATTTCCCCCAATTACAACCAGTTATAACTGATTTGCACTTTAATTTGTTTGAAACTATTATTTAAAGTTATGGTATCTTTCTAAATTTAATAATGTAGCATTCTAAGAAAAAAAATTTAATTTTATTTATAAAAATGAATGGATTTATTTATTTGACTAGATTTTGATCTATGAATTAAAATGCTTTTTCTTATAGTATATTGAATTTGGGAGCAGGAATCCAATTTCTATAAACTTAATAAGTTAGAATAATTTGGCTCATTGAAACAAATGAAATTTTTCAGCATCTTTAGAAAGAAATTGGCAATTTTACTCACAGTCATATAACTGATATATAACCTAATTAAAATAAGCCTGTCATTATTTTGTAAGAATTATCTATCCTCTAGAAATCATTCCACCAGACTTCAAACTTTACTTCATCCATACGGTCTCATTTGTTCCCCTTTCAATAGTTACTGTGTCTCTGCTGCTGCAATGGACACCTGGCAAAAATGGGGGCAATGGAAAGAGCTGGAGAAGACTGAATTGCTTTGTATGGTTCTGCAGTCAGCTGGGGGGCCGTTAGGGTACCTGAGAATAGTTATGTATGTGCATCAGTGCATTCGGTGAGAGGAAGCTGGTGCTTTAGGCAGGCGAGGTCCCCAGACTTGGCATCACCGGTTTCCTCCTCCTTCCCTGTATCTTCAGGATGAGAAGCCGTCACATCCTTTAACACCTACTCAGATGCCATAGACAACCTCAGCGTTGACATAGGAGGCAGAACTTCACTTCTCAGCTTACCGCAGGGTTCCTAAGTGCACACGTTCCTGTGCCTGCTCAGGGAATCCTTTAAATATGTATCCAGTGTCCTTTACAGATGGGTGGGTGAGGAGAGAAAGGCAAACAGGTGTGATTTCTATCGAGTCTTACCTTGGAAGGGCTCCGTCAGCGAAGCCACTCTTTCGGGCCCCTTTCTTATGCCTGCTCAGGACAGCAGTCAGAGTCCATGGAGACTGTCTTGGAAGAAGGAAATGGCTGCTTCTTGACAACATGATGGGCTTGTAAAGTTGATTTATAATAATAAAACTGTGGCTCAAAAAAAGGAAGCAAATGATGACTTCCTGTGTCTGCAAAGCTTACAGTAGGTGGACGAAAACTGAGAACAAGAAGGTGAGAGAAAGCAAGGCAAGTCCGGTGAGCCAGGAGCTCTGCTCCGGCCGTGCCAGGTGCTTGGCACCTGCATTCAAGGCACTGACTTTGAACCCCGGAGAGAGATGGTGTCACCTTCCCCTCAATTTTGTGGGTAACCCTGGGTATAACAATGTGGCCTTGTTATAGAAGCCACTAGGAACTATGGCATATGGGGAGAGAAGCTTTAAAGGCTGAAAGTGGGTCTCAGCTCTGTCACCCACTAGCTAGGTGCCTTCATCTGGAGATAGAATCTAGAATTAGCACCATCATAGGGTAGCTGTAGAGATAACATGGGGGCGAGGGTGGGGGCAGGAGATATCTGAAAAGCAGGCCTATTCGAGTTGATCCCCTTACACTGAACAACCAAATTTCATGGTAAATATGGAGCCAGGGGTGTGATTTTTGACAAACAAAAGTTCAAATTATGGGAATCAGTTTATTTTACAATAAAACTTAGATTATAATCACAAATATGATTTTAATTATTAGGAGGAAAAAAAGCACAAATGGTGTGTTGAAATTTTTAGAGGGTTGGGGGAGTTCATTTTTTTCAAGAAAATTGTATGATAACACAATATGATATTTGCCTTTCGTACCACAATCATGCAAGACATAGTACAAAAACTATGCTGGGACTCCGTCAACCTTCCCACGGCCTCTCTTCAATCCTGTAAAATTCAAATTGCTCTTAATTTCCTTCTCCGTCAGTTGTCAGTTCTAACTTTGCCAGACCCTTATTCATCATTGGTTTTGCACATGATTCAAGTAATTTTCCAAAATCCCTTTCATTAACTTTTATGAATTCCTGGTCTTTTATTAGTTCATGCAGTTTCTCTTTGCAGTCATTTTATTGTTGGACGTCTGACATTCAGGGAGTGACTGGCTGACACACAGAGATGTGACTGGCAGGGATCAACTCTGTCATTGCGTGGGAGGAATGGTTGAATAGGGACTGATTTCAGAAGTCTTCAGTTCATTGTTTTGTGATATATTTTTTTGCTTTCTTCTTCAGCTCCTTTACAGTGTGGAGCTGGATAATGAATACCTAGCTAAAAAGGATCTCTTCTTGATAAAAATATTTGAAAACTAGAGTGCTGTGAAAATGTACGAAGTCCTTTTGGGAAAGCTTTAAAACATTTTTATCCTAATACCTGAATAGAGATTAATAAGTATTATCATGATACTGAAAGAACTGTTTCCTTCACCCACATTTTGCTTATTGATGTTCACTTAATTTTTGGGTTCTTCCCGATGATTCTCTATGCCACTGGGAATCTCTGGAATTGGGTGATTTTTTTCATTATTATTTCAAATTTAATTTTTTTTAGTCTTAAGACTGTAAGTTCCTTGAGAATGGAGTCTGTTTCATTTGTCGTACCCTGGAGCTAGAACAGCGCCTCGAATGTAGTAGGCACTGAGAACTATTATTTGTATGAACAATCAGGTATGTGTAGCCCTCTCTGTTTATGACTTACATGGGACTCCCCTGTCTAACCTGATTATTTCTTATTGTTTGATTTCATCCCTTATCCATTTTTCTGTTCTAATGCACCTTCTGTTGACCTCTGTGATAACGGTAAGCTTCAGTTGGGTAATCTCAGACTATGAATTTTAACCTGTATGTTTGCAGCTTCTGCCCACAACCATTGCATTGTACCAGTGAAATCATTTCAGTGAGAAATCTTACTGTGGTGGCAAATCACTTGTAATGTTAAAAACAATAATTGATCATGTAACTGAATGGACATTGTTCTAGGTGCTCCGCCTGTCGCCGGAGGGTTAAAGGGGCCAGATCCCTCCAACACTCGTGGGCAGGAGGCTCTTGGGGTGCAGTTGGAATAAGCATATTCAGAAGCCCCCCATGGGAGAATGGCTGGTTTTTATTGGCATGGAATTACCGCATGCCAATATGTGGTAAAGCCCCATGTCCCACAGTGTCCGTTCAGGGGTTGCAAAGTCCCATGTCCCACAGTGTCTGTTCCATGGTGCAGCTGTGTCCAGATTAAGATTAATCCAGATTCAGCCCTGGCCGGTTTGGCTCAGCGGTTAGAGCATTGGCCTGCGGTCCAGAGAGACCCGGGTTCGGTTCCCGCTAAGGGCATGTACCTCGGTTGCAGTTTGTCCCCGGCCCTGGTTGGTCGTGTGGGTGGCGGCCACTCGATGTGTCCCTTTCACATTGATGTTTCTCTCTCTCTCTTTTCCTCTCTCTCCCTCCCACTCTATCTGAACAAAAAATGAAAAAATGTCCTCAGGTGAGGATAAAAAAAAAATAATAATAATAAGATTAATCCAGATTCAGTCCGTTAATCTATTGTATGAGTCCCACATGGCTGCGGACCACATGGGGAAATGTAGAGCATGGGAGCCCTGGGAGCAGTCCGGCAGGAGCAGCAAGAGAGAGAGAGCAAGAGGAAGCTCCTTTGTCTAGGAGATTAAATATTCAGGTTTCTCAGCTTTCAGTGGCACGCCCATTTTGGCCACTGACTCGCTCCCAGGTGTGATAGACAGGTAGGCACCTCCCAAAAACAGATAGGCACCTCCCATGTCACTCAGACCCTACTGGGCATGCCTCTAAACTGCCTTTGTTCAGACTCTTCCCCCACGTGGGGAATAAACCTGGAGTATTAATTGCAAGCTTCCTGTCTAATAATAATAATCAGGTTATTGCGCCGATAAATGTATTTCGAAAATCATCTAAATACAGTTGCCAACTTAGAGGTGAACATCAGTCTGTTATTTCCAACTCTTCGTGAAGCATACACTCCAGTGAAGAGAGACACTAGACACTAGAGAGATGCTATATGTTAGAGTGTGAAAGTTCTATGGAGGAAAAATAAAGAGGGAAAGGGGATAGGTAGTGTTGGGGCATGCCTTTTACATAGGGTGGACAGGGAAGGTCCTACTGAGAGGGTGGCATTTGGTAAAAATGTGAAGAGGTAACAAAGTGAGCCATGTGGATATTGAAGAGAAGATCTGTGGCAGAGGAAATAGCAGATGCAAAGGCCCTGTGGTTGGTGTGGCTGGTGCCTTCTAGGAACAGCAGTGGGACTAGGGTAGCATGAGCATGGGTGGCCGTAGTGGTAGATGAGGTCAGAGAGGACCAGGGGCCTTGTAGACCATTGTGAGGATTTGGGCTTTTTCTCTGAGTGAAGTGGTGACCATTGGAGAGTTTTGGTAGAGAGTAAATGATCTGACTGACATTTCAAGAGAATCACTTGGTTACTGTGTTGAGAATAGGCAGCAAGAAATCAAGGATGGAAGCAGGGAAGGAGGACAGATGATAGTGGTTTGGACCAGAGTGAGGTCAGTGAAAGCTAATTCCTATCTTCCCTTACTTTTTAACTGGATTCTTTCTTTGGCCTAGAATTCATGCCATATTTCCATGACCTTTTTGTATTTTTCACGGTCCAGCTCCATTTTTCTCATTAGGCTTTTCTTAGACACTGTAGTCCCTGCTGATCATTTCCTGTAGTGAGCTCTTACTGACTTTTGCACGTATAGTATAGAAGGCAATTGATTGTTCTCAGTTTATTTCATGTGGGTTGATTTTTATTTCTTTCTAGACTGTAGGGCCTTATCTTATACTTTTCACCACAAAGCAGACACTTGACTCAATAGACCCTGTTTGGATGGCTAGCTAAGTCTAAAAACATGTCAACATGTATTCATACTGTTGGTTTGATTTTTTTTACATCTTTTCTCATTAGAAGCTGTTAACTTAATCTATTCATTCATTTGAAATGTATTTACCAATCACTTACTTTTTTGTGGAGGATATAACATGTAAGAGAAATAGTAATTGTCCTCAAAGAGCTTGTAGTCCGGTGAGAGAAGACGTGCTTTTGCATAGTTAGCCGCTAAGGCTTTGTGAAGTACAGGTGATGTGAATGATATTAAAAAGGCCACTGGGATTCAGTAATGGGAATGTGGCCCCCAGCTGGGTGTTCTTCCAGAGGAGAGTGGTCCTCAGACCTTGAAGGTGGAGCAGGTGCCGAAGGTGGAGAGAACGGTGTGGGCAGTGCTGGGCGTGCTAAGCGTTTTCATGGGTAGCAGAGTAGATAAGCTTGTGTGGAAAGTTTGTGTGGAACTTGAGGTTTATTTAAGGAAGTCTAAAGAAATCCATTCAAAAATCCACCCTCTCCTCTCCACCCTGACTCCTAGAGCCACCATTCAAATCCATACCATCCTCACCTCACCTGGACTAGACAGTGTCCTGCTCTGACTTCAGGCCTCCACTTGATCAGCTTGGATGTCACTGCCTGTGAGGGGACGGCCCTGCTCACCCTCCTTACACTTGGTCCCACCCCTGCCCCTTTGTTCATTTCCATCGTGGCCCTTTAATGATGTTATTTAGTGGGTTGGGAGTGCTGTTGAAAAAGTGCTGCTGGGAGAGAGTAGATGGATTGTCTGGGGGAAAATACAAAGGTCAGCGAGGACTCCTGAGAAGTGATGGTCTAGATACATAATGTGAATTTGGCTTAGTACGATTGTGGCTGTGGGGATGGAAAGAGAGAAGCATGAAGGTTTTGTGTTTTTTTTTTCAAATTTTTTTTTATTCCTTGCCCGAAGATATTTTTCTATTTATCGTTAGGGTGGGAGGGAGGGAGAAAGAGAGACAAAGAGAAACATTGATGTGATAGAGCCACATCGACTGGTTGCCTCCTGCACGACTCGACCAGGGCCTGGACGAACTGCAACCGAGGTACCGTGCCCTTGACTGGAATCAAACCCACGACTCATTGGTCCACGGGCAGATGCTCTAACCGCTGAGCCAAACTGGCCAGGACAAGCATGAAGGTTTTAAAATGTGCTCTGTGGGATATACAGTACATGCTCCAGTTACTAGAGTTTATATAGCTATGACCTCTGGTGCTTTATGGAATAAATAATTGTATTTAAATGCAGTTGGTTACCTTTTTCTAGCAGCTTTTGACAATCTGTAACTAGGAGCTTGTGTGTTGTGGTTTCTCTTTGCAAGAAAGCTTTCCCACACAAATGTGCTTCAACCCACACACAGTAATGCAGAATTCTTACATTTCTAAATGCCTTTTACCAACAATTGGCAATTATCTGCAGCTTTAGCTGAAGATGATGTTTTGGGATGTGTTCCATGCAAAAGAAAAAAGACATTGTTCCCCCTAAGAATATACAGGGAGTAAAAGTTTAACATCTTTCAAAAGAGATGACTCTAAAATGAATTGATTCAATTTCCCCCACATAAATCGTCAATATTTGTGAATAGACAAGCAAACCACCCACAGCACTTGATATAAAAACAAAGAGTTTTTTTTTCTCTTTTTAAAAATATCTGGATAGACCATGGAACTTCATCTGTACTCACTGCAAAATAGATTGGAATTTTTAAAAGGTTTGAAAATATATGAATTTTTGGTTTCCATTTTCCTAATGTGACGTGATGTTTAAAAATGAGTCTTGAGATGAAGTTTTGCTCTTCTTAATTTAATAGCATTTAAAAAGTATAGATCAATGTTTTAAAAAATTGGTATCTATGCCAATGACTATCATTCCAGTAAGGGAATCATGACAGTCTGTCCTCAACTACTGAGATAAATGAGGAAAGACACTGCCTTTGTTCTTCCCACACTCACTATCCTGTATTCTTCTCTCATTGTATAGTTAAGGGTCTGTCATTTGGGCGCTGGTGTTTTTAGTGTTTTTTTTTTATTTTTTTATTTTTCTTTATTTTTGTCCAGCATTCATTTCCTCTTCTAGAAATAGCTCATGAGTTTCTGTCTTTGCTTTTGAGGACTGTTGTTTTTCAAAGTTGACATTTTAATGGATAAAAAATTATATCTTATTTATTTTTGATATATAATTATTGATGATTTTTTCTTTTTCTTTTTTTTTCTTCAGCTTTTTATTTTTTATTATTTATTTTTTGGTACATGCCCCTAGTGGGAACCGAACCTGTAACTCTCTGGTCTGCAGGCTGACGCTCCAACCCCTGAGCCAAACCAGCCAGAGCTATTGACGATTTTTTCTTTTGTGAATTACCTAGTCACACCTGCGAAGAAAAGTTTAATTAAATAATTGAATTAGAAACCTTATTGAGTCCAAAGATCTGAAAAGAGTTAAAGCAAATCTTAATTATTTTCTCTTATCTAATTGTATATTTAGTGATTTAAAGCTAAATCACAACTTGAAAGCACTATTGGACTCAGTCTGTAAAATGAACAACTTTTGGAACTTAAAATTACTTATTTCTATTTGTGTACATCCCTTTTCCAGATTTACAGGTGGGCTGTTTTTATGTTGCGGATCATAAGGTATCATTTGATAAAATTGCGGGGAGAAGAGCCTGTTCTTAAGGGCGGCAGCTGGGAGGGAAAATTGAATTTTCTGATACTTTCCACTTGGGAAGAAGTGAGAGGCCGCTTCAGTCTCCCCGGCTCTCTCTCGAATGCCCTGAAGTCATGGAGCATTTACTTGCAGGTTATGTAGGATTTTTCTGATCTTAATCATTTCACTCCTGCTGAGTAAACTAAGGACAGGGTTACGACTATGTATGATAAACACCGAGTAATGACTATGAATGCTTTCTCTTAGCGCAGCGGACATGGTGGAAGTGCACTGGGGAGGGATCCTTGGTTGAGAATTTGGTAATGGATTTCTTCATCTCAGATGCCCCCTGGCGTTGTTGGGTCTGACGGGTCTCTGTTTGCTCTTCCTAGATCGCTCACATCTCTCCTTTTTGCAGATTTATGTTCTTTAGTGTCTCTTGACATAAATATAGTCCCCTCTCCCTTTTTTTCCTCATTTATGTAGTAAAACACACATGGAGTTTGAAACATAGTGTAGTTGAACAGGTGTGTATGTGTGTGTGTGTAAGTATGGTGTTTTTTGGGGGGAATTTGAAGGGTTAAACGAGGATGTTAGTTATTATTATTGATTTATCAATGTTCAGCGTAGGTTAAAATCCTAGGGTGCACTTCTAGTTTGTAAACATCATTTGATAATGAATGTGTTCAGTACTTACCCTTCAGGGGTGAGGTTTAGTAAATTGACATTCACCTCCAAATTCTTTAGCAAAAATATTTTAAGTAAAAACACTTGCTTAATGCATTTGCCATCTGCTACTGGCTGTATCTTCTAAACAAAATCTGCTGCCTTTGGATATGAAGTTGTATACTAAGGTGTTTTGCAATTTGCTTAGTAATTACATCTCTCTTGACCTCTGGAAGAAAAGTGATTTTGTTTTTGGTTGTTGAAGCCGATGTCTGAGAGCAGCATAGTGCAGACCTAGTCACAGTGAGAAGAGGGAGGGTTTCTTAGGGAGTGCTACAGCATGTAAATTGTGTCCGCTGGGAAGGGGACAGAGCAGCAGAGGCTCACCATGGGCAGGGTTATCTAGAGCTTTAAAGATCCTGCTTTCTGTGTAGTCAGTGTGGGGGGAACTACTCAGTTTTCCTTACTATCAGATTTATCTTCTAAAGCTTTTCAGAAGAGCATGGGTAATGTGCTGAAGAAAATGTATCTTTCTCGTTGCAGAAGGCATAGGTATGAAACCACGAAGCCAACCAAGAATTTTTAGATTCCACTAAGAGAAAACGAAAAGAGCAGCCGTTCCCTGTTGTTTGAGTAGCACTAATGTTTTCACAGAAGAGCATTGCATTGAATAAGGTAGTTCTAGACCAAAATTTTTAACTATAAAATTTAGAGTGATTTTTGTTTTCATTTTTATGCAACTTCGCAAATTCATTTTTGCATGGTGCTTGATTTTACTCATTATGGAAACAAACTCTAAAAATACATTACTTTTTCTATAAGGGAAAAAATAAAGTTTTCTAAAGCAGGCTTGGTAACAGCTGCTTATTGGGAGCTAAGCGTTCTGACTTTATTTCTTTTCTGTTGATCTAAGTTATGTAAAGTAAAACATATGAATGAGGTCTTTAAACACTGAGCTAATAAGCCTTTTAGAGATACATTGTCATGGTCAATTTTAATTAATAAATACTAAGGCCATTATTAAGCAGGAACTTACATTTGAATATTTGTTTTATCCCTGGCCTCATAATAAACAGCAACTCACACCCACCCTCACAAGAGTCTTTAGGACATAGTTACTTGGATATATTGCATTTACTTCAAAGTCACCCTAAAAGGTATTGATTTTTCTCAGCCTTATCAAAGTTTCTGGGATTCTGTTGTCACTTAGCCTGAAAATCCAGAATTTAGTCCTAATTTATTTTTCACTTTTATCTTCTGTACTCAATCTGTTGCCAAGTTTTTGGACTCTTTTTTGGAAATATTTCTGATTGCTGTGTTTCCTTTATGTTTAACCGAAATCCGTTCTTCGGCATTCAGTGCCAGATTCCTTAACTAACCAGTTAGCTTCTAACTGGTTTCCCCACCTGTTTTCCTCTGACAGTGGCCCTACAGAAGCGCTCAGACTGTTTCCCATACATAAATTTCATATTTTGACACCTCTCCTCTAGACCCTGGAATGGCTCTATGCTCATTACTCTTGGCGAGGTTCCCACTGAATTGCTTCCTAGTCAGTGCCTCAAATCCTTCTGATCTTCCTTGTCCCTAATCTCGCTCCTCACCATGCACAGTCACCAGTGTGAGTGGTGGGCTCTAAGGTTCCTTTTCACGTGGGTTGTTTGGAAGTTGGAATGAAATGTTTATGTAGAAACAATTCTTTAAGAGCTGTGGTTGAGTCGTGAGCTATATAACTCAAGGCCTGTGTATCCTAATGCTGATTTCTTAGCTCTGGCACTAGCAGCCATGTTGAATTGGGAGGTGGGGGAAGGGTGGTCTGTTTCTTCTCCTTTGTACCCAAGTACGGGGTCCTCCAGCACGAGGGTGAGCTGGTAGTGATTTTTCATATGTACAGGTGGTCTTTAACATTTAATTTCTGTTACCTGTTTTTCAAATCCTAGTGTTTCTCTTCCCAGACTCTTACCCATAGTGAGCTACCCCAAACTAAATAAGGCTAATTATAATATTATAATTATAATATTATGATTATAATATTTTCCTATTGAATAACAGTAGTCAGTAGAATTACGATTGATATACAGTATTAGTTTTAGATGTGTAACATAGTGATTCAGCATTGATGTACCTTACATAGTGATCACAGTAAGTCTAGTAACCATGCCCCCATACAGAGTTATTACAATGTTACTGACTCTGTTCCCTGTGAACAACAGTTGCTTTTTATTGAACGATTTTACTTATGATTTTTCTAATCCTTACAATGGTCTTGCATGGCACATTAAAGTTACCTCCATTTAATTGGTGAATATATTGAGGCAGGGTGAAATTTAAGTATATGGAACTCTTGATTTATAAACTCAAGACTTACAAATAACCTGTATCTTCGTAAATAGAAAGAGTGAGTGCCACGTGAGTGTTTACTAAAGAAATAGATGATCTCCATTGTTTCCTCACCTCATCCTTCCCCCGATAGACAAGCACCACTGGGCACTGTTCCTGCCTTGAAAGACCCTATAGCTTCAAAGTTGGAGAAAAGGAGCTAAAAGATACCAAAAGAGTTTCTGGGTCTTGTCAGCTCCACCCTGCCCCCCATCCTCAAATCTGTCCCTAGAAAATGCCCAGCCCAGACTGGATGTCTTCATATAACAGGATTATACGATTCCTCCAATTAGAGATTAGGCTCAAAAAGCGTCTTCCTGCTGAAATGCATTGGAGAGGACCCTGGGAAGAATGAAGGACTTCTTGGTTATTCACACATTATTGTCAGCTAGTTCAGTGCGTTTTCCTCCTAGGCACAGGAAGGGCCTTTCTGGTGGGATGGAGTTGAAAAGGAAGCCCCTGTCCTGGAGCTTCTGCTTGGTTTGCTTTGCAGGATTCCAGTCACCTTCCTAGGGTTCTGCAGAGCCTCTGTTTTTTGTTTTGTTTTGCTTCTCACATGTAGCTTCTTCATATCCCTGCTTCCCATTAGAATGCTTTCCATGCATTCCTTCTTTTCCTCTAATCCTTTAAAACTTGATCTTCTACAAAATGTTTTTTATCTCCTTTAGCCAACCTTTTGTCTCACAGACCCTCAATTTCCTCATCTGAAAAAAGAGATAATGGCATCTCTCAAATTTAATTCACAATATTCGGGGTCTTACTTGAGGTAATAGATGTAAAAGTGCTTTGCAAAATGTAAAACACTTTGTAAACGTTATATTGCTATCATTTCCTGATGCCCCACAAGCATCATTACCTCTGTCACCTGTTTGTCAGGGCAGATTGTACATATACATGACGTGGCATTGATACCAGATTGAGTTCGTTCATAGATGAATATTTGGTCTTCTCCCCCCAAAGCCAAAGTACCTGGAACGTATGGGCCTTGTTTTATGCTTTAGAAAAAGAAAAGAAAGAATTTGAAAGAAGACCTTACTCTTTGTACTATTTACTATGCTGGTAGCTTTATGCTAGACATACACTAGCAGATGCTCGTACATTTTTGCAGGGTTCAATTAAACTAGCAAATTCATACTCGCTTTCCCACTGAAACTAAATATATAAATAGTCATTCATTTTTTGACCTGTCTAGTGTGTGTCTCTCCTTGTAGAGATGCAGGCTCCGTGAGGGGACGGACTTTGTCTTTTGCCCTGTTGTGTCCTTAATGCCTTTCACATGGGAGGTACTCAATAACATTTGTTGGATGAATGAATGAGTGAACCCAATAATGGTGGGAAAGTCAAATTTCAACCTTTATCTCTGGCTGGAGGATCAGAGATTGTCCCTTGTCAGGGTTACGGGGTTCAGGCTCAGGCTTCAGGACTGCTTTTCCTCAGTGCCGATGAGGCTCTTTTTTTTCTGGTTTTGGGGCCATGCTTTGAATGACTGAGGATGCTGACAGCCTACTCTCCCAATAAGTGGGGGGAATCAAGGGAGTATTGAAACCCATTCTACTTGATATAATTAAACTAGAATGTAGTCATATAATATTAGTAGCTAAACTTGATTGAGCACTTACTATACGCCAGGTACTGTTCTAAATGCTTTACCTGTACTAATTTATTTAGTTCTCTCCAAAATCCTGTGAGAAGGGTGTTATTATGTCCCTAGTTTACAGATGGGAAAATTGAGGGACAGAGAGTTAAATTAAGTTGTCCAAGGTCACAGAGTGACTCAGTAGCAAAGACATGACAAACCCAGAAGTCAGGCTTTGGAACTTACTCTCTTACTCACTGTGCCCACCTATCTCTCTGATTAAATAGGTCATTTAAAAACATACGTTTTGTTGTACATACATGTTTTTTTCCCTATCTTCGCAAGCACAGTAATTTTTAGTAGTTCTTCTGTGGTGGCTTTAAGCTATTAGCGGTTCTGGCCTATTTCCTTCAGGGAATTAGTTTAGTTATGTCTGGCCTGCATTTTCTATTTGACTACAGTGTGTTAGGAGTTAATTATTTATAGTGCTTGCTGAAGCTGATGTGTTGCTTGACTCACTCTGGGTTTAGAAACAAAGAATGGCCTGTTGAAATCCACTAAGATGAAAATTTCATGAAACTGTCAGATTAGAAGTTGACCTGTATTTTTGGCATCATGGATGTGAGGTTGTTTAACAGTTATGGATTATGTTATGATGTCAGAGTTACCGTATACCACATAAGGAAAACAAGGGCTAAATTTGTGAAGATGAATGTTAGTTTACCTGTTCATTGTATTTTTTTTGTCCTTTTTACATAGCATATCTTGTCCACCAATCCAAGTTATTTCAATTCAAAGGATAATGCTAAAAATATGAGATCAACTTTATGACAGAAATTAACGGAGTAAATACATTTGCAAGTACTATGACCCTCGCAATGGCAGAATGACCCCTTCACCCAAAGTGTTTGTAAAATGGATGGGAGATGGGAGAAATTAGGGAACCCTTTCTTTTTATTCCTTCAGACTCAGTATCTAACGCTATTATTTGTAATGTAAATACTGTACCCAAGATTCAGAGTTTTTTGTTGTGGTGGTTGTTATTTTAATGGAAGCTCATGGGCTGATTTTCCAAGACACCTTTGTAGGGATAACCTTTTTTTAAAAGTGTATTGGAGAGGCCAGCACATACTACAGATACATTGTAAATGTGAAATCCATAAAGGCATTAGTGAATTATGTGGTTGCAGATGGTAGACGTAGTGTTGACCCGCCAGAAGATCAGGGATGGTTAAGGACAGACCCGAAAAGAGACTCAAGGTGTAAGTCATGCTCCTGGGACTTAAAGAATACCTAGGAGAAAGATGCTCGCTGTTTATTCATCTGTTCATTTAAGTATTTATCGATACCTACCATGTGCCCGGTGCTGTTGTAAACGCTGGGGATAAAATAGTGAACAAAGCAGATGAAAATCTCTGCCTTTGTGCCACTTACATTCTTGTTTTCTTTCAGCTTTATCGTGGTATAGTTGATAAATAATATTCTAAGATATTTATTTATTTATTTATTTATTTATTTATTTATTTATTTATTTTTTATCCTCACCCGAGGATATTTTTTCTATTTATCTTCCGGTAGAGAGAGAGGGAGGGACAGGGAGAGAGAGAGAAACATCGGCGTGAGAGGGACACATCGACTGGTTGCCTCCCGCACAACCCGGACCAGGGCTGGGGACGAACCACAACCGAGGTACGTGCCCTTGGCTGGAATCGGGTTACTGCCTACGTTTTCTAATAGGAGTTTTATGGTTTCAGGTCCAAGATGAAGCTTTTAATTTGTTTTTAGTTGGTTTCTGTGCACGGTGTAAGGTAGTGGTCCGGTTTCTTTCTTTGCATGTGGCTGCTCAGTTTTCCCATCCCCATTTATTGAAGAGACCATCCTTCCCCAAGTTTATGTTCTTGTGGGGAAAGCACACAATAACCAAATACAGAAGTACGTGGTACTGTGTGGTACATCACATCATAATAATTGCTATTGAGAAAAAAAAGCAAGAAAGGAGGGATGGGGAACACTTGGGTGTTGTAGTTTTCACTGTGACAGCCACTGTAGTTAAGCGAGGAGTTCCTGAAAAAGACTCCAGTGAGTTACATTCCTGTGTGAAGGGAATTGAGCAAATGAACTTGCCTCAATGGTATATTTCAACTGTTTTGCATGTGTCAAAATGTTCTGTCTTGCTATTTTAAAATTTAATAGCAGCAGCAAATAATTATGTGTGTGGGGTGAAGGAGAAGAGGATGCCATTTCTGACGGAGAAAAGATAGACCTAAAAGGGATGGTCGAGAAATCCTTCTTCCTTCCTTACTAGGAGGGAGCTGTGTCGAGTGGAGTCATGGGGTGGCCTTTGGCATCATCTGACCTCAGTTGTCTCTGACATCATCAGTTGACAGTAGAGTAATAGGCTTAATTTTGACAGTAGAGGATTATTGCACGGTCAGGCTTTGACTCAAGGCTTTATGTCTGGGAAGCTTAAACCTAATTCCTTGTGTTGCAGCACTAATGCTTTGTGCTTGTCTGTCTCTTGCAGATTTGTAGGAAGCCAACCTCAGAGAGGCAGCCGGGATGGCCAGCTCAGCCCGGGAACACCTGCTCTTTGTACGGCGTCGAAATCCCCAGATGCGGTACACACTGAGCCCCGAGAACCTCCAGAGCCTCGCCGCCCAGAGCTCCATGCCGGAGAACATGACCCTACAGCGGGCCAACAGTGACACGGACCTGGTGACCTCCGAGAGCCGCTCCAGCTTGACTGCCAGCATGTACGAGTACACGCTGGGGCAAGCCCAGAACCTCATTATCTTCTGGGACATTAAAGAGGAGGTGGACCCCAGTGACTGGATTGGACTTTATCACATAGGTGAGTCAAATGCAGTGGACTTGCTTGTGACTTAGGGCATACATTTTACTGTGACATTACACTTTTCCGATTTTCTCCTGTAAGCAAGTTCACACACATAACTAAAAGCAGCAAGATTCTGGGTATTCTTTTTTCCTTGTTGTAAGGGGGAGAGACAACAATTATAAATACCTTTGCTGATGTGAATTCTGTGGTTACATCTCTGTCCTAATTAAATGCCAGAACCTGCAGATTTTACAGTATTTTCTCTTTCAAACCTCATATTGCCCTTGATCGGTAGTCCCACTTTGGAAAGAGGTGGCTATTTGCATTTATGAACATTTTTAAACCGATGAAGCAGATATCTAGATTTAGATAACTGATCTGGAAACACGGTCTGTATTTTTTGAAGGTTGGATTTCATTAAGAACAGCTTGCAGACTAGAGTATCATTTCGGAATTCTTTGATGTGTCCTAGGTCAGTTAGGTGAAGAAAGTGTCATATTCTTCTAACATATGACTAAGAAATAGGTTGCTATTTGTTGTAATAAAAGTGTCCCAGCTCTCTTTTGCTGATTTGTATTCATAGGTAGGCGAATGATGAATAACATATCCCAGAAAATGTAAAGTCTGCTTTATTTGAAAGCGAAGGACAAAACGTACTAACCAACCATAAAGAAAATCTAAATCAAACCTGACAATAAAATCTAACATTCCCCAAAGTTGGAGAACTTGTTGTATCTCTTAATGTTTAATCATGCTGGATAGCAAGAAATCTAAAATGGCAAAAAAAAAAAAAAAATCAATGAATTTTTTTTTCTTTCTCTTATGACAACAAAGGAGGGAAAAGTCTATAAAGTTCAGCATTTTCCCCAAGTTTGTTTAAATGTGTATTGAAAAGTGAGGAAGTTACATGATTTAAAAATTATATTTTTAGATCTGATATCTATTATGTTCACAAAATATTTTACTTTTTGGAGATAACTCTTTTGATTTTTATGTAATTTAACCCTTTTGGATTTCATAAACTTTTTTCTTTTTACTTTTCTCTTAATGCTTTTTCCTTTTCTCTCATTTTAGATTCTGTAATGCTCAGTATGAGACTACAAATAGCAGACGGTGCTTTTCTTGAAAGCTTTTTATGTGATATTTCTTTGGGATATAATTGGTTTATTTTTTTATATGGGATGATTTTCTTTTTTGTATGAATGACTTAATCTGTAAGATGCTAGAATCACTTACGATGTTGACTCCTGCCCTGGCCAGTTTGGCTCAGTGGTAGAGGACCAATGAGTCCCAGCTTCGAATCCAGCCAAGGGCACGTACCTTGGTTGCAGTTCGTCCCTGGCCCTGGTGGGGGTCGTGCGGGAGGCAGCCAGTCGATGTGTCTCTCTCATGTCAATGTTTCTCTCTCTCTCCCTTCCCTTTCTCTCCCTCTCTCTACCTGAAGATAAATAGAAAAATATCCTCAGGTGAGGATTAAAAAAAAAAAAAAAAAAAGACGTTGACTCCTGTAACTTCATACTTTTCCCCCTACTTCCTTTCTGTTTCCCCACCCCACTTGTTATATTTCACTATCTAGATTTAATCGAGGAGGAAGGAACGAAGGAATTCATAGCCAAGTTCATCTTATCTCTGAGTGACCAAAGCCACAAAATCTTCATGTTCTTATGTTTAACTTTCTAGAGGCAGAAATAGAGGTCAGAGTTCTAAATCTGCAATTAACCTAAAGACTCAGCTCTGAAAGTAGAATTAGGAAATAAATCTCTTTTGAAAAGTGCTAACTTTTTTTTTTTTTTAATATTTTTTTCTTTATTGATTTTAGAGAGAGAGGGGAAGGAAGAGAGAGAGAGATAGAAACATTGATGAGAGAGAACATCGATTGGCTGCCTCCTGCATGCTCCCAACTGGGGATCAGGCCCACAACCTGGGCTTGTGCCCTGACCGGGAATCGAAATGACAACCTCTTGATGCGTGGCTCGACACTCAACCACTGAGCCACACCAGCCAGGCAAAAAAAAGTGCTAACTTCTTTTGTTTATTTCAAGATGCTTCTGTATTTTTCTCACATATCATCATCGAATCTTTGCTCCCCTGTGCTTAATGTCTTTTCCCCCCCTTTAGCTACTTTCAACATTTTCTGTTTATCCTGGTTTTTAGCAGTTTGTCTACAATGTACCTAAGCATGATTTTCTTTATCGTGGCTGGGATTTTCTAAGCTTCATAAGTAAATGATTTTGATGAAAGTTGGGAAATTTTTGGCCATTATTTCTTCAAATGATTTTTCTATATGTTTTCACTTTCTTCTTTGTCTGAGATTCCAATTACACATATGTTGCATCATTTAATGATGTTTTTCAAGGCTCTGGTTAATTTTACTTCAGTCTTTTTGATATTCAGATTTGATCATTTTTCTATAATTCCCTATCTTCAAGTTCACTAACTTTTTTTTATCTTTGTTCTGCTTTCAATCCCATCCAATGGACTTAAATTTCAGTTATTTGACTTCATTTATAGACTTTTCATAGTTTTTATTTCTTTAATGATATCCCCTATATGTTAACTTATTCGGACGATGTATTTTTCAATTCCTTGAATTAAATTAAATAAAACTGTTTTAAACTATCTGCCAAATCCAGTATCAGGGTTACTAAGGGGAAGTTTTTATGCTCTGTTTTCCTATTGACTATGGGTCCCATTTTCCTCTTTCTTTGCATATCTGGCAATATTTTATTTTACACTGGACATTGAAGATTCTGTATGCTAGAAATCCTGAGTTCTGTGGAATGATTTTGTTTTAATGTTAATTTCTATTCTATTAGGCAGAATATTTTCTTGAGTTTGGTAGGCATGATTTACTTTGTTAAGACGGATCCGTGGAAAGCCCAGTGTGGTTCCCCAGCACATCTGACTGGACGGCATTCAGCTTCCAGGTTTGGTGTCCCCTGTGGATCTTATTAGGGCCTGGTTTGAGGCTTTGTTAGGTGGGTCTACAGCAGACCGTACTCTAGGACTTTGTACGTATTCCTGAGTAGGGGCGTTTCTGATGTCCTCGTGGATGCCTGCAATGTTAAAAGGTCTCTTCGCTCTGGCTGGGCTGTGATGGCTGTGTTCTTGAGCCCCGCTTGACCTCTACTGCCTCATTTTACTCTCAGCCCTGTAGCAGCAACTGTCTGGAAAGCCTTGGAACTCTTACCCCGCACGTGTGCAGCCCAGACTTGAGCCACATGTGGGATCCACATGTGGGCTTTTGGCCTTCACTCCTACAAACCCTTTCCAGTGCCCTGCCTGGAGGTTCCTGCCTCTTCAGCTCATCGGAACTGCCATGGACTGTAGTTCCCTGCACTGCACCCCGGGAATCATCGCCTGGCTGAGATCTGAGCGGTCATAGAGGCACCTCGTCAGTTTCCCTTCTCCCAAGGATTCTAGTCTTATACCATCTGTCACTCAATGGCTGAAAACCACTGCTTCCTCCTTTTGTAGTTGCTTCCGTTAGGAAGGCTTTTCTGGAGCTAATGACTTCAATGTGGCCCGAAGCAGGAGTTCTCCCACGCTTTTGACTTAAGGTAGGCAGTAAGAGGTTCCACTTAATTTCCCCATCTAGCCATTTCCAGAGAACTCTGGATAAATAATAAATGATTGTTTGAGTCCCATCCATTTGTCAGTTCTTCTTAGTGTATTTTCTAATAGTTTTTGCTCCCTAGCAGGGAAGAGGGGCGAGGAACTGGCACCCCCAGACCTCTCAAGGGGCATGGACAAATACAGACTAGCATTTACAAATAAAAATACTACGCAGGTAGAATTAGTCACTTGGTGTTCTCAGGCATGATGTTGATTTTAGCAGGTCTTCTACAATGAATGGGTTTAGAAGGCACAGGTCCCAGCGTCTAGAACATTAAATATGGCTCATTTATATCATTGCAGGGCCACAATTGTGTTTAAAAGAAAGACTGCTTACCTGGGACCTCACATGGGTGAAAGGAGACCTGGCTTCAAGCAGAGACAGCCATTTCTCTCTTGAGGCCCAGGCTGGCTGTTCTCGAGGCAGCCTCCCTTCTGTGGGGACTTTGCCATCCCACTTGGAGAAGAACAAGGGACAGCGCTGTGGTCGTTAACCGACAGCCATTTCCTGATCCCTTTTTCCTGATGGGGTCAGTGGGTGGGCAGCCAGCCCTTGACCTCAGGGCCCTCCCCAGGCTCAGGAAAGATCTAACTCTGTGGTCATCCAGATGATTAATGAGTTGTCTAGGAGTGGGCCTGTGACCTAGTCCTGGCCAGTGAAATGGAAAGGGAGGACTTTGGGGAGCCTCCTTTTCAATGAAAGGTCAGAGCTTCACACAGAGGGAGTCTTTAAACGTCCCCTCTTCTTGTACTTGGGACTCTGGGGGAAGGATGTGGTAGTCTGAGTTATATCCATGTGGCAACCAGAAGGCATCGAGCAAGAAGAATAAAAGCTAAGGATGACAAAACAGGAAGTTAGCAAGAGCTTGGACTGGTGCTCCAAAGTTCTTGCTCTATGGAGAACGTCTCCCCCTCTTTGTTTAACTCCTCATTAGTGAGGCTTTCTTTAAATTTTTTTTTTTTTTTATCCTCACCCGAGGACATTTTTTCATTTTTTGTTCAGATAGAGTAGGAGGGAGAGAGAGGAAGAGAGAGAGAGAGAAACATCGACGTGAAAGGGACACATCGAGTGGCTGCCACCCGCATGACCAACCAGGGCCGGGGACAAACTGCAACTGAGGTACATGCCCTTAGCGGGAACCGAACCCGGGTCTCTCTGGACCGCAGGCCGACGCTCTAACCACTGAGCCAAACCGGCCAGGGCTTTGTTTAAATTTTTTTTTTTTTTATCCTCACCCGAGGACATTTTTTCATTTTTTGTTCAGATAGAGTGGGAGGGAGAGAGAGGAAGAGAGAGAGAGAGAAACAAGTGAGGCTTTCTTACACCACCAGTTGCTCCTAACGGAGCCCTGGGCTGGCTGTAAAGAAAGACAAGAAAGGGGGAAGGAGGGATGCCAGTTGCTTTTGAAGGCAGGACAAAGAGTGAGTGGGCTGCTCCGTAGTTACTGCTTCACGGAGGGTGCTTGGGGAGGCTTTACATCAGGTGAAAACCACGAGGCTGTTTTAAAAAGATGTAACAAAAACTTGTTATTTGAAAACAGTAACTCTAAGTCATGGGGAGATTTTCAAAAGTTTCATGAGACTACTAATAATAGGGAGACTCTTCCAAATGAGTAATTAGTGACTTGCAAATACGCATGTTTTCCTGGGCATTATTAAATGAAGATGGATGAGATGGTGTCTTTGGAGAAGACCTGAAAGAAAAGAAAAAAATGCAAAGCTGGGATGGGGAAAAGAGTTTCAGGGTCCCAGTTATGTCAGATTTAAGGCTGTCAGGACAATACAACTTGAGCTCTGTGAAGTAGATGTGCTGAGAATGTGGGTTTCGTAACAGTAGCACGTATGTCAGGAATAGCTTCAGATTTCTATACCTCTTGGTAGGGAGCAGTCGCTCCCCTTCAGTTGTGTCCTGAGAATCTGGGCTGTTTCCTAGCAACGTCTAGTTTTATTTGTGGAACAGAGACATGGTCTCTATAGAAATAAGTCCCAAAGGGGAAGGATTTGGATGGAGCATCAGGGCGAGCAAGGTGTAGCTTATTGGCATGCCCTGCATTTTGATTGTGTTTCTCTTGGCTTATTTTTTTCCGCCTCTCTACAAGTATGAGGTTTTTTTACTTTTTATTTTTGTTGTTGACACTATTACAGATGTGCCCCATTCACCCTCCTCCGTGAGTTCTGTTTCCATTTGGCTAACTATTAATAATGTTTTACCCTGTATAATTCACTCCAGCTGACTGTCAGCACTGCTAATCTGGAGGGGAAATAATCCTCCTGGATCACAGACATTAGTCTTTCGCTAGCCATTTTACGTCCTGCTGGGAATACAAGGAAAAAAGTTGAAAATGTCAAGGGAAACTTTGGGTGTAAACACCGTTCTCAAGGCAGATGCTAATTAGATTTTCACATCTACACCCTGAGACTTCCAGACACGATTGCAACGCAGCTATACTATAGCTCTGAATCTCCAAATTGCAGCAATGAATGCCTTGCAAGTGGCTTTCAGAAATCACTAGGTTTATAATTTACCACTGGTGTCCAAAATTAGAATTGACCCCTCAAAGTTTAACAGTGCTACTCACTGCCTCCTCCCAAACTCACTAAATGAAAAGAGCCCCGTGTTTATTGTGTGCAGAAACACTTAGGGTACCCAGGTCAAACAGCTTTCCATGAACAACCAAACGGACACCCTGGAAACAGGGGCAGAGCAGATCACACTTGTTTCAGGCTCGCACTCTGGTTCCTCTTGATGTTTGGTCTTGTGCTTATTTTTCTGGCTATTCAAAACAAAAACACTTAACTTGCCATTTCTCATTTGCAGGCAGCTTCAGGTATCTGCACAGAGCTAGGAAAGTACACACTGTGAAAATCAGAAGTGTGTACTGTGCTGTACATCTATGCCCCTCAAAGTGCTGGTCGACCATCGGTCTGTTGCTGGATAACACATTTCCCCCAGAATGTAAATCCATGTAACTGACTTTATTTATTTAGAAAAATCTTGCTATTAAAAAATAATCTTAACTAAATAATGGGCTTCTTGATGTAGGTATTTCATATTCTAGTGCAAGCTTCTCATCTTGTCATGGACCCAGGAATGTATAGTTTACCAACATTTGTCTGGGCCACACTTTTGAGTATAGTTAGTAGGGTCCATATGTTGATTATATCTTCAGAGGTGAGTGGCAGAACAGCAGTATCTTGACTTTGTCTTTAAAACATATCACAGCTTGTGTATTATGACGTTTTTCATATTTCTTTGCATTTGGATAGTAAAATAGAGGAAGGTCGCAATAGTCAAGGCTTTAAGATCTTTTATTTTATTATTTATTTCTATTAGGTAAAGTTACGAGTTTAATAGATAAATGAAGGGGAGCATGAGTATTTAAAGGATATAAAAATGAAGGTGCCTCTTATTTCGAAGGCAAATTCTAAGATCATCTATTATAGAGCTCTGAGACCCCAACGTTTTAGCTGGTATTTTATGGATAAAAAGGAAGATCTGGAATGGCGATGCCATCCAGCTAGCTGGAGGCAGTCAGGGCTGGGACTTGTGTTTGGCTATGCTGTCCCAGTCTTTGTTTTCTCCCCTCTGTGTTGGAAAGTGGGGTCCATTGTTTTCTAACCTTTAGTTATTTGTTCGACACCTTCATGATTGTTGCAATATTGGATTATCACCTGTACTCTTACTATTTTTTTTAAACCACCCATTTAAAACAAAAAAAGATGATTATCTACCCTGACCTTGTTCTAAGCAGTAAGGTCTGGGAAGGTTATCTGTGTTAGTTATGTGTCTTTCTAACATGCACTGACTGTTAAATGATGTTTGTTTGAAGCACCCAGGAGCATCACGTGGCACACTTTGAGAATTCTGGTGTTATCAGTTGTTAAGAGCACAGGCTCTGTAGTCAGACAGGCTAGTAAATCCAAACCACTTACTAGCTTGGGTAAATTATGTAATCTTTTTAAACCTCAGTGTCTTAGTCTATAAGAAAAAAATACTAAGAAAAGTACCAGTCAGTGGGTTGGGCACCGTACCGTGCATGGAAACGTTATCCATTAGATTCCCAGTCAGGGCACGTGCCTGGGTTACGGGCTCAGTCCCCGGTAGGGGGCGTGCGGGAGGCAGCCGATGGATATTTTGCTCTCATATCAATGTTTCTCTCTCTCTCCCTCTCAACTTCCTCTCTATCTAAAAATCGATAAAATATATATATTTTAAAAGTACAAATATCATGAGAATGAAGTACGATAATGTGTATAAAGCTGCTGGACTCATGGTAAGGTACTGCTGGTTGTATACTCGCATCATTATTTTGGCTGTTAGTAATAACAGTATCATTTCCTGGAAGTCCGAAGTACACGCTCACCTCAGAATGAATCCACAGGAAGAGCTTTCTGGATTAAAGTATCTGCTTTGCTTACAGAACACAAAGTCCATTCCTATGACACAAAGCACTAGGAATTACATAAAGCTATTAGAATATGAATGCAAAACAGCACAGTGCTTTAACGTGAGCACTCTGCAGGCTCTAAACCAACAGGCTTTTCAGGGTGATAGGAAAGCTGTAGTTCGATCTGAAGTTCCATTGAGTGAAACAAAGAATTTATGTACATTTAGTTTTCAGAATAGCTATCAAATCCAGTTCAAAGTGTGCCTGTTCTTAAGCTCTTTTGGTGTTTTTACATGATTACTGCCAAAGTTGTTTTAGGTCATGTCTTTAAAGTTTTTAAATGCTTTAGAAAATGAGAACTTTGGTCCTGGCCAGTTTTGCTCAGTGGTTACAGCATCAGCCTACGGACCAAAGAGCCCCGGGTTTGATGCCGGCCGAGGGCACATACCTCAGTTGCGGTTCGTCCCTGGCCGTGGTTGAGGTTGTGTGGGAGGCAACCACTCGATGTGTCTCTCTCACATCGATATTTCTCTCTCTCTTTCTCTCTCTCCCCTCCTCCCACTCTGTCTGGAGATAAATGTAAAAAAAAAAAAAAATCCTCGAGTAAGGATTAAAAAAGAAAAACTTTGTACCTTAAATGGTTTTTGGAACAATTTAACTCTGAATTACTTTTTGTTACCTAGTTGTACAGGGTGGGGCAAAAGCAGGTTTACAATTGTTTGCATGGAAAATAATACAATTATTAATAAATAATACTAGAATAAACTCTGTGTTTCCTATATTCACAACTTAAAACCTGCATTTGCCCAACCCTGTATTAGTCAGAACAGGTCAGCTTATGCTGTAGAAATGAGCTAATCCTGAAACCTCAGTGGCTTAAAGAATAACAGATGATGTATTGCCAATGATATGTGTCTGGCATGGATTGGCAGGTCTTGCAGGCTCACCACCCTCTTGATTTTTGCCAAATTGGATTATTGAAGGCACAGCCATCTTGTCATTATGTCATCTGGAACACAAAACCTTCTGAAGCAGGTGTCAAGGGAAGAGAGAGCTGAGGACTTTTACACCAGCTCTTAAATGCTTTGGCCCTAAGGTGACACATTTCACTCCTGCTCAGAGCCCATCGTTCAGCATTAGTCTCATGATCTGCCTAACGGCAAGGGCACTGGGGAACGGAGAGAGGCCCTCAGCCATTTAGTGATCAGTCAACATCCCTGCCGTAATAGACATGTGTCTTGATAACAATGTCCTCTGGTGTGTTCCAAAGCCTCAGACGTCCTTGTATGGTCTCTGCAAGAATACATACTGGGGTTAGAAGTATCATACTGTGGGATACACTTAGCAAGGTGTTCAGGAGACTGAATGAAAGGACGCACCCAGGGTAGGACCAAAGACAGTATCAGACCTTACGGACACACAATAGCAGTTAGTGGAATCTGAATTCGCAGTATTGCATTGGTGTCGCAGACCATCACGGGTCTTTCTTTTAATACTCACGTTGATGATTTGGTTCACAGAGAAGTCCCTGTGTTCAAAATAGTTATGGAAGACTTCCCTGGACAGTCGGTTCTAAAAATTGTATAGCTATGTATCCAAAGAAGCTTTAGTATATTTTATTCCCTAACATACTGATTGCAAGCAATATTTGAAATAGACATTTTTCTGTCCACATATTGAGAGTTTTATTTTGTATTAAGTTATACTATAAACGTTACCTGGGAGTTTTTTCCCTCTCATGCTCTCTGTGCTGCATTTTCCATGCAGTTTGCAATCATTATAGAGTGGGTTTTAGGCTAGAGCAAGGGAAATAAAACTAAATACTTTTTAATGGAAGATTTTTCCATAGTATGTAGTTTTCTCCTAATGATTTATTCAGCAGATTAGTTTTGGTATTCATTCACTCCTTTGTTCAATAATATTAGTAGTTTATGTACCAGGCATCAGAAAGAATTTTAAAAATATCGTCTGTAGTTAAGATCATAGTTAAAGGGCTGTCATTCTAGTTCCCCCTCCATTATTGTACAATATGTTGGCCTTTGCTTCCTGTTTCCCTACCCATGGCTTCTGTCTTCACTATGGAAGTCACTGTATGTTTAAATAATGAATTAATTCCCTGATTTAGCATGCTTACTGCTTTATATTCTCATTTTTTGTATCTTTTCCTGTTCTTTTGTTTCCAAAATCATGCATCTACAGCTCAAGCCATCATAGATGTTTTTCTGAAAGTTGTGAGTAGTTTGACATGAAGAATATCTATGGTGTTTTTAACGTTGTGAAATATGTACTTATATATTCATAATATAACTGTTGTTATATTATGACTATGGCATAATTACACCTGTTGTATAAACAAGTGCTGCTATGAAATTATTAAAAAATTTTTTTTCTTTATTGATTTTAGAGAGAGAAGAAGTGAGAAGGAGAGAGAGATAGAAACATTGATGAGAGAAAACATCGATTGGCTGCCTCCTGCATGCTCCCCACTGGGGATTGGGCCCACAACCTGGGCATGTGTCCTGACCAGGAATCGAATCAGTGACCTCTTGGTGCATGGGTCGATGCTCAACTACTGAGCCACACCGGCTGGACACTATGAAATTCTTGATGAATCAAGTAATTACCTTTTACTCTACAGGAATAAGTACTACTTTCGGGGGTTCTATAGTTACAGCACTAAGCTATATACTTTTAGAAGCAAACATGTTACTGAAAGACTAAACTTAAAACAAATTGAAAATTCCAACTGAGAATTTATATTAAGTAACTAATAGGATTCTAAATAGTTATTATATATCTTTTTACAGCATCCAAATAGATTTTTTCTTCTTTAAGTGTACATCTGTGGCATATTTTTAATATGATGAAACGTTCCATGTGAAAAGGAGAGCCTTAAGAATTCAGTGAACACTTGGAGAAGGTTAAATTTTTAGTTTTGGGCTACTAGGAAGCCATGCTTTCTGTTTGCTCTAACTGCCCAAACCTGTCATTCCTGAGCCACGTCAAGGAGGTAGCAAGGTGAGCTGTGCGGTGCACGTGACCCTCGGTAACTGCTGACCTGAGCAAGGTTACAGGTCAGCATATGTCACGGAACTTAGAATTTTCCCGTCATCATGTGATTCGTTTGCCTGGTTGGAGTGCTGTGAAACTAATAAAATTTATTTTAAAAAAAATTATTATTATTAATTGTAAAAGTCAGTCTAACTGCAACAGTACTGCTGAGATAAGCAGCAACAATATTGTCTTTTCATTATGTGATGCTATAGATGGAACCTCATTTTACATAAGTTTCACTCAAATGGAAGGAAACCATATTACTTATTTAAGGAATTTGAATGTTGGTAGGGGAAGTACTATATTTTCATCATTTGGAATCATTAAAATATATTATTGGTCTGTTGACATTAATTGTAAACCATAGAGTCACAGAGGTTTTAGATTTTGGAAGGAAATTAATGATCGTTTACTCCACTGGGCTCGTGTTACATGAGAAACTGAGGGTCCAGATGGATCAAGTGACATGCCCATGGTTACTCAGTGAAATAGTCAGAAAAAATACAGTGTTTGATAGGACTTTCCTCTACAGTGGGGTTGCTTTTTTAAAGCAGTTAGGTGCTAAAGTCAATTCCTACAGGCGATTTTTGAGTGTAGTTAAAATTGCCTTTGAAAACCTCTGTCGGAATGCAATATGACTTAACAAGTTCAACAGAGTCCGTTTTTCTTCCAGTGTTGGAATAGACTCCTGTCTTAGACTGAGTGCCAACAAAAGAAGTTGGCTTGTGTTCAGGGGCTGCTTTTACACAAAACATCCCTCTCATTTAAAACTAACATTCCACTCAGCCAGGTGGGATTCCTGGAAGAACTGCATATTTCATGTTCCTTCTAGGGGTGTACAGTCAGGTCTGGAAAGGTCCCCATGCTATTTAGATGGTTCTCTTTCTCAGTCTGTCTTGTACCAAGTGAGCTCGTGTGGTTACACCAGAAGGTATTCAATGAGCATTTGCTGTGCCCTTGCTGAATGAACATCATTTCATCTTTGAACATTTAGTGGAGGATGGTGAGTCAGTTCCTTTAATGGAGGCTCATAAAGATTTACTTTATAAATTGTCCTTTTACAGCACTGTCTAAAATAACCCTTCGATACCTACTGCCCCTTTGTCTAAGCGGTACTTCGGTGCAAGTCTTTTCTTGTAAAGCTGTCACAGTTTTTCAGGCGACTTGTTTTATCAGACACACAGAAGTACTTTTTGTTCTGTTATTTCCCATGTTCCCTTTTCGGTGCAGCGCCCCATTCCTTGAGGTTTTAAATCCACAGGGCTGAGTATGTGTGAAAACTCTGGGCACAGAAAAGGCTGAGATGATCTCAGCGATTTGCAACCTTTTTCATGCCACGGCACACCTAAACTCATTACTACAATTTTGCAGCACACCCAAATGTATATTTTTGGCCGATCTGATAAAAAATAATAGGTCTAATTTTGATTCATTCACACCAGAGGGCTATTGTTGTGTTGGCTGCTATCATTTTTTTATTTGACAGTCTAAGGCAAAAGAGGTCAGTGCCCCTGACTAGTCAGCTATTGCGTGTTATAACCATTCTTGCGGCATGCACCCCGGTTGAAAGTCACTGATCTAATAGGATTGTTTAGGGCACGGAAATTCCCTAGCCATAAAATATCAAACCTACTCGTCTCTCTCTGAACTCTCACTGATGTTATTTACTGTTTCCTAAAGGCAGATGTGACAATACCCGTAAGTGTCCATGAACTGAAATATTTTAAGTATTCTTCAAACAGTCATGTATTTCAAAACGTCTCCAACATCTCTATTAAGTAAAAGATACAAAGAAATAAACAGTGGGTATGGAGAATTCTTATTTATAAGAGGCTACAATAGGGCTCCTCCACCCCTGCTGTTTACCAGAACCATGCACTTGGGTCAACAATACGCTTACACGTCGGACACCCAGTCTCTTGTCAGTCTCCACCACCCAGCCGTAGGTGCTGCCCCTCTTTTATTAGTCTGTTTCCTCAATGGCTGCGACACTGTCCTGGCTCCCCCAGTTTTCTGGCCATTCATTCTTTTCCTTTATACTGAAACTCTTCTTTCCTTATCTTCTGATATTCTTTTGAGCTGTGTTGTGAGTTCTGTCCTTGAAGGATTGCCTTCATTCCCGGGCTTTAGCCAGTCTTAGCAGAAAGCTCCATTGCTAACCACGGGTGACAGGAGTCACCTCTTCCTGGCTCGTGGGAACCAAGTCTGCACACCTGCTCCCCACTCTGCTCTCACTGCCTTCTGTTGGTAGTGCAGCCAGCTGTGAGCAGAGTGTTGACATCCCAGAGAGGGGCGAGCCCGGCAGCCAGGGCCTCCCTCACCTCCTAGCCACCATCCCATCCCAACCTCTGTGGAAACCTCTAAGATCACTTCTCTCTGAATGTCCTTTTTGAAACAAACTGACATACCAAACTAGGTTGTTGTTGTTTATTTCTCTATTTTTGTTAGTAGAAATGTTATCTTTTGTAATCTCTCAGACTTGAAAACCTTGCCCAGGGTTTTGACTCTTCCCACCGTCCACCCGCACATCTGGTTTGCCACTAAGGGATGTGACTTGTAAGTTAGCAGTGTTCCCAGGCCGCCACTTTGTCCAGTTCTCACGTTAGTCTTCATTGTAGCGTCCTAAGTGCGCTCCTCAGTCTGACACTCTGTAGTCCGATTGCTGTTCCACATTACTGCCAAACAATAAATACACATTTATTTTTTCTAGACATTAAGCTAAATGCTTTACATATCTCATTTAATTCTTAGAACAACCTTATGGAGTAGTGTATCAGGAGTTGTCAGTGGCTAAAAAAAGCTGAACAAATGTAGCCCTCCCCTGGACAGTAACCGGCCAGGAGACTGGCCTATGCAGGTTCTCCTCTGACTTCACAAGAGGCGGGGGTGGGGTTAGGGACCCACAGGCTGCACTGCCGAGAATGGGGGGAGAGACGGCTGCTGTGTTGAGCCGTGAATGTCCAATTTAGGCAGTTAGAAGTGTCCTCACTTTATAGACAAAGTAATTGACCAAGAGGGCAGTTAACTTCTCCAGGGTGTTTTCAGTTAGTACGGAGCAGTCGAAATTTTCCTGACCTTGCTCATGCTGCCCATTGCCTGCTGTCATAAGCCTCCCGACCCAACGCAGTAGAGGTTCGGGGTCCAGCGCTGAGGCTATGAAGTTGGTAGACCTGTGTTTAAATCCCTGTTTTGCCACTTGCTTCCAGTGTGATGCTGGGCAAGTGCTTACCCTCTCTGATAACAATATCAGTCTCATAATGAAATCCTCAGTCGGACTTTTTCTGCACACATATAAAGTGGTTGGCACAGGGCTTTGTTTAATAAAAGTATAAGAAATGTTGATGGTGCTGATGAAGAAATAATATTTTAGTGAGGCAAAGAACGTATTCTTCTATTTCATTGGGCTGTACTGGCAAGTATAGCCCATACTTTTAGGTAAAGTATTTGTTGAATTAAAAACAGAACCACCCAACACTGAATGTGGGAAAACGTGACGACTGAAAGCAGGTCTGAGCTAAGACAGAGGAGATTTCATTTGAACTGAAGTTTGGTGTTTTGACTATGACACAGGACTGGACATTTTCTTTACAGAAGTGAACATTTTTGTGACTTGATGTGACCAGAGGACTTTTCATCATTTCAGAGTGACCAGAACAGTCCAGGGGCCTGCTCTCATTTTATGCAATGCTGAGCAAAGAACCGATCCCACAGAGACGAGTAGAACAGGCAGCGGGTGAAGAATAACATTAAGCTGTACCCTGTGAGTGCGGCTTGCTCAATGTAACAGTTCGCTAAATACCCCATTATCAAATGCATGTGGGCAAATATGGGGCTAAACATTGTCTTTGGAGTTTGAAGTGGAGAAGATATGTTGGGATTTGTTCGGACTGATTTTCAGTTTGCAGATGGAGATGTTACGGGAACGGGGGCCAGGCATGGTTTTGGTCTTCGGCTCGGAGGCGAGGTGAGCTGACTGTGTCTGGGAAAGTGATGGGAAATGGTGCTCTTGGGCCAAGTGGTACCTTTCCCTGGTGTCGTCCTTCTCAGTGGAGCTGACTGACAGCTGTGTTGAACTCCCCTGGAGTGAACCACTTTTGAAGAAATATGTGTGGCATCAGGCTCTGAACTATTTATGGAAAAGCAGAACACTTCACTCAAAAGCAGCAAAGAAGAGAAAATCAGGAGACAGCATTCCCAGTGATTTTTTTTTTTAATCCTCACCTGAGGACATTTTTCCATCTTTTGTTCAGATAGAGTGGGAGGGAGAGTGAGGAAGAGAGAGAGAGAAATAGAGAGAGAGAGATCGACGTGAAAGGGACACATCGAGTGGCTGCCACCCACACGACTAACTGGGGCCGGAGACAAACTGCAACCGAGGTACATGCCCTCAGCGGGAACCAAACCCGGGTCTCTCTGGACCACAGGCCGACGCTCTAACCGCTGAGCCAAACCGGCCAGGGCACATTCCCAGTGATTTTTGACAACAAGGAGGGGATACAGCTGGGTGCTGAGGTGAACTGCAGAGTAGTGATCATCGCCAACAACAATAACAACAAACTGAGGCCGGCCCTGCCTCAGTCCCTGGGGTGTGATGTGTAGGGTGACTGAACTGAGGCCACCTGTCCCTAGGAATGGCCTTGGCATTGAGACCAGCAGGAAGCAATAGGCTAAGAGAAATGAGGAATGGTGTGAGGAGTCCATGCAGCTGTGATAAACCTTAAAGAAGACAGGGAGAGCTCCAAATGAGAGTGGGAAAGAAGGCAGAATTAAGGTCTTAAGATTCTAGACTTCCCTCCAACTTTTTTCATGATCATATATTTATAGTGCTTTCATATTTAGAGAGTTTTTTCAGGGACAGTTCATGTAATTCCTATGGCAAATATTATAGCAAGTGATTGATTGTGCCATTTGATGGTGGAAAGTAGATGAGGAAACAAAACACGTTAAGTTGCTTACCCAAGGATGGACAGATGGTAACAGAATTTGATCAGAGTTGTCTTATACTGTCCTAATTCAATGCACATGTGATGTTTAGCAGCCACTAAATGCTTATCCCCCAAAACACAGAGCTTCTAATTTGATGACACCCTCTGAATGTTCTTCTTGAATTTTCTCATGTGGCTCAGTCCCGATCTCACAGTTAGATTATAAATTCTTTGTGCACAGGGACTGTGTCTTATATAATATAGCTGTTATGAGTTTAATTGTGTCCCCCCCCAAATTCATATGTTGATGTCTTAACCCTAGTACTTCAGAATGTGACCTTACTTGGAGATGGGATCTTTCCAGAGACAGTTAAGTTACCATGAGATCATTGGGATGGGCCTTAATCCATATGCCCGTTATTCTTATGAAAAGGGGAAATATGGATAAAGGCATAACCTACAGATGGAATGTCATATGAACATGAAGACGGCCATCTATAAGCCAGCCAGATCCCTTCATCACAGCGCGCAGAAGATAACTCTGTCGACGCCTTGATTGCAGAATTCTAGCCTCCAGGACTGTGAGACAATACATTTCTGTTGTTGAAACCACCCAGTTTGTGGTACCTTGTCACAGCAGCCCTGGGAAAGGAGAAAACAGGCATTTCCTTAAATGCTGGGACTATAACTAAATAAGAATTGTTAAACTGAATACCATGATCATCTTCTAGTGTATTTAAAAAAAATCAAATTTATAAAGAGTTTCCAGGTAACGCCTCCTCAGGAGCTTGAAGGCCTTCCAAGGCTGCCCTTCTCTCTCTCTCTGCTCCACTGAGCCCCAGCCCACCCAGCACCACCGTCTCCTGAGCTTTGGCGTCCTCTGGCGTGTCTCCTTTTACATACAGTGTCCTAGATGTCCAGGTTTGCCACCCTGACCCATGTCAAAGGCTGTCCGCCTTTCTACAAGCCTCAGTATGGAACCTGGACTGTTTTTTTTTTTTTTAAGCTTTCACTGCTTTGTGGTTTTTCACTTTTTCTGACCAAAAAAAAAATTTTTTTTTCATCTTTAGAAGTGGGTAGCATCCACTAGAAAGAAGGAGCACTGTTTGAGTAGACCACAGAGCCTGCTCTTAATTAGAAGATGCTGCTGCCTCCAGCTGAGCGGTTGCCTTGCACAGCATTTGGAGCTCAGGGTCTGTGTTTATCTGGATGGGCTGTGGTCACAGCTCTCAGCGCACTCTGTCCTTCCACTGACTACAGTGAGTTCACAGACTGGCCCCGTCTAGTCTTGTTCGGATCCCCAGTGCCTAGTACCCAATTCGTATTCAGTACAAAGTTGTTGAAGCAATGAGCATTTTAAAAGGAAAGCTGAGATTCCATGTCTTATAGGTTGTATCTGAATCTGACATGCAATTGAATTCTAGGTTATGTTGCACCTGAAATGTTCTTGTCGTTAGATTCAGAATATTGTTGACTTGGAGAATGCTTTTAGTCCTTGACTGGAGGCCCGAGATTTTGTGGATCCTCCATTCCTCAGAAGCTTTAGGAATTGTTTTCAATGGTTTAGGTACTTCTGGTTAGACAGGGCAGATGGATCTAAGTAACTCCTCCCCTTTTCCGTAATCTGTTAAAGATCTATTTCTGTGAATTAGATTGGATATATATGGTCATTTTCTAGAATCCATTCTAAGTTTAAACTCTGTCTAGTTTTAAATTCTACTCTCTGTGACTGAATTTTTTAAAATCTGGCTGTCAGCCCGCTGACAAATTGGTGTTCTTGGATGATAGTCTCCTTCTCATCACTTTTAGGATTATGTCCAAATGGACTGTCGCCATTTACCAATTAAATACTTCCCCCCAAATGTGTGTGTTAGATGCATTTTTATTTTGAAGAGCAAGACAATAGAATGATGACGATATTTAACAAAGCTTTGCATCCAGAAATGAGAATACTTGGAAGAGCAACAAGAACATTTACATCTTTTCGTGATCAGACCGAGCACGACGAGGCTGCCATCTTTGTCGCAGGATAAATGTGTGCTGGCTTGTCAGCAGCAGCTATTCCAAGGAGTCCTTTGCTTCTCTGGGAGAAACATTTAACTACATGTTATTTGTTGCCCATACACCAACCCCAGGTTGATGAACCCCCCCAACTCTACCAAACCAGGGGATTTATTTTGGCAAATCTTTTGTGCTTCTTGTGCCAAGTTTTGTGGGTAATATACAATTTCTGCAATTAAGGGATTTCCTGTATAATGGGCTCAGGATGCTGGCCCAGGTTCAAGGCAGGAGCTCTGGCATTCGTGCATGTGCTTCTTCCAGATCTTATTGTGGCAACATGGCACTCTTCATGTCTGCCCGCATGCCCCGAGGGCTCCTCATGGAGCCTCACCACGGAAACAGGAGATGGAAGTGGCACGTGCTTGACGAGTATGGCCAGTAATGCTCTGCGGGTCTTTAGCTTAAATCTAAAGGAGACTCTTGGATCAGCTGGAGGTTTTCTGGAACTTTTTTGTTTTTAAATTTGTTTTTATTGATTTTTTTTTTTTTTTAGAAGGAGAGAGAGATAGAAACATCAATGAGAGAGAGACATCAACATCCATAGATTGCCTCCTGCACGCCCCCTGCTGGGGATTGAGCCAGCAACCCGGGCATGTGCCCTGACCGGGAATCGAACTGGGACCTCTCAGTCCATGGGAAGATGCTCAATCCACTAAGCCACACCGGCTGGGCTTTTTTTTTTTTTTTTTTTTTAAATGTAACTCAATAGTTAAGGGATCCTGGGAATTTTAGAACCATGGTCATTTTGGAGCATGGTTGCTTGAACAAATGCATTAGGCTGAAGTAGTGCCAAACTGTGCTCTCACAAATGGAGGGGAGATTGATCAATGTTTCGGTGCTACCGAGGGTTTGCTTCATGGAGCATTTCCTGTAAGAAGGCCTACTGGCGTTGGGGAGGTGTGACTCAAACACAGAACCATAAAATTCTAATTTTTAGGTCTGAAAGGGATCTTGGAGCTTACTTGTGTAATTTCTCTTACATTTTAGTCAGTAAAACAGAGGCTTATAGACTTGCTCCATTTTTCATGGTCAATTAGTGGGAATGTTTGGGGCTAGAATTCAGGTCTGCTCTTTGTTTTCTGCTGTTCTTGCATCATTTGTTTTGCCCAGAGCCTTTCTAGCCAAGAACTGCATTCAGTGGTGTGTTGACAAACTGGCTTTCTCTTTTAAAAATACCTTCTGATTTGTAGTGTTTATAGATTTCCATGATATAAAGACTTTCCCCATAGCCAATTTCAAGCTACCAGCAACATAACAACCAGCTTTCAAAACTCCAGAAACTGTTAACAGTTGGCTCCAACTGGTGGCAGTATCAGTGACCAGTGCCTTGTGAAATTGGCAGGCCCCTTGTGGTGATGGGAGATAAAATAGGGTAACTGAAAGGAGGACCTGTTTCATTGATCAGCTCAGTTAGAATGAGTCCAGTATTCCCTTGATTCTGATCTCTTTATAAGACCCTGTAGTCTTCTTGAGTTAGCATATGATAATAACATACTAGATGCTAAGGGGTGATGTTTATTTTGGTTCTAAAGCATCTTGAAATAGTCATGTTGTGGGTCTTAGAATTTGCTATTCATAAAGATTTTGCATCTTGAGGCAAAGTCCAGTGGAGGGGTGCAGAACATTTCCTATCTATCTATCTATCTATCTATCTATCTATCTATCTATCTATCTATCTATCTATCATCTCTATATATTTAACGATTATCACTGAACCAAAACCTAAGTATGTCATGGTTCTATCTAGTAGTTTTGAATTTAGAGACTGGAGGGGATAAGATACTGGGGACAATGTCGTTGTAATCAGAACTGCTTACAGAATAACAGATTCTAGAGCTGAAAAGACCCCAAAGATAATCATCACTCATTCTGTAGATGAGGAAACTGAGAGACTGATGGACACCTGCGTATAACCACACAGCTGTCGGGAGCCATCATTTGGGATCATAACCTGCGATCCTGATACCCCATGTAGTGTTCTTTTCATAATACCATTATGAGCATTTGTTTTTCTCCCCATGTCAGAGCATGGAAAGAAATTGTAGCATATGTCACTAGCCCCTGACTTGAGGTTGAGTAAATCTGAGGTTTTCCACATGCCCTCTGTTTGCAGTAAGAAGAGGAAAGTGCACTGGAGTGCTGACTTGGAGGCCTGCTTGGACTCGTCTAACCTCCTCCCACTTGTGGTACATACATTGTCAGTGAAAAGACTCAGAAGGTGCTGGATAGTGTGAGACTTGAGGCTTTTCAAAAGAATCATTAAAGCATTTTTATATATTCAGAGTGAAATCTTCAGTATTGAGATAGAGAATAACCCATCTTAGTTTACTTAGTGCAACAGTCACATAACTTTTTTTTTTTTTTATCCTCACCTGAGGATATTTTCCCACCCACCTTCAGGTAGAGAGAGAGGGAGAGAAAGGGAGAGAGAGAAACATCGATGTGAGAGAGACACATTGACTGGTTGCCTCCCGCACTACCCCAACCAGGGCCAGGGATGAACCGCAACTGAGGTACATGCCCTTGGCCGGAACCGAACCCAGCACTCATTAGTCCGTGGGTCGATGCTCTACTGCTGAGCCGAACCGGCCAGGGCAATAGTCACATAACTTTTATGTCAATATATTGTTATAAGTGTTCTATGTTATTAGTTGTTAATCTGTTACTGTGCCTAATTTATATTATAAATTAAACTTTCATAAGTGTATGTATGTATAGGGAAAAAACATAGTATTTATTGGTTTGGTACTACCACAGTTTCAGGAACCCACTGGGGGTCCTGGAGCATATCCCTGTGGATAAGGGGGGACTTACTGTGTGCCAAGACAGACACGTGAAAATCTCTTCGGAATTTAATGTGAGTAATTTTGAGGATTTCTCCACAGTGAAAAAGTGTCATTACCTCCTCACGTTATAAACTTTTGACGAGAGAGGCAATGGAAGGCCCTCTGGACCTTTCTGCTGGTCAGGACGGGTTTATGGGTGTTGGGAAATGTGAACATCATTTTCTTCTACCAAAAGATCTAGGAAGAGACATCACCCAAAGCACTGATCTTAGACGACTGTGAGGTCTAAATCACATTTATGCGACATAATTTTAAAATAAAGTCTGGAACCTGTAGAAAATGTTGATAGTGGTGCTGAGGTAGAACAGCGTGCTTGGTATACGACCCAGGTGAGGACTGGAAAAGTCTGATGTACAATCTGGCCACACATGTTAAGTTAGGAGACAGGTACGTCTCTATATTTGTTTGTTTGTAAATTGTCTCCAAAAGACCTGAGGCCCTCTCACATTTTGTTATTCTTCTTTTCTGTGTATTTCCTTACACCTGCTGGTCTTATAGCCACAGTTGTCTTATCTTCCCTGCGGAGAATGGCTTTTCCACAGTGTTTTGGTTCATTTCCTTGAGAGCTTTTAAGCTTTAGAATTTTTTTCACTGATAAAAGATAGCTATAAAACTTTAGGGAAGTGACTCAGTCTTCTAAAACATATGATGTAAGTCGCTGAGGACTTTGTAATCAAGTCACATCTTGCTGAAATGAGCTGCATAGTATAAATGTCTTTTTGAAAGGACATTTTAAAAATTATGGCATCTTGAAGATCTGAAGGTTTGCGCTTACTGAATCTTTCATGTGCTGAGATGAATTTTTAATGGCAGAGCCTGTCTTTCCCTGAAAGTCCTTTTCATAGCCTATATGTGTACCCAAGTGTATGTGAAAAACAAAAACATTTAGTGATCTGTTGCTTTATCAGTATAATCAGGTTCCTTAAAGTGTATTTATTAAATACTTTCTTGCACATCACATCAGTTGTCAAGGAATCAAAACATTTAGTGAGTGTCGTTGTGCTAGTCTGTGGCTATGTGGTAACCACTAGCTCTTCCTTTGCCCATGGTCTGCCCTGCTCAGCACAGTGAAAACTGGTCATCCGCTGGGAAGAGCCACAGAAGAATAAACCCCCCCAAGGCAAAGAAACCTGGTGGTTAATTCTTTATTTGGTTTACAGACATTTAAGTTTCCTTCATAAGTACATATTTGGCTTTCCAAATTAAATTGTTGGCCATAGAAATTTTGTCTGCTCTGTTATAGGTACTTTTTGCGGGGGGCAGGGGGGTGTGTTCTGGGACATTGTCAAAGGTACGCTCAGATAATTCGTATTAGGTACCATAAAAAAGGTCATTCAATATGGCACGTTACTCACTGTGGGGAAAACACTGTGACATGACTGGCAGGAACATTGTGGGGCACAGTATTTCTCAGGGCACCGGACCATCAAAGCGAAAGGAGTTGAAGTAGCCCGCCATGCGGAGGGGTACCATGCCCAGCATTCGCGGCTGAAAGCCTCTCTGGATTTTCATCTCAGACAACAGATCCAAACTTTCTTTGACTGCTCAGAACCCCCCACCCCCCACCCCTGTCTCCAAATAAATCCCAGGTCTACTAAATGGCCAGTCTCCAAGTAAATCCAAGGTCTATTAAATGGCCAGGTACTATATTAAGCTGCTTGATTATTGAATTTCTGACTACAGCTTGCCATTTCTTTTTCTCTTAGACCTTTAAGGTTATTTTGGCAGGTTTTTTCCCTTAGGAAGCCTAGTTATTGCTGGTAGTATCTCCATTTGTTGACGCTCTAAGTGGTAGCCATCCCTTGATTCAATGTTTTAATTTATGTGGGGAATGTTGTTTTCCATTGGTGAAGAAAGTATAGCAATTAATGAAACTATCTAAAATTACAAATGGAAGCCCTTTAAATTTTTTTTAAGTTTATATTTCATATTAAAACATCTTTGACTGTATACTCACATCTATGTGTATAAAAATCCGAGAAAGGTATGTTGTTACCTGACATGATATGGTGAAGCATTTGGTAAGAGGAGGGATCCATATTTTTAGAGGTACAGTTTTAAAAGAAAATTTTATTTAAAAGTTGCTACAAAAGTTTTTTTTTTGGTAAGATTTTGAACAATGTAAATTGTTTCTCTCTGTCTGCCAGAGGTAAAAAATATTAATGATGAATTATATGTATATAATAATGCACACATGTGAACACACTTGCACGTATACATGCACAAATGAACTTTTAAACAAAACATGTGTCATGCTAGATGTCTTCTTCTGTAAATTGCTTTTGTTTTCACTTGCAATGTGTCTTGACCATCCATCCATCTCAGTATTCATAATACCTTTTTATAATACTTTTAAACATTTTCAGGATACTCCCTACTATGCTTGGACCATAATTTATTTAGATATTACCCTAGTGTTGGTCATTTGGATTGGTGCCAAAATTTGACATAACAAATAATGTTGCAGTAAAAACATTTCCACACTTATATTTTTTGAGTATTTGTAGCAGTATTTCTAAATAAACTGTGTCTAGGCATGGAACTGCTGAGGCAAAGAATGTGCACATTTAATTTGAGGGATACTGCTAAATACTCCTCCAGAAGCACTGTATCAGTTTAATAAAGCCTATTATTAAGTATGAAATTAAATTAGAAATTGCTGCAGTGACAGGGGTTACAAGTGTGCTGAATGATTAGGGCATATATCACAGGTGAAGTTGTATACCTTTTCAGGTTTCATGGAAATTTAAAATTTGTATTTTAAGTAGATACCAGTTGATGATAAAACAGGAAATTATTTTAAACCTCATCTTTTGCATTTTCTGAGACTGCAGGTTAGTGGCTCAGAGAGAGGGCAAAGGAGTCACCATTTGGTCTCGGAAACGGAGGTGAGTGAAGGGCGTCTGTATAGGAACAAGATGGTATTTAGTCCGTTTTTCATGACTTTTAAGTAAACTAACTGAAACTGGGAATCAGTCCAACAAGGTCTTTGTGCTAGGACAATACCGATCTTTAGGCTGTGGAATAGAAGTAGAATAACAAAATTTCCTGTGCATACTTGGTTTTTAAAAATAACCTCTTTGAAAGTACACGTTCAAGTTTCAAGTATCCCGTGCTTCTGAACTATTTCTAGGCTATCCTGTTTCAGTCAAAGGGCTTGATTTTAATACAATACACAAGCTTATCTTTTTACTCACGAGCAAAAATGCTGTATCTTTTCCAGAGGTATGCAGGCATTAGTCATGTACCCTACTCTCCTTCCCCTCAACGAAAAATCCTTCCTCTGTCTGTCCCATTTCCTTGCTGATGTATATGTAACAGGAGTGATGCAATTTCTCTGCAATGTGGGCAGTTATAATTAGGCTACCCCTTTGGAAAAGGCCTCAAGAATCCTGTAGGGAAGTGTACAAAAGCACCAACCACCATTCACTGTGATTAGAAAAATTGTTGAGCATTTAAAATTTGGTTCTTAGATTTATGAAAAAATTCCTTTAAAACTGGCCAGAGACAAATGACACTGCTTTCAGATTCTAGCGTATTTTATTATTCTAGGGGGTTCCCAGTTATTATTTACTCTTAAAATTCAATTATATAGGATGGTTGCGTATCTACTCTATTAGGTCCTTCTCCAGGAGTTTATTTAAATCAGAGGGCCCTTCTTGTGCTGAAAACTTGGCAGCAGCTAGAATCACTATTTTCTTGCCTAGAAAGTGCTAGTAGACAGGGCCGTGAAAGGCTTTTGAACTCTTTGCTCAAAGATGTGTTAATGGGTGCTTATAATTTGAAGTATTCTCTTGAAAACTGGTTAGGCCTACAAGTCCAAGCATCTGTCAGCCCTACTTGGGAGACCGTGTGGGTCGAACAACAACAGTGATGTTTAGTAGGCCTGCGTGTGAATCCCACGTTGTCACCCACTGGTGCCTGCAACTTGGGCAGGTTATGTAAATGTACCATTCTGTTGTCTGTCAACCGTAACTCCTGGGGGACTGGAAGCGAGATGAATGAACGTTCGTGCAGAACATGGCACTGTGTTCGACCTGGAGGAAGAGCTTGGTCCTGAGCTGCAGTTCTTGTAGTGGGCACTTCGTTCTCAGCTTTTGGAGACTAAACATTGTTCTTCGCAGAATCTTTCACCCGAGGACTCCTGCTGCAGCTGCCGGTGCACACGTAGCATTGGTCTCTGGAAGGTTAGCCCACCGAAGGCTGCTACCACGATGGAGTTATTTTACCTTAACGTCTTTGTAATATACATAGCCTTGCATATGGAAATGCTTTTTAAAATTACTAATTAGCCCTGGCCGGTTTGGCTCAGTGGTAGAGCATCGGCTCATGGACCAGTGAGTTTCGGGTTCAATTCCGGTCAAAGGCTCGTCCCTCGGTTGCGGTTTGTCCCAGGCCCTGGTCAGGGTCGTGTGGGAGGCAGCCAGTCAGTGTGTCTCTCTTACATCGCTGTTTCTCCCTCTCTCTCCCTCCCTCCCTCCCACTCTATCTGAAGATAAATTTTTAAAAAAATCACTAATTAAATTACTTAATGTATCTTGCTGCTTCCCCTTCTTCAAGTCTCTGAAATAACGTAGCCTACCAGAGACACGCTGCATGTTTGTGATGGCCCGGGCCGCCCTGGCTCAGTGTCCCAGGCGTGCAGCTACCGGGGACCACAGCCCCAGAGGAGTCCAGGACCAGCGAGGCCTGTGTGCAGTTGTCGTATTGAGATTAATGGCCAATACGTCATCGCTAACTGAATCAAAGTCATCTAAGAACATTAGATTGTAAACATACGCCGGTCTGGAAGCCTTACTTCTCTCTCTATTTTTTAAATTTAAATCTCCTCGGAGTTGCTGAGCGCGGGAATCCGTAGACCACCACGAACGTTTTGCTCTCACTGGGGACACAGCAGGTAGTGCAGTTTTAAGGCGGCTGGTGGTTTGAGGACGGGACGGAAGCTTGAAAGGGGAAAAAGCAGGGGTGGGCAGCGGGGAGAGAAGAGGATCGAACGGCTGGGGAGTCGGCATGTGTCCATGTGAGGTCTGAGAGAGGACCCTTGGCCTGGGAACAATCTTGGCTGGATGGGAAGGACTCAGATTCTGATGAAGGCTAATGGCCAAGGGTTTTGAAGACAAGACACCGAGGTCACGTCAGTGTTGGGGGTTGGGTAGGGGATGTTTTGATTATGCACGCAGAGAAACAGAGACCTCTAGCAAAATGTGACAGTTTTAAATAGACATGTTTAACCACTTCAGCCGAGGGAACTATTATATAATTACTACAGGTCTCTGTGAAAGCAAGAGATATTGCTGTAGGTTTTAATAAATGGAGTGTTTCAGGATCTGGAAGGGGACGTAGCAGTTAAGACTTAGAAACAGCTTGGATATGAGAGGGGGAAGAAGAAATGCCCCTGAAATGCCTTCTTTCCCAGCCCATCAAATCCCATCCCTTCTTGAAATTATGATCAAGTCTTCTAAGAACTTTTGTGAGATAAGCTCTGGGTTTCAGTCTAAAGTCTAATCTTTTTCTCTTAAACATGTCATTTACTATCCACACCACTCGTTCTTCCCCTGTATGAGCGGTCGCTGTACGTGGCTATGGCCCTTTTGACATCTTCTGTCTTTCCTCTGTCATGCCAAACTGCATGAACAGCCCCCATTCCACCGTATGTAGAAGACTTCACAAAGGCAGTTTGTTGTTGATGGTATTACAGATGTCTCCCATTTTCTCCCTTTTTGCCCCCCTCCACCCAGCCTCTGCCCCACCCAGGTCTTCCCCATGCTATTGTCTGTGTTCATGGGTTATGCATATTTGCATATATGTTCTTTGGTTAATCTCTTTCTGTCCTCTCCCACCCCCCACCCCCACTGAGATCTCTTATTCTGTTCCATGCATTCATACCTCTAGACCTAGTTTCTTCATCAGTTTATTTTGTTCATTAGATTCCACATATAAGCAAGATCATGTGATATTTGTCTTTCTCTAACTGGCTTATTTTGCTTAGCATAATAATCTTCAGGTCCATCCATGTCATCTCAAAGGGTAAGAGATCTTTCTTACAGATGCATAGTACTCCATCGTGTACATGTACCACAGCTTTATATATCCACTCATCTACTGTATGGGCACTTGGGCTGTTTCCAGATCTTAGCTATTGTAAATAATGCTGCTATGAACATAGAGGTACACATATTCTTTCTGACTGATGTTTTGGGATCCCTAGGATATATTCCAAGAAGTGGGATTGTTGGGTCAAAAGGCAGTTCCATTTTTAATTTTTTGAGAACCTGCATACTGTTTTCCACAGTGGTTGTACCAGTCTGCATTCCCACCAGCAGTGTACTAGGGTTCCCTTTTCTTCACATCCTCGCCAGCACTTGTCATTTGTTGATTTATTGATGGTAGCCATCCTGGCAGGTGTGAGGTTATACCTCATTGTCATTTTAATTTGCATCTCTCTGATGATTAGTGATGTTGAGCATCTTTGTATATGTCTAGTGGCCATCTGTATGTCCTCTTTGGGGAAGTGTCTATTCAGGCCCTGTGCCCATTTTTAATTGGATTGTTTGTCTTCCTGGTGTTGAGTTGTATGATATGTTTCTTTTTTGAATTGAAATGTATGCAAACCCTGGGCCTGTTATGTCGTAAGACAGCAATTTGCTGGGACTGGCAGAGACATTAACATAGTCCCAATCAGTCCACTTTACTCATTCTTGTTCCCTTCTTCACCTCTGTAAATGTTTCTGCTTGGTCACCACCCTAAGGAAATGCCTCTAGGCATGTCTCTGGGTATCTAAGGTCATTAATTTGAGGCATATTTCTCCAGTAGGAGAAACAATAGGGATACTTTCTTAGCTTATATTGAACATTTGAAAATTATTCTTTAGAAGATAGAAACAATCTTTTATGTTGTAACCAGAAGTATGTAGGAATGCCCATATTTATATGTTTATTTTTATCTCCTTTACTAGATAAAGTGAATCTTTAAAAATGGCATTTCTGAACTCTATGTGATAATTTACTGTTTTTGGTTCTGAATATATCTTCTTTCATCACTTTGTAAAGAGACCCTGGGAATTGACCATATGTGTTTATCTAAAAACTATTTCTATAGTATAAATGATAAACTTCTCACTTTTATGCTTTGTTTTCTCCTTGCATATGTATTTTTTTTTGCATTTAGACATGTGAACTTCCTTACCTCATTCTCCCCTTCCCCCAGCCCCTGGCAACTATCATTCTACTTTCTGTCTCTATGAACTACTTTAAGTAGTCAAATTAAGTGGAATCTTACAAAATGTGTCCTCAAAGTTCATCCATGTGGTAGCATGTGTCATAATTTTCTTCCCTTTTAAGGGTGACTACTATTCCATTGTGTGTATAAACCACATTTTGCTTATCTAGTCATCCGTCAATGGACACTGGATTTCTTGCACCTTTTGACCATTGTGAATAAAGCTGCTACAAACATGGGTGTACAAATGTCTGCTCAAGTCCCTTTTCAATTCTTTTGGGTACATACCCAGAAGTGAAATTGCTGAATCATGTGGTAATTTGATGTTTAATTTTCGGAGGAACTGCCATACCGTTCTCCACAGTAGCTGTAGTAATTTTTCATTCTCACCAGCAATGCACAGTATTTCCAATACCTCCCATCCCCATCAACACGTATTTTATGCTTAAAAATCTTTTTTTTATAATAGCCATCATAATGGGTATGAAGTGGTGTCTCACTGGTTTTGATTGACATTTCCCTAGTGATGTGTGATGTTATACATCTTTTCATTTGCTTATTGCCCATTTGTATATCTTTGATAGAAAAATATCTGCTCAAGTCCTTTGTCCTTTTTTAACCAGGTTGTTTGTCTTTTTGATGCTGAGTTGTAATGGTTCTTTTTTTTTTTTTTTAAATTCTCAACCAAAGATACTTTTCCATTTATCTTCAGATAGAGTGGGGGGGGGGAGGGGGGAGAGAGAGAGAGAAAGAGAGAGAGAGAGAGAGAGAGAGAGAGAGAGAGAGAGAAACATCAATGTGAGAGAGACACATCGATTGGCTGCCTCCTGCATGACGCTGACCAGGGCTGGGACCGAACTGCAACTGAGGTATGTACCCTTAACCGGAATTGAACCCGTGACTCTTTGGTCCTCGGGCCGACGCTCTAACCACTGAACCAAACCGGCCAGGGCTGTAATGATTCTTTATATAATCTGGGTATCAATCCCTGAACAAATACATGATTTGCAAATGTTTTCTTCCATTCTGTCATTTATTTCACTGTTGATAGTATTCTTTAATGCATAAAAGTTTTTTAATTTTGATGAAATCCAACTTAATCTATTTTTTCTTTTGTTGCCTGTGTTTTTGGTGTTACATCAAAGAAATTATTGCCAAACCCAATGTCATAAAGTTTTGTCTTGTGTTTTTTCCTAAAAATTTTATACTTTTAGCTCTTATATTTACATCTTGATCCTTTCTGAGTTAATTTTTGTATATGTTGTAAGGTGAAGATTCAACTTCATTCTCTTGCCTGTGAATATTCATTTTTCCCAATACTTGTTCAAAAGATTCTCATTCCCTATTGAATGGCAAACATTTCAAAAAATAATATTTGTAAATCAGTGTTTCTTTTTTCAGAGAGGCATTGTAGTATATTTATTGAGCTTTAGAATCATGCAAACCTGAGTTTAGCTCTAGCTCCGCTATTAAGTAAGTATCTGAGCCAGGATATTGGATGAATCATCCATCTATCTGTCTAGCTTGTGTATCTACTTCTAGATGACTGGAGGGGTATTGTTTGTTGACTTGCTAGAATTACAGCACCAACCCCAAGTGCAGGCAAAGAGGCGGAGGAAATGTATTCTCAAAGTCAAGATGCAGTGGAATTTAATTTCTCTTTATTTGATTTATCTTATGCCATGTAATGAGAGAAATAGAAAACAAATTCTGCTCTATTTTCACTCTTATTACCTATTATATTTTTTCTGGGGTAATTTTCTAGGTATATAAGAGTTTTGTGTGCAAAGAGTGACATTTTCATGTCTTCTTTCTGTGTCTTTTTACTGTGGTTTCAGTGTGGATTTCTACTGCTTTTGTGTTTCTGTAACGTTTTCCAGCAACATTTGTGAATCCTAGTGGTGGCATTTGACACTATTGTGTTTTATATTTTAAGGCGGATGATTCGTGCTTTTCCATTACTTCTCATACTTCTGAGATTTATAAACTACTATTTTGATGTTTTAGAAGATGGAATATGTTGCGTTACGTTGCTGACAAAATGCTAACAAATAAGTCTAAGTTCTTGACTTCAACATTTACTATTAAAATTCTTTTCTTTTATATATCACAGTCTTTAAGCTTCTATACATAGTATTTTAATTAATGAGTATTAAACTTAAAATCAAAGAACTAGAAGGATCCTTAGAGACCATAGAGCCCTGGCATAGAAAATAGGATTCACGCCTGTCTGAGCCGAATTAGAGGCTTCAAGTGCTATGTTTAATGAGATTGAGGCTTTATTCTGAAAGAGTTGTATAATCAATTAGTGATGTTTGGCATGGGTAGGAGATGGAGAACAATATTCAATTTTATTCTATTCTATTACCAATCTTAATGTAATCTATTTTAGAGATTTAAAAAACAGAATCTGGCCCTGGCCAGTGTGGCTCTGTTGGTTGGAGCATTGTCCTATACACTGAAAGGTGGTGGGTTTGACTACCGGTCAGGGGACATACCCAGGTTGCAGGTCTGATTCCTGGTCGGGGTGCATACTGGAGACAACCGATCGATGTTTCTCACATCGATGTTTCTCTCTCTCTCTCTCTCCCTCCCTTCTTCTCTCTAAAATCAATAAAAAGCATATCCTCAGGTGTGGATTTAAAAAAAATATTTAAAAGGGAAAATAATTTGCAAAATTCCAATCAGAAAATCCTCTTGTCTAAATACTTAGCCCATTCATCACAAATAAAAACACTGTTTTCCTGGTGTGAAGTCTTAATCTACTCAACTCCAAGTATCTTGTTTGTTATGGTGACAGGTTTTGTAGAAACGTGTGTTTGTTTCCAGAATGGTGAATGCATTGGCCCCAACAGGCATTAAATATGAAAGTGTTGTATTAATAAAATGCAAGGCTGTAGATGGCATTATTTCCCCCAGGAGGATGAACGTGCACTCACAGTACTTTCCCTGCCACGTTATGAATTAATGGAAGTCTAACTTCCGTTTTACAGATGAGAAAATCAAGGCACAGAATAGACTAGTAACCTTCCCAGAGTTACTTCCAGTGTGTTTGGTATTTCACGCAGCGACTTTTGCCACTCGGTTTGAGAAGTGATCCGGTTGCTGCTGTGAACTCATGATATGTGATCATTTGGGGGAGTACAAGGAGTGCTTTCGTGAATGTAAAAATAATTCCCTCTGAGAATTAAATTATAAAGTTGACATGTTGATCGTGCCAAGTAGCCTTAGAGAACTCGCAAGGTTCCCATGTCTTTGAAGCAGCTGGTGAAGAGTGTGGGTTCCAGACACTGGTGCCCCGGATTTACGTTTTGACATGGCCATTTTTCCTCTGTGAAGTTGGGCAGGCTACTTCATTTCCTCGAGCCTCAGGTACCTCATGAATAAAATGGGTATTGTAATAGGGTCTACCTCATGGAGTTGTAGAGAAAATTATAAGAGCTAATGAATTAAAAGTATTTCACACAATACCTGACATCAAGGACGTACTGAATTAATAGCTGTTATTATTCCAGGCCCAGGTTGTAACACACCCAAGGTTTTGAAATATTCAAAGAGGTTATGAAATATTGATCAGAAGGGGTCTTGGATAGTGTAGAAACCTAAACAGTGTGGTCCTTGGCAGTGTGCATCTAGTCTCTGTCCAGGGGGAGGCTGTGCTGGCCCAAGGATGAGGTCTGCGTGGTCCCAAGGACCAGAAGTGCATGTATCAGATGGTATTAGCCAGAGGCCTTTAAACACCTGAAGTCTCTCCCCACTTTGGAACTCTTGCTACCAAGCAAACTTACAATGATAACTTGGCTTCCTATGTAGTTTTCCTACAAGGCCCGAGGATGTAAGACTTAGACCTCCTTTCAAGTTACAGTTCTTCTTTTTTCTATTTTGTATGTTAGTTGATTTTGTTCAATAGACTCCACATATAAGTGAAATCATGTGGTACTTTCTTTCTCTGACTGGCTTATTTCACTTAGCATAATACTCTCCGGGTCCATCCAGTCTGTCGTAAAGGGTAAAATTTCCTTCTTTTTTATGGCTGAGTAGTATTCCATTGTGTAAATGTACCAGTTTTTTTTAATCCACTCATCTACTGTTGGGCACTTGGGCTGTTTCCAAATCTTGGCTATTGTAAGTAACGCAGCAATGAACATAGGGGTGCAAATATTCTTTCGAATTAATGTTTCCAGTTTCTTCAGATATTTTCCCAGAAGTGGAATTGCTGAGTCATAAGGCAGTTCTATTTTTAATTTTTTGCGGTAACTCCATACTACTTTCCCCAGTGGCTGCACCAGTCTGCGTTCCCACCAACAGTGCATGAGGTTATATTTCTCTTTCAGCTTAGTCTGCCTTTCGGATTCTGAGCAATTCTAGGAGCCTGACAAGATCAAAGCTCTTGCTGATCCAGTAGGAAGATTTGGAATAGTGGGGATTTGACCAAGTCACACTCTCAAAGTACATTCTTCAGGCTGTTTGTAGGTGTTGTGCAATAAAGGGTCTCTGGTCGAATTGGTTTAGGACACTATAGAAGTCAGAAGTCTTCTGAGAGCTTTTACATTTGCTAATGAATGTTGAGAACCTCTAAGGAGTGTGGTATAGTGTCCACCACAGTCTACTCTTATTTGACAAGGAGCCCCTTTTACTGGTAACTTCTCAAAGCACTTAGGTTTCTCCAAGTGCATTTTAGAAAATGCTGCATTTGTAAGGAAATATCTTCTGTAAGGCTTCTCAGTAGCACATCCGTTTGCCTGCAACAGACAGTTCCGTAATACAACAGTTAATTTCATGCATGGAATATTCTTCAGTTAATGGCGTGAGGTCGCTGTGCCATATGGAGATAAATCAGACATGTGAACAAATTTGTCCTGAATGGTCCATAAAGTGACTAATCCACAACAGATTGCACTTCAATCACAGTTTATAATGTGTCAATCCATACTTCAAACTCTAGGAACTGTTGCTTTCCTGCTGTCTGCCAAGGTTATCCTGTAGAGGGGGTTAGGCTTCTGTTCAGTTTTCACAGGGGTGCTCCTCACAGTGGCAGTAGCCGCGCCCCCTCTGCTAGTCCTCCCTGCCAGCAGGTGCGCTGCCGCAGCGGTCATCAAGAAGCAGCTCTGCGGACTGTGGCTTTTTTGTCTGAGAAATAAATCCGCAACATCCAGGAACCCTACCATATTTACTCCTGCAAAACTGCCACAGTATTTTGCTCTTGGGACCTGGGAAAATTCACCCCTTATTACATTTTTCAGGATTTTCAATCTTATACCTTGAAAACCATACATATGATTAGATGCTGTAAATACCTTAAGGAAAAAGATAATAGGTACATGTTGAAGGCCCACAAGTAAATATAAGGTAGCATAGCATGGTAATTAAACTCAAGTACATTAAAAAAAAAATTGACGCATTGTTTAACATTTCATTTTATTTATTTTTTTAAACTTAAAGAAGTTATTTAAAAAATTTAAAAACATTTTTTCAATTATACTTGACATATAATGCTATGTTACTTTCGGGGGTACAACGTAGTGATTCGACATTCGTATAACTTATGATGTGATCACCCCAATAAGTAAACTCATGTACTTTGAAGCAAGATATCTGGATTGAATCCTGCCTCTGCCATGAATCAGCTGTGTGCCTGTGGGCACATACATAACCCTTCTGTGCCTCAGCTTCACCATCCATCATATTAACAATAATAGTATCTAAGTTGTAGGGTGGCTTTAGGATTAAATTAAGTTATATTTATAAAACACTAACAATGACAGATAGTATGTATATAAATCCATATACCTAATGAAAGTCATGAAAAAGCAAAAAATCAATCTTCAGAAAATAGCCTTTTTATACAATTAGAATGACAAAATTGTATTTTAAGGAATGTTTCTTAAAATTCAGCGCTCATAAGCCCTATTTAATGTAATTGAGGCATTGAGGGCTTCGGATTTGATAAAAATGACCTACTGTTATTCTTTAATGAAATAAGGATGTTGCTCACTGGTGTTCCCGCAGTCATAGCAAGGAAGATGCTCTGATTTGGCACTTTATTATTCTCTTACCTACACCGCACACCACACACACCTCAATGGTCTTTCCTCTACATACTCACTTCAGGCTGAAATGCGGCCATAAGGTCCCGAACCCTGGGGACATGTAAGCATATTCTCAGGGGGTTATTTTTGCAAGAAGTTTTACATTTTGTGTTTTTGTTTTAGGGATAATCCACCCCCCTGAAAGTATTTAAGCATATTCTGACCCATTTGGATCATTAATCTCTGGCATTTATGCTTATAATATTATTGTTGCCAAATAATGATGTTGTTTAGATGTGGCTTTGTATATGTTCCATACTTGGTATCGCTTACAGTTTTTGCTTTAACAGTTGCTCCTAAGTACATCAATTTGCAGACCAGTAAGTTATGAAGTGCTTCACATGTAAGTTTGAGACAGAGTTTGAGGGAAATAAAATCTAAAATAGAGCATCAGTTCTTAATCGAAAATAGGTATTGGATGTTTCCCAGCATTGGGTAATTGTTAGGAACTTGAAGATTAATAAAATATGGATCTTATCTCAAAAAACATAGACTGCTAGAGGGGACCGGACATGACAGTGTGTCCCTGTGGACCGCATTGTCTAACACTGGTGTAAGAGGACAAGATTAGAAACAAGCACACGTGACAGTCCTTTGCATAGTAACTAATACATAATGACACAGTTGGTTTTTTTTTTAAAGTAAAAATTGTTTTTCTGGTAATATTCAGGTTTCTTTAAAGAGAAACCAGAAAAAAGAGAGATCTGTGGCCATGAATGCTTACTATGGTTGATTGTACTGTGATTTCTGTGCGTGTGTGTGTGTGTATGCGTGCACATGCTTGCATGTGTGCCTATGTTTCAGTAGGAGTTAGAGAATCCATGAGATAGCCTGGGACTCTGAATTCTTTGGATATTTATGTTTGATTTAAATTGCGTTATACCCTGGCCAGGTAGCTCAGTTGGTTGGAGCGTCATCCCATGTACCGAAAGGTTGTGAGTTGACTCCCGGTCAGGGCACATACCTAGGTTACGGGTTCGATCCCTGGTCAGGTTGTGTACAGGAGGTAACTGATCGATGTTTCTCTCTCTCTCTCTCTCTCTTTCTCAAATCAATAAAAACATATCCTCGGGTAAGGATTTAAAAAATAATAAATAAATAAATTGACATCATAATTCCATCTGGAGTATGTGTCTTTGGGCTGATGTCTCGAGTACTAGAAGTTTTGAATACAATTTTAAACTTACTCAGATTCAAACTAGTTTTCATGAGACATCTTTTGCTTCCGCTTTTTTTACTGTACCCTTCCCAGATGTACCCTGAATCTATTTTATCCTCCAGAGGTGCCCTTATGATGGATACTTGTGTTTTTCAGTATCTGGAGATAATATGTGGTTAGCTACAAGGTCATTTTGGGGAGCAACTTCTCTTGATAAAAAAAACTTTTTGAATTGAGTACTTCATAAATCCACAGTATAAGTAATATTTTCAAAAGTCAGAATAGTTAATGATTATGGGTAGACTTGCAATGGAAACACAGGATGTAGAAAGATAGGAAAGTAATGACAAACTTCATTTTCTCTGTATTACTGTTTTTGTATTTCTCTGCCACACTAAGCCTGATGGAAGCCTCTTTTCTGATTATTAAAGTAATGCAAGTTCATTATGGACAAGTTGGAAAATGTGGAAGAATATAAAGAACACTTAATTCTTCCAGCCATGCAATGATTACTAGGGACACTTTGCCATATGCCTTTTACAATTTTATTTTAATAAATATTATAGGCATTTTTAAACCCAATTAAGTTATTGTACATATAGCTCTGCAGTGTGTTTTTCCACTTATTTTATCATGAGCATTTTCCATGTTATTAAAAATTATTTGGAGAGAAAAAAGATTACTTGGGAATATTATGTGATGGCTACATAAATATTCTGTAATGTGGCTGTGTCATAATTTATCAATTCATTTATTATTCCATACTTGTATAGTTTATAATTATTACAGACTGTGACACAGTGACCACTGGATGTATATAGTCTTTGGTGGCACGTATTTCTTAAACACACATCTGATTTTGCTTATTAATGCCATGGCGGATAATTTTCTTTTTCATGTGTAAAATAATCCTTACTTTCCTGGTGTTTCTGCCCCTACCCCCTTATACTATTATCTTTTACTGAAGGAAGTTTTTAAATTAAAAAAACCCACAATAACTTTTTAAAAATGTTTGATTGAGATGTTTATAGATAAACTCTAAAACAGACTGGAAGGTAAAACGACAAATCCTGATGATGGCAGCTTATAATGGAAATGCTTACAGACCCTTACATATAGCTGGGGAGGGAAGGGGAGCCAATGCACGCGTTCCAGCTTGTTCCAGGAAAGGCATTTTGGATGACCGCCATCTACTGTCACAAAGCTGTCTTGCGATGTTGGTTGTATCTGCTTCACTTAACCTTTCCCATAGTGATTGCTGAAACCAATGCATGTAGTGCAATCAAAGGATTAAACATAGTTAGAATTCCTTAAGTTAGTTGAGGAAAGGAAATCCTTTTTCTCCAAAGATGTTACTTGAATTTTACTAAAAGTACTGAATTTAAGCCTGGTTTCATCTCATCAGATAACCTAGCTCCGGGTGACCCCAGAGGTCAGTTCATCTAGCCAGCTGCCTTCCTGGTGGACTGTCATTAATCTACTTAGTGTGTTTGTCACAGAAGTAAAATTCTGAAAACTTCTCACCCTATTTCAGTGATCTGGAGTCTTCCCAGTTGAGAATAACAACCCTCATATCCGAGAGACTCCTGGCAGGGAGGGTGCGTGCTGTGCCAGGCGCGGTTGGCTTGCGTGTGTAGCATTGCAGCCCTCTCAGGACTGTGCTGGCTGGGCCGTGGATCCCCGTTTTGTAGGTGAGGGAACTAAAGTTTAAGATGAATCATCTGGCCAAGGTCACAGCTAGTGCATGTCCATTTTAGCTGCAGAATCAGCACTCTTCCATGTTGCCTACAGGTTGTCAGGGAATTCTTAGTCATAGAATGAACTAAATGAGAAAACGTCTTAAAGTGGATTTTAAAATGTCAAGAGAAAAGAAACAAATTTGGTGTGTGACAGTTTACAACTTCTGAACATCATAGAATGAACCTGGATATTTAAAGTTTTCCCTTTTTCTCCTTTGAAAAGGGGACACCCTAATGTAGGGGGAGGGGAAATCCTCATGTTTCATTCATCCTGGCCAGAGATCTTGGCAACTAAGAGTGCAGTTGCTATTATTGTGCCTTTGTCTATTGTGTGCACAGATTCACACTCCCGGGTTCTCCATCCCTCACCTTTTATAAACACCGGTTTCACTTGGAAGGGGAAAGTTATTCTTGGCAACACTCATACAGCAAAAGTAGCAACCACAAGCCCCTACCAGGGGATGCAGTGACCTGACGCAGGAACTGTAAGAACATGTCTAGAATTTCACTTTAATACTGTTTAGAATGCAGGTCTTCAAGAAGGGAGATAATTATTATTTAGAGTTTACCAGGAGGCCGGAAAACTGCAAAATGAGATCTGTGTCCCATGTACTCACGACTGGAATAATTTAGTAATACATGTGATTCTTATTACTGCTGTCATTGCCAAATATGAAAATAATTAGATAGCTGATAGGGACCCAGTACTAAGATGACTGTTAAAAACCTGCTTTTTGAGGACAGCCTGAAACAATAGTTTCTTGTCAGCAAAGATTCACAGAGAAGGGACAGATACCCTATATATAGCCTAAAGTGATAAAATTCATTACTGAATCCTCAAATATTAAAAGTCAAGGGTCTCTTTGAAAGCTGAACAATACACATTTATAATAAGTGAAACAAGTGCTTTTTTAAGCCATTGGTAGTAAATTTAGGAAATTTTACTAAGATGTTATTCTAAGAGGTGGTACAAGTTACAAAAAAGTTAGTTGATTCACAAAAATGTTATTTGATTCACAAGAAGACATAGATTGATGTGTTTCTGACAGATTCAGACTGAGTTAATTGTGAGAAGTTAAGGATGTCTATTCAGACATTCATTCAATAAATTCTTTCTGACCCCTAACTGTTTGAGATGATATCACAAAGGGCCAAGTTTGTATCCAATCCTGAGCTAGGGGGCTCACTGGACCGACCAAGCATGGCTAGATTCTCTATCTAGAGTCTACCAATGCTTCGCAAATTACCTGTGGTCATTCAAATCCACCATAGACTGATTTTTAAAAAATTGATTTGAGAGAGAGAGAGAGAGAGAAACATTGATTTGTTGTTCCACTTATTTAGACTTATTTAGGCATTCCCTGGTTGATTCTTGTATGTGCCCTGACTTGGAATTGAACCCACAACCGTGGTGTATTGAGATGGTGCTCTAACCAACTGAGCTACCCAGCCAGGACGACACTGATCTTTTGTAAACCAAAATAAAAATCAACTATTAGAGGAATTAAATGCAATAAAAAACAAGATCTATAAAATATAAGCCTATTTTTTGTTACTAGATTAAACAGATTTATAATTACTCTGACAAATGTCTGTAAAGGTTTCTAAAGGCTTCTGCTCAATTTCTGTACTTATCTCAGACCATTAACAGCCAGTTCATGGCCCAGTGCTGGTCCATGGCTCATATTTTGAGAAGCACTGTTCTAGACTTATTCTAGACTTAAACACAGATGAAAAGTTTCCTTCTCATGTTAGTGTACCTTCCTGCCTTCATTTCCCCTGTACTTGCTTGTCTTCCTATTATACTTTTTTTTTTTTTTTTTTTTTGGTAGTGGATTGGAAATAATCATCATGAGAATTGTAGAGCAGGGAGCTCTGCAAAGCCACAAAGCTGCAAGTCTCTTTTTGAGTTCTCTGATAAAACAAATCAGCAAAATCAAATGTGACATTCACGTACACATGTATATTAATGTATGGCCTCTTAGATTTTGAGCCTAGGCCAATGTCTCTTAAAGTATGGTATAAGGACCACCTGTGTCAGAATTAGCTGGCATACTTGTTTAAAAATGCTGACTCCTAAGACCCATCCTATTCCTACTGAACCAGAACTGCTGTGGTTTGCTCTGTGGAGTCTGAATTTTAAATGTGAGTCTCACCAGGTGATTCTAATGCACAGTAGAGTCGGAGAACTCCTTCAGGGTTTGAGAATCCATGTATTTGATTCGCATCATCCACCACAGTAGTATATTACAAATGCCGACTCTGAACGTGTTCATTAATATGAATGAATCGGAGTTTCTACATATGTGCATTCAGCAGAGGATCTCCAGGACATGGAGTCAGGGCTATTTCAGCCGTACGCAAAGCATTAGTGGAAAAAGGTAATGCTCTCATTTTAGACAGAAGCAAAGACTGCACATACCCAAATAAAATAATTTACATCTTTCTTTATTGGTTTCATTGTATTTTTAGAGCTTTACATGTTTAAAGCTATTTTTAAATTCACCCTGCTTTACAATAATGTGCTTTTATTTGTAATAAAAAATAGTATAGCTACAAAACCTATTAACCACGCAGTTACACAGTTATGAATTGAATGAGGGAGATGGGATTGTGTCTTGACATTAATATGGGGTTAATACAAAACTTATTGATAAGGAAAAGTATTCTATTCTTACATGTTAATATAAAATTCACCCATCAAGACAAACACGTTCATCAACATACACGCTAGTCAGAAAAAGGAGATACCGCTATGGCTAGGTCTTTAATTCTGTGGTGGGATCACTCAAAGGAAAAGAACCACATTTATTCGTATTCGTGTATGCCTTACAGAGTTTTGGCACCTTACCTCTGCTTGTGTGTGTTAGAAATAGAAAAGCGAGGGTCATTTATTCTTATGTATGAAAGCAATGGATCAGGATCCCAATATTTTAGCTTGAATAAACATTGTTAAAGGGATTTCCCTATCCACTGAAGATGAGAAAATCAGTTCTTTGGGGACTTTACTCTCTTCCTAAGCATAACGAAATTTCTCAGATAAAACTGCAAAACCCTAAGAAAGTAACATGTTCATATGTACTTTCACTGAACTCAGAGTATGACAGAAATGTTGCTATTGTAAAATTGTGCTGGTCCCGGAAAACCTTTCTCTGCACTTTTCAACCTTGCCCCCGTGTGCCCTGATCCAAACTGTTTCCTCATCCCAGGGATAATAACACCTCTCAAAATCTCTGAGAGAATTCTACCGGTTAATGATTCTGAAATACGGAGCACAGTTGTTGGTGCTTGGTGAATGTTAGTTTGTTATTGTTGGGGGAAGTTGTGTATCAGTGGGAAATGTGTGGATAAGCTTTAACATCATGCAGACTCTAGATTTGAAATTCAGCTAGTTTCTTGCTATGTTATCTTGTGCAAGCAAGTTATTCAATCTTTCTGTCCCCCAGCTTTCTTAATTTGTGAAGCAGATATTATAATAACTATGCCAGAAGGTTACTCTGAGGATTAAATGAGGTAACGTGAATACACACTTCCAGGGCCTGGAATGTAGTACGTTTCTGTTATTTTTATTAAATTTGATAGCCTACCACATTCTAAGCCAATTTTTTAAAAAACGACATATTTCATGTGCGTGTGTCTGTTTGGTTTTAATTTGATGTCCTCCCCTGGATCTTTTAGCAGCTGTCTCATTTTTGACATATTCTCAAAAACACTTTCTGATTTACACACAAGCTGATGTGTATTTCCATTGGAAGACTTTGGGGATCTGAAAACACGGTGGTGATGAGACGAGCATTCATCTGGCCCCTTTCTGGACAATGTCAGAAGAAAGAGCAGCCAATGACAGCTGCGGCAGATAAGCAGACGCTTGCTGCAAACTTAAATAATACACGTGAGTGATGTCAGACGCAGAGACTCACAACAGGCATAAACACACAGGAAATTCCTAATGGGCTTTTCAGGAAAAGGGTTGTTCCTTCCTGATGTACTAACCTTGATTCTGTTTTGTGTTTTTGGTACCAGCATAAACCGTTGAATTTTTCCATTGTCTATTTGTATTTGTAATCTAAGAATTTATGTATTTGCTCTTCTCTGCTGTACTCTTAATAAACATTCTGTGAGCTAAGGGAATAAGCTACTTTAGTTAAATGATGTCTTTAATTTTCTATGATTAATCCTCTTAGCACCCACAAATCACAGTTGCACTCCCCTGTAGCCTTGCTGGACCGAGAGCTTAGAACGTTGAGAACTGTGATAACCAACTGGGCTTTCAGAAGGAGACCTTATGGAGATGGGGAAAAGGGACAGTTTCCATCCCTTTATTTTCAAGTCTTCCTTTCCCTCCCTATTCACAGAGGCTTGAAATGTTTGGTCTGCTCCTTACCGGCCTCATCTCTCCCTTATCCTCTGTGCTCTGGTCATAGTGGTCTTCCTTGGTCTCTGAGTGTCATGCTGCCTCCCACCAGATGGCCTCTGCATGGCTCTCCTGTGTGGAATGACCTCTTGCCTCCTCCCTCCTCTCCCTGCCTAACTCCCAGCCATCCTTCAGAGCTCAGCTCACATGCTGATTTCTTGAGGGAGCTTTCTCTTGTTCTCCGGCCTGGCTCATGTCCACAGCTTAGCCATGCCTGTACGTTCTCTTCTTTCTTTGTAGCATATATCATCATAGTAACTGAAGAACTCATCTTACATCTGTTGTTTACTGTTTCTCTCTCTCTCTCTCTCTAAAATAGAAGCTCTGCAAGAGCAGAGGCTGTGTTTGTTCACAATGATCTCCCAGTGCCTAAGGCCATGTGATAACCACAGTGAGTGAAAATGCTAAGGTGTTACATGAATGCAATATTAGTATTAATGTGCTTCCCCATTGTGTTTGTTGTTGATTTTCTTTTTGGCCTTATCTTCCCAGAGGGGCGTGGTTTTGCAGAAAGGAACAATAGCATATGCAGATTTTGAGGGTTGCCTCTATGCGTTCTCAAGTCAGTAGTGTACTGTGATTGAGAGGACACTGGCTGAAGGACCCGTGTTTCAGAAGCACCATCCCTGTGAAAGGTGTGTGAGTGTGATGGCCTTAAGTCCAAGCTCCAGCATTTGTCTAACCTCCCTTGCTTCACTCTGTAAGTTTCTTTCTTGATCAACTTGGAAATCTCTTCCCATTATGACAATGGCTTGTGCTGTGGAGAAGTATGTTTCCTTTACATAGGAAAGTAGCTTATTTTTTATACATTAATATCAGTGACAAATGGATGGACCCAGAACCTAAAGTTCAGCTAAAGTGGCATATCTGGAAAATGTTAAAATATTTGGAAGGCGAAGAATCCTGGCTTGGAGGGCCACAGTGGCAGGAGCATCAGGTGGGGTCCGGAAACCTGGGAGTGAGTGGTGTAAGAGCTGCACTGTGACCAGAGTGCGTGGGCCTCTCCTCAACCCCACGGAGAGTCCCTGGGTCCATAACTAGGAAGTTGGCAAGAGTTCAAGATTATACACTTTCTTTGAGGATGAAAACAGAGATGTTGACATTGTTGAGAAGTCTGTTCATAGGCTGTAGTCACTATGATGCCAGTGAATCATCCTTTCTAGATTTATTTTTTTTCTAATTCCTAATGGTGACTGAGGCCACTGTGGGCCCATTGGCCGCCTGTGAATTAGTGAGGTCACTGGCATTTTCACAGTGTCCTTTGAGGGAGACAGCATATTGAAAATGAGCATGGCCTTGAGTGTCATTCAGATCTAACTTAAATCCTCTCTGTAAACCTCAGTTTCCTCACCTGTAACATGGGCCTAATAACACTATTGACCTCAGCCTTAGAGCACAGTGGCACTCATTAGAGATTAAAGCATCTAGTATGTGCCCCTGGTACATGGTAGGCATTTTGTACATGCTTGCTATTATTATTATTTGCTAAGACACACTAAAAAATCTGCAGTGTTTTGTTGTAAGACTTAGTTGGGTTTGCATGTCCAAAAGAGGCCTGGTGGGGGGGGGGTGTGATTCTGGAGTTCCAGGGTTGCTGTATTCACTCAGTTTATTCCAGAATAAGCCTAAGCTCTGTGGCCCCTTGAAGCTTCATGGCAAACTATGTCTGGGTTAAGGGGACAGTAGAAAGGAAATTGTAGCCACCAAATGTAATGTGGAACTCAAATCTAGTCTCCTTCTCTACATAGTAAAAGCACTTGACAAATGAGGACATTTCATCTTGGTTTCCTGGAAGTTTGCTAGCAAGATAGGGTCTTGCAGCTTTTGATTGGATTTACCCATCAACCAGCACTTTAAAATTGCTCTGACTGCCCTGGGTGAGTCAACAGCTTTAAAAGGCCCCTTTCTCCAGGAAAGCACAATACATCTGAACCGTGAGAACCAGGGATTCTCAGCCTTTTCCCAACGGAAGACAAGAGCACTAGCTAGATTGATGATGGTATTTATTTTTGCATTAAAAGAAAGATCTGAAAATAACTGCTGGATCGATAAGCACGATTTTGGCTTCTCACTAAAGCTATGTGATGTTTGAAAAAGTTTCATTCCTTTTTTATGGTTTGAAGTCACAAGTCCGCAAACTCCGTTCTGGATTGGTTAGGTACTGTAACCCGATTTCAGTAACTGAAATGAATGGAATTAGCAAGCTAGAGTTCCCAGATAGTGGCCACTCTATTCGGAGTAAATCAAACAAAAATTTCTCCTCAAGGAGTGGCTTGAGTCAGCTTGTTGACATCAGCCCACTCTGTGTGAGCGAGTGTGTGCGTGTGTGTGTGTGTGTGTGTGTGTGTGGTGTATACATACTCATTCTTTGGAATTCTCCCATGGAAAAGCAAAGGAAGGAAGCTGAGGGGAGCGATGGGGCGATTGCATCCTGTACCCTTTCCAGGGGTGTGGCCACAGCGGCCTCGGCTGAAGGGACACTGGTAGGTTATGTTTTTTCACTTAGGATGCCTGAGCAATGATAAGTCTTGATGAGAGGCGGCAGTGGCCTCAGTGTTGTTCCTGGCGGGACAGGAGTCTCCTGGTAGAGGTCTTCTCGGATCCCACTTAGGATTTTATTTCTAGAACTTTGGGGGACGAGGAAGAGGAGCAGAGGCGTCAGCGAAGTGGACCTGCCGAGCTCTCAGCCACGTTAGGACTCCAGACCCACCTCCACTTCGGTTCTGGCCACTCCTTGAATGAAGCTGCCGGGGGTAGGCCAGGCAACATTGTTTTAAGGAGAATGAAACACATTTCTTCATGCTGCTTCCCAAATCTGATTTGAAATGATGGAGTCCACCCTGGCAAGGGCAGAGAGGAACTCTTTGGGATTGTGTGAGGTAAGATTAGAAGGCTCTGGGAAATGTACCACACGGCCACCTGATTTCCCTGTCCGACGGGGATTTACAGTTCCCTCTGCCTTTCTCTTTGAAAGTCCTTAAATGTGGCTCCTTCCCAGCTTGCTTAGGGACAGTTATTATGCAGTGCATTTATCACATTTAGTCACTTGCCAGTTGAACACAGGAAATCAGTGCTGGGATTAAAATATGTAAAACTTGTACAAATAAATTTGCAGTCCCCTCTTTGTAAGTTTCTAGAGCCCCAGTGGTTTTATTTTTTAATTTTTTTTGTATGTTTTTATTGTTGTTTTTTTTTAGAGAGAGAGGAAGGGAGAGACAGATAGAAACATCGATGTGAGAAAGAAACATCGATCGGCTGCCTCCTGTACGTCCCCCACCGGGGATCGAGCCCGCAACCTAGGCATGTGCCCTGACTGGGAATTGGACTAGGACCTCTCAGTCCATGGGAAGACACTCAATCCACTGAGCCGCAGCGTCGGGGCTCCCAGTGGTTTTAAATGAATTACTTTACTGTGATGTTAAGCACAGGTTCTGTAAGAATGCTTTTGAAAATGGCATTTGATTGAATCTAAATAGATTTCATGACAGGTTGTCTGCCACCAGAATAATATTTCTGATGGATTTTAAAACTCTTCTCTCAGGGAATGAGATGTTAAAAGAAATTTATTTGTAATGTAATGTTTATATGGACAAGTATTCATACACAATCACATTCCAGAGGCTAATTGATTCAACAACAGTCTTACAACAAAACTTTAAGAATGAAACCATGTCTTTTTAAAAAGATTTTCTTGTGGCCACCGTGGCAAACTGCCCCAGTTTTCTATAGGCCTTCTAAACCTGGTTTAACTAACTGCAGGCAAAATTTCAGTTCTAATCTTTTACAAATTAGTTTTTCAAATGAAAATTTTTATTTCTTGGCTATAAAATGCCAATCAGTGGTTCTCAAGGGGCTTGGAAATGTTATAATTATTATTTTTTATTGTCACGTAGGATGCAACTGGCATTTAGTGCCTGAGAGCCAGGGACGCCCAAGTTCCTATCACGCACTGGCCAGACCCTCACAAAGCATTGTCTGGCAGTGGCATTCTTGGGGAGCAACACTGGTACATGCTCAGTTTAATGAAAAATAAATTGGCAACCTAGTAAAGATTCAGGTGAGCAGTCTAATCTCCAGGAAGGTCATTCATCTTCTGGTTAAGCTGTTTTGGGGAGGGACTCATAGGGAGCAGCCACTCCTGCAAAATCATTCTTTAGGATCAGTAACAATGACTGTTCCAGAAAGGCTGTTCCCACATGCTTCTAATTACTATTTCAGACCTAGTTGGATTGGCTCCAGCAGAGTTAGCTCTTGCAGTTCTCTGTCCTTGTAGTGTGAGCTCACTAGGATCGAAGGAGTGATTTACCCCTAACCAAAGGATGTTTTTATGCTAAACGTAAGCTTTCATAACGATTGTACGTTGCTCAGAACCTTCCGCTGTCGTTGTGATGGAAACGTAATGTCCTGTAGGATCTAGAGGTTGCTTTTAAACTTCACTTAGTATTGGAAGGGAGTATCTTTGAGTGGGAGCTTGTGTATGCATAGCATTTTGAAAAAATAACCAGAGAACAGGAAGGAGGCTATGTGATCCAAACACTGTCATTCCTGGCAACGTTTTTCACACATAGTTGAATGCTGTATTCCACGTCCCAGTGTGATTGTCCAGGGCGCTGAGGGCAGCTCTGCCTGAGTCTCTGTTGAGCCAGGCTGAGAGCTCATTGACAGAATTTTCAGCTTTGAGTAACCTTCGTCCGAGAACGGGGCAGTGTCAGAGCTCCGAGAGACGGCTCTGGGCGCCGGCACAGCGCACTGTCACTGCCGAAAGCCTGTGCTTCTGTTGTCTGGTCACTCGACATCCATGGCTTGAGAAAGCAGAGTCTCCAAAAAGTATAAATAAGCATGCTTTTGTTTTAATTTATGTATATTTATGAGAAATTAGAATGAAGTAAATTTATTTAAAACACATAAATGTAAAAAGTAAAAATTAATAAAATGAAGGTGAGGAACTGTGCTTTTGAGTAGTAAAAACAAACAGAGGTAGCTCCCTTTGAAAGAAGGATGAAATGGATTGAAAAAATTTTAAAATCTACATGGTTAGCTCCTAATATATGCCAAGTTCAACACTGTACCATGTACTCCTCCAGCTTTCTGAGCTAGGTGCCATTATCATTTTATAGAATGGAGAAATGGAGTCTCTGCAGTTTTAAGACTTGTCCAAGATCATAAATCCATTAAATGGGAGAAATAAAGTTGAAACTCAGGACTGCTGTGTCTTGGAGTTCTGGGATTTTACGGTCACCTAGCGGACACAGCCTGGCAGTCTCATTACCAAGCAGTGTCCTTTCATGGCACCTATAATAAATGAGATACACCTTAAAACTAAAAGCATACTTCTCTTGGTGAATAGACTATCTGTGTGGACTAAATGCCGATGATCTATTAAATATGTTCCATGAATTGTTTTATGGAGTTGTAAGTGATGGAGAATTGGAGCATTATATTTTGACCAATTAAGGTTGAGTGTGAGGAGGTTGTTCGAATAAAGAGAGGGAGGGGAAGAGTGTGGTGGACTTAGAGAGTGAACTTACAGGACGGTGGCTTGATAGGAGAGAGCCTAGAGGTGGATGAGGCACCTCAAGGGTCACTGGGCTGAAGAGTCTGGTGCAGATCCTTTTGCACCGAGTGTGGATATTTATAGCTACCGCAGCTCTGTCTGCACAGGAAAGATGGATGTGGGAGGAGGGTCATGTTTAGGTTATGCTCCCACACTTGCTGCTGGGCCTGGGCTGAAGCAGTGTGAGCTTGTCCTCTCTTGTCCTTGCACAGTCTACTCTGCAGGCAACAACCAGAATGATTTTTTTTGCAAATGCAGATCATGTTACTCCCTGCTTTAAATTCTTCAGTGACTCTCCATGATTGTCAGAATGCAATCCTAACTCTTCTCCATGGTCTAGATAGACAGTGTGGTGCAGTGTTGAGCGTGGTCTCGGAGCAGGACAGCCTGTATTCACTCTGCACGTACTGGTTTCGGGATCTTGCGCAAATTTCTTAACTTCTCCGTGCCTTAGATTCCCCATCGTTAAAAATCTGATAATATTATAGTACCTCAAAGGATTGGTAGCGGTTTCGATGAATGAATAAAGGCGAAATGGTAGAACAGTGCCTGGCACACAGTAAGCTCTGCAGTGTTCGATGTTATTGTTAATAATAATATCTGTCTCTGAGCTCATCTTCTCCCACGCTCTGCTGCGTTCGCTCTGCTCCAGCTGCATCTCTTTATTGTTCATCAGGATACAGTAGGCTTGTTCCTGTTTCAGGGACTTTGCTTTTTTGTTTTTGGCCTTTCACAAGTTTCCCTGAAGAAAATGCTCTCACTTTATTCAGGTCCCTGTTCAAATGTTTCCCTAACCAACCTACGCCAAGTAGTGCTCCCCCACCAACCTCTCTTCCCTCCCCCACTCCCTTGGCTGTCTTTCTTCAAGCCATGTCATCACTACCTGACATTACATTATGTTGGTTATACTACCTGATGTATACATTGTTTTGTATGCTTAGTGATCACTTTCCCCACTGGGCCAAAATCTCCACAAGGATAGGGTCTTTGATTCTCTTATTCCCCCTGGAATCCCTGTCACTTAGAATATTGCCTGGCAGATATTGAATGCTCAATAAATATTTGTTGAATTAATTTTTAATAAATTTCATCTTTTCCACCAGTTTTAGAATTGGGTTTTTTTCTGTCTTTAGGCCTTAAACTGTTCCTTCTAACTCTTGTTAGCCTGTCATCACCTTGCCCAAAATTATGGAGCTTTAGAAAAAGATCATTTACTCTATCTATTCTTTCTCATGAAAGTTCTTTAGCAATAGGAAGTCTTGTTCTAACCTGTCAGCCTTGGGGCACGAAATAGGAGTGAAACATTTTAGTGTCGTTGTTATAGAAGATTCTTGATGGGCCTAATATTGGAGCTTGTGCTAAGGTGTTTACCAAGCTACCAAATGCTGACCATACCTGACCTTTTAGAAGATACTGGGCTTACAGTCTCATCATAAAAGTATGATCGCTGGAGGAAAATTGCCATGCAAACTATGAGGGGGAAAATTATGTCCTGCCAGCAATGTGCACTTCAAAGGGACTGGAAAATTTTCAGCCTCAAATTTTATGAAAAGCACCTAATACTTGCCAATAGTTTTATCATGAACTTGGATAAAACAATTACAAATTGCATGTTCTGTTTTCACAATGATATTTATTATACATTTTTTACAATAGTCAAATAAAACATAGATTTCTTGTTTGATATAAGTAAGCCTTTAGTAATTTATCCATTTGAGGTATTTTTGAAGAATTTGCGTTTCCTATATTCTATGTAGGAAAACATTCAGTTGGAGAAAAAATTAATCTTAATTTAGAAATGCTCTGAATCTTTGCCAGAAAAGAATTTGTTTAAGATGTTTCAGAGGCCTTTACCTGAAACTGGTCATGTAAACTTAGGTAAGTCATCTTTTTGTGCATTGGTGTGACCAACTGTGAGATATAAACAAAATTGAATGTCAACTCAGCACAGCTGTGTGATTGAATTAATTAGAAATTCTAGCTATGAAGACTGAGATTTTAAATAAACAGCTTTTGTTAAATTAGTCTAATGAAGTTTACCATGGAATTCACAATATTGCCCTTGTTTTTCTTCATTCTGAACAAGATGGAGATCTTTGAAAAGGTTTTCTGCATTCCTTGGTGTGAATTTTATTTCTATTTTGTACATTTTAAAATACAATACCAATATTCAGTTAACGTCACAAGAATAATTTAGGATATCTTTCAGCAAATCTGAGTACCTGCTATGTGCCAGATAGTGTTCTAGTCACTTGAGATACATCAGTGCACAGAACAGATACACATCTTGACCTTGGAGTTTACATTCTAGAGAAAGACAGACAATATACAAGACGTATCCATAGATTATATAGTATGTTGGATAGTGATAGGGTTATAGAAAAGAAATTGAGCAAAGTAAGGTGGTCCAGGAATGCTAGAGGAGTTGTCGTTTTAAATGGGGCAGTCAGGGTAGATTTCATTGAGGAGGTGATGTGCAAGCAAGCAGGAGAATCATCGAAGGAGAGGACTGAGCCATAAGGATATATGGGGGGAAAGTACCAGGCAAATGGACCTTGAGGCAGAATCCTGACCACACTTCTGAGGCCATGTAGAGGAGGCAAGAAACCTTTCCTCTATCCTTGTGGGTTCAGGTACTGGTCCTGCAAATCAGACTGATTAAAGACAGATATCAGAAGAAAAAGCATACATATTTTATTAGATGTAAAATTTTAATTTCTATGTGCATGGAAACCTTCATGGAAATGAAATGAAGACTCAAAGAACTGGTTTATCTCAGGAGTTTATATACCATTTTAACAAAGGTCAATAAATTGTGGAGAAGATACTAGACAAATGAAGGGAGGTTTTGGCTTTTGGGGGCAGTAAATTGTGGGAAGGTACAAATATTCCCAAGGCCAGACTTTGCAGACTTGTCATCAGCTCTTCTTAGCTTCTGTTGCTTTTTCTGTCCTGTAATGTGCTGGTGTCTTTTTCTCCCATCTCTGACACATTATAATTATCAAATTCTTCTGGTAGCTATAAGAAATTGCCATTCAAGTGGCTCCAAAACCATAGTTACCAGTGGGTGCATTCTCAGCTGGTGGCATGGTGTCATCATTGTAGTCTCCAATCATGTCTGACACTCACACTCTTTTTTCCATCCAGAGAGGGCTTCAGTGTATGGAATTGGATGTCTAGGGAGACTAGGTTAAAAATTAATGCCAAATTTTCAAATTCATCTGGAAGTTGGTTAATGATTCTCACAGCACTGAGAAAGATTGGTGCTCTGTTTGGTATAATCACTGGTAAAGGCTCACCCCTCCCCACATTGTAGTTCCCATCTCAAAGTCATTGTCAGAGTTCCCTTCTCGCACTGCAGTGGGATTCCATAACCTGCTTAGTACATGCTGATAAATTTGCAAAGTTTTAACAATCAGGTGGTCTCTGTGAAGGTGTGTGCTTTGCCCAGGTCTAGAATGATAATTTTGATTCAAATTGTAGCTTAGTATTAGTCGTCAAATCCCAAATCCTGGACAGGGCACCTAATTTCTGAGTGTAGCCAGAATAAAGCCAGGCCCCTTTATGATCCCATCTCAGGACATAGTTATATTCAATTTGTACCCAAAAGGTAATTTAAAATCAATTTAGAAATTTATGCCTTTTTTTTTTTTTTGAGAAAATTTAGGGAGGGATTATTTTAAAGCAAAAGAAAATTTGTCGGCATTATTTTTTATTCTCTGGCACAATCTGTCTCATGGCATCTTTCTCATAAAAGTTCTCATCTTTTCTCAACTCTCCTGGGTTGACTGATAGAAGAGTGAGGGCTTTGAATGATTTTTTAAATTCCTGTTTTATCTCTAGTACTGTATGGAGGTTTTGGAAATATTAACATATACATTGAAACATTTCCAAATCTAAGTTATGTTTGGATATGTGTGATATGTCTGTCCATGTCTCCTGTATATTCTTTTATTATCTTGAAAGCAGATTCCTGCCCTGGCTGGTTTGGCTCAGTGGTTAGAGTGTCAGCCCTCGGACCAATGAGTCACGGGTTGGATTCCGGTCAAGGGCACGTACCTCGGGTGCGGTTCATACCGGCCCTGGTCAGGGTCGTGCGGGAGGCAACCAGTCGATGTGTCTGTCTCACATCAATGTTTCTCTCTCTTTCTCCCTCCTTCCCTTCCACTTTCTCTAAAAATCAATGGAAAACTATACTCGGGTGAGGATTAACAACAACAACAAAAATAATCCGCAATATTTTTATTTCCTCTTGTAAGCATATGAATATAGTAACGCAGAATTAATTGGAATGACCCTAACGAGTAATTTTTAAAAATACCCAATGAAATCATTTTGGAAAATATCGTGGATCGCTGTAAGAAGGCAAGAGTAAAGATTTTCAAAAGTTTTCTTGATCATATTTTCTCACTAATCACAAACAGATAGGTCTGAAAATTATATTAGAAGGATTTTAGGACTTTTTTGTTATGTGCATTGTTTTTCTGTTTAGAGAAAATGTACTGCCAACCAGACTTGTAAGAGAACAAAGAACATATATGAGATATAGTGAACAAGCTTTATATAAACCCTAACAAACAAAATTAGATTTAGATAAGGTTTATAGGTACATGAATTCAACATCTCTAATGTTTGTTTTGCAATTATATTCCAGTTAGAAAATTACCTAAGTATCTAGAATATACTCTCCTATAATATAGAGTCTAATGTAACTGGGAAAAGACACTTTAATCCTAGTAGGAAGGGACATGAAGGAAGGTAATGGTCAAAGAGTGAAAGCAAAGCTAAAACGAGGAAAATATGCCTCATTGGAGCTGACGTGTTTCTAGGTCGAGAGGAAGCAGTTCAAGATCAAAGTGAGAGAAGGTGACTGATGGAGGGGATTAGGTCAAGGGCACCACCATCACCGGGGTGGAACCTGGACAAGAGGCAATAGGTCAGTATGGATACAGAGCAGATGGTAGGTCGTAGGGAGATGGAGAGACTCCGGAGACGAAGCCTCATGTCTCCCATGTTTGGATGGTACCCTGCCCCAAGTACGAGGGTGGAAATTAGGTGGGGGTGTGAGGACAGTGCAACAGATTTGCATAGTTAAGAGAAATGGGGAAAAGAAATGACCAAATAGAAACAGAACAATTGGTAATTGGTTTTAAAGACTGATGATGGTTCTTTGATCTATCAGAACCTTTGTTCAGTTTAAAGGAAGACATAGATTTACAATTACATCTATATTATCCTTGTAGGGAATTAAAAACCCTTTCTTTGGTGTACCATTTTATGCTTTTTTTTCATTTTATTTGGACTAGGGGCATTTTTAAAAGACTGAATTACCTAATGTAGATGTTAAATGAGGGTAGAGGAAAAACAACTCATACAATCGGGGAAAAAATATCCTGTCCTTGAATATCCATGAAAAAATAGATCTGAGCAGAGAAATGCTGTCTCTGGAATGGGGTTCCTGGGCTAGATGAGAAGTGATTGCAACCTAAATGAAAGTGTTAACCTACTTAAAGAAACAAGTTTTAATCTGAAGGACCAACTAAAATTGGTCTTCTTCTCTGTCAAAATTCTCTTCGGGGAACACGGGCAGGGTGGTGCTGAGCCCTCGGCCTCACTGCTGTTGGGAGCTGGGACCTCTCACGGTCCCCTCGCCCCCTTCCCGCCCTCTCGTGCTGTTCTGCTCCTCAGAGGCCCATCTTCCCAAGGCTGTATGTCAGGAGTGTGGACTTGGTCTGGGGAGAAAAAGTGTAGTAGTACCGGAAATGCAAGCTGCCTTGCGGTGAGGGCACATTAACAAGCACAGTGTCGTTGCTGCTGATTTCCATCCTCATGACCCTAGTGCTTGCTCCTTACAATAAGAGTTCACGCTGCCTGTTTCCCGAGGCCTCCAGAGGGAATGGTCGCACCAATATTTTCAGAAAATTTCCCATGTGCTTAGCCTCATTTTTTTTCTTAAAAAACAAAACAAAACAAACCTCATTTTGAATAGCTGAACACCTTCTACTCATATGCCTGTGTTTACTGTCCTCACATCCCCTAATTTCACCCTCTTGCTTGGAGCAGGGTACCATCCAGACATCCCTGTAGGGTCCAGCTTCCTGTGACTTCCAAGTGACCAGTAGCTAATAAAGCATGTGTATTTGTGAAAACTTGAGAGTCCCTCTCCCCATCTAAATGAAGTATCTTTAGAAGGAAAGCAGCTACCTTTGTTGTCTAACCCGGAGCAGTGATGCAGGCTTGAGGATGCTAGGTCGCTGCAGGTATGGTAAGACCAAGTCACTGAGTGATTTTTAGAATGATGGTGTATCTGTTAGGGATTGTGTTCAACCGCAAGTAACAGTAACCCAGCCACAGGGACTCCACCATAGAGCAGTTTATTTTTGCTTAGGTAGCAAGAAGCCTGAAGGTCATTCAGGACTCAAAAAATCATCATGGTTGCTTCTAGCTTTTTGCTCTGCCATCCTTACCATGTGGTTCTCATCCAAGAAGGGGCGGGGGGTGGGGAGAACAAAAGGATGACCGAGTCTTTAGAACAACAATAGCTTTCCCAGAAGTCCCACCCAGTAGGCTTCCATGTACATCTCACTGGCTGGAACTAGCCACGATGCCACCTTACCCACAAGGGATTTGGAGAGAGAAGTATTTTTCACTGGGCACATTGTTGCCTTGGACAAGATTGGAGTTCAGTTGACATGGAAAAAGCTCAGTGGATGGGCAGTGAGCAGGATCTGCTGTGAGGAGCCACAGGACGTCTTTCGAGTCCAGTTTTAGGTGATTGCCTGTGCGCCTTCTGAGTATCAGCACGTGGTTACGTTTCTGTGATGGACGGAGTCGTGTTCTTGTACTGTTTGTGCAGGCATGGGGTGATGCCAGGAATGGGTTGTGTCTTTCCACTTCTATAAAGAACAGTGGCTACTTCTTGGACTTCCACACAAGGAATCTTGACGTATAATGTGCTGAATGCAAATCACAGGAAAGGACCATTCCTCCCATAGTTCTCTGGTTTATCAACATGATGAGGCCAGTGGGCCCCAAAGACGACAGACAGGAGTCTCTCGATGCTGGATTATCCAACTCCTAGCTTTTCATTTCGTTTATGTTAAAAGAAGAGAGGTTTTGTCCTGGCCAGGTGGCTCAGTCAGTTGGAGCATTGTCCTGTACACCAAAAGACTGTGGTTTCGATGCCAGTCAGGGCACATTCCTAGGCTGCAGTTCAATTCCCGGTCGAAGTGCATACAGGAGGCAACTGATCGATGTTTCTCTCTCACATTCATGTTTCTCTCTCTCCCCCTTCCTCAATCTCTAAAAATTAATGAAAACATCCTTGGGTGAGGATTAAAAAAAAGAAGAAGAAGAAGAACGGTTTCTCCTCTTAGGACTATTCCCCTGGGCTTGGGACTTTTTCTCTGTCTTTCCTCTTTTACTATAGCTCTTGCTTCACCCTGTCTGGTTTAGTCCTGCTCTGAGTTAAAGCGTATCCCTAATCTTTCCTCCTGGGAAAGGGGTTTGGGGATACAAATGAGGCACATTTGACTTTAAGGACCAATATCGCTGTATACATTTTTTTGCACCTGTAAAACTCTGAACGGTCTCCTTTTCATGTTTTCAGTTTCATTTCCTAATCTAGGCTCTAGGACAGAGCTTCAAACTAGTGAGATGAGAGCAAGTTACATAGAATATGAATCCCTCCGGCCTTCAGGGTGGGGGCGGAGCCTGGGCAAGGAGCACGTCCCTGCCTGTCATCTGAAGTGTGTCTTGTCCATTTGCTACAAATATTACCATTTTCTGTGTGTCATGAGGTCAGATAGCTTGGAAAATGCTACTTTCAGGCCTGTTCTTTGGATATGTCCTTTCTGTCCTTCTTCCCTACCAAAGTCTAAACACTGTCTCTTTCCCTCTCCTGTATTGACTCGAGGTCTACTGCCTTTGGCATTTTGTGAAAGATTTTCCTAACAGACCTGATGACCTGGGCTCTGTTCATGGCAAACCAGGACTGTGCCTTGACTCAGTTTTATAGCTTACTGTCCCTTCTTGTGACCCATCTTGAGTTCTGTTCTGTTCCCCCAGCTCTGCTCTTCCTTTCCTTTCCATAAAGGGTTTCATAGATGGGAGCTCAACCCCTTCCTTAGGCATCAGCCCGTCACTGGGGCAGCAGCCGTGCCCTTTGTTCATTGTAGTTTTGTCTTTTGGCAACACTGACCAACCTGGCCCAGCCCAGAGATGCCTTCGCTTTCCACCCTGCACCCCTCCCCACGTCTCCCATGTCAGTGCAGGTATAGCAACGCAGGCTGGTAATCAGCTGGGAGGTAGTCATTAATGATAGTGTTCACTAATATTTCCCCTCCATCTTTTTTCTGTTTATGTTAGAATTAGTATTAGTCTTTGAGCTAAGTAAGGACAAAGAATTTATAATTAAGCTGAAAAGTGTTTCTTTGTTTAATTTCAGATGAGAATTCTCCAGCCAACTTCTGGGATTCTAAAAACAGGGGTGTGACTGGAACACAAAAAGGGCAGATTGTATGGAGAATTGAGCCTGGGCCCTATTTCATGGAACGTAAGTAACTAAGTGTGAAATGTAAGTTTGTTATTGAACAGTGGTGCATAAATATCAGAAATCTGTGGGGTCTTTTCTTAGTGTTCTTTTAAATTTTTTTGGCTCTGATTTATATATTTATGCTCTATAACCCCAAACTGGAAAATATGTTGTTTTAGAAAATGCTCATTAGAAGAGAATGTTCACATATTTTGAAAAATATGTGTGTGTGTGTGTGTGTGTGTGTGTGTGTGTGTATTGTATGAACTTATATATAAATTATGTGGCTATTTTAATACTTCACACATTTTCATATACCCTTGTATCTACATTTGTAATTAATATTTAATTATTAATATTAATTTTAGAAAGCAGAAAAAATAATTCAAGACTTAAGTTAAATTTAAAATTTTCATTTGCTAACTTCACTATTATTTTTCCCAGTAGCAGAATAACTTTCGCGTTTGGGTCCTGGTTTTTACAAGTGTAGATAAAATAGTCTGGGACCATAGAGGTCAGTTCACTAGGAATCGGAAATTGTCTACAGATAATTCAACCATTACCCAGTTATATTCATTTGTAAATATAAATTCTTCTATATAGTACATAGTTCACAGAAACATCTCTCCCCTTTTTACTTTGGCTGACGGGGATTTTTTAATATTTGCCACTAATATTACTGAGAACACAGTAAGTACATTTTTGTGGAGTAGCTAGAAGCATGAATAAATAAATGATTTACATGTTGGTCCAGGTTAACTTCTTCATTTACAGAATTTTTCTTTAATGTAGAAAAAAAAATGAGCTCTTTAAAATTTTTCCAAGTTATTTAGCTCTGTATAACAATTAAGGGTTTAACATAAGAGAGTGTGTGGATGCTAGTATAAACATGGTACTTATTACACCTTAAAATATAAAGTAAGATTTGATTAAATAGCAACCTGATGTAAGCATATTATTAGAACATATAAAACTCCTGAGTATAAAAAGTTGTTTTGAGCTCGGCTGGAGTGGCTCAGTTGGTTGAGCGTTGTCCTGTGCTGTGAAAGGTTGCTGGTTCAATTCCTGGCCAGGGCACGTGCCTGGGTCATGGGTTCGATCCCTGTTCAGGGCATGTTTGAAAGCAAACCATTCGCTGTTTCTCTCTCACATTGATGTCTCTCTCTCTCTCTCCTTCTTTCTTTAAAATCAATAAAAACATATCCTCGGGTGAGAATTAAAAAAAAAGTTATTTTGAAAGATTAATAGCTATTTGAATTGCCATTAAAGGCATCAGATTATTTCTTCCACAAGTTTACTGGTAGGTGAGCATTCTAGAGCTTTCTCTAATCCTGCTTCTGCCCCCTAAGGAATGTCTTCTTTTCAGTTCAATTTCTGGCTAGATTCTCTCTTTAAACCTTAAATGGGGTGCACTTTTGAGGGAAATTGCTCACGATATAAGTGAGAGGGGAAAAGCAGATACAGACACACAGCACAATCCCGTGAATATCATAGCATGTAGGAAACAGTCTGGAAGGGTATTTGCCAAAATGTGCACAAGGGTTGTTTCCGGGAGGAGAGATTGTTTTTCTTGCCTATTTCTACTTTACTTTCCAACATTGGCCCAGCTGACATTACTACCTAAGTAATCAGAAAAACAAGTGATAGAAGAATATGGGGGTGGAGGGGAATGGAATGGGAAATGGCCAAGCTTACTCTCCATGTGATTCCACCTTTGAAAGGATCCCAGGGTTTAAGGGACTGTTCCAGCTGAGAAATATACCAACAGAACTTCAGGGGAAAAGGTGAAACGACCTTCTTATTTGCTCTGACATGCTGCAGACTGCTAGGAATGACTGCCTCTTGAGGGAGAGTGCAGGTTCATATGGTGGGGCTATGTGCACACCTGGGAAGAAGTCAGCATCACATGCGGTTGTAATTTGGAACAGTATGTGTGGGGGGAAACCCACCAAAAAACCATTTACAGAGTATCTCATTTTCCTTGATTGATTTTCTTTCTCCCTTCAAGTGTTAGAGGTTCATAATGTCCTGGCTGATTAGGGTATAGTAAATATCTCTGTCCCAACCAAGGTTTTTCCTTACCCCTCACTCTAGTATTTAATAGAAGTGGGCTTGACAGCGAAGGCAGGTTTTGGAAATGAAGAAAAGAGTGGGGTTTCTTGTTCTTTTCCTTTGCTCTGCTAATTTAACATTTCCACTTCATTTCCACCTACACGAAGTTGGGGGTATTGTGTTGTATGATTGTAAAACTGGAAAGATTCAGTGATGTATTTTTTAAGGACTGAGAAAAGTTGCATGAGTTAATGTCCTGGACAGTGACTAGGAATTACAGAAAGATCTGCTTTATAATGAGTTTATCTTCATTAATCAGAATGAGGCCTCCCCCAGCACACATCCTGTCCTTTCAATGTCCATTCAACGTAGAAACCTCAGGTGGTATTTCCGTGTCTTTTAGACATCTTTTTATTTTACCCCATGTCTGGCTAGAGCAGACCTCAGGGGACTTCACAGCGCAATGAAGTTTTTGTTGAATTTCTGAGCTCATGATGTATAACTTAAAAAATCTGGGGTGGGGGGTGGTTTGCCCTGGCCAGGTGGCCCAGTTGGTTGGAGCATCGGTTCAAACATTGGCTGTGGGTTCAATTCCTGGTCAGGGCACATACCTAGGTTGCGGGTTTGATCCCGGGCTGGGCATAACCGATTGATGTTTCTCTCCCCACCCCTCCCCCCTTCCTCTCTCTAAAAATCAGTAAAAATATATCCTAGGGTGAGGATTAAAAAAAATTTTTTTTAAATCAGGGGATTGCTGGGTATGTTAGACAGTTTCTATATTTTCAACCTCTAATCTTGAAAACTTACGACATTTAAAAACATTTTTTCATCTTCAGACAGAAAATTTATCTTTAGCTCATCAGAAGTCTAGGCAAAGTAAAAATCTCCAAAAAATTGACCTAAATTCCTGGGCAAACCTAGATTTGAGCACTAAGCTATTTCTGAATATAAAGATGGCTTCGGTTTGTCTGGATAAACCCCTAAAGGAGACAGGTGGCCCAGACATATTATTATTACAGGGCCTGCTTGAATGATTTTGAAGGACAAAGACTGGTTTAATTTGGGGTAGATGACCTTCCTAGGCACTGGCGAGGAGGATCATTTTCATCTGCACTTGTTGTAAGACTGTCAGATATTTCTCAAATGAGCTGATGCTGGCAGAAACTGAATTGGTCATCTGTGCTGTGTACATTCTTGAGTTTTGAAATATAAGAGGTTTCAAAAGTTGTCTTGGCATGCCAGAATGTCTGTTTCTATAGTCTTCCATAGACTATGGTCGTTCGTTCGTTCGTTCGTTCGTTCATTCATTCATTCATTCATTCATTCATTCATTCATTCAGACCTGCTTTCTCTCCTTCATTCTTTCTATTTGTCTTTCCATCTATGTGTGGAGACACCATTCTTGGGTAGATGGGATCATTCATTGCTCCTTCGTCCCCATCCTCCGTCTGCCCTGCCTGTGAACAGGGCTGGCCCTGTGAGCATGGGCTTCTCCCTTGTCTGATGCTCGATCATCATGCTTGCATTTGCTTTCACCTGTCCTTGTATCTGTTTCTTGAGGGAATAGCTTTTTGTTTTTCTCTTGCAGTTAGAGGTTAACAATGTAGCTAAAATAGAACCATGGGCCCCAACTCCATTTTCTACCCTTTTGAATATTCTTTCCAATTATCTCTTCTCATAACTAAAATGTTCAAGAACATTGATCAAAATGCTACTTTCTTTCTTCTCTCTCTTACTCAGAGGGGATGTTGTTTAGTTACACTTTAAAAAAAAAATCTTGAGTGACCTCCTAAAACACTAACTGATATTTGAAGATGAGAACTCCCACTCAGCACGGAACAGTCCTGTATTTTAGGGGCAGGAATCTTTACTGGTGTCCTGCCAAAGGAGCTGGCTGGTTTCAGTCCGGGTGCAGATAGTTGTGCTGTGTGTTTCTCTCTGGTGACCATCCTGTGTGTGTGGTTCTGTAATGGGTGATCTGTGTCAATCCCGGTGCTCCGCACCTAGCCGTACAGCCTCAGGAAGCTGCCAGCTCTGCAGTGTTTACGGTGATTGTGTCCGTCTACAAAATCTTTTTAGTGCAATTCAGAGTAAGTTCATCTTATTGTTTCCAAGAGTCTAACTTATCACTGGGTTTAGAGATTTTTGTTATAGCAACAAATAAAATAACACCCAAAATGGATCAGTTAACAAAGTTGGCCTGGCCACCAATATCTTACAAATAAAAATTAGCAGTCACTTTTTTTGTCTTATAGTCTGTTACCTCGCTGACTATTTAGAGGAGATGGCATCCTAACTTGAGGGTTCAGAGAAGATGTCTTATAAAAATGCACTTTTCCTTATTGAAACATGAGCTGCTCAGTCACTAAGCATTGATTGGATCTTTGAGGTCCTGCTGCAGTCAGATTCAGACTGCTGGTCTCCAGCATTCAGATGGTGACACTAATGAGCTCATGGCCACAGAATTCAACACTCATGCTCATCACCAAGCTTGGTCTGCTCTGATAGGCCTTGTGCATTTCGCTTAGCTTTGTTCTTGCAGAATACATGCTATTGGTCTTGGAAGGAAGCAAGTGGGAGAGTAAGGTTTGCTCAGATCTATACAGCTATTACTATTTCAGTAATAAAAAAAAAATACCTGTGTTCAGAAAAGTCACTTATGGAGAGTTCCCAGGGAAGTGAAGTAACAATAAAGCTCGAATTCCTGCGTGGGCATTTTGCTGTTCCTCAAAGCCAGTGTGCTCCTCTGCTTTCTGGCTTCAGCCACTCCTCGCTCCTAACGGTCTCTACCCCCATTTCCCCATCTGTAGGCTTGAGTCCTGACCTGTTTGTTCGGTGAGCCTTTCTGATTCCACCGGGTCCTCCCTAGTCTCCGTGGTCTCCGGTCTTTTACCCAGCCATCGTCCCTCTTACCGTTTGTCTCGTGTACTTTGTCAGGCCTGTGACTGTCATCTCAACAGCTGTAAATCACCTGCTAGACCAGAGACCTTTCTTTGATTCTCTTGCGCTGTCCAGCGTCCTGCTGGGCCTGCTTGTGATGGGTACATTGGGAAAGTTTTTACTCGGCAGTGCTAGCTACATTGTGAATCATTGCTTAGTGATTAGCATCTGCAATGGAAAGACTCAATATTTTATCGCACGACAGACATTTTTTTTTAGTATTTCATCATTGATAGGAAACATGAATAATATAAATTCCTAAAAGAGGATTTTTCTTTAATCATCGTATTTTTTCTCTTAAAACAAGTGAACTAAGTATTCTGTTGGAAGTCATTTGGTGCAGTCAGGAGAGTCAGTGGAAGATGAACTTCCCTGGGAAAATACATCTTGTGGCCCCACTTTAGTAATGCAGGTGACTCTGGTCGAGGAAGTTCACTCCTGGGCTGGGACTGTCCCTGGGTCCTGCCCATTTGCACCATTGCCTGTATTGAATGACACCTTGGGACAAAGGCATTTTGCAGTGACACTTCAGTGACTCAGATGCTCTGTATACAGAGAAATTCCAGTGTCTGTGTGATTTATCTTTGACACATTCTAGCGTCATGATGTTTGAAATTGTAGTTACTTTCCAAAATCAATAAATGGCATTTGTATTGCTCTTTATCAAGTTCAAATTTTATATATATAAAATACACATATAATATATACACATATAATATATAATATATAATATATAAACACACACACATAACCTGTGGCTATATATCTCACTCCGTATATCTGTGTCTGTTTCTGTATCTGTAGCTATCTGTCCACGTACTGGCATATATATACCAGTGTTTACTAAATTTGATCCCTGTCTACTGGCTGCATTGAAGTCACTTGGAAATGTAAAATAATGCAGATTCCCAGACCCTAGCACTGCATAGTCTAGGACAGAATTTTTTTCATACTCGTTAAATGGCTCTTTTTCTATTTCCACAGACAGCTGCAGTCTGTCTACATTGTAGAGGTTAGGAGAGAAGGCTTTGCTATCAAACAGATTGGTTTGAGCCCTGACCCTGTCATTTCCTGTTTGGTTGACCTTCGGCACACCTCCACACTTCATCTGCAGCATGGGGACAGGAATGTCTGCCTTGAACACGGATGTGAGCGTCCAATAGCCACGTGACCAGACTCAGCGCTGTGTCTGGTGTACCGTGGGGGCACCTGCACTCATGGCAGCTAGTTTTATCCTTCTCTCTACACTGTTTATATTTCAGCATGTTTGCGCATTATTTTCTTACATGTTTGAGGGTGTTCTCATAAAATTCCAGAGAAGCATATGAAATCAAACAAGAAATGGTATAATCAGTCAGTTGCCTCTAACTGGAAAAGAAGGGATCATTCAGAGATCCACGCGTAGGATTTTCTGAGAGGTGGGGTGGTGAATTTCCTCAGCTGATTCCTAGAAAACATCTGTTTTGGTGCTTAAATTGTTGTTTTTCTCCAATCAATTTGCAGCGGAGATAAAAATCTGTTTTAAATACTACCACGGCATAAGCGGAGCCCTGAGAGCCACCACCCCCTGCATCACGGTGAAGAACCCGGCTGTGATGGTGAGTGTCCCTCCCTGCCCGCTTCGCGTGCGGCCCCAGGGGCCTTGCTTTCTGTTTTGGCATGTGCAGCTCTGGCAGGGTTATGGGGAGCAATGAAAAAGGAAGTCACTTGCAGGCTGGTGTACCTGCATCTATAACACTGATCAGTGGAAAAATATGATTTGATTTATAACAATTCTGTGTAGTCAGCTCTTCAAGAAGCAAATTAGTGAGTGCTCCACTATGGAAGGGTCTTCAAATTTAATTGGGTGACAGGTTGATAAGAAATAGTAGCATTGTACCTGATGTGCATTTAATTTACATGAGCTTAGTGAGTAAAAGGGGGGAGAACAATAAGATTTAAATAGCCTGTGATTCTACCTGCCAGGCCACCAGCTTTCTTCCCAAGGAGAGTGTGAGAGGAGGATTAGGAATGTGCTATTGCCTCAGGAGGTCTCTGAGGTCTGGTGCCTAAAGACACCACGCGTATTTTTGTATGGCATGGCCGGTCAGTGGAGAACAATCTCTTCACCAGGTCCTCAGCTGAAAGAGATACTTAATTTCATTTTGAAGGACATTGGTTTTGTTGGACTCTTGAAGGAAAGTATGTCCATTTCCAACATGGTACTTTGCAAAGGATTACTTTTCACAATTTTCTGATTTTTCACTTCATCAACTAACTTTAGAATTTAACGCTGTACAAGGTGCACTCCATGGATGATTAGACTTAGTTTGGGGAAGTTCTGAGAGTGTGAGATATGTAAATCATTGCAGTTTTAGCAACCATTAGTAAAGATCAGGTCATGGAAGTATAGAAGAAAAGTATTGACTCCCATAATACAGAATCTTCATAACACTGTGTGTATCTCTGTGTGTGTACATTTATAGATGCATGTATTTTTGGATATAGGGAAGTGGCCAGGTTGACTCCTTGACATTCAGAAAGTTATCTTTGCAGAGGGCATTTTACAATTGTCCAGACCCACCAATGCTGTATCAACCAATCTTTCACTTTTTCCATTCATTCAAACAAATATTCACTGGTGTCCGCTAAGTGCCAGACATTGCACTCACCGCTAGGGATGGAATGATAAGCAAAACACAGTCTTTGTTCTCATTAGTCTGGTAGGGGAGGAGAGACAGCAATTAAATTAAATTTATTTGAGTCGTAATTACTAAGAGAGGGAGTAAAAGGGGGTTATGAGAGCACCTGCTAGATCAGAAAGGTGTTGAAAGGCTTTCCTGAAGAAGGCGTGTTTGCAGGACTGTCTGAAGGATGAGTAGGAGTTACTTAGGTGAAGAGAGGTAGGGAAGAGCTTTGTAAATAGAGGGAACAATATGTGCAAAATCTGCACTATCTAAATACTCTGCTCACATTTGAATTATATTGAGTTCTCATTGTAGTAAGCATAGTATAGACTACAAAAGAATAACCCACATTTTCTCTATATAAGATTTGTAAGTTCACAAGGAGAATAGCAATTGTTAGCTACAAAATCTGCCATGTTACATAGTGAGCACTGGAACATGCTTTTATTAATATTCTAAAAAGCAAAATGGAAAAACTAGAAGTATGGGGCTCTTTGTAATAAAACCCTTTGAAAAATTAACTGTGTGTGAAATTAGACAATCACTTCCAAACATGATTTTCTGAATTCAGATTATTTTTTAGACTTGAGCTGTATCAACAATCAGATATCATTGAAGGCAGCAGGAGTTTGCAGCCTGCTGAACATTGATCCCATTTATTGATTTTTACATTGAAATTATTCTGTCAAACCCTGCGGATAGTTTGGAGATAATTACTTTGCTTCAGACGGGTTTTAGAACACCTTGAGGGCTTCACTGATACAGCATTCGCAATCGGAGTAGAATACTGTGGTTCAGAGGGTGACTGATAAAATTGGTGGTCAGTATATTTCTGACCAAGCATGAGATGGTTGGGTTTGTATCCAAAATTGAGAGGCTGTGCCACATGGACACCTCACTGAGATGGTGAGCTCTGTATCTGTATCACAGCCCGATGGTCATCCAGGTATACGGCATGTGTGTAGTTACTGAGGCTGATTAACTGCATTGATAGTCACAAAGCCCATTTAGTATGATTATCCCATGACCAGTTGCAAAGAATAGTCCTGGAAGAAGTAACAGAAACTCTATAGGGAAGGAAACGAGCTGCCATCCTAATTCCTTTCTCACATATCCTTTTGCAATGAGTCAAGGATAAAAAAAATTGTGTCTTCTCTGTCATTGGTACTTTGACGTCATTGTCATTCATCAGAGTACACAGTGATATGTATCTCAGAAACTTGGAACAGGAAATCCTTTGGCTTCAGGGACAGATAAGACTACCATCACTCACTACCCTGTATTGTTTCAACACTTGGTTGACAGTGTTGCTTCTGGGTTTTCCTGGAATGAATCTAGGGAGTGAGTTTATTTAAAAACCTTTCTCCAAACAGCGAGTGCAGATGTGTTTATTACCACTGATGTCCCCATATCTAGAGGTAGTGTTTGGTCTTTCCTGGCTTTATTGTCATTGATGATAAAATTTAATTCTTTGGGTATTATTTCAAATGAGCATTTTGCCACAGTTGTAATAAAGGACACTGTTTATCTGTGTCCTTATATTTCAAAATCTGAAAATTGTTTTACATTAGCCGTTTGCCAGACAGCGAATTACATTTTAAAAATGAGAATTCAAAGGCATTTTCTTCTGTTTCTTTAATATGTTATACTATTACAAATATGCTTTAAATGAATGAACTTAAGTTTTATTTTTAAAAGACTATGATTCTTTTCAGTCTCCTTTAACTCACTTTGCATGAGTATCCCTTAATAGGAAGGGACATCAGGTCCTTGGGGTGGTACAACTCACAGGGCCATATAGTCCATTTGAGGGGAGGCCATGGTTTACCAGATGTCTGGCTGTCTGGGTTGGAGTCTGTACTACCTTGCTGTTCTGCACTCGATAGTCCAGGGTTGTATGTGGTGAAAGCAGGGTGAGATAGTGGCAGCAAGCAGTTGTCTGGCCGGTTTGCTGTTGTCCGTGCTCGTTAACCGGGGGACGCTGAGTCAGAGGGGTGTATAATATAATAAACCAGATGTCCTTACTGAGAGCCAACCCAGTGTCATCAAGGAGATGGTTTTGTGGGTGGAGTGAAATAACGACACCTGGATGGGACCCTACTGTATTGCACATGACCTGTGAAACAATCAGGAAGCAGGTAAGTGTCACACAAAATTGTTTTGACTACGTTACAGGAAGTAGAAATTTATATTTCAAAATCTGAATGGAATTTATTTTGAAAAATTTCAGGTTTTCTTGGATTAGTGAAAGTTTTATTTCTTGGTGGCATATGATTTTTAAAGGAAGGTGGAGAGTGCCACAGAATTGAAAGATGGAAGGGCTTAATCTAAACTAATGTAGTTCCTATCTTCCAACTATTCAGAATATATTCTGCCTTCGATCTGTCTCTTCCAGTACTGCGGATTTTATGTTCTTAGAGAACCATGAAACTCTTTTTTCCTGGTCTGCCATAAATTGAGCACTAATTGTACATAACTTGAGAGAAAGGCTAAATCTGCTCCGTGGTCTATAAATGACTGGTTTCAATGAGATATAATTCACTCGAAAGCTTCACAATACAGTGATTAGTACAATAGCACTGTCAATTCTTATTGCAACTCATTGTAATAGCATGTGTCGCGTGCCTGTAGCACAATGAAGTAGGAGCCGCCGTAGGGTGAAGGGACATCCACGTGGCCAATCGGAAATGTTTGGCAATTCTACATGTGTATGATGAGTCTGACATAAATCACCTATTTAGTTTATTCTAGATTTTTCTAATAAATCTGAAGGAATTATGTTTGATTTTTTTTTAACTTAAGAAATGTTTTAATTCGGTAATAGCAATATAAGTGCATTTACTATTCTTATCAAAAAACTAAAAAGGCATAAAGTAAGTTGATTCATATCCCAGCAAATTTAGAAGCTCATGTTGGTTTCATTTTGGGTAAAGATGAAGTTTAGTCCGGCTGGTGTGGCTCAGTGGTTGAGCATTGACCCATGCACCAAGAGGTCGCCGGTTCGATTCCTGGTCAGGGTACATGCCCAGGTTGTGGGCCCAATCCCCAGTGGGGGGCATGCAGGAGGCGGCCAGTCGATGTTCTCTCTCATCGATGTTTCTATCTCTCTCTCTGTCTCTCTCTCACTTCCTCTCTCTCTCAAAATCAATAAAGGAAAAAAAAAAAAGATGAAGTTTAGGTGTGATCCTTTCTCTCATCCCTGAGACTCTGCATTTGTGTTTCAATTCCAAGATTTGTAGCATATGAAAAGGTATAAACACTAAATACATATTTGATACAAAAATCACCATATTTGCAAACATACGTGATTGCCTAGAAAGGCTGAGTAACATCCTACTTCTGTGAAACTTCAGATACATGTTTTTTGTCCGCAGATGGGGGCAGAAGGCATGGAAGGAGGTGCTTCCGGAAGTCAGCATTCTCGGAAACTCGTTAGCTTTACATTGTCCGGTAAGGCTGTCTTTAACTAAGCATGATGTCCAGTTTGACAGTGTGCGATTTTAAGGGCATCAATGGTCACTTCTTTCTAAAGATTCTCATATATGATATATGAACTAGTTATTATTTATTTATTTATTTTTTTATCCTCACCCGAGGACATTTTTTCATTTTTTGTGCAGATAGAGTGGGAGGGAGAGAGAGGAAAAGAGAGAGAGAAACATCGACGTGAAAGGGACACATCGAGTGGCCGCCACCCGCACTTCCAACCAGGGCCGGGGACAAACTGCAACCGAAGTACATGCCCTTAGCGGGAACCGAACCCGGGTCTCTCTGGACCGCAGGCCGATGCTCCAACTGCTGAGCCAAACCGGCCAGGGCGAACTAGTTATTTTTTTATTTGGGGGTTAATACTTTTGAAATTCAAGTATATCTTTTACTGTGATCAAATTAGATTATTATTATTTTTAAAATTTTTTTTATTGATTTTTTTAGAGAGAGGAAGGGAGAGAGAGATAGAACCATTGATGTGAGAGAGAAACACTGATTGGCTACCTCCTGCACGCCCCCCACTGGGGTTTGAGCCACAACCCCGGCACGCACCCTGACCGGGAATCGAACCGGGACCTCTCAGTCCACTGAACCAAACTGGCTGGGCATATTAGATTATTGATATAACTCAGAAATTATTTCTACCAAGTTTTCTAGTGGAAAAGACTATAACTATGTACAATTACTTAAAAAAAATATGTAATGTACATGTTGACCCCACATTAGGGCTTTGGTTATTGAGAATTATTTGTGCTTACCTTATCCAGAGAAAGGAATAATTTGGAGACTAGGGAAAAAAAGCCAAGGGATACTCTTACTTATATGGAGGAATACAAATAAAAATTGGAAAGTGGATAAAACAGTTTTTTAATTTTCTGGTTACTAAAATATTCTCATCGCTTGTATATTTATCATAAAATGAAAGCACTGATTGTGAGTTGGAACTTATTTGTAGTTTATAAGATTTATTTAATTGAAACTGGTAATTTAAAAAAGAATAGAAAAAAATCAGTTTACCACCAAAGGGAAATATTTTTTCACAGGACATCAGTTTATACAAACTGAAAAATTTCACACAAGAAAATATATACACCTCTGTGTCTGTATACCGGGTTTCACTGTAAAATGTTACTTCATATGTAGGTCACTGTCAAAAAAGTTTGAAAGCCACTGATTTTTTAAAAGTTAATTGGCAATCATAAAGTGAAGAATACTCTAAGAAAATCAGTATTTGTTAAAATAGACAAATGTACTACAGTGCATACAAAATAAAGTCTATAACAGATGTCTGTCCCTGTAAGATGTTTTGTTTTCATTTTTCCATTGGTGTAGTGCTTCTGAAATTTAAATTAGATTCACTTTCTTGGCTGCAAAAAAAAGCGAATGAAAATAGATATTCTCAAGAGTGAGAATTAGCAGGCTGATCTTGAAAACAGACACTGAATGGTGCACACTTATCACATATGACCAAAGGGTGCATAGTAAGTAGTTCATTGCTGGCCCGTGGCCTTCCGAATGTCCCTGTCTGTTCTAGCATTCTCCTTCTCCTCCCCGTAAGCGGTTACTTACTATGAAAGTCTTTCTTGGTTTTGTTTTCTGGCAAATCTCAGAGGTTGTAAACTGGTGACTTATGGTTCAAATTTGGCCAATAAATATGTTTTGGTTGGAATCCTCAAGATTTAAAAATGTCTAGGTCTTTAGAAGTGCGCTTACATGTACACTGCCTGTGACACCCCCTTACCCCATTATTTGTCTCTTTTTTTTTTTTTTATCCTCACCCGAGGACATTTTTGCATTTATCTTCAGATAGAGTGGGAAGGAGGGAGGAAGAGAGAGAGAGAGAAACATCCACGTGAGAGAGACACGTTGAGAGTTGCCCCCTACACGACCCCAACCAGGGCCGGGGACAAACTGCAACCGAGGTATGTGCCCTTAGCAGGAACCGAACTTGGGACTCTCTGGTCCGCAGGCTGACGCTCTAACCGCTGAGCCAAACAGGCCAGGGCCTGTCTGTCTCTTTGAGAACATTTCAGTTGGCTACCTGTACTTTAGACCTTCGCAGTCCCAAGGGGCTGCAGGTGCAGAGATCCTTTCTTTATAGGTAGGGAACAGCTAGCCAACCTGCATGGCTCAGAAAGCTTAGTTTGACCATACCATGATTTTCTTAGTTTGGAAGCATTGCCCTATGCTTCCAAGTGATCAACATCATTCTAAATATGAGACACACATATTGATTTTGACTCCAGAGGGGTGTTAATTAACTCACGATGGGAGAATGACCATCTAGAAGATGGAAATCCCAGAACATTTTCCTAACAAGTAGCAAATGAGCTTTGGGGCACAGCCAAATGTTTCTTCTTTAAATACAGCTTCTTCTAACATCCCACCTCAGTACACATGGAGCTAAAAGTATGTCTCATTTCCTAACATATGGTCAGATATTTGCAGATGTTATACAGAAATGGCTAAAATTATAGAACATGAAAGGAATTCTGTAACGGTAATTCTAAAAAATCAGTCTGGCTGTGGCGTGTTGGTGCTGAACGACAGCATTTATCCAAGAACGTGTGAGCAGGTGGAGGGCGGCCTGAAGGTGCTCTGCTCTTGGTTACTATGAATAAGCGGGGACACAAATAATTGAACTCGACAGCAGAAAACAAAAACTGTGTCTTTCCCTGGTTAGAGCATTGTCCTGCACACGAAAAGGTGGCAGGTTCGATTCCTGGTCAGGGCACATGCAGGAGGCAACTGATCAATGTTTCTCTCTCACATGGATGTTTCTCTTTCTCTCTCTCTCTAAAAATCCCCAAAACAAACAAAAAAGTGTTTTGATTAATATCTTAAACCTCTTCTCCAAAGAACACTTTAAACCAGGATATGTAACACGTCCTACCTTTGCGACTGAGTCCTTCATTGGTCTATTATTAGGTGATGTGGATATTTAGGAGCAATGACATATATAAAAGGCAAAAGAGAGAAACGAGCAGAAATGAGATGGGTGAAGGGAACTGAGTGATCAAACTGCACATAATTGGTAGTTTATTGTATTTCTGAATGAAGATTTATTTGTACAGTGTCCCTTGTGGGAAAGTTTGGTCTGAGGGTTAACAGTGACTTCTTTCATCACAGTGGCTTAATCTTCTGGTGGAGTTCTTTGTGTTCAGAGGAATGCTTTGCATGAATAATTTAGCTCTGTCAGACTCTGTGGCAGCCGTTTCTGTACATGTTACTCCTCATTTACTGCAAAGAAACCCCTTGCTTAGAAGTCAATTTAATATCTAAAAAGCATCATTCTTCTGTCTTTGATTCCGAGGTGAGCATCATCAAGAAAGATAAGAAAATAAGTATGTAAATTACATTTTTCTCTCAAAGCCATTTTATGCTAAATAAAGCCAAGTGAAAACATGTAGCATTGTTAAATTGATGATAAAAGGCAGACGCCTTGGGAACTGCCAGGAATGGAACTATCCGGCTAATGAGATGACAGCAGCTTCTCCGAAGTGCCTGTCTGGTTATTTACTTGTCTTTCCCTTCTCTTGCCTGTTTTCACATCAAAGATCTTACTCTGTTTCGTGCCGTGTTCTTAACATAAGGTGCTGTTGGTTGAATTTTTTAATCTTTGCCAACATATTAAACTGCCTCCCTCTGCTGCCAGTTATGTGTCATTAGACACTCCCGGTCTGTTTTCAATACAGCTGCTAGACCGCATCTTCTTGTTGGCCTAGGTGAGGAGGTGAGCCTCTTCCCGGGAGCCGTCCCTAGAGATTATGGTTCTGTGGGCAACCCCAGGCCAGTTCTGTCCTTCTAGGAAAGGCTTTGTGTTTCAGCAACGGGATTGAGTAGCATGACCCTGGAGACAAGTTAGGATCACGCTACAGGGTTTCTTCCCCAGCTGCTCTGGGTAATCCAAAGGTCTTTGAAGGTTCATAGGCCATCGGCAGAATTTCTATCTGAACCAGTGGTCAGGACCTCCCTAGACTGACCATAACCACATAGTTACCTGGAGGCCAGAAGCTTTCAAGATCACTTAGCTCTCAGGCCGACCTTATTCACACTGATATTCTCACAAAGGTGTTGGGGACTCAGTGAAGCCAGCTTTATTTCCTGACACTTTTGTATCCCTTGGCTAACCTGGCCATTTAAAAAGGTGTTCGTCTCTCCACTAACCAGACTTCAGCCAGAACTGTCAGCAGCTCACGTCGTGTGAAATAACAACTGATGAATCTAAGATGAATTTGGGGATATTCATCAAATGCTTAAGTTACTTAGGCTATTGAAAAGGTAACCTCACAATTATCTAATCTAGCACATAGCCTTCAAATTTCAGAAGTAGTTCTGGTCTCCCTTTTTCCCTAACATTCATTATATTTGTGGAATATATATATGACATTTTTATTTATTTATTTTATCCTCACCCGAGGACATTTTTTGCATTTATCTTCAGATAGAGCGGGAGGGAGAGAGGGGGGAAGAGAGAGAGAGAAACATCGATGTGAGAGAGACACATTGACTGGTTGCCACCCACACGACTCCAACTGGGGCCGGGGACAAACTGCAACTGAGGTATGTGCCCTTAGCGGGAACCGAACCCAGAACTCTCCGGTCTGCGGGCTGACACTCCAACTGTTGAACCAAACCGGCCAGGGCTATATATGACATTTTAAATGTAATAACGGAATGTATGCTCCGAAGTTTCAACCCCAGTTAAACTTAGGTCAGTGCGTTTCATGTATGTAGGAGAATCATTTTTCTCTCATGAAGGAACCTATTGGTTTTTTTTTTTTTTAAATGAATTGTTTACTAAGGATTTCTCTCAGGACATTGTTTGAAATGCTTGTCGCCAAACCACATACGTGTTAGAATCAAAATGGTTCCCAGGAGGTCAGTGTTGGTGTGTAAGGCGGTGGTAAAAGTTTGGTTTCGTGTTTGCAGCCTGTTAGGAGGCCTCTGCTGAAATAGTCAGCCCACTTGTCCTCACTTACCTAAGCAATCGGAGTGTGAATAACTTCGTTATTGTTTTACCAAATAGTTTCCGTATGATTACTTACGAACAAATTGTCATTGGCTGCTTGTCCTTCTGTCTCTTTTTCTCTCCCCCGTCCTCTGTCTCTCCCTCCTCTCTTTCTCTTTCTTTAAAGATCTCAGAGCTGTTGGGCTAAAGAAGGGGATGTTCTTCAATCCGGACCCTTACCTTAAGATGTCCATTCAGCCAGGGAAGAAGAGCAGTTTCCCCACTTGTGCCCACCATGGGCAGGAGAGAAGGTCTACTATCATCAGTAACACCACTAATCCCATTTGGCACCGAGAGGTAAGATGATCCTCGGGGGTTTTATTCTTGACAGTTAAGGAGTTGGCCACCCCCCCCTCCACTTTCCTCTGGACTCTGTGCATCATTGAGCTGTTCATGGGTGTGGGCAAGATGGCTGAGATGTCTAGGGAGTCTGTTAGAAAGAGGTACAATGAGAATGAGATATCCCTTCTAACCAGGACTGGGTCTAGGATAAGGCATGCAAGGCACTCACCTCAGGTGTGTAATTTAAAGGATGAAGAAAGACTCAAATTTCAAAATAAATACTTTAATGCAATATATTTTTTTAAAAAGTCAAAATCAATGCAAAAAAAATCATGAGAACAAACTATCAAAATTTGAAGTAAGGCAGGATCAGTAACAGTATCTTGCAGGGTCATATTGGATCTTTTTTTAAAAAAATTAATTAATTAATTTTTGTTACGGATGTTTCTCCTTTTTCCCCCATTGACACCCTCCTCCTCATCCCCCCACCCCCTAGCATTGTTGTCTATGTCCACTGGTTATGCTTATATGCATAAGTTCTTTGGTTTATCTCTCCTCCCCCCTGCCCGTATTGGATCTTGAGGCAGAAGGAAAAATCAGGAATAATGATTCTGTTTTTATTTAAAATTTTGCTATTTTCTTCCAGCATATATGCAGTACAAATGAAAGGAATATCTCTGCCTACAGGCTTTGGCAAATGAGTCTTGGATTTCTGGACTTCAGTAAATTAAGTGAGCCATTCAGAGAGCGCAGCCAGACTGCGTTGATGGCGCTGTAGGCTTCCTTGAGCTACATGTGCTGCGGTCAGTGTCGCGCCACATCGTGGCATCAGGCGGAGGGTCTCCTCAGCACCGGGAGGTCTGAGCATGAGCAGAGACATCGGCTCTCCTCTAGTGAGCAGGGCACGGGCTCTCCCACCGTTTCTTTGGGATCCAAGACACATTTCAAATACTAGTTAGAGTGTTTCTGGGTAAATCTTTCTTGGCATAGGAATCACACAAATAATTAAATCATTCCCTTAATGTTTGATGATAATAATATGTTCTAACAATGTTGTAGAAGTATTTCATAGTACTTACTGTCTCCAAATAGTAAATAACTTTTAAAGGTGTACCCTGGCCGGTTTGGCTCAGCGATAGAGCGTCAGCCCTCAGACCAAGAGTTGTGGGTTCGATTCTGGTCAAGGGCACGTACCTGGGTTGTGGTTCAGTCCCAAGCCCTGGTCAGGGTCGTGCAGGAGGCAACTAGTCGATGTGTCTCTCTCACATGGATGTTTCTCTCTCTCTCTCTCTCTTCCCAACCCTCTCCCACCCTATCTGGAGATAAATGGAAAAATATCCTTGGATGAGGATTTAAAAATAAATAGATAAATAAAGGTGTACCACCTAATTTAACACATCAGAAGCCTAGAAAACATAAAATTTAACTCAGTGTGAGCTCTAGAAGGTACAATGTGGATATAATAATGACAGTAGCAATAACTTTATTTTCCTCACATTTAATATTTACAAAGTTCTTATCCACGTTACCAGTGCAAGCCCGGTAAGGGGGGTGTAGGGGATGAAATTATCATCTCTCCATTTTTAGGATTAAGAAACTGAAACTTAAAGTGTTTATGTAACTATTTAAAAACAGAAGTTGTGCTTAAACTCAGCTATCTTATTCTAAGCAACTGCTTTTTTCATTAAGCAGATTACTAAATTGCATGGCCCTTTGGAGAACTGTGTTATGACTAAGTAAAGTTAGTGGTGCCACTGTTCACATCACTGTGGTTGCCTGGATACGGTCAGGGAAGAAGTGAAATGATTCAGGTTAGATTCCTGGCCCCGTCACTTACTCTTCCTGAGATTGTCATGCTAAAAAGAAAATGTTATCTTTGTAAAGATAAAATGAACGTCATATATGCAGAAGTCTTTCTAAATGAGTAAAATTCTTTATATTTACTTCATATCATTAATATCCAATCTTATTTTCTCCAATGGTATTCTTAAAACAATAAAGCTTACCTTAACCTCATACTTGTTTCTGTCCCAGATGACCTTGTGTGCCTTTTAAATTAAGTAATTTCCATGTAAACAACGTTTTTATTTTCATATTTACCAAGACAACGATAATATTCTGTAGATATTTCTACTTTAATCAAGGGGCATTTTAACCTATGTTGTGCAACTTCTAAATAACATGGGGTCAGGAATTAAAATTGCTGTTAACCAAATATATTGGTTAATTCTAAACCATGCTATATCAGGATATTAAATTTCCAAGAATTAAGATACAATAAATGTAGTGAGTATTAAAATTGTGTTGTGCACAATCTCGTATCTGATAGCATCTCCTGAAAGTGTTGGACCAGGAAGGGATGGATGCCTGCGGGGTGTCCTTTGTCCTGCAGATCCTTAGCTGCTGCTTTCTATTCCTAGTGAACGTTAGTAAGTCTGAGTGAGTGAAGGACTGACCACAGCTGCAGATATTCCCAGCCATGCGGACTCCATGTCGTTAGGCTCTGAGATACCATTTTCTGTAATAATACATGATATAATTTCTTACTTGTCATTTTTTAAATCAACCTGTTATCTATTTTTGTTTTCAGAAATATTCCTTTTTTGCACTTCTTACTGATGTCTTGGAAATTGAAATTAAAGACAAATTTGCCAAGAGCCGTCCAATCATCAAGCGTTTTCTGGGGAAACTAACCATTCCGGTCCAGAGGCTGCTGGAGCGGCAAGCCCTCGGGTAACCAGCCCTCCCGCTCGGGGTCTTTGTGAGATTGGTTTGTACAGAAGCAACTGAAATCATTTTCAGTCCTAGGAATTTTCTTACTGATAAAAAGTGGCAACATATTTCTTTCGAAAATGAAAATGCTCGTATGTTGAGACGTGCAGGACAAAAAGCGCTTTGTTTTAACTATGTACCATTTGGGGTATCTGTCTTTTCCGAGATGTACCTGCCATTAGCATTCAGCACCCTTACCACAGCCCTTAGCTGTTGGTGGGTGCATTGAAGCCTTGCTATAAATGCCTCTCCCTAGATCAGGATCAGGTTAACACCGACCTTATCCTGCTTAATCCCATCCAGAGAGCTTGTTTTCCTCAAGAAACAAAAACCACCTTATTTTGAGGCCTTTAAAACAAGACCTATCCTGGCTGGTGTGGCTCAGTGGCTTGAGCATCGTCCCATGGACTGAGATGTCCTGGTTCGATTCCCAGTCAGGGCACGTGCCCCGGTTTCGGGCTCGATCCCCAGTAGGGGGTGTGCAGGAGGCAGTCGATTAATGTTTCTCTCTCACATCGATGTTTCTGTCTCTCTACCCTTTCCTCTCTCTCTAAAAAATCAATAAAAACATATTTTAAGAAATAAAACAAGACCTAGACTCTGAGGAGGTATGATAGTAGAACTCCTAGACATATCCATTTATTCAGGGAGCTAAAATTTACTTTTGATGTCTGTTTTCTTTCTGTGAGCCTTTTATAAGTTGTGAATAAAGTAGTTGAGAAATCATAACATGCCTCCATCCCTCATTATAAATGGTCTGTTTGTTTTTACATGGTAAGTACCAGCAAACTCAGGGACACAGGCGCTCGGAGGCAGCTGGGGGGCGTGCCTTTGGGAGCTTTTTCATTGTAGGAGAACATTATGGACATGTGGTGGTAACAAGGCAGTATCAGGAATAACAATATTAGTAGTTGTAGTAGTCCCAGCATTAGCAGTAAACAAAAAAGATGCTGAGAGTTTGCTCTCTGTCAGGAGTTAAGTACATTATACTCATTAGCTCATGTAATCCTCTCAACAGCTCTGGGAGGTAAAGAATGTAATTATACCCGTTTCAGAGATGAGGAATTAGAGGCCAACAAGCAATTGGAGGAGCTGGGATTTGAGTTCAGATCAGCCTACTCTGGAATCTTGGCTTCTCTACAACAGCTCAAGGACTGCAAGTAATGTCCTCTCGCCCTGGCTAACTGAGGGAGGTCGGTTATTCATATTCACTCTGCAGCTAATTAACTATGTCAGCATGCTGCCGTTTCCTTGGGCATTGTTTTCTCACCTGAAGAAAGCAGCATTTAGACCAGATCACCTTGAAGACCCCTTAAAAATATGAAACTTAAGAGATTCTAATTCTCTGGCCATCAGAGGCAGTGGCGTTTGTGGCTGAGCCAGCCCATATGTAGTATAAATATTATACTGCAATTCAGGCAGCCTGGTTTATCTGATACGAGCTGGGAAATCACAGTTATGCTTAAGGATAGCAATTATCGCTTCTAGTGGAGGTAATGTACTTTGGGAAGTTTTTAAAAATTATTTTTAGGATTTATAGAAGCGAAAGAGTGTAAAGAGTGAGAATTAAGTATGCGAAATGTGGCTACCATTTAATTCATATACTTTACGTAATAAAAAGTGATACTTGGCAGAAGTGTCCATTTATGTGTGCCAGTAAGAGTGATCAAGTGTCAGTATTTGAAACTGTTGTTGACTTGCTGGCTTTTCACTTAGTGTTTCAAAGAACTGGACACCTGGAGAACGGGCGGTCATGGAGTCCACGCGCACTGGAAAGAAGTCCAGCATGCATTCATACAATAGCAGCATTGCGAAATAGTTCTATAGAAGTACATTAAAAGCGTTGCCTCCTACAGAGACGTAGGGATTTGCTTTGTTAAGTAAGAATGGTACATACTACATATTGGTAGATCAGATATTAGCATCGAAATATGTATTTCTGATCTGATTATTGCTTTCCATCTAGTAATCGGCACATCTTGAAAAATGTTGGGTTTTCATTACTTCACGTGTGTGGTAGCGTGAAACTATCTGAAATAGCTGAGGTTTTACAGGGTGCGGTTTTATAGGGTAAGCTGGAACTCCTTACTAATTACCTACTTTGAGAACATTTGTGTGAATCTGGCATTTTTCAGAGAGGGCCTGCATTCTGTCCCAAAGCACGTCACTTTCCCAGGCTTTGTTAATTGCTCTGATTACATTAGTGAGAAATGTTTCTGTCAGATAGTGAGAGTTCTTTGGCACGTAATCTTTATAATTATGTATCATAATAGTATATAATAGATTGTCCGTAATAATGTATCCCAGCAAGAAGCAGGGTGAGTCAGATGGGACTTGGTAAGAACAGGAAAGCAGCTGAATCCCAGGAAGAGCACTCAGCAAAGGATGAAACCCCGGACTCGGAATCTCCTAATACAGAGGATTTCCTGTGTTTGTAGGTTGAGTAGTTGAATCGACTATCTTGTCAGTTTGGCTAATACACAGCACCAACAACTGTTAAAATTATTTTTTCCAAGTAAAGAGTCTCAGTTGTTAATTAATTTATTCAACAAATGTGTGTATGGGGGTGTGTGTGTGTACATAAACAGTGTCTACTAAATGTTCAGCACTGGGTTGTTGCGTATGGGGGATGATAGTAAGCAAACCAGATGCATGCAGTTCTTCCCTTACAGTTCCTACTAAACATTTATTTCCTAGCTAAAATTTATCACTTTTATAAGTTCATTATCAACATCAAAACTTTTACTCTTAGTGGCTGAAGAAGAGGAGAGGAGGGTCAATTTAGTTTTAACAGAGAAAGGAGGATTTTTGCTATTCCAGGACTGCACGTCCAAAGGGATGGGTGAGGAACCTCAGTGCTGACTGAGAGCAGGTCCCTGTCATGTGCTGCTGGGTCCGTGCATTAGTGGACAGAGGTGGAGTTCTTGTGTGTGTCAGACACTGTGTAAATGCTGGGAAGACATCAAAAAGACACCCCTGCTATTATACAGATTGTAGCCATTATGTTATTTGAACATGCTAATGTAAAAGCATTTAACATAATGTCTAATAGTCACAGCTGCCTACATTGCCCTTTACAGACAAACGTTTTAAAATAAGGAGTTAAGGAGAAAAAGCATTATGATGGCAGTCACACTGAGGTGAGCCATGAGTAAATACATGTCACCAAGACACCGGTTACAGAAGCAGTGCAGAGTCACTGAGATTATACACAGAATGAGATTGATGTGGCGACAGCAGAGCAGAGCTTCTGTGTCAGAGGAATCCTGTTCTAATCCTGGTTCTGTCACTTCATCCTTGTCTGGCCTGGGGCAAGTTTCTTGTCTTCCCTGTGCTGGCCTTTGCCCCTCCAACAAACAGGGCTCCCCACCTCCCCCAGAGCGTGCTGGGAGGGTTAGAGAGATGCTTGCAAAGCCTGGAGAGGAGTGTCAGTGACACACAGTAAGACTCAATTTGGGGAAACAAAGCATTTTAAAAACATCAATCAAGAAAAAAATCATTGCAATGTTTCTAGGGCAGAAAAAGGTAAAGGGTATCATCTTACTGTTTTATGAAATTCTTGCTATGAAGTCAAAGAAATTCATTAAGGGCTGCACTGTGATTTTACATGAACGTTCTTTTCAATGGATAACATCTGTGTAGAATCGTACTGAGGAGGCAGAGACGCACACACAGTTGTGCAGACGATAACAGACCCCCACTGGCGGCTCTACGCTGCATGAGGTGCAGGCATCAGGTAGAGGCACGGCGTCTTCCTCCTGAGGTTGCCGTTAGAGGGCAGTGTGAGAGCAGAGATGGCACGGCTGGGTGCTCTGCCTTGGGTTATTTTCCTTAATTAAATGCAAGTCAGTGTCAGAATGAAAGTTGCTTGCATGCAAAGAAATGATGCAATTGCATTTGACTTTGCTGAATAAACACGGAATTGAAAAGATGGACAGCTTCATCCTTGAGGAGGCTGGTAGCCTGAGCCAGGGGCCAAGGTGGGGCAGAAACTGGGCAGGTCCACTGGAGGTCCCCTTCAGCACACCTCCAGGTGTGGCAGTAAGACCCACCACAGTGGCACCTCAGGCTTCTCCAGCTGTCCCCTCAGTGTCACTCACTTGCCACGTGAGAATCAGGGATGGCCAGGCTTTCCCACAGTGAAGGCCAACAGCTCCAGCCGTACTTTACAGGTGGAATGGGACCTTCAGTGGCCCCCTGCCCTTTACACAGCTGGGGCAGCTGTCAGGGCGTGGCCTGTTCTCACGCTGCTCTCTCCTAACTCCCAGCTCCCATTCTTCCGGATACAGGGGCACAGCGCCCTCCAGAACAGCCTGTGATAGTCCCTACCTGTTGTCCTAGAACCAGCTTCCTGTCGTGCTCAGTGCTAAGGAACCAGACCCAGCACACTTTTATACCCGAGTCTTAACACACCCACAACTTTAGGCCTTTCACAGCTCCTTGATGACTTTCAAAGTCCTTTCCCTGGCCACCCTTAGCCGTGAGAGAGCAAATCAGTGTGCTTTAAAAATAATGCAGTATTGCATTTCTTGCTTTTACTAATAATTTTCCTTCTGACAAGATTTCCTTTTATCACCGAGTTTATAAGTATTTGCTTGTGCAAATGAACAAGGGAATACAGGCCTTTGAGCCTTTTATTTTCGTATGAGTCTGAAAGTTTTAAGAGAACTACGTGGGACTCGGGGGTGGCCTGTGGGAAGAAGGCTGACACTAGTGTGTAAGGGTGAAAGAACCGTTTCTCTTGCAGGGATCAGATGCTCAGCTACAACCTTGGCAGAAGGCTCCCAGCTGACCATGTGAGTGGGTACCTCCAGTTTAAAGTGCAGGTTACATCTTCCCTGCATGAAGGTGAGATATCGGTATAGATTCCTCCCTGTAGGAGAAACCTGTTAAATCTTACTTGGTTGTCAGTTTGCATTCGAACAGAATCAAATTTGTGTCCTGTTCTGAAAATAAAATAGCGATTCAAGGATTGCCTGCTGAAGTGTTTCAAGCAGTTATGAAAGCCTGTGTATCAAAAATATCTCTTAGGTTTAGACCTGCGTTTGGAAACTTGGCTGTAGAGCCCTGGCTGGTTTGGCTCAGCAGTTAGAGCGTCGGCCATCAGACCAAAGAGTCGTGGGTTCGATTCCGGTCAAGGGCATGTACCTCGGTTGCAGTTCGATCCCTGGCCTTGGTCGGGGTCGTGTGGGAGGCAACCAGTCGATGTGTCCCTCTCACATTGATGTTTCCCTGTCTCTCTCCCTCCCTCCCACTCTATCTGAAGATAAATAGAAAAATGTCTTCGAGTGAGGATTAAAAAAAATAAAAAAGAAACTTGGCTGTAGAATTCCCAGCAGCAGTGAACCTATGTAACTCGTGTGTCAGAGTGACCAGCAGTGTACTCGCTAGGAGCGAGTAGTGAGTCACTCAGTGGGGTGACTGAATTCTTTGAACTGATTGATGGTAATGGAAGAGGACATTACAAGTCCATTTGTCATTATACTACTGCGTTTTCATGAATGCTGTTTTCTCCTTCAGATGCTTCTCCGGAAGCTGTTGGCACAATACTTGGAGTCAATTCTGTGAACGGAGACCTGGGAAGCCCTTCTGACGAGGAGGACGTGCCCGGGGCCCATCACGACAGCCCGGTTTGTTCTAACGGACCGGTTTCTGAGGAAAGTGCCGACGGGACTCCCAAGCATTCTTTCAGGACTAGCTTTACTCTGGAAATAGACACAGAGGATTTAACCTCCACTTCTTCCAGGACCTCCCCTCCCCGAGGACGGCAGGATTCACTCAATGATTACTTAGATGCTATTGAACACAGTGGCCCTTCCAGGCCGGGCGCAGCGACCTGCTCAGAGAGGTCCATGGGACCCTCTCCGAAACTAAGGAGTAGTTTTCCCACCGACACGAGGCTCAGTGCAATGCTCCATATCGACTCGGATGAGGAAGACCACGAGTTCCAGCAGGACCTGGGTTACCCATCTTCGTTGGAGGAGGAAGGTGGGTTGATCATGTTTAGCAGGGCGTCAGGAGCCGACAGTGCAAGCCTCGCGTCTCAGACGAAGCCGGAGGACAACCCCGCGGAGACCGAGGAGGCCTCCATGAATGACGCTGCCTCCTTGGAGGACAAGCCGGAGACTCTTCCAGACCCTGCAGAGGGCTCCCCTGCCTCAGTCCCCGATGAAAGTGAAAATGGCCCAGAGTCTCAACCCAGTGCCGACCAGGGCAGCACTGAACTGTGTGGCTCTCAAGAGGCAGATCAGCCCACGAGCGGGGCAGACACGGGGACCCCTGACACTTCGGGAGGAAGCCGAAGAGCCATCAGTGAGACCGAGTCCCTGGATCAGGGGTCTGAGCCTTCCCAGGTGTCCTCTGAAACAGAACCCAGCGACCCTGCCAGGACAGAGAGCGTGAGCGAGGCCAGCACCAGGCCCGAGGGAGAGAGCGACCTGGAAGGCGCTGACAGCTCCTGCAATGAGAGTGTCACCACGCAGCTGTCCTCGGTGGAGACGCGGTGCTCATCTCTTGAGAGTGCACGGTTTCCCGAAACCCCAGCCTTTTCTTCTCAGGAGGAGGAAGACGGAGCCTGTGCAGCAGAGCCCGCCAGCAGCGGCCCCGCCCAGGAGTCGCAGGATCCCACGCGCACTCCCGGGTCCCTGCCTGCGGTGCAGATGCCCAACAGAGAGGAGGAAGGGCCAGGGGCAGACTCGGCCACTTTACCTGACCAGGACGAGGTGGGGGAGGTCTGGCAGCGGAGGGACAGCCTCGAGGGAGCTGCTGCTGCTGCTGAGAGCCAGCCCCGAGAAGAGGGTGACGTGGGGAATGCCCAGGGGCCTTGTGAAGGGGCCACTGCCCAGGAGGAGGGCGCGACTGGAGGTAGGATGTGGAAGGCGCGTGGCTCTTGGCTCAGGCGTACCCGCTCAAAGAGGAATCTTGTTGTTTTGTCCCTTAATGTAAATTATACTGCAGGTCTCCTGTTACCTGAATTCTTCACCTTGGGATTCAATAGTTACTATTCTTTTTCAATGGATCTTCTAATGCTGAGAGATAAGAGGCCTGTCAAATAGGTCTTCAGATTTAAATAATGAATCTTGAGGCTGTGCATCAGGAATGCGCTGTGGGAGCCTGCTCTCCCCAGGAAGATGGCCTGTGGGGTGGGGTCTGGGAGCTCCCCTGGCCTCCTAGGCCTGGAGTACCCAGATGCCTGAGGACAGGTGCACACATGTGAACTGCGCACGTGTGCAGCGAGGCCGAGTCCCCTTGCCTGGGCCATGTGGAAACGAAAACCAGCTTTAATAATGAATCTCTGGAGGGCCCTGGGTTTGTAGATACAAAAGCAAACAGGTTAGCAGCTTCAATGTTAGTGTAATCTGCAGAGGTTTTCAGAATCACCTTAAAGGCAGCTTCTCGCGTACAACTTTCAGAAGAGAAAGTGATGTGGGCTTTGCATCATATGTAATACTTTTGCCGTCTGTTTGAATGTCTTAGGGGGCAAACTTACACACAAAAACTGTACTACGTCTCAATGAATGTGGCTCAATAGAACGATTCCTTTAAAATGTTCTATTATAGATGCATCAAAGAGTCTAAGGGTAATTTCATATGCCTAAGTAGCATAGACTCAGAAATAGGAACGATTTTCTTATTCTGTAATTTATTTTTCTACCTAAAGTATGACCTTTCTCTTCTTCCTCCTCCTTTATTTGATGGTTTTGTTTTGTTGCCTTCGTTACCCAGAGGCCAGGGTGGGGAGAGGCCGAGAGGGCGGGAGGGGTGCAGACAGGCATCTCCCCAGAAGACCCTTTTCTGACTCAGCATTCATCTCCTGTTTCCGTTTGTTTCTGGGTCTTCATATGGGAAATGAGACTCAACAGAGACAAGAGACTAGCCCCACGATTTATATTAGGTTTTTAAATTTGTTTTTATTAAAGTATGGTTGGCGTGTAATATTATATTAGTTTCAGGTCTATATGTTAGTTTTTTGTTTTTTTTTTAAAGACTGTTTTGACACCGAGGGGACACCAATACCTGGATAACTTTCTACCTTTAACCCTAGGTTCTCAAGCCAATGGCCACCAGCCACTGCGATCGCTGCCTTCAGTGCGCCAGGACGTGAGCCGGTACCAGAGGGTGGACGAGGCTCTCCCGCCAAGTGAGGACCTGTTAACTAAAGGGCTCACCTTGAGCACAGGTGCAAGGGTGACAGGACCCACGGGACCTCAGAGATGGGTGCCCAGTCCCTAGGGGAAGGGGTCTAGGGGCTGCCACCTGACGTGGTGCATGTAGTCTGGAAAGTGCTGATTGGTGACCCCTGTCTGGCACTGTTCTGTCGAATGAAAGGACAGCTGGGGGAAAGTAAATTCTGTGGCGCCCATGCAGTAAACAGTGTCATCAGGGAAATAGATCCAGATATTTTAGACAATTGGGTGTATAATAAATTTTTTTTAAAATTGCCTCATGGCAGCATGAATTTTTAGATAGTAGACAAATTGGTACACTCTCTTAGAAAAGCCTCACTGTATGTAATATACTGCTTTATATTCACTTACGACATTTTAAATCATTAAGTACAGGCTTCTGGGTTTTTTCTTATACAGAGAAGTGTTGTTAATTTCAGAAATGAATAACCATTTATTCGGAGCAAGACAGTTTTCTGGGGATTTGAAAGATATTTCATTTCCTTCACTTTCAAGAAATAGGTAGCACTTAACGGAGAGATGGTTGAGGGTTGGGGATGCTGGGAAACCGTTCTGCACTCCAGTCGGAGGGCTGAGTGGTGCCACGGCCAGTCGCCATCTGAATGCAGTGTTAACGCTGTTTAAGTTCCCAGAGTTCCTGAAAGCAGTCTTGCCCTGTGAGACAAAGCAGGTTGGTAGACAATGATACAGCTCAGTATCTGCTGCTTTTAAGCACATATTGAAAAATACATTTTTCTATCTCATCGCTTTCCCTTCTTATTCACCCTCTCTGGTCACCTGTCTTATGTGTGATCACGGCAAGAGGCAGATGCCTCTGGCCTTCTGTATTTTAGAAGTGGTGGGACATGAGGGGTCGGAGGACTGTGCACTGAAGGGCTAACATGCCGAGAGGTTAGTTTGGGTGTGTGCCAACGGAAAAGCAGGATGGTGCCACAACTTGTCTAAATATTGGCCCAATCCTTTTGAAATTATGTTGTGCACAGATCCCTTGTTCATATACTTGGATAACTGAGGGTGGTGACGCATAGGAAACATATGTTTTAAGCAATTTTTAAAAAAATCAACCAAGAGATTAATTATTGTGTCATTATAAGCAAGTGGAGGAAAATAACTTCCTATTTGTTAACCCTTGGAGAAAAGATTAGAGGCAGAAAAGAAAAGTATTCCTGGGAGATATTTAGATATAATTGGAGAATAATGAATTAGGAACATCAGAGGAGAATTCTGAGAGCTGTGTGTATATGCATATGTGGATTCATAGCAAGTAACCAGAGTTCTGGGGGCCAGCAGGAGAGGCACAGTGTTGCATCGTGTATGGATAATGACATCCCCCTGGCCACAGCCAATGGCTCTGGTTTTTGTTGGACTATGATTTTGGTGTCTAGATTGTCTTTAATAAAGACAGGTTCTTTCCTGCTGAAATTATAACCACTATTTGTGATATTTCAATGCATTTGCTTAAACACTGATTTTCATCACACAGAATTCATCTCAGGATTTAAAAAATATAAACAATTGATAGTTCATTTGAATAAGTTGCTATATTTAAAAGTAAATGGGCAATTTAATAGAATATCCAATAGGAGGAAAATTCTTAAGAGCTGTTTCCTCTTAATGCAACTTGCAAACGTCGATGGGGGGATTTATATCATATTGGATATGTTACAGATTGTGGTCTGAGCATCCCTGACGACTGGTCAGCTCTGTCCCCACACCGCCTTGTTCCCTCCAGTTCCCAGTCTGCCCCATCCTCTCCCCTGATAGTCTGTTGAATCCCTTGGCTGCCCCCGGTGAGTTGTCTTTCCCCACCACAGCCAGGTCTCTGCCTTCCTCTGCCCACTGTCTCTGGCTGTGCCTCTGACTCAGGGCTGTGGATGTCCACATGCCACCCGGGTGTGCCTTCTGACGTTGCAGCATCTCATCAGGGGGCGTGTGGCTGGAATGTGCAGATGGGCCCCTCTCTTAAGTGACCTGGTGGAATCATTTCAAGGCTAACAGTTATACTTTTAATACTGCTAATTATAATACCCCAAGCTTATGCAATGCTTTCCAGTTTATGAAGCACTTTTACATGCTTTCCTTCTTTTTTTCCTTCAGATTCTTTGTAACAGTTTAGTGAGGTAGGTCAAGCTGGTCTTACCTGTAATTTGTTGACTGATGGATATAAATCAACTAATTCGATTCTGACATTTTAGAGATGGAGAAATGGGAGCCCCGATAAATTAGTAACTTGTTTAGGATCCCATAATAGTAAAAGTTGAGACAGAGTCTCAAAGCTTTCCTTCTCCAGAGTGTATTCTGAGCTAAGATTAGAAGGGAAGGGGCTGTTGTGGGGTAGACGGACGGACGTTTTGAAGGTTTGGTTACCAGCAGTGGTGGCTTATCTTGTGGAATGTTGTCTAGTAGGTACAAGCAACACCTCAAATCAGAGGATGTGGGGGTGTCACTGAAATTTTGCTATACCTTAGTGTTTTCAGTTCGGACTTAGGAAGGCTCAAAAAGTCCTTTCTCTTCTTCTGGGTTACATTTCCTCAGTAGGCCCCCCCTCCTGGAGGCCCCTCAGGTGTAAGAGAAGTGGTCACAGTTAGAATAGGAGCCCCTGTTCATGGCCCAGGCAGGCTGCTCTGTTAGGCATCATGTCCGACTCCGAAGTGCCTTTTCCTCTGTACAGGTTACCGTCTCCAGACCCACAGGACAGGCTGCTGAAGCTTTGTACCTTGGGCTTTGATTCCTGCATGGTTGATTCTTTTTCCGTGTTTCTATTTTTGTTGTTCTTTTAGCTTATTTTCACTTTATAAAATACTTGGGTACTAACAGACAGTGAGGAGACCCCAGCAAACGTGTGCTTCTCTCTGAAGATTTCGGTTCAGCTAAGTGGGGTCTCTTGCTGGACGGTTTCGTTCTCACACCTGATCACGCGGCCGTCTGCGCAGCAGTGTTGTAACGGTCTCCGAATGCCTATCTGATCTCTGTTTGTGTAAAGCCGTTTTCCTTATGTCTTTGCTTCTTCTTCCAGTCTTCTTTCTCCCATTTCAGGATCAGAGCACAGATCTTGGACTTAGTTCAAAGGCTGTTCAGCTGTAATGATGATCTACCAGCTGGTTCTCAAAATCTTGCTCTCGCTTTAGGCTGTGGACCTCGTGCAGTGACCTTGTGGGCTGTGCGACTGCAGCCTCTTGTTGAGAGACAGTCTAGTGATCCATCGACAGTCAGAAAGCCCCAGGCCTTGAGGGCAGCCCGCGTCCAGGGAGCAGCGTGGGCTTGAACACGCACTGTTTATGTCCCTTAAGAATTCGCTGGCTCTTACCCTGAGGTGATTGATGCCGCTGGCAGCTAGGGGCTGAGGTCCACCAGAATCCATCACCATGACACATCTATGTCTTTCTAGCATTAAGACAAGTGAAAAAAGAGTGGCCCATTGAGTTCCTTCTGAAAAACGTATTTTTCTCTTATCGGCTCCAATGTAATTGTGACTTAACCTGTTGCTGCACTGGAGACAGTAGGGAATTATCGAATACATCTTCCTTCCCTCCAAAAATCTTCCTTCCCTCCAATTTATAGTGGATTTATAAATACATAGGAATGGATTCAGGATGAACAGCCTGGATTAGCAGACTTTTATAGGAGCCCAGGATTGTTACCATATTGTTAAGACGAGTGTATTACTTATGAGTTCAAATGGGTAATTCTGGAAAAATACAGGGGAACCTTTATCATTTTCTGTGGTTGTGCACTTTTATTTTTAAATTGCCCTTTGAAATGAATGCCTAAAAGTAGACAGTGAATCTGAAAAATATAATTTATCTCAGGGTTTCTACTATGTTTAAGGCTAAGGGCTCTTGAGAGTTTAAAAGTTAGTTTGGAGAAAAGAATTGATACCTTGACTCTAAAAAGCTACTTTCTTCAAAATTGAAGATTAAGGTGCAAAATATACAGCTATTTGAGATCTTTTAAAACTTTTTATTCAAGTATACATGCAGAAAAGAGCACACTCGGCCTGCTGAACCCCCAAACTGAGTGCACCTGCGCAACCATCCCCGATCACCGGCACCTATAAAACCCTTTGTGCCCCTTCCAGTCCCCAACCCCCCTCCGGAGGGCAGGGACCTGCTCTCCTAGCTCCGAAATCATAGATCACTTCTACTTACTCCCAAACTTCTTGTATGTAAGTAAATAAGAAAATAATCATCTTTTAAACACTGCTGTCTAGCTCCTATCACAAAGCTTCCCCCTCCTTAAACATACGTTTCGTTCATTATAACTTCTTCATGTCACCATTCTGAGGAAGATACCATGGTTATTATAATTTTATAGTGGATTTATAAATACACAACATTCAGTTACTTGACTTTTCTAGATCCAATTATAGCCGATTCAAGTCCCCACTTGTAGTCCCCTCACTCCTTTGATTCATGTATAGTCTGATACTAGCTTTCCTTGTTATTTAATTCATTCTGTCTAGTCACTGACCTCCCCAACCTCAGCACTCACTGAGATGTATTCACATCTTCATCTGTGTACCACTTGGGTGAGAGTGGATATGTAGTTCATGAATAAGTCAATAGCATAACAGTCTTTGCCAATCAAATGCCAAGTGCCCACTTGAAACCAGCAATATAGCATTTCTCTTTATGAGGACTTAAGTAACAACCTCAGTTTACAGATACACTATTTGATAATGATAGTCTTAATGTGTATTCAAAGTCCTATGTTCTTAGAAAGCAAATTTTTGGAACTTGTTTTCTTATTTTCCCCACTGCACATAGAAGTGTCTTGGTTGAAATACAAATTAAGGTTATTCCTTGCCTTTGTGGAAAGCAAATGCAGGAATCATTTTTTTATGGCTGTATGTTATTTAAATTATTTGTCCATTCATTCATGCTGTATACATGACACAGTGGTGAATATATGAGGTTCCCCACCCTTCCTCTGTTTTGCTACCTGTGTGGCCCTCATACAGGCCACATTTCATGGGCTTAATTCTTATTTAGTTTGTTCAAGGAAAAAGTTCCATCTTTGAAGATACATTTTTTTTTTTACTTTCTTTTGTCAGTAAATGGAAAGTATGCAACAATGTGTTTTCTTTTCTGCTTTAGCTGCCAGAAAATCTAGCAAAATTATAGTTATAATCTTATGTTGGGAGCTTGGCAGCTTCTCTCTTTCCACTTCCTTTAAGTTGGTTTCTGTTCTGCTTTTATCCCTAATTGACCTAGTGTACATTTTTTTAAATTGGAAGCTACTGTAAACATTCTTGAGGAAGAAATGACCATTTGTTTTTATGTACGTTGGATTTGATATATACTGTATGTTTGAATTATCCTAGCTCTAATGAGAAAGTAATGAAATGGGAATGATTGGTTCTTAAAATCTTTGAGATGGGTAAATATGCAAGGAATATAGCAAAACATGGAATAGATAAAAGGATTTTGGAAAATTGTTCCTGAAAACACTGTACTATAGTTACTATTTGTCAGCGTATGGCAGGTTGAGCATGAGATCTTTTGGAAATGTGCTCTTGATGGGATTGTAGTTGTGCCCAAAGAACTCAGATCGGACAGGCTGGTTCATTGTGAGTCTATGTTACCTTAGAGCACGAGTGACGCTGATTTGTTTTTTTTGTCTGTGTGGTGCTTTTCCTCAGCCCAGTTTTTCTTTCTTTTACCATTTGTCATACATTACAATGTGCTGAGACCCACAACAACGAAAAGACCTGCCCCCACTGAGGCAGTCCTCAATGATTGTCTGGTGCTGGCTGGGATCTCGTGTGCAGTCTTCTCAACCCTGACGGCTTTGTTGGAATACTTGCTCCATTCCCCTCCAGAGCAAGGCCATAGGTGGTCAGGAGCAAACCTGCCTTCCTCCTGGTCTCCATGGTTAGGCCTGTGGTGTCTGTTGATAAGCTATTTAATCACATGGAGAGTTTTGAAATAATCAAGCTGCTTAAGAGAAAGGGGCTTATTAATTTCAAAACATGATTCCCATAGAAATAGAAATGTAGAAGAACTTTCCTGACGAGAGAATAGACCTCTGCTATTTTCATATGTTCCTATGTAAGTTACTCTTTCCAGCTGCAACCAGTTTTAAAATTTTGCCTTTTGAAAACATTAGCTTGTGCTCTGTGTATTTTAATAAGGGAATAGCCTTTTACAGAGACACAGAGATGGGACAGTTGGCTCTGAGGACCAGGACATGCACTAATATATTTGTTTACAAAGACTAACACACTTAATCAATGAGGTTGTATGCAGGTAATTACCCTTGCTCTGAAAATGTCTTCATCTTTGGAAGAGTACAAATGGAAGCGTGCAGATAATAATAATGTTTGATGACTAGGCTTGTATTATTTTCTTCTAAAATTGTATGTCAATATGCACGTGAAGTTTCCAGCTATGAGTTTTTCATGTAAGCTGGAAAAAAAAATAGAAAAAAAAATCGTATTTTGGTGAAATCATGAATACCAATTTTGATATGAATATCTAAAGCATTATGATACCAGTTACTCGTGTTTTTAAAATATTGGTGCTCATATATGAAGGATGAGCATTGTGGGCAGATCTGGAAGGATTCTCTACATTCAAAGATTCTTTGAAGGGTTGGCATTATGCACAGAGGATATGCGTCCCAACTGGTCACAGCAGCTTCTGGTACAGACTGAGGGGAAGTGGCGGATTACGCAGTGAGGCATATGTTATTAGCCCCAAATTATAGCGTGTCAGAGAGGGAAAACACATGCTGAAGTTAATGAACCACATTAATGGCCTCAGCGCCTCCTCCTAATCCCTGTGGGTGCGTTACTACTGTTTAGACTGGGAGGCGCGCATAGACAGCCACGGCAGGATCTTCTACGTGGATCACGTAAACAGAACCACGACGTGGCAGCGGCCAACAGCTCCCCCCGCCCCGCAGGTGCTGCAGAGGTCCAACTCCATACAGCAAATGGAGCAGCTGAACCGGAGGTGAGGGTGGGCATTGTTGCTGTCACTGTTCTGTTTTGTGGTCGGGCTCATTTTTACGTGGTGCAAAGTAGAACACATGGCTGTCTCTTTCATCTTTGGTGTCCTGTCATTAAGATGTAGCTGTTACATCTTTTGATTCATAGGTTTCATCAAACATTGAACTTCTCTTGGTTAAAAAAAATAACAACACCCCCCCCACACACACACACACACACGCAGCTGGTTTGGAAACTTCAGAGGAAATAAGTAATCATGACCCCTTTAGTCAATCCAAAGCATTGATTTTTAACAAAGCAGAGTATATACTTTTATAATTTGAAGCCAAATATCTTTTAAAATATCGAGAATCTTCATTCATGATGGACGCATCTTTATTATCAACCTAAGCTTTTTAATCTGTCCTTTTTCAAGATTTTTTTATTGCTACAGAACAAAAAGTTGTTCTTTTCTTTAACAATAGAGGGATTTAGTTTTCTTTGGTTAAGAGCCACAATTTAAAAAATTATTAATTTGTTTGGAAAATATCCACAAACAATGGACAAAAGAAATTCAATGCACTGTAATTTACTTAAACAAGAGATGGCCAGAAGGTCAGGGGTGGGGGTTTGGGGAGGAAATGGCTGAGGCTGGGAAGATAGTGAGAACTTCTGGGCTCTGGGGAAGCGGTTGAGTCCCACATTTTGGAGGCTGCTGTGATGTGACTCTGAGCTCACAATTTTAGATATCAGAGTATCCGCAGAACCATGACTAACGAGAGGCCTGAGGAAAATACCAACGCTATTGATGGGGCAGGGGAGGAGGCCGACTTCCACCAAGCCAGTGCAGGTAAGAGCCTTTGGGCGAGTGGGTTGGTTTTGTAATCTCACAAAAGCAGAAAACAAATAAGGAAGGATTTCCAAGAAACGAGGCTTTTCTTTTAGAGAACTTTTGATCTTCAACGAAATCTGGTAATTCAACTCAAACAGTAGAATTCACTGGAGACCTCTTACTCCTTGACTTTTTTTATCAGTACTGAGAAAAGAATCACAAAACCAAATAGAATATAAATTACTTTAATCTCTGGATCTGTGGGATAGTGGGAAAACATAGTCTGATCACTTAAATTAAGACATCTAAGGATGCATTAAAATGTGAACAGTGACTAGAAATATTCAGTTTCATTTTAGTATAATTAAGAGCAGTCAGGTTTTGTGTATGAATTTACATCAGAGATAAAAGTGTTTGGGGGATAAAACAATATAGGAAATGACGTAGGTATGCACAGATGGAAGTAAATAGACCTGTTTCTACCATGTGGGAAGCTCTCCCTGAAAGCCTCTGTGGTCTGCCCCGTCTAGATTTCCGCCGGGAGAACGTCCTGCCCCATTCTACCTCCAGATCCAGGCTCACGTTGCTGTTACAGTCTCCCCCTGTGAAGTTCCTCATCAGCCCAGAGTTCTTCACCGTGCTACATTCTAACCCTGTGAGTATCAAACCTGAAAGTATGTGATGGAAAAAGCAACAGGCCACAGGAAATCATCCTGTGTGTAATAATGGTAAGAAAGATGAGAGCTAATGTTCACTGAGCACCAAGTGTGTTCCAAACACTGTGTTAAGCGCTATGTATGTTTTGATCCATTTGTCCAAAGTTACGAGTTAGATAAAAATTCCATGTTTTCAGAGGAAGAAATTGAGGCACAGAGAGGTTAAATAATATCCCCAAGGTTATACAGCTACAAAGTGGTATTGTTGAGGTTAAAATTTCAGAGACAGTGATTCCATGGTCTACGCTTTTAATGGTCACCTTATTTTGCCTGCACAAAAGTAACTAAATAGCTGAGCACTGACAGTAGACAGTGGTAAGACTGGGCTTTGAGATTGTGGTACAGGCTCTCTAAAAGGAAAAAATAACATAAAATGTGTACATTGTTGTAACCTGAAAGATAAATTAATAAGGAGAGGAATATTTTAAAGATCTATGAAGTTTGTAAAGAAGATCAGGGTTTTTGTTTCATTGTTTTTGTTTATTTTTGGCGGGAGGGGAGGCATGGCAATGTGATGAGGATGAAGTAGATAGATTTTCCTTCCCTTTACTAATGAGCCTATTCTTTAAAGGATCTACCTCTGTGATTTCACTAGAGGCCTAAAAATGTTAGTATCAGATAAGAAAAATATTTTGTGAACCAGAAGATTATAAGACATTTTAGCCTTTTAATCATTGTTCTAAAGAGAGAAATGATTTTGACTTTCTTCTTTACCTATTTGCTTTTATTTCCTCTAACTCTGAGCTTTGACCAAAATTCTACCCTTTTTCTGATCTTGGTTCCTTAACAAGAAATCCCTCACTATCCCTTCCCCCCATTGAATTCTCATGACTACCAGTTTTTCTAATTACTCATGGAATGGACAGTGCGATCGTGCTCAGGAAACGTTAGCGCCTGGGGCGCTGGGCCACGTGAAGCAGTGGGGTGACAGAGAACAGTGTGGTATGCCTGTTCCCGGGGGTGCATCATGGTATTTAATGAACACACTTCTAGGGGAAAAAGTACGGTGTTTTAAAAATATTATCTAACTTATGCTGAAACTTGTGTGAAGAAAAAAATTCGAGTGTGATAGAAAGTTAGCATTTCTTCGTGATGTGAGCCCTAAGTGCTACCCAGAATGAATAATGGACAGTGGTTGGTGAAACTGGGCAGGAGACCCTTCTAGGTGGAGGATACGCACGAGCGAAAACAGAAGTGAGAGATGTATCCAATATGCACCAGGGGCTTTTCATTCATCCAGTAAATGTTACTGAACACGTGACTTATGCTAGAAGTGGTGGTAGGTAGACAATAAGATAAAGTTCTTACCCTAGGATAGACAGAGAATAAGGACAACTTTAGAAAGGTGGTTATATAATGCTTCCGGAAGAAATAGTTTTGAGTTTGAAGGTAAAAGACAGAAACCATCAACCATGGGAAAAGGCAAGCTCATTTCAAGCAGGTGAAATGGCAAGTGCAGGGACCCCGAGATACTGAAAGAGCAGAGGGGCTGCTGAGTGGTGATGCAAAGAGGGAGTGATGTGATCTTACGTTGGAAAGTCAGCAAGATCCAGACCCCAGATGTGGCTGTGGGATGTGGCAGGGACTTTGGATATTGTCCCGAGGTTCCTGGGAGGCCGTCATGCTCAGTGTGACATGCTTCCATTTGGAAACTGAGGAAAGTGAGTGATGAACATGAAGGCCCTTCCTTGGCCCAGGGGAAGGACGATGACGACTGGAACCACAATGCTGGCTTGGAGCCAAGGAGAAGTGCATGGACTCGAGAGAGATTTTGAAGATAGAATCAGTAAGACTTGCTGAAAAACTGGTTGTTAGAGAAGAAATAAGAAACGCTTTTAGTGCTTTGGTTTGACGAAGGATTTAATCTTGTTGGACAAGTGGTGCGAACGTGGGCGTAAACTGCTCTCAATTTGACGAGGTCTGAGGGAGACCCAACGGAAGAGATTTTGAGTTTCTGCAAGGCGTTTGGGTATAACTCAGTGGGCAAAGGGAGATTACTCCTCAAGTCTCAGAGGGCAGGGGGAGTGCCTTGCTGAAGATATTAATTAGAGCACAGTTGTCTTAGCTGCACATGGAGTGATTTAGAATGAGGGAAGCAGAAGTCCAGCTGTGTGTAACCCATTCATCATGGCATGAGTTGACAAGAACCTGGACTAGGAAGTAAGGAAATAGAAAAGAAGGATCCAGTATGAGAGGAATTACAGGCAGAGAGTTGGCAAGATTTGGTGGGTAAATAGACTAGAAACTGAAGAAGATGATTCTGAGTGTTAATAATAATAATAATACATAAATAATAAGCAATAATACATAATTAATGAATAATAAGAGAAAAGTTGGAATGAGTGGCGTGTTAAGGGAGGGGAAGAACATATTGAATTTAACAAAACAGATTATACATCTTAGGAAAAAGAGTAGGCTATACGGCAAAGTAGAAGTCAGTATAATCCTATCACCAGGAGTTGTAGGTGAGGTTATTAGTGTGTCCGTATTTACTGATATTACTGTAGTCTGCTTCTTTCATTAGCTTTGCTTTATAAGGATAACATCTATCTAGATTTATTGCTCATTATCTCCTGGTTTATAGATTTAGCTTGGAACAGAGAAGACGGGGAGTGAGTAGTATGCTACCTGTGAATAGCATGCCACCTGTCCTCAGATCCATGCAAGAGGGATTAGACCGACTATGCATCCAATTTAGCAACAGTTTGTTGCTTCCCTATTATGTCCTAGGCACTGTGTGAAGTCCTTGAGATACTAAAATGACACAATGGTGGGTCCTGGAGTCCGAGACTTGGAAACATCCCAGTGCAGTGAGCAGAGTTATGAGTGCAGTTATGGAAAGCTTTTGGACTGAGTGATAACTCCAGGGGGAAAGCTCATAGGAGAAGCCACAGATGAATTTGCATTTAAGATAGGTTTTCCAGGCTGAAATAGGAACTTGCCCTAGAAATGAGAAGGGCTAGAGCACCCTGGGCAGAAGGAGCATTTGCAAAACAAGAGAGTCATGAAGTTGCAGGGCTGTCTTGATAATCACTACAGTTTGGTGTTGCTGGTATGCTGAGAGCATAGGACACTAGTGAAAGTCAGATCTGAGACAGGCAGAAGCCAGGTTACCGGAACCTAGACTCGTGTGTGGGACAGTTCTAGAAGATGGCAAGCTGTCACGCAAGAAAGAATGGGCAAACCTTTAGAATTGTCATTCTAACAGGAGTGTCGTGCAGTGGTGGGAAGAGCTTTGGACTGGCAGTCAGATAACACACGTTTTCCTTTGTTGTTTGTTCATGTGTTCATTCAACCAGGATTTGTTAAACACCTATTATATGCCTGGTACTAGACTCTGGGGATAGTGGTAACCAAGACAGAGTGGAATAAAGGTAACAAAGTAGTGAACAAGGAAAGCCCATCAGATAGTACAATGTGGCATGAGGCATCCAGACAATATAGGTGACTCAGACAGGTTACCGGAGGCACTGGCTTTAGTTTGGGTGGATGGGACGGCCTCTCCGAGGGAGCCATATTCAAGCTGTTGTAAATATCAAGAAGCCAGTAAGGTAAAGCCTGGAAGCAGAACCTTCCTTGCCAACCAAGAGCAAAGCCTTGAGGGCGTGAATGAGTTCGATGTGGTACACAGTAGGGTCAGGGAAATGAGCAGACTTCAGAATGTGAGGCTTGTATAACCTGGTAAGGGGTTTGAGCCTATTCAAAGTGGACTTTATCCTAAAGGGATTTCCTATAGGGGTATAGTTTAGATTTTAAAGAGCTTCTTCCAGCTGCTATGCTGAGAATGGGTTTTAGAGGGCAAGATGGGCATCAGGGAGATAAGTGAAAAGAGCCTATGGTGCAGAAGGGGCTTGGACTAGTGCAGTAGCACATAGGGCATATTTTGGAGACAGCACTGACATTTTCACTAACAGATTAGAATGTGGGGATGAGAGAGAGAAAAGCCTCAAGAAAGGGCTACTAATTGATAGTAGTGTTCAGGGGTTTGCTGGTAAATATTTAACGTGCTCTCTGGGAAAAAGTGTGTGTGTGTGTGTGTAATACAAATTTTACTAATGTAAAGGATGTGTAGCACACAAATTACAAATAATAAAATATATACAGAATTCTTTTGTTGATTTTTGCCAAACTCTTGTATCAGTATGCAACCTACAATTGTAACTAGTGAGCCAGTATAGTTCCAGCGTGAATGGCTTCATGTGAGTAAGACAACAGTGAAACAGGGGAGACACAGGTTAGACCTTTACAGTCCTCTGTCAACAAGTCAGCACCGTCTTTGTTGAGTCAGATAATAGTTTTTAAATGCTGGACTTGCATTTCTTCATTTTGTGTGTGTATGCCATTTACAATGTAACAGCACAATTGGGAGTTTTATATGTATTATTAACATATAATTTTCTCCACCAATTTCTTAAGTTTAGACGTTATGTTAAAAAAAAGACAGCAAATTTTCTTTTTCTGTAAAAGACCAGAGAGTAAATATTTTCAGTTTTCAGGCCAAGGACAACATGTTAAAGGAATGGACGTGGTCATATTCCAAAAAACTTTGTTTGCAAACAGAGCCAGCCAGCCCATGTGTCTAGAGTTTAGCCATTCCTAGCCTAGAAGCCCACTAAATAATATTAAGGCCTGATTCATATTTATCGATTTCTGTAGTGTTAATACTCCCACAATGGCCAATTTAAAGTTGCCAATATGGCCTCACTAAGCACTGAGGGTTTTGTTTTTTGCAATTTTTATTAATTTATTTTTGTTACAGATGTTTCTCCTTTTCCCCCCCATACAACACCCTCCTCCCAATCTCGCCCCCACCCCCGCCAGCATTGTTGTCTATGTCCATTGGTTATGCATACATGCATATAAGTTCTTTGGTTTATCTCGTTCCTCCCCCCTACCCCCTCCTCTGAGGTTTGTCAGTCTGAACCATACTCCTTTCTATGTCTCTGGGTCTGTTTTGTTCATCAGCTTATTTTGTTTTTATATCCCACAAATAAGTAAGATCATGTGGTATTTGTCTTTCTCTGATTGGCTTATTTCACTTAGCATAATACTCTCCAGGTCCCTCCATGTCATCTCAAAGGATAAGAGATCTCTCTTTCTCACAGCTGCATAGTATTCCATTGTGTATATGTACCACAGCTTTTTTATGCACTCATCTACTGATGGACACTTGGGCTGTTTCCAGATCTTAGCTATTGTAAGTAGTGCTGCTATGAACACAGGGGTACATATATTCTTTCTGATTGGTGTTTCAGGCTTCTTAGGATATATTCCTAGAAGTGGGATCACTGGATCAAATGGCAGTTCCATTTTTAATTTTTTGAGGAAACACCATATTGTTTTCCATAGTGGCTGCACCAGTCTGCATTCCCACCAGCAGTGTACTAGAGTCCCCTTTCTCCACACCCTTGCCAGCACTTGTTGTTTGATGATTTGTTGATGGCAGCCATTCTGGCAGGTGTGAGGTGATACCTCATAGTCGTTTTAATTTGCGTCTCTCTGATGATTCACTGAGTTTTAACTTCTCTACATGGGTGCATTTTTGTGTACATGTTCCTCATTACTACAGAATTTCAAGTATAGGCCAGATTAATAGTCATTGGGTTGTAGTAATGCTGAGGTTTTAAAATTTTATTTGATTGAATTTATTGGGGTGACATTGGTTAATAACATTATATAGGTTTGAGGTGTACAGTTCTATAATATAATATGTTGTGTGTTCACCAAGTCAAGTTTCCTTCCATCACCATTTATCTCCCCTTTAGTCTCTTCTACCTCCTCCCTCCCCCTTCCCTCTGGTAATCACAATACTATTGTCTGTGTCTATGAGTTTTTGTTTATTTGTGGGGGTTTTTTGCTTAATGCCTTCCCTTTTTTTACTCAGCCACCCTTCTCCCCTCTAACAGCTGTGAGTCTTGTTCTCTGTATCTGTGAGTCTGTTTCTATTTTGTTAGCTTATTTTGTTCAAAAGATTCCACATATAAGTGAAAGTATATGGTACTTGTCTTTCTCTGACTGGCTTATTTCACTTAGCATGATACTTTCCAGGTCCATTCATGTTGTCACAAAAGGTAAGATTTCCTTTTTTTTTTTTTATAGCTGAATAGTGTTCCACTGTGTAAATTACTATAGCTTTTTTTTTATTGTTGAGAGTATTGCAGATGGCCCCCAGTTTCCCTAATTTGCCCCCCTCCACTCATCTCCCACCCTACCCTAGGCCTTCACCTGACTATTGTCTGTCCATGGGCCATGCATATATACATATAAGTTCTTTGATTATTCCCTTCCTGCCCTCCTTCCCACGTTTCCTCTGAGATCTGTCAGTCTGTTCCATGCTTCTGTGTCTGTGAATCTGTTTTGTTCGTCAGTTTACTTTGTTCCTTAGATTCCACATATAAATGAGATCATGTGATATTTGTCTTTCTCTGACTGACTTATTACACTTAGCATAATAGTCTCTGGGGCGGCCCCTCCATGCTGTGTCAAAGGGTAAGAGATCTGTCTTTTTTACAGCTGCATAGTATCCCATTGTATAAATGTACCACAACTTTTTTATCCACTCATCCACTGATGGGCACTTGGGCTGCTTCCAGATCTTGGCTATTATAAATAATGCAGTGAACATAGGGGTGCATATTCTTTCAAATCAGTATTTCAGGTTGCATGAGATATATTCTCATGAGTGGGATCACTGGGTCATAAGACAGTTCCACTTTTAATTTATTGAGGATCCTCCATACTGTTTTCCACAGTGACTGCACTAATCTGCATTCCCACCAACAGTGCACAAGGGTTCTCTTTTCTCCACATCCTCACCAACACTTGTTTGTTGATTTCTTGGTGGTAGCCATTCTAACAGATGTGAGGTAATATCTCATTGTGGTTTTCATTTGCATTTCTCTGATGACTAGTGACACTGAGCATCTTTTCATATGTCTATTGTCCATGTATGTCCTCTTTGAAGTGTCTATTCAGGTCCTTTGCCCATTTTTAAATTAGATTGTTTATTTTTTTGGTGTTGAGTTGTATGACTCTTTATAAATTTTGGATATTAATCCCTTATCAGATGTATCATTGGCGAATATGTTCTCCCATTCAGTGGGTTTTCTTTTCATTTTGTTGATGGTTTCTTTTGCTATGCAAAAAACTTTTCAGTTTGATGTAGTCCCATTTGTTTATTTTTTCTTTTGTTTCCCTTGCCCAAGAAGATACATCCAAAAAAATATTGCTATAGGAAATGTCCAAAATTTTACTGCCTCTGTTTTCTTCTAAGTTTTATATGGTTTTAAGTCTTACATTTAAGTCTTAATCCATTTTGAGTTTGTTCTTTTGTATGGTTTAAGAAGGTGGTCTAATTTCAATTTTTTTGCATGTATCTGTCCAATTTTCCCAGCACTATTTATTGAATTGACTGTCTTTACTTCAGTGTATGTTCTTGCTTCCTTTGTCAAATATTAATTAACCATAAAGTCATAAGTTTATTTCTGGGCTTTCTGTTTGGTTTCATTGATCTGTATGTCTGTTTTTATGCCAGTACCATGCTGTTTTGATTACTATGGCCTTGTAGTATAGTTTGATACAAGACTGCAGTTTTTAAACTTGGTAGACTTTTTTTATAGAAAAAAATGCATATATTTGGTTTCCAAACATTAGAGATTCTGGTTTAATATGTGTGGAGTAGGTCCCAGGAGTCTTTTTTTTTTTTTTTTTTTTTTTAAAGACCCCTTAAGCAATGCTGATGTAACTGGTCTATTATCTTTGGTTTTCCCTATTCTTTTTGTGGGCATGATTTTAAAACTTCTTTTGCTGGGAAGCCCCTCTTGATTTTAAATGATTCTTTCTAAAGTATCTAAATTGTTGTTAGTTCCCCCCCCCCCCATTTGAGCTGCATTTATTATTAGCTATAAAATGATCCATGTTGTGCATTTCTGCATATCTATAAGGTTTAAATTCTGTTGGGCTTAGGAAAGTGTATTTCCCTGATACATGTGTGGTAGGAATTATAGTAGCTGGATTTTTCTTGCTAATGATCTCAAGATATGAATTTATGGGGATAAGTCAGCCAATTTTTGGTAAAGGGCATTACTTGTTGGAATGTCTTCTTTTTCCTGGATTAGCAGAAAATGTTATAAAAAAAACTTTTATTTGGTTTCCTTATTTTAAGATTTATTATCTAGCCTTTTATTTTGTGTGAATTGTTTATGATCTACAACTGTTCTAATAAATCCCCTGTTTATAGTATTGAAAATGTTCAGCATACAAAAGGAGTATATTAATTTAAAAGCTTTCCTAATTCTTTTACTGATTTGAAGGTATCAGTTTATGTTGTAAGGTAGTCATAAAAAATAGATCTCATGTAGCAGTAATTTACTTAATTGTCTTTATTGAAAAGAACAAAATTAAGAAGATATGTGGTTGTTATAACTCTTAAGGAAAACTTGAGAAACAAAATACTGTATTTTAAAATTCTGTTTTGCATTGTGGTTGCTTTAAGATATATTCTACTGCCCTCTGTTGGTTGTGATCAAATTTCTTCCAGATTGTCCTGACATAAACCATTTCTCCTGATAACTCAAGATATAATTATTAGTGTTGTGTCTTTTATAGATGGTATGCCTGTGCTTGTCTGATAATTGTCAGACATAAATATATTCATTGTATGCAACTGAATAATTTTTCCAACGTACATGCTAAATAATTATTACTCTGGCTTTTTAATAAGCTCTAGAAATATATTAATTCCATCATATAAAAGCTATAGTGCTTAATGAAGAAACATAATGTCCCAAAATATATAAATATATTTTTTCAAGTCAGGATTTCCTGCTATTGCAAGCTAGATGAATTGAGAGTTTATAGTTAGTTTGGCCAATATGTTAAATTTTCCCTCCATTTCACTCTTTAGCTAGATGAGAACAATGTAAAATCCCTATTATTAAAAATATAGGCAAACCATGTAAGATAAAAAAATAAAGACAGGCTGTTTAAGACAGGACTGTTTCCATATCCTTGCGTGTTACTTAATTTTGTTTATAATGAATTTCTTTTTTTTTTTTTAATTTTATCCTCACCTGAGGACATTTTTTTGCATTTATCTTCAGATAGAGGGGGAGGGAGAGAAGGAGGAAGAGAGAGAGAGAAACATCGATGTGAGAGAGACACATCGAGTGGTTGCCACCCACATGACCCCAACCGGGGCCAGGGACAAATTGCAACCGAGGTACGTGCCCTTAGCGGGAACTGAACCCGGGACTCTCTGGTCCGTGGGCCGACGCTCTAACCACTGAGCCAAACTGGCCAGGGCTATAATAAGTTTCTTTAGTGAGTAATGTATACAGTTGCTCACATCTGCTCCCACATATAAGATATGTTTGCTATAGATGCTGTGATGATATGTTTCAAGCATGAATTTAGAATACCTATTCTTGATGAAGGATTTTTGAAATATGAAAGATAGATTTTGTTTCACAGTAATGTACTTACCTGTGTTATTAAACAGAACAAAACTGGATGAAATCAAGACCGAACCAGGTAGTCCAGGACAAATAGTCACCATAAAATTAAAAAGAAAAGAAAACAAAACAATAAAAAAACCTGCCACAAAAAGAATTCGTTGATTGATAAGAACTGACTGTTTACATGTAATTTTCTTACTCTGCTGCCAAGTGGCAATAACATTCCCTTCAATTCCTTTCAATATTTTTCACTTCTAACACCTCAAACACTTAACCAAACAAAAACACCTTAAGCTCTAAGGAGTGTTATTTTAACAACCTCCTCCCCCCCCAAATTCAGGTGATCATTTAATTGACTAGTCACTCAGCCATTAAGCATTTATATCTTGCTAGGAAGACAAGAATCAACCAAGAGGAAGGTTGGGAAAGGGGGTTTTGGAACAGAGAAGGAATAACTAAAAAGTATATTTTAAATCACATCAAAGGAAAACAAAACCGTGCCATTTAGAGATCATTCAGAGGGGCTCTGTCTGCTATTAGCAACTGCCGACTCGCGTCAGCTTCGCGGGGAGATCATTCTGTGCGTTAGCATGAGACTATGCTATGAAACAAGTCCCGTTTGCCCATCCCTAATCTACTGTTGTTTCAGGTAGAAAATCATATCCCTTTGCTGCATCTTTTCTGTAAGACCAAAACTAAACAAAACGAACAGCCCGAGCACAGAGAAGGATCCCCACCCAGTTAGAACCTCTAAACCCCAGAGAGAGAATATGTCACTTCAGCTCCCATGAAGACTGGGCTTTATTGATCTGTTCCCACCTGTTCAGTGTTTCTCAACTCTTTGGGCCCCTCTCTTCTTCTTAGCTCTGCCAGTTCTGTCAGTGTGTTTCAGTATTTTCACTGCCACTGTGGCCTGTTTTCCAAACTCTACTTTCTGCTTTCAGTGAACCTTTTCCTCCCACCTTCCCCTACAATTTCCTTCTCCATCCTTTCGAGTGATCAGGCTGTGCTCACCTCTGTATCCTCAGGGTTTTTAGTTCAGGGCTCAGCACATACTTAATGAAGGTTATGAGACCCTTCTTCTGTTAATAGAAAGTGGGATTCTGGCCCAAGATCTTCAAAGATCTCAAAGTAGAAAAGATTTTACTACTGTCATTCATCTGTTATAACATAGGCATAGTAGGTATAATCCTTTGTGTATTCATTTACTTATACTCTATATTTTTATAGTTATTTTTACCTCTTCATAGATCTTTTACATCGTTGTTCCATTGGATTTGAATCCTACCCGCTTATGAAGAAAGCAGGGAAGTTATTATCCCATCCTACAGCTGAGCAAATTGAGGCAGAGATGAAATTACTTCCTTTGTCACTGTCCATTAGTGACAGGGCTGTGGCTAGAATCTGCACTGTAATTCTGTTATTTTTTTTTTTCTTTATTGATTTTCAGAGAGAGAGAGGAAGGGAGAGGTAGAGAGAGATAGAAATATCAATGAGAGAGAACATTGACTAGCCGCCTCCTGCATGCCCCCCACTGGGGATCGGGCCCACAACCTGGGCATGTGCCCTGACCAGGGATCGAACGGGTGACCTCTTGGTGCATGGATCGATGCTCAACCACTGAGCCACACTGGCTGGGCTGTAGTTCTGTTATTAACTGGCATATAAATATCCTTTTTGAACCATAGATAGATAGACAGACAGATATAGATTAATAGATATACCCCAAAATAGTATATATATTGAATAACATGTAAAATGTATTCAAAAATAGAATAGACACACATGTAAATAAATATATATAGCCCTGGCCAGTTTGGCTCAGTGGTTAGAGCGTCAGCCTGAGGACCAGAGAGTCCTGGATTCGGTTCCCACTAAGGGCACGTACCTCGGTTGCCGTTTGTCCCCGGCCCCGGTTGGGGTCGTGTGGGTGGCAACCACTCGATGTGTCTCTCTCATGTCAATGTTTCTCTCTCTCTCTTCCTCCCTCTCTCCCTCCCGCTCTATCTGAAGATAAATGCAAAAAATGTCCTCGGGTGAGAATAAAAAATAAATAAATAAATAAATAAATAAATAAATAAATAAATAAGTAGTTTCTCTATGGAATGTGGCAGTCTGGAGGGGCGCTCTGTTGGCTTCAGTGTTTTCCACGGGCCCTAACAGTCATGTGCACGTCAGCCTTGAAAAACCCATGGTTCTAAAGGCTGTCTGCTGGTTGCTAATGAGAGAAATCTTTCTTGCACTTAATTTGCTTTGGTAGATGCTCTCTGCAAAGATCAGTTGGACTTGGCACTGCACTGCATGTCTCACTGAGGGGAGGGGAGGAAGATGAAGGGACATAATTAATTAGAAGACCAGCCCTAAGACTCCAGTGCTCAAAGAGCTGTCCAACCCAGGGAATTACTTCAAGCCCGAGGCTGGGACAGGTTCCTTCACCTAATTACTGCTACTTCTTGTCCTAATGAAGTTCTGCGTCTTTTCTTTCGCAGAGTGAGGAGTGTTTCTGATGCTCTAGATAAAGCATCAGGATGTGGCCTATTTAGTTACTTTAATAGGGGAGAGAGAAAGGAGGGGGATCAAGAGAGACACTTATTTAGAACAACAGTTAATGTAATGATCTGTCTGACAGAGTTATCCCACTCTAATTTGTCCCCGAAGAGACTTGTTAAGGAATATGACTTGAAAGCTCATTACCATTGCCTCTGGACAACTTGGTGTGGTCTCAGGCCTCCACGCTTGCAGTGGCGTATGTGGGACGATATCAGCAGCACGGAGCCAAATGCAGAAAACAGATGCCTCGCTGATTGTGCGTTCAACTCCAAGGCAGGGTCAGCCATAGGCTAAACTATTAATTAGCTAACATTTGCCTCTGACAGCCTTCCACTTCTTTTATTAGCCTCCTTCTCTGCTTTCATGGTACCACCTTCCTATTCTCTCATGCTCCCTAATTGCCCCGAGCCCCTGCGTAGGCCTGCGGCATTGGCAGTGCTCCGTGCTCTGAACCCCACAATTTCCCACAGCCATCAAAACCTCTCTCATTTAGACTGTCAGGTTGAAATATGACCTTAAAATATTGTATACTCAGGTGTATTAAGGAATTATAATACACTAGTATTTGAGGATGTTTCAATGTGGCCTTCATTCCTTCTCCCTTTTGAAAGGGAGAACATATTTTAATGCAAAGTAAAAAGCATATAATGGCGATGAACCAATCAGAATAGCTATGTACTCGTTATTTTACACAGTGCAGGTGACATGTCAGTAATGGCAAACAACACATGTTAGTGACTTAAGCTTAACAAAGGTTTGTTTTGCATTCCAAATTGGGTTGTCAGGGTTCCCCAATTCTTGTAGTCACTCAGAGACCCAGCGGCCGGACTGGGGAGCAGCCACCATTTCAAATATTGCCAGTCTCTGTGCCAAAGGAACAAAAGCTCTGGAGGGACTCACGTTGGCAATAAAGGCTTTGACCTGGAAGCGACGCATCTTGAGGGACCCTGGACAGTTAGGAGCAATGTTGATGGTCCTCATGCTCATTCATCTTTTATCCTCAATAACCACCACAGTGCTGGACACGGCAAAGACAGAAAATGTTTATGACAATCAAATGGTTTCCAGGGATTCTGGTTTCTTCTGTGTTTGCCTTACTCTGTCTTAGACTGAAATAGACAACAGAATGCATGAAGTAAAACCCGTAGGTCTCCACATTCAGGTAAGAGGGATTTAAAGCCCTTTGAATCTATCTGAGAAGAATAGAATTTAATCCCAGGATGGAACATTCACGGCCAGGTCAGTTTCATACAGTTATTCCTTTTCTACTCCTTGGCACATGGTATTGTGCATGAATATTTGTTGACTGACTTCTATGTGGACAACCCATGGCTTATGATCAGTTTTTAGAATATTCTTTAAGTATCATAGATGCGAAGACTGTTGCGTTTTTGATAAAACACTTTTTTGTGTGATTGTATAGTGGAACTTTATTAAGTGTGCATTTTCAATCATATATATTCACAAGAAAAAAATATATAGAAAAATATATACACAGAGGTATACAGTCCAGGCAGCTCTGTCTTCCATTCCATTCCCTGAGCTTATGCCCCTAAGAATCTGAGATGAAACACCTCAATCTACTGTGGTCTCAGTTGAACACAACTCAACTGTGAGAGCAACTCAGCCCATTGCATGTGCTTCTGATAGTCAACTATACGGCCAAGCTCTTTGCCCTGCACCTGGACTTGTGAATGTGTGCCAACGGCTTCATCGGGCACTCACCCAGAGAACCAGCGATCTGTTCCAGTGTTGGAGGAAAACGGGCCATGTTGGGGCTCACTGTAAGGCAGTGTGTTTGTCTCCAAAGTGGTGTGGTTTTGACTGTGTGTGTTTTTTTGCCTAAAAACCAGCTTTAGGACCTAACATCCCCCATAGAATGAGACTCCATGCATTATTATTCGTTCGATACCTAGACATCATCAGTAAAGATGACCTTACTTTCTGTAGTCTTTCTGTATTATTTTGCTCAAAATATGTTGCTGTCTGCTCTTCCCGTGTGTGGGTCTAGAGTTCTGTTGGAGCCTATATGTCCATCAGAAGACTAGAGACACCCATGTGTATGGGCTGCTTTTGCGTGTCTCAGAGGGTTGACACTGGCTCTCCATCCTTTTCTCCAGAGTGCCTACCGCATGTTTACAAACAACACGTGTTTGAAGCACATGATCACCAAAGTCCGGCGGGACACCCACCACTTTGAACGCTACCAGCACAACCGGGACCTTGTGGGATTCCTCAACATGTTCGCAAACAGACAGCTGGAGCTGCCGAGGGGCTGGGAAATGAAACACGACCATCAGGGCAAGGTAACCTGCTCGGGGCCGGGGCTCTGCCCTTCAAACGAGGGCTGAAAGCCCTACGTGAGGTGAAACGTCCCATCTCCTGGTTCGAGCGGAACCCGGGCAGGTGGGTTGTTACTACAGTCACCGCACTATTCTGAAGTAGTGTGTGCGGTGGATGGGTGTGGGGCATTTGTTCACGAAATACTCACTTTTGCCTGGGTATTCTTCTACCTGTAATCTCTCACCATTTTCTGCTGATTCGAGAAAAGGTTTCTTAGACGATGACACTTCCTTCTCCCTAGTTAAACAGCTTGTGTTATGGAGCGTTGAATAAAAGTCGTATTGTTTAGAGAAGGTGGCCAGGAGGTTGCTGAGCAACTACACAAGGTGTGTCTTTGTGAGGCTGTCTGGGTTTGAGCTTCGGTCTTGTTGGTTCAGAACCCCGATTTTGTCAGCGCATTAAACAAGCACACAGGTTGATTAATTTACGATGAGAACTGCGTAGCTGGCCGCACAGGCCAGAGGGACACGTGTACTTCCTTTGTAGACGGATGAACCAGACAGCCAGCCTGTGATCGGGAGGTCGTTACATGAGTACAACATTGGAATGAGAAACTTAGCAATTTTTATAAGGTGTTCCTCAGCTGAGATGTATTTATTGGACTCGTTTAGTACCTGCTGTGAGCCGTGAGCTGTGTAAGCTTTTTATATGTTTGAGCTTCTGACCACAGCTCCACAGCCAGTACTATTGCTATGATTGCCAGTCACAGATAAGGAGCCTCGGGTGTGGAATGGTTCGGTGACTTGCCCAGTGTCACGGAGATGGGCAGTGCCCGGGCTGTGCTCCACCCAGCAGTCCGGGTGAAGGATCCGTGCTCTTAGTCGTGACATTATGCTCTCCAAGTAGTAACCAATTTCAGTTTCCCTGTCGGTAAAAAGACTTTACGTCACTTGTAGGGTGGGGAGGATTAAAATGACATGATATTTAAAGTAACTGTGCTTGGCTTATTCATTCAATAAATATTTATTGAGCACGTATGCACGACAGATAAGCCGATTACTTCATACAACTGCCATTCTCATGGAAAGAGATGGGCAATAAACAAATAAATATACATGCATAGCATGCCAAGAGCCTATGAATGCTATGATTTAAAAGAAAGCAGGGGTCAGGGACTTAAGAAAGACCAAGTGAAGAGTGTTTATACAGGGTAGCTGGCAAACACCGCACAGATAAGGCTGTGGGGGAACAGAGCCCGAACGAGGCGAGGAGAAACCAGGTCAGGAGGGGAGCATTCAAGGTGAATGAAATGGGTAAAGAGCTCAGTAATGCCATTCTGCCCCAAAGTACCCTCTGGCAATACTACTACAATACTGTACTATTTATCCTGAACTCAGCTTCTAACCATCTTATCTGAGGACCTATAAGTACTCAAAACACATCTCCCAAAGCACGTATATTTTAATGATGGGAGGAGCCCTCATTAAAACTATTGACTGGATTTCTGGAAATTTTTCCAATAAACTTTAATTCCCAGCCTAGAAAAAATCAGAAGTGGCAAGCATAAGGTCAGAACGGATGGAAGAGAATGGATTTGTGATTGTGTCCCTGGACCACAGGTAAAATAGCATGGTATCAGAGTCAGGTGGGCATGGCAGGGAGGCCTTTCGCGGACACTAGGAAGCGGGAAGCAGGAACACCTGTCCCTCGCTGTGCTCTCTCCTCCCAGAAGAGGTGGTCACATTGCTGTTGCTGGGTTTGGCTTCGATAGCCTGAGAGCCAAGTGTTTGGAAACATACTGCTGAGTGGAAGGACATAGATGGTCCAGGTAAGGACTTTGAAAAGTGTTGATGGTGTTAGACCTGGGTATACAAGAGCAGTAACATACCCAGAATTCAGCTCTCTTCTCAACTCTGACAAGACATTTGCCTAGTGTCATGAGGAGCTAGACTCATCAGAGAACCCCTGGTCCAGGAGAAACCCAAGTTGGGATAATACTGCATATATTTCTGCTCTGTGTAGAGACTTAACTTGCTAAGTCATTTTGTATCCTTAGCTAAAGGGAATTGGGAACTTACGAACATGTGGAGGGGGTCCCTTTCTGCCAGTCCTAACTTGCCAGACACGCTCCCGGGACAGCATCTTGTTAACAACCCCCGGACCTTGAGAAAAGTTGAAGTTGCATTAAGGATACTGTTGAAGATGAGTTATGATCTAGTGTTAAGAACAAGTTCTGTCTCATAGCTTTCATAAAAGTTTCAATGGTAAAGAGCAGTAAACACTATCTCGGCTATGTGAGTAACACAGCGATTCATCCAGCCCTAAGGGCTGGACTCCCAGGGGGGTCTCAACCGAAAGTCGCAGGCATGGTGAAGAACCCTGCCTGTGGGCTGATCGACAGCTGGCCTCACACTCCACCGGTGGGTTTGCAGTTGAATGCTGTTTGGCATGGAAGACGTACAAGGACCCCAGGCCTGTGGACAGAATGGGTTCTCAGACAGGCCTGAAAGCCCATTACCTTAGCCTGATCTCTCTGCTTCCTGTGTTAGGGCTTTAACAAGATTTGTAACTAAGCTAGACACCTTAGCTAAAGCAGGTGTACCTCCCCGTGATTCCTCCCTATTCCTGTACAAATGACCAGCTTCCAGTGAACTAAAATAACTCAAAGGGACATTTGGAAGAGGCTCGTGCTATGTTTGTGTCCAGCTGTGCTGCTTTTGACTGAGTGTTAGAAAGCATAGCTCCCATCCTCCAGGCAGGTAATAGCTTTTCTTCCAGCCCTGGCATTTTAGCCCACCTTTTATTAATGAATTGCTTTGCTTCCATAGCATTTAAAGGGAGTGAACTTTTTTCCATTGATTATAACATCAAAAGCTATTCAATATTCCAAAGCTGTTTTCCTACAGTGATGAGTGATTTCTGGAATGGACACGGAATAGGATGTCCAAATCCTCATCCACGTGAAATGATTCTTAAGAGGAGAGCTCTCACACTTAGCTCTTTGGACTTAGGAAACTTGGTGCCATCTTCTCTTCTCGAGGGCAGCATTTTCCTTCTGCATTTTTTTTTTTTTAATCCTCACCTGAGGACATTTTTTTCTTTCTTTTTTTTTTTTTTGTTCAGATAGAGTGGGAGGGAGAGAGAGGAAGAGAGAGAGAGAGAGAGAAACATCGACGTGAAAGGGACACATCGAGTGGCTGCCACCCGCACGACCAACCAGGGCCGGGGACAAACTGCAACCGAGGTACATGCCCTTAGCGGGAACCGAACCCGGGTCTCTCTGTACCGCAGGCCGACGCTCTAACCGCTGAGCCAAACAGGCCAGGGCTCCTTCTGCATTTTTGTTCAGTCATTCAACACACTTCTGAATACTTACTGTGTGCACAGCACTGTGATAACAGTGATACAAGCTATCACTGTAGCATTGTGTGGCATGCAACACTACGTGATGTTGTGAGCACTTGCATTAGTTCATTGCAGCCCACAGGCAGCCTTGTAGATAGTTGCTATGTTTACCCACATTTCATAGATGAGGAAACTGAGGCACAGCATGGTTAAGTGAATTGACCAAAGTCCCACAATTAGTAAGAGATAGAATTGAATTTGAACCCAGGCAACCCAGCTCCAGAGTTTGTGCTCTTATCCTGCCTCTCGCCAGTGAGTGGGGTCAATTATAATAAGGGAATAAAAGGTACTGTGGAGGAGGGGAGGCTTTCAGACACATCGCTGAAGGGCAGCCTCGTGGTGAGTTGCTCTCAGCTCTCCTGGCATAAGTGATTGGTCCTTTCTTGAGTCCCTGCATAATTTCACTTGTATTGTTTCATGACGTCTGTCCCCATTTGTCTCATGGTATACTTGTTAACATGTTTTATCTTCCCAAACAAATGCCCCCTTCTTAAGAATTCTTTTATTTATTTTTTAATTACCCTTTTCTCTACCCCAATGCCTGTCACATAGAAGGTTCTCAAAACAAGTTTGATGAATGAATAAAACTCATCACGTGTAGTTTTCTGGTTTTTCAGTCATCTCTGCTTAGGACAAACAAAGAAGCTGCCAGGCTCCCTCCCCACCCCCCTCTCCCCTCTCTCACCAGAAGTAGCTGCTTGATTTACCCGATTTGACCTCTCTTAATGCATCTGTTGTCTTGGATTTTTTTGCGTTACATGTTTGAACAAGATGGTAATTATGCTTGTACTGCACTTTAGCTGTCTTCAGTTTTGAAAGAGAATTTTTTTCTAATTACCTAAGGCCAAGGGTTTAAATTGGGTGAGATTGCACAGGATTCTAGATCTGGTATGCTCTTTTTGGGGAGTTCTAGGGTGAAAACTGTCCTTGATTCACATAAAAGAAGTAAAATATTCTTTTTAAATCACTATTAAAGAATAAGAGCAGAATATCAGACCTTGCTAGGTAATGTGATGATGATGATGATAATGACAACAATGATGATAATGATGATATCTGGATTTATTCAACTCATACCATGTGCCAGGCACTATAGTAGGCACTTTTCCATGGATCATCTTATTTACATTTCATGGCAATTTATAAGTTGGGTATTATCTACTAGGAGAGTTTGTCTTTGGAAATGAGAGATACTTTATCATCTCAAGGAAGACAAGTTTCAGGCCAGATGCTGGGATTACTGGTACCCTTCAAGGCTGAACAACAGATTAAGGTCTTGATTAGATCACAGGTATTCTAGCAAAGGCCGCATCACCAGAAACACATACATGGCTTCATGCTTAAATACTATACATTCCTTATGGTATTTTTATCTGCTAGGGGCACATAGAATAAAGTATGGAGATGATGTTCACATATATTGACAGCTTATTAGATGCCAGGCTCTATAGTAGATGCCAGGCTCTCTGCTGAAGATATTATATTAGCTCTTTTAATTTTTACAGTAACCGATGGGATAGGTTTTACTATAGGTGAAGAAACCAAGGCTCAAAGAGGTTAAGGATACAAGTAAATTCTTGGATACAAATCTATGTTTTTCTGTATTCAAAACCTGTAATAATTTTTCTATACAAGGTTAGTCTAGAGCTCACTGGCTACTAACCACCTAACTTGAAATAATGTCATATAAATTTACTGTCATGTGATGTCATTTAAATTTATTGTCAAATAATATCATATAAATTTATTGTCATATGTCATATAAATTTCCTTATCTCTACAAATGAGTAGGTTAATCATTGTTTCATGTGCTTATTGGCCATTTGTATATCTTCTTTGGAAAAATGTGTATTCTAATCCTTTGCCCATTTTTTTTTCTTTAATCCTCACTTGAGGATATTTTTCCATTTTATCTTCAGATAGAGTGGGAGGGGGAGAGGAGAGAGAGAGAGAGAGAGAAAGGGAAACATTGACGTGAGAGAGATATCATTGGTTGTCTCCGGTACACACCCTAACTGAGGACCTAACCCATAACCTGAGCATGTGCCCTGACCAGGAATCAAGCTAGTGACCTTGGTGCTGGGGACGGCACTCATTCAACACCAACCAGGGCTAAGAGTTCTTTATATATCCTGAATATTAGTCCCTTATCAGATACATACTTTGCAAATATTTTTTCTTGTTCTGTGAATTGTCTTTTCACTGTCTTGATGGTATTGTTTACAGCACAACATTTTTAGTTTTGATGTAGCCACGTTTATTTTTATTTCCTTTTGTTACTTGTGCTTTTGGTGTCATTTCTAAGAAAGCATTATCTAACCCAAGTTCACGAAGGTTCACCCCTATACTTTCTTCTACAAGTTTTATAGTTTTAGCTCTTACATTTAGATCTTGGATCCATTTTGAGTTAATTTTTTTGTATGGTGTGAGGTATGGGATTCAACTTTTTTTTTGCATGTAGTTATCAAGTTATCCCATTACCATTTGTTGAAAAGACTGTTCTTTCTTATTGGCATTATTAGTTGTTAGGAAAATGCAAATCAAAAGCACAGTGAGATCCACTTGATTGGCCATAAAGCCAAACAAAACAAGAAATCTAGAAATAGTAAATGTTTTCAAGGAAGCAGATCAATGAAAACCTTCATATATTGCTGGTGGGACTGTAAAACAGTGAAGCCACTTGGAAGTGGTTTGACAGTTCTTTAAAAAATGTTATACAAAGAGTGGCCACATGATTCAGTAATTTGATGACTACGCATATATACCCAAGAGAAGTGATATATACTTCCACACAGAAACCTGTACACAAATATTCATAGTAGCATTATTCATGATAGTCAAAGGGTGGAAGGAACCCAAATGTCCATCAACTGATAAGTGGATAATAAATGTTGTGGATCCAGACAACGGAAAGTTATTTGACAATACAAAGGAATGAAGTACGGATACAACACGAATGAACCTGAAACATTTTTCTAAGTAAAAGAAACTAGTTATAAAAGATGACTGATTGTATGATTTCATTTATGTGAAATGTCTAGAATACACAAATCTACAGGCATAGAAAGTGAACTTCTGGTTTCCTTGGGTTGGAGTGAGATGGGGAATGAATGCTAATGGGTACAAAGTCTCTTTTTCCACAGCAGGGGATGTTCTAAAATTAGGGTATGGTGTGGGTTGTACAACTCTGTGTGTATACTAAAAAATAGTGAGTTGCACACTTTCAATGGATGAATTGTATAGTATCTGAATTATATCTCAATTAAGCTGTTTAAAAAATTAATAGGTTGGGTTAGAGAAAGGCCAAGATCCCTAGATTCTATAGATTCCTAATTCTTTAGTCTTCAAGATTAGATTATATGGTTCCAAACTGGATTTGACATGAAATATGTAATGCTTTTTTTTTTTTTTTTTGGCCTTTAATTACATTTGGAAAGGTCTCTTGTTCAGAATTCCACAGTATGTTTGAATCACTATTTTATTCTGTTACTTGATTTCCTTAATTATTTTGAGTCTCTAATGGTGGGACTGGCAAGTTTTATTTTATGCAGGATCATCCTTATGAGACTGTGGTCAACATCTATGCATTTGTTGGATCGAAGGCCTAGGATTTTCACCTAACATAGAGGACACATCTTGACTTGCCTCATTTTGAAATAAAATATTTAAGCAAAGAAAGTGGCCCAGTACAAAGCAAATTTTACTGCTTTCTTCTCATTGTCATAATTCTTAAATTTGGAACACTCTCGGGAGTGTGAAAATCAAGGGTAATTTGGGATCTGGGCTATAGTGTTGATATAGGCGCTTTATATTTTTGCAAGAAATATGCATCAGTAGTAGTGAAATGTGACTTTTTAAAAATGTTTCTGGTTCTTGGCTGGGTTTGATCATTAGTATGTGGTCATGGGGTTAATACATATATCTGGAAGATAAATATGGACTTTGATAAGGAAAACCAAATGTTATTTAACTTAGAATTTTCCCTCCCTCCCTCCCTCTCTCCCTCCCTCCCTCCCTCCCTCCCTTCCTTCCTTCTTTCCTTCCTTCCTTCCTTCCTTCCTTCCTTCCTTCCTTTTGTAAATTTGATTAAATGAAATCCGAGAAAACAATGCCACAGTGGGGTCAGGATTTCTGGATCCATCACTATCTGATCTGACCTCCATGAACCTCAGTTTTCTCTAAAATGAGGTTTTGTAACCTGTCCTGTCCAGCTCCTGGGGCTGTGGTTAGCATCAACTTACATAAAATTAACCATATCAATGAAATAAAATCAGTGCAAACTCCATTGCAGAGGGTTGGGATGACAGAGAATAAGGCAAAATGTCGTGGATAAACACTAGACTTAAGTTCACATAGTGGGTTTATCATTTGGTTTACTTTTTTAGAAAAAGTGTTATATTTGATTTCCCTGTCAGATGTCAATATGGAATAACTATTTTTCCCCTTGCCTCTTTGTTTTGTGCTCAAACAGTATCAGCATAGGGTCCCCCCCCCCAGATCACTCTGCGTGGGCCTAAATTGAAATACTAAGAAATGGTGAACTTTAAAAATGATATCATAAACTTTATGCTTTCTTTTCTAATAAAAATGTAAAACGGTAACCATTTTATTTAAAATGAAATATTCTTTCCAATAGATTCTTACGTTTTTCCCTCCACACACACACAAAAGTGTACTACAATATCTTCTGACTAAATTGACATCAATTTCTATATCCAAGCTTTGTAAGTCTAGGGGTTTGTGACTTTGGATGTTGGATTGGGGGTTTTAGTATCAGAATGGTCCAACTACCCAGCTTTGATAAACATGATAAGTGGCAGTTATGGTTATGAGGACAGATTTTTAGAGAACAGTTGAGCAGTGACCCTGACCACAGTCTGAGCCTACGTGAGGATTCTCATTTCACCAGACCCTAATGGCCTGTGTGTCTGCAGAAGTTGCCCCTGTGATGACATAGGCTCTGATTTCAATCCCACATGAAGCTGATGGCCACAATTTATTGGGTCAGGTTCATGTCAGTGAGTAAAATGCAACTTAATATTGTGAGGTCTCAACTGAATCCCAAAAGTCTCTTGTAAGGATAAATTCTGCACTTTGAAAAATATGTTTTGTTTTTTTGTCATCTTAACCACTACCGTCATTATTTTTATGGCACATCTCTTCAGTTGCTTTGAAACAACTAATATCTCTTTGTGGTGGTTACCTGGTTTAATCACCTCGAGTTACAGAACAATCCTTGTGGAGATGGCATTGAACTCTAAATGTATACATGGCACATGGTTTTTAGGCAATCTCTTGTTCATTTTAAGGGGGTAAAAAGATGTTAGATCAAAAAATAACCCCCATAAATACACATAGAAGGCAAAGGTAAAGAATCTTCCTGGGATAGTATACCTTTCTGAAGGAGAGAATAGAGCAGAGATTGGTTTTGTGAATATATTTCTGAGTAAAATGCTAGACTCAAGGAATCTTGGAGGAATTACCCAAATATGGAGATGGCTTTTGCCTTTTATTTTTAATGGTTATCTTCATGACCTGCAGTGGATTTAAAAATATATAGAATATGCTATTTTAAAATTGCATGGCAATGACCTTCTTCTACTAGACTTAAAATAGGCTGATTTGGAGAACTCTGTTCTTGGTCTCCTGTAGCAATGTGCTGGTAAATATTTAACAGCCAGCTCTCCAGGATAGGTATGGAGGGCTGATTTGTAGCATTTGCCATTTTCCATGGTGTAAATTCTACCACCATAGCCAATTTCACGTTGCCAGCATCATTGTCAGCCAGCCCACAGAATACCTTAAAATTTCTCATCACCTCTCATGAACCAGTACAAGCCATCCCAGGATGTCCACTGCTTCTCCTATACGATTTCCAACACCTAAATATCTCCACTCCCAGCACATAAACTCTCTCTCCTTTTGCTAACATGTTTACATCTATAGAGTTGGGGGACATTGAACTTATCCACATCTACCAACCAACCAGCTGTTTCCTGAACTCTAGCTTACAAACCATGACTCCTGTTTTCTCTCCCAGCAACTTTCGATCTCTGATTCCAGCGGTTGAACAAAATTACCATCTGTAACATTTTTGTGACTGATACAGATATCATGAAATATTTGGGACCACTCCTCCTTCAAATGATCCAAGTGGTGGAAAATGTTAGCATGATTGTTTTTTTACTTATAATAAACTGTGTCATTAAGCCTTTTTCCTGTCTACTGTTGGCAATGAAGTTCTGTTCGGGATATAATACACAGAAAATAATAGCATGTAATTCCGTACACTTGGGGAGATACTAGGGAGATCCGGGAGCTGAGAAGAAATGTATATTTTGGCGGGGAGAGAGTGTGTGAGTAAACACAATCTTTATCGAAGTTACAGTAGATTGTACTGAACTTTTTTGAACATTTTCTAAGACTTGATAGAGTTGAGAAGCCAGTTAGAACAGATTCATTCCGCAATACTTGTAACTTATAAATTGTTGTCCTTTCATTGTTTCTGCAGCTTTAGAGAAAGATAGATGTGATGTTCTGTCTTTCTCTAGCGTAGTTACAAGTGCTTTTTGTTTTATGTTGTTTACACGGTTTTTTAATATGGATTTCTGGTTTGGCAGAATGTGAACTGGAAACAATTTCAAACTTCTGTAACTTAGATTTGTTGAGCTTGAGGTTGGTATTTCTTCACAAATACTGATGGCCTTTTCTTAAAATAATAGAAGCTTAAAAAAAAAGAATTGTGTAAAGAGAGAAGTGTATTTTGTTTGGCCTCACTGAAATACCACTTGGCTCCAAGCAGCCCACATTTCCTGACTGTGACCATGACCCAAAGTAGCGAGAGGGGAGACGTTTGCAAAACGAGATTTAAGTGTGTGTATTTGCATTCCTTTCCGTTTTTAACTGCTGTTCGTCTTAGTTGGTCCAGCACTGGGAAGCTTGAGTGAATTTCCTTAACGAAACAGCAGTAGGGAATCTATGTTGTTCACATTTGCTTTGCTAGTGGCTAATCTGAAAAAGACGCATTTTTTGGATCCAATTGCTTTTTTCCTGGAGTCTACATTCTCAACACACTGTTTATCAAGACAGTATTTATTAATACATGTTAGATACTTTCATAAATAAAGTCAGGCGATTCAAGAATGGTGCCATAAAACGTGACCCAAATTTTCAGGAAAAAAGTACTAGGTCAGCTTCATTACTGGCTTGAACTAGTTAGGATATCCTGTGGGAAAGTGATCCACTTTCCTGACATAATTGATTTGTGTGCTGGGAATAGACATGGCCTGCCTAAAATTTACACGGTGGTTTCTCTATGATTTCCTCGCAGCTTTAACGTAGAATACATTGTTCACAACTCACCTGTGACCTGGGTAGTCCCCTTTGTGTGGATAAAGCAAAGCACCAAGGACACCTGTCTCAGGTCACACAGTGGGCGGAACGAAGCCAAAATGCTTGCCAAGGAATTGCTTCTTTGTGCTGCATTCTGTTAGTGCTCCAGCTATGTGGTTTCTCCCCAAGTACTTGGCAGACTTAGAAAGCATTTGTAAACAATATACACATTCCATTGGACTGTGACACCGAGCCCCTCTGGGATACCAGTAGCACCTCCTCCCAGCCACAGCCGAGCCTCCAGCAGGTGAGCGAGCGGCGCAGCGTGCGGGCAGGAGGGTTTGCTGTCTCACATCAGTCGAGCCTTTTCAGCGTTGAACAGTGGTGAGGCCCAGCGCTGTGAGTGGCTGTTATTGGCAGCCCAATTCAAAAAATACTTACATGCTTTTCTAAAATCAAGCATTATGTGAGGTGTGAGGGGAGTGAGAAGAGCATAAAAAGGAAAAGACAGGAGGCTGAAAGCAGAATGGAAAGAAGGAGAAGATACATGGAAAGGAGAGAGAGGGGAAACAGGTACTTGCTCATTGGGCTTTGGAGCCAGACAGAAAGGCAGGTTCAAATCCCAGCTATAGGTTCCCAACTATATATGTCACTTAAATCTGGAACTGTTACCCAGCTGTATTAAAAGTGAATGATAATAAGATATCATCATTTACCAAATAATTAAAATTCTTACTTATAATGGTGGTTGCTGGCTTATGCATTTTTCTGCGCTTTTAGTTTTAGAAAGACCACGTTTCCTCTAGCGCTGAGACTTCAGTGTGTTCGTTGGGATTTGGTTTGTAGCAGAGACTCAAACAACGTTTAATGTACAAGATTTTATTTTCTCACATAAAGAAGTTCAGAGAGAAGAAGTCTAAGGCTTTTAAGGTGATTCCTCAAGTTGTGAGAGCCCTGGCTCCTTCCAGCTTTTTCTCAGCCCTTCTTCATGTTTCAACATGGCTGCCAGAGCTCCAGCAATCACATCTTTGTTTCAGGCAGCAGAATGGATGAAGGACAGAAGCAGGGCTTGACCTTGTAAAATCACCTTCTATAAGGGGGTTTTCCAGAATAACCATATGACACTCTGTTTGCATCTCATTGCCAACTTAGGCTGGGTCATACATATCTACAAGGAGCCTAGGAAGTATAGTTTCCCTGCTCCATTTTTTTCGAGACTTGTATATGGACTATCGCAAGAAACATTGTGATCCTTGAAAAAATGTCTTAGAAGTTAAAACTGTTATTATTAGTAATCATAATAGTAAACTCACATTCAAGGGATCACAGGCACTATCTTCAAAAATTTATATGAACCATCTTATTTAACCTTACTTTGATGTGGGTGTTATTATCCCCATTTAACAGAAAAGAAATTGTGGTTTAAAAAATGTTAAGTTTTGCCCAAGGTTATGTCTCTAGTAAGTGGTGGAGCTGGAGCTCAGAACCAGACTTGTCTTTTTCCAGTTCCCAAGCATTTAATCACTACTTTGCCTTCCACTTCTCAAGATTTCGCTTGGTAATCTCTTTATGTCTACAGTGGGATGTTGTAAAACCTTCTATCCTAGTTGTGGTTTTATAATCTTTAGCTCTTTACCCTTTTCACCCAATACACACACACACACACACACACACACACACACACACACACACACACATTTATTTTTTTCAAATCTCTAAGTATTTCTGTGCTTATATTAAAGAACATGCCTTTGAATAATTGAGTTGTCTTTCTGTATATGGTCAAGAGTCTGCATGTTAGAGTTTTTGGCGATTTAGAGGAGCCCTAAGAGCTATTGGTGATAACAGTGAGTAAGAAAGAGTCCTTACCCTCAAGGCATTTGCAGGCAGTTCTTTGGAGAATGTATTTTAGACAAGCCTCTTAACATCAAATTATACTGTGACATGGCATGTGAATCACAACTGACCTAGATGTACACACCCATTTGTCCTTCTAATTACAAGTGTTTCGTGGTTACCTCTAAATGGCCACCCACCCCTTCAAAACATTCCCAAGAAATTAGGTAAAGTAAATAGGCAATTCTATTTTAGTACTCCTTATATTTCCCCTTAAACAACATGGCTTATATTATTGTTTTAGTAATAGAAGCTTAATCTTAATTTATATAAAGTACATATGGGGTTAATTATAATACCTATTATTTTGAAATGTCCATTTGTAAAAATAATTCAGTTCCTATTTTATGACATTTTGAATAGTGGCCAATATATTAGAAACCCAAATCAAATGTGGGCCAGTTGTGATATTTGGACCAGAGCCTGCCAATACAAGCCTGTTTAAGGTTTATCATTGGTGTGTTTTTTTTTTGTTTGTTTTTTGTTTTTTACAAGACCAGAGAAGAAAGATGTTCCAGCTGACAGGTTAGGATAAAAAGAGCATTTCCCAGGGATGTGAGGCTGGCAACACTGTCTCCTATAAGACTTCCATTTATTCCAGTCTTTGTTACCTGGAAATCAGATACTGAGAGAAGGGACTGGCAAGGATTCTCATTCTGTTCATTTCTCTGCTTTGTTTTCTAGTGCATCTACTGCTTAAAGTAATTTCTTTACAAAGAAGTCATTTTTTTTTCTTACTTGGGAACTACCTACAAATTATTTCCCCCGTTTCCTGATTATGTATATGCAGAAACCGTTTGTTTCATCATGGGAAGGGGATTTTTTTTGATAGGCATAAATACACCATCTGCACCTGGGATCTGCCTAGATGTTTAAGGTACTTTGTGAACTGAGCTCCATCAGTTCCAGAAATAAGTTCTTTTTTGCTAAGGCCATTTGGCCTGTATCATGTGTCCTGACACTTGATTTATAGGTAATGAGTCTCCTGGCTCTCCTAACAGTCCCTTTTATCTTTGATGACCTAATTAACTTTATCTGATCATGGAAAACTTATATTTTCTAATTGTCCTTGAGATCATGGGCTTCATTATTACCTTGAGTGAATTTTACTTTGAAAACTTATACCAATTGTCTCCTAAGGATAATGATAAATAGCACTTGTGCAGACCTTTAGAATTAACAAAAAGAATTAAAGAGAATTCTTCTCTACATTGGATGCAGTCCTTACTGCAACAATGAGGGAAGTGGTTTATGCTCATTTATGATTTCATGTCACCAGGGATTCTGCAGTAAACACAATAGACGTGGTTTCCTCCCTCTTATTACATTAAGGGGGAGAAGTGTTTATTATGAATGAGGAGACATGTTTATATAAGAAATCTATAGAGAGGACTTGAATGGCTTGCCCAGAGTCATTGTATCTGATAAAATTTGTACGAATGTGTGATTGATGACTAGACTGGAAGGCAAGAAGGAAGGGAATTTTAAAGTCTTGGAAAACTGACCAGAGACGGGAGTGTTTTTTCTACAGATAATTAGTAGCCGGTAGAGGCTCTGGATCGGAGCGGTGATGTAATCCAAGTGTATAGAAAGAATGATTCTGATACTGAGGTGTCAGTTCAGTGAATTGGGGTAGAGATGTGGAACAACTGAGAAGCTATTAATACTTGGATGCACAAGAGAAAGCCCTAACATAATGGGATGGTAGTCAAGCTGGGGCAGGGCGAAAAGAGGAGACACTACAGCGGGAAAATGGGAGGATTGGTTGGCTGACTGTATGGAGAAGGAATCAACGATGTTTGAAGTTTCAGATGATCAGAACTTTGTAATAATTTTGGATAGCAATACGAGCTTAAAGGGCATCAGTTAAGAGAAGCCCGAATGTCCATTCATGTGACTGCTTTCTAAGATCATATCTTTGATGACTATCTCTCAGAGCATTTCCTAAAACCAGGGATGATGTTCCTCCCTGCTCTCTTCATTCTGGGCCCAATCGAAGCATGGCTTTCTCTGCTTTGGTCTTTCCTGAGGGGCAAGGAGAAATCCCCACGAATATTTACAATTAGGAGAAAATGGAGCTGAGATCATTACTCAAAAGTGGGTCTTTTCCTGAATGTGTGAAATGATGGGTCAGCTAAGACAAGTGTGTGGCATGCACTGACGTCGAGTGGATTGTTTTCCAGGCGTTTTTTGTCGACCACAACTCGCGAACCACCACTTTCATCGATCCCCGGCTCCCACTGCAGAGCAGTCGCCCCACCAGCGCGCTGGTGCACCGGCAGCACCTGACCCGGCAGCGCAGCCACAGCGCGGGCGAGGTGAGTGGCCCAGGCTGCTGGAAGTGCGGGCGTGCGGCGGCGGGTGCGGGGGTGCGGGGGTGCGGGGGTGCGGCCTCTTCCTTCTCCTTCTGCTTTTCTGGTTTGACTCGGAAATGATCATTTGGAGGCTGAAGAGTGCTGGAATGTTGACGGGGCTTCTCTGGAGACACCTGGAGCCTAAATGACAAATTTAGACAGCAGGCTAGATGAGGAAAGATGGACGAAATTAGAGATTTTCTTCAATTCAGGGGATGGTGAGAGAGAATGGATAATGTAATAAAATGTTTAAGAGGGGATGATGCGCCCCTTTGCATACATAAGGGTAGCTTCATGAGAAGAAATGAATGTAACTTTTCGTGGGCTAAAGTTCGGTAAAATGTAGGGGAGTTTAAGTGAGGCTTGCTGGATTCCATTACGATCTTTGGCCAAGGCTATGGGATGTGGCATTCTCACTAGTATTCTTTAAAATTAGGATATATTTCAGAGCTGACTTATGTACTCTAAGTGTACAGAGAAAATGGGTGGCATTAAGAATTATTGAAATTAAGAATGACTGAAATTAAGAATGACTGAAAACGGGTGGAATAAAGAATTACTGTATTGCGCTGTACTTTGCTAGTTTGCAGTGACCCATGGTAACCACATGAGGGCTCTCTAACAGCCTAGCCAAAAAAAAAAAAAAAAGTAATCCTGCTTCTCTTTTTCTTTAGAGGCTTAAATAAAGGAAAGGAATGTTTTAGGTCAAATTTTTTCTCCTTATATGGATTTATGCTTTGAATAGATATCATCACGTTGTTTCTAATAATTCCCTTAGAAGTATTTAATTAAGATTCTTTTCCTGCATGCTTTTTCCACATCTAGTGCATATCCTATTTTCAGTATTATATGGTAGGTCAAATATTTTTGTAGCTTCTATTATAAGAAAAAATTATGAATGCAATAAATAACTGGATCAAAATCCCACTCTTGGCATTTCCCCTCATCATTTACATACTTGCTCTAATGCAGCATGTGTGTTTGCTGGTTGTGAGTGCAAACACAGAAGAGTATACATGAGAAGCTCATATAAAAATGATCTACTGTAGGATGAGGTATCCACAAAAACATTTATGTTTTATGAGCAGCTAATAAATCTCTACCTTGCTGTCCTATAACCCATTAGTGGTGAAGTGGATGATGCTGGCAGCACTCATCTTAAAAGCAGAACAGACTCTCACCTTTGGACCTTGTGCATGACATGTAGCATAATTAGGGCCCTGCCTGACTGTATCATGTGGCCAGTGCACTTTAGCCACTTGTCTTATCTTGACTTCACAATACGAAGCTGACTGTTCGGTCTGGTCAGGACTACGTGCAAGAGATGAATAGCTATCCTTACATTTTCTTTCACCCCTCTGCCCCAGAATTGAAATTGTTTTCATGATGTAGCCATAGCCTGTTGTGGGAGAGGGACCCCAAGGTCCACATTAAAATTTGAATGAAGATTTGTGTTTGTATTGATGGAAACTGAGGAGCAGAGCAGAGATACCCCATAAAGACTGAGCATTTGGGGTCCGCGTTGTTAAACCCTTGAGGGGTGTGTGCTTTCTGGCACCCCAGTGGGAAGCGTGCCCTTCCTGCAGCGATATGCACATTTCAGGGCTTGCCCACCACCATCTGCCCGTCTGGTGTGAAGACGTGGCGTATCAAGGAGAAGACCTTTGTGCTGGGAAACGATGACACATAGCTACTGACAGGAGGGAAAGTATATGTAGGTGGGTTGAAATGATAACTTCTGCGGCTGACAAACGAGATGTAGTTAACGACTGAATCTTCCCAGAGAGTGGCTGACTTCATTCTTCGGAGCCAATAACTCATGGGATGCAGAGTGAGAAACTTTTAGTTACCTAGCCCAGTCTTTCTAGCCACTCTCCTCTACGCATTTAGCAAACACTCCAGGTAGTAGAAATTTTGGTATCTCTTCCCTCTGACAGATTAATATTTACCAAACACCTGCACTGTAGCAACATGGTGTTTTTTGTGAGCGATACAAATAAATAACCCATGTTCCTGTCCTGTGTTCTTACTAAGGAGAGAATATAGGAACCTAACCATAATACTGGTGAAAAAATATGAGTGAGTGACAAATGCTTTATAAACTGTTAGAAACGTGCACCAAGTGCCATGGGAGCTCAGAAGTCACATTTAATCTCAGCTTCAAGGGCAGGGAAGGCTTCGCCCAGGAGGGCCAGTTTGAACTGTTCTTTGAATGAGTGAGAGCATTCTTGAAGGATAAGCAAGCCTTGTAGGGTGGGGATGACAGTTCCAGTTTGGGGGCCTTTAGAAAAACCCTCACCAAACACCTAACTGATGCAACGTGTTTAAATGGTTGTGAGGATTTGAATGGGTAGGAGTAGACGCTGTATTTTAGAAGTGCCAGTTTATACATCCAGTATGGTATTTCGCCTTTTGTTCTCTTACGCTCTTATACTGTTCTTCTGTTGTCTTACAAGATGTCTGTAATATGGGGGGAGGGGAGTGCTAAAACGATGTTAGAGTTTTCTTGTAAGAATATTTTTTGTTTGTCTTCTTGTATGTATGAGTTTCTAAATCTATAATAGGCACCATAAATAATTCAGGTCAGGGCAACCCTAGTTAGCTCCTCCACACCTGCTATGATTAGCTCCCTGGTGTGGGAGGTTCAAACCAGAAAGAGCTGTTGTACTGGGTGCTCTAATAGGCAAGTAAGATTACTTCTAAGGAGATAATATACCAACTCAGAAACCCACACGAAGGCTGCTACTCAACCCCTCCTCTGCTGAGGCAGGGAATTCCCTGACCTGCCTTGGCCAGAAGACGGTCTGGCCTGGCCCTGCCTGGATGGATTTTGCACCGCCCAGGTCTTTTCTCTGAGTGTCTGGTTGCAGGTTTGTGTTCTGTCAAGGTAGAAGTTACTCCTGAGGAGCAGGTCTGCTGTTTAGCTTCTACAGCCCCAATAATTGTAAGCACAGGGCACGACTCCTGTGCCCCACGGTAAATAGTCACGCCCCTCCCACGGACTTGGATGCCCCCCCCCCCCCCGTACTCAGCTCTGCAGCTAAAGCAGAGCTTTTGAGAATGTGTCAGCTCCTCTACTGATATCGGTTGGTACTTACCAATGCTCATTGTCAAGTATTTTGAAAAACTTGGCTCAGGGTGTTGATATAAAGCACTCTAGGTCTTGGTGCAGAACATAAACGATGCTTGTGTTTGCAGGTAGGAGAAGATTCTCGACATGCGGGGCCACCAGTTCTTCCCAGGCCGTCGAGTACGTTCAATACTGTCAGTAGGCCACAGTACCAGGACATGGTTCCAGTGGGTATGTCGTCGTCTCTTTGCTTGTCACTCAGGTGCCCCACGCCTTCTGTGCTACTGCCCCACTGTCCGCCTGCCACTTTCGCCCTGGACTGAGAAACTTCCCCAAGAAATGTATTTGAATCTCAAAGCACTTACGTCTTGTAAAATCCTATAGGATAAGACTTTTTAATATAGCTTGACCTTTTCTGAGCAGAGCTATTACATTAGATTGTTGACGTTACAGAAAAATAAGTTGTTAAGGCAGCTGTATTATGTGGTCATTTCAAATGAAGTATTTGGACACGCATATACTTAGCATACGTGCATCAATGCTTGGGGCAGGATTGCAGTGGTATGTGAGCCTGCAGGAGCTTCAGAAAATAAGACAGCAACGATGGCACCTGCGTAAGGGGATTTTTTGGAGCAAATTTTGGAGCAAAAATTTAAAATAAAAATAAATGAAGATGGGCAAATAGGCCTAACAACGTGAGTTGTTATTAAATGATGAAGTTGAAGCAGATCCGCTGTGAAACCCAGACACCCCGAGGCAGGTGGGGGGACAGATGGTGTGTGTGTGTGTGGGGGGGGTGCCCTATGGGCCCCTTGCTCCATCTTAAATTTGAAAGGCTCTCCATTTGTCTCTTTTTTCTTTAAAATGTTTACTTTTTTACAAGCAAATCTTTACCATGAAATATAATATAATGCACATGGCCTAAAGACGTTTGACCTACACTGGATAAGAAGAAAGCTTGGGTAAAAGTAAACAGTCTCTGTTTTATTATGCCATTACTCAGGGGATACTAAATACTGCACATAGAATTTTAAAGTAGTTTGAAGGTTTTGTTCAAAAAGTTACCTAGTCTCTGATTGTGGATGGAATGTAAAAGCCCACTGATAAATTTCAGTTGTAAAGGTGGTTTTATTTTTGATATATGCAGAAATGTGTGGCTAGGGACGTTTTGAATTTGATAATGGGGTTTCATGTTAGCAAATAGTATTTAAAATTTTTTTATTTATAATTATAATGAACTAAAATGTGTATGTATAGGAAGCATGATACAACTAAATTTGAACTGGAAAATGTCTAGAGAATTGTATTTCTTTCGTTTGATCATTGGTTAGTTTCAATAAGGCATTTCTTGATCATATTTATGAACAAAAGAGCGTTGACTGAACTAGGATTTCTGATGTTTGAGAATTAGACATTCGGTTCTGTTATTTAAATATATCTATATTTCTGATTATAAATAAGTATAATCAAAATGAATCATCTTAAATAAACAAACTATTTTTCTTGACAAAAGAGGTAATAAAAGAACCCTTAATAAATTTAAAATAACTATTTTAAAATTTCCTCTGGACATTAGGCAGCCTTGACTAAGATATTAATTTTTCTTTTAACAAATAGATGATGATGCTGTGTTAGAGCTGTTAATATAGTTGGCTTGGTAAAGAGCTGTGTGTGGCTTAATGACATTCATTTCCACATAGAATTGGGGACTGGTTTGTCCTCTGCATTTTGGTAGTAGCTGCTGCTGGCGACTTGCATTTTGGCGACTTGTTCTGCCTCTACCTCTCTGCATGGCTGATATCTAATCAGGCATAGGTTTCTGTTTCTAACAGTTACTGATGAAGTTGATTCTGGTAAGCAGCAACTTAAAATGATCATATCCAGAATCTTGGTGATCTCATCTTGCAATTTGATGACAAATACGACTCATCAACTAAGCTTAACGAATACCGCAGTACGTTACACCCGATAGATCTAAGTCCAATGCTCATGTAACACAATAGACGCAAATTGGAATTTAAGTATCTGGAGTGGCTTGAGTACCAGGAATATTAACCAGAAGCAGATTTTTTAAAGTTTTGATTTCTAGGCACAAAACAAAAACCAGATTTTTAAAAATATTGTTATGTTTTCTGATTTTTCAGCTTATAATGACAAGATTGTCGCATTTCTACGCCAACCCAATATCTTTGAAATTCTACAGGAACGTCAGCCTGATCTCACCAGGAATCACTCACTCAGGTAACCGTGATGTTGGTATTTGGTTCAAGCTGCATATGCCCCAATTTCTAAACCCTCAGTAGCAATGATAATCGTCTTGGAAATTTACTCTTTCTTTCTGCCATCTTGTGCACAAACACTCTATGTCATCAACACCAGGTCACTGTAGTCCTGTCCTGGCTTTTCTCTAGTAAGTACAAGGACTGAATAAAATTGACTGAAGAACCTAGAACCTCCTTGAAAGACTATAAAAAAGAAACAAAAATCCACAGCCAAGAATGCACCCTAGATGTGCAGATTATAATGAAAACAATAAGATACTAACCTTTTTGAGTAGCTTGAGGAAACAAAAGGAACATAGAGTTTATTGAATTGAGATTCATAAAACCCTAGACTTGGTATTCACATTTTTCCATAATAAAAACACCGTGGAACCCAAGGAGGGAATCCGATACTGTCTTCAGTCCAGCATTTCCCTGCGTGAACCCTTTCTTCCAAGCAGTGCTTCAGTGCACCGTGCTTCAAGCCCAGTTTTACTTTCCTGAAAACATGCTGTTCCTTTTCCCCAGCGAGATTTTCTCTTCTTCTGTAGTGGGCAGGGAATGTCTTGCCTTCAAAACTCAATGCAAGGGGCCCCTCCCTGAAGCTGTCCGACGTCACCGTGCACTCTCCCTCTCCTGGTCTAGGCTGGCGTTTCTCAGCCTCAGTGTAGGGATGGAACACGTGTGAGTTAATGCTGAAAATCTGCCATAACTCAAAGTCCATTTGGTTTACGTGCCACGTTTACTGGTAGAAATATGTTTGCCCAGTGGTGCCATCCTGACCCACAGCGGTGATTCTTCTCTACTTGGTTGTGCCAACTGTTTTCGTCAGGATCATCTGGGCAGTTTTATAAAGTATAAAATGCCAGTTCTCATCGCCCCCAACTCCTCTCCCTTCTCTGAATTTATACCTCCTAATCTTCCATGCCCTGCCCAGAAATTTAATTCAGGAGGTTTGGGGTACAGCTCAAACGTTTAATTTTTTTAAAACCTCTCTATATAATTTCAATGTCACAGCCAAGTTTAATAAGCTTTGGACACTAATGTGATAATTATGTAATGTATCAAGTTGCCCTTCATACTATTTTTGGTTGGTTATATGACATTTGTGCTTTAATTAGACTTTTTAATCTTTATGCTTTATTTTCAGTGAGATTATAAGCCCCTTACAAATAGGAATGTTATTCAAGTCATTATTTCTCTTCCTTATGCTCAAGTATCCAGAGTAGCACTTTGCATATAGTAAATGTATGTATATGTGTGTGTGTTTATATATATATTTGTTGATTTGAAAATAAATGACCAAATATCCTTCTTATGATGTTCCCAGTCTCTGTCTTTTTTTTTCTTTGAGGTGTACTTGACATACAACATTATATTAGTTTCAGGTGTCCAACATAATAATTCAGTTTTTGCATATACTTCAAAATGATCACCACAATAAGTCCAGTTACATCCATCACCACACGTAGTCATAGAATTTTGCTTGTGATGAGAGCTTTAAGATCTACTCTCTTAGCAACTTTCAAATATGCAACGGTATTATTAACTATAGCAGCAATACCTGACTGTTTACTCAGGGGCACCGACCTCTTTTCCCTTAGACTGTCAAATAAAGAAGTGACAATAGCCAACACAACAGTAGCCATCTAGTGTGAATGAATCAAAATTAATCCTTTTTTTTTTTTTTTGGTCAGATTGGCAAGACATATTTTTTGGTGTGCTGCAGAATTTTAGTAATTAGTTTATGTGCCAAGAGATGGAACAGGTTGAAAATCACTGACCTATGGTCACTGTGTTGTACATTACATTCCCATGACTGACTTGTTTTATAACTGGACATTTGCACCTTCTGACTCCCTTCACCCATTTCACCCACCCCGCCCGCCCCTATCAGTTCTCGCAGCTTTAAAGTTGCCGTAGCCTTCTAAAGTTCAAGTGTGACGCTGCAGTGTTGCTTCTGCAGACGTTCCAGTTTCACGTTAGTTAACGTCCAGCTTGAGTCTCAGTGTTTCCTCCAACTTGACAAGATGCTGTTCTGAATCACAGAGAAATTATAAAAATCATGCAAGTTATTATTCTGTACCTTTGTATAATATGGCATCCACTCAGTAATTCATGGTCCGCCAGAGAATCTTGTGTAAGGAGTTCTAGTTAATAAAATTGCAGAAATGAGCTCCTCAGTTGTCTAATGAGAGATCTTACAGATTCTGGGCCACAAAGCCAACGGAACAAATAAAATCCCTCCTCTTTTGCTAATCGCAAAATAAAGAGAACTCTATTTTCTATTTTTTTTTTTTACCAACTCCAGCCCAGACTCTCTTTCTTTCTCTCTCCTAGTCAATATCTGTTCTTTTGAAAGTACCACCCACACACACACACACACACAGAACAAGAAAGCAGAAACTCAAGAAGTTTTTCACTTTTGCTCTGCTCTCCACATTATTATTTACACCAATTTAACATTTTCAAATCTCCACTGTCGGCAAAATCATATGATTTAATCTATCTGAACATGGCACCTACCATTATGATTATTCTTTAATGACTCACAGAACCGTAACAGAGCCTAACAGAGGGGAAAGCCCCATTAGTAACTTCCAGTTTTGTTTTTGACCCCCCCCCCCACTTTTTAGAGTCTTAAAAATCTCTAATCTTCTAAAGATTGCTGAAGATTTTTATTTTTTAATGACACCAAGGGCCCTCAGTGAAGCATCTTTCTTCTAAGGTAGCTCTCACCAGGTAATCAGTTGCTAAGAAATTATTTAATAGGTTTTGAAGTAAGTTTCCATCTTATTCCAAAACGTATTTTGGAATAAGTTTCATTTACACTTTCTCAAACTGTTGACAGAACTCGGCCATAAAAAGCATATGCAGTCATGGCAAGTAGAGGAAGCAAGGCCTTAAAGCGGTGAGATAATGCTGTTCCTCCTACACAGAGTGCGGACCGCACGGCGCGCTTCTTTTTCCGAAAAGTTCTTGGTAGTTAAGCGCTTTGCTTATCATAACAACTTGATGGGGAAGTGTGTATATCTAAGAGAACATTCTGTTTCATAGAGTGAAAAACTGCCCTGTCAGAAGCATTCCCACAAATGCAAGTGTGGGGAGCCAGCTGGGGTTCTTGAATCTCGTGTTTCAGTGATATTTTTGATAAGAGGTCCACGCATGGAATGGAAGCACTGGGTACCTGTGTGTCAAAGGCCATGGTGAAACTTACATTCACGCCCTGAGCGAGGGTTCCCAGGACCAGCGTGGCTCTGGGTGCATTCCTCCTCGTTTGCGGCACGGCCACTTGAAAGAAAATGTCCCTTCTTGTTTCCTCCCTAGTACAGTGAGGAAAAGTGTTAGCCTTTGGGAAATTCAAATAGGTATACCTCGTTGTTTTTCCTGTTTTGCCAATGATTCCTCCTCAACTGGAAGAGAGCAAGCAGTCTATTTAGTTTGCATCCCTAGAGCTTTTCCTGCAGAATGCCCGTGGTGTTCATGCACTGTCATAGGACTCTTGCTTTCTGCTGTATTTAAATCGCTGCTCCGTATAGCTTCAACTATTATGCAGAGGCGAATGCTAAGAAACTCTTATTCTCTCTCCCTTTTTTTAAATCTCAGAAGAGGTTTATTTCCTCAGAAAAATCAACTTTCAAAAGTCAGTACCACCTCCGTCAAGTGGGTAGCATCCCCACTGGGTTCCTGTGTCTTACTATTGGTTCTCGTTGAAGAACAGTAATCACACTAAGAAGCTTTCTGTATGCTGTGACATCAACACGAAAGCTGAAATAAAATGTTCTCATATTTTATCTGGAGAAAAACATATTCATTAAGAAAACAATCTTTTAACAATATTTAATAGGTGAAATGAATACAAATTTACTAGATATTTTGGTCTTGGTACTTGTACAGCATTATATTACGAACAAGGATCTAGGTGTCATAACATGGAATTCAGAGTTGAGGATTTCACCTCTTGTGTGCTCACTAGGTCCAGCCAGTAAATCTGCTCCCTACTTGTCTAGCTTTCCCAGGCATCAGTGATCATTATTTTGGGCTCCACGATGATTCCTCCTTTAGCACTTCCTAAATGAGTTCTCTTGCCACGAGAAGGTGATCTTTGATGCTTTTTTTTTTTTTCATTTTTGGTAAATTGAGCCATTCCATTTTTTGTGTCATTAGTAATTTAATAATTTGGAAGGTAAGACATTGTGAACCACAGAAGACAAAAGGATACACGTTTCAGGGTTCACCAGAAGAGAAGCAAAAACAGACTATGGCCTTTTATTTCTTCCCATCACCCTATTTTAAAAGCCCTGGAATTTTGTTATTGCTCAATTATACACTTAATTTTTTTTCCATTAAAAAAAAAAAAAAAAAAAAAAACACATGCCATTGCGAAATTCTCAAAAAATACAGAATTTTATGTAATAAAAAAATTAAAGTGTCCAGAAGCTGGCTTTCATAAAACAAACCCCAGTGTTCAACATTTCTAACCTATTTCTTGTGCAGTTTTCTAGCAAATAAATTTTTCTACGTTTACTATTGTGCTGGAAATATTAATCTCAGTAATATCTGAGCTCCGTGGTCAAAATAGCAGACATTTACATCTGCTGATCCTCATGTATCTTCCGGCCTAGCTCTCTCCCATAGTCTTCTCCTAATTTGTTTACTGCTCTCTCAGATGTCCAGAACCAACGTGACAAACTTGATCTTTGCTGTACCAAATTTAGATAACAGAAAATCTGGATTGGAACTGTTATTTTCCTATGGACCGTTCACATGGACATGATTATTGAATTTTAAAAAACCACATGACTAAAAGTTGAAGCCAGCTCTTAATGGCTCTTGAGAAGTAGTAGATCTTAAAAGTTCAGGTTTGGGGTCAGACAGACCTAGTTTGAATTCTGGCTCTGCAATTTACTTGCCAAGTGACTTTGAATGAAGCATTTAACCCCTCCTGGTTACAGTTTCCTCAACTGTAAGATAAAAATAAAGATTTCTAACTTGCAGGGTCCTTTTGAAGATTAAATGAGATAATTTATTTAAAGCGCTGGTACTATGTAAGCAGTAGCAAGCATTCAACAAATTAAATTAATATTACATTAGTAATAAGTAATATTCCTTATTGCATCACAAAGACTCAGTTTAAAGTAATTTGGCTGTAAATTTACTCTGATTCTTAAAACCACTATCCCTGAAACTGATCACATGGGATTCTGTGGACGTAGTTCAAATAGAGGAAGAGACTCTTGAGTTCCATGATTAACTTCTCTCTAGGAATGCTTTCTAATGTTGTACAGAAAGCTTTGGTCTAAAATCTGTCACTATGTATACTTTGAAACCAGCCTTGACTGCCTCATGCCTATGCAGAGGACCAAATCACATATATAAAGATACAGAATCCATCTTTTTTTTGGTACGTGCCCCTAGTGGGAACCGAACCCAGGACTCTTTGGTCCGCAGGCCGACGCTCCAACTGCTGAGCCAAACCGGCCAGGGCACAGAATCCATCTTTTTAATACAACAATTTATATATCTTTGTATATTCTAATATATCATTTTAGATCTCAGGAAGTAGTGTATCAATTTATTTTAAAAACTTGACTAAATTTATGTAGCACATAGCATTATTATTATTATTACTTTTGCTTCATCTCTTTTCATTATTTTCTATTTTTCAATTATAATTAACACGCAATATATCAGTTTCAGGTATACACCCCAGTGATTAGACATCATTATCTAACTTACTAAGTGATCATCCTGATAAATCTCATACCCATCTGACATCATACATAGTTATTAGAATATTATTGACTATAATTCCTATAGTATACTTTATATCCCCATGACTATTCTGTAGCTACGTATTTCTACTTCTTAATCCCTTCACCTTTTTCACCTATCCCTCCAACCACCATCCCATCTGACAACAGTTAAAATGTTTTCTGTTTCTATGAGTGTGTTTCTGTTCTGCTTGTTTGTTTACTTTGTTTTTTAGATTCAATTGTGATAGATATATATTTACTACCACTTTATGGTTCATATTTTTTAATCTTTCTCCTCCTCCTCCTCCTTTTCTTCTTCTTCTTCTTCTTCTTCTTCTTCTTCTTCTTCTTCTTCATCTTCGTCTTTGTCTTCTTCTTCGTCTTCTTCTTCTTCTTTCTTCTCTCCCTTTTCTTCCTCTTCTTTTTAAAGAAGACCTTATAACATTTCATGTAATACTGGTTTAGTGGTGATGAACTCCTTTAGCTTTTTTCTTGTCTGGGAAGCTCTTTATCTGTCCTTCAATTCTAAATGATAGTTTTGTTGGATGGAGTAATCTTGGTTGTAGGTTCTTACTTTTCATTGCTTTGGATATTTCTTGCCAATCCCTTCCCACCTGCAAAGTTTCTGTTAAGAAATCAGCTGACAGTCTTATGGGAGATCCCTTGTAGGTAACCGCTATTCTCTTGCTGCCTTTAGTATTCTCTTTTTGTCTTTAACCTTTGGCATTTTAATTATGATGTTTGTGGTGTGGGCCTCTTTGCGTTCATCTTGATTGGGATTCTGCACTTCCTGGACTTGTATGTCTATTTCCTTCACCAGGTTAGGGAAGTTTTCTGTCATTATTTTTTCAAATAGGTTTTCAATTTCTTGCTCTCTCCCTTTTCCTTCTGGCACCCCCATGATGTGAATGTTGGTACACTTGAAGTTATCCCAGAGGCTCCTTACACTATCCTCATTTCTTCAGATTCTTTTTTTGTTTTTGCTCTTCTGATTGGGTGTTTTTGGCTTCCTTATAGTCCAAATTGCTGATTTGATTCTCAGCTTCTCCAACTCTACTATTGATTCCCTATAAATTATTCTTCATTTCAGTTAGTGTATCCTTCATTTCTGACTGGTTCTCCTTTTTTGTTTCCATTACCTTTTTAATGCTGTTGAAGTTCTCACTAAGTTCATCTACTCTTCCCCAAAGTTCATTGAACATCCTTATAACCAGTGTTTTGAACTCTGCATCTAGTACATTGTTTGTCTCCATTTTGTTTAGTTCTTTTTCTGGAGTTTTGTTCTGTTCTTTCATTTGGGACATGTTTCTTTATCTCCCCATTTTGGCAGCCTCCTTGTGTTTGTTTCTATGTATTAGGTAGAGCTGCTACATCTCCCAGACTTGGTAGAGTGGCCTAATGTAGTAGGTGTCGTGTACAATCCAGTGGTGCGGCCTCCCTGTTTACTCGAGCTGGGTACTCCAGGTGCGTGCTGCCCCCCCCCTTCCCCCAGGCTGTGCACAACCTCCTGTTGTAGCTGAGCCTTGATTGCTTTTGGCATCTCAGTGGGAGGGATTTACTGCCAGGCCAATTGGCTACAAGGACTGGTGTGACCACCATGGAAAATAAGCTGTGCGGGGGCCTGCCCCACAGAACAGGACTTACTTCTGCAGGGCTCTTGTGCCCACTGAGTCTGCCCCTTGAGTGTATTGCATGTGGAGGTGGTTGGGTGGTACTTCGATGTGATCTGAAGCTGTCCACTGGGGGCGCTGGCTCTGGGGCCTCACAGGAGGTACAGGCTAAAGTCAACCACTTGGCATGAGCTACAAAGTAATCTTCAGATGACTACTACTTGTGCTGGTCTTGGTGGTGCCCAGGAAAGGCCAAGTTGTGAACCAAGGCCAGCTGAAGCTAGTACCAAGCCTGGGGCTACTTAGCAAGAAGTATGGAGCACACTGAGGACAGATGCTACTTGTTTGAGAGATTTTAGGAAAATCTGAATCATCTGAGCCAAGACAGGCCGTTCCTTTGGAAAAGCCACTGGAAAGAGCTTGGGTGGGCCCCAAAGTTGGTGGGGGCAGGGTCTCAGAGAATCACCAGAGCAGGGTGAACAGTGTGAGACAGCTTGATGGAGACTGAGATATGGCGCCCACCTGCCAGCTCTGCTGTGGGGTAGGGCTCAGAAAAGGAACAGTGGCCTCTGCCAGCACTTCTGTCCGAGAGAAAGCGGCCCTTCAGTTCTCATCCTGATGCCAAGCACTTCAGTTCCTCCTGGTATGTCTCTGGTGCCCCTTGAGCTGCTGCCCCAGCACTGAAACCCAGAGGGAGCAAGTCCCAGTAAGTCCGTGGGTGGGTCCTTCAAGAAGAACTGCCTGGGACTCCAGAGGACCCCATTTCACTCAGTGACAATCCCCACTCATTTCCACAGCCAGAAGTTATGGGAACTTCTCTTCCTGGCACTTGAAGCCTGGGCTGGGGGGCGGCTGGAACCCCCTCCCTCCCCAGGGGGTACCACCTCATGTGGGTGTGGGACCCGCCCGCTTGCATCAGCCTCTCCACATCCTCAGCTATAGGACTTAGGCTCAGCTAGGTCTCAGGCAGTTCTGAATAATGGTTGTCCTGTAGCCTAGTTGTACCTTTGATGTGGTTGTGGGAGGATGTGACCTAGAGACCATCTTGACTGGACAGCATTATTTTGAATATTGAGATGACATTTTGAATAATGTTCTCAACTTTTAAAATACATTGGGATTTTCATAGGGATTGTTTTTTATTTTTACACTGGATACAATTAAAATAGTTATAGTTTTCTGTTTTTTTCTTCTATAACATTTCTTCACTCATTGAACCCTTTCGTATTTTACAATAAAATTTTCTTGTTTATTTAACAACTCAATGTTTCTTGTCTAGGTTTTCCAAAGTATTTTATGTTTTTGTTTCTGTTGTGGGTGGACTTTTTTTTTAAGTCTTCTAAATAATGATTACCAAAATGTGGGAAACCAGTAGTTTCTAGAGTACTATTTTCCGGAAATTGGTACTTGGAGGTTTTTTCCCCCCTTGCCTTGACATTTTATTTTACTGTTTACAAACTACTGCCATATCCTTATCTGTCCCTTCACATGCTTTTTATTGGTTTGTTCATTCTAATTGCTTCACATTTGACCAATTTGTTTGTTTAAAATATATATATTTTAAAATAGAACAATAGGCAGATGGAACAGTTTCAGTTCCCTGCGCCAGCCTCGCGGGTCCCCGGGCAGCACACTTCGCTCCCCCCGGGCTTCGGGATGATGGGCCAGAAGATGCTCTGCTCCTTTGTCTCCCGAACCCCCGAGCCTGAGCTTGGCCGAGAAGCGACCAGCCTGCAGCCCCGAGCCGGACCGGCAGCAGCGTGGAGGCTGGGTGGGGGTGAGCGGGATGCAGCCCCGAAGGCCCGGCGGAGCGGGAGGAGCCTGGCACCCCGCCCTGGAGCCCGCGCTGCTGCTCCGCGTCCGGGACAAGCCCGCCTTGGTGGGTTGGGGTGAGAGCTGGAGAAAGCACCTCGGCGGAGGGTTCGGAAAACCATATTTTATAAAGCTAATGGGATTTGTTGCAGAAGAAAGAAGACGTCACCCTGTTTATCCACCCCACACCGAGTGTTCACGTGGATCCAACTGTACAACGTAAGAGATGTGAAGGTTGTCATCCTGGGGCAGGACCCGTGTCGCAGACCCAGTCAAGCTCATGGGCTCCGCTTTAGCGTTCCACCTCCGCCCGCGTTGGAAAACACTGATACAGAGCTGTCCAGACATAGATGGTTGTGCTCATCCTGGTCATGTTTATCCGGTTGGGCCAAGCGAGGTGTTCTCCCACTCAATGCTGTCGTCTGGTCTGGGCGCATCAGGCCGACTCTCAGAAGGAGAAAGGTTGGGAGCAATCTACCCATGCGGTTGTGTCCTGGCTAAATCAGGATTCGAATAGTCTCGTCTCCTTGCTCTGGGGTTCTTATCGCCAGAAGAAGGGCAATGCCAGCTATAGGAGCGCCGCCCATCCCTCCCCGCTGTCGGTGTGCAGAGGGTTCTTGGGATGCAGACATTTCTCCCAAACCAGTGAGCTGCGGCCAAGTCTGGCAAGGAGCCCATCCACTGGGAGGATCTGTGACCCTGAACTGGGCTGGAGCGGCGGGGCAGGGGGTGTGTGTGTCTCCTGGCAGTTTGTAGAAGCTGCTATTGAAGTATTTGTCAGTGATGAAGTCAAACTGAAAAAATAATTTCCCTAGTGATTCTTTTTTTAATTAAATATTTATTGTTGAGAGTAATACAGATGTCCCCCCCACCCCCACCCCCATTGCCCTCTTTGTTCCACTTCCCAACCGGGCAAGGCCTTTACCACCCTATTGTCTGTGTGCATGACTAATGCATATATGCATGTAATCTCTTCCCGCTGTGCCTCCCCTCTTCCCTCTGAGATTTGTCAGTCTGTTCCATGTATCCATGCCTGTTTCTATTTTATTCATCAGTTTATTTTGTTCATTAGATTCCACATATAAGTGATATCATGTGATCATGTGATACTTGTCTTTCTCTGATTGGCTTATTTCACTTAGCATAATACTCTGGAGGTCCCTCCACGTTGTCTCAAAGGATAAGAGATCTTTCTTTCTTACAGCTGCATAGTGTTCCATTGTGTGTATGTACCACAGCTTTTTTATCCACTCATCTATTGATGGACACTTGGGGCTGTTTCCAGATCTTAGCAATTATAAATAGTGCTGCTATGAACATAGGGGTACATATATTCTTTCTGATTGGTGTTTCAGGATTCTTAGGATATATTCCTAGGAGTGGGATCAGTGGGTCAAATGGCAGATACATTTTTAATTTTTTGAGGAAATTCCATATTGTTTTCCATAGTGGCTGCCCCAGTCTGCATTCCCACCAGCAGTGTACTAGGGTTCCCTTTTCTCCACATCCTTGCCAGCACTTGTTGTTTGTTGATTTCTTGATGGCAGCCATTCTAGTCCGTGTGAGGTGGTGCCTCACTGTCGCTTTAGTTTGCATATCTTTGATGATTTTGACTTTGAGCATTTTTCATATGTCTTTTGGTCATTTGTAGGTCCTGTTTGGAAAAGTGTCTATTCAGGTCCTCTGCCTATTTTTTAATTGGATTGTTTGTCTTTCTTTTGTTGAGTTCTGTGTATACTTTATATATTTTGGAAATTAACCCCTTATTTTCAATAAATCGTACTGTCTATTGAAAAATGAATGAACAATATAAGGCCTGTCTAATATTCACAATAACTAAAAATTGAGTGCTACCATGAAATAGATTTCATGCTAAGTATTTTATTTTCATTAATTAATTTAATCCTTCCCACAACCCTTTGAGGCAGATACAATAACTAAGATTATTTCAAAATAAGGAAACCAGCAAAGAAAGTTGAGAAACTTTTTTTTCTAATTATGGTTTACATTCAATATTATTTTGCATATTTTAGGTATAGAGCTTAGTGGTTTGGCAGTTATATACTTTACAAAGTGTTCCCCCCAATATTTCCAGTACCCCCCGGGCACAGCACATAGTTATTGCAGTATTATTGACTATATTACCAATGCTATACTTTACGTCCCTGTGACTATTTTGCGATTGCCAATCTGTACTACTTATTCCCTTCACCTTTTTTTTTTTTTTTTTTTTTTTACCTATTTCCCCAACCTCCTTCCCCTCCAGCAACCATCAGTTGGCTCTCTGTATCTATGAGTCTCTATTTTGTTTGTTCATTATTTTGTTCTTTAGATTGCATATATAAGTGAAATTATATGGTATTTGTCTTTCTCTGGCTTACTTCACTTAGCATAATACCATCTAGATCCATCCATGCTGTCACAAATGGTAAGATTTCATTCTTTTCCATGGCTGAGTAATATTCCATTGTATAAATGTACCACCTCTTCTTTATTCACTTGTATATGGATAGGCACTTGGGTTGTTTCCATAGCTTGGCTATTGTAAATAACGCTGCAGTGAACATAGGAGTGCATATATTCTTTCAAATTAGTGTTTTGGGTTTCTCTGGATATATATACCCCAAAGTGGAATCACTGGGTCATAAGGCAGTTCTAATTAATTTCTTGAGAGCCCTCCATACTGTTTTCTATAGTTGCTGCACCAATCTGCATTCCCACAAACGGTCCATGAGGGTTCCCTTTTCTCCATATCCTCGCCAATACTTGTTTATTGATTTATTGATGATAGCCATTCTGACAGGTTTTGAGGTGATATCTCACTGTGGTTTTAATTTGCATTTCTCTGATAATTAGTGATGTTGAGCATATTTTCATATGTCTGTTGGCCATCTGTATATCCTCTTTGGAGAAATATCTATTCAGGTCCTTTGTCCATTTTTTAATTGGATCATTTGTTGTTGTTGTTTTTTATTTGTTTGTTTTTTTGGTGTTGAGTTGTAGAGTTCTTTATAAATTTTGTATATTAACCCCTTATCAGATGTATCATTGGCAAATATGTTCTCCCATTCAGTGGGTTGTCTTTTTGTTTTGTTGATAGTTTCCTCTGCTGTGCAAAAACTTTTTATTTTGTTGTAGCCCCATTTTATATATTTTTTTTGTTTCCCTTGCCCAAGGAGATATATCAGAAAAAACTTTGCTAATATAAATGTCCAAGATTTTACTACCTGTGTTTTCTTCTAGTATTTTTATGGTTTTGAGTCTTACATTTAAGTTGTTAATCCATTTTAAGTTTATTATTGTATATGGTTAAGAAGGTGCTCTAATATCATTTTTTGCATATATCTGTCCTATATTCCCAACATCATTTATTGAATAGACTGTCTTTACTCCATTGTATGTTCTTGCCTCCTTTGTCTAATATTAATTGACCATATAGCCGTGGGTTTATTTCTGGGCTCTCTATTCTATTCCATTGATCTATGTGTCTTTTTATGCCAGAACTGTGCTGTTTTGATAAGTATAGCCTTGTAGTATAGTTTAATACCAGGTAGCATGATTTCTCCAACTTTGTTCTTCTTTCTCAAGATTGCTGTGGCTATTTGGGGTCTTTTGTGGTTCCGTATAAATGTTTGGAATATTTGTTCTAGTTCTGTGAAAAATGTCATTGATATTTTGATAGGGATTACATTGAATCTATAGATTGCTTTGGGTAGTAAGACATTTTAATGATGTTAATTCTTTCTATCCATGAGCACAGTGTTTGCTTTCATTTATTTGTATCTTCAATTTCTTTCTTTAGTGTCTTATAATTTTTCGAGTACAGATCTTTTTCTCCTTGGTTAAATTTATTCCTAGGTATTTTTTGATGTAATTGTAAATGCATTGTTGTCTGAGTTTCCCTGTCTGATAGTGGTAAGTATCTTTTTAAATTCTTATCAAGGAACTGATTTAACCTATTTACAACAAACAAATATTTGTCCCCAAACATGTGGCTAGATAATGTCACTTCTATGTGTCCATAAGTATCCTATGACCATAATGGACCAACATTTCCAATTCTAACCTCTATAATAGGAAGTAGAAAAGTGTATCTTTTTATTGCTTGGCTGTATATACTTCAAGTCAGATTATACCCCGTGATAGCAATAAAGAGTGTGAATAAATGATCAGTACTAATTTTCCTTTCTTGACATTCTTCTATTAGAGAAGTCATGGTCATTTCTCTAAAATTGCCCTCAGGGAGTTTTTAAAAACAAATGTATTTTTGAAGGTGTTACTGAACTGTGTCTACAGGAACCGTGTGTGTTGCAGAGTCTGCGACCCAGAGTTTTGTGGTTTAGATGCACTGCTGCTTCTGGTTGTTTTTTTTTATCACGTGCTCATCTTTAACTTCAACAAAATGTTGGTTGGTTTCGATGAGAGTATTTTCTGTGGGAATTCCGGTCTTGAGACTGTGTTTATTGTCCTCAAATGATCTTCTGCTAGGGTTTATCACTGGGGTGATTCTGTGTGCTGGAGGAAGTGGTTACAGAAGTCTAAATATTATGGGTATCTGAAATACAGCAACAGCCAGCGACTCTTTCCTGAGGTTGTCACTAGGCAGCTTAGCCTCTTCTAACAGTTGTGATTTTTGCTTCTTTACCTGTCTTTGCAATTCCCTCAGTGGGTTCTGTTTTAGTGGATAATCTGATGTCAGTTTTCTGATTCTTTTTTTCTCTGCCACAACAAAACCTGATAGCAAGATAGTTTCTGCCAAACACTGAGAGCACTCAGAAAAATTTGTTAGGAGCTAAATCTGTTATTTTGGCGTTAACTGATCCTGTGCCTGGTGTGTATTTTGCTGAGCACTCCTGTGTGCACAGCACAGTGGTAGGTACTTGAGGAACACAGAAGTGAAGGAGGAAGGGAGGGCTTTGCCCTCAAGAAACTCATGTTTCAAAAGGAACTTAAGTTGTAACCGAGTGGCCCTGAGAAAGTCCGAGGGAGGAAGTGCTGGAATGTGCTCCAAAGGGTGCAGAGAGAAGCATATCCATGTGGAGGGGTTCAAATGATCAAATGTTATTTGAGCCCTGGCCGGTTTGGCTCAGCGGTTGGAGCGATGGCCTGTGGACCAATGAGTTGCGGGTTCAGTTCCGGTCAAGGGCACGTACCTCGGTTGTTGTTCGTCCCTGGCCCTGGTCAGGGTTGTGCGGGAGGCAACCAGTCGATGTGTCTCTCTCACATCGATATTTTGCTCGCTCTCTCTCTCCCCCACTCTATCTGAAAATAAATGGAAAAATATCCTCGGGTGAGGATTTTAAAAAAAAGTTATTTGAATATAATCTTAATCTTCATTCTAAGCCACTAAAATAGAATAATTTCTTCATTAGGCTGAAGGCAGTGAAAGAAGAAATTAGAAGAGTGCCACATATTCCTTCTGACTCTATACATTTATGAGATAAGATTGGATAAATATATGAATGCAACTTTCAAATGTCCCCCTAGTAAGAGTCATTGTATCTTTAACTATATTTCTCAAACTTGTTGTTTCTTTCAGACACTGAGTGAACTCCTGGACAGTTGTTAGGAGCCAAATCTGTTACTTTGCATTCTGAAAGGAAAAGAAATAGTTCAGATCTACAATGTTGACTTGAACCACTTTTATTTTAATGAAACATAAATGTGTGCAAATATAAAATATGCATAAACTTTTTACCCTTGCATTTTTTATAAACGGTAAAACCAAAAGACATATAAATTAAGTAAAAAGTTAAAAAAAAATCAATAACATTTGAATTAATGAGATCTTGTTTCCCAGAGGCCGAATCACCAATGTTGAGACCATTGTCAGTGGAAAGATACATTTGTGCTTTTTGCTTCAGTTGTGTTTGACTTGATTGTTTTGATTTTGCATCTAATGGTCCATCATATGCACCTGTGGCGTTATCATGGTCAGCATTTTTCCTTCTTAACCAATAGCTAATTTTTATCTACCGGTTCCTTGTTTTCATGAACCAATTCATTCAATAGTGCACCAGTAAATACAATGCTGAAGAGAACATGTGCTATTAAATGTACCCTGTGATCATTCTACTGCCACTTTTTTATTTGTAAACTATTGTAAAACCTTTGTTCTTAGAATGAATCATGACATCTTTTATGCTTTATTTAGTATAAATGCCTCATTTACTTTTCAAGTCCATTTATTTTGTTTTCTCTTTAGCCTATGGCAACTTCGATATACATTACTTAGCCTTACTTCATCATTGTCATTATGCAAATTAATACTACAAAAGAAAAGTTTTGTGTTTTTAATTGGTAAAAGAATTGTGCATGAGTGGCAGACAAGGGTTGTTGTTATCATATTTGAGGCCCTGCCAGAGACCTGGGCTGGGCACTGACGCTTTGAAGTTAATCTCTGATCACTTGGCACCAACTGTCTTGTAAATGCAAACATGGGAACCAAAGTCACATGGTCACATTCAGTCATAAATGTCATCTAGACGATCTAAAATATGCTTACCTCATTGTTAGTGATTTTGATTATCAAAGGGAAAACAAAAATTTTTAATTCTCCCAGAACTCAAGATTTTGTCTGTAGATTTCTAGTAGACAAGGACACCAGTTTGAGAAATACTGGTCTACAGACTATTGGCCAAACACCTGATTACAAAGAAGTAGTTCCCCCTTTTTTTTTAAATTTCTTAGAAAAGATTGGTGACATTTCTGAGTATATCTGCTGACTTCTGTCTCGTCCTCAGCCTTGATCTGTTCTCTTGGTCAATGCCTTCTTTGTTTCTAAATTTTAAAACTTTAAGAAGGAATTGATAGAATAGGAGTGGGCATAAGGCCTAAACAGAGTTCAGTTAAGTGAAAGTAACTATTTAGGTATTTTCATTTAATGCTAGGATTGCCCATTGACTTTCTCTCATCCACTGTGCCATGAATTCTTTGAGAAAGGGATTGTGTCTTACCATTTATTGGATTCCTAGTATGTGATACCATGCCTCGCACATAGTAGGCACTCAGAAAATGTTTGCTGAAAGAATGAATGAATATTAGTATAAGAAAGTACTTAGTGGTATGATATACATCAGATGTCAAGTTCCAGTGTCTTGTTCCTGGAAGCATATGACCCATAACTTGTCACTGTGATGAGTTAGCTGGCCTGGTAGAAAACTAGTCTCAGCCTGCCTCTGGTATGTTGTTGCCTAAAGAATCAGACCAGTTACCTTCACTGCTTAAGAGTTAATATCTGGAAAGTGAAGAAGAATTTCCCAATTGGCATATTTCCTTTGGTGTCTTTGCCTTTTCTTTCCTCTCCCTGTCATCCTTGTGACTCAGGCAGCTATGATCTTTTCCTTATTCACAGGAAACATCAAGCCACAGTCCAGAGCATGATATCCTTGTCATTACCCCACCCGCTCTGTGTAACTCCAGAAAGAGAAGAGTGCTCAGCCTGTTTGTTTTCTGATTTTGATCTGTTTGCCTGGTTCGTTGTGATGATAGACTCAGGAGATAAACTGTGTATTTGTTGGAGATAGATTTTGATTCTTCAGGATCAAAGTATATTGTCACTGATCCTTAAAGAGTATGCCTTTGTTTAAGTTATTGTTTTTTTTTTTCTCCAAGATAACTTTTCCTTAAGTTAGCTTTTCAAAACCAACTTTTATATCTCATCAAAAAACCATTCACCAGATAATGGGCCTTGGTTTTCATCATGTGCTTCAGACATGTGATTTTAACACTTGAGGGGAAATGTTCTGATTGGTTTGAGCCTTCAAACTGAAATAGCTTTAAGCAGAGAGGGGGCCTTTCTTTACATATATGTCTGCCATTCATTACACACACACACACACACACACACACACACACACACACACACACACACACACACACTGGCAATGAAAGACAGAAAAAAACTGAGAATAACAAAGAATAGTTGCTAACATATTATGTAAAATGGATCTAACCAGAAGAAGCCGAGAACTTGACTCTGTTTATCACTTCTAGCAAACTATGTGATTGAGAGAAAAATCAGTAGCCTTTCTGTGCGTTGGAGAATTTTCCCTCTCAGCAATTAAACCTTCCTTCCACCGCATTGCCTTCAAACCTCTCCGCCATTAAGAAGAAAATTTGGAATTTGGAAATATAAAATGCCTTGAAACTTTATGAAAATAGTAAACAGGGAAACAAAATGCTCTATAGATAAGAATTAGATCTAAATAAAATACTTACATCTAAATGAATGCTTACATAAATACTTGCTATTTTATAGTATCCAGGAATCCAAATACATTGTTATTAGCACGTCACGTAAAATCGCATACTTATGTTGGCCCTATGTTCCTGTCAAATGTAATGCTTTCAGTATCATAGTTTATGTTCCTTTTTTTTTTTTTCCTCATCTCATAAAAAATAATATGGTTTGCTTTGAAATAGAATGGTGTAAATCCGGGGAAGCAACTAGGAAAAAATTGTATTAAAATTGTATTCATATAAAGAATAAAAAATAGTAACATGACTCATCAAATAAAAATTCTGGTGTTATCACATATATCTATAATATAATAATGGTAGAAATAGCACACATGGTTGTGTTTGATACATTTGTGTGAGTGTATATACATTTACACAGGTAGACACACAGTCTACTTCTCCAGCTGTAATAACTGAATGTGTTACAAATTTTCAGTGATTTGGAAGAGCCGTATGCACTTATATTGAGTATATAATGCGTAGATGCTATCTGCTTCCAAGTAAAAATGTGCTCATCACACATAATTTAAAGGTGTTCCCTCAGGATAATAAATGACTATCCCTATACACTCACTTTTTGGAATAACAGGGAATTGGCCTGAATGATCTAGACTGTTGGTTAAATTTAAGCCCACAACAGGCTTTAACTCAAAGCAGAGACTGAGTTTTATTGGTTGGCTGATACTACTACCTGTAGTAGGACTTGGGCAGCGAAATGGAAGGCAATAAAATAATTCTTTCCCAGCATTAAGACTGGATAATGTTGACCCTTGTGAGGTTGTCCTTGAAGGCAAGGACTGTGTCTGTCTTGGATGTGTATTCCTAGGGTATCACACAGTAGCTGCTACCTAATAGGTACCTCGAAAATGCTGTGACCATTATTTTAAAAACTGGTACCTAAATCACTGAGTTATGTCCCAAAAATCTACTAATACATTGTGAACTGTTTCTTTGCTTGAATAGGGAGAAGATCCAATTTATTCGCACTGAAGGGACCCCAGGATTGGTGCGTCTTTCAAGTGATGCAGACCTTGTGATGTTGCTGAGGTATGTGACACTAGTTCTTGAACTAGAAAGTCTCTGGAGCATTTTAGAAAATAATATGACAATATTGGTACCCCAAAAAGTTCCCCTTTATTCTTGAAGACTTGTGGAATGAATACTCATGTTGAAGATGTGGATGCTGGTGTTGTGATCATTCATTTCAGGTTGCATTTTTTATCATGGAGATGTTCGATTTTGTTTGTACCCTGCTCATAAAGGAGGTGGTGTTAGAGAAGGGGGGTGGGGTGGTTGTGGAGGCAATGAATGGAATGTTCTATTCACAGAATGGAACAGAAGAGTATACACAGCTTAACCCTTCAGAGTAGAAGAAGTCATGTTTATATTTTCTTTCAGATTTTTTTCTTAAATTGTGCTTTGTCCCCTTTTGCTGATCCAATACTATTTATTTACTTGCTGGTTTTCAGAGTTTAGGTTTTGAAAATCAGATCAAGATGAAATTTGGTCACTGGTACTCACTGCCAACTTGATAGCCCTTCATAAAATTGATCAATTTTATTTTCTTTGTGGATGGTTAGCTTTGGTTTTAAATTTTAGAGTAGTTTAGAGGGCAAATAGCAAGTTTTCAAAAGCCTTTTTTATTTTTTATTTTATTTATTTATTGATTTTTTGTTTAGAGAGGAAGGGAGAGAGAGATAGAAACATTGATGTGAGAGAAACATTGATCGGCTGCCTCCTGGACACCCCCTACTGGGGATCGAACCTGAAACCTGGGCATGTGCCCTGACCAGGAATCAAACCAGGACCTCTCAGTCCATGGGAGGATGCTCAATCCACTGAGCCACACTGGCTGGGCCTTTTCTTTTTAATATTACCCTTCAAATGCAGGAGGCCAGAGTAAAATAATGCTTGCTCTACCCAGCGGTTGGGACACCCCACCACTGTAACCTCCACAGAATTAAAGGGAAAGTCATGCTGAGCCATATCAGGCAATGTTTTATTTATCCCAAAGTGCTAACAGTGTCATTCATGTTATTCATAATGACCTTGACCCTAACCATTTTTAACTGCCTACTTGATAGTTACCGTATTTTAAAAACTAAAGCCAAAAAGTTATTTTCCTTTACTGGTTATTTGGAGCATAGTTCAAAGGGATATATTCATTTCCCATAGAGACTTTATTTCACTTGACTCTCTGAATAAGACCTAGGGGAGAGGGGGGTTACTTTTCTGTCAAGAAGGTGACCTTTGACTATGGTGTACTGCGCTAGTTCTGAAAAGAAGATATACTATGCTTGATGGTCAGGAAGACTATTGGTCAATTAATATGCAGTGTGATGTTTGGTTGGTAACAAAATAGTAAGTTTTGTTACAAAATTATGGCTAGGATATTACTCTGTCACTTCATTCTAGAAATCTAGGGTTTTTCATTAAAACTAAAGAATTCTACTTTTGTATTAGTAAAAACAAAAATAATCACAAAACAGAAACATGATTATCATTCACATGTCCTTAGTTAAATTATCTTCAGACGGTATGATCCTAAATATGTTAAGCTACCGTATAGATTAGAATATTTGTACTCTAGTAAACACCATAGTTTACATGAGTTTTTTTTGTGTTATATGGTAGAATTTTAAAATATTTGAAAACTGATATATACAAAACTACATTTTCTCTCATTTAAGGAAATAAGCATATTCTCTGAAGTTAATGAGCCTTTGAAAAAGCATGAGAAATTCATTTAATGTAATAGTTCTATAATTTTTACAATAGAAATGATGTTTTTCAGTTCTAGACTTACTTCATTTGATCAAATGTATTTATTATTTCAATAATTGTACACAGTGACACAATGTATTACTTGTGCATGCTTAAAAAATAATATTTAATGATTATTGAAAATTTTAGGATATCCTCAGTTCTTTACCTTTATTTTACTTTGGAGTTTGAGTCCTTTGAAACAGTGACTGTGAACTCAAGCAATGGATTTGTTGCAAACATAGGGGAAGACTTTGTGCCTGATTTTATACTTTGTCTATTTCTTTCTTTTTTTTTCTTTCATTTTTTGTTCAGATAGAGTGGGAGGGAGAGAGAGAGAGAGAAACATCGACGTGAAAGGGACACATCGAGTGGCTGCCACCCGCACGACCAACCGGGGCCAGGGACAAACTGCAACCGAAGCACATGCCCTTAGCGGGAACCGAACCCGGGTCTCTCTGGACCGCAGGCCGACGCTCTAACTGCTGAGCCAAACCGGCCAGGGCAATACTTTGTCTATTTCTTAAAAAGGAAAATCACGCCTGGTACAAATGGACTTGGTTGTCAGCAAGCTGCAATGTAGAGATGATACAGCTCTAGGAAATGATTCAATTCAAAATAAACCTATGTAAAGATATTTTCCAATATAAATATTATACAACTCAGGAATTTTTAAATGACCTTGCTGCATTTGTTATTGATTATTCTATTTAATATATTATTTCACTAAGTCAACTCATGTGAAAAAAAAAATGTATATCTATTAGAGTTCATATAGGAAATGATTGAAAAATTTGACTACATTCGAATTTTAAAATTTACATAATGAAGACCACACATACAGACATAAAGTTAACAAACTAGAAGACTATATTCACAACACGTAAACATGATATTCACAACACATAAACATGGTATCATAAATATCATAAGTACATAAAGAATGCCTTTAAATCAATTTAAAAGAAGACACCCAAAAGAAAAATGGGTAAAGGATATAAAAAGGCATTTCATAGAAATTGAAGCAATAATAGCCAGTATACTTATGGAAAGATGCTAGCAATCATAAAATGCAATTTCAAATAATAAGATATTATTTCGCACTATTAGATTTGAAAAAATCAAAAGCCTGATAAAACCAAGTGAAGACTAGGAACTCTCATATTGCCTGGACTTGGTGGGATTGCCATTTTTAGGACCTCTTCGGAATACAATTTGACAATATTTTCTATAGTTGAAAAGGCATCTGCATTATGACTGAGCAATTGTAATTTTAGATATATTACCATATTTACACTAAGAACTCTTTTACATATACACAAGGTGATATATGCAGGATGGTCATTGCACCATTATTGATAAAAGCACAAAGTTGGAGGAGAAGTAAATATTTGTCAAAGGAGATATGGGCAAGTAAACTGTTTTGTTCATAGAACGACCTACTGCATAGCAGGTAAAAATAATAAACTATATCCTTATATATCAACATAGATATCAGAATTATATTGTTGAACAGATTGTTCAAGAAAACTATGTACATATAGCTATTGTAATTTTTAACAGTGCATTAGGCAAAACTATATATTGTTCATCTATACATATATGTTGCAAAATACAAAACTATGGAAGGAAGGATACCTATTCAAGTCATGATAGAGGAGAACAAAAGGCACTTCATATGCACACTTGCACACATGCAGATGTATATGCACTTGTGTGTGTATATATACAGATCTGTAGGTATGCATGTGTGTTCGTCTGAAGTAAAAATAATAATGTTAACATTTATTCAAACTGGAACACAGGTGTAGATGTCTGAGGAGAGGGTGCTAATTCCTACTCTACAATTAATTTAGCTATAGCTCTGTGATAGCAACTGTTACATGGGACTTTTCATTAGCAATTAATTTTAAAATCACATTATTCCAATGGCTATTGGTTTATTGAAAAAGAGAAATGACTGTTTTGGGTTTAATTTGGTATTAAAAATATGATCACTTACTGTGTCTGTTTCCAAATCTAACTTCTGTAGTTTAAAAGTGGAGAGATGCCTTTAAAAAATATCATGTCTAAAAATGCTTTTGCTACAATGGTTGGTGTAGCAGAGGTGTGCATGCGGATGAAGAACGAGAGAAAGACTTACCAAGTTGTTATTGCATTGCTGTAACCCAGGATTTCTCAGCCTCAGAAGTATTGACATTGTGGGCTGGGTACGTCTTTGTTGCAAGGAGCTATCCTGTGTATTGTAAGATGTTTATCAGCATCCTGGCCTCTACCCACTAGATACCAGAAGCACCCCCTCTTCCCAGTTCTGACAACCACAAATGTCCTCGAACATTGCCAGATGTCCTGGGACAGTGTGGGAGAAGGGCAGAATTGCCTCGGTTGAGAACCAGCACTATAGTCCTTGGCAGTCCTTTCTTTACAAGATTAAACTGTTGCCACTTTTTCCGAATTTCTTCTGAAAACAAGTAACAGGTTTCTAGTTTTGGCCAAGTTTAAAGGAAACCTACTTCCACCTCTTAATTTAAAAACTCTTTTATTGTTGTTTTAATTCTATTTTAAGTGTTTGTATATTTGAGCTTAGCGTAATCAATACTGCTTTTCATTATCATAATATTTATGATATGGGACTCCAAGATATCAGATATCTGCTTACTATCTTTAAAAAGACCATTAGAAACAGAAGATACTGGATTGAATAATCTAACATCAAAACCCTCACATTTGAAAAACATTATAAAGCCAGAGTAAACGAAGGAGCTAATTATTTAGGAGGTATTTTGTTTTATTTTGCTTTTAACTCTCCATTTAAAGCCTAAGCTTTGAAGGCTGAGACTCTGCTGTCTGTTTCTTGGAATGAAGATATAAAACATACTTTGTGTATCCATATGGGTTCTCACTAAATGTCTGTGTTTGAATGTTATTCCCAAATTAAAAAACCCAGGTACTATTTCAAACCAACATGTAAACTCAAACTCACAGATTAAAGTGGCAAAGCAGAACGTACGTTGTCCAAAGTTGGTGGGAAAACAGACAAGTAATCACAGGTTTCACAAAAGCGGCAACAGCCAGCCAGCCTGTCCGGAGAGTTACCGGCAGGGCCAAGGGCTCCCTTTGGGATGTGGACTAGACCTCGGATGCGATGGGTCAGAATGAGAGCTCGAGATCGACTGTCTTACTCATTGTGGAAACAAGGCTTTCCCCACCTCACTGGCTAAAGTACGCATTTTGTTTCTTGTTTTTCCCCAGTTTATTTGAAGAAGAGATAATGTCTTATGTGCCTCCACATGCCTTACTCCACCCCAGCTACTGTCAGTCCCCACGTGGCTCCCCTGTGTCCTCTCCCCAGAACTCGCCAGGTGAGTGCACCTGCAGCTCACAGTGAATTCTCTGAGGAGTGAACCCCAAAGTCAGATGTTCTGTTCTTCACCAGGGACAGGAAAGGAACACTTCGGGTACATCGTCATTGTTAGCGCAGGGACATCTTCTGGGGCACTTTCCGTCTTTTATGTATATATATATATATATATAACTGGCGTGTTTCCATGGGCATTCATTGTGACAGGAAGATAGTGACATTCCAGACTCGAAAGATAAAGGTTAGCAGTGTGACATTGTCAGATACAGAATTTACTTTGCATTATGTCGTGCCTAATATGCCTTGGAAAAGATTCGGGTACAAAATACTATGTTAACTTTTTGGATTTGAAAAGTTCCAGTTAGGAGACTGATTCAATGAATAATAAAAAGAAATCTCTGCTTTTGAGAAATAATACAGAATTAAAAGTGGTCAGTTTAATGGACTTGGATAGTTTTTCCCTGCAATAGTCACTGCCTGCCTAGAGAGGACGACGGAAGACCCATGGCAGATAAAACATGTGATAGCTGAAACAAATGAAAAATTTTAAGTTCATCTTCTCTTTGAAAAAGGTATGTTGTGAATGAAGGAGTGAATGGATGAAGGAGTGAATGGATGACCAAATGAATGAAGGAATGGTCTAAAATGCAGCTTAGCAAATGAGTTTTTTTAAGGAAGGTAATCATGATGTTGGAAATCAGCTGTATTTGTCCTCATTATAGACAATGTATTGTTCGCACTTTAACAGCTAGCAGAATTTAAAACGATTTTAATAGAAATCCAAACTCCATATGTATTACTAAAAGCTGCTCTCTATGTTCTTTGATATGTAACATGTGTTTTCACATATTGTTGTGATAATGAAGCTATAGCCTACCACAAACAGGAAAAGGTCTATTAATTTGTTCATTTAACACAGATTTATTGAGCATCCATTTATGATCCAAGCACTGAACTAAACCCTGGTGCTACAAAGATGAATAATACACCCTCTGCCTTTGAAGGATTCATAGTGGGCCAGTGAGTCAACAAATGACTCTGTAGAGCTCTGTGGTTAGTCCTGTATTGAAGAGATGTGTGGGAACACAGATGTGGGAGCAGTTCTTCCTTTCAGACCTAGGGGTGGGTGTTTAGAGAAAGATGAGGACAGTGGGTATGAAGGGGAGCCTAGCAGAATGAGGAGGAGTCTCCCGGGTGGACCAAAGGAAGGGGCCACTCTAGGCACCGAAGCGTAAAAGTAGTTTAGGGCAGGCTGACAGATACACGTGAAGGCAAGTTCTCAAAGCTCAGGTTGGAAAGATAGACTAGGCTCGGTTGGTCATTGATGCCTTATTTTGTAGTCCATGTGGAGCCACTAAAAATTTACAAACAGAGAGAGATCCTGTTTACAAAGATCAGTTTGGTGGTGATACGGGGAATGTATTAGACACAGTGGTTCTCAACCTTCCTAATGCCGTGACCATTTAATACAGTTCCTCATGTTGTGGTGACCTCCAACCATAAAATTATTTTCATTGCTACTTCATAACTGTAATTTTGCTAGTGTTATGTCTTAGGTGACCCCTGTGTAAGGGTCATTCGACCCCCAAAGGGGTCGTGACCCACGGGTTGAGAACTGCTGTATTAGAAGATGAGAAACTAGAATCAAAGAAACTGTTTTGGAGGCTGTTGTATAACCTAAGTGACACGCTAAAGGGATAAATGAGCGGCAATAGAGAAAAGGAAATTAATTCATAAGACATGGAGAATGTAGAGAGACCAGGACTTTGAGTCCAGGTAAGGAAGATGCTGAGGTCCTCACCCAGATTGCTAGGCAGATGGCAACAGCATTTACTAAGAAAGGAAAAAGATTAGACTGCAGGGGAGGGGGAAAATGAGTTTGGTTTGGACATATGTTGTTGAGGAATCTTTGGAGATATCCAGACACAACTGGAAGAGACAGAAATGGAGCTCAGGAGGGTGCGGCTAGGAATACAGGTGCGCTGGTGGCGGCTGAGTCCAGAGTGTAGATGCAAGGAACAGGGGAAGACAAGTCTGGAAATAAGAGAAAACAGAGGCTGGTAACATGAGGAACTCCAGCATTTAAGGGAGGGGCTGAGACAGAGGAGCAAGTGAAGGAAAGAGAGCCAGGGGATTTGGGAAGAGAACTGGGGAAGTGCTTTCTGGGAAGCCAGGTTTCAAGGAGGAGCGAGTGGTTAACAGGGCCAGGTTTTCAAAGGCTTCAAGAAGGATGAGGCCTGAGAAGAGGCCACTAAATGTGAAAATCAGGAAATTGTATGTGGCCTTTGCCAGAGCAGTTTCCATGAAACAACAGGTTTCAGACTGGAATGTGACCAGTTACAGCATGAAAGAGGATGTCAAGTAGAAGCCAGAGGTGTGGAATATTCTTTTCATAAAGTATGAAAGAAAAATAGGACAGTCCTTAGAAAGAGAAGAGGAGTTAAGGAAGGGGCTTTAGGATGGGGAAGTTGAGCATGTGTGTGTGCAGAGGTCAAACCACATGGGTGGAAAGGAAGTGGGCCCTTGGATGGACAGAGCAGTGGCACTCAACACAGCACAGGCTGTGGGCAGGAGGACCCTGGAGGCAGAGGCACAGGTCAGGTTTGGAACAAAGTAGGGACACCTATTTTGATGATACAGGATGAAAAGACATAAGTATATGACACTACAGGTAAGTTTAAATGTCACGTCGAAGTTTGATGCCAAAGTCTGGGGAAGAATTGATAGAATTCACATTTGGCCTTTGTCGTTGTCAACTGTATGTGATTACTTCCTCCCTGACCTTGAATTTCTTTTCTGGAAAATGGGAATAATAATAATCATCTCTCATGGTTGTTTGGAGAACACCTCGTTAGAGAACACCATAGCAAGCATCCAGGAAATAATTAATTTATTCCTTTTTTGTTCTTGTTTGGAAATAGGATCCCCAAAAGTATCGTTTGTCCATATTTGAACCATTAATAACTGGAATATAGGGATCCATTTCTTCCTGTTTCGCAGAGCTGGCTGGTAGACGTTCAACCATCGGCCGGGTCTTTGTCTTAGCTAGACCGTGGGATGGAGTATAAACGGGTTGTCTCGTTCCCCGAGGCTTCCTGTTTGAAGGACTGAAGCCATGTGGATTGTTACTGATTCCAATCAAGCTCCTCCTTTCTAGGCCTTCTGTATGCCCATCCTCCCTGAGAACAGCTGGATCCCCGCATTCGTTTGAGCACCACTGAAGCACCTGCCTCGGCGACTGGCCGAGCATTGTCTGAGACGAGCGTGAACATTCTCAGTGGTGACCAGGTCGCTTCTTTTCATGTCCCATCACAAGTGAACATGAGTAACCCAGGGTGTTAATAAAATGCATTCTGGAAGCAGATTTAGAGTTATTTTCCAAAGACATGTAGAACCCAAATAGATCTAAATTGCTAGCAGTGCTTGTGGTGGTTTTAATTTTCGGGAAGAATCATATTTTTGGCCTACTCTGTTTCAGTGGGCTTCATTTGATCTTAGAATTGGGATGTCCTGCCTGATATCAATGGAAGTAGCTCTAAGTAATTCCACATGATAGACGGGCCGGACTAGCTAGCCCCCTTTACCCCGCAGAGCAACCTTCTGTTTCTTTGAGTAAAATAGCCTCTCCTTCTACCAGTTTTATTTCGCAAGTTTTAGTGAAAACACTTCAAAGAGGTTTCTTAAAGTTGTCTGATCCTTCTTGTGACTAGAATTTCATCCCTTCGCGTGGTGTGGGAATGATGTTGTGAAAATGACGACAATAATAAATTTTAATGATCTTTTTTTCAGAACGTCTAGGAACCTGGTAAGCTTTCCACACTTCTCCTCATTCCAAGCACATTTACATGTATTTCTGCGCAGGGGAGAGGGGCTTTGGAAACGTTGACTCACTGCTTTCTGCAGCTGTGAGAGCGCTCACCTAAAATTTGTCAACATTTTGGAATGTGAAGGTTTGTTTTTCTAGGACCGTTATAATGCCAATCCCGACCTTAGCTGTGCCAGAAGGAAAAGATCTTTCCAAACACCATATGGTTTATTATGTCAAGTATGGGACCCAGAAGTTGATTTAAGGACCTTTTGTAGCTGCACAATTCTAGGAATTTAAATGCAGTCAATGCCTAATTTAACTAACATTGTTGGAGATGTGCTCACTTGTGGCTTGTCCGCGGAACCAAAGCGAGTGCACTCAGGCCATGTCGTGGTTTGAGGGGATCACGGCTCAGTCCTGTTGTTCCTTGGCCAGGACGGGACTGTCTGGCAGGTGCACCAGCTCAGGTCATACCCGGCAGAAGTACAGACTAGAGAGACGGAAGAGCCTGGAGGCTGTCTTGAGGCCATGGAGTATGGAGGGAGTGATTTCTCCTAAAACACAGTGCGTCTCCTCAAGGACCCTCTTTTCCTCTCTTTCCGAAGTCTTAGCATCTTAGCTGCTGCTTATCTCATCTCCAGTTCTTTTCAGAAAAATTCTCTCCCTGTCTCTCTCCCTCCTTTCCTCTTGTCCTTACTCCCCACCACACCCCTGCCCCATCCCCCATTGTCCCCACAGTCCCTGAGGTCGCTCTACACTTGTTTGTAGAAACAGGGTTCCATCCCTTCTCTTTGCTCAGCCCCACAAAGGTGATCTGGGAACCAAGTGGGGCAAAGGAAGGTGCTCCCTGGTGGACGAATGGGGCAGTTGTGACTCCAGAAGTGCCGTCTCTGTCACAGTAAAGGGGTGTGTTGCTGGTGGTGCTGGTACCAGGTCTCCCTTGCCTCCCCCCAGTGCTGTCAGGGAGGCCCTTCGCTTTCCCCTTTCACTGAAGTGCTTCCAGTTTACCAGTGGTTTGAGAAGTCAGACTATCAAGGTGATTAAAAAAAAAAAAAGTTTGTAAATGAAAACATGAGCAAGCTCAAAACAGTGCTGGAGGGCCTTTTACGACTCTCAGAGAATAAAGCAAAAATGTGAAGACTGCAATGTGGTGCTTTGTGCCAGCTACTTGGGAGCGTGTGTGTGTGTGTGTGTGTGTGTGTGTGATTTCCATTGTTGAGCTAGGTTCCAGAAGATGGAGTCGTCCAGAAATTATTGCAAGGCTCAATAGTTTGTTCTCATTCACTAACAGAGAATTTCTTTAAAATGTCATAGAGATTTTTTTTTTTTAGAAAGTGAACCAGGGTAGAAATGAGCTTCTGAGCCATCCGAGTACAGGGGCCTGGAACCACGTGGGACTAGGCTGAGCTCGGTCCCCGTCCAGGGCAGTGACAGCCCGTCATCAAAGCGATCTGGGTTCCTGTGGCACACCCAGAATAATTGAGAGAGGCCCAGGCTTCTGAGAAGTTTAATGCGAAGATTGTTTTTTTAGTATCGCCTGAAGTATTTTTTCAGGTAGAATTCTTTAGTTTGTATATGATTATGCAATTTTATAATAGTAAATAGAAATAGTATGACACTATATGGAAGTACTTTAGGTCTGCCTGGTGAGGATAAAGAAGAAAAACCTAATGTCTGTTACTGACGTTTTTTCCCTGCAAATAATTAGCATAATGGTGACTCGCCTATGAAGTCACCTTCATTTGATCACTTCCTAAATGTAACATTGACTTTTTTGTATCTGACTTCCTTTTTTAAGACCATAAAATTGCTCTCTCTGTCGGAGTGCTAGGTCCTAGAACTTCACTTGGAGTTATGGTTCCCATACGATTCTGTTAGCTCAGTCTTCCAAGAAGATCGTTTCTGATTTCCAGAGCGGAAGTAGCATTGCTCCTGCCCTGGAATTTCTTGGCAGTCGCGCCGGACTCACATTAGGAGTTTGACAAGGGCCAACAGCATAATTTACGGCAATTTTTAAACCATGAAGTAATGGGTAGATGATTTTTTCATAATAGAACTATTAGCAAAAGAATTTTTGCATTTAACAATGTCTGTCTCCAGACTCTCCATAATTGAGTCACTTTACCTAGAGCGTAAATGGAGTCAGAGCTAATTTTTATTAGGTGTCTGTATTGATACTGATGGAATGCATTATTGCATTTCCCATGTCCTTTGAAGTGTCTCAAATTATACAGCAGTAGTATAGTATACACTGTTTTGTTTTCTTTGTAAGCAATGAACTCTTAAAGAATCATGTTTCTTTTGAGCCTGAAAGATTTTTATTGAGGGCTTTGTTCTTCTTTTTCCTCTTTCCTGTCAATGGTCGTGCTCTTGAAAACTGATTCATCCGGTCTGCGTTGTGAGCTGTCTGGGTTTGCTAGTCTGCAGTTTGTCAGACGGCAGCACTGACAGCTTTATTCTGCAGCCCTGCGTGGACATCGGATGCACTGCCCTGTCCCTCGGCCAGCCAGGGGAGCAACCTTGTGCTTCAGGAGGTCACCTTCCTTCATGTTGCAAAGGATGCCTTTCCAGTACACAAGACGCATTGCCCCTGTGTTGGTCCCTGAATGCTGTCCAGGTGTTTTGAGGGGCACATTAGACCTCCCTGTGGGGGATAATGGTTTTCAAGCTTGGCGGCTCTTTGGAGTTATCTGGAGAGCAGTATAAAACACTTATGCCTGGGTCCCACCCCCACAGATTCTGATGTAATGTGTCTTGGGTGTGGCCTGAACACTGAGACTTTTAAAAGCTTCCCAAGTAATTCTAATGTGCAGTCAGGGATTGAGGACCACTGCCTAGGAGTCTCTTCTATATCCCAGACATTTTAAGGTCAAGTTTATTTGTTTCCTTTGTGACATAGCTCTTATCTCTATGGGTAAAAGATTCATAACTATGCAAACAGACCTCTGGACGTATTATTAATCAATAGCTAATTTTATTAAAATCTGTTCATGAAACCCTAACACAGTTCCCCACGTCTCTGGTCAGCGCTGTGCAGAGGCTGACGGTCAGAGCTAACAGATATGGGGCTCAGGCCAAGGCCCTGTGCCAGATGCCACACAGGCACTACCTCGGTTAATCCCAAAGGAGGCCCTTCTCCTGCTGGAACTGCAGGACTGCACTTCACGGGCCACGCAGTGTATGCACCTGGACAGCTGTCATCTCCCGTTCCACACACATAAGCTTCACGTGCTCCCTCCACCAGCCTCCCTCCCACTGCTGTTCCTGCCAGACAGACCTGGCCCAACCCCCACGCCCACCATTCTGTGGCCTGGGACTTCAGTTCCTTCCTGACAAAGTGGTGACGGTGGTCATGATCCCAGTGCCTGCTCCGTAGACTTGTGAGGCTTCCCTAAGGTCCTCTATGTAAAGCGCAGGGTCCCTAATGCATAGCAGGCACTTAGCCAGCGACAGACACTGGTATCAGTTCTGAAAACTTGGTATTACCACAGGGCTTCCTGTTTCTCTTCGTTGCTTACCTACTGTTACCAAACCTTACTTCACATTGTGAATGTTTCTGAGTCACCACCCTGCTGTCTAGCCCTCGTCCGTGCCTCGGACGTCCGCTGCGGCACCTTCTCCCAGCTGGGTCTCCACCCTCGTCTTTTCTCTTTGCCACCCTTGATCCACTCAACACCCTCTGGAAATCATTTCTTAAATGATAACACGGTTGTATGTTGTTTGCTTGCTCAAGAACCTACAAAGGATTCCCACTGCGTACTGCATCATGCCCTGTCTCCTCAGCTAGGTTTTTAAAATTCCTCTTATAATTTGGCTCCAACCTTCTGACTGCTTTAATTGTCCACTCATTCCCCAGCACTCCCTGCACGTGTGCTGGCGGCCTCCTCGGAGTCTCCTGGACATCACGCGAGGCCTGTTGAGCTCTTGCTGCCCGACCCAGCAGAGGACACAGATTCTCCTGTGTACAGGGCCTGGTGCCAATAAAGCCGGCTCCCTGAACTCCTTTCCATTTTGATCTCTACCTGCCCTCATTTACTATCACTTTTCCATAACACAGATCTCACATGCAGGTTCTGGGGGCCCGGCAGCCAGTGTCTGCGTGGCCGTCACACGGGCGAGCTCGGTTTCATTTCGCGGACCAGCTGCCCGCCGCAGCCCAGGAAAATGAGGCCAGTTGTGGCAAGACATCATTTTCAAAAGGAAATCTGGATTTTTTTTTTTGTACTTGAAATCTCCTAATTTTTAAATGTTGAAAGTTCATTTAAAATCTTTAAAAATGATTTTAAGGCAAACAAAATAGATCAGTAGGTCTGGGTCCAGCCCTAGGGCAATAGTTTTGTCCTCTGTGCTTTATAGTTGGCATGTCATCTAGTTTGGAACTTAATTACATATTCTCTAATTGTTTGACATGTTTTATTTCTGTCTTCCCAGCCAAGGCACCCACTTCAGGAACCCTGCCGCATTCATTTTGAGCATCCGTTGCTGAACCTAACACAGTATTAGCAGTGACTAACCACCACTTAGCTGATTCATTCATTAAAGAAATATTTAATGAGCTTTCTGGGGTGTATATGCACAGGACTTCAAAATTTGTGTTGTCTGGTGTCTCTCATTGTGTTGTGAAATGTTTGGTGGAAATATCCAGTGTTTCTGTCAGGGCTCTGGGTCTGATTCCCATATTCATCATCAATGTTGTATCCCGGCTTGTTGGTTAGTCACCTTGTAACCAAAGTCAGGTTTTTCTATGGAAAGAGGAACTGTTACTTCTACATTTTATTACTGATACTTGTCATATGATGAAATATAAAAAAAGGTCTTTAGATAATCTATAGATAATCACAGTACTTGGCACATACTAAGAAAAGTGGGAACTCTGTGGAGGGGGGCAAAGGGGTGATGAGGGCCATCTGCAAAAAATTAGTAAGTAAGTAAGTAAGTAAGTAAATAAATAAATAAATAAATTGATATTGTTGTGAAAAGAAAAAAGAAAAAACAATGCCCCAAATGCCAGTATTATATACTCTTTGCACAACCAGAGGATGTGCCTTCTGCAATTATGTCTGAATTACGTTTTTTTATCAAGATTATTCTATCCTGCAATATAAAATGATGTAATTATGTGTCTAAAGAATTCTTAGTTATAGTGCATTTCTAAAAGTTTTTGTAGGTTTTCCATAGAGTATGGAAACTCAGTATTCTGCTTTATACACTGCATACTTTTCACGTTGGGACTTCCTGTCTGATTGCCATGATATCGTCTCAGCAGCAAGCAAAGATAGTCCACCCTCAGCAGCCACCATTAGACATGAGTGACCCTGTTTGACTCATATTCGTTTGCACTGAAAAGGGGAATATTGACTAGTACATGGCACCATCGTCATTATCCGAACAGCATTGTTCTTTTGAACCAACCCGGCACCAAGAAGACATCTCGTAAGACCCTGGTTAAGCTCTGTTGCAGTCTTTAACTTGGAGAGTTGAAAACTGCAGGAACCAAACGTATTGCCTCCTTTTACTTGTTAACTCTGGTCTCAACTCCCCGGTGCTCTTTTTTTCACGGTGATGTGATGAACGGCAGGACATTGCACAAATCCACACCCTCTCTTTCTGTGGTTTGCTGCAGGTACACAGCGTGCCAATGCCCGGGCTCCTGCCCCTTACAAGCGAGACTTTGAAGCCAAACTGAGGAACTTTTACAGGAAGTTAGAAACTAAAGGATTTGGACAAGGCCCAGGGAAATTAAAGTGAGTCAAAGTGAAACAAACCGCAGGATTTGTGGATGGTGAAAGGATGGGATGCAGCTGGGAATGTAGGAACGGACTGTGATCTGGGATGACCACCTTTGTTGGAGTTGGCATAATTCTTTTGGTATCTGTAAATTGCAGCACCCTATAAAACATAGTTCTGGAATTAAGCACGATTAAGCTTAAGGTTTTATTTTATTTATTTTTATTTTTTTTTTTATCCTCACCCGAGGACATTTTTTCATTTTTGTTCAGATAGAGTGGGAGGGAGAGAGGGGAAGAGAGAGAGAGAGAAACATCGACGTGAAAGGTTCACATCGAGTGGCTGCCACCTGCACGACCAACCAGGGCCGGGGACAAACTGCAACCAAGGTACATGCCCCTAGCGGGAACCGAACCCGGGTCTCTCTGGACCACAAGCTGACGCTCTAACCGCTGAGCCAAACCGGCCAGGGCAAGCACGATTAAGCTTAAGGTTTTAAAACAAACGGTAAAGAAACTGCCACATGCCATGTAAGAAATGTTAAAAAAAATTAAAATCTGATTTATTTATTTTCTCCTAAAAGGTACCTTTGTTGGCTTAGAGTATATTCCTCAGTTATAAGGCTGTCACAATGTCCTGTATTACTCATGACTGTCTCCTGAGCTGACTCGAGTGTAGGAACCATGCTCAGCTCCATTTCGTTCTGTGAAATAAACTTCACTTGTCCAGAGGAGCATGTCATGAAGGTTGTTTCTGCCTGTCTTCATCCACCTCCACTTAAATGGGGAAGTTGAGACAGCATCATGATGTGTGGTCAGCATTATTTTCATTCTCTACTCACCCCTACTGCCTTCATCCCCACCTCCACCCCTGTACCATGTCCCCACTAGAGATCGCTGTGCCACCTGAGAGAGGACCGAGGAGGGAAGGTCTCTGCTGCAGAACTGTCATGTTCTAGGGTACCAGAGAGAAGGCCCACAGCTCCCCACCCTACACGGAGGGCGTGCCTGATTAAATTCATAGGTTCCATTTTCATCACCCTCAAAACACATCAGCTCGCCCAAAACACCATACCTCTCTGAGCTTTACCTTTCTGACATTACTCTTACAAAGGTCTTGATAATCAAGCTTTCATCCCTTGGCCTCCATGTTATCTCCTTTCCATTACTGTTTTCACTAAAGGCAAATTGATATCTGCTTAAGGATGACTCTAACTGTCATTATGACAAGTGGATTAATCGGCCACAAATATCAGTCATGTGTATCTGTCACTTAGGGAATCTCAAGATTCACTTTATTTAAAAATTAAATTAAGCACAATTATAAACTCCTCTGCTTTGGAGGACACTGAGAATTTTTTTCTCTCTCCCTGTTCTCACGGTCAATTCTAGGCACTTAGTAATTGAATTCCTTGGCTAGGTGCATTCAGGCTTCAAACATGACCTCATAGGGTTGTTCTTCCTTCACTAAACAAAGTGCTGTGCCTGTGCCGTTTCCCATCCTCCTTGAGTAAATGGATATGACCATTCAGAAAGGCCTCTCGGATTGTTCACAGGTCATAGGTGGGGTGCTCTCTTTACCAATGATTCTCTTATGCAACATTTGCTAATGCTGTTGAGTGTTAAAGACAAATGTGTCCTTTGCAGCAGATAGCAATGATACTAAGTCACTCCTTTTGCCTCATTATTTATGGCAACTGGGCAAGTGCCCAGTTCTAGAAAGATAAGGATTAAGAAATAACCTGGATTTCTCTTAATTGTCTCCTTACGGACAGGTTAATAATCAGAAGAGATCACTTACTCGAAGATGCTTTTAATCAGATTATGGGCTACTCCCGAAAAGATCTGCAGAGAAATAAGCTGTACGTCACATTCGTCGGGGAGGAAGGGTGAGTAGCACAGAGAAGTGGCCTGTGGAACACAGGCTTGACTGCAGGGCGGATATTTCACCACATCCTCGCTGTGGTTGCCTGAAACAGGAAATCCTTCTGGCAGGAAATACCGTTCTCATACACTTCAATCTCTTGGCTATTTTTTTTTTTAAGGCTTTCTCTGGTTTTTAAATCATTTGGCATAGAAATTCTTTGGTAAAAACTTATAACTATAGATCATTTTTGAGCGCAGAGCTTGGTTTGGTTTCTTCTCTAATTGTCTCCTAAAGGGAAAAGTCAGCTTTGCGGGGAAAAGACAGGGAATTGCTTTTCCAAATCTGTGATCTTGTGGTCTGCACTCGGGTGCTCAGTAGAACGTGCTTTGCCAGTTAAATAAATTCAGTTTCAGAATCACGAATGGGAATTCTGCTGTTCCACCAGGAAGCCTCCACAGCAGCAACTCTTGGGTCTGGGTTCTTATTTCTCTGACCCACATTTTTCTCTCCTTTGGGGATGACTCACATTTTTCTCTACCAAAATAGCTACCTGCCATAAACAAAGGTCCCCAACCTTCCATGACTCTTCCATGAGTGTGCTCATACAGATGAGGGTTAGGGAGGAAGGAGTGAAGGCTCCCACACGGTGATTTTTGAATCCAGATAGATGGAACAGCTATTATATAACACTTGAGAAGATAACAGCTCTCGTGTCTCCCAGACCCCTTCCTCTTTCTTCATTTTAGGTCCGGGTTTCAAGTTTAAGTGCCTTCTATGTAACCCAGCCATCACTAGAGTAAACTAAAAAAACACCACCACCACCATACAATTGCCTGAACCCTGGTTGTCTTTTCTTTGATTCTGTTGATTTGGATTATTTCAAGGCTACCCCTCTCAATCATGCCCAGGAGTAAACTGTATTCGATTATGGAATTATGGTAATAAATATGCAACAAATTTAACCATTCAGTATGTGGTTCATGAAATGGAGGCTCCAACGTATAAAATAACTGCATGTGCTAACGGAACCAGATTATAGCAAAATTGAGACTCACAACCAGGTCTTAGTTTTTCATTCAGTACTCTTGGACCAATACTGGGATGTAGGCAAAACTCCTGAACTCTGGTCTATCTGATTTTTTTTCCCTACCCATGGATCTTTTCACTGTTTCGATTAGTGCCTGATAACTTCTGCTCTTCACATACACTGTTGTGTAGTCTCCCAGCTATGACTAGATTAAAGTAAAACATTACATGGCAAAAGAATATAATGTGACAAAGTTGAACAGAAGCTTGCCTGAGACTTGAGCCTTTCATCGCTGACCAGTCTTAATGGACTTCCAGCTCATGTTAATTGGCTTGAAGATGCAGGTGCACAACTGGAAAGGAAGACAGATGTTTTTAGCCTAATCACAGGTATGCATGGGATGCCAAGCATCTCCTGACATAATCAGCCTGGTTTAGATGAGAATACTTTTCCTCCCCCAGAACTCCAGCTGTCTTCCTTCACTGCTGGACCACAGTGTTTGGAGGACTCGGAGTTGTAGGGAAGAGTCTTTGGGAGCCCTGGAACTTAGGTGTGAATAGAACAGATGCTTATCATGTTTGATCATCCCAATGTGTAGTCTCCCTGTGATCCGGACTGATGACATCTGTTGGTAGGAGGAGGCCCAAGCTGAGTGGGGCTTGATGTCTCTGTATTTGATTGCCACTAATGTCCCAATGCTTCCTGCTTCTATCACCTGTCTCCTTCCTATAACCCCAGAGGGAAACCAAGAGTGAGGATACTTTGAGGTGTGACTTCAGTCATCAGGAACAACCTCTTAATCAGTCCCCTCTGCATATGGCTTATTGAAGCTGGAGTAGGGCCAGATAATTTCTGATCTCATAGCTTTATCATGCCGATATCACACACGTGGATTATTAGATATAGCCTTGATTTTGCTATTAGGCATTGAGAATACATGGACTGTCTTGAAAGATTAAAACAGTACTCTTGCTGGAAAATAGAAACCTTAATACAACCATAAAATTAAGAAGTTATTTTAGCCTTTGCCACCTTCTCAATCACATTAATTATATCACATTAAACTTAAAGACCAGAATATTTCTTTCTGAATTATAATAAATACACAGAGTGAAAAGCTGCATAAGTTTCTCTATAAAAATAGAGCTTGAAGTTTTGTCACCTTTCCTTTAGTAATTAAAATGCCCTCAAAATGTGTCATTTTGTAAATTCTTCATATCTAGCTCTAGTAAAACATATTTATTTATTTAAAATATGTTTTTATTGATTTTTTTTTAGAGAGAGAGGAAGGGATAGAGAAATAGAAACATCGATGTGAGAGAGAAACATCGATTGGCTGCCTCCTGCACGCCCCTTACTGGGGATCAAGCCCGAAACCTGGGCATGTGCCCTGATCAGGAATCAAACTGGGACCTCTCAGTCCATGGGACTGATGCTCAATCCACTGAGCCACACCAGCAGGGCTAGTAAAAGGTATTTAAAATCATACACCAGTAGTTCCCAGATCTTGGTTTCTAGTATCATTCGCCAATAAAGGAACTAGGGCTCTTTGAAGAAGTGGCTGATTCTAGGGCTGAGACAGGAAGTATACTAGAAGAGGCCTGAGGATCTTGTAGCACCAGAAAGTAAAGAAGACATGTTCAAAAAGTCAGTGATGGGGGTATGTCAAAGGGACACAAGAGCCAACTAACAGAGCTCCCAATGGCCAAAGCTGAAGTAATTTGAACAACAAAATAAAAAAAGTAGCATTGGGTTAAAACCCAAAGTATAAAATAAATATCTGTACTCATATAAATACATGATTGAATAAATAAATAAATAAATAAATAAATAGATGGAGGAGAATAGACAAATCTGTGCAGATTTCCAAATAATTCAGCATAGTTCCCTACTCCTTAATTGTGCATTGCATGTACTGACTTTCTTCCAAATAGTACAAATGAAAATGGTAAAATGGAAAGAGGAAAAAAGAAGTCTACAGTGGAGGTGCCTGACAAATAGTCAGGTGATCAAGGTTAAAATCAACAGTGATATATCATGTTAATAGTATGTACCCTTGATATGATGTGATGAGAATGGTAGTTTCTACGGTCTTTCTCCCAAAAACGCATAATGTCAGTTTAATGGTGAGAAAAACAGGCAACTCCAATAGAGGGACATCCTACAAGATACCTTACTAGTACTCCTTAAAACTGTCAAGGTCATCAAAAATTAGATGAGTCTAAGAAACTGTCAGAGCCAAGAGGAGCCTAAGGAAACATGGAAATAAGGTGAAGACTGAGGAAATCTGAATAAAGTATGAATTTTAGTTAAAAATCGTGTATCAGTATTGGTTCACTAATTGTAACAGATCTACTATACGGGTATAAGATGTTAATAAGAGGGAAACTGAGTGTGAGGTACACAAGAATTCTTCATACTATCTTTGAAACTTTTCTGTAAATCTAAAACTATTCTAAAATAAAACATTTATTAAAATAAAACATACTGTTAGGATTTGGGGAGATTTAGGAAATGTTTCCCTGAATAGCTTTTCTTATTTCTTGGTTGTCTGATAGGTGACTGCCACCAGGGTAATTTGAGGTATGTGTATACTTTCTTCTGCACTGAAGTCAGTGGTGTAGTAAGTACATGGATATATTTAATTCTATGGAAAGTCCAAATTAGTAGGGGTATTGGTACATATAGAGTATTTTGTGTTGCTAATGTAAACTTTATGTTACCTATGACAGCATAATACTTGCGATTTTATTGATACCATCTCACTGATCATATTTTCTACTTGTCATAATCAGGATGTTTATTTACAATAGATTAACTGGGGCATATAGAGAAAGGGATTTATTTTTAAGAATACTGCATCTGTTAGAGAACCCTAAAGATTCCATCGTAAAACTATTAGAACTGATAAAAGAATTCAGTAAACTAGGAAGATACAGAATAAATTGTATACACCAATAATGAACTATCAAAAAGGGAAACTAAGAAAACAATTTCATCAAAAAATAAATAAATAAAATGCATAGGAATAAATTTAACCAAGGATGTAAAAGACCTGTAGTTAGAAAATTGTAAGACACTGAAGAAAGAAATTGAAGAAGATACAAATAAGTGGAAGCATATACCATGTTCATGGATAGGAAGAATTAATATCATTAAAATGTTCATACTATCCAAAGCAATCTATAGATTCAGTGCAGTTCCTATCAAGATATCAATGGTATATTTCACAGAAGTAGAACAAATATTCCCCAAATTAATATGGAACAACAAAAGACCCGAATAGCCACAGCAATCCTCAGAAAGAACAAAACTGGAGGAATCATGCTACCTGATATCAAACTATACTACAAGGCCATAGTAATCAAAATAACATGGTACTGACATAGAAACAGACATATAGATCAGTGAGCAGAATAGAGAGCCGAGAAGTAAACCCATGCCTTTATGGTCAGTTAATATTTGACAAAGGAGGCAAAACATACAGTGGGCTAAAGATAGCCTATTCAATAAATGGTGTTGGGAAAACTGGACAGATACGTGCAAAAAAATTAAACTAGACCACCTTCTTACACCATACACAAGAATAGACTCAAAATGGATTAAAGACTTCAATGTAAAACTTGAAACCATAAAAATCCTAGAAGAAAACATAGGCAGTAAGATGTTGGACACTTCTCATAGCAATATTTTTTCAATATATTTCCTCTGGCAAGGGAAACAATAGAAAAAATAAACAAATGGGACTACATCAAACTAAAAAGTTTTTGCACAGCAAAGGAAACCATCAACAAAATGAAAAGATAACCCACTGAATAGAACATATTCACCAATGATACATCTGATAAGGGGTTAATATCCAAAATTTATAAAGAACTCATACAACTCAACATCCAAAAAACAAAAATCCAAATAAAAAATGGGGGAAGAACCTGAATAAACACTTCTCCAAAGAGGACATACAGATGGCCAATAGACATATGAAAAGATTCTCAACATCACTAATCATCAAAGAAATGCAAATTAAAACCACAATATCACCTCACACCTGTCAGAATGGCTATCATCAATAAATCAACAAACAATAAGTGTTAGGATGTGGAGAAAAGAGAACCCTTGTGCACTGTTGGTGGGAATGCAGATTGGTGCAGTCACTGTGGAAAACAGTGTGGAGGATGCTCAATAAATTAAAAATGGAACTGCCTTATGACCCAGCGGTTCCACTTCTGGGACTATATCTCAAAAAACCCAAATCTTTCTGATTTGAAAGAATATATGCACCCCTGTGTTCATTGCAGTGTTATTTACAGTAGCCAAGATTTGGAAGCAGCCCAAGTGTCCATCAGTAAATGAATAGATAAAAAAGCTGTAGTACATTTACACAATGGAATACTACTCAGCCCTAAAAAGAAGAAGAAGAAAATCTCACCTTCAGTGACAGCATGGATAGACCTGGAAAGTATTCTGCTAAGTGAAATAAGCCAGGCAGAGAATGACAAATACCATATTGTTTCACTTATATGTGGAATCTAATGAACAAAATAAACTAACAAAAAAAAATAGAAACAGACTTATAGATACAGAGAACAGACTGACAGCTGTCAGAGGGGAGGAGTGAAAAAGGTAAATGGATTAAGCTGAAAACAAAACAAATAAAAAAACACCTCATAGACACAAACAATAGAATGGTGATTACCAGAGGGAAAGGGGGATGGGGGTGGGGGGAGGTAGAAAAGGATAAAGAGGGGATACATAGTGACAGAAGGAGACTAGACACCAGACTTTAGGTGATGAACACACAATTATATATATATATATATATATATATATATATATATATATATATATATATAATGTATATAAATAAAATTATGGAATTGTACACTTGAAACCTATGTAATTTTATTAACTAGTGTCACCCCAATAAATTCAATAAAAATTTTTTATAAGGAATAATGCATCTGCCTGCACTCCAAAAAAGCATGAATTAGCAGATTTACAGAGAGACTTTAACTGTGCTTTAAGCTGTTTCTTCACATAGATCTGAAACATGATGTATAGATTGTTTCTGAAATGAAATAGCTGAAGCAAGAAAAATGATGGAAAAATTTAGTCAGAAATTTACAGGTTAACTACAAATTCCATGTGAGGTGCAATTAATCTGAGAGTATTGGTGATGCCTATATTCATTTAAAAAACACAAAAATAATTCAAGAGCCTATTAATGCTTCTCACTAAGATAATGCTTCATATTATACTTGGCTTTTTACCAATTGTAAATAGTTTCTAACCAAACCACTGTGGTTTAATTTGGTCAGAGCTGGAGGTTTTGTTCTCGTCATTGAAATTTCCACCCGACTTAATTTGGTTATCTGCTCTTACACAGTGGTGAGGAGTGGATGTCAGCAGTGGTGGAATAGCTGGAAACTGAGTCATCTTAACAGAATGTGGTGAGAAATGGCATGCCATGGCTGCTGCTTTCTGGTGGCCTCTGTCTGCCCTGAAGTTGCTGCTTTAGGGCCGGGACCTGTGGAGCACTGCATAGTCTCCAGCGTGTCATTTTCTTCTAAATTAAAAGTCCTAGAGGCCAAAGGTCTGTGGTGTCCAACATTAGCGAGGTAGACTATTGTGTTCTGATAAGACATCTTGGTCCATTAACTTCTTAGTACCCAAAACAGTAAGAAAATAATGGCCTTAGTAAAGAGAGAATGTTTACACTGTGATTGCCGCACCTCTTTTTTCTCCATGGGCAATTCTGTAAAAGGCACCTTTCTTTGAGAAAGAATGAGTTCATTATATGTAAGGTGCCATCTATATGACGTCAATCATCTGTCTTGCAAGGCCACACTGAGACTAAGGAGGGGATGTGAGCAAACAGTTTTAGTTCAGGAGTTTAAGGACAGATGAGCTCTTTCTGTGACCTTGCTCCCGAGACTGACAAATAAAACCTTGCTGAGGAAGGGTGCTTCTGTATCTCGGGTTAGGCTTGGTATAGCCAGGTTGTCTTGTTAACTGCTTGTCTTATTAACTGCTCACAAAATTCCTTACTCACCCACAAGACCTTCCTAAGTAGGTGAAGAACCGATTCCTTGCTGCTATAAATATTTGAGGGTGAATCAGTAGGTGCACAGGCTGTGTGTGCCTGAACCGGCTTGTAAGAAAGCAAAGCTTTCTGTCTTCCAGAAAGTGTGTAGGAAATGGTGTGACCTCCCAGTGCCATCACCTTTTTCCATTTTATAGTCTACTTCCATTGGAATCGTTTGTTTTCAGTAATTTTTAGTTGACAATAAAGAACAGGAGAATAAAATTAATTATTTTAACAAATATTGGATGCTACTAACAAGTCAGGCGGTGTCAGCCCAGCAAAGTGATGGTGCTTAAAATGCTTTATCAGCACTTCATGGAGCCCAAACTGCATTGACACCCTAAAGACATCTGTGCTTATTCCGAAATGCCCTCACATGCAGCTGTTGGGTGGCTACCCACCCGTTGTCCGGGGTTTCTGCATTTCCGTGCCAAGCCTTTAGCTGTGGAACCAACCTAACTGGCAAAACAGGAATGTAACAAATGATCCCTGTGACATGAGTCATATTAACTATTTATATGGACGAGGTTGCTAAGGCATTACAGGAAGCACAGGCACGGGGTGCCCTGCTGGGACATGCCTTGTTGGATTAGGTAGACATATGCAATTTGTAACCTACAGCCTGCTCTCAGGTATACAGTCCTAAAGGTTTGGATTGTAATCAAATCAAACGTAAAAACTGTCTTGGCTTTCGATTGACCCCATCAGTACTCCTAGAGTTAAAAAACAGCAGATAAAAACCTGACTAGTTGAGGAAGATACATTTTGCTCCTAGAGGAACTGTCTTGGGGGAAGAATAAGTTTTTACTTTTCAGCTTAACTCCTCAGGGAACTTTCACATTATTAGCCAGATTCAGCTACTGTCATAATAAAGTAGCCAGTCAATGAGGTCCGTCTTTGTTGTCCCAACAAACTTTATCATATTAGATGATATTATACTTGGAAATGACTAGACTAACGCCAAGCTCTCTAAGCATAATTCACTTGAGTGATTTATGACAATATTTGCAAATCGGGTTAGGGATTGATAGACCCTATTAATGTCATTGAATCAATATACCACCTGAAGGCAAATTTGTACAAAGTTATTCACTCTGCTAGACGCCAACTAACAATGTAAATTAGGTTGATTTTCTTTATAGAGCTCCACTCATTGATTCAACAACATAGATTAAGCCCCTACTGGGTATTAGGCCGAGTGCTCAGGATACAAAAAAGAAAAAGACACAGTCCAAGTCCCTGCCCTCAGTGTGGTTGCAGTGCACATGTGTCCATAGAGGAGGCAGACGCACAAACAGACACTCATCATACACCCTGGTGGGTGTAATGTTATTAAACACCGAGAGCTGAAGCCCAGAAAACCCTGCCCTTTCTAACTGAAAGCTGCAGCTGAATTTTAAGCAGCTAAAAAGCCATGCTACTTATACCAGTTGTCCCTTCGTAAGAAAATTGACTCATGAAGTATTTGGCTCATGTTTCATCTGTCTGTGACCCTGACCATCAGGTGCTTGGATTGTGTCTGAAAGCCCGACCACTCACGGTCTCATACTTAGTTATGACCACTCCTTGAGGCTGCAGACACCCTAGGATTTTGTAGTCATTTTGAAACCAAGCGGCGATGATCTGGTTCATTCTCTCGAAATCGAGAATGAGTTCACAGACCAAGAGTAAGCGATAGGAAAGTTTATTTGAAAGATAAACAGACCCCCCCCCCAGCGGGGAGGCTCCCAAGTGGGTTGCCAGTGGGAGTCTGTTGTCTAGGGGTAGATATATGTCTTGCTAGCCTCTGATTGGTCCTTTCAAGAAATTCTGCCTTAGCAACATCCATACATTTTAAAGCTTGTGTTTCCCACCTGACTGTGTTCAGTCTAGGGGCCTTAGTAGGTTTCCTTTTTTGATAACTTCTATTTTTTTTTTTAAATCCTCACCGAGGATAATTTTCTATTTATCTTCAGATAGAGTGGGAGGGAGGAAGAGAGAGAGAAACATCAATGTGAGAGGGACACATCGACTGGTTGCCTCCCACATGACCCCGACCAGGGCCAGGGATAAACCGCAACTGAGGTACATGCCCTTGACCAGAATCGAACCCAAGACCCATTGGTCCACGGGCTGACACTCTAACCGCTGAGCCAAACCAGCCAGAACCCATTTTTGATCATTTCAACTTCTCCCAAACTATTAGTGAGGAGGAGGGGATACGCCCTTGGAGCAACCCTACACTTGCTGTGGGTTTCTTTTCTAAATCCAATTTTGGTTTTCTATAATCCTGTTTAAGGTGACCTGGCTTTCTCTGCAATAGGAACACACTCTGTAAATTTCACAGAACTCATTCAGCAATCCTGTTGCCTTGCTTGAAACCAGCCTTTCTGGGTGTGTGTGTGTGTGTGTGTGTGTGTGTGTGTGTGTGTCTGTGTGTGTGTGTGTGTGTGTGTAATTGACCTGTGCTTCCTCCAGGAGCTTCTAATTTGCATATCTTTAAATGGGGGTTGGGAGTTTCTGGCCTTGGGGGCACAATGCCCATGTTGATTTTAGTTTATTTTGAGATCTAGAGTCCGAAAAAAACTCCAGATAGGCTGTGTACTGAGTTGCCTGCCTGTGTACTGAGCTCCAAGTTATCTCAAACTTCCCATGTGTGTCAGCCTTCCCTCCCCAAGGTCCCTTCCCTCAATGCCTACCTGCCTCTATCTCCTCAATTTCACATTTCCTTAAAGGGATCCTTGCTAAAGAAGAGGATTTATAGCAAGCCAGGTATTTTAATAAAGTAGCATTTTCCTCCCACTTTCTCCTATAACAGATTGGCAGACTTGTACTGAGAAGGGCTAGATAGTAAATATTTTAGGCTGTGTCGGCCGTGCCTTCCACACACTCACCTCTGCCATCTTAGCAGAAAGGCAGCCACAGACAAACAGACAACAAATAGGGTGGCTGTGTGCCAATAAAACTTTATTTACAAAGCCAGGAGATGGGCCAGATTTGGCCCCCAGGCTGTAGTTTATCAACCCTGCTCTATTTTTTTAGTCTTGAACATTTAAAGTGCACTGAGGGTAGGCTGTGAGGAGTAAGGAGTGTGAAAGCCAGGGTTAGGAGGCCTGTGGCAAGGCCCAGGCCCTCTGCTGTGACTTGCTTTCCCTGCACTACGGTGATTTCCTTTAGCCTGAGTCTTCTCAATAAAATAGGATATGGACAAAATGACTTCTAAGATGCCTTTGACCACTGGCCTTTTCTGTTTCTGGAGGACACTGGATCTACTGAAATTCACCATCAATAGGAAATTCAGAGAGATGTTTTGCATCCCCAGGGATCTGGGTAGATGGGAATCATGGACTAAATCTCACCAGGTGACATTTAGAAGGAAAAAGTATAGAGTCTAGTACTTAGATTTTAAGAAGATTCCATGACATGCAGACAGGAGAGAGATTGCTGGGCTGAAGCAGCACAGGTGAAAGGTTTGAGCTGATGACTGGCTCGGTGTGAGTCAGCAAAGTGGCTGCTCCACAAGGCAGGGTCGTTGCAAGCTGTATGAGTGGAGAAGAGCGTCCAGGAAGAGAGCACAAGCGCCCTTTCTAAGCTCCACGCTGACAAGACCACACCTCGAAGTGTGATCAGTATTTGACCACACCCCTTGGGTCAGACTTTGACACCCTGGAGAGTGTCCAGAGCAGAGGGAATTCCCAGCCCTTCCTTGAAAGGAGGTTGAAAGAAGTGGCTATGTTCAGGAGTGGGAAGGAAATTGGAAGAGAAAGAGACCAGGGATAGGAAAACTGCTAAACATAAGCGTTCTTATAGAAAATAACTTTTTAAAAAAATTGTAAATCTTTAGCATCTAGGTTAGTACCCGAAACATAATAGGCACTCAAATACTTGTTGAAAGAAAGCCTCTAAGTATGTGAAGAACATTGAAGTGGAAGAAGTATTCTGCTTGTTCTTGGTGGCGTCAGAGATCAAACTAGGACAGTGGGAGGAAGCCACAGGAAGCTGCCTTGGTCCTAGCATGAGGAGCTGAGCCCGCCTCCCTGCACCTGGGAGGCCGCCAGAGTGCTGCTTTGGGAGTCCCCGGGGTGAATCTGAGCATAGCCCCAGCGATCCACTGGCCGCCTGCTAGCCACATTCCAGTCAGCTGCCCCGAGGGCAGTTTCATCATGCCACCTTAAGGCCCTCTGGGCCTGAGAGTCTGCCGGGTCTGCATCTTCTGCACACAGGTTTCCTGTCATCCACCCTTGTCTCCCCCAAAGTGCAGTGTGGACGGTGGTGTGTGCCGTGGTTTTAGCTATTACACAGACTGACATTTTTATTTTCATATTTATGTATTTCTTTAAAGTATACTAGAAAAAATAAAGTTAGCACAGCACAATTTCATAAATATTGTGTAAGATAAGGCTACATTGAAAAAAGCAAGTGAATTTAAGGTTGACTTAGTGAAAAATATTAAGTAAATAACAGTACATATATATTCAGTTATGGCAAAAATTGAGAAAGTAATTTGTGAATTGCTGAAATCTGTTCTAAATAAATTCTCTTAAACTTTCAACTCAGACATATAAAAGTCATTCTATTTTTCATATTAGTCTCCCAACTCCATCTTCCACCTGTAATAGGATTATTTTCTCTATCACACAATTCAATCACTGGGCAAGAATCAGATGATTTCCTTATAAAACAACAACAATGCAATAGGGCCCATGGAGAAAGTTCCCTAAGAGAAAAACAAAAACACAAAATGGAGTAAACAAATGAAGTCTTATAAGATCCTACCACCCCAACTTCTCCGTTGCTTCCATTCCCCTTTCAGTGTTCCTTCCTGTCTCTTGACCCATGTGTAAACATTTAGCATAGGGTAGATGTCCTTTTGTTTTTCATTTTGAATTTAACATATCAGATTGCTTATTGCAAACCCCTCTTTACTGCATTTTTTGCTCTCAGCATTGTTGGCCACTTGTCATTCCTCAAACCTAACATAGTCGTTTTTCATACTTCACTTTGACCTTGATGTCCTTGTAACTAAAATGGAATTTGCACTGTAGGCCAGACACTAGAGTTTCAGTCTCTTCTCCAAATTCTTTCCTTATGAAGCTTTAGATACCCTCATTTTTCTTGTCTATAATTTTCCTTGGTGTTTTAAAGTTTTCACTTGAACCCTATCATTCTATTTTCTTTTGCCTCTGATCTTCCTAAGGGGTCTTGTATCTGTAATAGCCTCTCACCAATTCACTGAAGTCTCTTTCTCCCCCCACTTAAAAATGTTTCAGATGTCCATGAGGAAGGACTCCGTGTCCCATGGATGTAGGGAGTGGATGCCTCTGGTTTTCCCCTGGTGAAGCAAAGTACTCCCACAGTACTCCCTTTCCTTATAACCTTGCTCCAAACATGTAAAATCTTTACCTCTTTATACATATTTACACAGTCAAATCATATATTGCCTGTTGTATCCATTATCTGATGTGTAGCTTTAGTTTTGGACATGTTCCATATAAAATGTCCATTTCGCTATTCTGGGTCCAAACATGGATGAGACCAGGAATCATGATCATTCAGCTTGTTTTGGACAGTCCTGAAATGTGGTCAGTTAGACTTGTAATGAGTGTTCTATAGAAAGTTGAGTTCTGTAGAAAATGTGCCATATATATAAATAACTGGTTGTTCTTTTCATGGATTTTTTAAAAGGCTGGATTACAGTGGACCTTCCAGAGAGTTTTTCTTCCTGGTGTCCAGAGAACTCTTTAACCCATATTACGGCTTGTTTGAATATTCAGCCAATGACACATACACAGTACAAATAAGTCCCATGTCTGCTTTTGTGGACAATCACCATGAATGGTAAGTAATTTCCCCCCAACGCTTTTCTTCTGTTGATTTCTGTGATACTAGTTTTTATAGGAATCCACATTTCTAACATTTCTTCCCTTGGAGAAAATCTTATTTTCAATTAAACATTTCATTTGACTCTTATTTTTGTTGTCAAATAATATATTCAGGCCATCTCCAAGCTAGGAATAGATTGTATGCCCTAAGACCCATTTAAGCGAGCTGGGTAGAATTCGAAAGGTTTCTCCCACTGAAGAATGTTATGGATGACGTTAGGTTCCCGGCGAGATCCCCACATCTCTGCACCTTCGGGCATCCCTGAGCTCTGAGATGAGTGAGGGTGGGCAGGGGAAGTCCTGACCCAGAGGTCAGGCAGCTGCTAGAGCGGCGCTTGGGGAAGTGGCTGACACTGGTGGGGTGCAGACGATGGGGCGACCTGGAGCGGCTGACGGCAGACAGGCAGGAGTGTGGAGTCACAGCGGTGGCCACATGGACCCTATTAGCCATTTGAAGTTTGTGGCCAGTGGTTTCCCCTTTTTCTAATTTCTCACACAAAATCATCGAGGAAAGCTGGTACAGGATTCCCATCTGGGGATTATTTACTCTGAAAATCCCAAATTGCACTCTTACTAAACATCCTTATATTTTAAAAAAAAATTCCTGCATGTATTGACTTTAAAACGTTTTATAACTGTTTGCTTGTTTCTGTTCATTTTCACTGATAGCGACAAAAAAAAGAACACCAGCAGGACTCCTGAAAAGATTTCTTTGAGTCATGAGGTCAACATTGGTGGGTGGAGGGCATTAACTTTTAGGACTTATTTTTCAAATTAACTTCCGTTTAGCTACAATTTGGAGTCCTCCCCACCGCAGCGACTGCAGTTATGCTAACATAAGTGGAAATAAAGGAAAACGAAGCTGCTGGACATTCGTCCTCGAATGGCTGCCTAATGCTAAAGTTACACATGACAGGGTCAGCTCAGGCTGGATTTACGCTCGTGAAGGCATCGGACTTTCAAAGAGCTGGAAACTTGAGTACATTTGAAAGAGAAAATAAGTGTACATCTCAGGTCAGCAAATTCAGTCATGACAGATATATTTAGTCAAGTTTCCAAAGTGATTCAGAATAGACTCGGGCCTTGAAATTTTAGAGAACAGAATGTCCCATAGGGAAACTCCCCCAAATGTCCACATGCATAGTTCTTGGACGGTGACAATGATTATCAGGAGTAGGGTTTGAGAGATCATAGGGACAGGAACTTTTTCACTCTGATATTGGGATTTTTCTCAAAAGGGAATTGCTGCTGGGTTTGTATTAGAGAAATCCTGCTACTATTCATGCAAAAAAAATTAGAAGAAGAAAACCTTTTCTCCACCACCATTGGTCTCATTCTATCAAAGTCACTTAGCAGCGGTTTGGGGAAATTTCCCTGACTTGCCAACAGGGAATTCCTGATGGCCGCGTGGGGCGCTACCTGGCAGACATTATTGACACGGAGTGAAGGTGGAGCAGTATCTCCCTAAATACCAGAGTGAAGCTCACTTCTTCAAGTAGATAGGAATACTCGCTTCAGGAAGACAGCCTACAGCGCACGCAGACTCTCATGGACCTGGTAGGCAATCGATCTTGGACAAACTTAGATGGTTAGAGCTGGAAGGCATTCTCGAAAGCAAACAAAACTATTTGGAAACTGCTCCATGACGTGTAAGTGATCGCATACTTTTCCTTCCCAGGTTCCGGTTCAGTGGCAGGATCCTTGGTCTCGCACTCATACACCAGTACCTGCTGGATGCCTTCTTCACACGGCCCTTTTACAAGGCTCTTCTCCGAATGTAAGAGTGTTTTTATTGCTTGTGCAATTAGCATGTAAGAATGCAACATTTCCTTTACTAGAAAGGGTTCAAATCTGTTGTTATTCAACTTAATAGAGGTTTAGATTTCTGAAACGAATACAGTTTCAAATATAGTGATTGTGTTTTTCCCGCTTCTGACCCTTTATTTCTGTCTGATTCCCAATGTCTTAGTTTTGCTACACTTCAAATAATTTATTCTCATTTGTTGCAACACATGTTTCTTGACAACAATTGTACTTCAAATACAGCTCTGGAATTCCTGTGGTATTAATGGCAATTATTAATAGAATAGTTGTGGGTTAGTCTGGGTGACTCATAGGCCCCTATCTGTTATGAGATGTACTTTATATTTTACTTTATGCAGACTTTGAACTGCTTGCTCTTGGTTCACATTTTCATCCTCCTTTGTTTTGTTTTTGTCTTATTTTGTTTGTTTGCTAGATGTGAGCAGTCCTGTATTTTTCTTGAAACCTCCTTACATGCAGACAGTAATTTATGATGGCAGAGGAAAAATTAGCATTCACAGAACTTTTCTTCATTGTCAATCACAATGAAAGATTGCAATTGTTGTACGGTGGAAAGCTAAACAGCGTCTGCCCTGTAATCAGTAGTGACTGACGAGGCTGAACGGGAGAAGTGTCTCTGGGCAGTGGCTCCGACTTGCAGTGAAAAGCACAGATGATGGCTTGGTTCTGTGTAGCTCGCTGCCTAAGGGAGTCCATGTGCCTGCTTTCTGTGAAATGGAAGCCTTAGACCTCAAAGGAAAATAAGGTGTTCCTCGTGGGCTCTTCAGAGGGTCAGTAGGGAAACGTGTGCCAGCTTCCCTTTGGGTATCTGGGCAGACGAAGCCCTGGGCATCTGGGCACTGGCAGCTGCTTCTGTGGTTCCCATTCCGTTGCCTCCTCCTCTCTCACCTCCCTGAAGCTCCGGTAAGAATAGTCTACACCAGCTGCTGCCGCACCCTCAACACTGTGCCTGGCTTCTCTCCACATTAACCCATGGAAGCTTTTAAAGAATATTTTTTAGATCTTATCTTAATAGGCCATCTGCTGCTTTTGATAGTGTTGACCGCCCCCACCCCCACCCATGTGTCTTGAGTCTTACCTCATGGCATCCAGGGCACTGTCCCGTACCTGGCCTCCTTCACGTTTAGGTCTCCTTTGTGGGCTTCTCCTCTCATGGTCCCCTAATCCTCAGCGGCCCTGAAGCTTCCATCCTTGGCCCCCTTCTTTTCTCTCTCTGTGTGCTCTCATGGGGCATCTCTTCCCCGTTTCCTCCCCTACTGGCGCTCAGTCCGCACTCTCACCTTTGATCTCCCTCAGGTTGTAGGCTCCAGGGGTCCACACACCACTGAATATCTCACTTGCATGTCTCACAGGCACCTCAAAATCAACATGGTTAAAACAAAGCTCATCCATTTCCCCGGCCCTGAACATGTACCTCTTCCCATGTGTACATTACAGCCATGGTCCCAATATTGTCGAGTCGCTCTGGTCCGAAATCTGCCATCGCCCTCAAGCAGGAAGAGCAAATATACAACACCTGTCCTACTCTTCCCCGTCCCACCCCTTTCCCAGGATACGTTCACAGTCGTTTATGGCACTTTTTCCCGCTGAACTTGTTGTGGCCTTGGGAATTTTTTCACTTATCGCCCTCAAGACTGGCAATTAATCAGAACTGGCTCGCAACAGGAGTGTATTTGCCATTCCTATTTTAGATATCTTTCTTTATACCCCTCAACAAACCCATTAGCTAATTTCCACATGTGCCTCCTAAATAATTTAAAAATTCATCTTCTCCTCTCTACCCTTCATAACTGTGCCCTAATTAAAACCCTTGTCTTATTTTTCTCAGATTACAATGGTGGTCTATTAATTTGTCTCCACCCTTTAATAAAAACCACATGTCCCCTCATTTTAAGTAATCTAGACTTCGACTTCCAGAGAAACAACTTAGTCACATCTCACATCTGACCATGTTATTCCCTATCTTAAAACCTTTCAGTAGTTCTGACTCACCGAGCTCCTTAGAATGGCCTGCTCTCAGCTCCTAGCTCGTTCTCTGGACATTGTCCAGTGTTAGCTCTCTGGTCCTGCCAATACACGTGGGGTATTCTGCATAGTCCTTGCCTTTATGGTTTGTTCATGTTGTTCTGCTCTTCTCCTTTTTCTTTTCCCTTTTTCCTCCTTTTCATCCATTCCTCTTTACCTCTCTAGCTTTTAAACATCCTGCACAATTTAATATAGGTATCATCTATACCAAAAAGCTTTTCCTGAATCTCTAGGTCAAAGTAAATGTCCTTCATGTTTGCTGTGCGAGCTCTCTCTATCTACCTTATCTTTTCTTTCTTTCTTTCTTTCTAATTGGAGTGTAACATACCTGTCAACAATTGCACAAATTATAAGTGTTACCCACCCTAGGCTACCACTAATCACCTTATATTAACTCATCAATTTATGTACCTGTCTCCCCAACTAGACAATTATCTCCTTGAGGTCAGTTAGTGTTTGTCAAGTAGCTATTAAGGTATCTGGCACATGCTTGATGCCTACTAAATGTTTAGACTGAACCAAACAAAATGACCTTTGAAATTGAGCTGATGGGATGAAATTTCCAAACAACTAAAGCAAATCAAATGTTACCACCTTACATTTATGTAATAGTTACTCTGCCTCATGTAGATCCTCTCCCAGCAAGAAAAAAGAGGAGAGAACTATAGAAAACCATTACAATTGTAGAGAGATTCTGTGGCTTGCTGTTTTCAGAATCATGGAAAAAGTGAGAACCAGGAAGAAAAGGAGGATGTACGTAAACCTGAGGGGAAAAAATTCAAGTACAGCATAGAAACTACAAAGAATTTCTAATTAGGAGAATAATATTTTAAGATAGTATAACATAGCCAAAAGAATACTGGACGCAAGTTGTCAACCCAAGTTCCAGTTTCTGCTATGGCAGTAATTGTGGGTGACAATGCCAAGGGCCATCACTCTTTGTGTCTCCAGTTCTGTGTCTCTGAAAGAAAAGTCAGGCTGAGTGATTCCTAAGGTATTTTACAAATATCCAGGATTTAAAAATTTTATTATTTCACTGATTTGGTTACTGAATTTGACTAAGAACATTTCAGAAATCAGTCCCTAAATAGTTGATCTCATTCGTGTCTTAATTCTTTGTTTCTTTCCTCGTGACTCTGGGTTTTTGCTGCTCACCATCCCACGTATTTATTTCTACTTGTGTGTCATCTTAGTCTGTGTGACCTGAGTGACCTAGAATACCTTGATGAAGAATTCCACCAGAGCCTGCAGTGGATGAAAGACAATGACATCCATGACATCCTGGACCTCACATTCACTGTGAACGAAGAAGTTTTTGGGCAGGTCTGTGTATGCGGATAACTGGTGTTTAAGTGTGGTCATTGGAGGCTATTGGTTGGTGAAGAATTAATTCATTGGCTAAGATCAGATGCTTATGTATTTGGGTTTGTTAGTGGTTTAAACCCAGATTTATGTACAGTTATAATAATCTTGTTTGCAAAGATTATTCTAATGCCAACTGTAGATAAGATGTTCTAATTTACAGATTGTGATAACTATTTGTGTACTGTACGCAATCTTTTTATTTCCAACTAAAATATCCACAGAAGATATCAGAATGTGCCTTGCATAAAATACAGTTTTTAAAAGTCCATGCTATGCCAGCACTGAATGTTAAAATACTTAATTGGCATTTGTATTTAACTCTCATTCCTATTTCAGAACTGAAATTGATTGTTTGAAGCTGAGAGAGAGTAAACAATATTTTGGTGAAGGTTTGAAAACATGTTGATTTTTTTACAAAGTCAATGGAAGGGTTGCTTAAAAATTTCTTTCAGAAATTGTATATTAGTTCATAAGTAATATTCGTATTTAGACATTAATATTTGCTTGCTTTTCTGAATTTCATGTTTTGGAAAAGAAGCTCTCAACTTAACATTCACTTGAACATAATTCTATTTCCTTAAAGTCAATCTTTACTTAAATATGGGTTGATTACTATATGTGGTTGATTCTGAACCCAAAGGAATTCGTGAAAATGTGTTTTTGTCAAATAATTTGAATAGCCATGGGCCAGAATCTGGAACCCATTTATCGTCATTTAAAAGGCTTATCTGTTTAGCCAGGATTGAAGAACGTAACCTTCAGCACTTGCATTATTTTTTCTCCGCTGAGGGTTCTAGACATCGCTCAGGGCCAGCTTTCCCTGACCTCTGTGTGTGCCGGGCTCCCTGCTGGCCCCTCACGGCCTGCTTATGGTAACAGCATTCTTATCACCTCCAGGGCACAGCTTTATTGTCAGTCCTTTTGTTTTTAATCCCAGATTACCGAACGAGAATTAAAGCCAGGGGGTGCCAACATCCCGGTCACAGAGAAGAACAAGAAGGAGTACATCGAGCGGATGGTGAAGTGGAGAATCGAGAGGGGCGTGGTGCAGCAGACGGAGAGCTTAGTGCGTGGCTTCTACGAGGTAGACAGCCAGCAGGGCGCCGCGCTGCAGTCTGATGTCAGCAACACCGCAGTCCACCCTACTGCACTTCATATGTGTGCTGTATTTCCATTTTTCTTTTGCTGTATTTACTGGTGGTCTTTCTATTTAAAAACTCCGATATTTTTTCCTGTATATTTCAAGAGCACACACAGAAAGCTTCATGCCCTGTTATAAGAGATCATTGAAATAAAATGACCTGAATTCAAATACCATTTGACAATTTAATGACATCTGATAACATTTGTCCTGCTTCTTAGTCATGCTTAGATAAGAATAATCAAATCTCATGCTTGATGGGTGAAATGATTGTATCGGAGGGTCTGAATGGTTGTTACATGCATTCCGTGTGACTTCCTTCTGTAGGAGCACTAGATCTTTTCAAAAGAGAGAAGCAAATTGGATTCATCCGTGCTCGATTATAAAACAAAAATTCTGTCCAGGGAAATCTCATCGACCTTGTACTAAAAATACCTTATCTTTGTAGAGAGCTTTGTAGTTTTTAAAGTGCCCACACTGAGTGTATCCAATGTATTCCCCAAACTCCTTGTGTCCTCCTTTCCTGATGCGGCTGAGTTACAGCTGGGCTTCCTCCAGGTTCTTCAGCCACGCCCTGTGTTCTCTGTATCCACAGGTGGTGGATGCCAGGCTGGTGTCTGTTTTTGATGCAAGAGAACTGGAACTGGTCATCGCGGGCACAGCTGAAATAGACCTGAGTGATTGGAGAAACAACACAGAATACAGAGGAGGTGACATTTCATTTTGTAGATGGCTGGATTTTAAGTTTGAAACTAAAGGGAGGCGAATGGTTGGGCCTGCTGGTCTGAATCCAGGACAGGCACAAACTCTTGCACTCTAATCACGGGTCTGATGCCGTCTCCTCCGAGACCTTGGGCAAGGTACATTCCCTTCTTTTCCTAGTTACCTCATCTGTCAAGTGGAGGAAGGACTGTTTACACACCATGTAAGGATGTCATAACGCATAATTGTTGGTGAGGAAATGTGACCATAAGAACACTAATTAATTGTTTTATGGTGTCGGTAGTGTAGCACCGGGGAGCTCAGACTCCACCTGTGTCCTGCCTTCATTCTGAAACTTGAAGAGACGCACCCTCGGCGCTTGCTAATAAGCCAACAGTTTTTCTACATTTAATTGAACTACTTAGCAGTTGTAATTCAGTTGTAACACATGAATGGAACAAGATATGGTTCTCACAATTCAAGTAGCTTATTGAACAAGCCCTTCTATGTTCAAGCATTAAGTTCAACGAGAAAGGAAGCTGCTGTAAGATAGTCAGAAAACTACACTATATGACACTTCATCAGATGGGAAGCTTTAGAAGCGGTGTTTGTATAGATCAGTACAAATTCTCAATTAGTAATTGGGATCAAAGCCATTTAAATTCAATTGCCGAATCAGTATCGTTTGAAAGGGACCTGCTGGCAACCCAGAAAGTTGTATCCAATAATTTTAAGCAAAGAAAGAATACATTTCCTGAAATGTATTGCACTGTTATAAAGTCCTTGGAAAATCGTGACAAATAAGTTATTTTTGTTTAGGTTTTTGGTTTTGGTTTTTTAACTCAGGATGTAAGGGGTTAGCAATAGTTCTGAACTTGGAGAGTGAAAAATACAGACTTCAAGTCACTGAATTCATCACTGAACAGTTCTCCAGTTAGCTGTAAATTGAAACAGAGATTTTTTTAAAAAAACAACAATTTTTAAAGTTCAGAGTGAAAAATAACTTAACATTTGCTAAATTGCTTTTGTGTTTGCCTGTGCTCGGCTCTTCCCGCCCATTGTGTTGCCGTGGCTGCCTTTGCTCACCCATTTTCTCTGAAAGGAGGTATTAAGTTGCAGTTTCCTTTGCTGCTATTTCTGAAGTTCAGTTGCCGTAATGTCTTTTCCAGTTGGTTTAATCCATAGATGGCCTCAGTTATTATAACTTGGTTAACCGAACTACTTTCACTAACTAGAACACAGTTTCTCCAACGTGCTACATAACTTACATCTTACCATCAATATCACTAGTTCATTGCCCCCGCCCAGGTCATTCTAATAGCAATCTGATTCATCGAATCAGCCTTTTTGTATTTACACAGTATAAACTTTTATTCACTTTTATGACTAATCAAGTACCTATTTCTATAATTATTATAAATCTTATTAAATCAAATCCTTGGGAGGAGACTGCTGGGGGTGGGGGTGGGGTGGGGACAGGAAAAGGACAAGACAGCCAGCTGCTCTGCTTGCTAACCCAACGGGTTGGCACTGCAGGAAGAGGTGGCTGCCGGCCACTCGCCATATGTCCACGAGGCAGCTGTTTCTAGAGGATACAATGAGGCACTTCTGCTCTTCCTTCTCCAAACGGTTTGGCACGGACAGCAAAGGCGAGGCAGAAAAGGGCCAATTCATAAGGTCAGAAAACTGTAAAGCTATAAAGAGCCAATGTACCATTTTATAGATGAGAAAACTATTTGCTCAGCATCAGACGGCCAGTCTTCGCCAAGGGGAGGACATGGAGGCTGTGCAGCACCATGTCCCATCTAGTTTCATTTATCCTCACTCGGATCCCTTCCTTCCCCAAAGGTCACTAAGCATAACTGATCTGATAGCAAACAGTAAGGAGGGATCCCCCAAATCCTACAACCACTGCAACATGTGAGGACCCATCTTCTATTTTGGACTTACTTCTTCTATCTCAGAGTCTGAGTAGCTTTATGCACATTGAATAGGTCGATTAATTGGTTTGAACCACTAATTGTACCTTAGTCTCTGTCAGCCTTCTCTCTGAACTTAACTTTTCTTCATTAAAAGGCTTGGAATCCACAACTACTTTCTTAATCCACCCATGAGCTGATACTTTTAACATTTTCTGCTTAAGTATTAAATTCTACTTACGTATGGAATAAAAGTAATATTTAGGCTAATGATTATTTGGGATTTATTAGTTGAAGAAATTAAAGTAGTAACATTGCTTTTCCTTTTTTATTAATAAAAAGTAATTTGACTTCAAAATGTGGGCATTATATGTAATTTTAAAATAGCTTGCAATTATGTATTAATTTGTATAAATATTTGATTGTGTCCCTTCTTTACCAGAAGCCCTGTGAGGGACTGTTTTCTTTGTCACTGTACCCCTAAGCTTAGTACAGTGCTTGGCATAGTGATACTCAAAAAATATTTCTTAAAGGAATGACCAAAAGAGTTAAGCATTTCCAGTAACAGTAATGATATTTTTCAGAGTGATATGGTTAAAATAACTCCTTTGTTGTTCTTCTCTGCACTAGCTTTATTTAGTGACCACTATAAGGAAACAGGGGCCTCTTGGTTTCACTTAGTATTGCTTTTGTTTGACCTTTGACACTCAAACAATCATGTTTATAGTGTTATTGCTTAGTCTTTAAATTATAAACAACCTTTAAAGAGTCCAAGATGATGATATATGTCTGGGGGTCTTTTGCCAGTGTGTCATGGTGGCTTAAGATAGAAAAGTCGAAGTAATACGGGCTTTTGTGATTGGTTTGATAGGATACCATGACAATCATATTGTAATCCGGTGGTTCTGGGCTGCCGTGGAAAGATTCAACAATGAGCAACGACTAAGGTTGTTACAGGTAAGATGCCATTTGTTAATCTTTTTGATGCATTAATATAATTATTATTGGAATTGCATATTTTTAATAATTGCACCTAGCCCAATAAATACATCCCATGTTTATGTGCAAATGTGGGATACACTGTTTCCGGGCTCTTCGGATTGCAGGGTTCTTTGGCTCCATCGCTGAGCACTACATCCCCAACCAAGTCTGAGCATTTCATTCCAGGAGTGAGGAAGTACCAACTGTGGTCCAGGAATCCCAGGAACAGCATCTGCCTCCAGGGCAGTTTGGCCCTTTCAGAAAGAGGTCCTGGGGTACTCTGCAGGCCAGCATCCTTAGCAACAGATGATCTTCATTCAATCCCTTAAGAAGTGACCCAGTTCCCCGATAAAGAGCCCTTTCTTTTCCCCCATCTAACTTTCAACAAATTAGAGATAACAATGAAGTTCAAGAACACTGGAGAAACTAACTCATTTTCTAGTGGTGTTTATAGTTGCAATGGGCAGTTGCTGGTTGGTTGCAGCTAAAGAAACATCAGACATGAGGAAGCCTTCTGGATGCTCAGAGCCTTACAAGTAGACTGAGTCTCAGCTGCTTTGGATCAAGGATCTGCCCCTCAAGTGTGCAAGCCCAGAAATTCTTTTTTTTTTTTTTCTTTCATCATCTTTTTTTATTTTAAATTCACTGTGAGTTGATCAGGGACTGATGCTAAATAGCCTTGGATTAATTGATACACCCACTTTACTAATCTATAATGGGAACAGCACCTGGTTTAAGCTTCTGAGCTGATCAGCTGTACAAGACGCGTCAACTTCTCAAGCCCTCCACATCCCCTGTCCCCTTGTAACGCACTCTCCTCCCCGGTCCTTTGTCAGACTCCTGGTGTTCCGGTTAGTGCACGACTGGAAAGCTCTGTCCCCCGAGCTCCCCCAGCAGCGAGCAGCGCTGCTCTTCCCAGAGCTCTGCGTGAGGGATGCCCTGCCTTTCTCAGCAGAGGGTCTCCTGGCTTCACCTTCTCCTTCTGTTTTCTTGGGTTGATAGTTTGTCACAGGCACGTCCAGCATTCCCTATGAAGGATTCGCTTCTCTTCGAGGAAGTAATGGCCCAAGAAGGTTCTGTGTGGAAAAATGGGGGAAGATCACCGCACTTCCCAGGTAAAATGGAAAACAATATTTCTTTATTGTCACTACATTGTTCTAAGAAGTTTTATATATATATAAAACTGTTTTATGTTAAAAGTTTGGGAGAGTGGGAAAAGCTTTTAGGATAAATTCATTTCATTTGCTGATTTACCTTTCTGAATGAGTGGGAAGAAAGATCTTCCTGGTCATAGCTAACATACATACATACTGATCTTAAAATACAAAATGCAACAAAACCAAAGCGTTTGTTAGCTTTAGCCACGCAGTGTTGGGCATCAGACTGTGGCTCTGATTTAGATGTTTGCAGAATCTCTAGTTTTAAGTTTATGTTAATAACTATTTAGAATTCCTTCACTCAAAATTACCATTGTGGTTTCTAAAGAATATTAAATGGTGTGAATGTGCTGCATACCTCTTCAGCTTCTATTGCCCATGCCTTAATTCCGTGGGGATGCTCTCTGCGTTCTCATTCATGACAAGGTGGCACATGTCCTTGGAGTGGGAATAATGGCTTTACTGTTGCTACTAATATATGTGAGAGTCTTACCTTACAACCTTAAAGGTAAGGTCGTATTTATGAATCAAAAAGTATTGGGGTTGAACGGAGATAACTGGAGCGGGAGCAAACGAACAAAGGGGGAAGGGAGGAGAGTTGGTTTAACTCTCCCGTCTCCAATCAGCAGTTATGATGTAGAATTTTTTTAGGTTAACAAGGACCGCAGATTGCCTCTTATTTTACTGCCTGTGTAACTGCAATTTGGAGAAGTTGAATGATCTTACCCTGATGTCATCCTGAGTTTCCTTTAAGTACAAATGGTTTTAAGAAACCTGTTAACCAGACTTTCTTCTTAGCAATTGCAAAACGCTGGTTTTCGAGAATTCTATCCTAAGCATCAACACAAGAGCAAAGCAGTGCTGAGAACACAGATCTGGAGAGCAGTGAAGAGTGCCAGCTCGGGGCTGGCCTCAGCCTCCTCAGTCACCAGGGTCCATCTCAGCCTGTGAGAAGAGGCACTGAGCTTAGCCACCGCAGTACTACCTGGCACACCCAGAGTTCCAAATTGGGGAGGCCATAATTCCATTATTTAAAGAACTGTTCTGTTTTATTTATGCCCAAGTCGTGTTCTTTTTACCCCTTAAACTCATATTTGTATGTGAAAGCAGATACGAAGTAGGGCCTTTCGCCCTTTGGAGAAGCTCAGGCATTAATAGCACCACGGAGGCAGGAGAGGGCGGATCGATTGTGTCCCTTTCCCTTAAAATCCGTTTTTGTAAAGATTTGCTTTGTAAAGCAGATGAAACAAACTGTAACAAGAAGCAGATAGACCGGCTGTTCACATCGAATCACGGCGGTTTTCACCAAAGCCGGTGGGCAGAGAGAGGCCGTTCAGTACAGACATGAAATGTGAGCTTCAGACAGCCTGAGCTCTATCCCAGTTCTCTTCTAACCCAAGTGGGGTCTGGGAGAAGTTGCGTAATGTAGCTGAGCCTCTGTTTCCTCATCTTCCAGCTGGTTGGTAATTCTGAGGGTTCAATGAGATCATTCACCTAAAATATGTACTGCAGATCCTGGCCCTGAATAAGCACCCAGTTCGTGGCTAATGGCTGCCATTACGATTTCTGTCACCATCCTCTGTAATGTATGTCAGGCTGTAGCATATTGGAAAAGACCTGGGTTCTAGTCTAACCTCTGCCACCAACTAGCTCTGGGACCTGGAAGATCACTTGCTCTCTGTGGACCTCAGTGTCCTCGCCTGTAAAAGGCCAGGGAGGGGGTGTGGTATGTAGGTTTGATTGAGCAAGAAGCAGCACCCACAGATTGTTGAAGAATCTTGGGGGTAGGGCTGGATTCACTTTTTTACTTCCCCCGGGAGCTCCAGGAAGTTCAAGTGCTGACTCATTAGAAACAGTGGTGTTCTTCAGTATCATTTCACATACAATTGGGCAACAGACGGTGGTGTTTCTTCCTTTCTTTGTTATGAACTAAGGGTGGTTCTAGAGTCTTCGTTTTGCCCAGATTATAAAAACCGCATCATTAAAGATAGGCGGCACATCAGGAAAGCACCCAGTTCGTGGCTAATGGCTGCCATTACGATTTCTGTCACCCTCCTCTGTCTATAACACACCCAACTTTTCAGGTCTGATAGGAGGAAAGAGCTACTGGGCTGTTCTGCTTCACATTAGTCTCCTCTTGTAACCTAGTGAACAGGACAGCTGCGGATCTGAGCCCTGGGATGCAATGGCCCCGTCTCTGAGGAGCAGGGAGAGCAGTGCTCAGCGCGTTTGTGATGAGTGAGATACTGTGTGGCTGTCCTCAGGGATAGTCTCTTTGATCTTGTTAACCTTTCATCCTGCATCTTCTATCAGCCACCCTACTGCTGCAGCTGTGGAAATGTGCTCCACAGAAAAAGTCCATTTGAAGAAAAAAGTAAAAAGAAGAACCTCTTGATCAGAAATGATTTCTTCACTGATAACATTGTCATCACCCTTTATGAAATGTGGGGAGTTACTTAGGTGTAAAAAAGATTTGTGAGATTGGCTCTGGTCCTAAGAGATTGTCTTGCGTGGCTAAGTCGGTTTCTCCTACTGTCAGAACAGACGCACTGATGCCATTCTTCTTGCAATTTCCTGATAAATTTAAGTTGCAGAATTGAAGAGCTGACTTGCCTCAAGCGGGTCAACCCCAATGTATTTCTCTTACTTGTTAGTAAGATGATGTTTATTTAAAACACACTATTGTGCACACTGGAGACAAAATGGATGGATGTCCTTCTTGCTTAAAAAAAGCTATTCTCTAAGAGGTCTGGCATCATCTCAGGCCAGGCATGGGGGTCTGTACCCTGGAAAGCTGGAAGGGGCTGTCAAGGCTGAGGGCAAGCAGTCCTGCAAACAGGAGAGCGTTTAGTCTTTCTGGACATGGATGACTTTCAAGCTCTCAAGCAAGCAAATGTGAGTCTCATCTTCTCTCAGATTTCCCAGTCTCCCTTGGAGGCAGCGTGCGCACCATGTGGGCCAAGGAGGGTCAAAGTGTATGTGGCTGTCTCTGAAGCCAGTGCAAGCTGAACCCAGGACTCTTTTCTCTCTCTGGTGGTACTAAAGTAACTGGAGACCTAGATGATCAATAATGATGGGGGCAGACGGCTGTCTCCAGAGAGCCTTCTATCCCCACACATCACTGCGCTTCCTCTGCTGTGCAGTTGGTGGTTGGCTCTGTATTTTGCATTTCTGTAGGTTTCCCATCCCCCATGTTCTGATGGCCTCGTGAGACAGTGGATTCACTTTATGGCAGTTGCCCTTAGACATTCCGAAAAGCAGGCTGCTAACATGCCAGCCTGGGAAATGCAGGGCAAATCCTCTCTCCCAGCGTGGTGTGAAGTTTCTATGTTCATCTCCGAGGTTCTTCCCAAGTGGGATAACAGAAGAATTGGAGAGCTTCAATCACGATGTTCTTTTTAATGTTGTGTTGGTCTTGCCAAAGGGGGAAACATTAATTTTTTTAAATGGCCGTGTCTGGAGATAATTGTGAATGAAATGCTGACCCAAATTAAGAAATAAGAAGCTAATTATGAAATGGGTATCACAGGGAGATGGTTTTTCTAGTGGAATAGAACTTAAAAAGATAAAATTATTTTTGAAAGATAAAAGACAACTTTTTCTTCATTTTTAAAACTCTGCTTTTTATTCTTATGAAAAGGAAACCATCACAAGAAAATGCCAAGAATTTAAAAATAATACAATAGATACATATCTCAAAAATCCACTACTGAGATAACCTCTACACATTTGAAATGTATGTTTTCACTCATTTCTACGCAAACACACAATTAAAAACAAAAATAGTCATACGCCATATACTGTTTGTAACCTGTTCTTGTTTACCAGACATCACTAATTGTGAACATCTTTCCATGTCATTAATATTGCTCTGCAATGCCATCAATAATTCAGTTTGTTCCTCCTCAGTACAGGAGCACTGTCTACTGTCAAAGGGGAGCGTCAGCTAGGAGATGGAAAAATACCTGAGGAGTCCCGGAATACAGTGTCACTTCCTTTAATTAGAAAAATGTTTCAGAACAGGAGTGGGCACCCGCAGGACCCCGTGGTGTCCGTCTTTTCTGTTGTTGCCTTGAGGCATCCCCTTGGTCTCCCCAGTCCCCACACCTGCTGTCAGCTGAGGTGCCTTGCGGTCTGAGAGGAAATAGGCAGAAGACTCTTATGTGTAGTCTGCTCCGTAGTTTCATCTCGGACATAAGGTCCTCTTTGACTCTTTCCCCCTATTCCTTCTCATTCAGTTCTCACTGTCTGACAAGACTATTTTAAGTTTTTACTTTATTCTACCATTAAATCAGCATGTGCTAGCAAAAATATGTCAGTAATGTCTAGTAATAGTACCTTATTAAAAATCCTTAAATGGCCCTGGCCGGTGCTCAGTGGTTAGCATGCTGGCCCTCGGACCAAAGTCAAGGATTCGATTCCCAGTCAAGGGCACGCGCCTCAGTTGCAGGTTCCATCCCGGCCCTGTTCAGGGTTGTGCGGGAGGCAACCAATTGATGTGTCTCTTTCACATCGATGTTTCTCTCTTTCTCTCTCCCTTCCTTCCTCCCACTCTATCTAAAAAAATCAGTGGAAAAATATCCTGGGGTGAGGATCAAAAAAAAAAATCTTTAAATGTGCTGATCTTTACTTTGGGAAGTGGGTAAAATGATCCCCGAAACATACTGTGTCTAAAAGGGCTCTTCCGTCATTAATGTAAAAAGTAGAACTACTGAACTAATTTGTGATTACGTAATGGAATGAAAGAAATTTTAATCACCAGGAGCAACAGAGAATCGGACCGTCCAAGTCAACGTGACTAATGGTCCTTGAGAGCTGGGTCACGAGTCCTATTTTAAAGTGTGTATTTGTGAGTGACCAACATTACAGCTCGTAAGGAATGGTTATCCCCCTTTCCTTGGCCTCAAGAGCAAAAACGAGTCTGAGTTCATCTCTTCCCACCACCCTGGTCCACGGCACCTGGACCGCTGCTGGCGAAATGTCCTCTCTGCTCCCACCTCCTGCAGTTCCCTCTGCGCCCAGCAACCAGAGTGATCTTCTGAAATCTCAAGATCACTCCCTCCCCTGCTTATAGCTCTCAGTGTCTTAGAAGGAAACCCGGACTCCTTGCTAAAGACTACCTGGTAGGTGGCCTGGTCTGACCTACACGCCAACCTCAATACATATGCTCTCCCTCCACCTGCTCAGCCACCAGCCCCTTCCCTGCAGGTTCTTTACCTGGCTGGCTCTTTCTCGTCCCCAAGGTCTCAGCTCAGACATGATCTGCTCAGAAAGGTCCTCCAGGCTTCTGCCCCAAGTGCACCTGTCACTCAGTCACTCTGTCACACCTCATTTCCTTCATAGGACTTACCCCAATTCAGTCATTAAGTTATTGGTTTACTTGTCGATGATCTATTTCCCCCTCTTGGATATAATCCTTTGAGAACAAGGACCTTGTTTGAATTGAATGTGGCTTTGCCCCAGTGCTGAGTCCTGGCACATAATTAGCACTCAGTGAATACTGTTTTTCTTAAATTATTGATTATTGTACTGGAGGTGACTCTGGACCACTCCAGATAAGATACCAGAATCACTTTGGTGTCTCTCTATCCTCATCTGAACAATTGGGATAGATACTAGTAATTTTTAAGGTAAAATGAGAAAACATATGCAAAGTGCTTTAAATGGTGTCTGACACATCATTCAATAAACTTAGTCCTTATTATTATTGTTCCTGATACCCAGCCTTCAGAGCTGGCGTGGTATTTCTCAATCTTCAGGTGTGCAAGAAATGTGCTGTGTACACCGAGGATACTTCTATTGTGTTTGGACTTCCAAGAATTCTCTTCCTGGAGCAGTTTCTTCTATTGGCTTTAATTTCTTACATTTAAAATGTATGTACTCTTCATCTTTTCCCAGGGCCGGCCACAGGTGAAGAAGTTACCTGGTTATAATCATTAGTTTGAAGAGTTTCTTCTCCTAGTTATCCCTGGATGCAGGAATTCCCACTGTAGGAACATTCCACACTTTATTTATAGACCCAGGTGCATTTTAATCAAGGTGACCTAATGAGACCTTAAAATAAGACATTGATTCTAATTAGAATTATTCAAGGCTCTAACAAGCCTTTAGATATTCATCATGCATTTACCATGTGCAAAATCCTTGTGGGAGATATACATTGATCTCTGTCCATGTGGGCCACAGAGAGAGAAGTGATAGATATTTAAATGAACAGATAACATACATTGATCAGTGAATCAATCTATGAAAACTTGGTTGCAATTGTGATACTTTGGGTCACTGGATTTGGTTAATTGACTTGTCTATCTATAGGAAAGAAGAGAGGGTAAGAATGTGACCTCCTGGTTAACATTTGAAGAATCCAAAAAGCACCAAGAGATATATTAAGTCAGACCAGATGTCTTGGGGCTTTTAAATCTTCTTTATATTGATGCCAGCATGATTTCCCAAAGACGGGTTCAGGCCTGCCTTCCTTGAGTGGCTCTGGCTGCACAGATCAAAATGAGGTAAACTCATTATAGCCTTAGTGTGGCTGGCTTTGAAAGATTTGAAAAATGTCCTTTTGTGGAGACTGAATAACTGGATGTGCTTTTGCTGCCAATATCAACACAGTCCAAGGGCCCTCCTGTTATTTTCTGCTGGAGTTTTCCTAGGACATGGAATGGGGCGGGAGAAGGGGTGTGAAAGCCTCAGAGGATTGTGTTTTGTTTTGCTTTTGCTTTTTTCCTGTTTTTGGCTCATACAGCAAGTTGGTGGTAAATATTGGGCAATTTACTTAACCACACTATTCCTCAATTTCCTTATTAGCAATGCTGTCTTGTTTATAAGGAGTTTTGAAATTTTTGCAAGCACACAGAATGCTGGTGTGGATGGCCAGGGCAGATATCTTATTTCTAACCCACTTGATGTCTCTCCAATAATGGAGACCACCTGCGTCAGACACATTTGGGGTGATTATTAAAATGCAGATCCCTAGGCCCACCCCAAACCTTCTAAATGAGAGGGTGCAGCCAAAAGTCTCCATTGTAAACAAGCTTCGTGGTGATTCTGATCACTCTGAGTATCTCTGTTTTCTGGGGAGCCCGAGCAAGAACGAAACGCCTAAAAATCCCCTGGTATCTCCCAGGGTTTTTTGAATTGACCCAGTTTGGACCATTTTCCCCAGAGCTACTGCATATTGTGATAGAATCATCCATTTAAAAAATACTTGAAGCTTTATTTTGCTAATCCTTGTCCTCAAAATGTATGTAATCTGGTAGGATGTTGAGGACGAGCAGTTCACTGTCAGGGATGGGATGCAAGGAACACTCTGGCTTCCAAAAGCGAAAGAACTGAGCTGATGAGCATCTGTCTCCCTGCTTTTGGTTTAATGTTGGACTTTCCCTAGGAACCCAAGGTTGAGGTCCTATTCTTGATTTGACCACTGACTCAACTTTTGACCATGGGAAAACCATTTAATCTTTCTGCACAGTTTCCCCCTTTACAATATGTTACTTTCTCCATCGTCATGAAACATTTTTCAGAGGGGCTGTTCAGTTTATTCAGAAGGAAAGTTTTGTCATGATAACCCTATGTTATGCAACCAGATGTAACTTAGGAAGCAGTGATAGCCTTTGATTATGGATCAGTAATTGTGATTATGTCATGACTGAAGAGGATCAAGAAACATTGTCCAGTCCTTCCCTTTGTGCTGAGAACTGAGTACTCAGGCTCATGGAGTCACTGGACAAGATACCATAGTGTCTACAACGACAGAAACTGCAGAGACACATGAGGAATTCGTTTCTGTGCTCAGAGGCCTGGGAGAATGAGAGGACGCTGTTCACTCCCAGCTTTGCCCCACTACCTGCCCCAGATAGATGTGATTTATTGTATCACATTTATGACACTTCCCCCTTTTCTTGGACCTGTACCTTGAGACTGTAAGAGTTTTCTATTGCTGCATAATGAATGACCACAAACGGAGCAGTTTAAAACAGCGCACAATTATTGTATGACTGTTCTGTGGCTCAGAAGTCCAGGCATGGCTAAGCAGGGTCTTTTGCTCAGTGTTTCACAAGGCTGTCAGCTGGACTGCACTCTCATTTGGAGGCTCAACCAGGGAACTACCTGCTTCCAAGCTCCCTCAGGCAGAATCCATTTCTTACAGCTGTACAACTTCTGGCAGCTTATTCACATACAGCAACAGTGAGTCTCTGACCTCTAGGTGTTCTTTCAAAGGTCTCACCTAATTTGGTCAGGCACACTCGCGATAATCAGCCTTTTGATTAAGTTGAAAATCAACTGATTGTGGACTTCAGTAACATTTGCAACATATCTTCACCTTTGCGATATTCCCCTGGTTACAAGTGAGTTATAGGTCCTGCTCACACTCCAAAGATGGGGTTATATGAAGGCACGGGTCATGGCGGATCGTCTTAGAATTCTGCTGACCACAGACCACAATGAATTACTATTCTACATTCAATCTAATAGTCAGCATTCAATCTAAGTATGTACGAGTTAATTGGGGACTTCAAACAATACTGCTTATGAATTTTCATTCCCATGTATGTGGCCATTGTGTTAATTCTTGATTAGCTAAAATGAAGCAAGGGAAAGTATTTGGTTGTCAAGAGGGAAAGAACAGGCTCTACTGGGGTGTGAGAGATACACTCACCTGCAGTCGTGGTCTGTCCTAAGCAAATAAAACATTAATTAGGGATTATTGCTTACCTAGAATTAGGGTCATTTTGAATTTTATTTCCTAGTTCACCCAACATAATTCAGTTCACAAAAATGAATATAGTTCTATTCAAGATTACAACTACATCTGAGTTACTCTTTGGAGAATTCTCCTGAAAGTTGACCTGTCACACTCTTTGATACACAAGCACCACCAAAAGAAAAAGAAAGACAACAAAAAGCCTTCTGTTCGGTATAAACAAGAGAGATCACCTTTGCAACATGACTCTAATCATAGCAGCACACTGAAGAGGTAAAGACAGGATATCAGAAATGAATATTGCTCCATAAATGAAATGCATAACTAAATAAAAAGTGAACAGACTGGAAGAGATTAGCAAGAGGTAATACAAGAGTTAATCTCTTTATTTTTTAGTATTCATACAAATCAATGAGAAATCCTAAAGCTTTAAACAGTAAATGGACTTCACACTCATTAGGATGGCTATTACCAAAACAATAACAACAATAAGTGTTGGTGAGGATGTAAAATAATTGGAACCCTATGCTCTGCTGGTAGGGATGTAAAATGGTGCAGCCACTATGGAAAACAGTGTTGCAGCTTTAAAAAAAAATAAAAAATAGAACTACCACATGATCCAACCATTTCACTTCTGGATATATACACAAGAGAATTGAAATCAGGGACTCAAACAGATATTCGTACACTAGCGTTCATGATAGCATTTTTCACAGTAGCCAAAAGATGGAAACAACCCAATGTTCGTTAATGTGTGAATAACAGACTGGTATATACACACAGTGGACTATTATTCAGCCTTAAAAAGAAAGGAAATTTGACCCACAGTACAGCATGGACCTGGACAGCATTTTGCTAAATGAAATAAGCCAGTCAAAAAGGACAAATATTGTATGATTCCACTTACACGAAGTGCCTAGAGTAGTCCAGTTCATGGAGACAGAGGCAGAATGGTGACCAGGGACGGGAGCGGACGAGAGTTAGTGTTCCATGGGTACACAGTTTCAGCTGGGAAGTATGAAAAGTTCTAGAGATGGGTGGTGGTGATGGTTGTAGAACAATGTGAATATACTTACTGCTGCAGAACTGTGCACTTAAAAATGGTTAATGTGACAGATTTTATGTGCTGTATATTTTATCAGAATAAAAAAAATCAAAAGAAAATGAACATGTAGATAAAAAAAATAGGAAATGTTACAAGCAAGTTGACTTTGGGGAAAGAGGCTCAACCTTGTTGGTAACCAAAGGAAAAAAATTAAAATTTTTATTTAAAAGAAGTATCATCTTTTAGTCTAATGGATAATGAATGTTATGTGTTTAACACACAAAGTCAAAACATATTTCACTTCTCTGCTTCTTCTTCCCCTCTCCCTAAACAAAGATAAAGTCTTCATTTAATATTTTTATTCCAGTATTTTACAGATAGATAGGACTGTCTTTTAATATGTTCAATTTTTTAAAAAGTAAAACCTTTTCCTTGAGGCTCAAGTGAGGTTCAGTGTAAAGAATTATATGAAATGAAAATCTGAAATAGTTTATCATATTTTTAAAAAGGTGTTTGGCTGCAAATATTAATGAGGTGATTTCCCCTCAATATGTCCTAGAATTTGTAATAACAAGAGTTGCAAACTCGGAGCCAGTACTATTGCTGTGTCCTAAAACTGTATTGTCACATAACAGAGCCCCTTTACATTCCTGTTTCTAATAAGCCATGTGGCCAGACATCTGCCTTATTATTTCTTTGTTATCTCATAATTGCCATGAGTCATGATTATCTCTTGGCAATTTAATGAAAACAATTAGAGTAAATCTTTTTGATGATAAGGAAATGTAGTTAACAATACATCTCTTATTAATTGCTCAAACACTATAAGCCACACATTGTATGAAGCATGTTTCTGTCATTCCATATAATCCTCATAGCCTTCTGAGACAAATTATATTATTCTTGGAGAGAAAATTGAGTCTCAGAGAGTATTAGTAACTCACTCCAAATCACACAGCTAGTTAGTAGAGCTAGAACTCAAACCCAAGTCTGTCTAACCCCAAACCTCGGACCGTCCCACCACTATACTACACTGCATCTAGGAATATAATTATATTTATTTTGTAAGTATAAAAGTGATTTATAAGAACAAAAATTTAGCCTGGCTGGTGTGGCTTAGTGGTTGAGCGTCGACCCATGCATCAAGAGGTCACCGGATTCCTGGTCACAGCACATGCCCAGGTTGTGGGCCAAATCCCCAGTGGGGGCATGCAGGATGCAGCCAATCGATGTTTCTATCTTTCTGTCTCCCTCTCCCTTCCTCTCTCTCTAAAATCAATAAAGAAAAAAAAAGAACAAAAATTTAAACGTGACTTTGTAAAAATAGCTCATTAATAATCATAGCTCTTAAAATTACATATTAATTCAGGAGCTTTTTTATATTAATTTTAGAGAGAAAAGAAGGGGGGGGGAGAGAGAGAGAGACTGGTTGATTTGTTTTTCCACTTATTTATGTATTCATTGGTTGATTCTTGTATATGCCCTGGCCAGGGATTGCAGGGATCAAACCTGCAGCCTTGTTGCATTGAGACAACACACTAACCAGCAGAGCACCCAGCCAGGGCAGGAGCATTTAAGTCAAAGTTTAGCTCCCACAGACAAGCTGTTGTACATTCATATTAAAATGCTTCCTATTCCATGTCAAAGTGTAGATTTGCTTCCTGATAAGATGTACTATTTAAAGACTATTAATTTTTTTTATTGTGATTCAGGTGCAAATAACAGGAAAGCATTTTTTTCCCCACCCATCTTGGCAAAGGGAGAGGTATTTCTAAAAAGGAATACTTAATGTAATGGTTTAAATGGCCATTATTTTGCGTAGTGATTTAGGAGAAAATAGATTATAGCACAGAATTCAAAGGAGTAACAATGGTGTCCTGACTTTGACAGGAAAGTCCAGCCAGGGAATTTCCCAAGAGTCTACGCCATGAGGCAAGTCTTCAGAGACACTCAGTGCTCTTCCCTGCCCAACAAAATGAAAAAGGTTGAAACCGTAGATTTTCTGAGAGACATCCACGCAAATGCCAATTGTGAAAATGAATTACTTTGCAAGAGCTTATATTCATGTCTATTTTTTTAAAAAAGTAACATCAGAAGAGAAAAAAAAACAAAAAACTTGTCTTTGTAATTCTTAGACAACCAAACAGTAATATGTATGTAATATGGATAAGTGATTGTGAAAATATAAACAAAAATACATATTTTTAATATTTTTATTGATTGTAGAGAGAGAGGGAGAGGGAGAATCATCGATGAGACAGAAACACCGATAGGCTGCCCCCTGCACACCCTCTACTGGGGATGGAGCCCGAAACGGGGGCATGTGCCCTGACTGGGAAGCAAACCAGTGAACTCTCAGTGCATGGGACGATGATCAACCAACCGAGCCACACTGGCCAGGGCAGAAAAAAAAAAATATTTTTAAAATATCCATTTCCCTAAGAGAAATTCAATTTTGAATTTTTTTTTCAATTCTGAATTTTGAAGTCAAAATGTTTTCAAAGTTTCCTCCAAAAGCAGTGTGAAATTGACAAGAAACCAAATTGCATACACACACCAGACAATCTCATTTCACTCTAAGTATTCTAACAGCTTATACTTCTTCTGTCTACAGAGCTCACACTTGTTTTAATCGTTTGGATCTCCCCCCGTACCCGTCCTTCTCCATGCTTTATGAAAAACTCTTGACAGCAGTTGAAGAGACCAGCACCTTTGGACTTGAGTGACCTGGAAGCACAATGCCTGGCTGCAGTATGAACAGGCAATTTCAGAAACTGCCCTCTGGAAGAACGGCTGAACATTGGGAGTTTCAAGAGTATGCTTCTATCAGAGTCAAGCTGAGTGCTGTCCTCTCCCAGGAACCTGCGCTCTGCCACATTTGGGGACTGGATGGTGGGATGAGTCCTCTTTGAAGGAGGTGGGTGAGCTCAGTGCCCAGGGAACAACCCCACTGTCTTTCAATCAACAGTTCTTGACTGCCAAACTTTTTTCCATTTGTTATGTTCCAAGACAAAGATGAACCTGTACATGATCAGCTCCATGGTAACTTTTCAGGGACTCAGGAGAATCTTGAAACTTACCTTTGAACGCAGTTCAAGCCAAACTGGCAGTACTTGACCCAATCTCCAAATTAGTGCGAGTTCAATAATATAATAAAAACAAATATGTTTCCTGGAAGTACATTCATTTGAGCCCTAAGTTATAACAGGATGTTCATTTTCTTGCGTATGCGTGCCTGCATGGTGTGCACCGTAGGTTTCAGCCTTCCTGGGACACATGACATGAAACCGAGTCAATATGAGGTAACTTTAAAGATTTGCAATAAGGTGGTCTGACAATGTATATGCAAAGTGATATGTGTGTAATTATGGCTGAAGACAAACTGTTATACAATGAATTACTAATGACAGATTTAATGCTTTATGATGCATGGAAACAATTTTAAATAACTAGCAATTAACTCACAGCATATCAGGAAAAAAGTACACAGTGAGTTCTGTTTATTTTTTATAGGTTCATTGTATTTATGTTCTCTAAGATGTATATAGGAACCTACCTATCCTACTGTACGGGTCACCTGTTCCATTTCCATGTTCCATGCTTACTTGGGCGCCATGCTAGTATGTATCCTTTTAAGCACTCTCAAGGGAACAAAAAGGGCCTTTTAGTTTTTTTATAAAGGTACAAAAAAATTCCCCAAAATATTTTGCACTGAATGTACCAAAGTTGAAGGGACATTACAATATGACTAACAGCAACTCCATCACTTGACAAGTATAATAGAAAACAGCTTCTAAATCAGACTTCCTTCACAGTGCCATGTCTACCACTACAAGGACTGTGCATCTAAGTAATAATTTTTTAAGACTCACTATATGTGATAGTATGATATGCATTTATTTAAAATGCATTAGACTCTTCCATCCATCAACTACTTTACAGGATGGCATTTAATAAAGATATTTCGTATTTCCCCCACTGCTTTTTATTTGTACAGCATCATTAAACACTAAGCTCATTTAGGGAGCCATCAGCAACACCCAAGAGATCAGCTCTCTTCAGTAATAAGAATTCCATTTTCCCTCATCAGTGAAGACATCGCAAATTGAAACTCTCAGTACTATATTTCTAACCCTGCATTTTCACTGATGCATAATTTTCTTATCAAGATAAGGAAACAGTTTTTCTATGGTATCTCAGAAATTGCATGACATCACTAATGTTATATTTGCTTAGTTTTATCAGAGGGGGTCCTTCGTTTATATTGCTTTTGGGGTTTTTCACATCATTGTTTATTTCTTGACTTATGGCCATAACTAATCAGAGGTTCAATACAGTGAAGTTAAATGTGAATAATAAAAGCATTGGATTAACATTTGGTTTGCCAGCCTATGGTTTGACAGGCATTGCCCAAACACTTCTTTGAGATATAAGTAGCCATGGAATTCTACTTATGGGATGTTGGCAATCTTATACTTTATAAAGATTATATGCATGGTTTCTGTAGGTTGGTTTTAAGAGCTGATTGCTCCCCTGTTGGTTAAGCTATGTTTACTACTGGGAGTCTCAAGAGGAATACCATTCAGGTTGCACTCCTGCACTAAAGGCAGATACTGCAGTGTGGGGAAATGTTCTGAAGTACAGGCCACAGAAACCTGCAAATAAGAAAGGAAGATTTACCTCTGTACTATAATTGGACCAGAAAAAAGGGCAGAGAAAAAAATTATTAACTGGAAATATTAGTTTGTACTTACTGATCATGAATATAAGTATATTTAATTTTTGCAAATTATTTTTACTTGTTTATATTTTTTCATTATAAGGAAAAATGATATATTTTATTTTAAAAACTACATTTTTGATGGTATATAAGATATCTCAGAGCTAGCATTCTCTAAGCAGCTGATATAGAAGGTTGCATTTCTTTTAAAAACACCTTCATAGACCATGTTAGCTTTCATTTTGGTTTGTGACACTTTGTTACCATATTCCGCATTATTAGGTTACAGACATTTGAAATCAAATGTATCTCTTTAATTATTTCTAACAAATATATTTATTTGCTAGGGCATCCAACTTCTCAAATAACAGTATAAACATCTAGTTGCTACTGTTCTCAGAATTGGGGATTATCAAAGATTTACTTAGCATATCAAAACACCATAGTAGCTGACCTGTTTTTCTTCATTAGTGAAACAAAAAGTCCAATGATAACTTTATAAAATATTAAATACCATTTCCACAGAATAATTTAGACTTTAATATACTCTGCAAATAGAAATATCCATATATATTTTTTCTTCTGGACTGTGAACTAGGTAACTTGCTGTATGGTCTTGTTTTCTTTAAGAAATTTTTAAATGATGCTCACACTTTGCTGTCTCATAGTAGAAAAGACAGTCACGATGCAGCATGTGTGCATGCGAGCATCTCGGATGAGAGGAGAGGCACGTTCTCGGCATTCACTCTGTGCCAGCCACTGTGTTTGATGAAGGAGCTCCAAGACCCAAGATCTGCCCTTGGTCTAGAGGAGCAGACACCAAGTTTCAAAAAAGTAGTTTTAATAAAAATCTGGTATATTCTACAATCAAGGAATGAGAAGAGAATGGCTTGTTCCGTCTGGGAAATCCGTTGACAGCTTCATACATGGGAGCTACTATAGCTAAAAAAAAAAAAGAAGAAAAAACATCACATAAATACCCTTTCTGTTGGTAACTAAAGGCATGTAACAGTGTGTTGATCCTCGTCAAGTGTTGAAGCCCGGGCGCATTTATATACAAGGGTTTAAAGTGTGCGTGTGGGGAGCTGAACCATGAAGGAACAACGGAAGGATCTTCAAATTATCAAAGAAATGCCCAAATTAAGTCTGGTAGTTTCCCTGTTTCCTTTCATCTAATATACCTTCAGTTTTCAGTGTGAAAAATACCAGTCCTTGAGCCCAACCCATTTCTGGGGTCAAAAAATTTTTCTTGTGCATAAAACAAATGGATCTTGTTCAAAGAAGCGCGGTCACAACTTTCTAACATATGTTGTTTTATAATTTAGTAGAAAATCTGTGTCACCAGCATAATAATCCTCATGGTAAAACGACTTTCAGGTGACTAACAGTAATGGTAGAACATGTTCGTTCAGCACTTTAGACTTTCCAAGTACTTTCAGGTGCATCATCTCTTGATCCTCACATAGTTTGTGGGGTGTAGAAAGTATCACATCCCATATGGTTTGAGGCCGATTTTCATGGATGGCTGCGGAGATGTTTCAGTACTTCATTGTTACAATTCTAGGTTTCATCTCTAGAGATGTAGAGACTAATGTTTCTACCAGCATATCCGCTGTCAGTGAATTTTGCAAGATACTTCATCTATCAAAGGCTCACTTTTTTCAAACACCCTTAAAATGTGACATCTTCTGAAAAGATCATGAAGAAATTTGTATATTCATGGAAAAACTCTCCATAAACTTAATAGTTGCATTTTACAATTTGTTATAAGAAATTAAAAACAGAATGCAAAATTTGATTGCTTTTGGTGGGCTTATATAGTAAATAGTTTAGTTTTCTCAAATATTATTTGGAAGCAACATAATGGGGGGAGGGGAAGCACTTTAATCAGAAGCCTTGTTTTATTTTTTAATTTTTAATAAGGATGGACCTAGAAAGCCCTGATAGTTGAGTTGCGGTGATGTGGATGAAGAAACTACTGCAGGGTTTTTTTGGGTTTTTTTGCCTCTCTAGCCTCACGTTCATCCATTTCTTTTCTTTCTATACAAATTATATTTATTACTTGACTACTTTTAACTAAGACAAACATCTTATAATGAAGAGTGTAAAAGTCTTTCCAATTTTAACCCTATTCAGGACATTCCCAAGGCAGGTGTCGTGATGCTATATGATCATTAAGAGACATCTGTATGTCTGCATAGAAAAACATGCAAATTAAGACTTTAGCCTAATCCCCAAACTGAGTCTGAGTTTCTGGCCTTTTGTCTCTCTTACCTGTTTTCTGATTTAGATGACGTGTGAAAACACTAGATCTTAGACACCTTACTCCCATAAAATTTGAGTTTAAATTGAGACTGTCATTTTCAATTAAATTCAAATTTTGCAAAATCTATTACCTTTCTAGTTTGATTGTGTTTGCCAGATAGATTTGTTTGTCTAACATGGAAGCAAATGAATACCAGAGACATTAGAGCTTTCTAAAGTATGGCTCACAGCCAACCAACTGCTGCCCACTAGGTGATAAAAACGAAAAGCAAAAAAGAGGAACCCAGCAATGCTAATTATTGACCAACAGTCAAGACAGAGGAGTGGTAACTGCATTCCAAGGAGTGTGTGGGAATGCAGGAATTGTTCAACTAGGACTGTAACAGAGGGAAAATTAAAACAAGGGTGGGAGGATCATGTTAGGGCTTGCTGGTGGGGGTAGGAACATCTATTTCAGTTTGGTCTGACTTTGAGGAAAAGAATGCCATGCTGCCTAACGAGAGCACTGCTTGATCATCTGCCTGATGGGAAGTACCCCGTTTTATAAGTTCTGTGGTTGATAACATTTTTGGTATTGCAAAACTGAATTTAGCCCCCAAATACTAAAGCTAACCATAGCTTAATCAGGAGATTTGACAATTTAGTATTAAGTTATGTTATGGATATTTTAAAACTTAATAAGTATTGTTAGTATTATTGAACTTGGTATATGAAATAAAAGAAAGGGTGTTGCTTGCCTTATTACACTTAATTTTTTAATCAGACATTCTTTGACATTAAAATAGCTTTTAAGACATTTTCCCGGTTTCTAATGGTGACTTAAATGTTCTCTGTTAATCTAAAAAGCAAAAACCTAAGAATTAGGTCACTGAATTTCAAATGGAGACCTAATCAGTGTTTCCAATTTTTCAGGAAGTTAATAAAGACCGAAAATACCTTTGTTTAGACTTAATATGCAAAGTAGTTGGCTTTCATGATCAAACAGTTCAGCAGAATTGGAAGGCCCTGGTTTCCTGGGGAACACAGGAAAATTAAATTTATGTATGTGATTTTTACATCTAATGGCCTTGGGCAGGTGATATCTTTCTATCCAATTTTCTTTTAAGATATTACAACCCTGAGGAGTGTTGCTCAGTATGCTGTGTGATTCAAACTGAATCCGCCGTTACTGATGCCGGTGAGGAGCCATCAGTAAACTTCTGGTTACTATCACTTGCTGCAAAAAAGGATGAATAATATTCAAGAAATACCTTGGAAGGATTAACCAGGAAACACACAGCACTGAATGTTCTTTTAGGACCTTAATGTTCTAAAAGATGTTATTACAACCTATTTATTTTTCTTGATATAAGTAAAATTTGAGGCTGTTAATACGTTGGAAAGTACATAAGATTACATGTTTTTACAATAGGGATGCAGGCATTCCAAAATAAATTAAAATACATGCATCTCTTGCCTCTTACTGAAAGTATTAATCTAATTTTATAATAATGCTTACTTTTTAATATTAAGGCTCTGTAAAAAAACATTTATTTCTAAGATTTCAGTAGAGCACAGGTGGTGTATTTTTTAAAGCCTTTCGACTTCTGTTCACCAACTCCACCCATTGTTTCTCCTACACCGTGTGTCACAGTTAATAGCTATGTTTTTATTTTGTTGAGTTGATTTAAGCTTCATATTTATTCAGTGTAACTTTTAATCAAAAATAATAATGGGAGATATTTGTTGTTGGCATTAAGATTATACAGCTCTCATTTCACCTTATATTTAAATTTCATCCTTTTTTTTTTTTTTTCCCAAAATAATGCAGATTGTTGACATCCTAGAAATGATTCATGGGTGGTATTAAATGGAGCCTGGAACTCTGAAATGTAGACTAGTTGTTTGTCTTCTGCAAAGTCTGTATTCTTATCCTCACCTGAACCCCTGACTTTTGTGTTGTATTTTTTTATGATTCTGAAATGCTTTGAGGGAAAGATATTTTGATGTGTACAATTTATTTTATTTTCATACTGATCTCTATTTTTGTTTAAAACCATGTTGCATCATGAAATCACTTAATCCAAAATAAATCTTCTTTAAAAAAATAGATTATGACTTTTCTGTGATACATTTGGGAAAGAAAAAACTCGAGGGAAGAAAACAAAGCAGGGATAAAAATTCTCATGGGATTAGTATGCAGCTTTGTGAATACAGGACATTTTCTTCTCATGGTATTTATAATCAGGAATCTATTTTTTTTATCCCTAAAATGACATTTTGCTATTTGATAGGCTATCAGTTAGTGTTGAAGAAATGAATTAACATAAATATAACCTCTTCACTCACATGGATTGAGACTATTTGTTAAGCCATCTTGGCTGAATGCTTATTTCATAAACACGTATGCACACCACCACAACCACCACCACCAATCTCATCCAGGTGTCACACATTCACAAACCTAGAGGGTCCAAGTAGGTATCTAATGAGTAAAACTGGCTGGGTGTAAGAACAGAGAGTGATGGGGTCTACCTAAAGGGGGCCTTCTAATATTTTGCTCCAGCAGATTCTAGTCACATGAAATTCAGGTCCTGGGTGGAAAGAGAAACCCAGAAATCTAAAATTTTGTGGTATTTCTAGATCTCTTTAATGCTGGGCGGATCAAAACAAATATTTCTATAGATTGAATTTCCCTCAGGAGCCCACCAGTTTGGAACCCTTGAATTAATCAATACATTATCTTTATATTTGATTGGTAGTGTGAATAATTGACTAAATAAATAAAGTACTATTAAGATGGCAGGTAATAGGAAGAGATGGGGAAAGGCAACTCTATATAATGAGGACAGACCATCACTAAAGGATGTGCTTGAAAATGATCTGTGCTTACCATTCATCATCTTTCTGAAAACCCACTAGTGTTAATTCATATGAGTTAAGAGAATCCTTGCCAAGATTTCATGGAACAGCTGTGCCATGAAACTCTTTCTTCTGTATTTTAGACTACTGATGAATTTCATGTATCTCATGAGAGCAGTTGAAGGCAAAGACTCATCCTGTATAACTGACTAAAGTTTTACATTATTACCGAGAGGGAAGAGCAAGAGATTGATTGCATCCTTGGCACTGACTTCCTGGTTTCTGTTTCATAACATTCCTCTATAACCTTTGACCTCAATGTGCTTCTATGATAATAAATGTATCTGCCTTCATTATATACCTTTTTTTTTTAATCCTCACTCAAGAATATTTTTCCATTTATCTTCAGATAGAGTGGGAGGGAGGGAGGGAGGGAGAGAGAGAAAGAAACATCGATGTGAGAGAGACACATTGTTGCCTCCTGTAGGACCCCAATCAGGGCCGGGACCAAACAGCAACCGAGGTACATGCCCTTGACTGGAATCGAACCCAAGACTCTTTGGTCCACAGGCCTACACTCTAACTACTGAGCCAAACTGGCCAGGGTCATTGTATACTTTTAATAAAACCTAAAACCCAGTTAATTAGTGAGTGTTTTAACAATGTGCAATTCCCACCATCCCACTCATCGTCCCCAAGGAATTTTTCTTGGTATTTTATTTTATTTTATTTCATCTTTTAACCAGAAAGATTTTAACCTTTTTATCAAAAAATGGAAAATATTTTTTCTTCCTTCTTTTTCTTTATCAAAAATGTTTACCTATTAATGGCTTTTTTTCTTTCTAAATAGATGTCCTTCTTTCTACCAGATACTAGGTTGAATAGTATTCTATTTGTCAAAGTAAACCTTGGAATCACCATAATAAATTGAAATGAGAAAATCTGATGAAGATATAATGTTTACATTGATAGAAATTAATTTCACACATTTTATTTGCCCCATATTATAGGTCTTCTCAAAAAAAATTTTAGTCACTAATTGTTTATTTAGAAAGAAAAAGCAAGCAATTTTCCAAAGCATAAATCATTGGAACAATACATATTTCTTTGACAATTTATAACAATGTTACGAAATACTGCCTCTTGCTATACAAAATAATTGGGTACTGTAGTAATTCATGTCTAGTTGGTATTTGATTGGCACTGGAAAATGGACCCCAAATCCAAATTCTTGAACCTTGTCATGACATTGCCAACACATCCCTCTCCCTGCCTCCACCCCCAAGTTAAATTCCTAAGCTCAAGATGAAGGAAAGGCTTGCTTTTTATTATTATGAGGCTTTTGTCCCAATGTCCAAGGCAATCTCCTTTGAATAGGATTAAAACACATGAAGGACATCCTTCGTAGTAAGTAGAGTCAATTCTAAAGAGACAAGAAAAGGTCAAAAGACTTCCTATACCTGTCCTCCCTAAACCCACACTCACAGCTTGAGCCTTTGCATATTACTTAGAGGGAAAGGCAAGTTCCAAGAAGAGAAATTCAACCAATAAAAAGAAGTAAGAGAATATGTTGATATGTGAATCTGGATATATAACGTATAAATCTGGTCCAGATTGCCCACTCCATGACTTCTCAGGGCAGAGGAGTCCCTAAATGGAGACAGTACTACTGATGGGTCCAGAGAAATGGGAAAATCCCAAAACTACATGGCCATACCTGACTGAGGTTGGGCAGCTCCCCTTACCTTCCAGCCTCATGGCCTGGAAATGCAAGAGAAATCTCAAGTGATAAAGTCCCCAAAGAGGACAAGATCCAAGTCTGGGTTCATGAATTGACCAGTCCAGACCAGCATTTCTTTTCTGGAGTGGAGGAAGGGAGAGTGGACAGGAGCTATGCATTTCCCCTGGGGGCCCATTCTATCCTTGAATGATTGACTTCCCAGGGCAAAACAACAAAACAAACCATTTTAACTGTTGGCTAGAGAACCATCCACTAATTAGTGATGTTTTACTATTATTCCAGTTTCAATTAGGAAACCATGTCGACATTTCTTAAATGTTGCATTAAATCACCAATAGTGATAGCGTACCTCCAAACAGGGAAATGTAGCTTGAAGCCAGCCCTACCCATGCAAAATGACTTGTATGCTTCACTTATTTTAAGTAAAACTTTCATAAATCATCAAACGTCGTTCTGATTTGAAAAAGAGAATTTTTCCCTATTAGCTTTAATAACAGCTGCTTCCCCACTTCCTCATATATCAAAGAAATTTGCTGATCCAGTAACATACCACTTCGATTTTGCCAGTTTCTTGGCCAGACACTGTGTACCCTAGGGTGTGCACTCACTGGTTTGAAAAGCAATGTCTATATCATCAGTCTCTTCCTCATACAACACTACTGATAATTTGGGGCGAAAATGTTTGGGTTTGTTTTCTCTCATCTGTAATTTACCTGTCTGTTATAACACTCATAACAATGTTTAGGGAGGAATGAAGATAACAGGCTATCTGAATCTTGGAAGCAAGCAGGAATGCCAGCAGCTTTGTGTCTATAGTGCATATCCAGATACTTTCTGACTGGTCACACTGTTCGGGTGTGGTGATGACTGTACACGTACATGCTCGTGATGTTTCCTAGCTGACTTTTACCTGTCCTGAGCTGAGACCTTTAGTTAACATATAAAATCACATTTCAAAAATTAGCCCTACTCTTTGGAGAAATGACTGATTCTAGAAAATATACAAGATGAGCCTGGAACACCTTGTAGTACTAGAAAGTAAGAAAGTACTTTTTATTTAAAAAAAAAAAAAAAAAAAAAAAAAGCTCCAATAATGGGAGTATGGCAAAGGGATACAGGAGCCAAATAAAAAATCTCCAACAGCCAAAGCTGGAACAATTTGAGCAACAAATGAATAAAGTAGTATTGGATTATAACACAAAATACAGGATACATGATTGAATAAACAAATGAAGAAGAGACAAATCTTTCATGCAGAGGAATTCCAAATAATCTATGTAGATTCTCCAACCTTAAATGCAGGATGCTCATGGTGACTTCCAAAGAGTACAGCACGGAGTGGGGGTGGAGGGTGGAAAAGAGTAACTATACAGTGAAGAAACCTCACCAACACTAAGTCTGCTAAGTGGTCAAGGTCAATATCAGCAGTTATAAATCATGTGGATAGTATATTTCCTTGACAGGATGCAACAAAAATGGCACTTCATCTCTGTGCTCTTCCTCCTGAAACCTATAACCCCAGTTCAACCATAAGAAAAACATAAAATTCTAACATACAAGCATTCTACAAAATACTTGACCTGTCCTTATCAAAACTATCAAGGTCATCAAAACCAAAGAAAGTCTAAGAAACAGAGAAACAGTCACAGCCAGAGGGAACTGAATGAGACACCATGACTAAATGTAGTGTGATATTCAGATAAGATCTTGGAATAGAAAAGGGACATTTGGTAAATACAAAGGAAATCTAAATCAAGTATGGACTTGAGTTAATAATAATATATCACTATCATACAAGCTCACTGAACATTCTTTCTACATGAACAAATAGGATGTTGATGAGCACCTGAGGGCTATTCTTGGATGAAGGAAGGAAGATGCCCAGGTTTTACAGAATGGCGTGGAGCACTGGCTTTCCCACCTGGGTGTCACGTGGCAATAAAATTCAGCCCCATACACAACCCAAAAGAAAGAAATTGGTTGGTGTGGGCAGGTGAATATCTTAGTGTTAAGAACTTTACGTGTGGTTAAAAGGAACATCTACTAATAAAAATGAGCAATTATCAGTCACTCTTATCATCACTATATAAAAAGAAATAATACATTTGTAACACCCACACGAAAAGACAATCAGAATAAAGAACTACCCTTTAAATAAATGATCTTTTTTAATTATCAAGTTTGAATCTATTATGTACTATATATGTTCTAGAAAGCATGTCTGGCACATAGGAAGTGCTCCAATTGTGATTGCAATTGTCTGATATCTGACCTCCTACATGAGGTGGGCACTTCTTTACTTTAAAGAGTCCTGCTCTCTTGTTCAAAATGTGGACTGGCTGTGTGAGGTCTTATTTACTCCTATGCAGGAGGTCTCTGTGGCTCTGAGCAAAGGAGGGAAAGCTCTTTCCTTTTCTGTGACCCATTTCTCCTCAATTACATTCATGAGTCAGTTGTTAGAGGCTGCTCTGGCCTTTTATGAGGCTCCAGTTCTTCACCCACTGTGTGTCCAGATATGTGAGCCTCATTTGCCTGAGATACTAAAAACCTGGGAATGGTATCATGTCAGTTTCATCCAAGAAGCAGAAGCTAACTCTGGGTTTTCCCTGTTCTGAGGGCTCACGACCCACACGCTAAGGCACCAAGGTGTAGCGTGCAATAGCGTGGCTTTCCTCCAGCAGCGTGACTACAGTGGAAAGGACTGCTGATGGCAACAGTTGGCAAGGATGTGGAGCAATGGGAATTCTCTGCATTGCTGCTAAGAGTGGAAATTAATGTAACCACTTTGAAAAAGTGGCAGAATTGACAAAAGCTAAACATATGCATAGCTATGACCAGCAACTTCACTTCTGAGTGTATGCACAACAGAAATGAGTGCGTATGTCCACCAAAACATACATTCGAGAATGTTCATAACATTTTGTTAATAATAATACTGGAAATAACACAAATTCTATCAATATGGCCCCAATGTTTAATGCAATCTCCTTTGAATTAGATTAAACCACATGAAGGACATATTAGAATAAATAAATATTTTGTGATTATATTAATATGTTGGAATAGAAGTCAGCGATGAAAAAGAATCAATTTTTGCTGCAAGCAACAGCAGACCAAAGAAGCCTGACACAAAATAAGGGCATATTCTAAGGTTCCATCTATATGAAGTTTAAAAATGGTCAACAGGAGCGTGTCATGATAGAAGTCAAAATAGTGGTAGCTTTGGGATTAATGACAGAGAGGAGGAGCAGGGGAACCTCTGATAGGCTAAAAATGTCTTATTTCTTTTCATGGACAGTGGTTGCAAAGATGCATACATATTTAGATTTTATCAAGCCATGCACTTAAAATATGAGCAATTCTTGTATGTAAGTTATAGGCCAATAAAAAAGAAAAATGTAAATAAAGTAAATTTGCTTTAAAAAATAAAGAAAAGAAAGAAAGCATGACCTTTAAAATGACAAATCTAGCTCCATATCTTGGCTCTACCACTTATTTGTTGCATGACCTTGAGCAACCTCACCAATCTGAGTCACTTTTTTCATTTGTAAAACAGGAATAATTCCTTTCTCACGCAGTGTGGTGCTTTTTCTGTTAACTGAGATAATGTACATCTAGCACACTGCTTTGCATTTGGTAACTGCTTAGTATATTTACTTCCCTTTCCCCTTCTGTCCAGGCATACTGGCCTCACAGCTTCTGAATACTGTCTTTGGGAAGCCACCAGTTCTCAAGCCTGTTTTAGGGGAAAAGTGACTGACCTATCCCAGCCCAGAAGTAATAATGCAGCCTTCCCTAGATCACATTATAAAATCACCCATTTCCTCAGATCCCTTTGGAATCTTTTCTGGGAATGATTCACTCATTCTTCCATCCATCCATCCATCCATCCATCCATCCACCCAATTAACATAATAATTATTGAGTTGCTACTTTGTGCCAGGCACCATAATAGGTGCTGGGGAATCACTGCTAAATAAATCAGTCATGGTTGCTGTCTTTGGGGAGTTTACAATCTCATGAGAAAGACAGGCAGTAAACAAATAAATCCGTAATTATTAACTATGATAAAAAGTGCTGTGAAGAACAGAGAGCTGTGATGGAAAGCTTCTCAGAGGATGTAACATTTAAGGTGAGAACTGAAGGTGAAAGAGTAGCCAGTCATTGGAAGATCAGAGGGAAAGCTCCTTCAGTACCCTATCATTGAAGTCTTATAACATCCAAAATAATTACAGTGTACATAAAAGACAATCACCTCCAGAGAGAATCTTCTCACATATGAACACTTGTTGTAACACCTATTCTGCTTCTTAGAAGTTTTTTTGCATACTTCCTGTTCCTTAGAAGTTAGACAGCCAGATATGTTGCTTTCGACCATAGTAATACAAGCTCGATTGTATAATGAGTTATGCAGATGGGACATAAAGGGGAATTAAAAAAAAAAATGAGAACAGGTAACCTATCACTTCGGAGGTAATGCAGTATCCTGAAAAGGACATGGGATTTGCTGTCTGAGTTCAAATTCCGTCTCCACTTTTAGCTGTATGACCTCAAGCAAGTCATTCAAACTCTGAGTCTGAGTTCCCTCATCTGAGAAACAGATAGGAATAATAATGACTACCTCAGGTTGTGTTTCAAGAATTAAATGAAATGATATATACATAGCATCTTACACACAAAAAGTATTGCCATGCTTTATTTAGAACATTTCTGTCATTTTACTCAAAAATAACATCAACTTTTAAAAATAGGTATGCTCCTTTTTTTTAAATATCTTCCTGTAACCTTGGCTATTGGTTTAGAATTCTTAGTTCTGTGCCAAATCTTATTACTTTAGGTAGTGAATCATTATCAATTTTCCTAATTCCCCACCCAAAACTGCCTCAGGCAACCCAGGGCAGCAGCAGGGAGTGAGCATGGCTCAGCCAGCTGGGGAGATGTAAACACTGAGTTTGGGGGTGATTTGGGGGCTCCTAGAACTGCACAGGCTGCAGGTAAGATCGCCATGGGGCATGGTCTGGCTTGCCATCTGGCCTCTGGGTCCTCCTGAAAAATTACCTCTCCCTTTCTTCCCCATTGTCCATGGTTGCTCTATCATAGGGCCTCCTATAGTCTTTCAGAAAAAGGGGTGGGGATGGGAGAGGAGACAAAGCAGGTCTGAAAACTTCACTCTCTGGAGAGTCCTCTCTCTTAAGGGTAGGTAGCCCAGAAGGGTCTACAATCTTCAGTTCTAGACTGAGCCCTGATCTCATATGGGAAAGTCACTCTCTGAGTCTCTTTTCTCATTGATAAAATGGGATCATTCCAGCCTTGCTTACAGTGATCTCAGGATTGTTGAGGCTCAGATAAAATGTTGTACATGAAAGCACTATATTAGCTCTAAAAATGCTGTACAGACTTCAGGTGCTCTTACTGTGAGTACATCCTGTGCCACGTCTAGCATGCATGGCTGGCCTAAAAGCTTTTTAGACCTGCTCATTACTGAACTATTAGAAGGGGGTTTTTTTTGTAGGTCAACAAGTAACGGAAAGTGTCTCAAAGGTATTGCCTATTTTTACTTTGAAAGAGCAACCTGAGATTCTCAGAGATAGGCTTAATCATGAGAAGAACTCAAGGCCTGGAAGATTAAAAGATAATTTAAAACAGCAAAAAAGTAGCCTATTCTGATAAGTTTTATAATTTATTTAGGCAAATATAAATGTGCTGTTGGCCTATGTTCAACTAAGCAAGGCTCACTGAAGTAATGGAAACTGATCAGATCTTCATTCTGTGATTTCCTGTTCTCAGCTAGTAGAGAAGAAGACAAATATCTGGGGTGACAGACAGGAAGGAATAAAGACAAATGATTTTTTGTTTATGCAGATTCTCTCAAGTCACCAAGATAATAATCTACAAAATGTTCAAAAACCTCAGATTTAAAAAGATGCACCCCCAATTTAGGCCTGTAAGAAATAGGCTATCTTTGGTCATTAGATGTGCCTGTTTTTTCGATTTTTCAACATGTTCTCAAGGTGGGATGTACTGATTTATGCTTTCCTGTTGACTTCAACTATAAACAAACTTTTCTTCTGAGAAGTTAACTGTGGAAATATCAGAATCCAGATCCAAGAACCCCTACACTCAAACCTGGACAATCAAAGAGGATGAGAGGAAAAAGCAATAGGTTGCTTCCCTCTTATCTTTTCCTTAAATTATTTCAAGACATTGCTTCAAAGGAACCTTAATCTGAGGTAGTATTTCAATTGCAGAAGAAGATGCTTTTTCTAGTCAAAATTAATTTAAGTCCCTAATAATCTGAGTTAACATGAAATGGGAAGATCTGAAGGGCCAAACTAGCCCACATACTTTTCACCTTTGAAGTCTAGCTAGAAAGGGACCAGAATAAAAATATTGTAAAATTTGTTTGCAAAGTTATAGAAGGCAGAACCATTCCAGGCCCTACAAGCTCAAACAGAAAAGCATTATATTTTATATATCACATTAAATAATAACAAAAAAGTAACCTAATAGGAATAAGTTCCAAAATCCTTTCTGGATAATGTGGTACATTTGAAATCTAGTGTGTGTTTCATGCCTTTCATAAGCACTCTATAAAACAAGATACTCTCAAATGTGTTAGAACATTTCTGTTTTGATTGGCTCAGAAAGGCTGGAGTTACTTGAAATGATTTATAATGAACTAAGCACATGGCATGGCATCATCAGTCATTCTCTTCAGAGCCTCTTGCCTGTTTTATAGAAATTGCATAACTGGAAAGTAACACATGAAAATCTTACACTCTGCTGGTTTTAAGTTAGATCACAATTTCAAAATTTAGGTAAAAGTTTATAGCTAGAGTAGAAGGCCAACATTTTTTCCTCCATCTCTCAATATGCTAAACACTTTATTTATGTAGTTGTTTATTTTTTATAGCAGATAAAGGAAAGGGTAAATTTATTTTGCTTTTTCTTTCTTTTAATTAGCCATGGTTTATTTGTGGAATTTCAGAAAAGCTGATGTTAAAAGAGGTTAAGATACATAACTACAGAAGTGAATTAAGAAACCAATTTTTGGCACAACCAGAGTTATTGGTTATAAGCAAGTAAGCATCTCTGGATGATTGAAGCTGAAGAGGAATATATTTAAAGGATATTGTGTAGCTCACAGAATAGAGAACTGGCACTACAGAACCAGGATCAGGACAAGATAACCAAGAACAATATACAAAGTCACATCAATGGACGATTCAGGTGAAGACATCACTACCACCGAAATACAAATGTCTACGTGCAATTACTGCTGTCAGCAAAACAGTGGACCAAAGAGGTGTCACTGAACTACTGCTTCTAGCCACTTTGGCTTCTGTCATAGAGTTGCTCCTGGCCCCAGCCTCATTTGTTCCAGATTCTCTGGCTCACGTGCATTCAGATGGTTGATAGAACTTAAGGTAATTGCTCCTGCCCTAGCTGCAAGGGAGGCTGGGAATGTGAATATTTGTCAATTTTACTTCCATAGACTCAAAAAGTGAGAACTTTTCTAAACACCAGAGGGGCTAAGATATAAGGTGGTCATAAAATGACAAATGTCCCAAAAGTAAAAGAGCAAACTGGTCATTATGATTAGAAAAATAGCTCTTGATCTCTCAAAATTTTTACACTCAAAAATTAGTAAAGACCTCAAAGAGTCTTTATTTATGCAGGTTATATCTATCAATATTTACCATATAAGAAATTAAAAGAGAAAATTTAAAAATATTTATGAATTCATTTAAAATAACAACTATAAGTTAATAATTAAAGCAATTACATGTTAACATAGCACATTTTATAAACAATAGCTATAGTATCCAAAACAAAATAATGATAAGGGTGGTATTGTTTTACATTATTGTGATCTCTCTAATTTCTGGCTTAACAGAAAGCATTTGGATTGTTATAGCTGCTTCTATATTAATCTGTTGTAATATCACACGTTCTGTAGTCTGGAAAACTGAATCTTATACTTGTGAGAGATTAAGAGTGAAAGGGTAAATATCATCTTAGTATTATTAAGAAAATAATTTTGACCTTGGGGACTCCCTAAAAAGGTGTTGGGGTCTCCCTAACACAGTCGGGGAATTGCTAAATGATTTACTTTGTGATTGGAATTAGATGATAGATACCATATTGAAACACACAATTCTTTGGATCCCTTTCTGCACTCCTGTCATATATTTTTAGCCAAGGCTTGGAAATTTTGCTCAGAGGTTGACAGGATTGAGCCTGCATCAAATTACTAATATAACGGTATTGTGAGTAGACTGCAAAAATAATAGCTGGATGGGATTTCGGTTATTTTATAAATTTTGTCCTTTACTTTGATCTTAAAAATTATTTCCAGCTCTAATTTATGATTCTATAGTTTCCTAACTTTGGATTTTTTTTAAGCAATGACAGATTCATTCATTTTTTAAACCACCTTTATATTTTTAGAACAGTTTTAGATTTACAGAATTACTACAAAGATAGTACATAAAGTACCCACAACTAGTTTCCTTGTTAGTAGGACACATTTGTTATAATTAAAGAACTGATATTAATTAATTATTAACTAAAGTTTATAGTTTATTCAGATTTCCTTTGTTCTTGTTTAATGTCATTTTTTTTCTGTTCCAGGATCCCAACCAGGATACCACATGACAGTTAGTCATTACATCGCCTTGGGCTCCACTTGGTTGTGACAGTTTCCCTTGTTTTTGAGGAGTTCAGGTTGGGTATTTTATAGTATGTTCTTCAGTAGGGATTTTTCTGATGTTTTTCTAATGGTTGAACTGGGGTTATGGGTTTGGGGAGGAAGACCACAGAGGCAAAGTGTCATTGTCATTGCATTATATTAAGGTTATGATCAAAATGACTTTTGATTTATTGCTGTTAACCTTGATCACCTGGCTTGAGGAACTGTCTGTCAGATTACTTCACTGCAAAGTTACTCTTTTCTCTCCTTCCCAAACTGTGCTCTTAGTGGAGGAAAAGTCACTATGCCCAGTCCACACTTAAGGAACAGGGAGTTATGCTCCACCAACTTCAGGGTGGAGAATCTACATAAATTATTCATAATTTTTCTGCATGGGAGATTTGTCTATTCTTTCCCATCTATTTATTCAGTCATTTATTTATATCAATATGTACTCATACACATTTATTTTATACTTTGGGTCATAGTCCAATACTACTTTATTTATTGTGTTGCCCAAATGTCCCAGCTTTGGCCATTGGGAGCTTTTTTTTTTTTTTGGTATGTGCCCCTAGCGGAACCAAACCCAGACTCCCTGGTCTTCAGGCCGACGCTCCAACCGTTGAGCCAAACTGGCCAGGGCCATTGGGAGCTTTTTCAGTTGGCTCCTGGCTCCCTTTGACATGCACCCATCACTATGTACAGATTTTGTTGATTCATTTATTTGAACTTCCTTCTTTTTGGCACTACACAATGTTCCAGGACATTCTGTATGTTTCCTACCCCAGGTCTAGAAGCATCAATTTCTCCAAGGAGCGCTGGTTCCTTTTGTTGGAGAATGGATGTTCTAGAAACTAACCCCTGAGTGGTAGGTGTGCTTATTGCTCCTAGAGTGTCATAGCTTCTACATGCTTTCTGCTGACAGAGCAAGGAGATTTGTGTATATTTGCCCATGTACGCCCATATATCTATAAATATTTCTATATGTAAACATCTGCATCTATATTAAGCTGAACATTAGATCATACCAGTGTCTCTAACTCCAATCGACTGCCACGTGGGTCATTCCAGCCCCCTCCTCTTGCATTTGTTATGTATTTGTAGAGTTATTTTAACAATAAAGAAAATTTGGAATGGTAGGTGTGAGATAAAACAAAAGGATAAAAAGAGCAGAGACACCAGGGACTAAGATGATCTGAACACCCAAGAACCTGTGCTCTATTGTTAGCACCTACAGTTACTTAATACCCAGAGTAAGAGGCCATGAAGTAGAGAGTGAGCTTGAATCCTGGCTTCACTAATTCCTGCTTCACTAGTAACTCAGGTTACTGTGGGGAAGTATATTATTCCCAGGTCCCTTAGTTTTTTTTATCTTTAGAGGAGGAAAATATAGCACTTGACTCATAGGAGTGTGAAGATTAAATGAGTTAATGTAAACAGCACATTCAGAACAGTGCCTGACTCGGCATTGATAATGAACTGTTGGCACTCTGTAACCTATGGGATAAATCTATTATCATTTCTACTTTACAGATGAAAAAACAGACATAGAAATAATATAACCTGCTCACTATCTCACAGCTAGTAATTTTCAGACCCATTCTCTCATAATCTGTGCCCTTTAAAGGGCTTCTGAACAGCTCTATACTTATATCTTTTTGTAAAAATGAAACTATGAAAGGCTACTCTATAAATCTAAAGGTAAGATTACTGAAAAGATTAGAGGACACAATATTCCCAGTGTCGGGAATATTGTGATACTCATTAATATTGACATTTCCCACATTACCAGCACTTTTATGTCATGAAAGGACTCAGCCAGTGGAGTAGATTGGCCTTCTCAATACTCATGCTGTCACCTTAAGCCAGTTGAGGCAAAGAGCACTCCCAACAAGGTAGGGGTTAAAAGTCAGCCCTGCCTTGTCTATGCCTATTACTGCCTGATGTAAGAACACTCATATAGTTAAGGATTCTTGAAAGCTTTACTATTTCTTACCTGCTGTGTGCTCTGGGGAATTTGACACCAGGTCATGATTCATGGTATATACTGTTGGTAGAGGAAGTAGCTTAGGAAAGTGAAAAGGGAGGAGATTTGTTGAGGAGAATAGACATTTATTTACTAAAATCAAATAAATGACAATTTTACACTCTATATTTATTTCTTTGTTCCACTTGATAATCTACTTCCCTGTAAACAATAGTGACTCTAATTTATTTATCTAACACAGCTCTGGACATCACCATTTGTTGACCTTTCAGCTTTGTTTTGAAACTGGGTGCCTCCACCAGGTAGAATCTGAAAGGGAAAGCAGCCCCCTCCTTATCTCTTTTTCTTGCCAGTTATGTCACCATATTTTTTCCCAATGATTGCTCCTCCTAACATGAGTCATATGATCAGAGGGAAATCATAAGTATCTTCTAAAGTCTCAAAGAATATTCACTTAGGACCTTACTATGTCACAAGCAGTTTGCTAGTCACAAGGTGTGGCAGTGAGCCAGATATAGGCAGTCCTCCTCAGGAAGCTTGCAGAGCACTGGGGAATTACAACAGCTTGCACGGAGTTGAGGCTTATTCTTGTCGGGCACTGTGCTCTGTATTATCACATTTTAGTCTCACAGAAGTAGCTATTACTGTCTTCATTTTGCAGATGAGGAAACTGAGGATTTCCCAAAGGAAGGGGCAGAGCTGGGACGTGAATGAAGGTCTGTTGAATTCCTCACTTAACTACACATGCATTCTCTCTCTCTCTCTCTCTCTCTCTCTCTCTCTCTCTCTCTCTCTCACACACACACACACACACACACACACACACCTCTCACCTCAGAGCTGGTGTGTTTGTGGCTGGAGGGTATCAGTTCTATACCTTCGCTGCAGTTTCTACTGAATACTTTGATTTGCAAATATAAAGAATTCTCTGAAGCACAACCTTAACCAAATTGTTGTAGACAGCTGGGTGAGGACAGCTGCAGACAGAAAAACTGTGGCCGGATGCTCTGGGGATGTGCAGTGAGGTGGCTCCAAGGAGAGGAAGCAGTGACAGGCCAAGGTAAGAGTGACAGATGAAGTAACCTAGCACCCAAACCATGGTGGAAGGAGGCCTTAAATATTCTAGGACACACTATCTTTATCAGGTTATGCAAATGCAATTAGAATATAAGTATACATTTCTTTGCCCATATCATTCATGAGATTATTCAAATAAATTTAAAAATCTTTTCCCCCCTGAAGTATGTTTGACATAATGAAGTGGAATGTCCTTAGGACTAAGAATCAAGAGACCTAAATTCTTGTTCAGATGTGCACCAACTAGTCCCTCAACTTTTCTCATTTTGGATTTTCTTTCTAAAACAAGGGAGTTGGACTACTGACCCTTGAGGATTTTTGAAGTTCCAAACTGCTCTGATGGTATGATTTATTGAGAACCTACATTGTGTCTGGTTCTGCATTAAACAATTTTGAGCTTTAGAAGCAATCAGGAGGCACGTTTGTAGCCCTTTGAATCTGCACTATCCAATCCAGTAGCCACCAATCACATGTGGCTACGGAGCACTTGAAATGTGGTTAGCATGACTGAATTCTAACTTCACTTCATTTTAATTAAATTTAAATTAAGAAACTGATGCTGTATTCAGTTATTGAAAAATTTTATGTTTGAAACAATGTAGGGATATATGAATCTTCTTTTTTCAGTGGTAAATTTTGTGCAATCTGAATACAGATCAAGTGTTTTTGATGAAAACTTAGCATCTGAACTGGGATGTGTTTCAAAGGTAAAATACATAATATTTAAGACAATATGAAAAAAGAATGTAAAATATCTCAATAATCTTCATATTGATTCCATATTGAAATGACAATATTTTGGATACATTGGCTTAAATAAAATATATTAAAATTAATTTAATCTGTATTTGCTTTTGTAATGTGACTATGTACTAGAACATTTAGAGTGACATATGTTGCTTTCATGATATTTCTTTTAGATGGTTTTGGAAGTTTATGCTCTATAAACTTTGGTAGGTTGTTTGACTGGCAATTTAGATCCTAGTAAATCATGGGTGCTTTGGAGAAAAGAATTGTGTCACTTTTTGAGGAAGACACCTGTACCAATCTGAGTCACTGCTCTCATCAGAAAAGACTTGCCCCAGTTACCTTTGCTAACACGGTTTGTTTTAAGAAAGCCAGGGGATGTGAATTCTCCTAGAATCTGTGGTCCTCAGTGCTTCCCAAATTGTGACATTCTATACGCACCACTGATAAATGTACTGTGACCTATCCATCTGGGTACACTCAGCACTCCTACCTCCAGAAAGGGGATCTATTTGGACTAGCTGTCTCCATTCAACGTGAGTACTCCTGTTGGGTGGATGCTTGAGCCAAGTCCCTGCACGGGCTGCTGGCACCATTTGTGTCTGGCTGTCTTTAACCTAGCCACAGGTTTCTGATTCATTCAGTTGGAGACAGGTAGTAGTGCTTGTTTTGTACTTTCCACATAGATTGAACTGTAGAATCTTGACACAAAAATAACTGTTAAGACTTTCTTCAGAAAGAGCATGTGTCAATGACAAGAATTTTTATTATAGGCCTTCTTTATATAAAATTCCACACACCTTCTCTTCATCTATAGGGAGTAAATGTACCATCAAGATCACCTTTCCTGGTTGGTATGTGGTCAGCATGTGGTGACTGACCTGGTGTGATTGGGGAGGGTCACTTTCCCTGGACAGAATGTGGTGAATATCATGGCATGATTAGAAAGAATCACCATTCCTGGTCCCTATGCTGATGCACATGAAGTGATCAGGGAGGATCACTGTATCAGTTTGCTAGGGCCACCATAACAAATACCACAAACTGGAAGTCTTTAACAACAGAAATTTATTTTCTCACAGTTCTGGAGTCTAAAAGCCCAAGAGCAAGGTGTCAGCAGGTTTAGTTTCTCATGAGGCTTCTCTCCTTGGCTTGCCAATGGCCACCTTCTCACTGTGGCTGCGCATGGTTATCTCTCAGCATGTGTTGTCTGTGCTGTAATCTCTTCATTTTGGATGAGGGCCCACCAATATAGTCTCATTTTATCTTAATTATCTCTTTGAAGGCCCTATCTCCAAATACAGTCACATTTTGAGGTACTGGTGTTAACACTTCATCATATTAATTTGTTGGGGATACATTCTGCCCGTTACAACCACCATCCCTGGTCAGTATGTGGTATTTAAGTATCATCTGGGTGATCAGAGGCAATAGAGGCAATAACCACACACGGTCACATGGGGATTTCCTACTCAAGGGAATAAGACCATGAACATGTACCTTTGACATAGCTATGAATGATTTTAGGTAAATGAGGTAGGATGGAGGGGCACGTGGAGTCCTGAATGTTACCGCAAGGCCATAGATGGTACAGTCTGCTCCTTAGCACCAGGAATTCCCTGTTACTTGAACTACAGTGCCTGAGCCCAAGCAAGTGTAGTCGAGTGTCCTTTGGGTAGTGTGCTAAAGCCTAGCTGACAAATCTGACATCAGGTACAAGAGTTAACTATCTATTCAGGGGCATAAATAGATTGGAACAAGTGTAAGCCCTGCACCTATGAACATAGGGCAAAGAGGTGTCCAGGCTAGGAGTGAAAAGTAGAAAACAGCAAAGATTTCTGATTTCCGGAGAGTGAAACCTTCTTAAAGTTGGAAATTAATGAACAGGTGCTGATGAGAAGGATGATGAAAAGCTGGAGTCAAGGCCAGGGCAGGAAATGCAAGATATGGAAAACCCCTAGGAGGCTGATTGGTTAGAGTGGAGGGCTGTGACCACCAGAAGGGTTGGTTTAAAGCAGTGATGGAGATAGGTGAAGTGATGTGGGACTGGGAGAATGACAGAGAGGAGGACCGGCTGTGAAGAGATTGCTAAGAGCAAAACCACACACAAAACAAAAATCCCCACCACGACACAGCCCTGTGATCCCTACAGGTGACTATTCCCACTGCTGGTGCTGAGACCTCTGGGATGCCACCCCTGTGTTTGTAAAAAGACAAGATGGGAACAGTCTTATTGGTTTGTGGACTTAAATAATGGTAAATGAAAATTCCATTCAGTGTGTGGCTTTTTTTTTTTGGTTTCCATCCTAACTTTAGGCTTCTCTTGTCACTCCAATAGTTAGCAACAAGAAGCTAGGTAGGTGGACGAAATAGTCTCCAAGCGCCAAGGCTTAGGGAATAGACACATTACACTGGGATGAGTCACTGAGTGAGAACAAGCTGACTAAACTGAATGACATGAGGCATTTTAAGCATTTATCTTGGGGAAAGTATGAAAGAGCCAACAGGATGGTTTAATGGGAATTTGCTTGGTTTACTGGGGTAGAAGAAAGCAGAAAGCTCCTCTTTAAATGTTGAGTGAGCGTTAAAGTCTTTTGAAAAAGAGTGAGCCCCCCAATATATTTTCCCAATAGTCTTCTACAATTATTGTAAATATACTCTGCAACCAATCCTAGATTATATAGAACAAGACAAAAGCTCAGTTGTGTCTTGCACAGAACTTGCAATCTTTTCATTCTCTTCAAGGGATAACAGATACTGAGTCATTTACTGTGGGCTTTGGTCTTTTCGGTTAGCACCCTATATGCAAAATCAGCCATTCGCCCTATTGGGACCTGTCCTTACACTGCCTTTCAGCCACGCCTCGGAAAAACTCAATTCGCCGAAGCGACGTTGATGCTGGACAAGTTGGAGCAAACTGGGCTCTGCACCTCCGGGTGGACCTTGGTCACAAGGAAGAGGATTCGGAAGAGGCAGAAAACAGGTCTCTGGTAGAAACAGAAGTTTGAGGATGAGTGGGGAGAGGCTGCTGTTCCTTCCCTCTCCCCAGTCTGCAGATGCTCACACCTCGTGGACTGCCCACTCTGAAGGCAGCAGTGGTGCAGCCGGTTCGAGTTACAGCCCGGCACGCGGCCCCAGCAGCGCCCACCTCACCCCTCCCTGGTAGCAATTACCTCATTGCCCCACCTGCACCGCAGCTCCGCCCAGCCTCCCGCTCACCCGGCGCGGGCCACACCCTCTCACCAATGGGGCCCCGCCCCATAGCACGCGCCGCCGGCCGGAGCCCCGCCCCTCCAATCACGTGACGGCTCCGCCCTCCACAAGCGCTCGGATTGGCTCTCCTGACGGAGGGGGTGGGATCGAGCAAACAGCACTGCCCCGCAAAGCGGCTGCAGTTTTCAAACCTCAACTGTAAGCTCGGGTCACCGTCTCCGCTGCCGTCGCCGGGAGTCACCTCACAAGGGGCCGGGAGCCACCTCACAAGGGGCCGGGGGCCACCTCACAAAGGGCCGGGAGCCACCTCACAAAGGGCCGGGTCACAACTGCTGGAAGGATAAAAGTGCGTCTCGCACGCTCGCAGCCACCCGGAGCCTCACCCGGCTGGAGCAGGAGGACGCGTCCTGTCGGGGCCACCGGCGTGGGGCGGGACGGGAGCCCCCTTGGAGGGGCCAACGCGGAGAGAACCTGCTGCGGCCGGAGCGGTCAGTATCTCCCTCCTCGCGTGTCCGCGCTCCTGCTGGGATTGACGGGTAGGCGTGGGGCGGCGACTCCATTTCTGAACCAGCCCCCCTTTACCTTCGGAGTCGGGACCCCAAGGTGGGAGGAGTCCCGAGGAGGGCCCGGCGGGGTGGGCGGACCCGGGGTATCCCCCGTCCCGCCCGGCGGAGAGGGGCCCGGACTCGGCCGCTCCTCCGGTGGCCCGGCCGCCCCGGGCCCGTCGCCGCGTTCGGCTGGAGTCCTGCTCCCCGGGTGCTCCGGGCTGGGCGCGGCGGGCGGCCGGGGGCCTCCGCACACCGTCCCGGCCGGGCCCTGCGTGCGTGTCTGCGTGCGCGCGCCGTCCCCTCGCCCGGGCTCCCGGGTCGCGTCCCGTGGGGGCCGCCGTCCCGGCCGGCTTGTGCGCGTCCCTTCCAGGGCGCGTCGACGTGGGCCTTCAGGTCCCCCCCGAGTTCACGGCCGTGGTGTGGGCACCGGGCGTGTTCACATCTGGACTCGTCTTCACGTCCCGCTCACAGCTGTCTTTCGTCTGGAGAAAGTTTGTGCTCGTCTTGTGGGACATTTTGAGTTACTGCCTGTGAACAGTTTCTCAAGTCAAGGAGTAGAAAAGACGAATTGCAGTGGTTTCAGTGATTTTCCGCGATCGGATTTTATTTTGACGCCGTGTAATCCCTTAAATGCCCATGGCCTATGCTCACACTGTATCGCCACATGATTTTGACATTTACCCAGCTCTCTTAGTGGAGGGAAAAGTTCTTCACTTGCATTCCCGTAGAGAGAGGTAGAGACATAGTTGAAAGAGACTTTATGGCAGCTAGTGGCTGATCATAGTTTTTGGTAGGGAGGGCGGGTGGAGTTGTGAGACTAGAGGCACTCCGATATCGAATTGCATATTGAAATGAAGAAAAAAAATACATGTAAAAACTCCATCCACATGACCTAATGTCAGTATTCGGTCTGTGTGTCACATTCACCGGTTGCTTTGCCAACGCAGATGTTTACATCTGTGGTACTAGTGATATGCTGAGCCTGCAGTGATGTGTGATGCGGGAAGGCCCCTGAGGTCTCAAGGCTCGGGACCTTGTGCGCTCAGTCCGCGTGGCCGACAGAGGTGGCTGGACAGGTGACAGCTACGAGCCGGGAGCACGACTTCATTCCAGAAGACGACGATAAACCTCCTTTCTCATCGATACACCCTTTTGTAGTTTCATAGTGAACTGTCCAGAAGTAGTTTTCAACAACCCCTAAAATGTTTGTTTCATAAGTATTAAACCACATAGAATTGTGTACTTTTGAAAAAGCAGGTCCATAGAAACAGTGCCCTAGTTTAAGACGCCTCTTCTGCCCCTTCATCTTCTGAGCAGATGTTAAAATTTTTAAAAATATGTTTAATATTTTAATAATTGGCGTTCTTACTAATAGCTGCTTTATTTTTGAGATGCATGTACATTTTAGGTAATTTTTCTGAATTACGGATCTGAAGTTGAAGTGAAATATACTTACATGGCAGTATATATGAATTTTAAAAGTAAAACTTGTGTAATAATTTGAAGGCCTTTCTTTTTCTGTGCATACAGAATGATTGTGGTTTCTCTTGGGCTCATTGAAGAGTGCATTACAGCTTGGTTAAGGTAGAATTAGTTTTTCCACTGACAATGTTTTACTGTTAAGTAAACATTTAAACATATTTTAAAAGCTGTTTCGAAGCTGTTTGATCATTATGAGAGAATTTCCTTATCAACCACTTTCCATTTTAATCTTAGAGCCCCAATTTAAAACCCAGGAATCAAGGAAATCCATGCTAACACTTTCACTTAATCATAAAATTGTCATAAAATTGCACATATATTATACTGTAGAGCATATTTCCTGTATATAAAATTGGCAGCTAAACAAGAGTGCTTCTAGATTTTCTGCTTTTAAAGGATTTTGATTGATTCTTATTTTTTAAAGAGTTATTTTGCATCCTGCAGGTATTGATTGTGTCAGAAACATTAACTGTCATTTATGTACTTCTTTTCCACTTGGGCAAACTGTAAATGTTTTAGTTGCTTTAGTTTTCCATAATATTGATGACAAAATTCAGTGATTTAATTTTAAGTGGTATATATTCTATGATAGACTATAATCAAAGCATATTTCTTTGAATATTTTAATTAACAAATTTACTTATAAATTAAGTTACAAGCACATATTTTTATCTAAATATATTGTGATAAATGTAATTTTCAAGACATACTTTGTTAAAGTTTTTTTTTTCTTTCCCCCCACCAAATACATTTAACCTTGAATTTTGACATTTAAACTGGTCAGTTTCTTTTAATATTTATATGCAACATATTTTGTTGCACCCCTGACTCTCTGCAACTTCTTCCCCAAAAGAGGGCGCAGTTATACTTTAAGCATTTAAAAATTTTTATATTAACAATGCGGTAGTAGTTTCATCTTTAATCCTCAAATGATCACATTCCATTTTGCATTAGAATAGTTACGGAATAAACAGTACTTAAGTGATATTATAAGTAAACAATACTTTATTTTACAACAGAAACTTAATTTTTCATCTGATGAATGACAAGCTCCGTGTGTTTCTTGGCCACTATATTTCCGTTTTGCAACACCTTCCTATACTGTTTCACAATTATAGGGTTTGATTCTTTTTCTGAAATTAGAAAAGATGGCACCAGGCCTTACTGTCCTGGCACAGAATCAGGACTGGCTGGAGTCATTATCCAGGACTTCAGCCCTTGGATAGAATATATACTAGACAGCTTAGACTAGAGTCAGTTATTTGACTTGCTACTGTGATTTTCAAAGGATTAAATTCTTGAATTATTCTTTCTATTCAATCTTTAAAAAACAAAAACAAAATATGTTAGTAGAATATATATAAGGAATACAGTCTCTGAAATTGGAAATCATTGTTATTCCTGTGTCTACACCATTATATTTACTACTTCTAATCAGTGACTAAAAATGGACCCCTCTGCCACACTAGCAGAAAGTTCCTCCTTTATTTTGACTGATGCCAGATAAACAAATCTCCAATTTCTCTGTTTCCTAGGGAAAACTTTGTAGCTATAAATGCCGATGTAGAAAGGAATTGTCTCCTTGTAATTGTGTGCCTCACTTTGCTTTCCATTGCCCTTCAAATTTATTTCAGGAAAATCTAGATTGATCAGTCCTTGACAGGGCAGTATCTGAATTAATTTCCTGATTGAAGTAGCTCTTAAAATATTGATTTTCCTAGCTGTAGTAGGTATTTACATAAAGACAGGTGGCCACCTAGTCTGGAAAAGCAGGTAAATACAAAATAAATGATCTGTTGGTATTATATTACAATATATGATAAAATAATATTGTCCATATTTTCATAGTTTGTGGTCATCCAGTTTAGAATTGAAAATATCTAATAGCAATTTAAAATATACCTTATTTTATTTGACCAAATACTAAATTAAGCAGAGACTAGCTGCATTTGAAGCTCTAATACTATAATTTCAAGATAGATTGCAAGTTCTCCACAACCCTTGATGATTTGAGATGTACCTACAAGTTCTTCTTGCTGTATTTAATAATTCTTATAATCCAGTTCATCAAATCTTTTGAAAATTCCTACCAGGTTCCAGACACCTTGCTGGGAGTTTAGGCACAAAAGTAAATGGTTGCTGTTTTTTAGACACCAAGCATAATTGGAATCTAACATGTTAGATATTGAGGTAAAGAGATATGTCAAGGGTCTTATTTGAAGCATAAAGGAGAGGCACTTAACCCAACCTGTGGGTTTTTAAAAAGTCAAACCTTCCGGGGGTGGGGGCAAGATCACATTCTGTGTTGAGATATGAACGATGCATAAGAAAAGCTAACCATTTAAGGAAAGGTAGAAAGGATGTTTCAGGCAGGAAGGTATAACAGAGATGTGAAGGCAAAATATGAGATATGAGTGTGGCAGGAAATGAAGCTGGTGTGCACCTGGCCTCAAACCCTTTTGTGTGTCATGCTATAAGGACTTAATGCTGGTACATACTGGGAAGCTAATGAAGAGATCAAAGCAGACCGTTTAATTCTCTAGGTGTTTTCATTTACTGTATATGATATATTCTATTTTTATGAAACATTTTTGTTTGATAAGTTTGAAATGAATATCATCATGAATATTTTAAAAATAGAGCTATTTAGAGGTTTATAGGGATTGTTTGTCTTACTTTTGACCACATCACATTTGCTTTCTCCTTTTAAGTTAAGGCCCAGATCAAGTCTAACATTTCTTTCTGTTCCTTCCTTTACTGATCTATATCTGAATTCTTATTGCAATTATTGTAATGGGTGTTAATAAAAAAAAATCTTTGTAAATAAGTTTCAGATAATATTATTCCTAGTAGTACTATGTAATTAAAAACTTAATTGTATCTTGCCTTCTATTACTCTTTTACTATTTTCTAGTGCTTGATGGTGTCTATGATAATGTGCCTACACACACACACATGCATTCACACATAAATTTACTAAATCCCTTAATATTTTTGTTATTAGTATAACCTAATAAAGTGTTATGAAATGAATTTCAAATGGAGTGAGACATATTGGTAATTTAGAATCAATTAGTTATAGGTCTGTGAATTACGGTAGAAAACAAGAAAAGGTTGGGGATTGTTTGTTGGAGTTAAAGGGAATAAAAGAGACAGAGAGCTTACTGATAACCTTTATGTACCCAAGGATTAAATCTTATATGAAGGGCAACCAGATGTTTGTGGAGGTTTGGTGGACAAAGGTGACGTTCAGCTCTGCTATATGCAAAATTGGCCAAAGGAGAGGATATGAAAAAATATCTAGGCTGTGGCAACTGGTTCAAGTGCAGTAAATAGAAGGAAAATGCACTTAAGGGGTGCTATAGGAATACCTAAAGCAATTTGTAACATAGGTACTGTATATTAGCAATAAGTAGATAAGATTCAGTCATCAGAAATGTGCTCTTTGTTTTTTTCTGAGGCATGGCTTGTGTTCCAGCATATTCAGAGCTGTAGTAAAATGTATCACAGTTCAAATAATGATTTTTGTATTAACATGTATTTTAAAAACTGCTGATTGCCCACTGCTGTTTTCAGCTACATGTATAATCATACAAATACTTGTGGTATATTCGTTCATTATGATGACCAACTGTACATGTGTGGGAAGGAAAATTTGTTAGGGTGAAAAATAAATACAAACCAATGTCCTGTATTAGGAAATACTACTAAGTAGCTTGAGTAACAAAGCCTTATTTATATTATCATTATCCATTTCAATCATTAAAAACAAAAAACAAACCTAAGTTCTTTTTCCTTCAAATAAACTAAATAATAGGTATTTTAAACACTTACTATTTAACATTGTATTTCGATATCACATTTTAGTTGTTTTTTTAAGGGATCCCGGGATGATTCTGGATTTTCATAAGTGACAGTCATAATAAAGGCATGTCAAGGTTACAAATTGTTATTCATTATATAGAATTATAACTATAACATTAATTTAGAATTTCTTAAATTGTTTTTTCTGTGCAGTGTTAAACAAGACATTAATTCTTGCTTAGTATTTATTCTAAATGCTTATATGGTCTTTGCATAAGAACTGGCATTATTTGGATAATGAACACCATCTCCTCTGTATAAATGCAGAGAAAATGTTGAGGCCTTGAAAAACCTGAGAAGTAATGGCTCTTGCACTTCTCCCAGTAAATCCTTAATGTATAAAGAGATGTTTTGCTGTTGCAAATGGGTTTCTGCATTTAGAGTCCAGTCATATATATTTATGTCCATCTTTTTTACCCAAAGGTATTATTAATTTTTATTGGTTATTAAAGTAGTACCAGCTTAGTGTAGATAATTTAAACACAGGAAAGTATAAATACTGCCATTATCCCACCACCCAAAGATAACCACTGTTAACATTTTGCCATTGTTTTCCAGTCTTCTATTTGCTTTTATATACCCCACAAAATTGTCATATTGTATATAAAGTTTTATGTCTTCTTTTTTTCACTTAATAATTTTAGTTAAAAAGATTCTTTGACAGCATAGTTTTTGAGTATATTATTTAGGTATGTTTAACCATTTCCTTGTTGTTGGACTTTGGGGTTTTCATTCATTCCATAAGTTTCTTTTTTCTCTCCACTATCATAAAATTTCACTGAACATAAATTTTGACTATATGTAAGATCCATATTGATTCTTTTGAAACTTGAGAGCAGAAAATACTTATTTGTAAAGTATATCTTAGTTCTACTAGAGTTTTTATGAATAGATTACTCTGCAGCTGATATATTACAGCATGAGATAAACATCTTAGGTTCTAGAATCTAGAGGAGGTGAATATCTTAGACTCAGGAGTCTATATTCTGTCTCTGTGATTGAATTTGATATGTTCTGTTCTCATTCCCAAATCCTGATTGATGAACAATGTCAGGAATATAGCCCAATTGGTATCCATCATACAGGTACATCTCTTTCTGTGTATATATATGTATAATGTAAATGTGATCATAAGCATTCATATTCATAGACTTTTAATTGTTATTTTTTTATTTTATTTTTCAATTAAAGTTTACATTGAATATTATTTTGTATTAGTTTCTGGTGTATAGCATAGTGATTAGACAATCATATACTTTACAAAGTACTCCCCCCAATATTTCCAGTACCCACCTGGCACTGTACATAGTTACTACAATATTATTGACTATATTCCCTATTGCTGTACTTTACATCCCCGTGACTGTTCTGTAACTACCAATTTGTACTTCTTCATCCTGTCACCTTTTTCACCCAGGCCCTCAATCTCTCTCCCCTTTGGCATTCATCAGTTGGCTCTCTGTATCTTTGAGTCTGTTTCAATTTTGTTTGTTATGTTATTTATATTCCACATAGACTTTTAAACTTAGAAATAAATTTGTAAAAACACAAAGATGACCTGAAAAAAATAGACTGAGCATAGAAATTGGTAACTGTATTCATTTTTTTAGAGAGGGATATGGGACCAATGAAACTTAGTGCCACCAGAACTAAGAAAGTGCACACATTGTTCATTAAAAAAAAATAAAAAAGATAGAATTTTAAGAGTTGAGTTTAAGCTAACTTGGGGTGAGAGTTTTGTATATGGAAACAGGGTACTCAACAATGGCAGAAGACTGCTTAGAGAATATCTTTGGCTAGGATATTAACAATATTTATGTATTAGACAATCATGATATAGTCTCATGACAAGCATCATACCAGTGTCATTCTACATGAGTTCATCATATTTTAATTTTTAATCTTTAGAGCTCTACAAGATAGATTCTATTATCATCCATACTTTAGAGGCAGCAAGATCGAAGCATTTCTCACTAGTAATCAGAGAAATACAAAGAAAATTACAAAATTCCATTTCACCTTCATCACACTAGAATAGCCAAAATTAAAAGTCCAAATGGGGCAAATGTTGGCAAAGAAATGATAAGCCCTCCCACCCAGTGGTAGTGGGAATATAAACTGGGGATGAAAAGAAGGGACCAACTTCAATTGTATCTATGGTATCTTACTTGTTCTTAATTTAAACACAATGTGGCAAAGTAATAAGGTTGAAAAAGCAAGTGTTTGTTATGATATTTATTTGAAATATTTATTTCTTATTTTTAAAAGAAGCTGTATTAAAATAGTTTACTAGGCTGCCATAATAAAGTACTGCAGCTTGGGTGATTTAAGCAACATAAATTTATTGTCTCAACAATTCTGGAGGGTAGATCAGTTTCAGCAGGGTTAGTGTCTTCTGAGGCTTTTCTGTTTGGTTTGTAGATGACTTCCCTGTGTCTTCACATGTTCTTCCCTCTGTGTATTTCTGTTTCCTAATCTCTTTTTATAAGGATACCAGTCCTGTTGGATTAGGGGCCACCCTAATGATCTCATTTTTAACTTTATTACTTCTTTAAAGGCCCTATCTCCAAATACAGTCACTTTCTGAGGTACTGGGGTTAGGACTTCAACACATGAATTTTTAGGGGAGCACAATTCAGCCCTTAACAGTAACCAAGATAAATAATTTGGTTAAGATCTCGTAGTTTGGTATGATGGATATATGGGATTCATACCTAGATGTGATTCAGTCCAAATATTATTTCAGAATGCTATGCTACTATGCTTAGACTACTAGAGATGTACCTCCAAACTTGTTGTGGCTTTGTTTTCCCAAAGACCAAGAGAATTAGAGAAAATTTTCTGACTTAAGAATAAAACCAAGAAAACCCAGAAGCCGAAAACACTGAACTCAACCACACTACTTATTTGCTAAGTTGAATTTGGGTTTCGGAAGGTAAAGAAACAGTACATGTCAAGTAGAAAATAAGAAGAAAAATGTCGCAGAGAAAGAACAAAATCCTAGGGGGTTATTATACGAGGGTGCTAGAATAATACTGGATCTTTTATTAGATAGGCATAGCAGAGAGTGAGAAGTATCTTAAAATATATAGTCTGCTATTATTATATGAATTCCATTAATGTGAAATAGTAGTTTCGATGCTAAAACTGAATACATGTAAATATCACCAAGTTTGAGATAAATATGAGCTTCACATATACATCAGAACTCCAGAATAAGGCTTTCCGTGTGGTCAGTCACTCATCCAACAAAATTATAGAGCTCTTTGTACATGGCAGGCTCTGTGTCTGGTTCTGCCAAAAGAAAGAAACTCTGAGACCTATGAAAGTCTCTGAATTTAGTCTTTAAATGTAGACAGTCTGTGAAACAAATTCTATTTTTTGCAGTCACTCAGATGTCAGTACTATAACTCATAAAATGTGAATTCCACCCCCAAGTTTGTTTGGCCATGTGAAATTAAATTTAAAAAGAATAATCATTACTTTGCTATGATAAATTATCTTGTTTTGTGAAGATATAACTTTAAAGAATGGGAGTTTATAAATGAAATAGAATGATTGTTTGTATTAAATTATTACAACTATTTTAAAAAGCGTTTTACAGTTTTTTGACAGTGGTTTTTATTCTGAATGAAGTCAGTAACTTAGTTCAAGTGCCATAGAGGTGGTACCAGTTTATGTGTGTGCATTTTAAATCTTCTTTTTGGTTGCATGTTATAGCTATATTTGGAGCTGATAATGTAATGCACATCCTGTCTGAGATAACATCTTTCTTTTTTCTTAATTACATTTAAGTTACATCCTGTATCTTCTGTTTTTTTGTTTGTTTTTAATAGGTAAAAATAAGTGACTCAAGAAGCATATCTAGAAGTCATCTAACATGTCGAGGAGAAGATTTGATTGCCGAAGTATTTCAGGCTTACTAACTACAACTCCTCAAACTCCAATAAAAATGGAAAACTTTAATAATTTTTATACACTGACATCTAAAGAGCTAGGAAGGTAAGGACATTTTATACGTATGCTATTTAAATTCACATTTTGGATCTGTATGTCTGTAGTTATATAAAAATCATTCTTTAACAATGATTAGAAATAAAAGTCGTCATCTCTGCTTTTATTATACAAGGTCTAGTTTTAACTGACTAGAGGATTAGTGAGCTTTTATGAAATATGTTATATCCCACCTAACTTTAGAGCCCCTGATAGTAGGTCAGGGTTTTTATTTGAGGTGGTACATGGGAAGAGGCAGCTTAGCATAGTGAACTGCCAGCAAGCTCTGTAACCTCAATTAAATTACTATACCTCTTGGTACTGTAGTTTCCTCATCTGAGAAGCAAGGATGAAGGTAATTGTATCTGTCTTACATGGTTGTTGTGAGGACTAAATTAGTTAATATTTATAAAGCACTTATTAGAGTGCTATATAAGTTTTTGTTAAATAAAAAATTTCTAGGATATTGTGCTGGGCTTAAAAAAAAGGTCAGATTCTCCTCTTTGTTTCCTAAATGAAACAAAAAACAACTCATATTTGATAGTATAATTCTGTATGACAAAGAATGTATATTCTATAAGTAAAACCTGTACTTACACTAATACTAATCTATTGTGACTTAACCGAGGTGTAAATTCTTTAATGTGTAGGGGTGACCTGAGATTATAAGACCATTTTAGCACTACCATTTTCATATATATGGAAGTTATAAAAGATATACCAAGTTATTTAAGTTATATATTCAGCATCTGTTGAGCTTTAAATTAAAGACACTTAACAAAGGGTTAGAAAATGATCAGTTTTTATCCTCAGTTTGATTTTAGTTCTGGAGGCAGTGTTTTGGCTTATATTGAAATATGGTTTACTAAGTCTGTGTTTGCATTGATGAATGTACAGTAAAATAGTATGATTAATTTTTATCTTTGAAAATCTCAATGTGAAAACAAAAATTGACTGAATCATGAAAAGTGATTATGTTCTTGACAGATGTTGCAAAATAAGGATGATATCTACCTATCAACCTCATCAGACTAAGAACTAAATGTGAAAGCACATTTCATAATTTCTGGCATATATATTTATGTTTAAAATATTTGTGTGCTTTAATGTATTAAAAATATAGTTTTAAAAACCTTTCAGAATGTTTTTTAAAAATTGTTTAGTTCTAAATCTATAATTATTTCTCTTTGCATTATAACAGGAAAACATAAGTTTTCTTTTAGTTACCTATATCTCACATGGAATAGTTATAGAATCTTAGCATTGGAAGGACTTTGGTGGTTAGTGGTCTTCTAAAATATAAACTTTTATGCAACATGGCAGTCTTTTTTATAATTTTCTTGACATGCTTTTTACCCAGCCTCAACTTGAATGCTTCAACGATGGGGAACTCACTACCTCAGAATGTGTCTGTTCCACTTTGTAGCACTTCTTAGACAAAGCAAGTTCTGTTTTCTACTCTGTTAGCATCTACCCAGTAGACACAGTTCTCCTTTTGTAGCTGCATGTAATGTCCATGTGAAAATCCTTCAGATTTGAATATGGCTAAACTTTGCCAGTTTTCTTAAATGCTCATCTTATGACCTGATTTGCAGATAGCCTTCCTTGATCCAGTAACCTTCTTCTGAACCACTTTGTATTTTTTATTGTCAGTCTTACAATAAGGAGACTTGAAGTAGACATAGTATTATCAATATCTTACTATCTACAATAGAAAAAAACTTTATTTGAGGTAGCCTAAGATCCTATTTGGAGCTTTCTTTCTTTCTTTCTTTTTTTTAACAGCCATGTCAAATATATGTCATATGGCATCCTTTAGTATATTGTAAAAACAAATTAACATGGATGACAGTTAACCTATTTTTACTCTAAACCTGGAGTTGTCTAAAATTGTGTGATTTCCTTTTCTTTTTGATGAGAGGGTGGACTAGATGTCTCCAATTTTTCTTCTGTTGCAAAAATATTTGGAAACTGCTTTCAGCAGGTTAACTGAATATGCCTTGAACAGTACATACAATAAAGGGCATTCTTTTCTATTTTTCTGAGTTACTATTTTGATGAATAAATGTACATACATTTTATTAAATTAACTGTAAAATAAGGGATATTATGGGACCTAGAAAGTCTATAAAATTTCTTTGAGAGTTTTGGAAAAGTTAAAGTTTGCAGAGGACAATTTGTAAATTGTTTTACAAATGAGATGCCATCATAAACATCATAAACTTGAATCAGATGTATTCTTTTACATTTTAGAGCAAAAACTCGATGGAATCTGATTAAAACAAATTTAGATTTCTAATATTCATCTTCTAATATCTTTATGAAAGAGACCTAACATTTTTTAAATTGATATGGGTTAATGAGTCATATGGTAAATATTGATATATCTAATTCGTAAACCTTGATAAATTAGAAATCATGACCTTTCATCTGCCAAGAACTTGCTTTAAGTTATTTTAATATTTTTACCAATATTAACATTCTATACTTTGTGAAATGGAAATTAGGACTATAATCTTGTTTCTCCTGAGGCTTGTACATTTTGAAGCATATAAATGTGTAATTCTAGCATGTGGTGAACTACAAAGTTATCTTTCTAAGTCAATTGCTTTTTATCAATTTTAAGATGTTAGTGTTTTAGAATCTATTCCTTTAGCAAACTAAAATAACAATGTAATAGCTAACAGTTCATTTTTGACTCTTCTCAAAACTCTGCATTGTTCCTGTTTTTTAACACATTGGGTAAGTTTTTTCTACCCTTCCCCCAACTTAGGCAAGGGTTTCATAGGCCTTCTGTGGTCAGAAGGGTGAGGCTGATGCAGAAATAAACGTCAGCTTCCTGTGTGGCTTACCCTCCCCCTTCCTTTCACATTTTATTGTCTATTCTAGAATGCAGAAGGATAACTACTAGACCTTTTCACTGCTGGGAAATCTAGTCAGATATGCCTTTTTAGGGTATGAATTAAGTAATGTACATGTTAAGGGTTTTTAATTTTCTTAAATGTTTCTGTTAAATTTGATATAGGAACATTATGTATTAAAGTTTATTTTGATAATTCTAAACCACAGTTAGCATTTTAGAATAGCAATCAAATACTTGGTTTTTTCCTAAGTCATTTGATAAGTGTAGTAAAACTACTTAACCTTATTTAATAGTATGCAAATAAATATATATGTAAACTTTTATTGGAATCTCAAATAAGCTTTAAATATATAAATACTTTAAGTACAGGATTCAAAATAACACAATATATATGGTATTATAGTAGGTACTTTTGCATTTATTCAACAAATATTTTAGTTTTTATTATGTGTTAGCAAAGTGTAGATTTTATAATTACTGTAGTAATTAGGACACACACAATCTCTGCCTTCATGGGGCTTTTACTTAGTGGTGAACACTGACAAATAAATAATTATCAATATCAATTGGTCACCTTTGCCTTGGATTAATGAGAGCTAAACTTGTTTAAGAGAGCATCTTTAGAATACCTGAAACAGTTAGATAAAGTGCTATTATTTAATTTTGCTCTTTGTTTCTGAGAAAATCCTGGCTTATAGATACATTCATAAAATTACAGCTGAACTAAATTGTCACAATTGGTGCTATAAAGTATGTGGACAATTTTCTTGGCCTACTATTTCTGTTTGCTCAGTTTTACGAAGTGAATTTCTTCATAAAACTTAAAATTTCCTTTCTGTTTTAGACAAATTTTTGTTTCTAAATCTAAGACAGAATTGGCAGAAGTGAGTGAGTTATACTTCTTTAAAAAAACTATCTTAAAAGGAGGAATTGTTTTGTAGTGGTTAGAACAGAGAGCTAGGAATTCACATTCCACAGTTTAATTCTTGACACTCCAATTCCATATATGACCTTTCAAAAGTCATTTAATCTTAGTCTGACTCAGTTTATCCAGTATAAAATCTATAAAATACAAGTGGTTTGAGTATAAAGTTAAGGGAATGAATAACCTTTTTGTGTGCTCATTGAAATGCATCAATTTGTATTCCTTTTGCATACAGCAAGAAAATACCTTATAGTTAAAATTAAACATCCTCAAATATTAAATGAAAAGTCTTTTTGTGCATGCAGATTTGTTGAGTTGATTTATATTTTGATAAATGTAGAAGAGTCAAATTATATAGCTTGGTTAATTTTTTTGGCATTAGTAGCTATAATTTTTCAGCTTGAGTTCCAGGGTATTTCATTGGCACCAATTTAGAGGAAAATTGGGAAATAAAGAGTAGGAATCTTTGTCATCCTGGTCCTTGAGAATAGTAAGTAAAATACAATTAAGCAATATATTTTGTCCCCCACCCCCAATCCAGTTATCAAATGTATTAAAATGTTTTCCTTGCAAAGCACCTGGTAGGCTATGTTAGAAGTATATTCTAAGGGAAATTGGGACAAGAGGAGTGGTAGAACAAAAATTACTCTCTGAAGATCCTTTATTTAGACGTCATTTGTTAGTATCTAGACTAGAGAATAATTTGAGCCGTAGGATAGGGGTCCTTAATTTTGAATTCCCTGTACTCAGGCTCAGAATGTATATGAATGGGCTTCGAAATCTGAAAACCCACTGGAATTGTATGTAAAACTTTCTACTTAAGGGCATGTGTACATTTTTCTGGGTAGACAGTTAATAGCTTTTATAAGTTTCTTAAAATAGTATTACTCAAAATAGCTTTAGGTCTTTGGGAAACTAGATTTTAGGCAACTGTAGGCTGAGAATACACACATTTGCCAGTGTCTTTAAATTTTGGCCAAGATGCTGAGCACTCTATTGGAGAGAGCTAAACACATACTTATTCCTAAAATGATATATATGACTGTGATGGGTGTGTTTGTACATAGCTGTTGATAACCATTATTTTCTTAGTTGAAGGTGAAGTGTCTTTAGGTACTCTCCATAGGACATATATACTTTTGATATCTGTTATAGGCTTCATAGACTACTGAGAAATACTAAGAGATTTACTGGTAATACAGCTGACAGATTGTGATAGGAAACCTCAAAGTTTGTTAAAAGTAGTGTTGAAAGACAAAGTGATTACACTAATAAAATTAAATGTCAACTACCCATTTTTGCGTTTACATGTTTTGTATTTGAAGGAAAGCTACTTTGATTAGAGTTAAAGCTATTAAGTGTATGATCTTTGGAAATAGATTAAGATATATATCCTCTCTGGGGCCTGAAAAACAGAGTAGCATATACTGTATAGAACTGTTGTGATGCTTAAACACAATAATTTACATGAAGAGTATAGTATGGAGTTGGTGTACAATGAGGTCTCCGCCTGCAATGATAATGTATTAATAGTGAAGAACAGATATAATTCTATCTTATCTTATTACATTTTCCCTTTTAATTTTTATGTAATAATAGTACTATACATTTTATAAAAATACATGTAGCAGTTAAGAGAAAAATATAAATTTCATGGCATGATTTTTGAAGGGATTGTCTTTTAAGTTGGAGATATAACAGTATTTGTGTTATACTAATATTATTCTTCATGGAAAAGTTAAAATTGATTGTCACTTTTTTTTCCAGAGGAAAATTTGCTGTGGTTAGACAGTGTATATCAAAATCAACTGGCCAAGAATATGCTGCAAAATTTCTAAAAAAGAGAAGAAGAGGACAGGATTGTCGAGCAGAGATTCTGCATGAAATTGCCGTACTTGAATTGGCAAAGTCCTGTCCCCATGTGATTAATCTCCATGAAATCTATGAAAACACAAGTGAAATCATTTTGGTATTGGAATAGTAAGTATACACTTTAATAAATTTAAGTAAATTTATAGTACCTACTTTAATTGGTGGGATATGGTGACTTGAAATGTCAAGAACAAGAATGATAAAAGTATGACAAGAACTTGTAAACATTCCTGTTGATAAAATATTAGAGGAACATAGTTTATATTCAAATATTTTCATAAGGCTAAATGTACAGCCCCACAAACACTAAAACTAATAGCACAAAATAAACAAATGATAACAAAATGTTTGGGGAATGTGGTGATGTGAATATACCACATTGCTAATGGCACAGAAATTTGATGAATTTTGAGGGGGGAGGGATTAATCTGATAGGCAAATAGAATTTAAATTATTTACATATTTTGCCCATCTATTTGACAAACACATCCAGGGAGTAACCCAAGGAGAATAGAAGGTAAACTTGCATGAAGGTATGCCTAGCACATTGTTTACTAAAGAAACATATTTATTTAGTATGTATGATATGAAGAATAACATGTTATAAATTATAGCAATAGAAATGAAATATATCTCTTCCCACAAGTCAGTGAAAAGTTGAAAATACCCAAATATTCAACAGTTCATCAGGTGGGGGTAAGAGCATGCTTAAGCTAACTGATTTGTTAACCAATATATTGACATGTTACTAAAATAGTGCCTGTATCAAGTGACAGTCTGACACATTTATTACAAGTGTGCAAAATATATGTTTCAACATCTGCAACTATTGAAGAGATCAACTAAATTTATGTTTAGTATGCTTTTGGTTCTGATAGTCTTTTATAAAATAAATCTGCTTTATAATAAACTAAAGAGATAATAAGTATTTCTTTCAAAAATTCATAAAATATAATTCTTTATAATTCCTTGTAATTCTTTTTAGTAGCTAACCTGAATCATTGCTTTTTTTCAGTTTAAAAGTAGATTAACCTAATTTTAGTATTTAGTTATCTTAAGAATGAAGAGGTTTGTTAATATATATAAAACAATTAATGTTTTTGTTTTTTAATTTTTTTCTTTCCTAAATGCCTTTTCATTTATTTATTTTTTTACAGATGTTTCTCCTTTTTCCCCCATTGACACCCTCCTCCCATCCCCCCCCCCAGCATTGTTGTCTATGTCCATTGGTTATGGAGGGACCTGGAGAGTATTATGCTAAGCGAAATAAGCCAGTCAGAGAAAGACAAGTATCACATGATCTCACTTATTTGTGGAATATAAATAACAAAATAAGGTGATGAACAAAATAGACCCAGAGACATAGAAGTAGGGTTCAAACTGACAAAACTTCAGGGAAGGAGGCAGGGGAAGGGGTGGGGGAGGGAAGAGATAAAGCAAAGAACTTATGCAAAAAATAAAAAATTAATGTTTTTGTACAGAAAGTTGATTGCCTAGAATTAACTTGTAAATGAAAATGATTACTTTGCCAAATGTTAAACTGACAAATAGTTCATTCATTCAAGAATGAATACTATGTGCCTGGCTGGTGTGGTTTAGTGGATTGAGTGTCAGTCCCGTGGACTGAGAGGTCCCGGTTTGATTCCCAGTCAGGGCACATGCCTGGCTTGTGGGCTCGATCCCCAGTAGGAAGTGTGCAGGAGGCAGCCAATCGATGTTTCTCTCTCACATTGATGTTTCTATCCCTCTCTCCCTTCCTCTCTCTCTCAAAAAAAAAAAAAAAAATCAATAAAAACATATCTATATATATAAAGTTTTGACATATTATGACTTTTTTACAAAATTTCAAATCTACAGAGACATTGAAAAAATAGTACAACTAACATTCTTTAGCTTGATTTACCAGTTGTTGACATTTTGCCATATTAACTAAACTATTTAAAATTTATGGGTATCTTGATATTTCTCCTTTATATGCCAAAATATTTATCCAGTTTCTGCTAACTTCTGTAATCTGCTTCTTATGTTATCTGTTTTTTCCCTCCTCTTAACTCTTGCTTATTTTCTATTTCCCATAGCTCCACCTATGTACCTCTTTTGAGGGAAAAATGGTAGTCCTACAGCAGACATTGGTCAGTTGCCAAACTAAAAGGAAGAGACAGTCTCTTGGCTCACAATCATAGTATTTGTTTGATCTTGTTACTGAAATAAGCAAGCAAAAAACCCATAAGATACTTTCCATGGTTATAAAAGTAATAACCTATTTATTGTGTTAAATTTAGAAGATATAGAAAATGGAAATCATATGTAAACTATGTTTACCTTTATGGCATATTCCTGTATTTTAAAATTATTCTTGTATTTCCATCTATTGGACCTACTCTATTATAACCCTCTTTTTTCACTTAAGAATATATTGTATATACTTTTATTTATGATATAGTATTTCTAAAACTGAATTTTAATTTAGCAAAGACTTTTTTAAATTACCTTCATAATCAGAGTTCAACAAGAAGCCCCAAATTCATAAAGGCTAGATATAGAATTAGTATTTGTTACTCATTATAATAATAGCTAATATTTATTGAATATTTACCATGTGTCAGACACCTGATGATCTGCTTTGATCCATATAACATCTGTTGTATTCAGTACTTTACATGACTTATTTATTTAATGCTTACAGCAACCCAGTAAAGATCTATCATTTTTCATTATGTATTATTCTGTTACAGTAGAAGAAACAAAGGCACATTTGCTTTCCATTGCATTAGTATTATTATCTGCAGTGTCTTTGCAGAATTATACAGGGTAGAGTTTGCTACTATAAATTTTAAAACAAACTAAATGTTGCCCTGGTTGGTGTGGCTCAGTTGGTTGGGCTTTATCCTATGCACTGAAAGGTCACTGGTTCAATTCCCAGTCAGAGCATGTGCCTGGGTTGCCTCCTGGATCCCTGGTAGGGGGCATGTAGGAAGCAGCCACTATGCTTCACTCTCGCATTGATATTTCTCTCCCTCTCCCTTCCTCTCTTTCTAAAAGCAATAAAAATATTTTTGATAAATAAATATAACTAAATGTTTCATACTCACATTGTCTTTACCATGATAAAGTTTACAAATATTAAAGTTAATTTCTCATTAATTTTTGAGAGATGCAGAGGTTTGGAGGAGTTGAGGTATGAAGTATACATGATCAGAGCTTTCACGTGTGTTCCTTATCAGCTCTCCCACACTTTTCTTTGGACTATCAAACAAATTGTAAAGCAACAAAGCCCTGTGTCGTCTAGCTGCTGGCAGGCTCTGTATGGATGACTCGATTGTAAGTTACATCAGCAGTGTGAAGGATCAGTCCTTTGACTTTCAATGTGAGACTCAAATTTGTGACACCATTTCTTTTTCTTATGGTTCCCAATACATAATGACATGTTCCTTCCTCTTGGCAGTCACAGAGATTTCTGAATTTCAGTTTCAGCTGCTGTGAAAAATAATTGCCTGTTCCATCATTGATTCATTCATTCATTCATTCATTCATTCAACAAACACTGAACACCTTCTACATGCCGGACACTGTTCTCTATGCTGTGGATATAGTAGTGAACCAAAGAAATAAAAATAATAGTGTTTTCTAGAGCGAGCGAGTTCCTATTTTATCATATAGATAATTGAGAAATAGATAATTGAGAAATTCCCAAACATACCTTATAAATTTGATGACTAACCACCTAGATTTTTTTTTGCATGAAGTTCTGAGACATTTGTATCTAATTTGTTTAGATTTAGACCTCAAAAAAAAAGAATCTGTTGCATTAAGTAATATATCTCTTTTATAGATGGGGAAGCTAAAATAAGTAACTGACCCTAAGTTATATTGCTGAAAATAGCAGATTTAGGATTTTAATTCAAATCATTTGATTCCAAACCTAGGGATTTTTCACTATGCCTTTGTCAACATTCTTTGGCTTTTCAATTCTTAAATAAATAAATAAATAAAAGATTTGGGTTCTGGCCCTAAGTATTCTTGTGAAGCTGCCAAACAGGATATTGGTTAAGAATATTGATTCTTACCTATTTTATACAGATTCAAATCTGTCCCTCCATTTACTGTGTGGCCTTTACAAGTTGTTGATCCTCTTTGTACTTGTTTCTTCATCTGTAAAATGGAAATAACCACCTAACTCCCATGATTGTCGTGAAGATCAAAATAGATGATATTTATATATAAATGAATATGGAGGAACAGAGCAGAACTGAACTCCTAGTGTTAGCTATTATTTTTATTGCATAGTTAAGACAATTATTATTGAATTATAAAGCGATTTAATTTTATTTATTAAATATTCAAGTATGAGTACCCAGAATTTGAAGTATTCTTGTCATCTACTTTATTCCTTAAAGATCCCTCCCACACTCTCCCTCCAATCCTTAAATGTGTATATATAGAGACTAAAGTTTAGGTGACCGTGTGTCTTTTACTTAACAGGTATACAGTATTTAAAAGTGTCATATTTAGGTCAATGATTTTTCAAGTTTTTATTATTTGAATTTTATTTCAGTGCTGCAGGTGGAGAAATTTTCAACTTGTGTTTACCTGAGCTGGCTGAAATGGTCTCTGAAAGTGACATTATCAGACTCATTAAACAAATACTTGAAGGAGTTTATTATCTGCATCAGAATAACATTGTACACCTTGATTTAAAGGTAATGTAACATGCATTTTTAAGTAACAATACACTCTGTTCCTTCTCTCCTCTTGGTTTGCACAATTTCAGGCTGGTATTGGTAGGAAACAGCAGTCACATCATACTGGTCTAGACGGCACTGGGTGTGCTCTTTGTTTACTTATGTGCTGCATAGACTTATGTTTGTATTGGCAGAGGAGAAACCTGCATGTGTGAGCAGCTCACATTAATCACTGGGCTCTTAAAAATCATCATTTCTCTATGTTCTAATACTTAAATCATTCAACTCCATCTTACTCTTACATCCTGGATCTTCCTATCTTATAAACTGCCTACCTCTAAAATACTCAATTCTGACCTCCATCTCTGAAGATAACTTCCTACTAGTCTTCATTCCTTTGCTTCCTCATACTCATTCATCTTTCTCTTGAGGCTTTCTCTTTTGGCTCCTCCTCCCCCCACCCTAGATCATTTAGATCCCTTTCCCAAGCCCTGTTAACCACTTCCGCCTCTCATTTTATTATCCTTTCTCCTTATCCGTCCTCCACAGCTACTGAAGGACCTTAACATCTGAATCAATCTGTATCTTATTTTTTGAACATTGGACTCCTCTTTCTAAATAATCTCCCTTCCATAAACTCTACCATGCATCTTGCTGTCTAAGCTACAAACCTAGGAACTGTCAGACCCATAACCATCCTTCTGTACTGAACCATTTCTGTTTCTGGAAATGTATGCATTTTAGCCCCTCATGCTTTCTGTCTTGCTGTTCCCCAGAGCATCTTTCTAACTGGCATACTCCTATTTATCCTTTAAGATGCAGCTTAAGCATCATCTCTACTGCAGAGCCTTCTTTGACTTTCTTATGGGCAGCATTAAGTAGTTTTTTATTACTGAGTATTCTATATCTCATGATCAGTTAATCAATCTATGTATCCATGTTTTTCCTCCAAACCAAGAATCCTCTTCGAGTATAGTTTTTTTTTTTAATCCTCACCTGAGGACACTTTTTGCATTCTTAGAGCGAGAGGCAGAGAGGGAGGAAGAGAGAGAGCGAAGAAACATCGATGTGAGAGAGACACATCGACTGGCTGCCACCCACACAACCCAACCGGGGCCGGGGACAAACTGCAACCGAGGTACGTGCCCTTAGTGGGAACCGAACCCGGGTCTCTCCAGACCGCTGGCCAACGCTCTAACCGCTGAGCCAAACTGGCCAGGGCCGAGTATAGTTTTTACTTTATTTATCATTGAATGTACAGCTCCTCCTAAATAGTTGTTTAGTAAATGTTTGATAAATGAGACTCAATGAAATATATAAGCAATAAGTCCTACTTAATTTACCTTTGATCTGAAACTAGTAGACTTTTATTGCTTATAGTACTGATCATTTTTTTGTTGTGTTTTATTAGCCACAGAATATATTATTGAGCAGCGTATACCCTCTTGGGGACATAAAAATTGTAGATTTTGGAATGTCTCGAAAAATAGGAAATGCATGTGAACTTCGGGAAATCATGGGAACACCAGAATATTTAGGTAAGAATTTCCTCTTATTTTCTACGCCATTTTGAAATTTATTAACTAAATGATACCTCTATATATTTTAGAGTATGTAATTTCCTGATATATTTGGTTCAGATATTTGATTTCAATGAAATTTGGTTATGACACACTTGAATGAACTGTAGCGAATGTAAGATTATTGACACATTCACAATTCACAGGATATTGGGCATATAAGTTCAAAAGTTTACTGTTTGGGTAAAAGGGAAGTTAGGGAGGAGAAAATGGAAAAAGAGGAAAACAGAATCAAGGGGCTCATTATTGCTGTTGAAGCTGGGCTGTTAGATAGACATCACTTCTACTTCTGTCCTGGTCCCAACTCTACCACTGTTGATAGTACAAATATCTTCAGTTTGCAGGAATTGTTAGCAGGACTCCTGTAGATTGATGTTGCTGCTTTAAGATGTGAGGTTCTGCCTCAGTTTGTAAAAGGATTTTGAAGAAGGGTGACAAAAAAATCCATGATTAGATAATTAATAATATTGTACTAAACCAACAAATTAGATTATGAAGATGAAAGATTTTTAAGTTGTATGAAGCAGCATATAAATTTAAAGTTTTTAAGTTTATAGTAATAATCTTTTTATACTCTTTTGGTTTTGCTTATATTGATATCCCCATGCAGGCATTGAACTAAACAGAATAGGTGCTACTCAAGCTAGGCAGCTGACTTTCCCAAAATGAAAGATGAAGCAAATTACTAGCTTTTGAATGCTAGTAGAAGCGATAGTGTCCTAGAATGAATGATTGTAATTATAGGTAACACAGCTCACAGGAGTATATGAAAAGGTTGTATGCGGTGCAATGACAGCTGACAATATATATGTCTCAAAGACTAGGCTTTGGAAACAGTTTTTCTTAGAGATATTAAGAAAACATACTGTGAAACAAAAAAGTTATTATTCAAGCATAAATCTGAGTTTGTACTCCACTAATTTGAAATTTATGGTAATGTTTTGAAAGTATAGATAATTTATTTTGCATTAAAAACATTTTGTCAGAGGAGGAGACAGTTGCTTAAGAAATTAGGGATATTTAATGTACTTGAAAATCTAGAGCATTTCCAGGAAGCATAATTTGCTCATAATGTTATTGTAAAATGCATGTAATGCTATTTACCCTGGAAAGAAAAACTTAAATTAGTCTGATGAAATAACAAACTAATTCCTAACAGAATAGTAAAATAAAATTTTAGGAAGATTCTAGCTTCTACCACTTCATTTTTTTTTTTTTATCCTCACCAAGGACATTTTTGCATTTATCTTTAGATAGAGCAGGAGTGAAAGAGGGAGGAAGAGAGAGAGAGAGAGACACATCGACTGGTTGCCACCCACACGACCCCAACGGGGGGCCGAGGACAAACTGCAACCGAGGTATGTGCCCTTAGCGGGAACTGAACCTGGGACACTCTGGTCCACAGGACGACGCTCTAACTGCTGAGCCAAACTGCCAGGGCCACTTTACTTCTTCATAATTATTTTTTCTGAGGTTAATCTTAACAATTCAAAAATATATATGTAGCTACCAGTTACACCAAAGAACATTATTGGTACTTTTGAATCATGTGGTTATATAATATGCTTAACATTAGGTATGTTAAATGTCCAATCACAGGATAATTATTATGAAGTTAAATTTCTATTGATCTTATATTAATAGTTCTTTCCGATTAAATCCAGTTTTAATTTAATGTTAAAGTAATTTTCATGTTTTTAAATTTATCAGTATTGAATTTGAATTGTATTTTCTCTTTCAGCTCCAGAAATCCTGAATTATGATCCAATTACTACAGCAACAGATATGTGGTAAGATTTTGTTAGCCACCTAAATGCCTTTATTAAAAGTTGGGTAGTGTATATTCTAGCGTGCTTTTATTTCAAATGTAAATAATGAAGCTTTCTTGAAAAGATTTTACTCAAGTGTCATTATTTTGCCACAGGAAAAATATTTATTTATCCATTCTTTTTAAGTAACACTTTGACTCTGAACCAGAGGTACAGAAATAAATAGGAAAATCCCTTTCCTGGAGGAAGACCTGATCTAGTAAAGGAACAAAATAGAGTGCTGTGCTACATGTTCTATCATAAAGATAAAATGCTATTTAATAAGCTTGAAGGAAGCAGCAGACAAACACCAGATGGGAGACATCTAATCTAGGTTTACAAGAACTAGGGAAGTGGGAAAATGAGAAAAATGAGGTCAGGTCAATGCAAAAGTTTAGTTTTATGGGAGTATATCATAAAAGATATACTCTCATAAACTAGAGTATACTGAGTTTTTTGTGGCTAGCACAGAGAGAAGACCACAGGGAGTAGAACTGGAATTGATAACTCACCTTTAGTTGGGACCACTGTGGGGATCTGACTCTACAGGCCAAGTGGAAGAGTTTAGACTTGTTCTCTGTGTTTCATGGAGCTGTAATGGGTTTGCCAAGGAAAAAGGGTCCTATGGCTAAATAAGTGGGTGAACCATACTGTATGTATTGTCTCTTTTTGGCTCCTGAGCACAGGACTTGTCATTAACATATTTAAGGCTCTGAAAGGTTTAGTAGTAAAAATATATATATATATGCCTGCCCAACCCCATGCTTTGCCAAACTTGCAGACTCTATTTGCACAGAAACCCTGTTTATGTCTCTCAGATTATTACCATGTCATTGGACACCATTTGGGAAATGCTGCTCTTTGAACAGCTTTGTGTACTTGGTAACAAGTGTCTATGTGAAGGGCATAATGATATATATTTAATACATTATAATTATATAACACATGTGCATTTCCCCCCATATTCTTTTTCTGTGAGGGAAACTTTGAGATAACACAGTTATTTTCATTTTAATAATATAAGAACTTTGAAAAGCAATTTAAGTCTGTAGTTTAACTGTACAAATTGAAAATAGGAATATGTTGAGCATCAATTTCATTTTATATAAATGCTTTAAGATTAACAAATTTGAAATTCCCCTCTTCTTTCTTTTTTGTTTTTTAGGAATATTGGTATAATAGCCTATATGTTGGTAACTCATACATCTCCATTTGTGGGAGAAGATAATCAAGAAACATACCTCAATATTTCTCAAGTTAACGTAGATTATTCAGAGGAAACCTTTTCATCAGTTTCACAGCTGGCCACAGACTTTATCCAGAGTCTTTTAGTAAAAAATCCAGAGTAAGTAATATCATTAATTTGTTTAACTACTATTACTAAATAAATAATTTGTGTTTATTAAGAAACATATATTCTAAAACAGTATAAAATTATTAAAAGTATGCTCTCAGGTAAAATGGGGAAAGAGGTTGTATGAGAGATCATTAAATAATAAATTCATAACTTTAAACATGGAAAATATAAAATACAAAACAGGAAATTTTGGAGTGAAGAGAAGATTTGGGTTATTTTTCTCTCAACCTGCTGTTAATTCCTGAAATTCCCTAAAATAATTAGAAATAGAAGGTTTACAATACACATGCCTGGTTGATTTGTAGTTAAATAATTATAGTTATGTAACAAGTACAAATTACTGATCATCAGATTTTTAAGGATCAGATGCTCTTTGACCTACTAAAGAAGGCACTTGAAACTATGGCTTAGGACTCTTACCTCGTTCACTGTCGACTTCAAAGCAGGAAAAGGAAAAGCTGACCTCCATTTTGTTTACCAGGATCAGCAGTATTTACTTTAAAATGGCCTGGCTATATACTTAACGCAGAAACTGTGTTATAGCGCCTTGGGCTGGGATCTGGTTTTGTAACTTGTCAGGTCTTTTATCTCTGATAATTATTTAATCTCTGGAGGATTCAGTTTCCTGTCTATTTAAGAAAAAAAAACTCATAGGTTTGTTAATTATTTTATTGATCTGAACACACTCACTGGCTATATTTTGGACATGAATGGTTATTTAGTTGAAATAGTACTAATACTGTTTGTTTCTGGTTATAGACAGTTTTTATTTTCTTAAATATTTTTTTACCTAGATTCTAACATTTCTGTAATGAGTACATTAATTTCTTTACAATCAGAAAAGATTGAACGTAAAAAAAGACTAAGGACACATGTTTTAATGGTAATGGTAGTTGTGCGAAGGTTGGAGTTCTGAGTATAGATAGGTATTTTCCTTACTTTTGAAGTATTGTGATATTGACTATAACTTTCATAATAGAAAGCAAAATTTAAAAAACTCAAAATATTAGACAAGCACCATTGATGAGTAGCTTTTGTTTTTAAGACTTAGCAGTTATTGCTTTTAATAACACAAAGTAATTATAGATATTATAAATCACATATATATTTTCCTTCAAAAGGTCTATAAACCCAAGAGACTTTATAATTTTACTAATTTTTATTTGTGAGGCTAACACATTCTCAAGCTTTTTGACTAGATAGTTTCCTCTGTAAGCTCCATGATAAATTGAATTTTCAGCACAATGTCAGAATTAAAGAAATTTCTAGGTAGTCCAGTTTTCCTATTATTATTCCCTTCTATACTATTGAGTATGTGTTATTTTTTAATTAATAAAACATACCTCAATGATATATTGAACTTCAGACATTTCTAACTTGATTTTTAGTTCTTAATTTTTCCATGGTGTTTTCTCTCAAAGGAAAAGACCAACAGCAGAAATCTGCCTCTCTCATTCTTGGCTACAGCAATGGGACTTTGGAAACTTGTTTCACCCTGAAGAAACTTCCAGTTCCTCTCAAGGTCAGGATCATACAAGGTCCTCTGAAGACAAAACTTCGAAATCCTCTTGTAATGGCACCTGCAGTGATCGAGAAGACAAAGAGAATATCCCAGAGGATAGTAGTATGGTTTCCAAAAGATTTCGCTTTGATGACTCATTGCCCAATCCCCATGAACTTGTTTCAGATTTGCTCTGTTAGCACTTTTCTCTTTGACTCATTTGGACTGAATTTGGAATTGAAATCCACTCCAGTGTGTGATTGTGGTTTGTACCTTTATATGTGGCTTGTTTATATTGTAAATGCACTTTTGCATAGGAAATTGTTTTAATGTGTAATTACTAGTTACTAGCATAATTTCATTTCCTATCTTGAGATACCAACTATGCAGAGAAAATACTTAAATATATGACCAAAAATAAAAGTGTGCGTGTGATTTTACATGTTATTGGAAGAGTTCATGTTCAAATTGATTTATCAAAATATTTTATATATCAGGAAAAAAAAGTGATTTGAGTTATATTATGGTTGATGTAAACTGAACAAAATGAAGACATTTGAATTTAATAGGTTTTCTAAGGTAACTTCCCATACCTTGCCTCTATTCAGGAAAAATTTTTAGGATAACACTGTCAAGTTTAAGCAAGAATATGTACTACTTTATAGATGTTCAAAAGATATTACACATTTTAAAATGTTTTTTGATCACGAATAATTTGAAACTACATAAGATTTGCATTATATGTGGTCTGCTATATGAAATAGTTTCTTTAACTAGAGCACAGGGGGATTAGTAACCCGAATATGGATATTCTATACAAATTAGAGCAGAGAAAAGAATAGCATGGCATTTTTAACTCAAATGTCTTTTGCCCGCTTTCAATATTCAGGTGTGATAAGGTCTGATAGATGGAAAATGTGGTATACAAGTGTAGATGGTTTTCATCGTCCAGAATTTCTAGGGTAAGAGATACTTAGGTAAAACTGAATGTGCTCCATGTTTAGTCAGCCAAACATATTTATTAATTGAATGTAGAAGAAAATGCTGACAGACTTAGGCAACTTACAGAATTTTAGATGTCTTCTAAGTCTTGAAATACAAACCAGTCATTCAGAGTTCTAAAAATATGCATAAAAAATCACAGCACCAGGAGAACTGTTAACATGATGCAGAGTCAGCAAGGTAGATGTGATCATAAAATATGATGACATTAAGCTCTTCTAATGTTCTTGTGTAAAATTCCTAGTGACCAGTGAGGCTCAGCAGAAGGTTATCTGTAGAGTGGCCCTTAATGATCTTTTGCTGAGACCAGTGCAAGTAAGAGCCTAGGGACAGCAGAATGTTTGATCAGTGGCCAGTGACTATGTTCAGTCCTAATAGGGGGAAAACCTACTCCTTTGGGGTAATCCTTGGTGACTTTCCGCCTGGCGACTATTAAAAAGTCTATTATATTGTCATGTTAAGATAATTGTAATCTCGTGACCATGTTACTATATCATATTTAGACCCCCCTCGAATCCTTGTGTTTTCCCTAAAACTAACTTGTTGAAATTTGGTAACACTCCAGATAAAACCGTTTTTAATAACCATCAGTTCACTTTATCTGGTTAAATGGTCGATTCCTTTTATATCTCCAGCATTTCTTGAAGGAAAGTTATTTCTGTTTGTGTGTGTGTGCATATGTGTATATGTATAGGTATAGGTATATGTATATATGTATAGATAGATAAAATATAATCTTAGACAACTTTCTCTTAGGCATTCTTTACTATATTGTGCTCAACTCAGGTGCCAAAGAAGCTCTTGTCTTATGACATACGCATATACATTTAAATTCTTTAAAGAGTTGTTTGTTGGGTCAGTAAACATTGTAGAAGCTAAACTGGGCTGTTGTATATGTAAAACTGATGAGTTTTTTCTAAATTGTTGATTGTCCATTTATTTGCCTACAGTATTAAGCTAATGCAGGTAAAGCTCAGTAAGTCATTGGAGAAAGAGGAAATGATTACTTTTACAAAAGACCATATTATATATTTAAATTAGAGGAATTGTGCCATACTAAAAAAAAAAAAAATTATTTTAATAAAGAAATGTTGGAATTTTGAATTATAAGCTAGTTCTTAAAAAAATTTTATACCAGGTTTCTTTTACTCTTAGCAATCTTAAAAGAGTTTATATACTTTGTCTTAGTTAATAGAATACACAGAGTTGTAAATTTCCAGACCTTTTTTCCTAACAATTTTTATTGTAAAAAAGCAACAAGTGGTTGCATAAACAGTATAAATATTCCATTTTTTTCAAAAGAATGAATTTAAATATTTTCACTAATTGAAATGTGAAAATAAAATAAACCAATCTTTAGAGAGACTTTTAAAACAAATTTCTCAATTCTTATTCTTTTTCTCCCAAGGTTGAAAGCAAATGTCTATCAAAAGCAGATGATGTATCTCACTAAAGTAGGAATCTAGAGAGCCCCTGTGAGGTTACTAGATATCTGCAGCACTTACACACATCTGAAGATTAATGTTAAGTTGTGATGAATTTATAAAATTAATTTTCATTTTGGATAGGATCCCTAGATAGATGGGATTTTAAAATAGTGGTATAGATGACAGTTATAATTGTCATTTTAATCCCCCCCCACACACACACAAAATTAATCTAACACTGAGTAGTAAAACTATAATGGCACTTTAAAGACGTCAAGCAGCACCTGTTCTTTAGTTGTAATGAGATAAGGTGCCTGTGCCAGAATATAAATCAACACATTGCTTCCTTTATCGAGAAAGTCTTGATATAAAAAATGTCAGCTGATTAGTGATATAATTGATTTTCGTCTGGCACGAGCTCAATCTTTCATTTTGGATTGGTTCCATATAGTTCATGGGCCAGGCCATACTTTGAGTAGCCTTGCTCTAAGTAACATTTATAAATGTTGGTATTTTATAACTGTTTACATTTCCTCTGTTTATTTTTGAATTTTCAGTTTGATATCTCACTTGGGAACATTCTTACTCAATGTTGTGTAAACAATTGTTCTTTAATTTCAAATTGTATTAAAATTAAGTTATTCAACTTCCAGTTTGGGAAATTATCAGCCTATAATTTTATGAACGTTTAAAAAACTTTAAACTCTAATTGTAAATTTCAAATTATGACTGCCCTCCATTTTAACTTTCATTAAGTATTCATGTTGCTTAAGGCATATTGAATGACATTGTTATGAATCCTTCAGTAAAAAAAACGTGTTACATCAACCTAGTGATCCTTTTGGTTAAAAATTATACATCACTTTTTTACATTTGTGATTGTCTTTTGTTTTAAAGTAGTTCTAAGTGTGTTACTCATAAAAGCGAACCTTCTTGCCTGGAGGTTCTAACCTTTGACACACATCGTCTTTGAACTTCCTTTCCAACACAGATATGTTTATTAGATCTTGTCTGTTGGAAAAGTCACATAAACTTGTAAACAAGGTCTGTGGTAATAATAATGGCTACTTTAAGAAAATGCCAGTGTACTACATGTTGCATCAAGATGAATAAGGAATTCTGACTCACCAAAAATGGTTGAATTGTTCATGGTTTTTTTTTTAGTTTAAATAAATTTTTTTTTCTAAGATGAATAAAGGAGTCTTCAAGAAGTTTATAATCTAACCAAATTGGTGAATCTAGCTAATGTGCAGTTAATTCCCATTACTTAACTGTAGTTATGGTCTATACACTTCCCATAAACGGTGAATATGGAAGCAAAGCTCCTAGGAGAAATACAGGGTTAGGTTCCTGAAGTCTCTTCATAACATGTGTGTTAACTTGATCAATATATAACTTTGTTTTATGTGTGTTTCTGTTTAAAGAGATCTTATTTAATATATAATTGATTCATTAACACTGAACCCACGGCTAACAGAGCTCTGACTCATGCCTGAATGAAGCTTATCTAATACATGTATTTTTTCCATAGGGCACATTACAACCTTGTATGTAGGAACACTAACTATATAGCACTTCAGAACTCTGCTTTGGGGCTATTCTAAACAGTAAAATCAACAAAAATTACAAAAATGCAGAAAACATGACACTAATTAGACCACAAAAAGCACATTTGTCTTACAGTGTGAGAACTAAGAAGGCAAATGTCACCTTGTTCAACCTCAGCTTCCGGGAACAAGTGTATCAGACAACTCAAATTTTTCACCACTGCGAGCATGTTAGCAAATGACCGTGAAAGCACCACTTATGTCGATTTAGGGGTTACAAATAAATTTTAGCAAGTTGGTGAATTTGCAAATAGGGAATCTGAATAATGAAGGTCAATTGTATATGCTAAAATCATGTAAGAGTATGAAGTGCAATGAGAAAGAAATGGTGTACAGAACTTGACAATTGAATTCTGTAGGAAGAAGAAATTGATGTGTTGGAACTTTATTATTGTGAACATTTTCTGTTCCATATCTTTTCTTTTTCTGGAACATAGACATTCCCAAATGTTCTTCTTTTCAGCCCAAATTTTTCTTCTAGGCACTGAAGTGATATATTCTCTCTCTCTCGATATAATCAAGTACCCTCAAATATAAAATAGCTATAAGCAAAATCATGATCATATTCTCCCTTTCTGTATCACCTCCTCACCAAAGTTCCTGGCTTCATGTTCCCTCCCTTAGTTAACAGCACTATTTAGCCATATATCACAACTGGAATTCTCTAGGTGTCATTCTAAAAGTTGTGTTTCCTTACTGCACCTCTTCCAATTAGTCATTAATTTTCATCAGTAATATCTCCTAGTATACCTTATAGTCATTTCCTTTTGATTCTTATATTTTGGAAACACAGTTGGGTACACATTCATTTATTTGGTCTAGATTGTGTAAATAATCTAGAAAAGGGTCAGCAAAGTTTTTCTATAAAGGGCCAGTTATTAAATATTTCAGGCTTTGCAAGCCAGACAGCATGTTGTCACAACTACTTAATGATGCCATTGGAGCATGAAAACAGCCATAGACAACATGCAAACGAATGGGTGTGCCAATAAAACTTTATAAAAACAGACAATGGGCTGCATTTAGTTTCTTAACTCTGATCTGGAGTATCACAATGATATTCTAACTGGTTCTCCTAGTTCTAGCATGATTGAGATGGGAGGAGAGGCCAGAAGGAGACAGGGTAGTGAGTCTCATCTGAACAGACTGTCTAACAAGCAGACTTTCAAGAGGAAGAGGACTGAGAAATGGTTGTTGGATCACGATTTCTCTATAATCATGAGTTTGTAAGTAGTTGAGAAAATAGTGAGAAAGTGGAGACCACAGGTATATATTGCTCTTCCACGAAATCTAGGGGGGGGAGGAGGAGAACAATAGTTTGTAGGGTGTTTTAAAAAATCTTTTAGTAGGCAAAGAGGAGTCCAGTGGGGGGAGCAATTGAAATGCACAAGAGTGTAAAATGATTAATGATAGAAAATGCCAGAGGGGTCAACCTTGACTAGAATAAGGAAAAACATTTTTTTCCTGACAAACAAAAATGAAGAAAAAGAAGGTGGATGGCCCCCTGGCCAATTTGGTTCAGCAGTTAGTGTCGGCCTGGGGACCAAAAGGTCATGGGGTTCAATTCCTGGTCAAGGGCACATACCTGGCTCCTGTTGGGGTCGTGCAGGAGACAACCAATTGATGTGTCTCTCTCACATTGATGTTTCTCTCTCTCTCCCTTTCTCTCCCTTCCTCACTATCTAAAAATCAATGGAAAAATATCCTCTAGTGAGGATTAACAACAAAAAAAGAAGGTGGATGACAACAGAGGTGTGAAGTAGGGCTGATCAGTTTCTCCTTACTGAGAAGATTTCATGTCATTGCTGAGAGTAAAAGGGAGTGGAGGTGGGTGTGCCTTGAAGAGTGAAATTTGGCAAAAAGTGAGGAACAGACGAATCCTTGAACAGTGTTGGTCAATTAAGTGGAGCTTACAATCTATCAGGAGAGAGAGAGAGAGAGAGAGAGAGAGAGAGAGAGAGAGAGAGAGAGAGAGAGAGACATTAAATACCAAACATCTTAATTTGTGATTGAAGAGTTTGTTTTGTAAAGTGTGTGGCCAAATAATTCTTGAAATACTAATTTACAATTTCTGCCTGTATTTTTTCTTTTTATAACAGGAGACTGTGCTTCTTTGTTTGCATCAGTGGAAGTATAGTAGCACTCAAAAGAATTTTTTAAAATTCCATTGAGACTTTTATTTGCAAATACTTAAATTATTGAGAAAAACAGATTGGAAAGAGTGGGAAAGTCTCAGAAGGTAACAAGAAGAGAGAGATGTTATAGGTCTTGGAGCAGCAATAACTTTGCTCAGTTCTCCAGTATATGTTGAGAATTGCTGGACCTTGTAGATAATGGTCCAATGCCAGAATATGGCTTCTAGGACTAAGGTAGAACCAAAATTGTTATGTGGGGTAAACAGTATATCTGGAATGGGCATTGCATTGGAGGGAGAAGATAGCATTGAGTCTGAGAAGAGTTTCTCATATGGGCCTTATTAGATCATATTTTTTTTACTTTGGACATCCTCATGAACAGAATGTTCTTAGTAGAAAAACAGCAGTGGCAAGAAATATTCAAAGTGATGAAAAGCAAGGACCTACAACCAAGATTACTCTCTCCTGCAAAGCTATCATTTAGAATCAATGGGCATATAAAGAGCTTCCCAGACAAGAAAAAGCTAAAGGAGTTCATCACCACCAACCAGTATTATATGAAATGTTAAAGAGTCTTCTTGAAGAAGATAAAAATATGAACAATAAAATGGCAATAAATACATCTCTATCAACAATTGAATCTGCAAACAAAATGAACAAGCAGAACAGAAACAGACTCATAGATAACAGAGATTTTTTGTTGTTGTTGGTTGCCAGACGGGAGGGAGGTTGAGAGGATGAGAAAAGGTAAAGGGGTTAAGAAGTACAAATTGGTTGTTACAGAATAGTTATGGGGTGGAGAGGGTCCATAAGGGAAAAGGGGAGGGAGGATCTGTAATACTTTAAACAATAAGGATAAAATTTAAAAACAGTAGAATTCATATTATTGGTTTCCACGCTGTGTCCTGATAGAAGCTGAAAGCATACAACTACAGTGTAAGTATCTAAAAGTAATTCTACCTTTGTTGAAGATACTGTAGGTTGGCTAACCCACCATCTATAGCCAACCCCCTTCTCCTTTGCCTGCCTTGGAGCTAGAGGTGACCTGGAAGTCTGCTGGATAGCTTCTGGCAGTCTTTTGACTTCTGGAAGAAAACCAGATATGCTCACAACCCCACACATTCCCACTACCTTGGATGAAAGCTGTTTACACCACCTTGCAACTGTGAAGGAAGGGACAAGGGAATCCTGGAGATGCTGGCCTTGACATTATTATCTCACTGAAGCCACCAAAGCAATGGCGGCAGTCATCTTCTTGACTTTTCAGTATGTAATTTTTAAAAAATGTCCCATTTGTCAAAGCCACTTTCTTTTGGGTTTTCTGTTGTTTGCAGCTGAATGCATCTTAACTGACACAATCATCAATGTTTTCCAAACTCATGTTCCTCATAATAGATGTATGGCAAAGAAAGAAAGCATGCGTACCCAATTATTTTTGGAAATGCCATGTTCGACACTGTTAAACATGCATTTTTACTGCAGGATTCCTTGAAGGCTTTCATTTATACTGGGGATCTCTAAATGAGGATCCCAGCATGTAGTGTGTTTTATAATCACTTTGGCCATGCTAACATCTCTCTGGATAAGATCCATGGACAGTTATTTGGAAAACACTATACTAGATCCAAAGCAATGTAGACCAAGGATCTCTAAAGATCTGCTTACCCAGGAATATAATTGAAGTTATTCTGTGAGAACCAGCTCTCATATTTGAGAAAGGACTGGGAAGGGCAGGCTCCTTTTTCTTGATCCGAGTAAGACCACTTTCAACAGTCCTCTTTGTAGCACTGTAAGCGTCATACCTTTATTAGAAATCACCATCTGATTCTGATACAACACACTCTGATTCTCATGGACCATCAATATCTTGAAGATGTTTCCTTGATAGCAAGTAATTGGCATGGCTTTCTGCTGGGAACTCCGAGCTTGACCATGCCGTGGCTTCCAGAACCAGCAGGCTGCACTGTCACCGCTTCTTCATCTTGAGGGCAGGAGAAGATGGATGTCTCAGCTCAAGCAAAATTCACCCTCCTTCTGCCTTTTTGTTCTATGCAGGCCCTCGGGGACTGGATGATGCCCACCACATTAGTGAGGTTGATCTACTTTACTCAGCTACCAACACAAATGCTCATCTCTTCCAAAAACACCCTCACAGACACACCTAGAAATGCTTTAACAGCTATCTGGGCATCTTTTAGCCCTGTCAAATTTACACAAAAATACTAACCATCATGGCCCTTTCCACATCTTCTGACATCTTCCCTATTTATCAAAATTTTCCTATAAGAATAGAAGAGTTCCAACATTTTCCATATATATAGTTTCCTCACAGCACACACACACACACGATTTTCTACATATTATATAGGAAAATAAAAGTTTTACTTATAGGAAAAAATAATTGATCTCCCAGCTTATTGAAATCTAATGAAGTCCTTTCCTTTACAATATGTTATTACTGAGAAAATTGTCCAAGAATCTCGAATGCGCCAGGTGGTGCAAGTGTGGTCAGAATCAAATAAATAATCCCTCACGTTTAGGTCCTATGCCAACCCTATGCTGTGGTCAGTCAACTTTCAGAATAAGCAAAAAAAAAAAAAGGAATATTTTATAATTAGTCAAAAGGATTCCGCCCTCTGTGGTTCACCACTGGAATTTAAATTTAGTGATTATAATACCCCTTTGAAAGACCAAAAGAAAGATATATGCTAATTATACCAATATTTCTAGCCAGATGGTAAATTGCAACTGGGTCACCAACTACAGACACAACTTTAAGTCTACAGTCACTCTAGCTATACTGAATAGTGAGCAAATGAGCACAAAATGTATATGAAGAAAATTATAAGAGATAATTCTGAACAAATAGAACAACAGAGTCTCCATGTTATATAAGGCATCTCATAGCCCTTCCTTCCCCTATAAGTCAATCAGCATGAATAAATCCATGCGGTTTCATGATCTTCCCTGGTTGTAACTGAATTAACTGTCTCTACACTCATACAAAGTCAAATTTTATAGATGAAACATTGTGATTTGTTTCTTCCTCCGAAGGAAGTTGTTAGCCCAATTTATTAACAACGTGATTGGCTTTTCAATTGGGAATTGCACAAAAAGGCTTCTGAAATAAATGAATATTTAAGTAATCACAGACTAAAGACCATTGAAAACAAATTATAAAGGGAGAAAAAAAGCCGGGCCATTTATTTAGAGGCCTTTTTGGCTGCTTTAACCTGTGTGAACATCAATTACTTCTTTCTTTTACAAAACAGTGGTAATCAGCTGTTTGCTTCTTTGATTCGTTCTGGTCCTAACTCATTTATTACTAATGATTAAGCATGGGATACTGCAAATAAACCTGTCTCCTTTCTTCCCAGAAAAAGAATGATTGCAATGGCCAATGGCTGGGGTCTTTTGTATAACTAAATTTGTAAGAGATTTAATTACCTTGGCTTGGCTCCAGTGGCCCAAACATGCACAGTGGTCTCACAACATCGTATCTAAGTTTCAGTTTGATTTTGGAAGGTCTTCATAGTATGTGTTTATAAAATGGGTGTTAGTGTGAATATATAAAATATTGCCTGTGGGTTGTGTCTGTGTTCAGAGATATATAAGATATAAATTAAATGAGGAAGAATAAAGTTTGCTCAAGGCCCACGATGAATTAGAAATCGTATTTGGCTCTTTTATTCATGCTATTTCATCTAATCTTCACAACAACCCTGAAAATCAAATATTATCTTCATTTTGTAGGTGAGGAAACGGAGTCTCGGAGAGACGACGCGGCTTTCGGCATTACCTGAGTACCAAGCGCGGGGATTGGAGCTCACGGGCACCTGCCTTCAAATGCCTTCCTTGCCTTTCTATCCCACCAGAGATGAATTAAACTTTCCAGAGTTAAATTTAAAAACTAGGAGAAAGTGATTGGAATCTGTAGCATTAAAAAAAGTTTGGATAAAATTTTAACATATATGTTGGATTAAAAACAAAAGTTATAGCATAAAGTCGATTACTGTTAGGGTAGGATAATCTAAATTACAATATTTACAGCATTACAAAATGTAGTGTTTGCTAAATAGCAAAGAGAAACATGAATGATTCACTAGTTAGTCATTTGTACTCTACAAATAGGTATTGTATAGACACCTGTATTCACTCCCGACTTGCTATATAGAACAGAAAACTTGGTATAGAATGAGTCTTCCATAATTCTTCATCTGCAATGCCTGAGAAACCTCTTGTAAAAATAGCCTTCGTAGGAAGACTTTCTCCAGGGAGAATCAGCTCTGAGGCAGGAAATGCCTGGCGCGTTGAAGGAACCGAAAGATCTCCAGGGAGAGCTCAGAAGGGAGGCTGGAAAGGTGGGCAGGGGCCGTGTAAACCAGCTGGGGTTTTACTTTAAGGTCACGGGGTACCATTAAAGAGTGTCATGTAATCATATTTTGTGTTTAAAAAGATCATTGTTTGGACACTGTGAAGAGGAGCTGTTGGAAGCGGGTAAATCTGAAGACAGAGACCCACTGGAGGGTTATTTCAGCGACCTGTCAAGAGATGGCGCTGGCTGAGGAAGAGGAGAGAAATGGACAGATCGAGACAGACGGGAGAGTAAAACTGACCGAGTTCCCTAAGTACTTGGATATGCAAGATGAGGGAGCATACAAAGGATGAGTCTCAATTCTTTGTTTTGAGCAACTGTTAGGTGAGTGTCTGTTTAGTCACAGAGGGAACCCTGAAGGAGGGGCCCTTCTGGGGGAACATGAGTCTGGATGTGTTGACTGTGGTGCTGGTTTTTGATGATGTATTTAAACTCAAATGTGTGGCCAGCCGTGGAGAAATAAATGGAGGTGCTGTCGCTGCACAGCTGATTGAGTGACGTACTAGCTTGGAATAGGCCAGGAAAGTGAACAACGCACTACTATGTCTCCTACAATTTTGGTTTTGATTTTAGAATCATATTAGCTTGCTTTTAAGCCAAGTCTTCAGTAGGACATGGTTTGGGAGAAGAAGAGAAGAGAGAAATGATTGGATGAAGAATGGAAGAAATTCAGAATGTTTTAAAATAGATTACCCACCATTCCTAGCAACAGAGAGGCGTAATGACAACTGTGTGTGGGGTAAGGCACTTGGGTGTTCGTGGGTAGCACTGCAGCGTGGTGGTAGCTAAAGCCCATCTCTACTTCTGAGAGCACCCCATTTCCTTCTTTCATCGATGCCCCCTCCCAACTCCTTTAAGGCTTTGTGCTCAGGTTCTCACCCTCTTATGAGAATCTCTCCTCAGAGAGGATCTGAAATGGATTCATGCAAAAATGAAAATGTCTAAGGTAAGCTTTAAAAGTTACTCTTAGTGGCAGATTATATTTTCTGAAAAATAACCACAGAAATATTTATAATCCCTCATGTTCTTCCACAACCTTGCCACTCCCCTACCCCACCTCCGATGTGTGGCTGTGCAAATAGGTGTCATTTGTGAACTGTCAGAAGGCCTGTGAAAAATTAAACAAACAAACAAACAAACAAACAAACAAATGTCAACTAAATCAAACCCAAACTGGCCAGACGCTTACTCTTGGAAAGGTTAGAAATGGAAATAGCCTTACTGTAGGTGACATTTAGATAGCGCTTTTGTCAACATTTTGCAATGTCTGAGCTTCAAATGTAAATTCATCTTATTCCAGTCCCTGGATGCAGAAAACTCACGTTTGCTTTGGACTTACAGTAAAAGCCTATGTGTTAGACTCATTTATCTCACAAATAATTCTGCAGTTTACTCAGAAAGCCTAGTCCAATGTCTGGTCTTTGGAAAGGCAAGCATTTATGAGTCAACCTTCTGAAACCTGACTAGGAACTTTAGTAATTCTCTCTTGTGGCTACAAGATCATCTCAAACACGTGTGAAGAAATTTGACACCAAAGTGTGCTTTGCATCCAGGAAAACTAGATTGCCAAGAATATGGTGGGTTCATTATTGGTACCTTTTAAACATGAAAAAGGAGCCAAAGTCTGAACATGTTCTATAATGTACTAAGGGTCCTTTTTGAAAATAACAGTTTTATTGAAATATAATTGACATACTATATGATTCACTCATTTGAAGTGCACAAGTCAATGGTTTTGAGTATATTTACAGAATTGTGCAACCATCACCACTAATTAATTCCAGAACATTTTCATCTCCCCACAAAGAAACCCTGTATCTGTTAGTAGTCACCTCCTACCACCACCTTTCTCAGCCCTAGGCAATCATTGAACTACTTTCTGTCTCCGTGGCTTTGCCTGTTCTGTACATTTCATATAAATGGAAACATAAAATAAGCAATCTTTCGTGATTGGCTTCTCTCACTAAGCATAATGTTTTCAAGGTTCATCCATGTTGTAGCATACATATGTCAGTACTGCATTCCTGTTAATTGCTGACTAACATTCCACTGTATGGATATATCATATTTGTTTATCCATTCATCTGTTGATGAACATTTGGGCTGTTTGTATTTTTTGGTCACCAAGAATAATGCTGCCATGGACAAATTTTTGTGTAGACATATGTTCTCATTTCTCATGGATATATACCTACAAGTGGAATTGCTGAGTCATATAACTTTATGCTTAACCATTGAGGAACTATCACACTGTTTTGCAAGGTGGCTACACCATTTACATTCCCACCAGCAGGGTTCCAATTTCTCCACATCCTCCCCTATACTTGTTATTGTCTTTTTGATTATTGCCATCCTAGTGAGTATGAAGTAATATCCCTTTGTGGTTTTGATTTGCATTTCCCTGATGACTAAAGATGTTCAGCATGTTTCGATGTGCTTATTGGCCATTGGTATATCTCCTTTGGAGAAATGTCTAATCAAATATGTTGCTCATTTTTAAATCAGGTTATTTATCTTTTATTATTGATTTTTAGGAGTTTTTATACATTCTTGATGCAAGTATCCTTAATTTTTGAGGAACTGCATCAAATAAAATAAATATTAGATAAATCAAAATATCTGGTGTCAGCACCCAAAACTGAGATGTACACATATACTTGCAAAAAAACATAGGTTCAATTATGTCATGTTTAGCAAGGAAAAGCCCTAATTACTTGCAATAACAAAACACTCAAAGAGTGTACAAATGTACAAATCTACAGCAGGAAACAATTAAGCAAATTATATATATATATATATGTGATAAAATATTATGCTGCCTTCAGAATGATAATTGTGAAGTATTCTCCATGACCTTGGAAAAATTTCTATAATACATTAAGTGAAAACACACACACACACACACACACACACACATCTCAACTCAACTTAAAACAAGTAGGAAAGTCAAGGGAAAAAATATGCCAGTATCTTCATGTCAGCCCCTGGGCAATGGAATGATTGGTGATATTTTTTCCATGCTTTCCAGTTATCTACAATATACATGCTTTTAAAAAATATAATCAAGTATTTAATAGGCAGGGAGTGCAGCAGACTTAGCAGTGGCACAAAAATTGTAAAACTAAAATAATACACTGTTTTTAACAGATTGTGATGATTTGGGAAGTGTGTGGAGTTTCATGGCACTTTATTATATCTTTTGGAGCAATGCCGGAAGTTAGATTCATCTTACTTATAAAATCCCACATTTATCTTGGATTTTATTTCTCCAAGTGTTTAAGATACTTCTTGGGGGATAGTTTGGCATACTGAAATGTAGTTCCTTGTTCAGAAACAATACTTTATAGCACTAATGCACTCCTGTACTTTGACATAAATCCTGATCAGGGACAATTTTTCTTTGCTTATGTTTTCGTTTGTTTGCTTCATATATTATTGAAAGAGGAGCCCGTAAAGCTTTGAAAAGCATATTCTATGCCACAATGACTTGCAGCTTCTCTTCCTCAGAGGCCAAGGATGTTCCCATGATGTAGGCAGGCAGTGGATCTCTGGCCACAGTTCTTGCAACTGCTATCATTTCAAGACAAACCACTAATTGCTGAGGAATTCACTGGGAGCTAAAAAAGAACTTTTCTTCATAGGGTACCCCTTGAGATCTCCAGCAGATTTCTCTTGTTCTCAGGCCCTGAGTTCTCATTATCCACAACAGTTCTCATTCCCTACTCTCCACGTGAACGTAGTCTAAGGCAAAACTGCTTTTGAAAAACAAAATGTTCTGGTGGGTTTGGATCCACAGCGGCTCACTGGTGTTGGCACACGGTTGTGAGCACATGTCCAGAACTGCTGTTTGTAAATGTGATAGCAATTTCGCTAAAAATAAGGACTTTCTTTGCAATTTGCAATATGGATAGGAGAGAAACTGGAGTTGTCTTTTATTTTTCATTATGCCCTTTCATTGACTGCTGTGTGCTGCTGATCCAAAGCCTCCCCATGAATTAAAGGGCCAATGAGATTTGCCATAGCGGTTTCTCGGGAATGTCCATAAATATTTTTTCCTTTGGTTTTTGTTCTCAGCAGAAAGTGTTGCTTGTGATTATCCTTTTTTCTAAATTATATCTCTTTTTGAGAGCTGAACAAATTAAGCTTTTGTGTTTTTCAGGAAGCGAACAATTCTTTTCCTGTCCTGCTCGGGACTGAGGGATTTAATACTTTAGAAATATGAAACTAGAATTTTCAATGACTGATTCTACATGGAGGAACAGTGAACTCACCGATGCTTTCCCGGGTTAAGTAAACTTTTCTTACATTTTTCCTGTGAGTGATCATTGTTTCAGCAGGTTAATTATTTTACCACATAGAGTGGTAATTGTTCCCCGTGCTCTGAATCAATCGAACACTTCCTTGCGTTGGGACACTCATTTCTGGGCTTCAGCAACATTTACTAATTTGCTCAGAGATTTACATCCATCTGGGGACTTAAAAGTTTGGTAACATTTAAACAGCTTTAAAGAGGAAAAAAGAATCGTGCAATTCAAAAAGGATCCCCGAAGCACAACCCCTGCTGGACTCTGGGTTACAAAGCATTGAATGTATTACTCCCCAAGGATTTGCAGTATTAACTGTGGTGAACAGAGCCTCTTCTGCTTTTTTTCCCCCCAAAACAAAAGGATTCCATTAAAGCAAACACACACACACACTCACACACACACATAAATAAAGTAGGAATGCAAGGGCATTTCCAAGTTCAATTTCTTTCCATGGATTGAACTTTCTATTTCCTTGGAAATATTGAGGAATGTAGGTGGTGGCTGGCTGATCTAAGTGTTCGACATCCCTCCTCAGGTTTGGCCACATAGAACTGAGCAGGAGGCCTCAGATGTACCAACCACATGATGAACCTATTGGTGGGACTTACAGCATTATAGCTAAGGTTTGTGAGTACTTATTTGCCATGTATAATGCAAATTCTACCTTTATCACCTAAATCTCATCACTAGTGGAAGAGGTAGATATTATCGTTATTCTTGTTCTGCTGGAGTTGGGTTAGCCAAGGTTACACAGCCAACGAGGGTAGAGGCAGGAATTTAGTGCGGGTCACCCCAGTACCAATGAGTGTTGGCTCCCCCCCCCTATTATTTTGAATTCAACTACAAAAGTACCTACATCTGTCAGCTCTCCCTATTATTTCCACGTGCTTCCCATGGACGGGAGTGCACGTTTGCAAGTCCCAGCTGGCCACTGTAACAGTGCACGACCACCCCATGCATTATACAAAACATCTAACGGGGCTCTCGGATCCTATGCATTTGCAGTATCCTCAACAAATATTACAGTCTATATTATTTAGACATAAATTGATAAAAACTAGTAAAATGCAAATTTTAATAAGGTCACTCTCACAGGGATTATAAAGTGATTGCCAATATCTGTTTGCTTTAATAGCACTTAGAAGTTTATACAAGTTGAATTATTACATTATATTTTATATATTTTTATTATTACATATTTTATCATTTTTACTAAAGTGGTAAATGCAGTCACCACAAAAAATACAAAAAGGAAAAAATTAAAAATCATCTTAGATCTCTATACTTAGGAGTAACCACTGCCAGCAAAGCAATGTCTCTTTTGCTTAAGGTATCATAAATATATTCTTGCCACAAAATATTATAACATTATGTTTAATGATTACATACAATATCATCATATGGGAATAGCATCTTTTATTTAACCATTCTCTTATTTTTGGACATTCAATTTTTAAAACTATTTGCTCTGAAAACAATGCACTAATTATCCTTGAAGGCAAATCTTTGTGTACATTCATAATTATGTCCTTAAGATAATTTCTTAAAAGTAGAATTTCAAGGTCAAAGAATACGAAAAATATTAGTTCATTTTTTTCCTTCTGGAAAAATTGTGCTGATCTTTTTAGGCCTAACAGTTACGTGAGAGCGCCTGCTACTCCACCATTGCCAGCATTGGGTATGATCAATTTTCAATTAATCACAAATTTTATAGAAGAGAAATAATATTTTGTTTTATTTTTTATATCATTTATCACCTTGAGGCCAAGCATTTTTTCGTGGTTTATCAGCCATTTGTATTTCTCACTTTATTACATTTCAGAAGCAAGATTTCAAAAAAGGATTCAGTCTAAGCAATACCAAATATCCTGATAATAGGTTAACCAAAAAAGCTCCAGATAATTTTTTTCCAGCGTCCTCCTCCTTTATTCAGATGCCACAGCTATAGAATTTGGGGGTTGAAGGGTACCGTATGTTTGACACCCAGGTGTGGCTTCGGCCAGCACGGTGGGCTTCCTGCTCGGAACAGGTGTGCACAGGGCCGGCGCTCAATGAACATTTGAAGAAGTGTGCCTACGGATGACTAATGAAACTCAGAGCAGACCTTTTTCTGACCTGACTCAAAATTACAATGCTGAGTCACCAGCTTATTTGTGGCTACAAAAATATTATTGGCAAATAGTCTGCAGCTATCAAATTCAGTTCCATCTGTAATTGAATTAGAGACCCACATTCTTTTCTTCAAGGGAACCGGTGTTCCAAATCCTGCCTTTGACATTGGAGAGTATTAAACGGGATTTCAGCTAATGAACAAAGTTTCTATTTGTAAAATGTCAAGAGTGATATGCATGAAAGAGTAGTAATAGCATTATTTTCTATCTAACTAACTTAATAATTGGACACAAAGAGTGAGAACATTTCTGCCACAAATACAAATGTTCTGTCCTCAAAAGTTGAGTTAAAGGTTTGTGGAGTCTTAAAGGGTCCGAAACAAATGTAAAATGCCCATATCAGATGGTGGCAATTATAGGTAGAAAGTCCTGTGGAAAAGTGCGTATGTTTTATGTCAAAAAGAAAAGAACTTGTTTCTGAATGGCCAAGATAATGCCAGTTATCATTCTCCTATGTGTGGTTGGTGTATTTTCCAGAATTTGAAAATCGTCACTGGCCATTGGAACATGCACTTGCGGTCCCTTCCCCACCCCTGTACACTCATGTGTGCAAACACAGCCGGCCCAGGATTGCGGCTCCTCCTGCCTGGATTCCTCCAGGTAAAAACCTTTGCGTGTCCCACCTCCAGCACTGAGTCTGGCACAGAGCAGGTGCTCGTCATGTGGATCATGGAATGAAAGGACAATTTTGCCAAAGTCCACCAGAATAAAGCGTTCAGGTGATCCCGGCTCTATCGTCTCTGCTGTCAGATGAGAAGACCGAGGCTGACAGAGCTGAGACTTATTCAAGATTGTATAGTTAGCGACAGAGCCAAGACCTGAATTCAGATCTCCTGTTACTAGATTATTTTCTGTCAACTGCAAAAGAAAACCAGTTTATACATCCTAAACCTCTATTATAATTTATAATCTACATTATAAAAGTAGATTTTTTAATATTGCAAGGGCTATTTTCAAGCCTATATTTATTTATACCTTCTCATTTCCCAAATAATTTAAAGCAACCTATGAATGTACAATTAGAGAGAGAGAAAGAGAGAGAGAGAGAGAGAGAGAATAAATAAAGATCACCTACTGAGAAAATACTCACTAGAATTCCCATAGCTAACATTTAGTGAGTGCTATGTTCCAGGCATTGCTTTAAGAGCTAGACATAGATGAACTCATTGAATATACACAATTACTCTGTAAGTTAAGTTCTACTGTTATCTCAATTTTACAATTGTAGGAAACAAAGCACAGAAAATTCCAGTAACAGTCTCAGGTCAGGATATAAACCGTGTCCTGCCTTCTAAACATCCTCAGGAGCTGTACTTCTCCAACTTCCATCTCCAGATCCATACCCTGGGAAAGTATGCCCCTAAATGCACCTTCACGTATGGTTCTAAGAATCAGACTTTAGGCCCTTCTCTTGGACTTACTACACTTCCACTTGGGTAGATAATATTTATGAAGATCAGCATTTGAAAGAATTTTTCAGTTCTCAGGAGGAGGCTAAATCCATATTAAATCTAGGCTCAAATTGTGAGCTCCCTTGTTTACTGGTTGTGTGACCTTGGGCAAGGAACCTATCTAATTTGTGTCTCAGTTTCCCCATCTGTCAAATTTGGACAATATTGGTAACTCTCATCTGTTTAGTGCCAGTATTAAATCCGACCACGAATGAAAAGCACTTAGCATAGTACTTGGCACAGAGTAATAATCAATGTTTGCTATTATCATTATTATGAAAAACTAGAACACTTTCAGATCTTTCCTTTTGGTCCCAGTGTGGTCACCTTCTCAGAAAAGAATATGAAGCATCAGGACTAAGAAAATAAAATCAGGCCCAAATAATATCACCAATAACTGTTTTCAGCTTAATGTTAATTAAATCTTAGCTTTTGGTTTAATTGCCTGACCTAAATTTGGTAATTCTAGCTCATCTAGACTCAGGTAATGTCTTTTGAATTTTTATATCAAACTGGCTTTCTAGATCAGTATATTGTCTATAAAATTTTAAAGTGTAATGCTAATTGTAGAAATTGGAAAATGTAGAAATGGACATAGGAAAAAAGCCACTCATAACCTCATCTTCTAACAATGGTGAGAACTAAATGAATTCTAATTCTTGGTTGTGGCTCACCATTGTCATTGGCTCATGCACGACCATCTTTTATTTTGTTTATTCATCATTATATATCGCAATGAATAGCGAAAGACCCACTACGCTTCTCAGGAAGTAGAATGGTGCCAATAACTGACCTGTATCTCTTTGTTTTTTCCTCTTCCTCTTGACCCTGTGCCTTCCTGCCAAAGATAGCTGTTGTCCCAAATGTTGTGTTTATTCCTTTTCTTAGTTTCATTATGTACACACATACACACACAAATACCCATGCACATGTTTGTGTGTCTAAATAATATAACATTTAGTTTAGCTTGTTTCGATATATTTAATGATAATTAAGATTCACCCATGTTGGCTTGTGTGACTTATGTTTATTCATTTAAAAATTTTACCATGTGCCTATACCATAATTTATTTATCCTTTCTCTCATTAATGGTAATTTGGAGACACTTTTTTAAGTCTTTTTTTTTAAGACATTTTTTAATGTTAAGATCAAATGCAAAACACAATTTTGCTTCTGCCTTCTGTTCGCCTCTGTGCTTTTCATTATATTTAAGAATTTTCTCATTCTATTATAAATTTTAAAGGTAACATTGTAATCAGTGGATATATCATATTTTACTTAACTGCCTTGCTGTTATTAGGCATTTAGATTGTATCTCATTTTGGCTAGCACAATTACAATAGAAACAAACATTATTGAACACATACACACACACACACACACACACAGATACACACACACACACACACACACACACACATAAATGTTTTCTGAATTTTGTGTTATTTCCCAAAAACAATTTTCAGAAGCAGAACCACTGGGTCAAATACCCAAACATTGTAGTACTCTTATATATGTTGTCAAATTAGTTTTCAATGCATTAGACAGATGAAAACTCTACCAGCAATAACTCAGAGTGCCATAGAAATATCAATTTAAAATCTGGAGATTCCGAAGAAAAAGCCTTTCCAGACATGCTTGGCAACAATAAATTGATGTGGGAAGACTAAAGGCAAAAGAGAAATACATTTACAATCATCAATGAACTCCTTTTTGGAAATAGTTGAAGCAGGAACAATTTTAGATATCAAATACTTAAAAAAAAAAAAAAAGCCTGAATCATTACTGTTTTACCTGTACCCTATCAAATATATGACTATTTGGAATCACCCAGATAAATGACCAACATTTTCTATTGTTCTTTTGTAGACATTTGATCAGTTTAAGTAGAGTCAGAATTAAACCAACACGCTGTCACAACGCAAATTGTTTCGTTTGGGGAATTTTTGTATTTCGTGCTTTGCATGTACCATAGATTAGCCTCCTACTTCCCTTTATGTATTTCAGAATTTTGTGTTCTTGAAGGCATTCTTTGATTTACTTTGCATCAAAATCTACAATGTTCCATTAAAAAATAGCTACCTAATTTCATTGAAACCTTTGTCAGCGCTAATAGGACTCATATGAGGGAACTTTTGTCCCCTTGGTATAGAAATTGCTGTGGATTATTTAAAACTCATCTCACTCTCCACTGCGGTGCCAGCAGTGTGGGCGCGATGGTGCCAGCATTCGCAGGCAGCGTTCTCTCTCCGGGAGGGGTCGTAATGAAGTTAACATGAGTTTATTACTGTCTCTATCTGCATGTACGAATTGATGAAATAATTTTGTTCCATTATATCTAAACCCTGTAACAATAAAGTAGATAAAAAGTCATTAGAACGCCCAATAACGCCCATGATATAGGCCTTTTTTGGCTGGAATCAGGGTTATAGCACAATACCCCATACCCATTTTTATTTATTTTTTTATTTTATTTTTTTTTATTAATTTATTTTTGTTACAGATGTTTCTCCTTTTTTCCCAATTGACACCCTCTTCCCCGACCCTCCACCTCTTCCCCAGCTTTGCTGTCCATGTCCATCAGTTATGCATACATGCGTACAAGTTCTGTGGTTCATCTCTTCCCTCCCCCCCCACCCCCTCTTCTGAGGGTTGTCAGTCTGTACCCTACTTTCACATCTCTGGGTCTACCCTGTTCCCCAGACTGTTATGTTTATTATATTCCACAAATGAGTGAGATCATGTGATATTTGTCTTTCTCTGCTTGGCTTGTTTTGCTTAGGATAATACTCTCGAGGTCCCTCCATGTCGTCTCAAAGGATAAGAGATCTTTCTTTCTTACAGCTGCATAGTACTCCATTGTGTATATGTGCCACAGCTTTTTTATCCATTCATCCACTGATGGACACTTGGGCTGTTTCCAGATCTTAGCTATTGTAAATAGTGCTGCTATGAACATGGGAGTACATGTATTATACTACAAAGCTACTATAATCAAAACAGCCTGGTACTGGCACAAGAACAGGCATATAGACCAGTGGAACAGAACAGAGAATCCAGAAATTGACCCAAGACATTATGCTCAATTAATATTTGACAAGGGTGGCAAGAGCATACAATGGAGCAAAGACAGCCTCTTTAATAAATGGTGTCGGGAAAATTGGACAGCTACATGCAAAAAAATGAAACTAGACCATCAACTTACACCATACACAAGAATAAACTCAAAATGGGTAAAAGACTTAACTGTGACTCGTGAATCCATAAAAATACTAGAAGAAAATGTAGGCAACAAAATTTCGGACATCATACGCAGCAGAATCTTCACTGATACATCACCTAAGGCAACAGAAACAAAGGGAAAAATGAACACATGGGACTACAGCAAACGCAAGAGCTTCTGCACAGCAAAAGAAACAACCCATACCCATTTTTAAAAGAAGGTGTTACTTCAGAGAAAGGTCAAAATAATTCTACAAACATATAAAAGCCATTAAAATATTGGTCTCCAGCTAGGGAAAGCCAAGTGATCTTCATTCCAAATCAGCACTTTGAAATCTCATGTTTTTTCTATAGGTCATGAGTGTTAGATCACAACTGAGAAAGTTTACCCTTTTTCTCTTGATGTCTTTCCCACGGACACACCTTTCATTTTGTCCAATGTTTTCATCCACTCCTCACTTTAGGTTTGAATGCTGCTCATGTTGTTTACTTTTACATCAAAAAGAATTTCTTTGAAATATAGTGTAAACTTCTCCGGTCGTTTTTATCATATATTAGGCCATTTTTCCTAATTTTTTTTTTATCCTCACCCAAGGATTTTTTTTGCATTTATCTTCAGAATGAGTGGGAGGCAGAGAGGGAGGAAGAAAGAGAGAGAAACATCGACGTGAGAGAGAGACATCGACTGCAACCGAGGTATGTGCCCTTAGCGGGAACCGAACCCGGGACTCCCCAGTCCACAGGCCGATGTTCCAACCGCTGAGCCAAACCGGCCAGGGCTCCTAAACTATTTTTACTTTCTTTTCAAATATCACTAGAGAGCCACTCCTTGCCTTTGCTTAACCTTTTCCAAGGAGGAATGTATGGATTAGCATTGGTTTTCCTCTCCGTGCCTGAATTTCTTCATGTATAAAATGGGGATTAAAAACAGTAGCACTTCATGTAGCTGTATAAGGTTAAAAGAACTACATAAAGTCCTTGGTATAATGACAGGCTCAGAGAAAATGCTATTAAGAGTTTGTCTTTTTATTTTTATGCAACCTACTACAAATATCTATGCTAAAGATGTCGTTGTCTGCCCAAAAGTGTCCTTGAGGAGGGGACGTAGGAATCATGTGCTTGCTATACGCGCCATCTACCACCATTCCCTTCTTCCTCACCAGTGAAACCTAGAAAGGAGGCTGCCCAGCCCTTCAGGAGGGCTAGCCCTTCCGTGGTCCCAGGATGTGAGTCACTATTCCATTCCCCTTCCCAGACTGGTTTAGAAATAGGTGAGTCATTTGATTCTTGCTAATGCCACACGAGGCAAAGTCTGCTTCAGGATTTCTGGGGAAATATTTCTGAAATCTAAAACGTGACACATGAAAGAGTAATTGTATCTCCCAACCTTTGGACATTATTGTGTAAAGATAGAGTGATTAGATCCACAACCATTTTTGAACATGAGTGAACCAAACTTTCATGGGGAGAATGTCAGAGCAGGAATTTGGGGAAAACCTGCATCTCTGATAATGTCTTTGAGCTGTTGAAATAACCGACCTATAATACCTCGACTCTGTTACTCTGTTTTTAATATGAGAGATAAAAGATCCCTTAACTGTTCAAGCCATTCTGAGCTGAAGCTTCTGTTACTTGCAGCAGAAACATCCAAACTGACACAGGGAGGCTGGGGACATATCACACCTGATGAGCCCCAAATGTTTCTTATTGCTGGTGTAACAAATCTTCACAAACTTTGGCTTAAAACAACACAAATTCATTTTCTTACAATTCTACAGGTCAAAAGTCTAGATTCAAGCTGTTGGCAGGGCTGAGTTCCTTCTGGAGGTTTAGGGGAGAATCTGCTTCCTTGCCTTTTTCAGCTTCTAAAGACGGCCTGAATTCCTTGGGTCGTGATCCCTTCCTCCCATTCTGCAACCTCTTACCTCCATCAGTACATCTCCCGCCACTGATTCAGGTCTCCTCCGTCCTCTTAGAAGGACATCGGGCCTCCCTGGACAGTCCAGGATAATCTCCCCATCTCCAGATTCCTGTCTCAATCACATCTGCAAATTCCCTTTTGCCATGTAAGGTTACATAGTCACAGGTTCTGGGGACTAGCAGTGGACATCTTTGGGGGTGGGGAGGATCATTATTCAGCCTACCATGTCAAGTAAACTGAGCCAACCTTGGAGACAAAAGGGATGGGAGCTGCTGTCACAGTCAGGTCACCCATGTACACCTGTGGAGGGAACGAGTACATGAAGACGTTGTTAAACTGCAGTTATTGTCCTTTATATTACCAGTCTCCGCCATAGTCTTTCTCCTTGTGAGTGATTATGTCTTGGTTCCTACTTGGTAGCCCTAATTTTGCCCGGAATCTTTCGTGCCTCGTCTCCATAATAACATTTGACATTTATACTGAGTCTTTACTCTGTGCACGATTTTGAGCTTTATCTGTAGTAACTAACTTAATTATCATAAACCTCTGAAATTGTTACTACTGCCATACCCATTTTACTGATGAGCAAATTCAGCTGCAATTGCCTCATAAACTTACCATGAGTGCTTATTTTCTCTGCTTATACAGGAGCGAATAGCCTGTGGCTTGTGACACTTCCAGAAATTAAAAGTCAGTTCAGGTTCTTACCACTGAGGATCAACTAGGACGCTTTTAGTTGCAGTTCCCACCATACCCAATAAGGAGTTTATCCTCTTTTCAAACAAGAAGTCCAGAAGCAGGGTTGCTGGGTAGATTCATTCAGCCTCTCAGGCATGTCAAGTTTCCTTGAATTAGGGAGGAAAGCCTTTTTCCAAAGCCCCTAAGCCGTGTTTCTTTTCGGTTTGATCCCTACACCAATCACTGGCCAAGGGGAATGGCCAATCCTGACTCATCCCTGGGCCTGAGCCTAACTCTGAGCACATTGCTGCCTGATCCCTGGATGAGGCCAGGGGTCCACTAGCCAAGGGAAAAGAGCATAAACCAGGGGGCCTGCCCTCCCAGGGACACGCACACCCAGGGTGCGGAAGGGAAGCTGTCTAACATACATCTGAAACAATAACTATAACTGATCCCAACGTATCTCCTGCCACATGGAACTAAGCCCTGGGATGGTTCATTGCTGGATCCAGACTGGCTCCTCAGTGGCGCCTGGGGTGGCAGCACAGGTGGGGAGGGCTCTCCCTGAGCAGGGTATCACTGGAAGCGTGTTGGGCTCCCTCCTTATCAGTGCCACCCAGAGGGCCTATGCAGTAAACAGTTCTAGACAACTTTGAAGGTAATATTTTTCATAAAGAAGGAAAGAGTTCTCATCCTGGGCCAAATATACACCTTTTCTGATAGGGAGCTTTCATAGTCACTGGAATTTTTTTTGAAATTACTTTCTACATTTTCCCCAAAATAAACAAGTTCACCAAAAGTAAAGCACGTGGCACCTAATTTATCTTCCCCGAACAGAGCAGAGCTGAGTCACTGACATAGGGACTCCAACCTTCGCTGCTGAGGGGCTTCTGGAGACCGAGCCAGGACCTGTCTCAGATAGCTCAGCCCTCCCACTCACGTCACAGACACACGTGACTGGTGTGTCCTACGTACCGCACCAGTCGTTCCCGTATCAATGTTCTTGTTGCCACTGGATCACGTCCACGTTCGTTTCTCTAGAAAAGCAGGATCTCTAGGCTGGAGGGTCAATGAAATAGGTGTGCAGACTGAAGCCAAGTGTCCGCTCTGTCTGAACATCCAAAGCTAAGAGCGGCCTCCCACACCCCTGGCACACCGAGGGTCGGGCGGCAGCGGGGATTAGTTGGCATGTTCAAAGCAGCAAAGGAGACAAGTGGCAGGGAACACCTCGTATCTTTTTTTTTTTAATTTTCTTTTTCTTTATTGATTTTAGAGAGAGAGGAAGGGAGACGGAGAGAGAGATAGAAACATCGATGAGAGAGAACATCGATTGGCCGCCTCCTGCATGTCCCCCACTGGGCATGTGCCCTGACCGGGAATCGAACTGGCGACCTCTTGGTGCACAGGTCGAAGCTCAGCCACTGAGCCACACCAGCTGGGCAACGCCTCGTGTCTGAGCATCAGCTTGCCTCACTGTGTCTGCTCCACGGCCACTTCTGCTAGTCATCTGTGGATCAAAGCCTCCGGAGTCATTACCCCTCAGCAAGGTCGTGATGCCCTCTGTACAGGTGAGGTCCTCCTTGTAGTTTGAGCCAGAGAGTGTTTTACATGTAAATACCACACTACAAAGTGTCCAAGATGTTTCCGATAAATCCTAATAAATGGTCTGGTGGGTCAGCAGTGAAGGACGAGGCTCAGTGAGGACGTTTGGGTTTGGGGAATGACTAAGAGCTGTTTGGCCCCTTCAGCGGCATGGGTGACCCCACGGGTCACTGCTGGGGCTGTGGAGCAGTGGCAGTACAAGGCGCCAGCCACCTTGGAGCCACCTTCACTCTCTTGTCGCTTTCACTGGCCTCCACCAGGACTTGGCCGAAATGCTCAGGCGCTAGGACACGTGAGAAAGTCCTCTGCGTGCTGGTCATCCGTGTAGAGAGCTAAGAGAAGGACTGGAAACAGTCCATCTCCTCCCCCTCTCTGCCGCCGCCCTCATCCCTGCCCCGCCGCAAGCATTGCTTTGAAATTGTCCTCACTGCCTTGTAAATCACACGGTGCCCTGCTGCCAGGTCTACGATAATGTCTCTAATTGAAAGTGAGAGGTTATCTGATTTGCCTCGTTTAGCATGAGTCACTTGTCTGCCTGAGAAGTGAAGTCCTAGGCTCTGATACCGATACTGGAAAGTGCACAAAAGGAACGAGTCTCTGGAGCGCACACATCATGAATCTCACACCAGCGGAGCCCTGGCTGCTCAGAGCCACGAAACAGGATTCCAGACCCGGAGGTGGAGGGCATTGTGAAAATCCCACATTCTATTAGAGAGGTGTTTTGAGTACATAACATATTGAACTTTAATATTATGGACTTGAAGGAAACTATTTCCTTTGTAGTAGGAAGCCTCTGTTATGTTTCGGAGAAATTTTCCCGTAAATCATTTCACAGCTGCTTTACTGTACAGCCTTGAAACCTTATCCTTTCACTGGTTACATACGCTTCTGCTTTGGGCAACTTCATATGCTTCTCTTCACCAGTAATATTTTGTTCCCAAAATATCAGCTCCTGGGGAGGATTTAATAAAGGCTGACCCAACAAGAATTGTTTTTGAGCAAACCTTCTGCATATCTTTGGCTAGGTACCATGCCCTATGTAAGAGTATTACTAAAAATCCAAAGAGCCAACCTACAGAGATAATCATTCTGTGGAAAAATGTTAACCAGCTCTTAACATAAAAGCATTTTATATCTGTGTGTATGGACACAGGTGATTATAGTGGATGCTAGTAGTGGTATAAAGTGAGTGAGTGTGTGTGTGTGTGTGTGTTGGAAGAGTGGCAGGGTAGAAAGGCATGATGGGACAAAGCCTTGGCAGAAATATAACCAGTGCAAATTCTCTTCTTTAGATGGCAGATGGAAAGGTTCTCTTGACAGAGGTGAGCCACTACTAAATAAATACCTGCAAATGAGCTTGCAATTCTCCGAGTTTGTTCCACATGAGGGTCACCTGGAAGGTACATGTGCCAGAACAAAGTCACGATGTGTTGATTTCTAGAAGGAGCTCTTGGCCAAGGAGGATTGAAAAATAGAAAAGAAAAAAAAATGAGGCTGGAAATTCACCAAGCATGACTTTAGTTCATGGGGTCAGAGTTACTGAAATTCTTTAATAAAGGAAGATTCCCATAGATAAAGCAAGAAGGAAATGGAAAAGAAGAGGGAAGGGCAAAAATCTTTACTCTCAAATGGGCCCACTTGACCCTGGTCACGTGTCTTACTGGGCAGGAACATAGGAGGGCAAGTGGCTGGTTTAGAGTCAAGTTGGTCAATGAAAGAGTTTTCAAGATTTGCAGTGTCAATTTAGAGAGAATAAGAGCAGGAGAGGGGTCATTTATCAAAACTTTTGTAGTAGGTACACAGTTTGCAAGTCATTAGGGAACCTGGTTTCAATTCTGGCAAATCTATTTATTTTTATTCAGAATAACTTCTCATTTTAGAAATTATATGTATTGGCATATTAAAAGGTCAATAAATAAAATAGTTCTTTCCCTCTTAAGTTCTGAACCACACAGACCAATGGAGATAAAAAAAAAATGGCTTGATTACTGAACACAGTTACATTGGAGGGCATGAGTAAGTGGTGAAGTAGGCTTGCCAACACTCTTCCCTCCACCTTCACTTTGATTCACCCCACCCAGGTTCCACAGTCCCACAGAATGACACACAGATCTCAGGACAGCTCTGTCATTTTGATCCCAGTTCTACTATAAAGGATACAACTCAGGAACGGCCAAATGGGAGAGATGTGCAAGGCGAGGGATGGAGGCGGAGGGGTACGAGCCCAGATCTGCAGGCACTGTCCAGGCAGGCCAGCACCCCGGCACGTGGATGTGTTCACCCACTGGAAACTTCCAGAAACTCACTATTCAAGAACGTTTGATCAAGGTTTTATTAAGTAGTCATGATTGATTAACTCATTGGCCATTGGTGATTGAACAATCTCCAGTTCCCCTCCCACCCCCATCCCTCCCCTGCTCAGAGGTGTGGCAAGGGGCCTGAAAGTTTAAAACACGCTCCTGTGCTTGGTCTTTCTAGTGAGCAGCTCCTGTCCTGAAGGTACAGTAGAAAGGGGCTCATTGTGAATAATAAAAGACATTCCTATCCTTCAGGAAATTCCAAGGATTTTATGAGCTCTGTGCCAAGAACATGGGACAAAGACCAAATATATTTTTCATTGTACCACAATGAGGTAAATTATATTAACAGATTTTGCTAATGTTAAACAATTCTTGCATTCTAATATTTTATATAGTATTCAATTTGGCTTACTAATATTTTGTTTTGGGGTTTTCCATAGTGAGAATGGCCTATAATTTTCCTCATTCATATTGTCATTGCCTGATTTTATTAGCAAGGTTCAGTTGGACTTATTAAATTCGTTGGGATATTGCCCTGTTTTCTAGTCTTAGGAAAAGTTTAAGGTTAGAATATGTTTCCTGAATGTTTCATTGAATTCACATATGGAACCTTCTGAGCAGCTGTTTACTTTTGAGAACTCTTTTAATTACTGATTCAATTACAATAATGTTATAAGATCATTAAGATTTTCTATTTCTTCTTGAGTCTGTTTTGGTAAGTTATTATTTTCTAGGCATTTGTCCGTATACAGGTCTTAAAAATGTAGACATAACACTATCCATAATGCTTTCTTCTCATATTTTAATATTTGCTGCAATTATATATAAGTCCTTCCTTTTCATCTTAATGTGTTTTATTTTTTCTCAAAGTAGAAGCCATAGCTTATACTTCAATGGAACTCTTGCTACGAGCCTTGTTTGCCTTTAGGTACTTAGGGATGGCACTAATTTCCACCATCTGTCCCTGTACCACCTCCTCAGCCCAGGATGTGATACTTGCTTTGATATGCCTTCTTTGCTGGGGGTGGAGAAAAGTTCCAGTCTTCTACTTGGCCTTCCCAATATGATAGCTCTTACCCCACAGACCAAAGACCCAATGTGGAGGCTGAGCTAACTGATGTCAATCAAGTATGTCAATCACAATTATTCAGAGAGAGAAAAAAAATCAGCCAGTATAAACAACAAGAAATGTCTGTGATGGTGAAGTTGGTAGATAGGACTTTAGAGCCACTATTATAAATATATTCAAGGATTAAAAGTAAAGCTAAACATACTGAGAGAACAATAAAGGGTCTCAACATAGAAGTGGAATCTTTAAAAAAGAATCAATAGAAATTCTAAAACTGAAAAATACAACATATAAAATAAAATTATCACAAGATATGTTTAACACTGCAGAAAACAAATTTGAAGACAGGACACAGGAACTATGGAAATGGAAGCACAGAAAACAAAGACTCCAAAGAAAGAAAAGTAGATGGAGCCTTAGAGACCAGGGGAACAGGTGAAGCAAGCAGAATACACATCGGGTGGGACAAAGTAGGTTTATGGTGTTCGCATGAAAAACAGTACAACGATTAATAAATAATAATACAGGAATAAACTGTTTCACATACTCAAGTAACACAAGATTCAGAGAGACTATCTACAAGTTTTTGGCTCAAACCCAAATAGTAAACCATGACCATACCTATGTTATGAAAATTATGCATCAGGTAGAAAAAGGTCTTAAATCTGTTGGCATACTTTAACATATGTTCTAATTAATCATCAGTGTGCTGTATAACAGTATGAATGATGCTTCATATCTAAAACTACTCTTGGCTAATGATCTGATGTATTTAGAAATATTAGTATAAAAAAAAAGCCTGGCCAGTGTGGCTCAGTGGTTGAGCATCGACCCATGCACCAAGAGGTCACTGGTTCTATTCTTGGTCAGGGCACATGCCCAGGTTGTGGGCTTGATCCCCAGTGGGGGGCATGCAGGAGGCGGCCAACTGATGTTCTCTCTCATCGATGTTTCTATCTCTCCCTCTCCCTTCCTCTCTCTCTCTAACACCAATAAAGAAAAAAAAATTTTTTTAAGGAAAAAGACAGATAGTTTTGTGTAAAGAGACTATTACATAGGAAGTTGGAAAATATTGTAAATAAATCACTTGAAAGCATCCTGAGAAAGAAATATCAAGAACTCAGATATGACTACCAAGAAGAAAACAACAATGTTGATTTAGAAAATAGTAAAGGATATGAGTTTATTCAGGTTGTGAGGTTAAAGCTGAGGGAAAACTTAGAAATATTGCTTCAAGATAAAGAGGTTTATAACAAGTGATTATTAAATATTTTATTGTAAGAGAATATTTAATGATAGGGGAAAATGCTTAGGATATATGATTAAATATTTTTTAAAACTAGTCACCTAATAGGTATAAATTATCATCCAGTGATGACAGATGGATAGATCGATCAATTGATCGATCAATAAATAAGTAGATATAGAACAATAGATACACTGAAGGGATACCAAAGTAGTAACAGTGATAGAGTAGTAGGTTTAAAGATGCTTTAAATTTTCTTCCTCGTGCTTTTTTACATGACATTATGCAATTTCTATAATAAACATGGATCTGTAGTTTTGGACAGTAAGGCAACTAAAGGAAAAAATCGTGTCAATAATTGGGCACAAGAGATAGGTGTTCAATTGAGACAAAAGATGGCAGAGAACATAGACTCAGGAGCCATAAGCATCAAGGTGATAAACGAAGCTTTAAAAGTAGACAAGGCGTTGGCATGAGACCTGCGGGGAGAGGGCACCGCAAAGCCCTCTACAAACTGATGGGCAGGGAAAGCGTAAGAGCCAGAAAGGTGTGAGAGAACTAGGAAATCAAGGCTAGGCAGTCATGCAAGACCAGGAAGGATTCATTTTAAGGAGGAAGTAATAACAGCATCAAATTATGAAGAGCAGTAAAAAACAAAAATGAGAAGTGGGTCAAGGTCATTAGTGATGTTAAGACTCTTTCAATGGATTGTGGCAATGGAAGCAGATAACAGGATTTTCAAGATCATGTGGCAAGGAAACAGAAAGTGGGTTAAACGCGTCAAGACCAACCACTTGAGGATTTGGGATATGAAAAGAAGGAGAAATGGTGTAAAATTTAGAAGAAGGTGTCAATAAACATTTAATTTAGCAGCTACGAGATTTTTGAAGGATTAAAAACAGAAGGGAAGGAGTCTCCTTTTATACATATATATTTTTTGCTCTACTTTTTTAAAACGGTTGCCATTGCCCGACTATTCTTTAAAAAGTACATTACCACACAACTCTTTTGAAAATACTATTGCTTCAATTATAATTATTAGTATTTGAAAGTACATTCCTGTATTGTCCTCTTAAAGAACATGTGACCTTGCCTCGGTGATCCTTAGAAGAAATGTGGGGCCACCCCAAAGCAGAGTCACACTGCAGGTGAGTCACATCACAGAGCTGCTAAGTAGTCAAAATTCAGGATTATGACTTTTCCATGTTATGGTTTGACACTTGGGGAACAGGTGATCCATTTCATGTGTGATTCTTTATCCTTTATGACCTTGAAGAACATTCTAATTCCAGCTTCGGCACCCTTTTATTCTGCAGTTTAAATATAAACAATGATAACACTTCACTGTCTGTTTCGGTTCCAGGCATATAAACATGGGGTTATGTATGGCAATCTCAGAGTTTCACAGGTGCCAAATTATCGTTCATGCATTTTGTGACCAATAATAATTGACTAAGGGGTTTAAAAAGGAAAAATGGCTTGCTGGTGATGAAAATGTTTATCCTTCACGCTCTCTGCTACAGTGCACCTGTACGTGATGGCCGTTACATCACGGTGACAAGCCCGTTCCAACTGAGAGTGAATGAACACTCAGCAAAAACCATGGCGCGCGCACCAAAGTAAACGGCACACATGTGAACATAACATGTATACCTTTGGTTCTTCCTTTTTAGGAATCTATAGTTTAAATAAAAGACATAATTCTCAGAGGCTGTCAGCAGAATGATTTAAACCTACCTTACACACTTACCCTTGATGAGTTCTCTTGTCAAATTGCATGTGACAAAGTTAAGTTGAAGGAAAACTGACCAGGAAATGTATCCAAGCGTGTACTGATGTCTGCTTCGTGTAGAGCTCTGGACATGTTTCAAGGTGGAGCACTGGGTTATATGACAGAGGAACGACCATGACTCAGAGAACCGACCTGGCTGGGGGCACACGTGCAAGCAGGAATGTAAGGCATGACTTGCCAGATGATTGAATTGCATAAATGTTACAGGTGTTTGGAGAGATGAGTTTATTGAGGCTGGGAAGGTCTCCAGGAGAAAGGAGGATCTGAACTGGACATTTATGGGGTGGGGAGGTGGAATTGGCATTTGTGGAATGAAAGGGAAGCTATTCCTTTCAGTGCTTCCGCTCCCTCCCCCCTTGCTCGCAAGCCCATGTTTTGAGGTGGCTGATCTCTGGTGAGGTCCTGTACCTGACCCAGTCTTGCAGAGCGCAGGGCAATTCAGCTCTGACTACAAGCTGTACTCACATTCTGTACATATCACCAGCACTTGACAGATACTCAGAGCACATAATCTATGAACATATGATTTATAGGGTCCTTTTATAAAGCATTTCACGTGGAAGGAAAGAGGAAGGCCCAGTGAACTTGGAATGCCTGCTTTTTACTAGGAACTAAGTTAGACACTTTTTATACATTGTCTGAATCAGTCCCCACGGCAATTTTAAAAGGTTGTGATTCTAATTTAGAGAACAGAAAATGGTAGTTCAGAGAGTAACTTGTTTACCTTCACCAACCAGTAAGTAGAGTCAGAGTCAGAATTTTTTGAGGATATAATTGACATATAACATTGTACAAGATAATGATTTGCTATATGTATATTTTGTGAAATGCTTATCACAATACATTTAGTTAACATTCTAACATCAGGATTCATACCAGCTCTGACTCCAGAAAACAGCCTCTTTTTCTGCACTGTACTCTTCCCTAGAGATAGAAAACACATTTTCCCTTCTTTAATTACCAGAAGCATTTCAGTACTGAAGTTACAGAGAAGAGGACTTATTAAATTAGTTACAAGGTCAAATGAAGTATTTAGTAGGCTAAGAATTGTGGGATAGGGTTCATACTCAACCTTTGATCAGGAAAAAAGGACAGCCTTACAGTATGTTCTTTGGAAAGATTACCAAAGTCAATAAAGAGAAAGTTTTCTAGCTGCTCCAAGCAATCATGAAAACACTACATATCTATGTGATTACCTAGCAAAGTCAAAGAGCATTTTATTGGGCAAATAAAAAGTCCAGAATGAAGTCAGTGCCAATGACCTTTAAGCCACCTGAAAAACACTGAATGTGGCGAAGTGTAGCACATTCCCAAAGTCCTCAGATATAAGGTTGAGAGTCAAAGCTTCTGACACTTTGGCTTACAGTGAGCATATTACCAGAATTCCTGGGGTTATTTGGATATTTCTTCAAATAAAAATTAACTTATTTTTATATTATTGCTTCACGTTGCACAAGAGAAAAATGACTAAGGTATCAACTGAAAATATGGCATACAAAATAGCCTTTTAGTAAAACCTGGTTTAAGAAAGAAATTGGGTTACTTTCCAAGCATGTGTAATTTAGTTAAGCTTTAACACATGACTAACTTCTTGATTATTGCAAAAATATCAAAATTTAAGATATTCTATGATGCTATGGTAAAAGAACAGTTCTATATGGAAAAAAAAAAATGGAGATTTTTCTCTGACTTGCAGGTGAATATATCTCCCTCTAGTGTTCAAAGAAACCAAATGCAACCATTTGTGTTTTTCCAGATCTGGTTGTGATTAGTCAGAGGTCAATGCGTGGTAATAAAGCAGCACTGTTATTTGTTTTTATGGGACTCGGTCCATATATAGCTCAGTATTTTCACAAACAAATACCACATGCATGAATTGTCAACCACATTTTGTGAGGTTCTCTTGTATCTAAGATATCTGTTGCAATTCTAACTATGTACTTGCATAACTCTTCGTTAAAGGACTGATAAAATATGTACTTTTAAAAAATATGTAATTTTTAACTTTTAAGTTTCCAGCAAGAGAAAACAAGATCCTTGGGGCTTGATCCTCGGACCACCTTTCTTTTTGTTTCTACTTACTCCTTCCCTTACTTGACTTCATCTAATCTCGTCGCTTCCATTACCATCTCTCTGTGGATGAACTTCTAAATCTGTACCTGTACCGGAGCTGCCCCCAACTTGTATAGCTTCCTGCCTTCTCAGCATCTCACCTGGATGTCTCATAAGCACCTCAAACTAGGCATCTGAAAACCAATAAAAAATTTTTTTCTTGTACCTTTTAGTATGTGTCTTCCCACCCCTCCCATCTTAAAAGTTCTAGCATCTACCAAGTAGCTCAGACAAAAAGAAATCTAACAATCATTTTACCTTATTCTCATTCCTTATATCTAGTCCATCAGCAGGTTCTCTCAGGTTCACTCCAAAATACATCCCTGCTTCGTTCCCTTCTCTCCATCTCCATTACTCCCCCCCAGTTCAAGCCCCCATTGCTACTTCCCTGACCTACTTCTATAGGCTTTTTTAATTTTTAATTTTTGAAGCATGAGTGGGAAATTTATTTTATTTTTTAATTGAATTTACTGAGGGTAACATTGGTTTGCAAAACCATACAGGTTTCAAATGTACAACTCAATAAAACATCGTCTGCACACTGCATCCCGCACCTCTTGCCCGAGGCAAAGTCTCTTTCTGTCCCCATTTCCCCTCCTTTGCCACCTCCACCTACTCCCCACCCCCTTTCCCTCCACACTGTTGTCTGTGTGTGTGTGTGTGTGTGTGTGTGTGTGTGTGTGTATGCATGTTTGCTTAATCCCTTCACCCTCTTTCATCCAGTCCCCCAAACCCCCCTCCTGTCTAACAGCTGTCAGTCTGTTTCAGGTATCCATGCCTCTGTTTCTATTTTGTTCATCAGTTTACTTTGTTCATTAGATTCGCCAAGATCTGGAAACAAGTGCCCATCAGTAGATGAGAGGATATAAAAGCTATGGTACATTTACACTATGGAATACTACAAGGCTGTAAAAAAGAAGGAAATCTTGCCTTTTGAGACAGCATGGATGGCCATGGAGAGTATTGTCCTAAGTGAAATAAGCAATAGGCTCTTAACTGACCTTTCTGCTTCCCCTCTTACTCATTTCAATCCATGGTTTCTCCCCCTTATTCAAATAAGATCCTTCCTCCCTATGTTCCTGGCTTCCTTCAGGACCCTGCATGCATCGAGCTCATGCTCATATGCAGGCCTTCCCACTAGCTCACCCACTTCCTGGGAAACCCATTCCTGACATCTCTGAAGCAGCTCCTTTTCTGTCATTCAAGTCTCAGCTCAAATGCCTCCTCCTCGAGAGACTTTCCCTTGACTGCAGTCTCTCCCATTACCCTGTGTTATTTTCTTCTTACAGTTTCACCATCTGAAATGAATAAACCAATAATTTATTCATGTACTTCTTGCTAATTTTGTTTCTCTTTGCTAGAAAAGGAGCTGGGATCTTGGCCGGCCCTTGATCCCCTGTGCTGAGAACAGCGCCTGGTCCTCAAGAAATATTTGTCAGTTGAGCAAAATGAGGAAGATGAGGACGAGTATTTTCCTCGTCTTTGGAGTATATTTGTTTCCAAAAGAGAGAAAGGTAGGGGCAGAGGAAAGAAGTCCAGATTCTGGACTCTGCTTTAGGTTGATTTTGTCAACCTCAGGCCCTGCCCCACGACAGTCCCAAGCTGCCACTCTGCCTCGAAAGGAGCGCTTGTGACTCACCAGCACTCCCTCCTTCGACACGCGCTGCCGTTTGGAACGCAGGAGGTACAAATTAAGCAGCAACAAACAACCACACACGTCAGAGCTCAGCAGCTGCATAAGCTTACACATTTTAAAGGAAAATGAAACATCTTCTCATGAAAGATTCCCAAAGAATCAGCACAAATTTGGGCATAAAATCCTTAAGCGAGTATTTGGTTCATTTTAGCAAATAAAGTCATTTTAGCAAAAAACAACCAAACCACAAGAGAAAACACAAGATCATAAATACAACTGAACTTGACACCCAGGGAACCAAAATATCAGCGCGTCAATTTCTGTTCTCCATTTGGTCTTTCATATCTGGTCAACCGAGGCAACCAGTTTCTGTTCCCAGACACCTTCTCTTAAAATGGACTTCCCTATTTGTAGATTAGCAAGTTAAGAGCATACAAATAGCTGTACCCCAACTAAACATTAAGTACATAAGGGAATATTTCCAGGAGAAAAGTAATAGGAGTGATAAAGTGCCTTTCGTTTTTTTTATCCTCGCCCGAGGATATTTTTCCATTTTTGTTCAGATAGAGTGGGAGGGAGAGAGAGGGAGAGAGAGAGAGAGAGAGAGAGAGAGAAACATCGACGTGAAAGGGACACATCGAGTGGCTGCTTCCCACACGACCTGACCAGGGCCGGGGACGAACTGCAACCAAAGTACGTGCCCTTGACCAGAATCAAACCCGCGACTCATTGGTCTGCAGGCCGACGCTCTACCACGGAGCCAAACCGGCCAGGGCAAGGGCCTTTCTTTAATTTGAAGAAAAGAGTGGTCTAACACATGTGACCTAAAATTCATTTCTAACATTAATATATATATATATTTATTTATTTATTTATTTTTACCTTGTCAGGGTTTTGGGCTGACCTTAACCTGAAGGGTGAAGACAGGAATTATGACTCAGCCTCAGTCGGGTTGGTGACCTTATTGATTACTGTGAGAACTGTTGTGGGAATTCAGTTCTAGGAGCCACATTTCTCTGGCTGACAGGGATCACCGTAACTGTCAAATACAAAAGAATTGTCGTCGCCAATTTTTGTAAAATTGTTCTACATTCCAAATTTCTGGCAAGGTGCCCTGCCCCAAATTTAGAAACAGGATTCTCCTAATGAGAACTTGCTCCCCAAGGGAGCTTGAAATGGGGGTTTAGCAGAGACAATGTAGAAAGGCAGACTACTCTGATCTTCGTCCATTTCAATGAGTGACAGATACAGCAGAGGACTGAGGAACACATTTGCAGGTGGGGAAGGGTGGGAGGTGTGTGGCTGACTTTTTCAGGCTCATGTCTGTCTGGACTGATGCTGTGAATCCACCTGCCCCTCGCTGGCCTGCTCATGTGGACTCGTACCTTCTGTGAAACAATCCAGTTGGTGCTGGATTTCTGCCCCAAACCCAAAATTTCTTCTAAACACCTGGGGACTGCTGGGACTAGTTCTTTTGGCAACATATTGACAGTCACTTAACCAATCACTTGGTTACTGCATGTGGTAAAAGCCCCTGAGGTAACTTTTCTGCTTCTCATACTTTCTATTTGTCAACTTTTATTTTTTATGTTTTTATTTTTAGAGAGAGAGGAAGGGAGAGGGAGAAAGATAGAAATATTGATGAGAGAGAACATCGACTGGCCGCCTCCTGCACACCCTACACTGGGGATTTGGCCCACAACCTGGGCATGTGCCCTGATCAGGAATCGAACCTGCAACCTCTTGGTGCATGGGTCGACGCTCAACCACTGCGCCACACGGCTGGGCAGCTTCTCATACTTTCTAACTGCTTTTTTTGCTGCTTCTTGGCTGACTCAACCTTCTAGTATTCCACTGGCTTTCAGATCTTTTCACTGTGCCGTGGGTATGAAAGCACTCTACATCTTCAACCCATGCTCCGAACGCTCCCCCTGCCTCCAGATTTTTACTGACATTTGTCTCTCCCTGAAAGGTCTGTTTCTATGGGGGATTTTCAGTTATTTCACATTCCACTTCAGGAGCTGGGTTCTGCAACATTTATCCTCTATTTTCCAGTAAAAAAATTCTTACTAATTTTAAGCTTACAGCATCTTCTCTCCTTGTCTCCTGTCTGGCTTATAGTTTTCTTCTCCACTCTCCTACCTTGGCATCCACAGGAACAGCCAAAGCCTTAGTAAGTACTTCCCTGAACTTCCAGGGCCAAAAGCCTCGCTTGAGTCACCCACTTCCATGGCCACCCTCGGGGGGACCTTGTCAATGCCTGGAATTGCTCCACTTCTGAAATCACAGAGACAGTACCCTCACTCTTATCCTGTCTGCATTGACAGTTTCTCCCACATGTCACACTTACTGAGATCCCCACCCACTCCATTTAATAGATCTTTCTTTCTCCATTGATTTTAGGCTCTAAGATTCTTTATTTTAACTTTACTCTTACAAAATTCTCCATTCTCTTGCTCTGTTGTTGTTGGAGAAGGCCATCGAGAGGATGTGACTGCCACTGACCTATAACTTGGATGTAGGCCACTGGAGTCCCCTCACCTCAGCCCCTCTCCTTGGAGTGTGCATTCTGCCCGCTGTCCCACAGTGGGAGCCACTTTCAAGGGTGCAAACTTAAGGGAGCAATGTGTTGTTGAGACCACCTGGATGGATTATGTGACTGAACCCCATTAAGGCCTCGATGTAAAGTTTGAAGATTCTGGCGGGTGGGTGCAGAGATCTACCCATCTTTCCGCCTCCCCAGACAAGTTTCGTATGTCAGTTCCCTTGCTTATTAAACTTGCCACCTATCAATACGGAGCAATCTGCCTTAGGTCTCTCCCTGTTCTCCACGAACCTGGGCCGGTTTCGGAGCTAACAGTTACCCTCCTGTCATACCAGCCTGGGAAATGTGCTGTGTGTCAGTCTTCTCTGGACCTGAACCTGGTCTGTTGAACATCTTTGGAGTATAGATTTCTGTCACTACTAATTAGTGGCTACAACTCCAACTGGGCCTTTCCTGTATTTCCTCCATCACTTCTGTTCTCCTTCTCTGCCTGTAGTTATTTCAAAACTACTTCATTCTGCTCAAACTTTTGACTAACCCCTGACTCCTACCTTCCCTCTAGGTTTTAGCAGATGATTTGCTTTCTACATTACAGAGAAAATGAAACTCACTTTTGGGGAATGCCTCCAAACTACACACCAGCAAAGTTTTTAACACCCACATCTCCACTCATCCTTTCCTCCTCTCTTCTTTCACAAGTTGTCCTTATAAAGTGTCTCTTCACCTAGAAGCACTTCTATCTCTTTTTCACTTTTCCCTTCATTTTATCCTCTCCATTCCCATTTGCATTTAAACATAAACAAAACTCTTTTGTTTTAAAAAATAAGGTCCTTGTCTCCATGATTCCCATCAGACTCACCCTATCTCTTTTGTTTATAACCCAAACTCTTTGAAGATTTGTCTACACTGGCTGTCTCCATCCCTTTCACGCTCCAACCTCTGGTATCTGGGTCTACATCCTCCTACTTCAGTGTTCTGAAATCCCTTTGCCACATTCATCAGTGTCTTCCTTGTTGCTCTCTCCAATGGATCCTTTTAAATCCTTAGATTACTGTCTGGCCGGTGTGGCTCAGTGGTTGAGCATCGACCCATGCACCAAGAGGTCGCCGGTTTGATTCCCGGTCAGGGCACATGCCCAGGTTGTGAGCCAAACCCCTAGTGGGGGGCATGCAGGAGGCAGCCAATCGATGTTCTCTCTCATTGATGTTTCTCTCTCTCTCCTTCTCTCTAAAAATAAAGAAAAAAAATCCTTAGATTACTTACCTCCTTAAGTTTTTGACACTGTTGACCATATTCTTCTTGAAATACTGTCTTATTTGGTTTCTATGAGTCTACACAGCAGGGCCTTGAAAAATGTTTCATTCAGCATGGTTTGTATATAATGTTGATGAGAAAAATAACCAATTCCCTGCAGGGTATAATGTCTGTGTAGAGTTTGCACACTCTCCCCACGTCTGCATAGGTTTCTCCAGGTACTCCAGTTTCCTCCCACATCCCAAACACACATGTGAGGTGAACTGGTGTGTCTGAACTGTCGGTTCTGAGTGAGTGTGGGTGTGGGTGTGATCGCGCTCTGCAGTAGAAGGGTGTCCTGTCCTGAGCAGCCCCCACCACCTGTGACTCTGAACTAGAGTGAGTGGGTTGGAAAATCACTATCTTACTTATTTTTATGAATCTTTCTTACATGTATGTAGCTCACATTGATTTCATTGTCTAATATTTGAAGTATTTTAGGTCATAGTTTAGAAGTTTGGTGGTGTTTTTGTGACCAGAAACATGCTGTAGTTAGCCCATGGTAGAATTGATTCATGATACATCCTCTGCTTAAAGCTGCAGCTTTCAAGAAACCTCGTTAAACGAGGACTTACTGTACTGAGTTCCCAATTATCTCTAGCCACTTCTCTTCAGTTCTCTTTGCAGGGTCACCTGGTGTCCAATTCTTAAATGTTGTTATTTTAACACCAGATTTTCTTCTGTTCTCATGCTGCAGACTCTCCGAGCCGGCTCCTCTGCACTCATGGATTTCAAAGTCGTTTGTGTGCGTGTCCCCAGCGCCCAGGCGGTCTGGAAAAGGGCCTCCTGCCGGTCCCCCCGCCGGTTTCCGGGGGCTCCCCCAGCCAGCGGTGACCGGAAATGGAACCTGCGCGGCCCGTTGCTTAGCAACAAGGTTGCCGGGACGCTGGAGAGCCGTGCGGGGTGAGCGGGGCTGCGGGTCTGCTCTCGGGCGTCTCTCACCTGGTCGGAGGGGTCCTGGGGCGCCAGGCCGCAGGATCGGAGCCGCTGGGTGCCACCCGCGCGTCCTCGTCCTCGCAGCCATGAGCAGCGAGCAGGTGAGAGGGCCGCCCCTCCCCAGGCTCGCCCCACCCCAGCTCCCCTCGCAGCTCCAACGTGATTGATGCCCGGCTCCTTTAGACTCCCACCTGGTGATCCCGAAGGGTACAGCCTCCTCCACCCCGTTGCGATCTAGGATACTGAGTGCTTTCTGTGAAATCTCTGATGTTTCCTTACCAACCGTTTGTCCCTGATGTTGCCCTAACAACCGGGCGCTCTCAGAAGTGCCGGCAGGTTAAACCGGCCGAGCGCCCGGAGCGCTGGTGGCGGGTGTGTCTGGGTCCCCCGAGCTCCGTGCGGTTACAGTGGGCTTGGGCTCTGGGTTAGAATCCAAGCCCCTTGCTATCATTTCGTCTTTCTAAGCCTTCTCTGCAAAGGGGAAAATCAGAATAACGTTGCCTCCTTTCCAAGGTTGTTGTGAAGTCCAAATAAGACACCACACCACACCATACCATACATGAAAGGGTTTGGTAGGTGGAAATTTTTCTTAAGAAATATCCCCAGGGCAGAGTAATAAAAGATGCATGTTGCAATAGCTGCATTTCAGAACTCTTTCTTTATTGAACTTAAGAGCAGCAGTAAACAAAAGAAACGAGCAAGGAGGGTCAGACTTTTTAGTGCCAGAACAGAATGGGAAGGCATTGAGCCCTGACATTGTTCTGGCCAGCTAGAAAACAGCTCTTAACTCTCTAAGATGAATATGGAAAACTTAAGCATCCTGGTACTGAACAGAAAACAGTTGCTTTTAAGCCAGCTAATTTTGCTTGGCTTCTTTGTTTTGACACTAAACTATAATTCTTTTCAATGCTTCATAATTTTTTGTTGTCTTAGAGTTTATTGTGGAATGTTGTTAAAAGGTGATTTATTCCCCTATCCATTGGGTTGTAGAGTACTAACAGAAATTATCATTAATTGATCAAATAAGTAGGTAATGCCTAACTGATCAAGAAAATTTGGTTTCAGCATTTTTTTGAAATGTGTAGTAAATTGAAAACTAAGAAACAGATTCACTTACCATTTAATTAGTAATTAATAGTGAAAGAACAAATAAACAAACAAAAAACAAAACAAATTGAAATACAGGTTATTAAAAATGTGAGCAATTAGATTGTGCTGATTTTTTTTCCATGTGGTATTGTAATCAAAATCCTATTTAAAAATTTATAATTGTCATCATCAACATACATTCAGCAACATATTTGCTTGATGCCCATTTTAGTCTTTGGCCTGATCTTGAATCATATTCTACGTTGTTAAAATTTACAGTACATGTTTACCATATTGGCAATGCTATTTCTGAATGGCTGTTATTTCACAAAGCCCCTAACTGACCAATTTACAACTTAAAAAATATCCACTATAAACCTATTGGCAGTTAAGTTTTAAGTTTTGCTTTATCTTAATAAAAGTAATGTTTACAAATGACACCCATCATCCCTCCCCCTCCTCCCCAGAGGACCTATATAATTTTAAAAGGCAATGGATCTTTACAGAATGGGCATGAGCCATCTAGTGTTATTTCCATTTTCAGTATACTATTTTTAAACAGCAGAGGTCCCTCTCTCACTGCTTTGGTTGCTCTGTAATTTTAAAATGCTTGATGCTCTCATTTATGCTAATTTTTGAGTGTAGTTTTCCTTTTGAAAGGATGAAAGTTTTTATATTTTAACCTAAAACAAATGGACTAGATTAAATTTTGGAAATGCCATTTTTATGTGACATTTACTTATGTATTCATTTAGTTTAAAAAAGTAAGCAGGTGGTAATTCATATTTGCTGAAGGAGATTTTAGCATATTCGTCTCATTAGTGGAAGGTTGAGAGTGATGTGGCATTTTTCAGAAATAGCACTCGGAGTTCTTAAGTTAGGTATTTAAAATAAATATGTCTTTTACAACTGTTCGTTTCATTTTAAAATTAGTTAAAACATAAAATAAGGCACTTTGAGTTTTAGTTGAAGATAGATTCTAGTCATTTGATGAGAGTGGTTAAATTTGGATTATATGAGGTTTACAACATCCTTTCCAATAAGCAAGTAGTTGAAAATCAGCAAAATAAAAAATAAATGCTAAACCTGACTACTTAAGGTATACCTAGATTCTTTAGCTATTTTGATTTTGGTAATGTAAAATTATATTAGTCAGGATCCAAACAGGAAACAGATGGCATGCTTAAAAGGACTTAACTGAAGAAAACTTATAAAGACACCATTTGCTGTGGTATGGGCAAGGTTAAGGAAGGAACGAACCAACAGGAATGAGGAGGCATTTAAGGATTAATAGCAATAGGAAGCCATTACAACTCCTAGGACTCACAGGTCAAAGAAACTGAACACCACTCCTGAAATGAGAACTGGGGGCTTGGCATGGTAGCTTCCTGGCAGGAGCTGAGTTCTGGAGAAATTCAGCCACTACAGAAAGATGGAAAATGGGCAGTACTAGGAAAGAAGTATCCTAAACTCTTACTCCTCTGCTCTCTCTCTGGCCTACTGGTGCCTCTCATTGCTTAATCCCTGCCAGAAGCCCGAGGGCTGGGAAGCCAGCTGATGCCCATCCATAGAATTCAGTCACAGAGCAGGAAGAAAAACATGGAGATTTGATTGGAGCAAACAAGAAACACCACAGAAATTATTATAAGTAGATGCAACGTTCAAAGACATTTCCTTATTTAAAAGTCCATTGGGATTAAAAGTTTTAAAGTCAATTGTTTATATCCTATATTGTATTTTCCATCCCAAATCTTTGTACCTAAGAACAAGTCTAACAAAAGATGTATAAGACACTTATGAAGGCTATTTTAAAATGTTTTTGAATGATACACTCCTAGGATCTGAATAAGTAAATAAATATATTATGTTCATGAAGGAGAAAAGTCAATATTATTGCAATGTCAGTTTTTTTTTTCCAAATTATTCTAGAAATTCAATATGTTTCTATTAAAATCCCCAAAACTTTCATGCAGTGAGGATCCTGAAATTCACATGGTAGACTAAAGGTCAAGATTATGCATACTTTCTTAGACTAGTAAAGTGAGAGAGTTGCCTTAACAGATTTCAAGATCTATTGTGAAATCATAGTAATTTAGACAACATGATACAACTTGTTTACAGATTGACAAATATACCAATGGAATGAAATAAAGGCACAGAAACAAATATGCATGCACACATGTATACTATCTGTATATTATATTCACACACCGTATGGGTGTATGTGAGATACAAGAATTGTGTGTATACTAAAATATATGCCAAAAGATATTTATTGAAACATCTTTTGTAATAGAGAAGCATTGGAAATAAGCTAAACGTTCATTCACAAGAGAATTAAATGGATAAATTGCATTCATACAGTAGAGCATTGTATAGCTATGAAAATCAGTGAGGAAAGTATTAATGTGGGAAGTGAGAAAAACACCAGCTTGTGTGATAAAAGTTTGAAAGAGGGTTTCCCTGTATGCCCAAGGGAAACTTGCTGGAAAGCTGCCCTTTTGGATAACAGTGACACCTGCTGGAGGGTGTCAGCCGCTGGGTCAGTCACACACCATAGGATGGGAAGGTGCCCATGGGCAAGAATGCTGACTGCTGGCAGCTACATCATGGAAGCAATGAGAAAAAGGCACTGGGCCCAAGAAGAAAATTCCCTTTCTCTTGCAGTGTCTCTTTTTGACCCCCCCATAAATACTGTGCCAGCTGGAGAAATGTTTATAGAGTCCTGCTCAAGAATCACAAAGGAGGGCAAAAGCATAGATGTGATGATGAGATGCAAGACATCGATAAGTGACCAAAGCACAACTCGTATTATCTGTTTTATAAGTCAAAGAATCATTCTCAACAGTGAGTCTTCTTACCTAGATGAAATTCCAACCATAGAAGTATTATCTATTTCAAAGAAGGTAAAGGCATTCTTCTCTAAAACTTACTGCTAAAAAGTACAAATGTTACTTACAGTAACTTGAGAGTGCATTAACCTGAACACGTTGTCACCTTAAGAGGTGGAGAATTTGGGGGGAAACATTTTTAGCCATGGAGAAGGGAGTTGGGGCTGAGTAAACTTTGGATGCTAATTAGATTCAGATAAATTCTCAGAAGATATGACCAATTCCCTCCGGAACTGTCTTGGCACCCTTGTCAAAAATCAGTTGCCCATAAATGTATGTGTTTATTTCTGAATTCCCAATTCTATTCCTTTGATCTATATGTTTATTCTTATGCCATCTTCATTACTATAGCTTTGTAGGAAGTTATGAAATCTGGAAGTGTGAGTCTGCCAATTTTGTTCTTCTTTTCCAAGATTGTTGGACTATTCTGGGTGTCTCACATTATCATGAGAATTTTATTATCAACTTGTTAATTTCTACCAAAAAAAAAGCAGTTGGGATTTTGATAGGGAATATGTTGAATCTGTAGATTAGGGGGGAAGTATTGCATTTTAAGAATATTAGTCTTCCAACCCATGAGCATGAGATGACTTTCCATTTATGAAGGTCTTTTTAAATTTTTCTCAATAATGTTTTGTAGCTTTTATTGTACAAGTCTTATACTTCTTTTGTTAAATTTATTCCGAAGTATTTTATCCTTTTTAATACTGTTATAAATGTATTTGTTTCTTACAAGTTTTGTATTGTTCATTGCTAGTGTATAGAAATACAACTGATTTTTGTGTATCTATCTTATATCCTGCAACCTTGCTGAACTCATTAGCACTAATATTTTTTGTGGATTCCTTTTGATTTTCTGTACATAATATCATGCCATCTGTAAAGTATGTTTTACAATATTTTGGAGGCTATGTTTTTAAAAAAATATGTTTTATTTATTTTTTAGAGAGAGAGCAAGGGAAAGGGAGAGTGAGATAGAAACATCGATGAGATGGAAACATTGATCAGCTGCCTCCTGCATGCTCCCTACCGGGGATTGAGCCTGCACCCCAGGCATGTGTCCTGACCAGGAATCAAACTGGTGACCTCTTGGTGCATGGGATGACACTCAACCAACTAAGCCACACTGGCTGGGCTTGGATGATATGTTTTTTATTTTATATTAGACACTCTGTAAAATCTGGTTGAGCATTAACCAATTTTAGCATTAACCGAGTAAACAGTTTTGTTTTTTATATTTTTCGTGCAGGATAAATCAGCCAGCAGAGAAAAACCCAAGATACCAGTAAGATTTCTACCACAGTTATCTACGGTAATTTGCCAGTATATCATGATACTTTATTGCTTTTATAATAATGTTGTTTACTAGTTTTCAAACTTGGAAATAAGTTACTGCATTTCTGATTTAAAATTCTGTGCTCCATTTAATTTTTTTCTGATGGACAACACCTATGAGGTACATATCTTAGGAAAAATAACTCTCTTTTTTTTTTTTTTATCCTCACCCGAGGACATTTTTTCATTTTTTGTTCAGATAGAGTGGGAGGGAGAGAGAGGAAGAGAGAGAGAAACATCGACGTGAAAGGGACACATCGAGTGGCTGCCACCCACACGACCAACCAGGGCCGGGGACAAACTGCAACCGAGGTACATGCCCCTAGTGGGAACCGAACCCGGGTCTCTCTAGACCGCAGGCCGACGCTCTAACCGCTGAGCCAAACCTGCCAGGGTGAAAAATAACTCTCTTAACAAATGAAGTATAAACTATAGTATCCTAGTATGTACAGAATATTTAAGTATTCTGAATAAATGAATTTTGAAGATGGTCTCTAGCAGAAGCATGCTGGAGTGAGGAAATGACTTGGGTCACAGTTTTGTCACCACTGGCTCTGTGACTGTTGGAGAGTCACCTCTCTGAGCCCTAGTTTCTGAGTTTGAGAAAGACAACTGTTGCTTTGATGACCTCTGAGGAAATGTCTCTTGCACTAAAATGCCGTGCTACAGCTTTTTCATCATTTTGACTTTGAATTATTGTTGTCCTGTGGAAGAGATAGTTAATCACTTTCAGTTGATAAAGTGCTAGAAAAGTAAGATTTTACTGCAATAACATTTACTGTTAAATAATTATGTTGAGTTTAATGCCATTGAGTTACACTCGTATGATTCCTGCAAGTTGAGTTTAAGTGGAAGTTCAATGCAAACATTATTTGTTGCAACATATTTTAAAAGCTCAGAATGAGCTATAAAATAAAATTTGCACTGCTTCATACAGAGAAGATTTCCAATAGTTTGAAATGTAATGTTCTTTCAGCTTAAAAAAAACTTGAATAAAAAATTTTGAGGTGAATGTTCCTGAACATTGCAAAGTACATGTTTTAATTGTGAGCCTGTTTGTATTGATAATGCCAAGATTATCACATCATGTTCTATAAAACAAATTCATAGCATTTTTATTAGTTTTGCAAATATCTATTTTAAATTTTCTAATTTAAAAGACAAAGACCTGAAATGGAACAGACATTTTTCTCTTTAAAAACTTAACAAATTTTAAAACTGAAAAAAATTGCTATTATAATATTAGTATTTAGGTGCAGAAATATCAGCTAAATTTAATTTTACTTACTGAATAAATATTCAGCGGCAGAGATGAATAATCTTTTCTAGCCAATGAGGCATATAATTATCTAAAACACTTTTGTTGGCTGATTTAAACCTTATACTGTGTTCATATTTAACTGTATCTTGCACTTTTCTTTCCATGTCCTTTGAGTTTTATGTCTTTTAAGATAAATCATATTTTAAAAATATTTTTAAAAATCCATTGAATAAAAGATTTTTCATTTGCATATTAAGGTTGGTCCTTAAATAAAATTTTACAGCAGTGCTTAAGACCTAGAGTGATTTTCATCGCAGACCCTCATGCTTCGAGATGTGGTCCCTGTGGTTGAAATCACATGACTCAGCACCGGGGCTCCCGGCTCTGTGAGCTGGTGACTGGGTCTCAGCCTTTGCGCACACCTCACCATTGCACTCCCACGCACCTTGCATCCCTCATGGAGCAGAATGAGAGTGGAACAATGGACAGGCAGAAGGATGGAAGAGCACGGGTTTTTAGGTTGTCTCAGCTGGTTTTCAAGTGAAAGAAGGGCCTGAGAAAGGGCTTGTGTGCACTTTGTTTGGAAGGTGACCCCAGGAAGCAGGGGTAAGGGATTGGGGAGAGTGAAACTAGGAAGAAAGAGAAGCGAACACGAGGACGTGTCACCAAGTTGGTTGTCACACTAGGCAGCTGGGTCGATCCTGCCATGGCCTTCTGAGGAGCTTCTAGAATGCTTTCTGGAATTGGCCACCTGATGACCAGGGATAGCATGTATCCATCCGCTCTCATCCTGCACGTAGAGGTGGCTCCGGAGATGTTAACTCTCACCCACTTCCGGCGGGTCGTTTGTGTGTGCCGAGCGGGCTACCCTGAGCTTGCCATGGCATTGGAGAAGTCCCACAGCAGAAAGCAAAGGCATTTCCTGAGGTGAGACTCTGTCATTCCTACACACACTGAGGGCAGCAGAGAACTGTTCATTGCAGCTACATCTGGAATCAGAGGTGAGGCCAGGAGGGTGGGAAAGGATGGGAGGCACAAGATTTGTCTGATAAAAAAGTCGGTGGAATTCATCCTCACCAGAGTGCCAAAGCAGAGTATGCCTAAGTTATCATCGGGGGAAAAATGCAGACTAAAATAGAATTACTTGTCAGCATTAAAAATGTGTAGATATGCCCTGGCCGGTTTGGCTCAGCAGTTAGAGCGTCAGCCTGCAGTCCAGAGAGACCCAGGTTCGGTTCCCGCTAAGGGCATGTACCTCGGTTGCAGTTTGTCCCCGGCCCTGGTTGGTCGTGCGGGTGGCAGCCACTCGATGTGTCCCTTTCACGTCGATGTTTCTCTCTCTCTCTCTTCCTCTCTCTCCCTCCCACACTATCTGAACAAAGAATGAAAAAATGTCCTCGGGTGAGGATAAAAAAAAATAAAATGTGTAGATATTACTTTAAAAACTCCCCTTTGGTTTTATTGAAGAGCAATCAATTTAGCTAGATGGTATTCTGGCTTATGTGTGGCCGCTCTTCTTGGTTAGCCAGAGAAACACTGTTTATAAAATATTCTATGAGATATGTATTCTCATACAGTGTAAGAAGGGAGCATTAAGGCCTCACCACCCTTCACCAGGGTGCTGATGAGACTGGGGCGAGAGCCCGGTGTGCAGAATGGGCTGTGTAGAGATCCAAAGAAGTCAGGTGTGTGGGGGTTTGTGTGGGAGACCGGTCCAGCAAGGTGTTTTGTACATGTGTCGTGGCTCCAATACAATAGACCCCATTAGAATTGCTTCTGTATCCTGGTATGAAAATTCTAGGGCCCTGGACCATATATCCCCAAACCTTTCCTCTCAATCATCTACAACTGCATTCTATCAGGCCTTTGCGACACCCCCATTCTACCCAAAGGGAAACCTTTCACTCTGAGAAGCCCTATTGCACCTCTTAGCTTGGAAATGTGCTGTTTCCCTTACACCCTGTGGTCCGCTGGGCATTGTAGGACGCAGAGCAGTTTGAGCACAACACTGGATGTGTTTGAAACAATCTCCTAACCTGGTGTTTGTGTTTTCGGAAGTACTCTCTGAAGCTCATTGCAATTCTTTCTTTTTTTAAGGGCTTGATTAACCAATTTATATTTTTTCTGAGATAAAGTTAGAATTATTTTAAGTCAGCTTTCCGAGCTCCGTAAGGCTGACTCAGATGGAGAGGAGCAGAGTGAGGGGCCAGGAGGGCAGGACAGGCTCACGCACGTGTTCATTCCAGATGGAATTCGAACCTGGAGAGAACCACCAGCGCGGGGCTGTGCGTACTCAGAGGACATCATCTGCTATTGTAGTTAAGGAAGAAATCTAAACTTTTTTGATATTGGTCTTGAAGAAAGTGCCAGATTTTAACAGGGAGATGAGGGGCTCGTTGGCAGTTCTGTTAGTCAGGGGACTTGGTACTGGCTGACATAACAGGCAGACCCCAAATCTCAGAGACAACCCAGCACAGATTACCGCTTGCTCCCAGGAAGTCTGGTGTGGGTCGGGAACACCTGGCCTCCTTGCTACCGGGGCAGGGGCGAGAGAGCAAAGGAGGAAGAACATCAGCCCTTAACTCCCTGTCCTGTTCACATTTCATCGGCTGGCTCGAGTCATATGGCTATGAAGTAACTGTAAGAGAGGCTGGGAAATGAAGTAGTTTGGAGCATATTCGTGAAGATTTGAAAACGAAGATAAAGCCCCTTTAATAGGGGACTTTTTGATGCTTCTGACCAGGGAAGAGGAAGATTAGGGCTGTGCCTTAGGAGGGTTGAGGTGACCTTGAGTTACTAGCATTTTCTTTAAATCAAGTAGCCTCGATTATTTTAAAAAGCTGCCTAACTATCCACACAGCTGACTCTAGTTTTCTTCCTGTGTAGCTTGTTTACTGCTGTCAGGACCATTTATGAAATAATCCTTTGATGTCCTTGCATGATAATAAGATAACAGTGTAATTTATCATCCAAACTGAGATGCCAGTGAGAGTGAAAGTGCTACTAAATAATGCTTGAGCAAGAGGTATTGGGGCTATCCTGGCAACTGAGACGCGAAGTCACCCCAAGAGGATGCTGCCAGCCAGGCCAACCGAGCCCCCAAACCAACCTCTTCTGTGATATACAGCACCCACCAGCCCAGCCCCCTCCTTGCCCCAGGTCAGGTTCCTCCTCAGACATAACCTCTGCAGAGAGACAGACTCACCACCCCATCTAATCTAGCACTTCTCCACCTTCTCGCTTCCTGTCCTGTTCACCCTGCTTTCTTTTTCTCTGTTACACTTACTACTTCCTGACAATACATGATACATTTATTCTGAGATAGTTGTCTGTACCCCCATTAGAATGCAAGTTCCCCCAGGGGAGGGGCTTTGCTCTGTCCACGGCTGAAGATCTAGTAGGTGCCTTGGTAGGTGTTCAGTAAATCTTTGTTGAATAAGAGAACTGTTATACCTTCTACTTCATTTGGGCCAAGTACCCTCAGCATCAACCCCAGCATCCCCTCCCCAGGTGCCGTCCGTGATGCTCCTTCTGCCTTCAGTAAGCTCCTTGCTGTTCTCTGTGGAGATCCAACTGCTTCAAGGCTTAGCTTCCATCCTTCCTCGTTTTGAAATTTTCTCTGAATACTCTGCTCCACACCATCTCCTGTCCTGGATGGAAGCATGCAGTTTTCAATATTAACTGACTGTATACTTTGTGGGGGCAGAAACGACATCATATATAAAGTCCTCATGTATACAATAAGCACAAAAGTGTTACCGCATGGCTTACCTCACAGAATTTGAAAGAGAATTAAATGAGATAATTTATGTAAACTTCGTAGAACAATTCACAGCACATAATGTAATCAATGTAAAATATAATTAATATCAAGAATCATTGACAAGATAATAAATATTCTTTGTATTTTGTACTAAACTTAAAAATCTAGTATCTATTTTACACTCAAACACATCTTATTTAGATGAGTAACATTACAAGCGGTCAGTAGCCAGAGGTGGCTAGTGGATGCTGTTTTGGATAACGTAGCTTTAAAGAATACATGAATAGCAGACATAAGGATAGCCATTCCCTCTAGGTCTAAGGAAGAAATTTGAAAGATCTATCCCTTCCCCAAAGCTTAGACGATGACCTCTTGAGGAGGCAGTGACTATGGCCCACTTGGGTGGCAGAAACATTTGCTGAGGTGTTGCAGGCCTAGGCTGGGAAGTGAGAAAACCACCTGCTGGGATGCTGCAGAGTTTAAAAGGAAGGCTCCCTCTGTAAAGTATGGAGAACTTTCTGGAAAGTCACCCTTAGGAATGCCAGTGGAGCCTGCTGGAGGGTGTCTGCCACTGGGTCAGCCACGCACCAGAGACCCAAAAGGTCTCCAAGGGCAAGGATGCTAACCGCTGGCGGCCACATCATAGGAGCAATGAGAAAAGGCACTGGAACCAGGAACAAAGTCCCTTCCTCTTTCATTGTTCTTTTAACACCCTTTAGGATATGAATGCTGGTTGGCAAAGGAGAAATGTTGTAGGGTTCTGCTCAAGAATCACAAAAGAGGACAAAAGTAGATTTGGAGCTGAGAGGCAACAAATTGACAATCGACAAAAAGCACAACTTGCATTATCTGCTTTATAGATCAAAGTATCGTTCTTAACGGTGCTTCCTCTTACCTAGAAGACATTTCTATGATGGAGTCATCCTCTACTCAACGGAGATAGCAGCACTTTTCTCCGAAAGTTGTTGCTAAAAAGTGCAAATGCTACTTATGGCGACTCGAGGGTGTGTTATCCCGAATACACTGTCCGCTTAGGAAGTTGAGCATCCTGGTTGTCAAGAGGACAAAATGATGTTCTGGTGGGGAAGCGAGGTGGAGCTGAGTTAGCCCTGACACCAACTAGGGTGATATCTCAGAAGATAATGTAATCAATCAAAGGCTTTGCACACGTCTTAAAGCTTTCTGATGAGTATTGTTGGGTACTGTTGGGTACTATTTTTATGTCTTTCCTTGCTGTAAAGAAAGCAATTCTAAGATAGACTTTGAGAATTTAAGAAGTAGTAGAGTATGTCTTTGAATATTTTAGATAGTATGTGCTTTACTTTATAGTAGACCACTGAAACATTGGTTGAGTGAATCAATTTTAGCATTAACAGAGTTAAGTTTTTCCCCCCATATTTTTCATGCAGGATAAACCAACCAGCAAAGAAAAATACAAGACACCAGGAAGAATGTTACCACAGCTGTCTACGGTAATTTATCTATACACTCTCATTGAATTTTTACCCTTTTAAAAATGTTTATTAGTTTTCAAACTTGTAAGTTAACTAAATTTCTGATTTTGAATTTTGTGCTTCATTTGATTATTTTCTGATGGAGAACGTCTATGAGGTGCTCATTTTAGGAAAAACAACTATCTTAATAAAGTAAGCGTAAAATATCATTTCCTAGTTACGTACAGAGTATTTGAATATTCTGGACAAAAGAATTTCTAAGACGGACTAGCAGGAAGTACTCCAGTGCTGGAGTCTGAAAACACGGCCTGAGGTCACAGCTTTGTCGCTGATGGTCCTGTGATCTGAGATGGTCCCTTGGCCCTCAGAGCCTCAGTTTCGGAGGTTGAATGTGAGCAGAGTTGATCTGATGACCTTTGAGATGTAGCTTCCAGCAGTGAAATGCCAAGCCACAGAGGATTCCTCAGATCTTTCCATACTTTAAAAAACTTTTTTATTATGACTATAAACGGTCATTGTCCTGTGGAAAAGGCAGTTATAAACATTTTCAGCTGATAAGTGCAGGGTAAGATATACTTGACTGTAGTGAATTTTACCATCTAGGAATTATGTTGACTTCAATGCCATTGAGTTATACTCTTGCGACTCCTGGGAGTTGAACTGAAGTGGAGGTTCAATGCAAACATTATTCTTTTAAAATTGTAATAAAATATACACAACATAAAATTTACCATTTTAACCACTTTTAATTGAACTGTATAGTTCATTGGCATTAAGAATATTCACATTGTTGTGTAACCACTACCACCACCATTTTTATATCTCTTTTATCTTCCCAAACTGAAACTTTACCCATTAGACAATAATACCCCATTCTCCCCTCTCCCAGCTCATGGCAGCCACTGTTCCACTTTCTGTCTCTGCCTATTTGACTATTCTAGGTCCCTTAAATAAGTGGAATCATACAATATTTGTCCTTTTATGCCTGGCTTATTTCATTTAGCATAATGTTTTTAAGGTTCAACCAAAGCATTATTTTTGAAAGATATTTTAACAGCTAAGAACAAACTATAAAATTAAATTTATGTTTAGAAAAGATTCCTGATCATTTAAAAGGAAAGACATTTTTTTTAACTTAGAAACTTGAATTAATATTCTTAAATTATATTGAACATTTCAAAATACACATTTTAATAGAAAATATGCTTTTATTGATAACCTTATTGTGCCAAGTTCTGTGGAACTGAGCTATATGTATGTTTTCACTAGTTCTGCAAAATCTATCTTAAATTTTCTAGTTTAAAACCCTAGCAGACCGCTGTACCGATTTTTCAGTGATTTCTTAATTTTCGGTACTTTGCCTAGTACGTGAAAAAAATGCATCACAAACTAAAAATAACCGACCAATTGTGGTCAAACCTCATGGTTAGCCATTGCAAATGTCTGCCCCCATGTGTTTGAATTGACTTTGTGTGGTTTTTTCTCTTTAATGCTCAAGAGCCCAGGTATAGGGGACAGTTAGGTTCAGGGCCTGAGGTCTGGTAGGGTATTAAAAGACAAGACCTGAAATGGAATAGACATTTTATTTTTCTCTAAAAATGTAACACATTTTAAAACTGAAAAAAAAATTGCTTTTAGTTTGTTGTGTCTTGTTAGTATAGAGGTTAGTATAATATAAACTTAGTTTAAATTTTCTTGTTTAATATTCAGTGACTGAGTTCCTGTCAGGGGCATACAATAGTCTAAAGTGCTTTTGTTGGCTGACTTAAACTTGGTTTTGTGTTCATATTTGGCTGAATATTACATTTTCTCAGCATTCTTTGAGTTTTATGGGAAATGATATTTTTAAGAGATTTTTTAAAAATCCATTATTTTTTTAAAGGGTTTTCTTTTGAATATTAAGATTTGGACTTGGATAAAATTTTCTGGCAGTAGTGAAGACCAAGAGTGATTTTCATTACAGACCTCATGCTTCTGGGCTGATCCTTGTTGAAACCAAGGTGACCCTGCACTGGTGGCTCCTGCCTCTGTGAGCTGGTGGCCTACTCTCCCCTTTCTGCACATCGCACTCATAGCTCTTCCACGCATCTGAAATCCTGTATGGAGCAAGATGAGAGTGGGAGAAGGAAAAGGCGGGTGGATGGATGGAACAGCATTGATTTATAAGTTGTCTCAACCTATTTTCCTGTTAAAGAAGAGCCTGAAACTAGGGCTTGTGTGCAGGTAGTTTACCTGGAAGCAGGAGTAAGGGATTGGAAGGAGTAAAACTGGGAAGAAGGAGAAGCCAATACAAGCATGGGCTGTTAAGTTGGTCTGCATCTGAAAGGAAGGCATAGACTCAATTGTCAGCATTAAAAAATTAGTACGGCCTTGGCCAGTTTGGTTCAGTGGTTAGAGCATCAGCCGGGGACCAGAGAGTCGCAGATACGATTCTGGTCAAGGGCATATACCTGGGTTGCAGGTTCGATCTCTGTGAGAGGCAACCAATCGGTGTGTCTCTCTCACATCAATGTTTTTTTTTCTCTCTCTCTCTATGTCCCTCCCTCCCACTCGATCTAAAAAAAAAAAAAAATCAATGGAAAAATATCTTCAGGTGAGGATTAAGAAAAGAAAAAAAAAATTAGTACTTAAAAAAAAATCCTTCCATCTGTGTTTACTGAAGAGCCATGGATTCCAGTAACAGTGGGCTGTGCCCTGGTGTTGCAATAACTGGCTCGAGCTAATTAGTTGTTGCCCTTTGAAAGCCGTAGTTGTTCCTCTGTCTGCCACAGCCCCTACCACCCTTCACTTCCCAGCTTCGACACGCTCTTCCTCCCTACGACACCTGCCTGAATTGTGTAAGTATAGGGATTTATGACCCCTACCTTAAACGGCGGAATAAATATGTGAGTTTCCAGAGCAATCTAGAGACACTTAAAGCCCTGAGAACAGGAAGACCTTTTGGAGCTGGACCATAGTGGAACTCGTTAGCAGTGGAGACCAGCAGAGAGTGCCTCTCATGAAAATGGAAAGTTTAAAAAACACTTGCCAATATCTGGGGGTGAGTAGACTTTGCAGGCGCCACGTCACACCAGCAGGAGGGCCTTTGGAAATGCCTCCCAAATGCCACCATCGCGGCCATTGCTGGGCTTGAGTAACACTTGCAGCTGAGTGCGAGGCCTTCTCTCCAGATGTCTTGATTTGCTGAAGAAAATGTCTGTGTTTATAAATACTAATGCATTTCATGAACAAAGTGTTTTTCTAATCTTTTATTGACGCTGTTTAAATTTCACGCTGCAGGTGAGTACGAAGCCCCAGTGGCAGCAGACAGCTCCGTCGTTTCACCTGAATTTAAAGCAGGACGATGATGTCCCAGAACAGTTCAGTGTTAAAAATGAGCAGTCGTATGGTAAGAACTTCAATATTCAAACTTAGACTTAAGAAAATTTTCTAGAGAAAAAAAACAACCAACCATATGACATTTAGCTAATAGAGTAGTGAAATAGTAAAACTGAAATAACCTTTATATCAAGTAGACAAATTTATCACAAATGTTTTCCTTCAGAAAATGATTGATTCCAGTTGTTAGCTAGTTTAGGCTGTTGTAAATGTTATAAAAGCTGATATTTTAGGAATTGAGATGTTTATAATAAAACTTTGATTTATTCTAGTCAGAATTTGCCTCTGCATCAAAGACAAAGAATTTTTTTTCTAAGAGGGATTTTAATAAGTTGTAAACATTATTTTCAAATTAATCATTTTAGTGTTTTTTATTATTTTGACTCATCAGGTTAATTACATTGAATATTAAAATTTTTCCATCATGGTTCTTTAAATTTTCTGAAATACTTTTGTATTCTGTTTTTATCGTAATTTCAATCTTGTTCACTTTAAGAAGGTTTTATGGAAATGTAATTGAAAATTTGAGTTTATTAGCGTATTATTCAAAATATAAAATAAATTAATGGAATAATCTTGAAATAGTCAGTGGTTTCTATTATGATGACATAAAATAAGAGTTGTAGTTTAACTTCCTGAGAGTAAAAAATTAATTATACTTATGGTCACTTGAGAACTTAAAGCATGTAGTTTTCTCTTGAAAGGTGCGTTAGCATTTTTATTCTAACCACTTAGCTGTTTCAGCTTACTTTTTTTAGAGGACTAACTTAGGCTTTTCTTTTTTTTTCAACTTAGCTGAATACATGGAACATGTTGGAGTAAAGGGCGCGGCACTAGACCAAGCTGCTGCTAGCCACGCTGGGCCATCCGGTTCCAAATCAAAGAGCAGATCGCCACACAAAGAGCGCGAGAACTTCAGGAGCACTCTGGTTAATGTCATCATGTGAGTTCTGTAAGCTGACCAGTACGTGTTATTCTTGTTAGAGCCACTGGAAACTTTTTGTGTAAAAACATAAGAATTCCGTGCATCTCTGAGGATGCCCCCAAGCTTTGTTGTAATGAGGTCAGGGTATAAATAAAGAATGAAAATTGAGCTTAACTCTATTAAATGTGTCCCTTTTTAAAATGTCATGAGGTGAAAGGGTACCAATGTTAATACTTGATGTTAGCTAAGAGACAGAATGTCTGGGAGTACTGGCTGGAGCCGTGGTGGCTGATGGACGATTTGGGACAGTTTTTTCTCCCCTCTCATTGGCTCAGGTGATGCGATGACTTCTCTGCATTGTGGGTCTCCTTGTGTACAAAAGGGAGGAATTGGGGTGAAGTGATGGCAGTGCGAGCAGGCCTGGCTGGCGGTCCGAGTTCTGGACCGTGTCTGGAGAGCGGCGCAGGTGTGCGTCAGTCGTCCCTCCTCGCTTGTTTCCTCACAGCGTCCTGCTGGTTGCTCAGTGCCCACTTCCTTTCATTATATTCCCAAGGTGTGCACACTGCCGTTTGTGAACCAACAGAATTTGATGACACATTGCAGGAAGCAACTTACCCGGAGAACCCTGTTTAAGTGTTTTCCATGTGGCACTTTGCTGGCTGGATGGCCATCTTGCAGGGAGGCCAGGGGGTGCCACGTGCTTCCGAAGGGGAGGGGCTCTGTGGGAGTCTTGTGGAGCTGGACTGTGGCATGTGCCTCTACAAGGGTGGTGTGGAGTTTGCTTTTGACAGATGCCACTAGGATATGACCGACTTGACTCACTTATGTCACTGTGTTTGATTAAGCACTCTCAGGTCACTCAGACAGTGTAAAATCAACACTCAAGGCCATGGGGTGCTAGGCCTCTGGTTAACAATTCTTCGAAGGAACATTTTCTTTCCCCAGTGTCCTGGCCAAGACAGACTAGCTTTCTTTATTTTCTTTATTTTATTTTTCTTTATTGATTTTTATAGAGAGAGGAAGGGAGAAGGAGAGAGAGATAGAAACATCGATGAGAAAGAACATCCACTGGCCGCCTCCTGCATGCCCCCCACTGGGGATCGGGCCCACAACCTGGGCATGTGCCCTGACCGGGAATCGAACCGGTGACCTCTTGGTGCATGGGTCCACGCTCAGCCACTGAGCCACACCAGCCAGACCAGACCATCTTTCTTGACACCACTCCCTGTGCCTGTCATTACTGGTCCTATGGTGCCTGAGGATAGAACCCATCTTGAGTTCCAGCTTCATCCAGGGTCTCGTTTGAATCCCCCATTTCACTCAGGCCCCCGCAGTTGCGTCCTGATGCACATGGGCATGATAGTCCAAGGCCACACCCCGCAAGGGCAGCCATCGCCTCAGGTTTTTGCTGCTTTTTTTGCCTTGCCATTCCATTCTTTTTCCTCCTGAGTATTTCCTTTTTTCCTTGTGAGCTCACGTGTTATTCAAAAGGAGCTTTGTGACACATTATCCAATATTTAGAGAACAGTACTGGGAGGTTTTTCAGATTATCTTTGCTACTGTGTTGTAAGAAACAAAAGTCTCTTAAGTGTTTTATGTCATTTTTTAGTTATGCCTTTCATAAACAGAATATGGATGGATTTATTGAAATTTAATCTAAGAGTTTAATATTTAATATTAAATTCTATAATATTCTATGCCTCAATATTATAGTCAATGCCATTCACAGTATATAGTTATTGGTATTTCTTACAAATGTGGGCTTAACTTCTACTAATTTATTTTGTATTTTTTGTTCACTATATGTTACCTTTGTTTATTTTTTCTTATTTTTCTGTATTCTATTGAATTAAATTTTTTCTCTTCTCCCTGTATTCCTATTGGCTTAAAAGCTATCAAATATATTTCTATTCTTTTAGTGGTTACCCTAACATTTAAAACCACATATTGTAATTTATTTTTTAAAGTTTAAAATTCATTTTATCTTCTCCCCCTGAATAGCACAAATAGACCCTGGAATGCTTTAACTTCGCTCTGAACTATCATTTGTGGTTTCCATGTGATTATTTATTTCTACCAATTCTCCATACTTTTTAAAGTTAACACTTACTTAGATTTACTGATTTCCTAGAAAATTGCCTATGCATTGCACTCTTCAATTCTGGGTTTATTTCTTTTTTGCGGAAGCTCATTCCTTAGTAATTCTTCCAATGAAGATCTCTGGGGAGTAAACTGGAGACTTTCATCTCTGTAAAATTCTTTTGAATTAATGACTAAGCTGGCTACAGAATTAAAAGATAATAGTAATTTTCCCTCTGAACATCTGGAAAACATTAGATTGAAAAATATTAACCTTTATTTTTTGACGTGTGTTATTTTTTCCCAACTTTATTAAGGTATACATGACAATTGGTGGGGAGGAATATTTTATTATACAGCATCACCGACCAGTAACCATCCCAGATGAAGCTGGGGTCCAGAGCATGGTACACTCAATGATAAAGAGGTTAAAGCTATCCCAGAACAACTTATTTTTCCTGAAGATGTAAACTATGCTTTTCCACACAGTGGAGCCCCAGAAGAAGTCATCAAGTGTGGCTCATATCTGGTATAGATCTTGAATGGAATTATGGCGAGAACATCATTATATTATATGAACACTCAGCCAATAACAAATACAAAAGAGCTTGTGAGCTTCTATGTCACTCACTGTCAACTTGCATGTCTCTAAGAATCAGGAAATGGTCTTTTGAAGAATGTGTCTGTGTCTTCTGCAAAACTACACTTAAAGTCTTTTCCATCAGTGCTCCCACATTAATAAATAACCATATGTAATTTACGAATAATACAAGAAGTCTCCTATACCATTTCAGAAAAGAAAGAGCTTGACTTTTGAGTAGTGACAATATGAGTAAAGCCCATGAAGCAGCATGTGGCCTCTGAATTAGGTCTTGCAAGACATGTCCAATACGACTCTCTCTATGAATGAAGAGAAAGTGTTCTGGGAGGAATATGGCACCAAACAAATATGTATACTATTTATTTATTTTTTTTTATCCTCACCTGAGGACATTTTTGCATTTATCTGCAGATAGAGCGGGAGGGAGTGGGGGGAAGAGAGAGAGACACACATCGAGTGGTTGCCACCGAGGTATGTGCCCTTATCGGGAACCAAACCCAGGACTCTCTGGTCCGCGGGCCGACGCTCTAACCGCTGAGCCAAACTGGCCAGGGCCAAATATGTATACTATTTATAAAATGTTCAACAATTCATTTTTTCTTATGATTTAACAGAAGACAGTCCTGATCTTTTTATATCCATTGATATAAAATTAACTGTTTTCTATAGACATTTAAGTAGTGTGTATATCATTTTTTTTAGGCAACAAGATTCTGTCTTGGACTCACCTACTCCTGATGAAAGTGCATTTCCCAAACTGACCACTTCTGCAATAGAGAAAGATATCTTGGTAATGGCTGTTTCTTTCCTCTGTATAATTGGAAGTAAAGGAAGCACCTGAATATACTTTCATGCTTTTGAGATTAATCTGTGCTCCTCTATGGAATCCTGAGAAGGAGGAGTGCATATAGAGTCCCAAAAGATTGCTCCACTGGATAAATGGAGGAAACTATCCTTTCCCTCGTCACCTGGACCACAGTCAGAGAATCCTAAGTGTACTTGCTCCCTTTGTTAAAGCTAGCCTCAGTCTTGTATAGCTTTCACATGTCTTTATTCTTCCATGAGAAATTAATTATATAATGTACACTTTGCAGACTGTTAACTTACTTTAGAAATTGTAATTCTTCAGGTGTTTCAAATATAGAATTTTAAAAGATATAAGTTGCAAAGACTTTAACATTGCTAATTTGAAAGTATTTTCATGTTAAATGAATGTTTTATGCACATGTAAAATATTAGTGGCAGTTGTAAAATTCTAGTGTGGAATATTAATAGGTCAATTGGAAATTTTCTAAACTCTGTTGTATTATATTTCTGAGATTAATGGATAGGGACACTGATGCCACTTGCAGTTTTTAAGATCTGCTTCTGATTATAGATAATAAAAGAACAAAAAATAACATGCCAAATTTTCACCCATTTATAAAAAACACTGAACTCTGCCTGTGCATGGTCTTTGTTCATCATATGTTTAGTAATATAACTTGATGGTTTGCAATAGAATTATGCACTAAGATGAGAGCTTTATTTTTCATGCAATATCATGTATATTTTCTAAATTTAGGCAATCTCAAATAGTGCCTACATGAATTGCATGAAATTCTTTTTATTGGTTGTAAATAATTTGTTCTCCTAAAACTTTAATTTTGCTCAGTAGTTTTATGCTTGATAAACGCACTTCTTTTATTATAGTACTAAATCCATCTTTATTTCTTGTTCTCCTTTATGTAGAGATATTACTATTATATTCACCATGGCATTGATACGGACCACGTAGCCCCAATGGAAGATTCTTGGCTAGAGAACGTATTGAATTTAGTCCCCGAACATCTGAAAGTCCTCACTGACAGCATACTTTCATTGTCTGATGAAATGAGAGAAGATTATCTTCTTAGTGTAAAAAAATCCATAGGTAAACCAGTATTTCTCTCTGCTTTGTAATTTGAATATGTCTCATTAAAGATAAAAATTTTAAATTGAAAGTTAATACCTATACTTAAAACTATTTATTATGCTGTTTCTTGTATTGCTGTTACATTGCTTAAGATGTTAGGCAAGTTTTATTAATAAAATACAGCAAAAAACAAACACACAAACAAAATAACATGATCTCTCTATCTGTATGGACAAAGGACAAAACTGAAGAAAATTATAAAATGTTGATTATTTAATTAATATTAATATTATTGATATCATAGAATAGAATGTGATTAATTACAGAATTGTTGCTGTGGACCCGGGGTTGGCAAACTATAGCTCACAAGATCAATCTGGACCACTACCTGTTTTTGTTAATAAAGTTTTATTGAAACACAACTACATACATTCATTTGTATACTGTCTATGGCTGCTTTTGAGCTATAAGAACAGAGTTGAGTAGTTGTGATATTTTCACAAAGTTGAAAATATTTACAATCTGACCCTTTACATAAAATGTTTGTTTACTTGTAGTATAGCCCAATAGATACTAAGACTCCCTAATCATCAGAATAATTTCAAATGTACTGATTATTGCCCTGGCCAGTTTAGTTCAGCAGTTGGAGCGTGGGCCAGTGGAGAGTCCTGGGTTCGGTTCCCGCTAGGGGCATGTACCTCTGTTGCAGGTTGTCCCTGGCCCCGGTTGGGGTCGTGTGGGTGGCAGCCACTCCATGTGTCTCTCTCACGTCGATGTTTCTCTCTCTCTTCCTCCCTCTCTCCCTCCCGCTCTATCTGAAGATGAATGCAAAAATGTCCTTGGGTGAAGATAAAAATAAATAAATAAATAAAATGTACTGATTATTGGACCCATCTAAATTAAAATCTCTGGAGACTGGACCTTCCAATCTATACTTTTTAAAAAGGCTCTGCAACTGGTTGTGATATAATTGCGGTACAATTGATGCTATGCTCCAAGTTGGAGAAATCATAATGCTTTGGAGTGGTCTGGAGACCCTTCAGGGAGGAAGGCATTCATTGCATTTAAGACTCCAATCGAGTATCCTGGTGATATAAAAGTAAAGAGCCAAATTCTTGTTCCCAAAATGCTCATGGTGTAATAAGGGAGATGGACAAATGACTAAATGACAAAGCAGAGTAGTCAGTGCAATAAGGAAGGAAATAGAGAACACACTCTAAGGGAGAAGGGGTAGTGTCTGCCTTGTTAGGAAGGATGCTGGGCGCACCTGAACTGAACCTTCAAGAGTGAGGAGCAGTGCACTAGGGAACATGCCTGGCCTAGGTAGGGATGGTGTGATTAATGGCCACTTACAGGAAAGGCTGTCAGGCTTGGGAGCAGTTCTGATGGCCAAAGCATAGGGTGCATTTTGGGAAGGGAACAGAATTTGATGGGCTTTATATGTCTTTTTAAAGCATTAGAAGGTAAAGAAGAGTCACTGAAGGATTTTGAGAGAGGGGTAATAACATATTTGCATTTTAGAAAGACCATCTTGAAAGACAGGCAGGAAAATTAGAATTAACTGATAAAGACCACAAAAGACAGAAGCAGAAGTAGCTCACTTTACTGATTTTCTAAAAAGATTATTTTATGCTCTTAAGCAATTTAAAAGGGAACAACAAGGCAATATGTATATTTTTTTCTATGAAGAGAAACTATCACTACTATGTGTTATTGACCTTCAATTCAAAGAGAACTTTTTGTGGAAGAGCTATAAAGGAAAATGTAATATTAAAAGCTATTATCATTTTCAAATGAAAGAACAGAGACATTGTTAAGAAACATATACTCTCGCCCTGGCCGGTGTGGCTTAGTTGGTTGAGCGTCGTCCCAAGCACCAAGAGATGGCCAGTTCAATTCCAAGTCAGGGCACATGCCCAGATTGGGGGCTCAGCCCCTAGTGGGGGACATGCAGGAGGCAGCCAATCAGTGGTTCTCTCTCTGTCTCTCTCCCTATTCCCCTCTCTCTCTCTAAAATGAAAATAAATAAAAGAAACGTACTCTCAAAGACAGCATAGATTTTTCTCATAATTTTTATTTTCTTGTATTCCTAAATGCACAAATTACTTACTAGTTTTTAAAAGAACATAGTGTTATCAATTTTAATGGAATTCATTTTGCAGTTGCTTGGAAACATACTGCAATTAATATAAGGTTATTGATCAGAACTTTTCTATTTTCTTTCAGTTGATTTTGTTTTAAAAGATCCTAGAGAAAAAGAAGTTGATAAAAAGGCAGATGAACTTCTACCCCATCGTGCTGAGTAAGCAATCAAGTTTCTCTAAGACTAACGATTATGTGATCATTCCTGTGAATGTGTATATATTATACACCAGTATTATTTTCTCATATATATATGTTTATAATTTATGCACTTCATATATACAACTGGTTGTTCTTACTATCTTTGTTTATTTATGCATTTAAGCCCTAACATGTTACTTTACAAATTGATGGATAGGTAGGCAGACAAATAGACACATGGACAGATGGACAACTAGGTGGTTAAAACATAAGTACCTTGGTGAAACAACATGATACAAATCTTTGTATATACACAGCTCCCAGCATAAACTACAGGTATAATAGAGACTGCGTTGGGAAGGTGGCAGTCAATATGCATATATAGAACATATTTCAATTTATTACATGGATTATAATATGGAACACATAATGGGAAAAACCCACTTGTTATATATTTTTCCTAAAATGATTACTATTTAGGAATACATCTCTTGAATAGTTTGAAGAATAGAATTTATATTTATATAATTAAGTAATCAATTAGTTTTACTTTGTTTCTTTTATAGCAATTAAAAGTGCCCCAATTGTTTCCTATAACAACAACAACAAAAAGTCTTGTAGCCATTTCCAACACATCTTCTATGGAGAACAGCTTTTCTCCTGGAGATAGATAAAAATCATCCTTTGTAAAGGCATTATGGCCACAATTAAAAAACAAAAACACAGAGGGAGAGAGAAACATCGATGTGAGACAGATACATTGATTTGTGGCTTCCTGCACAACCCTGACCGGGGCTGGGATCAAACCTGCAACCCAGGGTCCCTGGCTGGCTCTAAACCTGCGTGAGAAACGTTGGCACCGTCAGTTCCCTGCTCCTGTTTGCCCTGAGGACACCCAGCCACTCTCCCCGTGCCCACAGAGGAGAAAGCGGCCTCTGGGAGATGACAGAACTCCAGCATCCCTCATTCGTTCATCGCTTGGTGATTATTTGTTGAGCTTCTCCTGTGAGCCAGGCACTGATTTCACTGGATGACACCCCAGTGGGGCCACTTTCTGAAATGGAGGAGATGGCAGAGAGACAAGTGGGTGCATGAGTCCCCAGCAAAGCAGTGGCAGCCCAGGAGTGGAGCCCAGCCCCCAGCCCCCTCCCGGTTGAGGCTCTCTGGAATCCGACTGGGCTTTAGGGAGGAATAGAGAGAGAACATCCCCTCAGGGTTGGCTTAATATGAAAATAAAGAACAAGTTTCCTAAGGGGAATAAAAAAAAACAAAAACAAAAACAAAAAAACAAAACAAAAACAAAAACAAAAAAACTGGATTAAATTCACCATATGATAAAACAAGACTAAGTGTTTAAAATCAATGAAAGTAAAAAATAATAAGCATAAAATATAAATGTTTACATATACTCTGAAAGATGAAGATGCCACATCTTTAATATGTAAAAGATGGTTATTCAGGTCATAGGAGTTACAGAATAAATGTCTTTAAATAAGAATATTAATGGACTGATGAATGAAATAGACCCAGAGACATAGAAAGGAGTATGGTTCAGACTGACAAACCTCAGAGTAGGGGGGCGGGGGAGATGGCTGAGATGAACCAAAAAACTTATATGCATGTATGTATGCATAACCAATGGACATAGACAACAATGCTAGTGGGGTGGGGGTGGGGGGCGGGATGGAGAGGAGGGGGTCTGGGGGGGAAAAGGAGAAACATCTATAACAAAAATAAATTAATAAAAATTAGGAAAAAAATAATATTAATGTCTGTGATTTTGTAAGTGACTCTTACACATTAACAGAGGTGAATTGCAAGGGTATTTCCATAAGTAGGAAGGACTATATCCTTAAAATGTTTTAAAAATAAAGGAAAAATTAAATGTTTTGTGTTCTGTTCAAGAAAATCTTTTAAGATGTGTATGTAACATAACATGGTTTTGTTGATCATTATGATTTATTTTGAACTCAATAGGACCAAGTATTTAGAGACAAAGTTAATTACCTCATGAGATAAAAATTCAATTCTAATTTCATATGTATTATTATCCTCAAATATACTAAACCATAAAGAGCATGAATTGTATGGTTATTACCATGAGGGATACATCATATTTTTAATTATAATTAAACCATTCTTACTCAAAAAGTACATTGACTATAAACATACTTTCTTTTGATTTTTAAAGAAGGTAACAGAATATTTTCTCCTTGTTTTCAGAATGGAAATTCTTCCAAAACCTTGGAGGAAATCTTTTTTAGCTGCAAGCAGTTATATTAGGGATCACTTGAACGCAATAAACCCTACAATGTTGGCTGTGCTAGATTTGTGGCAAAGCACTTTTAAGTGAGTATTTCTGGCCTTACTGAGTTTTTTTTAAAGAGATGAAAATTGTTTTATTACAGCTTAACTTTGCTACTTTAACTGCAAATATTAAAAACATTACAAATTTAACAGAAGTATTTAAGCATGGTTTTAAATGAGCAACATAGAAATATATAGAATAAAAAGTGGAATTGCCTTTATCTCTAATCCAGTTCTCCCCTCCCCACCCTGTACCCCAGTACCATACCGCAGAATCTTTAAGGGGTAATTACAGTTAAGGGGCTGAATTAGCATGCCTTGTTTAAATCGCACAGAACATTAGCTGCCACAGTCCTCTGCATGGTTCAGAAACCTAGGAAATATCGCCCATATGAAGGGCATGAGGTTCCTGGGTCACTGGAATCGTGCGTCACCTCCTAGGAACGGTGCTGGTGGGAGTGTGCCGAGTGGGACGAACCCTGCTGGGCACTGTGAAGCCGGAGAGCTTGGCCCTGGGCTGAGGACGGTTCGCCTCACGTTTCAGAAGCTCCAGCTCCATCGTATCTCCTTCCTGGAACTGCCACTTGCAGGGCGCTGGGGGGTGAGGGGGTGTCCTAGCAGTGTGCACCCATGGTAACATGTTTTTATAAAATAGGCAAAAGTAATACGTATATATTATTTTTCTTAGAGAAGCCCTCCCATCAGGCCCCTCAGAACACGGATGGGCCCTTGTTTTATGATAGAGGAGATGGCATCCTGGTCTCCAAGGTGGTGGTGTGTTTTTTCTCACACACTACTCTTGTCTTCCTTTATGTCCATTCACAGACGAATTGCCAGAACACGCTGGGCAGGGGCTGGGGCTCCACTGCTCAGTGCTGTTCACGAAAAGCTAGGCTCTGTCTATTAGAATGTGCTGTTATGCTAAGTTTTCAAAGCATCTTGTCTAAAACATTACTTTTCACTGATCAGTTGTCCAGAATAACATATTATCTAAGGTGCGCCAGCAATGGTTGTAGGTACTCTGTGCCTAATGTATTATCCCTGCCATGAACTGAATGCATTGTAACCTAAGAAATGAATGTTAGCTTGTGAAAAGAGTATAAACAGATAGATTTGAAATGTGTTTTCTTTACTAACCAGGGTTTAGCAATGATCTTAAAATTAAATTTTAACGTGTTTTTTTTCAATTTCTTTTTTTTTTTGGTTAATCCTCACCCGAGGATATTTTTCCATTGATTTTTAGATAGAATGGGAGGGACGGAGGGAGGGAGAGAGAGAGAGAGTGAGAGAAACACATCGATTGGTTGCCTCCCGCACGACCTCAACCAGGGCCAGGGATCAAACCTGCAACCCAGGTACGTGCTCTTGACTGGGAATCGAACCTGGACCCTTTGATGCAAGGGAGGCCGATGCTCTAACCACTGACGCACACCAGCCAGGGCTAAATGTGATGTTTATAATAGTGTTTGCTGTCTTTCAGATAAAGGAGAAGTCGCTCACTCACGTGGGAAACAGGGAAGGAGTCTGTAGTTAAAAGGTGGTGGATACACAGTGATACTAGCAGGCAATACGTGAGCAATCCACGTATGTTACAGAGTTCCCTAGTGTGGTCATCATCAGGAAAGAGGCTGTACTAAAAGCTGTTGACTGGAGTAAACTCTATCTTTTCTCAAAAAAACAACAACAACAAAAAATCAAAACCAGACAGATTTAAAAGATTTTGATACACTGGGTCTTAATTCGGAGTGAGAAATCCCCCCACCACTTGATTCCCTAATATCCAGGGGTGCTTTCTTTCAGGGAGGTGTAATTTTTTGTTTTAGGAGCACTGGCCCCTTGAAACTCTGAGTCCTACCTCCTTTACTGTTTCAATTGTTCCAGTTTGAAAGCAAAAATAAGTCTAAACTGTCTATCAAATCCCAGTTAGTACAATCTTCTTCTGCTTCGCAGTGTAGTTCTGTAATAGCATGCTGTGCTCTTCCTGTTCAATTTAGTTATAGTAATTATTTTTATTTGTTTTTTAAATTAAATTTATTGGATGATATTGGTTAATAAAATTATATAGGTTTCAAGTGTACAATTCTGTGATACATCCTTTGTATATTGCATTGTGTGTTCACCACCCAAAGTCAAATCTTCTTACGTCACTATATATGTTTGACTTCCTTTATTATACCTGCCCACCCCCCTCCCTCTGGTAACCACCACACTGTTGTCTGTGCCTATGACTTGTTGTTTGTTTTTCCTGTTTGTTCATTTGTTGTTTTCAGTTTTATATCCCACATATGAGTGATATCATATGGTTCTTGACTTTTTCTGTCTGACTTATTTCACTTAGCATGATATTCTCAAGGTCCATCCATGTTGTCACAAATGGTGGTATTTCATCTTTCTTTATGACTGAGTAGTGTTCCATTGTGTATATGTACCACATCTTCTTTATCCAGTCACCTATCAAAGGACATGTCTGTTGTTTCCAGTTCTTGGCCACTGTGAATAATGCTGCAATGAACATAGAGGTTCATATATCTTTATGAATAAATGTTTTCAAATTTTTCAAGTAGATAACCAAAATAGGGGTTGCTGGGTCATGTGATAACTCTATTCTTAATTTTTTGAGGAAACTCCATACTGTTTTCCATAGTGGTGTGCCAGTTTACATTCCCACCAGCAGTGAATGAGGGTTCCTTTTTCTCCACAACCTCTCCAACACTTGTTATTACTTGTTTTGTTGATAATAGCCATTCTAACAGGTATGAGGTGGTTATCTCATTGTAGGTTTGATTTGCATTTCTCTAATAGCTAGTGAAGTTGAGCATCTTTTCACATATCTGTTGGCTAATTTTATGTCTTCTTGGGAGAAGTGGCTGTTCAGGTCCTCTGCCCATTTTTAATTGGATTGTTTGTTTGATGTTGAGTTATATGAGTCTTTTAGACATTTTGGATATTAACCCCTTGTCAGAGCTGTGGTTTGTAAATATCTTCTCTCATTCAGTTGGTTGCCTTTTTGTTGGTGCTTTCACTGTGCAGAGCTTTTTAGTTTGATATAGTCCCATTTATTATTTTTGCCTTTACTTCCCTTGCCTTTGGGGTCAAATTCATAAAATCCTCTCTAAGACCAAGGTCCATAAGTTTAGTACCTATGTTTTGTTCTATTAACTTGTTGTTTCAGGTCTTATATTTTGGTCTTTGAACAATTTTGAGTTAATTTTTGTATATGGGGATAAATGGAACCACAAAAGACCCTGACTAGCCAAAGAAATCCTGAGAAAAAAAAATGAAGCTGTAGGTATCCCACTCCCTGACTTCAGATTAAACTGCAAAGTGAAAATAATCAAAACAGCATGGTATTGGCAGAAAAACAGACACACAGACCAATGAAACATAATTGAAAGCCCGGAAATAAACCCACATGTGTATGGGCAAAAAAATTTTTATGAAGGAGCCAAAAATATACAATGGAGAAAAGAAAGCCTCTTCAATAAATGGTGCTGGGAAAATTGGAAAGTCACATGCAAAAGTATATTAATTATATTTAAAATTATAATAGCTCATGTACTTGAATGTTTAATTTTATGAAACAAAAATTTTAGTGATAAAACATAGGAATATCATATTTTTTGAGAATGGTTCAAATAGCAAAATATTGACTACAAAAACACCTCATATTTAAATGACTGTTCATTGTTATCTCTTACAGAAAACTACGTTTAGTTGATACAGAAGAATTTCACAATCGCCAGGAGGCATTAGAGCTGTCAAATTTTCAGACTATTATCATGAGACACCTGGAAACTACTAAAGAGACTCTACTTAAAACGTAAAGTTTTAGCATTTCATGAGGAAAACAAATTTTAAAGTGTGATTGGTGGGGTACTGCATTTTAACTCCTTTTAGAAAATTCCATTTCACCAAGTTTGTAATCATTTCTCTTTGGAGTTAAATATGGTATTGTTACCTGCTTTGGTCTGTAATGTCTATCCAAATGTTCTACACAGCACAGATCGAACAGAAACTAAAATGATTACCATTAACGGTTACTTTTTCCTTAATGTCTGGTTTCTACCTCAGTTCTGAGTGTGGGGTGGGATACCACGGGGGGATGATCATCAACTAGTTATTTGCCAGATATTTATTTGACATCTACTGTTAATACATACAAATTGCTGTGCCTTTTTCATTTCGTTTTTGGATGAAAGATGCAGAAGAGTTTAAAGAATGATTAGGTGGGGAAAAATAAAGGAGTTTACAATCTCATTGGAAGTTAGACTTGTCAAATGATAATTTAACATCTTATTGGATTGGCCCTTCAAAATGAAATAGCCACATATGATAATTATTGATATGGGTGCCAGACAGTATGTTCTTTTTTTAAAGAATAATTTATTGAGTTTTAGAGGGAGAGGGAGAGAAAGAAATTTCGATGTGAGAGCACAACATTGATTGGCTGCTTCCCGCACACCCCCTACTGGGGATGAGCCTGAAACCCTGGCATGTGCCCTTGACCTGGCAGCCTCCTGGTACCTGGGACGACACCCGACCAACTGAGCCACATTGGCCAGGGCGCCAGACAGTATGTTCTCGAAATTTGTGTCTATCATGGGTCTTAAAGTTATTGTAAATAGGACATTAAAACTAGATCAAATGCAAGGTAACAAGACATGAAACTCCAACTTAGCTTCATGATTTCCAAAAGTTACTTAGAAATATATCTTGATAGTTTAAGATTGAATCTTTTCTTTATTTTTTCTTCTTAAATATGTCAGAATCAAAATCTTTTGTCTGACGTTACTTGAAAGAACTTTAGACTTTTATTTAGTATTAGTATTAAGTTAACATAAACAAAGAGAGGAGAGGTGCAGAATGAAGGCCCATAATTAATTATAGAGAAAAAGATGACCTCTTAAGGACAGAATAAGAATAAATTACCTTAATCTATAATTTTAGGGTTATACCCCAAAATACATTACCACTGTAAGTTTTAGTAAATTGGGTGTCAAAGTATAGGGTAGAGTACAAACCTTCATTGAATAATTTGCTGAAAGATGTAGATTGATAAACTGTATCTCTTGATGCTTCCTGGTGATTCTAATGGAAGAACCCTTCTATCATACTTTGGTGAGCCAGATGTGTTTAGCATGGCTAAAGGCAGAACATCAGCTCACCACAGTGAAGAAACACTTAGCAAATGATTAATTGTGACATCTACCCCAAACTCAAACGTCTTCTCCTATTCTTCACCCTCCACTTCTGCTCAGCAGTTGCTGTGGTTCCTCACACCCTGCCTTCTGGAAATCTGTCGATGTGTCGCTGTGCCTATTTCTTTTCTTTGTTTCTATCTCTTTTACTTGGCTCTCCTTAGTCTTACTATGGTAAAGAGTGGGGGCTGCCCAGGTGTTTCTGTTCTTTACATTTTCAGAAGTTTCATGATGTCATGTGTTTCAGCTGTCTTAAGCTCTTGTATGTTTTCTGATCTCCAGGCCATTATTGCTCATTTTGTACTGCATGTCTCCAGCTGAATGCCATGCTTGCCGCGGATCTCAGCATTTCCATGATGGTGCTCGTTCTTTCTTTCAAACCAGCTACTCTTCCTGTTCTGGACCATCCTCAGGCAATGCTGGAAACTGACTTTTTCTGTCTCTTTTGCTCGTCATCTACATCCTCACCACCCCCACCCTGCTCCTTGCTAAATATTCTTTTTTATTAAGATATGATTAACTTACTGTAAAATTTACCACTTTAATGTGTACAATTCAGTGGGTTATAATATACTCACAAGGTTGTGTAATAATCACCACTAATTTCATTACCCCGAAAAGAAACCCTGTATTTGTCAGCAGTCTCTACCCACTCCTCCTTCACAAGCCCCTGGCAACTATGAATATACTTTCTGTCCCTACAGATTAGTTTATTCTAGATATTTCATCAAAGTGCAATGATACAATATGTAGCCATTTATGTCTCACTTCTTATGCTAAGTATAATGTTTTCAAGATTTATTCATGTTATAGCAACTATCAATAATTTAGTCCTTTTCATGGCAAATAATACCCATTGTATGGATATACCACATTTGTTTGTCCATTCATTGGTTGATGGACATTTGAGTTGTTTCTGCTTTTTTGCCATCACCAATAATGCTTCTACGAGCATTCATTTTGTATAAACGAATATATTTTCACTTATCTTGGGTATTTATTAAGCAGTGGAATTGCTGGGTTCTGTTTAGCTTTTTGAGGACCTGCCACAATGTTCTCTAAAAGTCCTGTAAGATTTTACAGTCCTACCAACAATGTAGGAGGGTTCCAGTTGCTCCACATGCTTGCCAATACTTATTATTCATCTTTTTTTCTTTTTTTATCCTCACCCGAGGACATTTTTTTTTCATTAATCTTGAGATACAGCGAAAGGGAGAGAGGGAGGAAGAGAGAAAGAGAAACATTGATGTGAGAGAGACACATCGAGTGATCACCACTCACACGACCCCAACTGGGGCCAGGGACAAACTGCAACCGAGGTACGTGCCCTTAGCGGGAACCGAACCCAGGACTCTCTGGTTGGTGGGCCGTCGCTCTCACTGCTGAGCCAAACCGACCAGGGCTTGTCCATCTTTTTTTTTTTAATTATTTTTATTAATTTGTTTTTGTTACAGATGTTTCTCCTTTTTCCCCCATTGACACCCTCCTCCCCATCCCCCCGACCCCATCCCCAGCTTTTGTTGTCTATGTCCATCGGTTATGCATACATGCATATAACTTCTGTGGTTTATCTCTCCCCCCCCCAACACCCCCTCTTCTGGGGTTTGTCATTCTGTACCCCATCTCTATGTCTCTGGGTCAATTCTGTTCATCAGTTTGTTTAGTTCATTATATTGCACAAATAAGTGAGATCATGTGATATTTGTCTTTCTCTGCTTGGCTTGTTTCGCTTAGCATAATACTCACCAAGTCCCTCCATGTCATCTCAAAGAATAAGAGAACTTTCTTACAGCTGCATAGTATTCCATTGTGTACATGTACCACAGCTTTTTTATCCACTCATCTACTGATGGACACTTGGGTTGAACTCAGATCTTAGCTGTTGTAAATAGTGCTGCTATGAACATAGGGGTACATATATTCTTTCTGATTGATGTTTCAGGCTTCCATAATTGCCAATGATGTATCAGATAAGGGATTAATTTCCAAAATATATAGAGTACTCATACAACTCAACAAAAGGAAGACAAAGAACCCAATTAAAAAATGGGCAGAGGACCTAAATAGACACCTCTCCAAAAAGCACATACAAATGGCCAAGAGACATATGAAAAAATGCTCAACGTCACTAATCATTAAAGAGATGCAAATTAAAACAGCTATGAGGTATCACTTCACACCTGTCAGAATGGCTGCCATCAACAAATCAAACAACAAGTGCTGGCGAGGGTGTGGAGAAATGGGGACTCTAGTACGCTGCGGGTGGGAATGCAGACTGGTGCAGCCACTGTGGAAAACACTATGGTGTTACCTCTAAAAGTTAAAAATTGATCTGCCATTTGACCCAGTGATCCTACTTCTAGGAATATATCCATCTTTTTTATTATAGCCATCCTAGTGAAGGGCTATGCCACTGTGGTTTTCCTTTGCATTCCCCTAGTAACTAATGATGTTGAGCATATTTTCATGTGCTTATTTTCCATTTGTTTATTTTATTTGGATAAATGTCTATTCAGATAATTGTTTATTTTTTTAAAAACATGTTTTTACTGATTTTTTTAGAGAGAGAGGAAAGGAGAGAGATATAGAAACATTGATGTGAGCGAGAAACATCGATCGGCTGCCTCCTGCACACCCCTCACCGGGGATCGAGCCTGCAACCCGGGCATGTGCCCTGACCAGGAATTGAACTGGGACTTCTCAGTCCATTGGGATTGACGCTCAGTTCACTGAGCCACACCGGCTGGGCTAATTGTTCATTTTGTATTGGGTAATCTGTCTTTTTATTATTGAGTTGTAAGAGTTCTTTATATGTGTTGGATACCAGACCCCCATCGGTCATATGATTTGCAAACATATTTCCCATTATGTGGTTTATTATGTGTCTTTCTATTGCTGATTTCTAATTTTGTATGATTTCAATCCTTTTATATTAATTGAGACCTATTTTATGACCACCAACTATTCTTGATGCTCTCTCAGAAACATCTTTCATGTGTGCCCGTTACTCTCAACCTGCATTGCTACTAACCCAAGGGAGGCCCTTTTAACCTCCAGTGTAGCCTACAAACCACTGCAAGATGAATCTTAAAATCCACATTTCTGAACTTGCTTTTTAAGCTCTTCTGCAACCTGGACCTAACCTATCTTTTCTATTCTTAGTCCTGAAAAGACTTTCACCATGGCTTCATCTTAGAGTGTAAGGCTATCCCAAGTTCGAACGTTTAGCTCCCAAGTTCTGCAGAAGTCCTCACAGAATTTCCCCCATTACTTCTTCCTATTTCTAGCCTCTTATCTCTACTACAGACAGTGAAGTGATCAGATATATTAGCTTCACCTGCCCAACCTATTTTACTTATTATTCTACTTCTACTTCAGATCCTTTTCTCAGGGTCTTTCTCATTTCATTTCTTCCGTGAAATTGCCATCTTCACTCTAAAACCCTTCTTCATTAATAAAGGGAAACTTATATCTTTGTCCTTTGACTTCAGAGCTGTTTTGCTGCTATGACACATTGCCTTCGTTATATTAAGAGAGAAGGGATACTGTCATATATTTTTATATCTCTGACGACGTGTTGGGAGCACATAGTAGGCACTAAACACATACTTGTTGCAGGGGTGAATGCGTATATTTATACTTAGCTCACTCTTTGAGCACTCAGACAACTCCTGAGGTTATTTATCCCCTGTTTTGTTTTTTGTTTTTTTTTAAAAAAAACCATTATCACTTGTGAAAGAGGTATCAATATTCTTTAATTTTGCAGTGTTGGACAGTGGTTTTGTAAATGGAAAACTTGACTTGTTATCATCCTGATGTATCTATATATGAATTTCACTGTTTCCTTTTTTATCTTATTTTTAAAACAATAGTTTATTGATTTTTAGGGAGAGAGGAAGGTAGAGGAAGAGAGAGAAACATGGATGTGAGAGTACATCATTAATCAGCTGCCTCCTTCACACCCCCTACCAGGGATCGAGCCTGCAACAAGGGCATGTGCCCTTGACCAGGAATTGAACTGGCAACCTCCTGGTGCACAGGACACTGACCGGCCAACTGAGCTACACCAGCCAGGGCTTCACTGTTCCTTTTGTTACAAGAATGCATACACATTTGAAACTTTGTTTTAACTCAGTCACTCTCTCAGGATTTCACATTAAGGGGAATATGAAAATAATACACTTGATTTTGTTGATTTGTACCTTGATTTCAAGTCATTGTGAAATAGATAGAAGAGCATAAAATGCCAGCTGGGTTGCACCCAATAAGCCCTCCCTTGGTTCAATCAGTCCACATTTTAGCTTTAAACAAATCCATTCCCTGAAGAACATTTGGGAGTCTGGAGAGGAGTATCTTGTAATATTCAATAAAGTTAGTTGTCATATTTATTCAAAAAGTGCATCAATCATAGTTCCAGGAGTTAGATTTACATTTTTCTCACAACATCACAGCATTGAGTCATTTTCTGTTGGCTATGATTAAAATTTCTTTTCCTGGGAGAATTGAAATATGCTAGCGCATACATTTCAGAGAGTGGGTCAGGTCACTTAGCACTCTGCCTCTCTGTGGAGACCTTTGGCTGTCCAGAAGTTCCTGTTCATGCTCAATAGCAAAGGAGTAATTCCCTAAATGTATTAACTTTTAAAAGTCTTTTGTTCTTTCAAGGTGGTTTCCAGAAATACAGAATATTTATTACCAAGGTAATAAGAAAAAGCAATTGCCAACTGGTGACAGCAGTGCCAAGCTGGAGTCCTTTTTCAACTGTGCTGCCACCCTCATGACTTTACAGCTGCAGGACCTGACCCTGGCCTCCATGCGAGATTTCACAGACCTAATTGCACAACCCCCCGTGAGTATGTTTCAGTTACACAAAGATTCATCTACTAATTTATGTATTTTCAATTTTTTCAGGGAAAAAAAATGATAAAATACCTTTACCGGGGGGAGAGCAGAAAGTACAGGGGCAAAAGTAGGTTTACAGTTGTGAATTCACATGTGTGAGTGTGCAAAAACAGTTTATTCTTGTGTTATTAACCAATCATTGCATTGTTTTCCATGCGAACAACTGTAAACCTCCTTTCGCCCCATCCTGTATATCTTTAGGCCTGTTTTGCTTATCTGTTAAAAAACAAAAGTTAAAGTCAACCTGCATATTTAGGATATGTGAGTATCATCCCATTGGTGAGGATTAGTGGAAATAAGTGAAAATTCCCATAATTGGGAAATTTGGGTCGTGATGGCTGGGGAAAGTTTCCGCACGAAACTCTTTTCTTTCTGGAGGAAGGTCCTGTCACAGTGTGAGCAGGACCTGGGATTTGAATGTTCTCCTGTTGGGCTGTTTTTTGCACGGCCCCAGAGCCCCACCGCTGTGCGCATCCGCCTTTCCCTGGAATCTGTAGCCCGATGGATGCTAGATGCCCCGGCGTCTCGCTGAGTCACTGGTGCTGTTTTTAGTAGCGCTCTTCTGTGGCTTCGCTGTCTAGGCGAGGGCCTGAGAGGAAGGGGGAGTTCCGTGCAGTCCAGCTGGGACCAGTGCACCTCTCCGTCTACCACAATGCATGGGTACAGGGTGGGGCAAAGGTAGGCTTACAGTTGTTTGTATGGAAAATAATATAATAATTCATAAATATTAACAGAAAAATATGTAATTTTTTTTGCAGGATTCTGTTAGAGCTTTTGAACACCCAGGTTTCATCATGAGGCTGATTCTTAGTGATGACACCATTCAGTTTGAACCTCAGTTCGAGGACTATATAGACATCTTTCTAAATATTTATGATGTCATGATTAAGGCTGTCAGTTTTGTGCCAAGGGTGGAGACGAAACTGTATTCCAAGTGGGTAAGTAACAAGTATATTCTGATTGCTTGAATTTACATGATATTCGTTTCAAATTACTTCTAAAAGGTGTAGTAGACAGATATCCCCTGCTTTGGAGAATTTACATGTCCTGGTAACACTGACTTATAAGGAAGTTTTACTCCATAAGTTTTCCAATTAACATCCCTTACACTGTGCCCAGTTTCTTAGTCTGGTCTGCCATTGGAAGCGACTGGAAACTTTCAGAGAGCATTGAAATTGCGATCAGATTTGAAGCAGTCCACGAGTGTTTGCTGGATCGCTCCCACCGTGCTGTAGACCTCCATGTGCTTTTCCAGCTCTGTGAAACAGCCCCCCACACGATTACCCTCCTCATATACCCTTTTCCATAACAGTAGTGTCTTCGTAGTTTCGAACCAGAGATCCTACTTCCCTTCTCCCTTCGGCCAAATATTTAGCGAAGCTATGCTCAACTATGACATTTCAATGGTAGTTATTGCAATTGAGTATATGAAATAATATGTCTGAAAATTCTTTAACTTGCAAGGTTTTCAAGTTGTGTTAAGTCCAACCTGTGGCTTTCTTTTTCCTTTTAAAGTAGTTTATGAAAATTTCAGGCATACAAAAGAGCACAGGAGACTAGTTTAAGCAGTAATAAAGTCAATTCCTGTGTACCTGCGATCTAACTTACACAGTAGAATATTACTGATGCCTTTCAGCCCTTCCTGCCTCCCATCCTGCTCCCTGTTCACTTCACTATCCTTCTAAAGGAATACTGTCTTGAATTTTGTATTATTCTGAATTTCTTAAGATAAAATTACTACATGTTCACATATCTATAACCAATTTCTATTTAGTTTTTCCATGCCTTTGTATAGAGGGAGTCATATTATAAATAATCAGTGTCTTTTTTTTTATTCAATGTTATGATTGTGCAATTATCTATTTTGAGAATTTTATCGTCTTCCTATAGCTTCTAATTTGAAAAGTTATTCTATTTTTATTTTCTAAAAATTCCATAAATTCTCTTTCAATGGTCCTGGTCATTTCCGATAGTCTCTTCTACTTAGCCATGCGTTCGTTACTCTTTTACTTCTCGGTTTGCTGATCTGACTCCTGCCTCTGGTGGCTTGTATCTGTGGATATTTTTCCTGTATTATTATGGGCTTATACATGTAAGAACTTTATACAGGGGACTCTCTGAGGCTTTGGTTTAAGTCGGTTCCTCTGGAATATGCATATTCTCTTCACAGGTGCTCGGTAGGCCCCTGCAGGCCAAGGACCATTTTAAACAAAATTCTTGCCTGAGAATTTTGTGGACAACACTGGTGGTGCAAATACCTACCCTAATCTGTGTGAGAACAGGCCTGTGGTTACAAATTATTCAGACAATCTTCTTTTTCCTTCTTCACTGAGTAACTGGTCCAAACAGGACATTTTCCTTTACTTTGGCCCATCATTCAAAGGTCCTGTCACCTTTCAGCATTCTGAAGTTTTTGGTCCTCAGAACCCTCAATAGGAGGTTGTGTCACTTCTCAGTGTTCTTGGCTTTATGTGGGAGTACCGATTGTGACTTCCCACCCTCTCAGGCTTGAGGCTTTGTTCCCTGACTGCTATTCTCCCCCTCCCTGCCCAACACACACACACACACACACACACACACACACACACACACACACACACGCAGGCACATCTTGCTAGAGACTTATTAAAGCAAAAGTAGACCACCAGGGGTCAGCAGAGTCTCAGGGACCCTGCTCACTTGTGCACACAGTTACCTCTCAGTTCACACTTACTCTCACGTTTGGCTCCTTAGATTTTCATTATCATTTGCTTCCTTAGCTATGCATTATGAAAGTTATATTTAGCATTTTTCCAAACATATTTATGTGTTTTGAGCTAGGTAGTTGTTTTCAGGATATCTATTCCTCCTGTTGCCATAAACAGAAATCTGTCGAGTTTTAGAAGTGTCCCTTCTCTGTCAGCTCGCAGGTCTCTGAGACCTGAAAGTTGAGGGCTTCTTTGTGGCTGTAACCATGCCACCAAACCAGGATATTGAATTACACCACGAGCGCTGTGGGTATAGCTTAGACGACCATGAGACAAAGAGAAAGAAGGAAGGCCAGGGGCCCATGAACATTCAAAGAAGGCAAAAAAGATGGTTGATCTGAAGGCTACACTCTGCTATAAACAGTGCCACGCTGAGAAAATACAAGTGAAAAAGACTATCAAGATGCATGAAGAGAGAAACACCGAACAAAAGAATGATGAAGAGACTCCGCGAGGAGCAGAACCTGCATATTTACTGGACAGAGAGGGGCAGTCCCGAGCCGAAGTGCTTTCCAGGATGACTAAACAAGAATGCAAAGAGAAAGCGGGCAAGTGGGGAGTCCCTCTGCCCGAAGTTTGTGCCCAGGGAGAAACAGATATTAAAAGTCATTCAATCAGGAAAAAGGAGAAAGTATGGAAGCGGATGATTACTGAAGTCTGCTTTGTTGGAGATGGCTTTACTCGAAACCACCTTAACATGAAAGATTTAAGGCGTGCTTTGAGCAGATAATGGGACATGCTCTTAATGATCTTTGACAGCAACCGCAGAAGTGGAATTCATATGGTTTCTTATCACAATCTTTAATAGAAATTGAAGGGGAAATTAAAATACACTTTTTCCCCCATGGAAGGCAAACCTACAGGGAACTAAAGTGCTGTGAGTCCAAGTACATCACCATCTCTTGATCCAATTTGATATGCTTTTGAGCACCTGAACTGTCTCATACAAAATATCATTTCTCTTAACTCTTCATAGGAACTGCTTAGAAATCATATGAAAAGAATACTTCCTAAAATGTACTGATCTCCAGTTCTGTTTATTTTATTTATTTTTAATCCTCACCCGAAGATATTTTTCTTTTTTTTTATTTCCTTTTTTTTATTAATTTATTTTTGTTACAGATGTTTCTTCTTTTCTCCCATTGACACCCTCCTCCCCATCCCCCCACCCCGTCCCCAGCTTTGTTGTCCATGTCCATCGGTTATGCATACATGCGTATAAGTTCTGTGGTTTATCTCTTCCCTCCCCCCCACACCCTCTTCTGAGGGTTGTCAATCTGTATCCAGTTCTGTTTAGAACAATAGATCTATATGCTTAAAAAATTACACAGGCTGTTAATAAATTTAAGAAACATTCTATAATGAATATTAATAAACTTCACATTAGATCCAATGATTTTACGTTGCATACAGTACGTAATAGAGATTGCTTTATTCTAAAGTTCTTTTTTTTTTAGAAAAGATGACACCAGCATCTACTGAGCCAAGGGGTGAGCTGGTGGTGGTGGTGGGATTCACATAATGTTCTCATGAAGCATCTTGTAGTTCTAAGCAAAGTGATTTCCGGAAATGCCCTCTAGAGGGCACAGCAGTCAAATGCACCCTGTATACCTGACCAAATTCGTTCTCTTAGGGAACCCTTTGATATTATCAATTTAGATGCTGTAGAATATCCACTACCAACAATGATTTTTGTCTCACTTAAAAATCCCTTCTGGACTACAGATAGAGCATACATATTTTTAAATGTAACTTGGTTCACCATGATAAACCATGTAGGTACATGTACTTGTCCTTTTATTTGAAAAAGAGGAGAAAGCTGTTGAGATTTGTTTGCTTATTTGAAATTATGTCTGATCCATTCTTACCCACCGTTTTTCTAATGATGACAGCAGAATACATATTTTGCAACTAGGGATTTTAGTCTACTCTAGTTGGTGTTCACGGAATCAAAGATCAGAGGTCAGCGACTGAGTAAACAACCTTCCCTCGCTCTGGATACATTACTCCTCAAGGTGAAATTACTGTGATCAAAGAGTACGATGATGTGATCTTACGATGGCTTATTTTTTTTAATAGTGTACAATGCAAGCACTGCCTTATAAAACTAGCATGTACAATTATACAAATAAAATGTGTATTTTGCTGTTTTTATATTCTCTTACTTTGTGTATATTTTTAAGTGACTGTTCTTTCATCCATACAGAAAAACAAAACACAGCTAGGGAGGTAGCCTTAAGGAAAAGTTATATTAAACCCAGATATTTAAAATAGAAAGACTATAATCTTTCTATAGAGGTTAGAAAAATCAAAAAGATCTTGTGAATAAAAAATAATGTCAATGTGGTAAGATTGGTATTTTTACAAAGATAAATGACACCCTTACCTTTGTATAAGGCATTATAAATAACTAACATTGTTTTTTTCTCTTTGTTTAGGAAAGTAACTCTAAACCAACAACCTTGAAACCAGTAATTCTGAATGAAATTGTTGAAGCTCACAAAGAAAAGGTTAAGGAGGTGATCATGAGAGAGAGCGCAGCACCCATCGAGCACCTCAAACTTTATGAAAAGTATGACTTTCTGATCACCAGAAAAGCTGAACGAGATGTTGATGCTTTCCTTGCAGAAAACCATCATTACGAGGAACTAATACAAGAAATTTGCAAATACCAAAAACTTATGGAGGAAATACAGTACACATCTAGAAAGGTAAATGACCTGTTTTGTACAACTCTTCTCCATATCTAATGATATTCTCCCAGGTTTATCAGGATGTGTTTTTAGACCATATAGTGAAAGGTTTGGACTATTACTATCAAAAGGAAAAATATTTATTGTGCCTTTCCATGTACCAAGCATTGTGGTAAGCCCTGGGTACACGGAGGGAGGGAAAACGGACATGGTCCTTATGCTCACAGAGCTGAAAGTCTGCTACAATCCTCACTTTTTAAGTAGTTTACTCTGACCTCTCAACAATTCCAAGAACTTAATTTTTTTCTTTAGTGTTTGTAAATCCTTTGGACAATATGGTAATGACACCAAACTATGGTTACTTCTGTTTAGTAGGAGACTGGTGAATTAAAATGTTCTTTCATCCTCTACAATATTTTCTAAACTTTCTACCATGAATATCTGACTTTTGGGTACAGAGAAAATATAACATTTAAATCCTTTACTATTAAGCAATAAGTTAATTCCCCAAAGCTTATATATTTATTCTTGTCCTGAAATAGAATTGGCTTTCAAGATAACAAACTCTTTGAGGAGATTTACCCAAAAGATAGTTGTAAAAACAAATGAGTATTTAGAAAACCTGTCTACATCGTTAAAAACAAAAACAAAAACAAAACCCTCAATTTTATTAGATCACGTGCACCAAAAATTAATATTATGAGAAAGGCAAAATTGTGAGAATCTTATTTTTTTCATGTTTACTAAACTTCTAATACTTAACATTGCAGACTGTTCGTTTAGGAATGTTTGAAATACGCTGTGAGGAATTAATTAGAGCTTTGGTGAAGCGAGCAGAAGTTATTTGTGGAAAACTTATAGCTAAAATGTTCAGAGACCATCAAGAATTAAATACAAGGTATTTATGTGATACTGATTATATTTTTGTTTTGGGGGGGTAATGTGAAATAGAATCAACTGTCATTCAACTAAATAAATGCAAGAGAAGTGTCATAAATGACCCAAAAGAAAATATAGTGCCAAACTTATTTCTGTTTGGCTTTAAGTGTTATTGATGATTATTAGTATTGTTTTTTTCACCTACAATGTGCCTTTCCAATTTTTTGACTTAAAGTGGTATTAAAATGTTTTGCTTTTCAATTGTACAAGTTAGGTGTAAATTCTGTGTTTGTTCAGATTTTTAAATTTGTATAATCAATACACAAAGTGGGTTTTCAAAGTGGACTTACACAGCAGTTGTCCCCTACAGGACCCTCACATTTGGAACTTTATCTTGCTGTAATTGCTCTTCAAATCCATGGTAACTTTTTGTCTTAACTAAAACCTCATTTGTTGACCAACCTGGAGATTTTTTGGAAAACTGACCTATGTTAAGTAAACTCACAGAACCCTTGTTTAAGACAGGAAGCAAAACCAGTCTTTCCTGTTAGTGTTGTCCTGTTATCAGCTACATGGGGACAAAACACAAATAATCAGATTTTTTTATAGTTATGATATTAGAGGAAAAAAGCAATCATTAGAGGGAATATTTCTTCCAGGCTGTGAAGAAGCCCGAAGGAAGCTTTATTTACCTACCATGAGTTAGGCAAAACACTAGGTACTGGGACTACACATATAAATATAACTGCTGAAGGAAGTTAGTGTTGAAGGGAAAATAGACACACAAACCAGTAAGTTACCACAGTGCACACTAAGTCCTGTACTGAGACACAGAAGTAGAACAGAGAAGGAAACAATTTTCTTTCAGGGTAGAGGTTGGGGAGAGGGGTAAATCAGGGAAGGCCGCAAAGAGGAAGTGACTGTGAATTTGTTTGGAGGAGGGATAGGAGTCTGCCAGGTAACGGTGCGGGTGAAATAATCCCAGGTAGAGAAAACACTCTGCAGAAGGGAGTACGATATGAAAATAGCGTGATGCATTCCAAGAACGAGGAGTGGCGTGTGCCTTCCACAGACACTGTGAGGGAAGAGAGGTGGGGGTGAGGCTGAAGAGGGGGGCACCACGTGAAAGGACCTGGCTTTGGGTAGCTTATCTAGGAACCAGAATCATATATTCAGCTTTAAGCACCTTTTCCTCTAAAAGTACTGGAAGAACAGTGAAAATATCTTTTACGTGTAGCTTTTCATGCTGAGTGAAATATGTATTTTAATTCCACAGCTATTTTCCCTGCCTTTTAGCTGCCCTCTGAGCTCAAGCCAGTTCCACTTTCCCCCCTTTTCTCCTAATTATGCCTCTCACCAGACTCGCTGGATGTACAGAGGACATATCAGGACTGTTACAGGAACCATTAGATATGAATGCCCTCAGCTTCTTGTGCATATATGTCTCAACTCACCTTTCCATGAACCCATTCATACCTGTTTCCCACATGCTCGGAGAGCAGGGGTCTGTCACACCATTCAGAGTGCTCTGCCCATGAGCTCCACCCACCCCATTGCTTTCTGTCCCTCTGGAGCTGCTCCACCAATCACCTCTCTGGATTGAGTCTCTCCTTCTCTGTGATCCCACCTCTGAAACTGATAAACATGTTCAAAGCCCTCTTCCAACCCCCCACTTTAAATCAACATCATCATCATGCTATTCTACTCTCCTTCACCTCGTACCCGATCTTCTTGAAGACATTTCTATCCATTTTGTCTAAATTTCCTTAGAACCCATCACACATTTTTTGTTTTTGTTTTAGCCTTACAGCAAGTTTATTATTTATATTGGCCACAACCCAAATCTGTAGGAAATATTTGCATATTACCAGAAGTTTCTGAGCATACAGGTCCAATTTAGCCATTCCCTCAGGTAAAGTTAATCACTCCCTTCTTCGCACCACTTGATTTCATGCCATCGCAACTCCATCTCTGCTCGGGCCCTAAATGCCTGTGGAAGGTTCTGTCGTCCATACGGGTTGTGAACTTCTCGAGGACCGTTATTACCTATTATCCATTTCTGTATCACTTAATACTGTAGTTGGGAATATAAGGGATGATCAGTAAAGGTGTATTGAATAATAAGTGAACACAAATTTGCTTTAAGTTCATTAGATGTCCTATAAGTAAGCTGATGTTACTTTATTTTTCATGTAATGGAGCATCTAAGTAGTATATAGTGACATATTTAGGAATGAAATGAATTACTTAAGATTGCTTCCGTCTGCTGTTTCAGGTTATGTGATGAATTTGAGAAGATAGCTGAAAAAGCTCTTAGCACTCCTCCAAACACAGCAGAACTCATGGAAATGAAGGTACTGTCTACCAAGTCTTTACAGTTGTACATGTATGCTTTTTTCCTTTTTTTCGCAGATCTTATAATTATTGACATGATAATACAAAAACAAACTCCTCTAAAAGTTAAAACAGAGGCTTATGATAATTTTTTTTGTAGTTAGCTTATGAGTCTGCAGTTTGGCAATTTAGGGTAGGCACTCCTGGAAGGTTCTTCTGGTCTCAGTTGGGTCTCACTCAATTGGGTCAGCTAGTTCTTAGTTGGGTTAATTAGCATAACTATATCTAACATTTGACTCTGTTCCTCTTGTCTCAAACTCCAGCAGGCTCACCTGGGCATATTCATGGCATGGTAGAGGCACAGAAGTAAGCTCAGTTGTACAAAGCTTTTCAAGTTTCCCCTGTGTCACATTAGCTCATATCCCACTGACCAAAGCAAGTCCCATGTCCATAGAGTCAGAGTGAGAGGACACTACAGGATATAGATACTGGGAGAGGTGAAGTACTGAACTATTAATGCATTCATCTCCCAGGATATTATTGAAAGCACTGTTAATAACTATTACCATGTTAACTGCATAAATCAGGACCATCTGGGGGCAACCTGGGATAAGTGATCACCTTTCATTTTTTTTTTCTTTATTGATTTCTTTTTAGAGAGAGAGGAAGGGAGAGGGAGAGAGGGAAACATCGATGAGAGAGAATATTGATTGGCCGCCTCCTGCATGCTCCCCATTGGGAATCTGGCCCATAACCTGGGCATGTGCCCTGACTGGGAATTGAACCGGCCCTCTTGGTGCATGGGTCGACGCTCAACCACTGAGCCACTTTTCATTGGGCATCACCTTTCATTTTTTTATCAACAAATATTTAATACTTAAGTAATATATTTTTGACCTTGGTTGGTTTGGCTCAGCTGTTAGAGAGTTGACCTGTGGACCAAAGGGTCGCAGGTTCAATTCCCAGTTAAGGGCACATAGCTGGGTTGCAGGTTTGATCCCTTACCCCGGCCCAAGGCCGTGCAGGAGGCAACCAATCGATGTGTCTCTCTCACATCAATGTTTCTCTCTCTTTCCCTCCCTCCCCTCCTTTCCACTCTATCAAAAAAAAAAAAAATCAATGGAAAAATATCCTCGGGTGAGGAGTAACAAAAACAATATATATATAGTTTGTTTGTTTTCTATGGACTGTCTTTTGTTATATATTAAATTTTTCTGTTGTACTCTGCTGGAATATATTATGCTTTGATCATAGCATTTATGGTACTGAAAACAGTGGATATCTCACTTTTATCATTTTTCATGTTACTTCTGTGCTTGAAGTGTATCTAATGGTGAATAAAATCATGTAAAACAACTAGTTAATCGCCATTTCATTTTATTCATTTTTTATTCTTACATTAAGCTTTTACAGGATCTTTTTTTCTTTTCTAGCATTCCCAAGATGCAAAATAGAATCCTTTTATTTTTTATTTTAAAATATTTAAGCAAACACAGCAAAACATGTAAAATCATTCAAACTTTTGTATAGGCAATAAATTGCAAAATGAGTTCAAATGATAATGCACATTTTATTTATTTATTTATTTCCCCCCATTGATCCCCTCCTTTCTGCTCCTGCCCCTCCCCCCTTCTCTGCAGTATTGTCTGTGTCCATTGGTTATGCATATAAGTTCTTTGGTTTATCTCTTCCTAACCCCTATCCCTCTGAGGTTTGTCAGTCTGTTCCCTACTTCCATGTCTCTGGATCTATTTGGTTTGCCAGATAATGCATATTTTAAATTATTCACTTAACAGTTTGTTAAAATCATTAGAACCAAATTTTTTACACATCAGCCTCTATCTAAAAGGGTTCTATTTTTTAAAAAGTGTTTGTATTGGACTAAGATTCTTAGTGTGTGAATTTATGTGTGTGTGTGGAGGGGGGAGGGTGAAATACACACACATGCCTACATATGTTATCTTTCAGAATATTAGTATATTTTATATTAGTTGTTGTAAGACATCAAGTGATACTTTGATTATGGGTGATTATAAACATAGCTGGAGATTTTTATAACTATAAATTCTTTTGGAAAAATGAATGTTGACTGTGAAGAGTAATTTATTTACCCTCCTAGCCATCACTGGGAATATTTAGAAATTTGGGGTTATTTCATGTGAATTTCTATTGTTCATAACAACCTTTTACAGAATTAGCAAATGGATTATTTAACTGATATTTAAAAGATTTCTGTACCTTAAAAATGTTTATTGCTGCAAAGGCAAAATAGCTTCTCAATTTATTCAATACAGAAATTGGTCATTTATTATCAGAAAGGGAACTAAAAACCAAGTTTTTTGACTACATAGAAAGCTGATTAACCAAATTCCAAAAAACACTATCTTTTCAGTTAGATGTTTTGTCATTTGTGGAAGCCACCATGGTTTGCATCCTATTTGTTTGGAATTGCAATGTAAAAACAGTCTAATTCAAATGATATATTAATGAAAGGGTTCTAGGCAATGTAACTTGCTTTTTCTTTTAATCACAAAAGTAAAAATTTAAACAGTATGGGATTGTACAAAGTGAAATGTAAAAGTTCTTTTCCACACTTCCTCTCTTTAAGGTAATGACTATAGTTTAGTGTGAATTCTGCTCTTTCCAAACATATATGTAATGTTTTATACATCTATGAGAGAAGGAAGAAGGAGAACCAGAATGATGAACATTAGAGATTCAAAAGAGCTTTAAAAGCATCAAAAAAAGCAGAAGCAGCATTTCCGTCAACAGTGGTGGGGTATTAGACAGGGAAGGTAAACATAGGTACTTACAAGTAAGAGCCAGTTTTCTCATTTTTCAGAGGGGTACTAGATTCCCTTCAGCATTTATGTTATTGAGATATGTAACTGCAATTTTGATTGAAATTGCATTGATTTCATAGACTGGGGGAAAATTTGTATCTTTACATTATATCTTCACATTTTTTTTATTCAGAACTTTAAAAAAGTTCCTTGATAAAGCATCGTAGTTTTCCTCATCTAGATCTAGCACGTTTTTTGTTACACTTACCCATGGTTATTTTTAGGTTTGTAGCTGAGGAAAGTGTCGCAACACTGCTGTCTGTGGCACGTTTGCGGTTTTACATTTGTTTTGGTGGTTATATGACTAATAATTGCCTCCCCCGTCTGAACTAGAGCCGCTCTGAGGTCAAAGCATGCCTGTTTGTGTTTGCACTGAATTGCCTGCACCTGGCACAGTGTCAGGCACATAACAGGTCCCCAAAACGCTATTCTGAAAGAATAAATATCACTCAGACAGCATCTGCTTCCTGTTTCCCAGAAACCCATAGCATTCTTCTCTGGTTTTCCAGGGCTTTGAGGTGTTGTTTGGTATTTTGTTCCCCCCCCCCCCCTGCAGTTTTAGCAGAGGTGTTTGGGGCTGATGAGACCAAACTGTACTGCAGTCCCCTATCTTGAACCAAAAGTCTGTAGTACTTCTAACAAGTCTGTACATATCCGTGCAGTGTATTTCTTCAGGCTATTTTTTGACATGAGCTGTTCATTAAAATGCCATCTGTAATTTTTGTTTCCCCTCAGGCTTATATTCAGAAAGTAGAGACAACTGATATGATTGAACTGGGACACAGATTGGTGGATTCTAAAAACTGCCTCGCCTTCCTTATTGAACATGCCAACTTCTCCCCGGCAGACATTCGGCTAAATAATAATGTTTTCCAGTGGTATGGAAGAATGGAAGAAATTTTTGATGAACACAGGAAAATCATTAAAGAGAAAACAGATCAATATCAAGAAGGTCTTAAGGTTGGCATCATAGATATTTTAAATGATTTTCATTTTTTGGACATGTTTAAGTTTTCACTTCTTATGTAGCATTGTAACTCAGCTATTTCATAGGTTATACATTTTCGCTTTCTCATACTATAACTCTTAGTAGAAGATAGTAATACATGCTGGATTGATGTGGTATCACTTCTGGATTTTTCTCAAGGGAGAAAGCATTCAAATACATTGCCCACATGTGGCCATTAATAAAAATAGTATTTATCTTATACAGTTTATATTGAGTGCTCTTTTGAGTTGTTTTATTTTTATCATTTAATGTCAAAGCTCCCTTGATGAAGTATGCCTTCTTTACACCTTATAATTGCTCACACTCACCTAAGTACTGTGCCTAGAATCACCACTCTTAACATTTAATTACTCTAACCTTTTTTTGGTCCTACATATTAGATGGTTTGTAATTTCCCCCTGTCTACCTGTCCAGCCTCGTCTCCTGCCTCTTCCCACTCCTTGTTCTTGACTTTCAGTAACCCTGAGCAACCTTCAGGTCCCTGCTCCCCACGTCCCTCCTCTTGCCCATGCTTGCTTTCCGTTCATTCTGGAGGCCTCCTGCCCACACTCATGCTTGTCTGTCTGCGTCCTCTGGACCTTCTGGGAGGCTGCCTGGACAGACCTCAGCGCTGCTCCTCCTCGGCTCCCACCGCACTTCTAACACGTCTCCACGGGACTGACCGTCTGACCGTTACGTTATTGCCAGGTCTCTTCTCCACTGGACCATTAGCTCCTTGACAGCAGGGCTGTTTGTACATTTATACTTTTCTCCATTTATACCCATTGGCCAGCACAGTGCCTGACATACAGGAATGCTGCATTATCTGAATAAATGACTTAGTATTTACAAATGAAAAAACGAAGGTTCCCAAAGTGAATCCACTGTCCCAAGCCGGCCAGCAGGGGTGTCCTTTGACAGCAAGCCCAGAGTCTCTCCACCGCACCACAGCAATACCAGTAATTGGCAGAATATGTTGTTTGGAGAATAATTCATAAACGAACAAAAGCACTTCATTTTAAACTGTAGTCTATATTTTTGTTTTACATTTAGGCCACTTCAGAATTTTTAAAAATTTGTAGAAAACATCATGAATAATAAATATTAGATGCTTAAGTTACAGTATAACAGAACCATAGAAAAGGAAGTGGCTCAAAATTATCTATACTTTATTGTAAAGTGTACTATTCTATAAACTACATAACGCTGATGAAATTTTCCCTCTCGTTTCCATTCCCCTGCTGGCCCAGAGCCATACGTTTGCCAGAAAACCAAAGAAAAGAGGACAGAAATCAACCTAGATAATCTATAAAATCTATTTGTGAATAACCTAGATTCGACTTTTAAATATTTTATTAAAAACTATTTTTTCAGATTTATGTAATGCCTTACCAATGACAATTTTATAATAAGCCTTTCTCATTAAAAAAAAATACACACCCTGTTTTATATTGGAAAGCTATAGTTTTTAAGCTTTTATTTACCCATAGGACAAGAAAAATAACCTTGGAATTCTTTGTTTTAGCATTGCTAATTAAAAAGGTATTTGAATATCAGAACACAATTAAAGAATTCTTTTCCAGTTGTTTGTAAAAGTGCCTCAGATACCTTTATAGCCCTTTAAAAATTGGAGTTTTCTTTGAACCCCATACTTGATGATTATGAGATTTTTCAAAGGCTTATAAATCATTTATTAGCATAAATTCTTTAACATATTAAGGAGTACCATTGTCTAATACATTCTTTTTTTTTTTAGAGAGAGAAGAAGGGAGAGGGAGAGAAAGATAGAAACATCAATGAGCGAGAACATCAATTGGCCGCCTCCTGCATGCCCCCCATTGGGGATCTGGCCCACAACCTGGCATGAGCCCTGACCGGGAATCGGACCAGCGCCCTCTTGGTGCATGGGTTGATACTCAACCACTGAGCCACACGAGCTGGGCTAACACATTTTTAATCATTTTATTAATTAGAACTTCTCACACTGATAGCACAGCATAAATTTTCTCTAATTTGTGAATCACAGAAATCTTAATCATTAGTTTTAATGTTTAAAACTATTAATCTTTTTTTTTTTTTTATCCTCACTCAAGGATATTTTTCCATTTTTATCTTCAGGTAGAGTGGGAGGGAAGGAGGGAGAGAAGGAGGAGAGAGAGGGAGAAACATCGACTGGTTGCCTCCCACACGACCCCAACCAGTGCTGGGGACGAACCGCAACCAAGGTACAGGCCCTTGGCCGGAATCGAACCCATGACTCATTGGTCCGTGGGCCGACGTTCCAACCCCTGAGCCAAACCGGCCAGGGCTTAAATCCTACTCTTAAAAATTCTATATATTTTAGATCCCAGTCATCTTCCAGATCATCCATTTCTTTATATTTTGCCAGTATCAAAATATATTAATAATAATTCTGATAGTCCTTACAAATATTTCAATTTTCTCTTGATGCCCAGGGGTTTTAACTTTTAAAAATGTAACAACAAATATTGTTTTTATTATATCAGTTACGGTGTGAACGGTTTGTGGAGGAATTAGAGAGTTATGCTAAGCAGGCAGAAGAATTTTACGCGTTTGGAGACCTTCAGGATGTACAGCGGTACCTGAAAAAGGCTCAGATACTGAATGGGAAGTTGGACTTAGCAGCAGACAAGGTATAGTTTAAAAATTCTTACGACGATTAATTTGTTGAAAAGTAAGAGTATTGAATTTGCACTGCATATTCACCTTTAAGAAATACATTCAAACGAAAGAAGCTTAACTACGTCTAATTAGAGAAGAATATAAGTGGCACAAATAGGTTTTACGGACATGCTTCAAAAGAAGTGGCTTTGCTATTTTCTGTCGGTGGTGATACCATTTCAATGGCCTCATCTTTTGTTTGAAAGAATGAGTTATATCTCTATCTGCTTCTCGACTTTTATTTTGTGTCATTTAAACATTTGTGTCATGTGATGGCACCTGGTTATAGTTTAATTTTCTCATCTTCATGGAAACCAGTTTAGATTTGGTGGCTGTGTTTCTAAATGAGGCCCAGTATTTTCTCCCATCAAGCTGCTTTGTTCCTAACATTGCCATTTCAGAAACCAGCTTTCTCATCAGAAGAAGCTAGAAGGGGGAAAGCTATATATTCTTTGCCATGTGAGAAGTTTGACATTTTTAATTATTTTTTTTAATAAAAAGGGAAATATGAAAACAGACCACATTATGATGCTCTACCATTTTTCTTACATTGAAAGATTTCAGTATCTTATCAAATCAGGTAATTAGTTTATAAAATCACAAATATGTGAACACATGTTGAGAAAAGAGAAATAGACTTTGTAGATTTTTTATAATTGATGCCACTGACATTTTAAATAACCTACATAATTTATATATTGAGCTCACACATTTCAGTTCTATAGATTTCTCCTCTAACCACCCACATCCTCACATATTTCACAACTAAACTAAGAAATTAATGCTTTCTTTGCCTCTTCTTATCTTTTTTATTTTCAAGACCCAGCTCCAGTGGTAGCTTCTCTACAGAAGCACCTGTGACCTAATTATTTCAGCATGCTCTTTCGCCTCTGACTGATAGCATTATTTTGTATATATACTATTCATTTTACATTAAACAGCTACTGCTCTAAGGCGGCTCTTCTATTGCTTATATTATTATTGAATAATTGCTACTTAACTTTTGAGTACTTATGTCCTTTCTCCTCAGCTGGATTACTAACTCCTTGGAGTTGGTACTTTGCAATATAATACTTTAATTTTTTTTCCCCACGGCACCTAACACAATACTGTGTATGTTAAAAGTACTTAGGTTCTCGTGAATTAAAGAATGAAGCTATATCTTCAGTATATCTGGATGGGCAAAGTCTTCTTTATATGTAAATTTATTTTACTGTGTTAAGAACTTAACCACTCATTGCTCTCTGGAAACTGTAATAAAAAAGAAACGGAAAAAGAGACTACTGCTCGGTGTTTCTAGGTTAGGCCTGATGTAAATTTAACCTTAGGGCTTAGTGAGGGTTTTTTGGGGGGTCACATTTGATATAAATATTTTTTTAAACTTAATTTGGAATGTCGTTCACTTTCAGACTAATAAATTTAATACCTGTTCTTCCAGATTGAGCAGTTTAATGCTGAAGAGGAGGCATTTGGTTGGCTACCATCACTGTATCCTCAACGCAAAAAAATCCAAGATGGTTTGAACTCCTATCTTCGTCTCTATGAAACTGCTGTCGAATTTAGCAATAAATATAGAGGATGGACAGAAGGACCGTATAACAAGGTGAATCCGGACCAAGTAGAAACAGATGTTGGAAATTACTGGAGAGGACTATATAAGCTGGAGAAAACCTTCCATGATTCTCCAAATGCATTGGCAATGACCAAAAAAGTAAGAGCAAAGGTAGAAGATTTCAAGCAGCACATTCCTCTCATTCAAGTGATCTGTAACCCCGGCCTGCGCCCCAGGCACTGGGAGGCCATGTCCAGCATCGTTGGTTTCCCCCTGCAGCCCGCAGATGACTCCACCGTCTCCCCCTTTTTAGACATGAACCTGGAACCATATTTGGATAGATTTGAAGGTATTAGTGAAGGAGCTAGCAAAGAATATTCTCTCGAAAAGGCCTTGGAGAAGATGATTAATGAGTGGGATACAATGGAATTTGTCGTTCTCTCTTATAGAGAATCTGGGACATTTATTTTGTCATCAGTTGATGAAATTCAGATGTTGTTGGATGACCACATTATTAAGACGCAGACAATGCGAGGATCTCCTTTCATTAAGCCTTATGAAAAACAAATAAGGTAAAGTGATATTGCTATGACAATGTTACAGAAATGAACACTTGCTTTGTTACCAAAATCATCACTTGTGTGTAATGTAGTGTTGTTTTTTCAAATTGATTCTGCATTCCATACGTAATTTTTTAAATAGTTCATTGTAAAGAATGATAACCTTCATTGCTTTTGGGAGAGTATTGATCATTTTTTCTGTCATCTATATTCATAACAAAGGTAGTGGACAATCAGCTTCTATATATTCATTTTGCCTGCAATCTGAACTTACATATTTGACTCTCAAAAATAATTTTGTGTCTATAGAACCCATAAATTATAGAACTGAAAATAATGTCATTTTCTAAATATACTAATTAGTTCCTTGTAGATAATCCCTAAAGATCTATTGTAATTTCCACTCATATGCATGAAAGATTGCTAGGTAAATGCAAAAAAATGAAACTGTGATTTTAGTCTGATATTTTAGGCATTTGACTCAGCCCATTAAAGTAAACTCTTATTCCATCTGTCAATTTTTATAATCTGTATTAAGTTTATATTTTACCTTAAAAAGAGAGTAAATACAAATCAGAGTACCATCTTCAATATGAAAATGCATAGCAAGAATAACTACGTGGTAGTATCTGCCTTTGATTATTACGTTATTCTAAACTTGAGCATGCTCCGGCTCGGTCTCTCTGTTGGATTGCTCAGCCTCCTGCCCGGCTTCCTCCAGTGTGCTCATCAAGACTAATTTTTGAAACACTGTGGAAGTGGTAGAGCTAGAGTCTATTTTTAAGGACTATGCATGAGATCATTAGCCAGTGGGAAATTTTTCTGCATCAGTCAGGGAGCAGATGCAGAAAGAGGGAGTGACACTAGAGGAAAGCAGAGGTGTTCATTTCTTCTTGTGAAAGAGGTTGAACAAATTCATTGATAAACATTGAAAGGAAAGTGTTTTAAAAAGCCATTTGAAAATGCCTGGTGACTTTTAGAACTCCTATTTATACTTCTTGGTTTTAACAATCTAAAATGGCAGATCCCCACGTGTAACTGATGTGTAAAGTGTTCACACACACATAAAGCTATCCCCTTTCTGTTGCTGTTAACTAACCACCCTTCTTTATGGCTTTGGTAGCTCTTAGAGCATAGTGGTTACAGCTGTCTAGGTTCAAATCTGGCTCTATCACTTACTGGTTGGGTGAACCTGAATGTGGTTCTTACCTCTGTGTGCCTTAGTCTCCCATCGGCATATATGTGAAGATGTGAGGATAGAGCAAATACATACTGAGACCTTAGAAATGTGCTTGTAAAATTGTCAGCTTATGGTGGTAATTATAATATTTGTTCTTGCGGAAATCAAGTTATTATTTTTGTTCTCCATATTTAGAAATGAACTGATAAACTATTGTAAAGTCTAAAGTGCTTCCTTCTCATGAATGACACACAAACATATTTAGGATTTTGTAGATTTTTCTTTAAATGCCAGTTATATCTTTTATTCTGCCTGGCCGGTGTGGCTCAGTAGTTGAGCGTTGACGCATGCACCAAGAGGTTGTTGGTTCGATTCCTGGTCAGGGCTCATGCCCATGTTGTGGGCCTGATCCCCAGTGGGGGGCATGCAGGGAGGCAGCCAATCAATGTTCTCTCTCATTGATGTTTCTATCTCTCTCTCTCTCTCTCTCTCCCTTCCCCTCTCTCTAAAAATCAATAAAGAAAAACAATTTTTAAAAAAGAAATATTTCATTATAGAAATAAAGCCTTGATGGACCCCCTCCCCCCCCTTTTTTTAAAGAAGAGTGTTAAAGGAAATGAATCTTGGATATAACTACCTTTCCTAAGACATTCAGAATGCCCTTCATTGAGAACACCAGTACTGTTTCCAAATCTCATTTCTCAGTGTGTACCCTCTAGCCATGGAACTGGATTGCAGAAAGGTTTATTGTTACAGCATATATGGAAACTAGCCCATTTGTAGATAGGTATATCTTAACATGTATATATCTATATAAGCATAAATGTTGATGTTATTATTATAAAACAGATTTTGTAGAACAAATATGCTGAATTATCTTTGAATGAAGACAGATGAATGGACATTGCGATAACATTGCATACGAGATTGACAGTCTAGTCATGGTTTGAGTTTAGTCGTCTGAAACGTTGCTTGCTTTGCTGTTGATAAGAGCCACTGTGTTTTGCTTCTCAGAGAATGGGAAGGCAAGCTCCTGCTGCTTCAGGAGATTCTGGACGAGTGGCTCAAGGTCCAAGCCACGTGGCTGTATTTGGAGCCCATTTTCAGCTCTCCGGACATTATGTCTCAGATGCCTGAGGAAGGCAGACGGTTTACAACTGTGGATAAAACATGGAGAGATATAATGAAAAGTGTCATACAAGTAGGTGAAAATCTCTGAGAATGTGATTATTTGGTTGAAATCACACAATTTTTGTTTTTAAAACAATCCAAATAAGCCATTGTCTTTTCCCCACATACATGCCCTTTTCAGATAACATCTTAGACTCACAGGAGAGCAAGGAATATCAGAAGCAGAAGGTATTTTGTCCTGATTACTTCTTGAAGTCCAAACTGAACTTGCATTATTTAATGGCATTTGAGTCTATTTGTGGTTCTTACCGTGTGCTCTGATAGGCAGACCTTGTACTTGCTACTCCATCTATTCTATGGCCCGTTGTTACGGGCTGCACCACCACTGATGTGCTCAGGTGGAAACATGTCAGCATGCCAACCACTCAATCAGCAACTTTCCCTGTAGGGACCTAAAAAGAGAAGAGTTGCAAAGATAGATAAATCTAAAGAGCCCAACATATACAAACAAAATGCAATCAGTTAATCAACACACAAATAATGTACAGGAGAACTCTCAAGTCAAGGACGGAATTCAATAAAAACCACTAGCACTGAAAAAGTATGATTTTTGTTCAGTTCAAAGGACAGTTATTTACTACCTGCAAAGCACAGTGTGTATGTTATTGGAAGTTAAGATTAAAATATGTAATTCAATTCACAGCTTTGCCAGATTTGTGAAAGGTAGTTTACCTACTGGCAAGAGGGCACGGTGAAAATTGGGAATAGGGACATTTGGGTGGATTTGACCGACTGTGGCTGCCTTCATCTGCACACTGCAGAGCCTCCTTGCCAGGAGCCTGAGGAACACAGAAGGCAATGTATTGTAATGGTGCTTGTTTAGGGAGCGAAGAACCTGTTATATGCAGGCAAATGTATTGATATGAGTGCACTTACCAGAGATACTGGTTTCAATGTGCTAGTTGAGGAGATGTGAATGGTTCTGTTTACTTGCTTTTATGACCAAAACCTGGCTTCTATGATGTCCTACTTAAATGAAGCTGAAATGTCAGAAGATTCTTGCTATGGTTTAAATAAATCAGAGATTCGTTTATAGATGTTTCTGCAAAATATCCTTGTACCATACAGAAGTAAAAATTACAGCCCCAGCTAGGGGCAGCCTAAAAGGGCAGTAGCAAGGTGATCCTTCTAGTGGGCACACCTTCAATGAGTAGATTAGTGTATTTTTAACCTGGCTTAGGAAGATGGTCAGAAGTGTGGATCTACATTGACCATGGTCAGTAGCGAAGGGTTTGGCTACATGATCAAGAACTTAGAAGAAACAAGATTGAAAGTTTGGTGACAAGGAGGTCTGGGGAAGAGGTATATGGGATCACAGAATAGACTAGAATATGAGTATATTTGTGCTCCATGTAAATGTTTAATAAAAGATATCACTGCCAAAGGAGGTACTTAATTATATAGTTGACCATTGATCTGTTCTGTGAATGTCACTCACTGTGAATGTCAGCACAGTGACCTATGAATAATCATATTGAATAATACAAATAGAATAATCAATACTAATATTTCCCAGACTGGGGAACTTTTGAGAGTAAAGCAATGAATAAGTAAGCCCGTAAAGCAAGCATAAACCAGAACTCTCCTCCTCAAACTTGGATATATGGTCACTCTAGCTGTAAACAAAGAAGTCATGATGGCAGAGGTGGAAATTATGGGAAGACCTGTCACCGTGGCAACACCTCACCAACACTGCCCAGTGCCCAAGCTGCCAACAGCAGAAACTGACACCGTGCTTCTGCTGCAGCACCACCCCTGAAGGGACCAGGCAAGCACTGAGGAGGGATTAAATGCACTGGACCTCTTCCAACATAGAAGGGGACAAGGATTTGTCTGCACCAGTTGGGTTTTTCCTTTCTCATCCCAAGCTTCTGCCAGCACTGTCATTCATTGACTTACTGAATGAGTTATCATCACAGTTTCCACACAACATTGCTTCTGCTAAGGAACTCACATTACAAGGGAAATGAGGCACCTGACTGACACTCGTGAGATTTAGGTCCTAACGTGAACACTGACCTTATGAAAAGTGGAATGTCTCATGATGAAGACTCAGTGCTGCACCAATGGGAGGACAGCGGTGTGCAAGCTTAGGGTGTACTTCCAGAGGATACGCAGTGTATGTTCTCACCAGATCCAAATACATGGCTTCTTCCTCAGGCAGAGTACATGGGTCTAGGAACTCAGGTGTGAAAATAAGAATGACACTTCTCACCAACTCACCCAATAAACTACTCACAATTTTGCTTCCCAGCTTTTCATTTTGCCAGTTAGTGTCCAGGGAGAAATGCTTCTGCATGATTTCATTGAACAGAAAGTTCTTGATCTGCTCACCCTATCCTATACTTCTGTCCTTATAACTTTCCACCTTACTACCTTACTTACTCTTTTCTAGCCACATTCTCTTTCCCTCTTTCTTTCTTTCTTTCTTTCTTTCTTTCTTTCTTTCTTTCTTTCTTTCTTTCTTTCTTTCTTTCTTTCTTTCTTTCTTTCTTTCTTTCTCCCTCCCTCCCTCCCTCCCTCCCTCCCTCCCTCCCTCCCTCCCTCCCTCCCTCCCTCCCTCCTTCTTTCTTTCTTTCTTTCTTTCTTTCTTTCTTTCTTTCTTTCTTTCTTTCTTTCTTTCTTTCTTTCTTTCTTTCTTTCTTTCTTTCTTTCTTTCTTTCTTTCTTTCTTTCTTTCTTGACACATGTCAAACACACTTACTGGACCTTCTTCCTGAAATGCAAATGCTGTCCCTCCAGGTATCTGCAGAGCTAACTAATGCCTTTGCTCCCTTGAAGTCTTTTTGAAAATATTCTCGTTACAAAGAGTCTTACATGGGAGCTTGCTGTTTAAAATTGAAACCTGCCATTGTCCTTCCTGGCACTCCTGGTCTCCTTTTTCTTATTTGTAGCATCCATCACCTTCTCACTTACATTGATTTATAAATTATTATGTTTATTATGTATTGTCTGTCTCCCCATGGAGGCTGGGATCTTTGTCTGTTTTGTTCACTGTGGTGGCCCAAGCACCAAGAACAGTGCCTGACATACGACAGGCCCTTGATAAATATTTGTTGATTGAGTGAATGAATAGTTAAATGGAGATTGATCTTTGAATTATTACTAGTTCTAAGAATTCTGAGTTTTTCTGAGAAACCTCTCTAATAATTCAGTTTTAGATGAGTGGGAGCCTATGATCTGAGTTAAGCCTAGAAACATCTTAGGTTTATTCCTGGTGCAGTCAGAAGATCTCAGTGTTGTAAGGGGGTTGATGTGTCTACTCAGTGAACCCACATTTCCTTTCTTAGTGCTCAAAAGGTTTAACCAGGACCTTACCATTTCCTGTTGTCCAGGGATTTCTGATTAGAACGTTTTTGCTGCCAGAAGCTTACTGAGGTGGCTTGAGCTTAATACCATTAAGTGTATGAAACTGTACTTTCTGTGAAGCTTCCTGGCAGCAAAATTAGAATGCTCTCTGCATCCCCAAATTAAAGTTTCAGGCCCCCAATATCACAGGCATTAGATTTAGAAATGTAAATCATCCTCACATTGTCATTGGAGCTGATGAGAGTGGTGATAACTTGTGAAGTAAAAGGAGACACACAAAATTTATATAATTCTTCCTTTAACCAAAACAGTGACAGTTAATAGTTCCTTTTCTTCCCCTCCAGGGGATAGAAAGTAATTAAAGTGTCAAGGGAGACTTGCCTAGTTTCAATTTTCTAGTATCTTCCTGTTGTAACATCTTATTGTTCTGTCCAGAGAACACGGCTAATAAATACCAGCCTGGTACAACCTGGCGGCTTGTACGTTTCTTGAGCTCCTCTGTGTTTTTACAGGTTTAACTCCTCCTGCACTCACCCAAGCGTTCACCACGCGTCTCTGAAATGCCTGCTTCGTGCCAGGGTGTCACGGCAATGCTCACAGGGACTTAAAAGCCTGTTTTATTTCACTGTGATAAATATTTTACCTGAAGGATGTCAGATTATAAAATGTTTATTTTAGCTTCACAATAACCGACTGAATGATGTAGGTGCCTCCTTTCCCCCCAGATTGCTATCTGTCTGCTCCCTGTTTCTCTTTAAGACACACTTATGGAAGGAAAATAAAAAGAGTAGTTTCAAGTGCATGTGTGTCTGAGGCACCATATTCGGTGCTTCAAAGAGTTTATCTAATTTGGTCCTCATAAGAACTTTTAGAGAGAGCTCTTATGACCATTTTAAAGATGAAAAAACAAAGACTGGGGTTAAGTAAATGACCCAAGGTGGCACAGGTAATGAGGAGGAATGTGGGTTAGGAACCAGGTCTGTGCTTTCCTTGATCTGATACAGTCTTTATTATGTTAACCTTCTAACGGGAAGAGTGTGAAGGTAGCTTAATTTCCAGTCATGAGATGAATATTATGTACCTTTGTATATGGACTTAAAATATATATACAAAGGTACATAGATTATTGCCAATGTTTACTTAGAACTAGCATATTTGGCTCAGAGTCATTGAGCTAATCTGGTTAAATAGTTTTGATCTCAGGAATCCAACAACAAAAAAATTTACTTCAATGCTAAGTATTTCCAGAGGTATTTCCTTTGTAACTGGAATAGCCAGGGAAAGAAATATGAACTGTCATTTTCAACAACTGACTTTTGTTTTAGCCTTCAACTTTCAGATCCAAAATAGCAACACTGCAATAAATTCTTTGGCTGAGAATAAAACAAATATTGTTAATTTGTGAAAGGGATTTTTCACATTTATTAGCAACCACCCAGCCTTTTCCCCCACAACAAAGGAAGGCATGCTTCTCCAGAAGGTGGCGCTCTAAGAACAGCATTTTGGGTTTTGGATTAAGTCTGAGAGAGTACATTGACACTCTTCTACTGAGTGAACTGCACATTTAAATTATGACCTGAGTCTCTGTCAGGCTTCTTTTTGCGTATTTAAAAAAATATTTATTTGAAACAAACTGTTTGGAATAAATAAAATTCCTTTTTTAAATTGTGTCTCTTTAAAGATAAGTGAATCTAATTGTATGTTTCATATTTCATAGGAACCTCTTTTATTGAGAAAACAGATTAATGATAATTATTTTGTTCTTTGATTAAATTGCTGTGTTTCCAAGTTATATTGTTGTAATTCAAAACAGAGACAGCATTGTATCGTTTCTTTTCAGCCACATTCAAAATATATTAACAGAAACATACTTTAGAGACTCCTACAATGGAATAAAATTTCTGTATGAAACAATTTACAGCTGACATTTTTGGCTGATCTCTTAGTCATGGCTGAGTACCAAAAATAAGTTTAATTAGTTAATTTTGAAATTCTACCTTTAATTTTTAACAATATTCTCTTGGTCTAATTTCATATAAATTTTTTAAAATGCCCAGTACTTACATTAATAAAAGCACTGGTGTGCTCTCACACAGTTTATTAATTGGCCTGGCGATTAAAGCCCCTAGTGTGCTTCAGCACCCCTTTTGACCACCTGTAAGCTTACTCAGTAAATGTTTTTACTTTGTCATCGGTATCAGTGGCGAACACTGAGTTTGGAATTATAAGACCAAGGCTTGACCTGGATGACATCAATCATGTGTTAAAGAAAGAGAAAAAGTAAAAAGAATTTATTTCAATTATATCTAGATTCTATTTTAATATTTATTTCTAAAGATTTTCATAAACCCAGTGGTTACTTGTAGGGGTATTTTAAGAAATCAACAAACTCTTTGCTTTTTAAAAATATCAGTTCCTGCCCTGGCTGGGTAGCTCAGTTGGTTGGAGCGTCATCCCGTACACCAAAAGTTTTCAGGTTCGATTCCTGGTCAGGGCACATACCTAAGTTCCGGGTTTGATACCAGTTGGGGCGTGAACAGGAGGCAACCGATAGAAGTTTCTCACATCAATGTTTCTCTCCCCCTCCCTTCCTCTCTCACTAAAAAGTCAAAATGAAAACATATCCTTGGGTGAGGATTAAAAAAAAATCAGTTCTTAAGATCAACTTTTGGTGATAATTCTTACCTTGAATCCCACAGTATAAAAGCACACTTAAAAAAAAACAAACTTGATTATGTTTGAATCATTTTAGAGCAAACAACTCCCAGTGACACTGTCATATGATAGATGTTCAGAAATCCATAACTTAAAAGTAGAACAGTCTTAGTCTCCAGAGTTCAGAAGCTCACACCTGAGCTCAAGTCTTTCCGCAGCAGTGTGTAATGCAGTTCTTTGCAATGTAAGATCTTTATCTAAACCCTTGCTCCCCACCCCAAACCCTTATTTTTTTAATCTATAGTTATAAAATAGGGATTGTGTTGTTTTATTATTATTGATAATAATATTCAAAATAATAATTATAAGGATGATTTTTTCTTTTTAGAGTACATTTTCTCAAAGAATAAAAGACAAACATATCCCATATCATTTTGTTTGCTCCCATCCTTCTTGTGAGTTCAGTGTCCATCTCGCCCTTGCCTCTCCCTGTCCCTGTCCCTCCCAGTTCCCACCCACTCTTGTTCATTTTCTCTCTCACAGCTTAGAAGGAGAGATTGTGAACATCGCCGAGGATCAAGGCAACAGGACTTTTACATCATTAAAGAGGCATTGACTATGCAAGAGTACTTTTTTAAAAATAAATCTTTACTTTAAATTTTGCATAAACTTTGATTAAGGACATGTCATCTCAAATATAATGTGAACATAAAGTTCGGATGTAGCATTTTTGAGTTGAGTGTTTTTTCCCCTTTCATGTTTAGGATAAACATGTTCTGGCAGTTGTAACTATTGAGAGAATATTGGAAAGACTGAAAAAATGTAATGAACTTTTGGAACTCATCCTTAAAGGACTCAATGAATATTTAGAAAAGAAACGTCTCTTCTTCCCCAGATTCTTTTTCTTGTCTAATGATGAACTTCTTGAGATATTATCTGAGACTAAAGATCCTACTAGGTAAGTAAGTTACATATATAATACATGGATAAATTTATCTGCTTAAATTTAATTTTTAGAATAAGGTAGAACATAGAAAAATATGTAAATAATAGTTCATATAATAACTTTTAAAAAGGCTATTGTGAATATTATCAATAACCAACCTAAGATAATTATTTAAAACATAAGTAATATCATTGAATGATATTTTTCCAAATGTGATAAATCTTGAACTGGATTTCTTATTTTATCACATATTCCCTTACAGATATTTTCAGAACACATCGCCCTTCTATATCACATTCAGAATAAAAGTTAGTGCCCTCAACGGTTTGCAGTGACCCACACAGGCGATTCCCCATTATCCTTCCTGTTCATCTTCTCGCTCTCTCTACTACAGTGCTTGCCGTTCCCCCCTAAAAAGGGCAGCCTCCTCCTCCCTCATGTACTGTTCTCTTCACCTAGGATGCTCCTTACCCAAATATCCATAAGCCTTCTCTCACCTCCTGTAGGTGTTTGTGGAAACCTGCTCAAACACCTGCCATTCAGGAGGCCTTTTCTGACTTCCCAGTTGAAAATGGCAACCCCTTCCAGCACTCCCTGGCCGCCTTTCCTGGACTAGCTTCTTGGCTTTATTTTCCTTCGGCATGTTTTTTACCATCTGTCTTAGTCTATAATGTACTTTATCTGTTTACTGTTTGATTTCCTGTAGCGGAATATAAGCACCATTATGACAGAAATTTTTGACTGCTTTTCCCCCCAATGCTGAGTCCTGCTTCCTTGGAAGAATATATAGCATATAACAAACAGTGAATAGATATTTGTTAAATTAATTAATTTTGTGTCTTGTGTCTTCAAAGTAGGAGACAAGTATTTCAGGCAAAAAGGTCAGTTTTGGCTCAGATTTCTATCTATCTGAGTCTTATACTCTGCTTCTTTATTGCCCATTTGAAAGATGTAGTCAGTTGGTTATTGGTAATGTACCAAAACTGAGAGCTTCAGCCAGTTCCAATATATTACAATGAAAAGACTAACATAGGGTAGCTTCAAAGCAGATGCCCAGTAAACTGTGCGGTACTTACTGCACTAAACCTGGGTCAGGTTTTGCAGGCAGTCTCTGAGGATCCCAGTTGAAACGGCAACTTCTGTGCATTTGAAGATTATTCAGATCAGTTTATTATCTGTTAGTCAAGATTCACCTGCTCCTTACGTTACTTTTAAATCTTTTGATTCACTATGTTGGAAACAAAGCCTCCTGGATGTCTCCTCTGTGGCTCTTAATATAATTGTAATTTTACTGATCTTTTTGTGATTATTGAATTAATGATGACCTCCCACCGGACTGTATAAACCATGCAGGCAGGAATTCAGTCTTTTTTTTTTTTTTTTTCTCACCACCTTATCTCCAGCAGCATCCAGCAGGGGCCTAACACATTACGCACATTTATGAATTTTGAATGAGGATTGGTGCACAAAGAACAGATATTTAAGGAATTGCTTTACTCTGTTTAATTCTCTTAAACATTTATTTTTTTTCCTGGCAGGGTGCAACCTCACTTGAAGAAATGTTTTGAAGGAATTGCAAAGGTAGAATTTACAGAGACTTTAGACATTACTCACATGAAGAGCAGTGAAGGAGAGGTCGTGGAACTCGTAGAGACCATTTCAACAGTCAAAGCCAGAGGTCAAGTGGAAAAGTGGTTGGTTGAGTTAGAGAGAATCATGATTAAATCCATCCACAAGGTAGCTCGCTGTATTTATTATTATTTCTAATAAAGATAATAGAAATATTAATGTATCATTGATAAATGCACTGTTACCTAGACAAATTACGTCATGAGTTACCAATTTAATTATAATAGATAGCTTAAAGACAAAGAGATGGTCTATGATATTAATTTTGCAGTGACTCACTTGAAAAGTGGGACAAAATCCTATCAATTCCAGAGAAAACTCGGGTTTTAGTCATGAGTCTGTCTCATGTCTTACAGCCACACGCTGGTGCTTTTGTGATTAATTAGACACACTTTGGTCTACACCGTCTACCTTTAGCATTGTCTTAGAATCCCCTCTCCGTTTCACATCCTTGACATGTATGTTTCTGTGGTGAATCCTGTTGTTCTGTATATATACAAAATATGTACCAAAATATTAGAAAATCATAAATATGTCCTACAATCAATGCTAACTTTATATTTTTCATATCATCTCATAAAACATATTATCACCGAATCATTTGTAATTATTTTTATTAGTGGAGAATTTCAAGTCATGGCAACAAATAGATATGGACTGAGCACTTATACTCATGTTTTACTATCCTGTGGACTTAGCATTCAAGTTCCTTATCAAGAACAAAACTCATGGTTGAGCAGGGGATCATGAGGGCATGAATGCAAAGGAAATAAGGCGTTCAGTCTCAATCAGCAACAGCTTTCATTAATTTTTCAGATTCTCTCACATATTATTGAAAAAAAATAGAATTTAGATATTTAATGGATATCACAAGTCTTAATGCTTCATTATCTTCTAAAATATTTTAATATCTGCCTGCATAATATTTTCCCAATAGATGTAAAATCTTTGGGCAGTTTCCTGTTTCTCCCTATTATGGATTAAATTTTAATGAATAAACTTAAAACATATAGCTGATTTCTTTGATTGAATTATTTTTTGCTTATGATAATTCTCATGTGGGGGACCATGGGGCCAAAGAGGGTGAGCTTTCACAGGCCTTGCTAAGTACTGACGAAGAAGAGCACTCCCATGTTGGTGGCCATTGACAATGTAAACGAATTCTACTTTGATCACTACTTAGCAGCATGGAATTGGGTTATTTGGTTAGTTAATTGATGTAAACAGATAAAGTCATTATTTTAGACATATCTGATACTATTTCAACTATTCTCTTAATTTTGCTTGTCAAAGCGCTCAAAGAAAAGATTTCAGTTGCCATTTCAGAGTATTAAGATGGGGTGGCAAGGAATTGTGTAGGAAATATCTTCTCCAGATGTTCATGTGTAAGTTTGTGTTGGTGAAACACGTAAGCAAATGCAATGTAAATACACATAGGACATTTGTGTGTTACTTTTGTTGTGCTATATGTATTTGCATACTTGAAAGACTACTGCATGACTTAAACCAAGTGAATTTTATGTCATTTGTAAATAATTAAAAAATCATGTTCTTGGCACTTTTGCCCCTTTATTGTTCTAGATGATCATGAGTTTAATGTAGCTAGCTACCCCCAAAATATACATAATTTATATTTGTACACACAAATATACACGTATACATGTATATGACATACATAGATATAGTAATATATTTTACATACAATATTATTGAACTTTATATACTCGTATGTCTCCTCATCCAACTTTATAGAAGTGTGTGATTTAGAGTTTAATGTCTTCCTCTTGTGCTCTCCAGTGTCCTTCTAGAACACATACTTATCCCACCCTTGTCACTTCTCTGCTCTGCCTTCGTTCCTATGTTCCTCTCATCTCTGTCACTCATTTCCACCTGCCCTTTCTGTGGCTTCCTTGGCCTTTTACATTTTCCCTATTATTAATAGCCAACATCTCTGTTCAACTCCAAAGACATACTAGCTAGACTAGAAATCCAAAAAGTTTCACCCATTCTTATATATTTCTCAGAAAAATCCAATTTTGACTTTTTTTTCTGAAATTCAAACATTAAAGTGGGTATCACCTCACAGACGATGTCACTATTTTTGACTGATACATATAACAGATGAAAATGTTACCCACCGATGGCTGGTAGAGAAAGTGGATGTATCAGTCCACTGAAAACGTCATGTAGCAAAGTACATGAGTTAGACTTCCTGTCTTTACAGCTCTCAACTCTCCATGAATGAATTATACATTAGTCCCTGTCATCATTGCTGTTGGCATCAAACTATGGAATTGGGACGGAGTGAGATCTGCAAACACAGGAGGAACTTGAGAGAAATCGTGTGGTTTACCTGAGAGTCCATGTACACATATGCACATGGCCGAGTGGGGGGCTGATTGAGTTCAAAGAAAATTATTACCTATGAATTTGATGGATCTCATTTTGGAAGTATTGGAATTTATGTTTTGCAATAAAATTGCTAGTGCCTCTTCAATCCAAATGTATCTAAAATATTTTAGGCTACAACTGGTCAAATAAGTATTTGACATACCATGTTTCACACAAATTGATCCTATATCAGCAAAATAAAATGCTATGTAATATAGGTATTTTACTCACAGGTACATGAATTAACTTGAATTTAAATAGTCTACTCATATGCTTCAAGTCTTTATAACTGGCTAAGATGTAAAAAGTTGAGCAGTATGAGTTACTCCGTCGCCGATTAGCTCTTCATTGTATAGCATATTCAAGTGTGAAGCTGTTCATCTTTAGCATTTTTTTTTTCAATTAGGTGATTAAAGATGCAATTTTGGCCTATACACAATATGAACGAATTAAATGGGTACGGGATTGGCCTGGGCAGACAGTTCTCTGTGTATCCCAAACCTTTTGGACAATGGAAGTACAAGCAGCTATTTTAGCGGGACAAGAGGTAAGGTTTTTTGTTTGTTTGTTTGTTTGTTTGTTTTAATCCTCACTCAAGGATACTGTTCCATTGATTTTTATAGAGTGGGAGGGAGGAAGGGAAAGAGAGAGAGAAACATCAATGTGAGAGAGACACATCGATTGGTTGCCTCCCGTACGACCCCAACAGGGGCCAGGGATTGAACCTGCAACTGAGGTACGTGCCCTTGACTGGGAATTGAACCCGAGACTCTTTGGTCTGAGGGCCAACACTCTAACTACTAAGCCAAAATGGCCAGGGCAAGAGGTAACCTTTCACTACCCCTAAGTTTGTTAGCATTTTTTCAATAGTTATTATAAATAAAGACAATCCACTCAAAAAGTCAAGGGTACTTGAGTCTCAGTCTTGTTATTATATACATTTTTGTGTCTTTAAAAATAAAATCATAACAGGATTGAGAAACTTTCTAAACTCACAAAGGATAATTCTTTTCTACAAGCCTGGAGTAAAATTGCCCTATGAAGACAAAATATCAGACTCATTTTGACTAATTTTATCTTTATTTTTAATGTATTGCTTTTGAATAAATAATTATTAATATTTTGAATGATGCTTAATTTGAAATATTCTAATATATTGGATGTATGAATTTAGTAATATTATTAATTACTAAATTTATATTATTAATTAATTAGCAGCCTCCTGGATATCCCTCCTTGCCTGCTGGTCCCCCAAACCACCAGCTCTATTCCTCACCACCACAGGGAAATAGTCTGGAGGGAACAAAGAAGCAAATGTGAACAAACCAACCAAATTTGTGGGCATCTTCCAATGTTTTTCATTTTAAATGTAGTGTTAACAAACCTCTACCCCTCTATCAAAATCATGTTTTTTCCTGGTCTCACTCCAAGCAGGCTGGAACAGGTAAGAGTTAAGGCAGAGCATTAACATGTTAACTATAATCCTCTCATGCTTCTACTTAACTCCCAAGCACAATTTGAATCTCAAGGGACAGGTAATTTGGTTTACTACCTTGTCCTCTGTTTAAAACTATCTGCTCTGCCTATAATTCTTACTATATTGCATACAGACACAAATAGTTTTTTGGTTTATAACAGTATCCGCTGATGTTGAGATAGAGTTATTTATTTACACATTTGTTAGTCTATTCAGCCCCCCCCCCCCATGTAATATGGTGCAGATCTGGAGCCCTTCACAGAGAGAGCCACAGGAGAACCTGCGCCCCAAGGGCAGCTCGGCCTCGCAGACCTCAGGTCCTCTGAAGCGGCAGTTCAGCAAGATTTAGCAAGTCAGTCTTTTGTTAGTGTTCTTTGCCCGATTGCCCTCTTCCACTGTGTTTTATGGTGCTTTCATAGATGTTTTATGGTATGAAATTAAGCTTTATATGTGCCCTTAAACATGAATTCTTTCTTTTTCATCTGCTTGTGATTACCCTGTTTTAGTATGCCCTTCATCCACTGCCTGTGGTCTGTCACAGGAGGCTAGCATATGTTTTTGTATTCTATGTGTTGGTAATTCTTCCCCTTAATTAACGTGTGGTTCACATTTGGAAGTGATGACTTTGGTTGCACAGCTGGAGACTCTTGGCAGCCTCTTAGAAGGCTGGATGCTCCATTCTCTGCAGACATCCCAAGTTGTCTGGGGCTTGACGCTACCATAGCACTAGGCTGTCCTGTCACACTCCCAGAGGACCCGTTCCCCTCGGGGTCTGTGCTTCCATTTATTTATTCAATGAATGCTGACTGTGGACCTAGTCCATATGAGGCATTACAGGGGGGTAAAATGAATGAAAGGATCACAGCGGTCACAGAGCTTTGGGTATTGTACATATTGATGTGATTTTGAGTCAGTGTGTCTTTGGTATATGTAGAAGGATCTTGTTAGTATAAGAATGTTTGGTTCCAGATAGGGTTTACTTTGGCCGAATATGATAGTAGTTAACTTCAGATTCATTAGCTCACTGTGCAGAGTGGTTTACAAGGATTAAAATGTAACAAAAATACTATCAATATCATGATTTTTTTCAATCTAGTGTATCTGAATTCTTATTGATTCATATAGTATAGTTCCTAAGGAATTCAGATTACCACAGTTTGAAGCTCAATTTTAATTCTCAATTTGCTTTCCTACTATATAAAAATATATTTTGCTTGTGTAAATAGTAATAAATTCTGATGGACATATAATTTGTACTTTCAGGTCTAAAATTACATTTTTAATGCCTTGTGGCAAACTATAGGATGTGAGATTCTGGCTTTTCCTGATGAAGCTAGGATGCTCCAAATGGCCTAGCTTCTCTTCCTTGGATCAGAACTTTTCTTACTAATTTACATACTCAGCATACTTAAATTCACCAAGTGGCCCAAGAATTTATAAACACTTATGGTTATTTAAACATAGGTGAAATAGAAGTATATTTTTCACTACTTTCAAAAGCAAATTAATAGCAAATAATCATGTAAGTCATATAAAGGCCTTAGTGTTCAAGCACCAAAATTTTTTTAAAATGACTTCCTTAAAATAAAAAAAGATAAACTATGTCAAGGAATAAAAAAAAGTACCCCTTAAAGAAACAATTTGGCATTCCCAACTCCATCCTTTAAACTTTCTCTCATTCTTGGACATCCTCACTTTTAGATTCTCTGCTGCCACTTACCTGGCCCTAAAGGAGTGAAATAAACTCAATGCTGCATAACAGTTATTAAATACTATTGTGGTGAAGAACGACCACCTCAACCTGCTGGAGCATATCAACACTTCTCTTGAGCACAGCAGTTCCTATTGATTCTAACTGGATTTTCATTAACCTTCTCTTTTTTTAACTTATTAATTGCGTGCACCCACCAGAAAAGAGACCCCAAAGCAAGCTTTGTGCTTAGGATTGGCATTAGTTCACTATAAACTAAAATGTTAGATGTTTTGTTTATTTGGATCTTTACATTTTAAGTGGCACAAATACTACTCAGAAATCCTACAAGAGTACTAGAAGGACTTGTGCGATCCGAGGAGGGGCAGTCGGAATCAGGGTCTCAGGGCTTTCTTTTTGCTGTAGTTAGTATTTTGCAGTCTATCTTTAATCTCTACTAGTCTCAGGCAGGTTTTATTCTGCAGCAGGGAAAAAGGCTTGTAATAGCTTCAGATTGGCGTGCTAGTGAAAAGAACCACAGAGCATAGAGGCGTGGAAAAAGGAAAGGAAAGAGTGTTGGGAAGACAAAACCCACAAATGTCTACAATATCTGGCCAGGTTGGGATTGTTCACCTAATACCTTTGTGGTAAGAAAAATGGATTATTTTAAAATTGTGTCATATGGAAAATCATGATAAAAAGGTTGAAAACACTCTGTATACATGTTAGTTCAAATTGTTTTTCAAAACTATTTTGATCATATTGAGTAATCATATCATATTATCTTTCAGCCTCTTGAGCAATACTTGGAAAAATGTAACAGACAAATTGATGATATTGTCACCTTGGTCCGTGGCAAATTGTCCAAGCAGAATCGTGTTACTTTGGGAGCCCTCGTGGTGCTGGATGTTCATGCTAGAGATGTCCTCACATCACTTGTTAATAAAAAAGTTAGTGATGACTCTGACTTTGAATGGTTAAGTCAGCTTAGGTACTACTGGCACGTAAGTAATATCACTGAATGTTATTACATAGCAATTTCAGCTCATAGCCTTTTAATTTGTGCTTGCTTGCTCACATGTAAATAGTATCAGTAATAGTAAGAATTTTCTTTGGCTGACAGCTGACTATACCCAAACAAGCATTCTCCAGATTGAAGATTAAGGCAGCCAGAATATTTCTATATCATCTGCATGAAAACTGTATCTGTATCTATATCCAACTCCATATCTAAATGTACAGTTACATAGAAATATATAAACACATAGAGATATACACAAATGACGAGTAATTATAAAAAATTACTCATTTTAAATGAGTCATTATGCTTGCTGAATCTGCAAAATGTTGGAACTAGTCAGTTTAGATTTATATTTATAGATTACGATACATCTATAGAATGTGAAAATCAGACTGTTTTAGTCTGATTTAATCATTAAAAATGTCTCCTGTCATCACTTGAAGGATCCAGAAACATATCTGGAAGGAAGGTTTTCATCAGGGCATCTGGTGGCTGGTGATGGAAGTCACTATCAGGAGGCAGGAAGAACAGCATCAGTTAGAACAGCGGGAAAGTTTGGGCCTGTTGAGAGTGGGAAGAGAGAGCTCATGACTGGAGATACAGACTCTAAAGTTCTCATCATATTTGCTTTTGTGAAAGTCTTGGGAGATATGGGGTAGGAGGAGAGAAGATACAAGAATCAGAAGCCTGAAAAAATATGTGAGAAGAGTGTGTACAGTGGAGCTCAGACTGTGAAATCATTGTTTTAAATACCAGGTCCTCCCCTTACGAGATGTATGACTTGGGCATTCACTCTCTTTAAGCATCAGTTTCCTTATCTGTAAAATAGTGATAATGGTAATACCCACTCTATAGTGAAATTAGTTGGACAAATGATTGAAAATATAGGAGAAAAATGAACTATCAGAAAGAGAAATTAAGAAAACAACCCCATTTACAATTGCATCAAAAAGAATAAAATACCTAGGAATAAATTTAACCAAGGAAGTGAAAGACCTATATACTAAAAACTATAAGACACTAATGAAAGAAACTGAAGAAGACTCAAATAAATAAAGATATTTTATGTTCATAGATTAGAGGAATTAATATTGTTAAAATGTTCTACTACCTAAAGCAATCTATGGAGGATTCAATGCAATCCCTATCAAAATTCCAATGGCATTTTTTTTTTTCAGAAATAGAACAAACAATCCTAAAATTGGTATGGAACTACAAAAGACCCCAAATAGTCAAAGCAATTTTGAGAAAGAAGAACAAAACTAGAGGCATCATGCTTCCTGATTTCAAACTATATTGCTAAGCTATAGTAATCAAAACACTATGGTATTAGTAAAAAAAAAAAAACAAAAAACAAAAAAAACCCACCAGATCAATGGGACAGAACAGAGAACTCAGAAATAAATCTATGCATGTATGGTCAATTAATTTATGTCAAAGGAGCCAAAACTATACAATGGAGAAAGGAGAGTCTCGAGTCTCTTCAATAAATGGTGTCCGGAAAATTGAACAGCAACATGCAAAAGAATGAAACTGGAACACTAACTTATCCATACACAAAAATTGACCCAAGGTGGATTAAAGACTTGAATGTAAAACCCGAAACCATAAAACTTCTAGAAAAAAAATAAGCAGTAATCTCCTTGGCATAGGTCTTGGTGATGATTTTTTGACTCTGACATCAAAAGCAAAGGTAACAAAGCAAAAAATGAACAGGCAAGACTATATAAAACCAAAAAGCTTCTGCACAACAAAGGAAACCATCAACAAAATGAAAAGGCAACCTACTGAATGGGAGAAAATATTTGCAAATTATATATTTGATAAGAAGTTAATATCCAAAATATATAGAGAATTCATACAACTCAATAACAAAACAAACAACCTGATTAAAAAATGAGCAGAAGATCTGAATAGATTTTTCCAAAGAAGACATAAAAATGGCCAACAGGCACATGAAAAGATGGTCAACATTGTTAATCATCAGGGAAATGCAAACTAAAACCACAATGAAAAATCACCTCACACCTGTTAGAATGGCTATTATCAAAAAGACAAAAGATAACAAATGCTGGAGCAAAGGAACACTTGTGCACTGTTGGTGAGAATGTAAATTGGTGCAGCCACTAAGGAAAACGGTATCGATGTTCCTCAAAAACTAAAAAATAGAACTACCATATGATTCAACAATTTTACTTCTGAGGATGTGAAGAAAATAAAAACACTAACTCAAAAGATATAAGCACCTCTCCTCATATTTATTGCAGCATTATTTATAATAACCAAGGTATGGAAACAACCTAAATGTCCATCAATAGATGAATGGATAAGGAAGACGTGATATGTATGTATATGAGATATTATTCAACCATAAAAATGATGAAATCTTGCCATTTGTGGCAACATGGATGGACCTTGAGGGTATTGTGCAAAGTGAAAAAAGTCAGACAGAAAAAGACAAACACCGTATGATCTCAATTAAATTGGAATCTAAAACAAAACAAAGCAAAACAAAATCATGCTCAAATTGGCTGCCAAAGGCTGGGGGTGGGGTGGGGTGGGAGAAATGAGCAAAGGGAATGAAAAGATACAAACTTCCAGTTATAAAATAAATAAATCATGGGGATGTGATGTACATATCTGTAAGTTGCTAAGAGAGTAGATCTTAAAAGTTCTTATCAAAAATAAAATTCTGTTACTATGTGTGGTGATGGATATTAACTAGACTTCTTGTGGTGATCATTGCACAATATACGCAAATATTGAGTCATTATGTTGTACACCTGAAACTACTATAATGCTGTATGTCAACTGTACCTTAATAAAAATGAAATAAAAACTGTCAGCAAGTTTAAAAAAAAAAAAAAGAAAATACAGAAGAGATAAGAAACAAATATATTTTCCAAAGATAGTCTACAGGAAAAATTGAAGCCAGTGACTTCAATTATTTAGCCAAGGAAATTAGATTTTGAATTCTTCTACTGAATTGTCTTAAAAGTGAATTTTAAAGATGTTGTTTATAAGGTGGCTATTTTTATAAAAAAAGCTTGAGATCATATATTATTGGAAATTCTATTATTTAAGCTAACTTCATTTTCTGACTTATCCTAGGAAGATCATTTAGAAACAAAGATGATTAATGCTGGTTTACGATATGGATATGAATACCTGGGTAATTCCCCTCGGCTGGTTATTACCCCACTCACTGATAGATGTTACAGGTAAACTCTATTGGAAATAACTTTCACTCATCTCTAGACCACTTGTTTCTTATAAATTATTTTCCACCCAGTAAACGTATCCTGTTATCTTTTCCTAGAGCCTTAATTGTACCCCCAACTTGATCTTCAATTTCTCTTTCTCTGCTGGCTTCTTCCTCTCAGCTCTGCAGCTCTAAGTATTGCCAGGTATTGCTTTTGTTTTTTTACATTGTTCATATATTCTTGAAATGTTGACTCTTCTTTTTGGATTATTTGAGACATCTTGCTCCTTGCCCTGAAACACGGAATTTTCTGGAATTCCCTGTTTATGTGACGTTTGCCTCACGCTTGGTTTCCTGAGTGTTGTCATTCACTCTCGGGCTCTGACAGACCCCCAAACCTGCACCTCCAGTCGGGGTCTCCCGTAAACTTGCATCACACGTTCCTGCTGGATAGCTTCATTAGTGATCTCGCAGGTATTTACATTTCCTTTTTCTGTCTGTCATCTTTGCGTTCTTGTTTGTTTGTTTTGGTTATCTTCACCTGAGGATATTTTTCCGTCGATTTTTTTAGAGAGAGTGGAAGGCAGGGAGGGAGAGAGAGAAACATCAATGTGAGAGAGACACATTGATTGGTTGTCTCCTGCATGACCCCGACCAGGGCCAGGGATAGAACCCGCAACCCAGGTACGTGCCCTTGACCAGAATGAAAGCTGCGACCCTTTAGTCCTCAGGCCGATGCTCTAACCTCTGGGCCAAACCAGCCAAGGCTCTGTCATCTTTCTGAATAATGAAAGGTCTTTAACTACTTTAACTCCAAGTTCCCATCTCCCATATTCCAAATAATTGTTAAATACTAAATTAAACTTTGTTCTTTTTCTTTAAAAAAATGAACTAGTTTATTGACTAAAGCAGTCTCAGGATGCAAGAAAAACCATTTTATTCTTTCTAGTCACTGTTCTTTTAAACTTGCTCTATCAAATATTTTTACTCATTCTTCCTAGATGAAATCTGGGGCAGAGTCCCTGATTTTTCTGGTTACTGGAAGGTATTAGTGAATAGTAGTTTTTTTTTCCAGATATTAAAGTTCATTGAGGTCTAATGTCAAAGTAATGTCTTTCCTCTCGTTTTAAACTTCCTTCTCCACCAGCTCGAGGCCTGCTCAAGCTCAGGGCCTGCACTTGGGAAGGTAGATGTGGTCAGTCTTCGTCACTTGTATCCCTGTCCTGGGCATCCGCCCCTGAATGGCTCATCCTTCGGCTGGTCCAGTGCTGGGAATTGATGGCTCGGCGGGGAATGAAAGGGAGAGGAAGGTTTATCTGTGACTTGTGTCTTGTATGACAACTATCTACTGGCTGTTCAGTGCCCTTGGTGATGGCACAAGCCCAGAGAGGCCAGATGGCACAGGGGAACTTATGTGGGTGCTTGGAGCCCCCAGTCACTGGATTCTCCTTCCAGTGGAAAATGCCCTGGCTGGCAGGCTGCTGGTGACTTCTACTTCAGCCTCCATCGGAGTCCCAGCACACACAGACCCTTTCCTTGGGACCTCCTCCTACACAGGGTCCCACTCAGCAGGGCTCAGACATGGCATTCCCCCAGCGGTCTGGATCTGGTCAGAGGACACAAACGCATTGGTCTTGCCAGCGGCACGAGTGTATCTCCTACTGTCCCCGTTTTTGTTTGTTTGTTTGTTTTTCCCCCACTCTGCCATAAGGATGTGCTCCAAGCATTCTTTTCACTTTATTTATTTTTTTCTTTTTCATTGAATTTATTGGGGTGGCATTGGTCAATAAAATCATATAGGTTTCAAGCGTACAATTCTATAATACATCATCTATGTATTGTATTGTATTGTATTGTGTGTTCACCACCCCAAGTCAAGTCTCCTTCCATCACCTTTTATCCCCCCTCTTTTACTTCCCCCCATTTCCCCTTTCCTCTGGTCATACATTCTTTCGCATTTGTTTTCTGGGTGTCGTCCGATATGTCCCCAGAAGTGGAGTCCCTGGGTCATAAGCAGTTTCACTTCTAAGTTTTTGAGGGAACTCCAGAGTGTTTTCCACAGCGTCAGCCACTGACTTAGATGTCGCCTCTTCTCCGTTCTTTCTTCTTTCTTCTGTGTCTCAGCTTTTCTTACATTAGATCTCTGTATCTTCCTGCGTGGTTTTCTCATATTTACTTTCTAGTGCGTAATTCTCGTTTCTTTATGGTTATTCTGCTACTTAATCTGTTTACTGAGTTTTTAAAAGTTCAACAATTATATTTATACTGTACATATTTCAAGTCATTTCTTTTATGAAATTGACTTTTTTTTTTCTTATAATTTTCTGAGTCTATTCTTTTTATATATGATCTCACTGAACAACCACCAGGATACCAAAGAGGGCAGAGTGCCAGGGACGGACTAGCACCACGCCCAGGCCTGTGTCCGGGGCCTTGGCCGCGAGTCTGACTCCGCTCGGATCCCTCTCGGGCTGTAACTGGGAGCTCAGTTCAGCAGGGCTTGTACCCCATTGTTCTTGCAGGTTCTCAGGGTCCCTGTGGAGCAGTTTCACATGGTCTGAGGAAGGCCCTAGGGTTTTCTCTGGTCCAGAATGCAATTTTAATGTCAGTTTTTCAGTTTGGTGCATGTGTCCACGGGCAATGGAAATTTGGGCCCCACCTGCATGAACAACGTGGGCTCTTCATCGGGCCCTGCGTGGAGGATGAGATCCTCTCTTCCGACTTGACTCTTCTTTCGCCTGTCCTCAGTGGGCTGCCGGAGTCACTTCAGCTCCATTTCCAGACATGCAGCCTTGCAGGTTGCTGTGGGTGGGTCGTGGCTCTGATGTTTCTTTTTCCCGTTTCTGTGTGGATGTGTCATATGCGGTACCGGAGCAACAGGCACCTCCAGAGTGTCAGCACCTAATCGCTTCGCTTCCCAGCCTTTCATTCCCTCTTCATTGGTGATTTTCTTTTCATTCTTTCAAAAATGCCTGCGTATTGTTATCTTATACGTAGCATTTCTATATGCTTGCAGTAGGGGGGTTGGGTGGTTCAAGGTGAGCTGAGTTGTCTGTATAGACCAAAAGTCAGCATTGAATTTCAAAAGTGAATTTATTTAGATGTGGTCACCTATACAGCTCTTGGGAAGTAAAATATAGTAACAAAGTAATGCACAGAGAATTTCAGAGGTTAGTGGGAAGGAAGAGATTACTGAAGAGGAAGTGGGAAATTTTTTGTTGTTGTTGAAAGATGTCCCTCTTTTTTCCCCATTGACCCCCTCCTTCCTGCTCCCACCTCCCTCTTGCCTTCTCCAGCCTAGTGCCCCTGTCAACTGGCTGTGTATACATGCATATAAGTTCTTTGGGTTATCTCTTCCCACCCCCATCCTTCTGAGGTTTGTCAGTCTGTTCCCTACTTCCATGTTTCTGGATGTCTTTTTGTCGACAGCTTATTTTGTTCATTATGTTCCACAAGTGAGATCATGTGGTTCTTGTCTTTCTCTGACTGGCTTATTTCACTCAGCATAACACTCTCCGGGTCTCTCCACGTCGTCTCAAATGGTAGAGATCTCTCTTACAGCTATATTGGAAGTGGGAAATTTGGCTCTCAATTTAAACTTTCCCTTCTTCAGATTGTATGTGGAAACACCACCTTACTCTACAAAGATTGTTTATTCCTGTGTTTCAGAACCTTATTTGGGGCCCTTCACCTGCACCTTGGGGGAGCACCCGAAGGCCCAGCTGGCACTGGAAAGACGGAAACTACCAAAGACTTGGCAAAAGCTGTAGCCAAACAATGTGTTGTGTTCAACTGCTCTGATGGGCTGGATTATCTGGCTTTAGGAAAATTCTTTAAGGTTTGAATTGACACTTTATTTATTTTTTTTAATGTGATAAATGCTCAGAGGAGAAGGTTGTTTATAAGGATGTGTTTATAATGTTTATAAAGAAACATGATTTAATGCAAGTAGAAGACATTATAGTTTAAGTTAAAATGAAAGTACCATCTCAATAAGTCTCAAGGGAAGTGGGGTTAGATGAAAGCTTGTTTGGGAAGGAGCCCTGCCTCCCTCTCGTCCCGCTCTAACGGGTCAGTTTACTGGGAATGAGTGGGGCAGATACAATGAGAACGACCACATCATGAGAAGGTTGTGGGAATCTGAAGACTTCCTTAATCGCAGATCTTGTTATTAACAAGTTGTGATTCAGTAATATACCTTTATAGACACATTCTAGTTTTGTTGAACTTAAACATCTGTGTTGTGGGTTTTTGTTTTTTTTTTTCCTGATTCTGAGTCAGAATCCCACTCTTATAAGTTTGTAAGATTGCAAAATGGGGATTAATATGTAAAGTCTCTAAACCTATGAACAGTTTCTCAGTTTAGCAATGTGTTGCTACAGCCTATTATTCCTCAAAAAGTTAGGTGGTACAATTGAATACAAAATTATCCATTTGGGATTATGGGCTCCAATTGTTTGTTTATTTCTATTTTTCTGTAATTTTCAAAGTACATGTAAAAAATTCTCTAATCCTTACTTTTCCAAATTTCTCCAGAAGTTAACATTAAAAATAATTAATGACCCTGGCTGGTGTGGCTCAGTGGGTTGGGCATTGTCCCATGCACCAAAAGATTGCCAGTTTGATTCCCAGTCAGGGCACATGCCCGGGTTGCAGGCTCAATCCCTGGTAGGGAGCGTGCAAGGGGCAGCCGATCCATATTTTGCCCTCACGTTGATATTTCTCTCTCTCCCCCTCTCCTTTACTCTCTCTCTATAAATCAATAAAAAATCTTTAAATAAATAAATAACAATGAAACTAACACAAGGGAATATACCAATCCTACCCCATACAGTAAGCTCTTTCTGGCTGAAATATGGTCTGGTCATTTTATAACAAACTTGAATATAGAAATTCTCTACATTTGTGGTGTTGAAACAATTAGAATAAGAGTTTTTAAAAAGCTAATATTATGATGAGTAAAATATCAAAAAAACACTTGAATGACGAATTATTATTGTAATCATCCTCTGTAATGATAAACAACCTTGTTGCAATGATTATTTAAGAAAGAAATAGCAAATCTAGCCTGGCTGGTGGGCCTCAGTGGATTGAGCATTGCCCATGGACTGAGAGGTCCCGGTTCGATTCCCAGTCAGGGTACATGCCAGGGTTGCAGGCTCAATCCCCAGTAGGGGGCATGCAGGAGGCAGCTGATCTATGTATCTCTCTCTCACATGGATGTTTCTATCTCTCTCTCCCTTCCTCTCTCTCTAAAAGAAAACAATAAAAACATATTTTAAAAAAAGAAATAGCAAATCTATTTGTTAGATTTTCATACCAGATGTTCACATGTTCATAAATGTTTAAAGAAATGTCTGGTAGGTATTACTCAATTTTTGAATCTATATAATGATATTCTTAATTCTTTAATTTAGATCCATACACTGAATGGTATTAAATTTGCTTGTCAATAAGTATTTATTGATTATATGGACACTGTGTTTAGATTACATTATGGGGAATAATGGGGATACAAAATAAATAAGACATGGGTGTTACTTTTAAGAACCTCACAATCTGTATAACTGAATGTGTGACTTCATAAGCATTCTGTTCTTTGTGATTTCTAAGCCTTTTATTATAGCATGTATTAGAGATCAAGGTCACAGATAGAATTTTCTCCATATAATGAAAATGAGCACTCTCTGACATACATAGAGTTCACGTTTAACCCAGTGTGGTTCAGTAGATTGAACTGTGTACAACTCCAAGTTCAGCCGCTATTAGCTGTGTGGACTTAGACTAATTCATTACTTAACATCTTATATGATATAGTCTTAGTTTCCTTATGTAAAAGTTATATACAAAGTGCTATGCCTGACACATGGCAGGTACTCAATGAAACACACATACATACAACCTACATAGAATGTGCATTCAACAAACATATGTTAAAGAAAAATTTTAAAAAGTGAACCTGAGCTACTCAGGCTTGATGTTCCAGTTTCTCCTTTTGAGCAAAGGGCACGTATTTGTGAGGTAGCTGTGAGTTAGGATTGAAAACAAGGACCTCAAACTATGTTAGTTGGCAATAGAAGTCATCTCATTTAGAGGATTATTACAACCCATTCTATGGAGCCCATCTGGAAAAAGCAAACACAAATCTACTTGTCAATAAAAAGTAAGAAAGACTTTGAAATTACAGGTATACACCCAAATGCTAAAACATATACAGAAAGTAAAAAAATCAATTGGAAAATTTTCCAATTGGTCAAACCCTTTATTCATGCATAATAATGAATTGGTAATAAGAAATGCCATCTTTAAAGATAAAGGTGAATAGCAATTTCCTTGATAGATATTAAATCCTTGAAAAGATCAGGTGAAAATGCAACATTTCAATGCAATATTCAATCAGATAAAATTGAAAAATTTCATTACTGTTTTCTCCCAGGGACTGTTATCTTGTGGAGCCTGGGCTTGCTTTGATGAGTTTAACAGAATTGATTTGGAAGTACTTTCCGTGGTTGCTCAACAAATTCTTACTATCCAAAGAGGTAATGGACTGGTTTGTCCTTGTATTATGTGAAAAAAAAGGTAGAAATATGGGAGGTAATGAATGGCACAAGTCACATTTATATGTGGAATTGCTAAGTCATTTCATTCTTGATTACCCACAGGTATTAATGCAGGTGCCGATACACTGCTATTTGAAGGAACTGAACTAAGGCTTGACCCCACGTGTGCTGTCTTCATAACAATGAACCCTGGGTACGCCGGGCGATCGGAGCTGCCAGATAATCTGAAGGTACGAGAGGGGCAATTGCATCACCCATTTCCTTCCTGTAATTTACAAAGTTAATATATAAAAAGAAAGAACATGCTCTCCTTGAATTTAATGCAAAGTATTTGCTTTTAGATGTTATATTTAACTTTTAAAAAATAGTTTTTAAAGCTGTGAGTACCTTTAGAAAATAAATATGTAAGTCAGATATAATTTCCAAAACTTATAATTAAAATTTGTGGTAATTATAGAAAATACAGGAAATAACGAAAAGGTACCCATTCTACTGCTTACTATATTGTATCCTCCAATTTTAAATGCCTTTTAAAATGTCAATTTTAAATGCTGACATCAGACAGTTGTGTATACTGGGTGTTTTTTTTTTTTCCTAGAGTGTATTATAACATGAGCATTTCCCTATCTTTATAAACATAATTCTATACATTTACTGAATATAAGCTTACTGTTGGACATTAATGTTGCTTTTAGTTTTCCTGCATTGTGAGTAATATTGCAACGGGCAGTTTTTACTTAAGTCTTTTCTCTATGTTAAAACATTTTCTTAGGTAGAGTCACAGGACAAAGAGCTATGTTGCTAAATTGTCTTCTGACACAGGTTGAAATAGTTTACATTCCACAGCAATTCTCAATTCTCATTAATATCCAGCAGCAATTTTTTTTTTTAAATAACAAAACACTTTGCCAGTTGAATAGACTAGAATCTTCCCTTTCCTGGTGGGCTGCGTGTTTATGGCTGGTGCGTGGAGAACGATGCTGAAGAAGAATGTGGTTGTAACTGCGGCTGCAAACCCAAGTCTTCTGACTGTCAAGCCTACTGTTCACACACTGAGACTCACAGCCTCTCAGGACTAGATGAGGAACTTTTTTCTTTTCCACCAAAAAGACTTTTGATACAACTAATTGCTGTCAAGTGTTTTTGTATTTTTTTTCCATGCACTTTTATAGGTTAGATGAGATGTTTTAGTACTCTGCCTTAGTGAAGGAGGGTGTGATTAAAAAACAAGAACTGGTAGATCTTTTATCTACAAAGCATTTTGCAACTTTACAGTGTGATTTACATTTGGAAAGCTCTTTTTGTATCAGTTCTTTTATTCACTCACTTATGTTTTTCTTTTATTCAGTAGGATCAATCTGAATACATAAATATTTGTAAAGGCAAATATCTGTGAGTAGCTAATCATAAAAAGCTTGGACCATTCATTATTAGTTGAGTCTTTTAATGCCCTATGCAGACTTTTCCATGGTTTGATTTACTGTGCAGGTTGAAACAGTGTCAAAATATTCACTCTGTGGTTCTTGGAGTCCTGCATTCTCCTTCTACTGCAGGCCAAAGCTTGTATCACACTCTGGGAGCTTTTTTGTTTTCTGTTTTTGATTTTATTGTTCCTCATATTATGCAGTCTTCTTGGGCTGCTTCAGAGCATCTGTTTTTAAGTATATATGAAAATACCTAACAATTTAACATTTCTTTTTAATTTTTTTTCCATTTCTTTTTGAGTATATTTTTTAAATACATCCTGAAGAATGCAAAAAAACAAACAAAAACAAAAAAGAAAATACCTAACAATTTTGAAAACTATCTTAGTCTGAAATGCCAGTTATGTATTCCTTAAAAAAAAAAAAAAGAAAAGAACGCCTCCTGAGGCCCAGAGTGTTTTACAGTCTTCAGAGTGGTTCTCGAAGCCTCCCCCTTCACCTGGGGATTCCCAGTCGCCAAAACCCAGGATCCTATTCCCCCACAGTGTCACAGCTCTTCCTGCTCCTGTCCCCTGTCCAGTCCCGCTGTCACAGCTTCCACTCCTCTTCAGTCTCCCCTTGCACATCTCACTGCGACAGCCTGCTTGTCACCAGTCTCTTCCCCACTGAAATCACTGTAATGGATTTCCCGTTACAGTGCTACCCGTGTCATCTACCAGAGAAACCTAATTGAATAATTTCCAGACTTAAAATACTACTATACTTCTTTTTGCCTGCAGAATAAAGTCCAAATGTCTTAGCCTGATCTACGGGAGACTCGGCATTAGGACCAGTTACACCTGTGCCTCCATCTCCCTGCATCTGTCTGTCACGCCGGGCCTCGGGAGCCGCCGAAGGCCCCAGGCCTTTGCACGTGCTGTTCGCCCGTCGAGTGTTCTGCTAAACCACCATTTTCCTGCCTGACAAATTCATACTCATCCTCCAAGCTAGCTAGCATCCTTCAATGAACCACTGAACATACGTACAGCTCAGATATGAGCTTCTGGGTGAAGTCCCTGGGCTTGGCAGAAAGTGCCTGCTGCTGGGAGACTGGGCTTCTAGGTATTCAATTAATGTGTGATTTGGAGTTAATCAGGTAACCCCTAATAACAAGGCTTTGTTAGATTAAAAAATATATTTTGACATATTCTTAACCTTTTTGAGTCTGCAGTCACCATATCAGTTCTTCACTAAGCAAAATAAAGGGGAAAGAACTGGAAAGGACACATGGCTAATAATTATGAGAAGTAAATCAAATTTCTAAATTGTGAAGATGTTATTTTCTCATGGTATTGTAAATGTTGTGGGCCAAATCGTTGCCATGCGATTCTCAGGTTGATCGCTGAAGTTGTCCACTCTGCACACGCCCCTGGTTCCTCGGAGACCCCTTGGGGAGGTTCCTCCACTTGGAATTGCTGCGACGTGGGCGATGGATTCTGCTTTTCCCGGTGTCGTTCCTCCTCGCTGCCTCGGTCTCTGGCACGTGATTTTACGCAGACTTCACTGCTGGAGAGTTGTTGCTTCGCCAAGGGGGTCTCTCAGGCTCCAGCGGGGCTCTCTCTCCTTCAGTGTGTGGCTCATGCATCCTTTGTCCCAACAAACTCAGAGTGAGGGCCACGCTGACCCTGCTGCCACGGGTCACTTTAGCTTTCTCAGCCATGAACCAGGCACCAATCCACCCCCCCCGAAATACGGTGTCCCCAGTAAGCTCTCACTGAACTTGGGGGCAAGGAGAGTGATGGTAGGGACTCACTACATATCAGAGGCTCCCTTCAATGGAAATCTTTCCACAAATCCTCCTTCCTTCCTTACTCTTTCAATAGTTTATGATCTACAAGGAAATGAGAAATTTTAAGAATTGTACATTTCCTTTGTAAATTTTGCATATTGTGCAAATCATACATACTTTGGTAACTGACATGTATCATACCATGAGCAAAGAGTCCCAGTCTGACATCCTGTTACATCTGGATAAAACCGGCACGGTACAAAGTACACACGCTTGTACTTGAGAGAGGCTGTATTTTGTATTGAAACTATTCTGAAGAATCAATATTTAATAATCATTTCAGAATAGTTCCGTGTGAGAAGCCATGGTAAATAGGCACATTGTAGCCCTTTTAATGTCACAAAGCCAATAACCTGACACGCAGCTTTCCAGGGAGTATGCAGCATGAAACATCCGATTAGTATAGAAGAAAACAAGTGAAGTAGACCCTGAATCCTTCATTTCACTCAACCTAAACCCAGCTTATTCCTGAACAGGTCACACTATTTATGAACTCTATTTTCAATCCCTAAGAAAGAAATGGTAAGAAGCATTGCTTGAGTTTTTATTATTATTATTATACCCAATATGCAGCCCTCTGAAAGCATGCTCTGGGAAGCATACAGACTTCCTTAGGTACCACCCTTCTTCCACCAAATAGGGCAGAAGCAATAAAATAAATATTCTTGAACCTTCGTTTCTGCCGAGATAGACATGAGGTAAAGCTCACATTGATTACATAGGCTGCGATGTATTAGAACCCTGGCATGTTAGCTGGATCGATAATCCCCTCTTTTTTGATACTCAAGAAAGTATGTCTTTGGTTAAGCTAGAATACAATTGCATTTTTTTAAACAGCACGAAATTATCCTTCAACCTACTGCTATTACTAACAAATTATTTCTGACATATTCCAAATCAAATCGTATATCAGGACGTCACACATTTTGTTCGAAAATCATTGAATTAGAACATCCACCACCATAACAGTTTAGACCTAAAAATGTTTTGATCAGATGCTTTTCTCTGTGATAAATAAAAATCGATGTTAAGTCTTTGGTGGAGGATGTCTATCAGATGGACCATCGTGATAACCTCTTGAAACTTCTTTACCTCACTCTGTTTTACCTTTTCTGCTGGCCAGGACTATGTCTGTTTCATGGCGTCCCACAACCACAATGTTACTTGTGCTGAGAGAGTGTGAATAGAGACTTTTGTGAAACACCTGGGGTGGTCAGAGTGAAACCTGCAGCACACAGACCGGGATGTTGACACAGACTGGTAGCAATTTGTACTGTTGTAGAAAGACTGTTTTTACCCTAACTTAGCCATTGACTGACTGACTGATTTGTTAATTCATCCATTGACTCTCTTATTCATTAAAAAAAATGGTTGTTGAGAACCCACCCTTTAAAAGTAGTACATCTGTGTAGTATTCTCTTGCATTCTTTTTCCTCAAGTATGTAGTGGCTGGAACACCTGCTTACACTTCTCTGTTCAAGCTATGTATTTTTAACATTTTATTCTTTCCTTTTTTTTAACGGTAACTTTATTGATAAATAACAGTCCTAAGTCTTCTAGCCAGTAACTGACATAACACGTAACACGTTGGAAGGATCTTGCTTGATGCAAATCTTTTATTTGTTCTCAACTTGAAAGAGTCATAACAGATCACTTAAGCAAGCTGTTTTCATTTTCTATCTGCCTTGTGTTTTTGGTAATTCAACTAATTCCCAGAGGTATTTACAAACTATCTGAATAAATTGTCAATCACTCTGGTTGTCATTCACTATCTGAATACTCTCGTCATTTTTCCAGAATTTGGTATTTTCCCTCTTTATACAAGAATGTCATGTTTTAATGCATGAGCTATTGAAGTAAGTCCTGATACATACCCATGTTCAAAACTTAAATTTTCTTATTTATTCTTTAAAAATCTATTCACATAACTTTTATTTGTCCCACAATATTTAAAATACAATGAGAACATCTTTACAATTTGGAAAATTTATTCATCTCTCATAATTAGTATCCATGCTTCATTTTCTGTGTCCCCCACTCCTTTATTTTGCTTGGTGAAAGGCTGTTATGGTGACTGCAGATTCAAAAAGGTCAATAATATCTCAAAATATATCTTTTATCTAACATAGCCTTGTCATTAAGGGTTACCTGATTAACTCCAAATTGCACAACTGTTTAAACACCTACAGCCTCACTCGAAGCCCAGTCCCCCACACCAGGCACTTTCTCACCACCCAGACGCGAAGCCCAGCTTTCGGACATCCCTGCAGAGTCTGATGCTCTTTCCCTGTAACGTGTCGCTTCCCCAGAAGAATAGGACGTAACTGATACTTGAACACTTGCGTGAATTAATAATTCACCAAAGATTTAAGTAGGATAGAAATTTGAAAGTTCTTAAATGATAATATAAGGAAAAATACTTATATAAAAAGTTAATGATACATTTATGATATAACAATATTAAGAAGCCAATTTTTAAAATAAAGTGTTTTCACCTATATGATTTGGACATTGTAATTTAATAATACTGCTGAAAAGCTGTAAAATTGTGACATGAAATGAGAGCAGGGTTATGTTTATGATGGCCTTTATTTATTTTTTATCCTCACCCGAGGACATTTTTTCATTTTTTGTTCAGATAGAGTGGGAGGGAGAGAGAGGAAGAGAGAGAGAAACATCATGTGAAAGTGATACATCACTCACACGACCAACCAGGGCCAGGGACAAACTGCAACCAAAGTACATGCCCCTAGCGGGAACCGAACCTGGGTCTTTCTGGACCGCAGGCCAACGCTCTAACCGCTGAGCCAAACCAGCCAGGGCTACGATGGCCTTTTTAAAAGCACGTTTTCCTCCACTCCCACAGGCTCTCTTTCGGACAGTAGCGATGATGGTGCCTGACTATGCCATGATTGCCGAAATAGTCCTGTACTCCTGCGGGTTTGTCACAGCGCGGCCACTGTCGGTGAAAATCGTGGCTACGTATCGCCTGTGTTCAGAACAGTTGTCATCGCAGCATCACTATGACTACGGAATGAGAGCTGTGAAGTCAGTGCTTACTGCTGCCGGGAATCTGAAGGTAGAGAACTCAAGTCGTGTTTGACTCCTAGATGTCCTGTCTGTAAACAGGACCGTGTGTCTTCACAGAGTTCCGATAACTAGCTGGTTTCATCAACTCAAAAACATTCAATGATTGTACTAAAACACTGATTATTTGCACATGTGAAAAAGAAAATTTTATGATTTGTAAAAGCTGGGACATGTAATTCTCAGTGATCTGAGTTCTGTTCCATAATTTTAAATATAGAAACTTGGTACTACTACCAAGGAATAAAATTCTTTGTCATTGAAAAATACTTTAAAGGCTTTCATTCTACATGAACATGTATAGCTTTATAGGAAATAATAGTTAATAAATATATACAAAAGTCCCTAAACATTGTCACTTAATATAATGACACAATTGCAGCTAACTATAGACTAGCAGTAATAGATTTGCAGTATACTGTTTGCATTTTAAAATGGTAGAAATCACAAGTGTAGATGAAAAACCCAAATATTTTAGGACATGGGTAACTTTTCATTGCCAGTATTTTGTGGAACCATGAAATAAACTAACTGTGCATTAGTTCTTTATGAAAGCAAGCAAGATAGCCTATAGTTAACAGCAAAATGCAAAATATAACTTTGCAGTTTATAAAATTTGTATATTCATTATTTGTAGAAGAAAACATTTAAAAATATATCCTACATGATTAAGAATAATAGTATGCATTTTTATGTTCTATGGTAATCGTACCAAGAATTCTGATATGTAGTAGTGACATTCTGTATCTCATTAGCCTAACATGTCATTGTGTTTTTGGCAATAAACAAATACAACTAGAAGCAACAATTTGTGTTAACCTGGCATGTCATGATTACACTGTGGTCAGATAATGGGAAAGATAATGCATGTCCTCGTGTATGTCATCACTGACATCTTGACTATGGAACTGAGCTATTAAAGTTATGTAGCAAATGAATCCTATCATTCTTTGTCCAGAGTTAATTTAGAAATGTTGAATGTGTTGCCTTGAGTATTTTGAAGTTTGTTTCTATTATATCAAGAAGCAATTTAAACATTTGCTTTAAAATAACAGCCTCCCGAATAACAAAGTAAATTTTGACACTTCCTAATTTGTGTGTGGTTAGATTGATCCAAAGACAAAGTTCACCTGAGCAGGGCTAGCTTTGGCTTCGGGAGCTCTGGCGATTAAGGCTAAAGTCAGCTAAGTAAGCACATGGAATTTATTAGGCAGAAAGATTCTAGAGAAAAGGAAGAGGGTTCTGGAAAATTTAATGCAAGATGATAGGAGAAACTTTGCAGTGAGATATTGAGTAAAGTATTGAAGTTGGGAGAAATAATTTTGAATTCAGATTTTTGTGAATTATGTGAACCTTATTATGAGCATGAGCGACAAGTTCAGAGTTCAACCAGTCAACTTTGGATTTACCACAGGTGTTTTAGAATTTAATATAAGTTCTCTGAAACACCCTCTACATAAGCGACTTAGCGCATTAAGCAGCCGTCTCCTCTGTCTGGAGCACACTAACACACGGCTGTGCTGAGCCCTCAGCCAGCACGCTGCTCCCTCCGCCCCGACTTCCTATCAGATGAGCTGTGCTCCTTGCCCAGAGAGTTTGCTTGTTCCCGAAACTTTCTGAAGTCAGTTAGAATATTACTGTTATTATGTCATTTAATTAAATGTCAAGGAAACGGATGATATACAAGTGTGAAAAGAAGAGTTTTGTTTTTATGAAAACTAAGTTCATTGTTCAAGAAAGATTCAGTGAGATGAAAGGCAAAAAAATGAATTTGAATTAGGAGTGGACGTAAAAAGTATTTAAGAGAAAAAAAACTTAAAAATTGATAAGGACGCTACACTTAGATTGTCTCACAAGTATCAGAAGAACTTGATCCCCTTTAAAAAACAAAACCAGAACACCACAAATCTGGATAGAGCAGACGATGCATGATTGATGATTTTTGCAAGAAAATTGATGTCAAATTCTACATTCAGAGAAAAGGCCTTGGCATCAAAATATGGGTAAATAAGTGAATGTTTATGTGTTTTAAATTTAAATGCATCTCTAAAAAATGATTGCCCACTTTTAATGGTTATTTCCACTTAACCAGCCCACTGCTTGTCTTGAAAGCATAGGACAAGCAAGCTCTTCCCCAATGTAGAGGCAATGGCTGCTCCCACACAGTACTGAATTCATGCCTATAGCTTTTACTCAGAACGTCTGTGAAGAGGTAGTTAGTTCAACCTAGGTTTTCATGATTAACTAGTAGAGAATTCAACAAGAATAAAGGTCAGTTTCTAAAATTAGTAACAATCCAATAAATGGAAATAATAATTTTGCATGGGTTTAAATTGCCCCTTGGGCCTGTGTGCTTGTGTGTGTGTGTGTGTGTGTGTGTGTGTGTGAGAGAGAGAGAGAGAAAATGCAGGGGTGCGGTTAACAGATGCTGGTATCATCATGAGCATATTTTCTTTTAGCTGAAATATCCAAATGAAAATGAAGAAATTTTGCTGCTTCGATCTATTATTGATGTAAATCTGCCAAAATTCTTGTCCCATGATTTACCACTCTTTGAGGTAAGAACATTTATTATTCCAATGTAGCAAAACTCTTATAATACTGTATTTATGAAATGTCCAAGTTTGCAACTCCCTGGGAGAGACGTCCACTGTAGAAAGCAATGATATGGCACAGAGAAACATAGATCACTCCATGTTTTATGTGAAGTGTGTTTAGCTAACTTTGTTGCTTCAGATGACTTTTAACAACTTGGGATTTTAAAATGGTACTTTTTTAAACTGCAGAATATAATGAGCACACAAAATCTACAAAATGTGTTTGCTTATAAATTACACTAGAATGTAGGGTGCGTGAAGGAAAGTCATCGGTCTAAGCCAGCACTGACTCCCTTGCACAGAATAGGTACTTGGTAATTGTTTGTTAAATTAATGATTGAGGCAACAAAGAAATAAATAAGGTTAACTTCTTTGAAAGAGCTCAATAGCTTTCATGAAATTGTTTTTTTCAGGATAATTTAAGATAAGAACTAAGTTTATTAATCCTGTTACACTTTTGCGATTAGATTATGAATCACTGGTAAGAAGTGTCAGAATGATGGTTGAAGTTTCCATACTATCATTTGATTTCATGTGTTTCCTTTTCTTCATCTCAGGTAGAAGAAATCAGGGAGTGGGGCATGGGCTCCCGAGAAATAGTAGACATTGCAGGAACTTGCCTGCCTGGAAGTGTATACAGTCAGTTAGCTTCCAGTGTGTACAGACGGAAGTCGTTACGACTGTCACAGTGGGAAGAAGTGGCACTGTAGCGAGGGCCAATGTTGTCAGTTACCCATAGCAACCCTGTTGCATCTTCTGAAAGGAGCTCCCCTTAGTACATAGAGCTGGTTGGCAGTGCAAACATTTTCTAGAACAAAGCCACACGGAGTAGGCACACATTTTCTTCCTGAAGTTTTCCTTCAGTTCTTTGGGACTAGTACACTGTACAGATTTCCCAGGAGTAAAAGCTGTGCTTATTTTCATAAAGTGGAAATGGACCTCACTAGCTGTATTCTCATGCAGTTGTATTCATTCAGTGAACATTTCTTGAGCAGTAGTTCACAAATGAAGCATAATAGGCCCCTCCAATGAGGGCAGCTCCTTGTTGTGAGAGACTGTCCCTTATATTGCAGAAAATTTGTCACCTCTATGCCCCACCCCCCACAGTGTCCGTAGACCTCTCCCACTGTGACAACCACATGAACAACTCCACATATTTCCAGCTCTACCAGGTGGGGCCTTTACTGAGAACCACTGAACACCAAATACATCCTGGAGGTACCTGCTCCTTTCAAGGTTAACCATTAACAATTTGAACAATTTGAGATTTTTTTTTTTTAATTTGGAAAACACTATGCACTTGCTATGGACCAGACACTATCCTAAGAGCTTTGCAAATAGTAATGTATTGAGTACTCATAATGAGCCAGTGGGGCAGGTGCTGTCATTGTCCCTGTTTTACAGGTGGGGGACTTGTATTTATGCCAGTACCTGAGGGAGTGGGGATTCCAACCACAGTCAGGCTGCAGAGTACCCTCACCACTCTGCATTGCCTCTTCTCTTCTTTGCCCTAAGGAAACAGTACTTTGATGAACTGGGGTTAGTTTCAACATAACAGCATTTAAAGAATTAAATTTAGGAGTAATTAAACTTGAAATTTGTAAATTCTGAAGTATAGCACAACTCTGTGCTTGCACATAAAGCTCTCCTGAATTTTCACTTTTACCTTCAGAGTAAGAAAAATAGTCATATTTTTCACATAGGATGCTATAGTAGTTATAAAATAACCTTAGCAGTATGTGAAGGAATGTTTCTGAGAGCTTGCGTTAACTTTATATATTCCTGAATACTAATTATGGAATTATCATTCTTTCCAATCATACATTATATGATTGTATTTGTTTCCTAAACCTGCCATAACAGAGATCCACAAACTTGGTGGCTTAAGACAACACAAATTTATTCTCCCTCAGTCTGAAATCCAGGTGTTGGTTTCCTCTGAAGGCTCTAGGAAAGACCCCTTACATGCCTCTTCTTGGTTTCTGGTGGCTGCTGGCAATCGTTGAGTTGACTTGGCATCACCCCAATCTCAGCCTTCATCATTACAGGACCCTCCTCCTCCCTGGATGTGTTTGTGTCTGAATCTTTCCCTCTTTTCCGTTATAAAGACAATAATTATTGGACTTAGGGCCCAGTATGGCCTCGTCTAACTTAACTTACATCTGCAAAGATCCTCTTTCCAAATAAGGTCACATTCGGAGGTTCCAGGTGAACACACATTTTTAAGAGACACTAGCTGATTAAAATACTACCCACTGCAATGATTAAAATACCTTTGAACTCGTTTTTGTATATGGTATGAGGTATGGATTGAAGTTCGTTGCTTTTAGCATCACTTATTGAAGACCATCTTATCTTTTATCCGTGGAAGTGCCTCTGTGCCTTTGTTGAGAATGAGTTGTCCACACATATGGGTCTGCTTTGGATGCTCTGTTCTGTTCCATTGATATATTCGCCATCTTTATTCCAATATGACAGTCTTAACAATTAACCTTAAAATCAGAGTGTTCGTTCTCTAACTTGTTAACTGAAACATACTGCAAAGCTATAAAATTTCTAGAAGAAAACAGGAGAAATCCCTTGTGACATTGAGTTAGGCAAAAATTTCTTAAATATGACACCAAAAGCACAAGGCATAAAACAATAAATTGATAAAATAGACTCATCAAAATTAAAATGTTTGTTCTTTGAAAGATACTGGTAAAAGAATGAAAGACAAGTTACAGACTAGGAAAAAATGTTTACAAATAAGATATATGACGGAGGACTTGTATGCATCACATTTAAAGAACGGTCAAAAGTTACCATTAAGAAAATAAATAAAAAAAAATAGGCGAGATTTGAACAGGCATTTTACTGAAGAAGATATACATATGGCAAATAAGCACATGCAAAAATGTTAATCATTGGGAAATGCAAATTGAAGCCAAGTAAGATACTGTTACACACTTATTTGTATGGCTCAAATAAAAAAGACTATTCATGTCAAATATTGGAACTCTCACCCACTCTGGGGGGGGTGTAAAATTATACAACCACTTTGGAAAGCAGGCAGCTTCTTAAAACGTTAAATACACACCCACCATATTATCCAGGTATTTCACTCCTTGGTATTCACCCAAGAGAAATGAAAGTGTTTGTTCATAAAAAGACTTCCACACAAATGTTCATAGAAGCTTTATTTGTAATAACCCCAAACTGGAAACAGTGAAAATGTCAGTCAATAGGGGAACGGATTTAAACACTGTGGCACTTCAATACAAGGGATGCTTCAGTGCCATGAGCTGTTGACACATGCCGAGACGTGGGGATTTCCAAATCCTCATGCCAGGTGAAAGAAGACAGACAATAAAAATAGTACACGTAATATATACTTTGTCTACATTAAGTTCTAAACAATGCAGATAAAAATGGTGACAGAAGGCAAGTCAGCGGTCAGCCGGGAATGGAGGTAGGAGGAGGCAGGAGAGGACAGAGGAGGATTGCGAAAGGTCACAAAGAAACTCTTGGGAGTGATGCATGTGTGCTTATCTTGATTGACTTGATTGTTTCACTTATCAAATTGTATACTTTATTTTTTAAAAAAATTTTTTCTTTGTTGATTTTAGAGAAAGAGGAAGGAAGAAGGAGAGAGAGATAGAAACATCGATGAGAGAGAACATTGATTGGCCGCCTCCTGCATGCCCCCCACTGGGGATCTGGCCCACAACCTGGGCATGTGCCCTGACCAGGAATCGAACCGGCGACCTCTTGGTGCATGGGTCGATGCCCAACCACTGAGCCACACCGGCCGGGCACAAATTGTACACTTTAAATATATACAATTTACTGTATGTCAATCATACCTCTGTAAAACTGTTAAAATACTGTTGAACTTTTAGTTAATGGCTCCATTTACATCAATATTAAATATGAGGATGAGAGAAATTGTATCATGTTTATGTGTGTATATATCTGTATAAATGTATATGTGTATAAATGTGTGTGTGTGTGTATGCATACATATAGATAGATGAATAGATAGATAGATAGCAAATGTATAAATATATAACATAAATCCCCAAATCGTCTATCATCAGGGAATCACTTCAGATTTGTTTCCTGGGGTGAAATTGCCAAAACCTGATTACAATGACTTGCTGACGGCCATCAAAGACAACTGTGATGCCATGAATCTGCAAATGACCAGTTTCTTTTCTGAGAAGATCCTCCAAATATATGAGATGATGATTGTGCGTCATGGTTTTATGATTGTTGGAGAACCGTTTGGGGGGAAAACCAGTGCATATCGCGTCCTAGCTGGGGCTCTGAATGATATATGTGACAAGGTAAGCACGTTATAAATGCATTAATTTATTTCTAGCCAGGTTTGTGCAAGATAGAATCTATGGTCGTTTTAAAAGATACTTTAATGCAGCAACTTAAAATCGTGAAAAAATGAGTCAAAGAGAAAATAAAAGTAGAAAAGTAGGAAGTTCGGCATGTAAAGGGTATGCCACATATTTTTCTCTCAACCTTTTATTTCTGTTCTTAAAATGTTTAATTATAAAGGTAGCACATGGCCATTGTAGAAAAAAGTCTGGAAACATGAAAAAATCTGATGGTTTTGTTTTCATACTTTTAGGAGAGTTTTGTTTTTATTTTCTGGGTGGTTACGATTGTAATGCAAACTTCTGTTACTGGCTGCTTGTGGTATTGCATTGAAATGTGTGTGTTTTTGTGTGTATATTATATATAATATGTATATTACATATAATATGTAATATGTATATGTATATATATTAAATAAAAAACCAAGTGTTATATTATTCGAACTGTCTGTCCTACACATTACAGTAGGGTCTACTTGGATATGCTAAAGGAATGAGGCTGTCTTAAATTCTCCAACTAACATTGCATTTCTGCCTACTTGTGTTTTAAATAGTTTTTGCTTCACATATTTCTGTGTTCATAGCCTATATGGGGTTTGTAATCATTATATGTTCACTGTGCGGTCTCCCCTCCAACCAATATGAAATTATGTACTTGTTGTGTTATTTGTCTCTGGTCCCCTGCGTGTAATTTCAGTATTGCCGCCCGTATTTTCTCCTTGCATATATATTTGCCCATTTCTGCGATTGTAACTCTGAGTGTCACTGTGGTTTATTTTTTACAGAGAGTAAACAGTTTGATTTTATTGTCTCCAGGCTGATGGTCTTTATCTTTTCCCGGGAGGATTTAAATTCATTTATGTTTATTGCACAAACAGATGCTAGTTATTTCTGCCATCCATTTCCTCTGCTTTTATACCTCCATGCTGTTTCCTTTTCTTCCCTTTACCTTTCCTGCCTTTCTGCCATCCTGCTGTCCTTTTCTTGGTTTTGGTTTGTTTGTATTTTTTCTGTTTTGTTGTTTTATTATTGTACTGGACTAATTTTTTTCCTGTTAAAAAAAGTCACTGAAAGAGCTAACTGTGTTTCCACCCAAAAATGAAAGAACGTGAAAGTACAAACATGTGTTCTAGTCCAACGGTGAAGCCCTAAGTGGTTCATTACCATACAATGTGCCACACCAATGCAAGGACTTAATAGTAGGGGAAACCGGCAAGGGGGTGGGGTTTGGAGGGAAGGAATATGTGAGAATCTGTACTTTATGCTCAATTTTCTGTAAATCTAAAACTACTCTTAAAAAATAAAATATATTCATTAAAAACAAAAGAAGCCTATGCCCCAAGGGTATTAACATCTCTTGTAATAATTCTATAACCAGTTTTCGGTGTTCTAAATTGAAATTCACGACTTACTAGTATTAAGTTTTCCATGAGAAGATACATATTTCTCTGTATTTAGATCTTTCAATTTTCTCTCAGAGAATGTTTTGTAGCAGAAGTCAACCAATTATAGCCCATGGGCCAAATTCAGCCTAAAGCCTGATTTTGTAATGGTGTTAGCATTCTTTAAAGTTTTTAAAAAGAGGAAAATAAACAAAAAGAAAGAAAAGCAGAAGAAAATGTCACAGATCATATAACCTGCAAAGCCTATAGTTGTTTACTATCTTACCCTTTACCAAAAAGATTGCTGACTCCTGCTTTGTAGTTCTAGATTTATAGATCGTGTATAACATTTGCTAATTCATTCTTATGGATTTCATGAGTCTTTAAATACTATTGTAGCCCGTCTGGTGTGGCTCAGTGGTTGAGTGTCGACCCATGCACCAAGAGGTCACCTATTCGATTCCCTGTCAGGGCACATGCCCAGGCTGTGGGCCCAATCCCCAGTGCAGGAGGTGGCCAATCGATGTTCTCTCTCATCGATGTTTATATCTCTCTCTCCCTCTGCTTTCCTCTCTCTCTAACATCAATAAAGAAAAAAATTTAAATACTATTGTAAATGGCATTATAAAAAATTGGCATAGAAAATACAATAGATTTTTACATGTTGACCTTGTATGCTGGAGCCTTGTTAAATGCTCTCCTGTAGTTTCTTTGTAGAATCTTTAGGATTTTCTATGTTACCCAATCATGTTTTCTATAAATACACTACTCTGAAAAATAGAAGTAAAAAAATCAATTGATTGATTTTTTTTTCTCCAATAAGGGGTTAATGGAAGAAAACAAGGTTCAGATAACCGTGTTGAACCCGAAGTCTGTGACCATGGGTCAGCTGTACGGCCAGTTTGACCTGGTGTCCCACGAGTGGTCCGACGGCGTCCTCGCTGTCAGCTTTAGAGCGTTTGCGTCTTCAGTGGTGAGTGCTAACACCTCTGCGTGCATGTTCAGAAATCTGTGATATTTCCTTCTCACCAGTTTCTGATTTTTTCAGTTGTTTCAAACAAACATACTTATAACTCAGGATATTTATTTACAACACATTACTGGATAGTCCGACAGTGTTTCTGTGAGGAACCCCATTCACACCGACAAAGGTGCCAGAGACCTTGCCGGCAAGCACTTTGCCCCAGTGCGCACAGAAGAGGGCAGGAGGAAAACGGGCGGGGGGAGTGTTCCTGGTTGTTGTGTTTTTCAGGCAAATGATCCAGGGAGAGCCTCTGGATGACACGGTGCTGTGATGCTCTTCCGTTGCCGGGCCGCAGGCCGCTGTCACTGGCACACCCACTGATTGTTAGATACACGCCGACCTCTAGACGAGAAATCGCAGACGGTTACAAAACGGTGTTGCAGAGTTCCAACACTGCCCCTGCAGTGTGTGAAGAAGACAATGGGCTTCCTGTGGAAAGACGTAAAGGATGTGCCTGCTGCTGACTGCTGGGAAGGGAGCGGGTACTGACCTCCTCCTGCCTTGCTGTGCTGAGCAGCCGTGGCCCACTCTCCCACAGGGTTCCCAGACCAAGAAATGGTTGCTGGGCTGCCTGTGTTATCAGGCTCTCCAGAGTGTGATGATCTGGGAGGCAACTTGCTAAGGCTAGTCTTAAAGGAAAGGGGGCCTAAGCCAGAGACATTTATAAGAAAAATAAATCAATACATTGGATGTTTTCTTTATTCTGACTACATACATACTAAATCTGGTGCTCTTTTTCCACTTGAAGACCCAGCTGATCATAACTCATGAGCCAGTATAATAATAAAAAAACATCAAATCTCAGCTCTGCTCTTATTGACTGAAGGACTTTGGGCAATGAGTAACACAAGGATAGACCCTCATGGAGCAGAGACCTTCTCAGTGTCAGGCTTCACTAGTAATTTCAAGGGTAAAAGTTAACCTGAGGTGCAGGTGAGGCAGGCAGAGATCTGGGACAATTGATGTGACTTCTCAGGTCCTCTCGCTCCAGGGGATGCACTCTGGCCTGGATTAACATATGAAGTATCTAAATAATGTATGCAGTTACATGATTTATACAGAAGTAATCATGAGATCTCTCCCATTTGTTACTGAGTTACAGAGCTTACATTACATTTTCCAGTAGTTCCTGAGATTCTCGAGTGTCGGGGAGGTTAAGTAGCTGACCCAGTCACATAGCAGATATGTAATAGAGCCCAGTGAAAAGTGTGGTCCTGCAGACTGCAAAGCCCAGCATCTCGCCATTACAAGGCAGTGTTTTCCAAAGCGAGCATCACCAGGTGTGAGAAGCCAATGGTGAGAGGAAAGTTCATCTCTGAGGTGTGGGCCCCTCCTCGCTTCCTGGACTCAGCCAGAGCGGGCCTCTCAGTGTGAGTGTGTGGGGGCCTGAGCCCAGGACAGGCCCCCTGTCTTGCAGATTACTGCCGCCGGCTGAGGGACTGAGAATATATTAAGATGGATTCAAATTGTTCAGCACTTCAACTCCAGTTCACATTTGCTGAAGTTGAACCAAGCCAGCATCTCTCTACATAAAGAGGCTGATTCATAAGAATCTGGAAAGCAGCCTGTTTTTGCCCTTGCCAGATAACACCTGGCCACTCCTCAATGTTTATTGAGCAGTTACTGAATTCCAAACAATGTGTGAAAATTTTGATATTTCACTGTGGGACTGTGAATGTTATATTACTATGAATGTCCTATACCACCACGGGGTAGTTCAACCCAGGACGGGTGGGTATATGTGTGTGTGTGGAGGGAGCAAAAGTTTTGACTTAGCTCACAAGAATAATTTAATATGTATGAACACAGTACTATATAGAGTCAGACAATCCAAATGAAAATTCTGTTTTCCCTGGCAGTTATGTTTTTAACTTGTAATACTTTCTAAAACGTGTTATATATGAATTCAGAAACATTGAAAAAGGTAGAATCTTAAGAAAAGATGCCAAATAGTGTCTTGTCCATGGCATATACAGTGTGGGGCAAAAGCAGATTCCAGTTGTGAGTACACAAAATGTAATTTATTCATGTATTATTTATTGATTATTGTATTATTTTCCATGTGGACGACTGTAAACCTACTTTTGCCCCACCCTATATAGGCTTCTTCAGTGACTATCTCTCTCTCTCTCTCTATATATATATATATAGACTTTATTCTACAGATAGTCTACATGTTTCTTATCATATATATATATACTTTATTCACATATATACTTTATTCAAAAGGTGCCTTTACATTTTCATGGTAAAATTAATTTTAAGAGAGTTACATTTTAAATTTTGAAATATTACTGAACCGTTCGTTTCCTTACATTATCACTATTACGCTTTTGCCCTGTATTCTGATTTGCATAAACCAGACACCAGATAGGAAGTGGTTAATTTTTGATGGACCAGTGGATGCAGTATGGATTGAGAACATGAATACTGTGCTAGATGATAACAAAAAGCTATGTCTGATGAGCGGGGAGATTATTCAAATGTCACCACAAATGAATCTTATTTTTGAACCAATGGATTTGGAAGTTGCTTCTCCTGCCACTGTAAGTTCTCAGTTTTGACATCTGCTTGTAAATTGGGAATGTTGTAAATGCTTTCATTGCTGAACAACTTTGACTTGAAATGAAAAGTATTAGAAGAATTTATTTTGACAGCAATCTGTGATTCTCCAGGAGCCGACATTATCTGTTGGCATACCTTGACACATGTGAGTTAGGGTTTTCTTTTCCCTCTTTGTCTGCGACCATTTGGTCAAGTCAGACATAAAAACTTAGATCATGAAATTAAATAAAATTACCCCCCCCCAAGAGTTTATAAGAAACAGATGTACCAAGTCATATTTCTTTTATAAGCATTACCTTGATGGTCAACAGTTATTGCTTTTCCAGGTTTCCAGATGTGGGATGATTTACATGGAGCCACACATGTTAGGTTGGAGACCACTGATGATGTCCTGGGTAAATCTCTTACCTGCTACGCTCAATGTTACTCAGAAGGAATTTATAATGAACTTATTTGACAGAATGGTCCCGGTTTCTGTCGAATTTATTAGAAAGCACACAAAGGTAGGAGAGATGGGAATTTTAAGATTTAAAAAATAAATGGAAAATCCAAATTAGCTAAATGTATCAATTTTAACATCTGCCTTTATTGTCAACTACTAGATATTAAAATAATTTCTTAACTGATTTGACTAAAACCTTTTTGCTAATTAATGTAAAAAGATTTTTATTCATATATTTATTCCATCAAAAATATTTTACATGAAGCATCTTAGGATTTGAGAAAATGTGTAGGTGCTAATCTTTTCTCAAAAAAATCTCAAAGGCCAACCCAACCACATCTGGGTGAAAATACTCTAAAATATTGTCTCTCGTTTCTAATGGACTATTCCATTTTAAATAGTTGCTATATTTATAAGTTTCTTTATTTTCCAAAGGTCCTAGAATAAATACATATTATTTTGTAATCAGAAAGAAAGGGCAGTTTTTTAGAGTAATCTCATTTGTGACATCTAAAGAACTAGATAGCAGGTAATAGTGGAGGGGCACACATTACTACTTAGACATACTGAATGAGGAAGCCACTGTACGCAGCGTGGGTGCATCTAATTGTTTAGAGATTGCTGTTAATAGCTGGTAAAATGAATTCTGGGAGGGAAGTCAGATTGAAAGAGGTCCTGAAGTAGGCAATTCCATTTTTCTCTCTTTCCATACCCCCTGGGGGGCTGGGGTGGGGGACAGATGGAAGGTAGACAGGTGGCAGCAGGAATGGAAATCTGCCTCAGAGAGCTGATGGAATTCCAGCCAGAAACTGTATGGCACGTTGCTTAATTTCTGCACTGGGAGATGTAGACCAAAGGTCTTTTAGGATGACTTTGGCTCTGGAACAAATATAGGAACACAGAGCTGGTATTTCTCCTGCTGTTGGAAATGGAACAGAAAAGCTTGAAGTAGAAGTTTAACTCCTGGTACAGATCTGTACCAGGTTCATGGAGATTTCCTACAGGGAGAATCCAGAGGAAAAGGAGAAGAGAGCAAAGGATGGAATCCCGGGTCAACCGGTAATTTCAGGAGGAAAGAGGGAGGAGAGGGTAGCACTGTAAGAAGCAAGTAGGCAGTCAGTCTTATGAGAAACTACTGAAAGGTCAAGGCAGGAAAGGAGAGCATGTGCCCCTCGACTTTGGATGGGGAAGACGATGGGAGAACACTGGCCCGAGCTCTTTGGGGAGAGGGGAGGTCACTTCAGGGCGGTGGTGGAGCTGTGTGGGAGCTGTGGGCCCCACAGTGAGTGTGGACTGCTGGTCCCAAAAGCTTGGCGGTTAAAAAAAAACCACAATCTTAAATATATTGTAGATGTGAAGTAATCATACTTCAAAGCATTTTAACGTGTATTGATTGAGGTCATAATAAAATAAACTACAGGATTTTTTTTCTTCTGACACTGTCAGAGAATGTAGATATTCTTTTCCATATAACTGAAAAGTATCCTTTCAATAGCAAGACAGAGAAAAAGACCCACTTTTAATGCAAGCTTTCTAAAATATACTTTGCATTTTTGTCCTCTCTTAAAGAAATGATGAACATCTGTTATTTCCTGTGGAGTAATAAATACGTCTCATTTTTAGTAATAACTATTTGTATTATTTAATTAAATTTATTGGAGTGACATTGGTTAATAGGATCACAGAGGTTTCAAGTGTACATCTCTATGATACATGGTCTGAATATTGCATACCATTTATTTGTATTTTAGGATGTGTCAATAACAGTTAGTCCCACCCTTAGTCTGCAACTCAGTTGTCATTTCTGCTTGCTTCTGCTGAGGCCAGCTGCATATGAAGTCAGCTGCTTCTCATCTTCAGAGAGTTACTTTTTACCTGTTACCATGAAGCAATATGACTCTAACGGCTGGAGGAGAGCTTGGAGGGAAGGAGACAGACGTTCACTGAGAACTTTCTGTGTGCTACGTGGTTCTAAGAGCTGTACACCTCATTTCATTTATTTTATAAGCTTTCATGGTGGGGCCCCAAAAAGCCAAGAGAGCAACATTTACAGCACCCCAGCAATGTTTTGTGCTCTTCAAGACTGGAAAATATATTTCATAGGAATGAGCTTACTATGAGTATTGCTGTAGCCTATGTTTTAAAATGGGTTTTATTTATTATGCATTTTAGACAAGCAAATTAATTGCCTTCTCTGAAATAATTTTTAGTGTTTATGTGTACAAAATTGGAATCTATGTGTTTGATTAAATTAACGAAGCATGTAACAGTAAACTCTTTAAAGTTGAGATTCAGTACGAGTGGTGAAAGAGCAAATGCTACCTGGATGTGACACCCACAGCTGCCACACTCAGACTAGAGAACAAATGTGTGCCTCAGTTTCCTTGCCTATAAAATAGAATTATCATGACAGTACCTTTTCATAGGTACTGTGGCTATCAGAACTAAATGAATCCAATAAATATTAGTTGATGCTATTTTAATTAGTGCCTCGCTTAAATTAATTTGTTTTATAGACTTTTTTTGCTGATTTTTTAGGAATTATCTCCTACTTCAGATACAAATTTAGTCCGATCCTTAATGAATCTAATAGACTGTTTTATGGATGACTTTGCTGATGAAGTCAAAGTGAAAGAAAGAAATGATCGAGAAACTTACTCTTTACTTGAGGTAAGGTCCATTGCCTGTGAATCGTGCAATAGAAAGACATCTGTTGCTTTCCCCAATGCCTCCTAATTAATGAGACTCAATTTCCCTCTGGAATTAGGGGTTGGACAATGGGTGATAGCTGAACAGTGAGGAAAAAGTCAGACCCGAAGTACCGGGAGCTGGTAGGAGAAAGCCCAGATTGGCAGTTCTGTTGCATCGTGAGGTTTGGGTAGAGCCCAATGATCTTCTTAGATTTGCTACTGAAATCTTGGGTCATTTGATCAGCCTCAGAAATGATCATTCTCCAAAATGTCCATCACCATTTGACAATGAGAATCACTTCTCCTTCAACTGCCACATCATAGCAATTCATTGTTTTCCCCCCTCACTCTTCTTCTCTTTTTTGTGAGATATAAATGTTTAAAATATATATGTGTGCATATGTATACATATATATTTGGATTCAGAAGAGCAAAAAAATATATAATCTGTAAACATATTTGTAAAGTAGAAATAAAATTATCAACAGACCTTATTCTTTAATAAAAAAAATATATATATATATTGCTAATATTATCACTTCTTATGTAATCAATATGTTACTCTTATGGCTTATATTTTATGAAGTAAATTAATTTTAATTTAGTTTTAAATAGTTTCCAGAGAGAAACAGTCTGGGAGTAAGCTAGGAGTAGGCGAACAGTGTCAAAGTAGAGTCCACAACTCTTATGAGCAGTCAAGACTGTGTTAGCATTGGCACTAAAAAGCGGATTTGATTTTAAAACAAGCAAACAGGTCTTCTTACTTAGTGGTTGGTCTTGTCATCCGCCGTGTTCCCTCTGCCGGAGCCTGGTGAGAAGAAAGCTTGCAGGGGGGCAGTCCTAGTTATGCAGTGAGTGCTCCAACAATTATTACAGCAGGTAAGGAAAGAATATGGGTTTGTTCTCCTTTAAAAAAAAAACGCTGTATCAAAATTTAACTTTAAAAAGCATCTATGTTGTGGGTTGATTATTCCTTATTAAAATATTCTATTATACATATAAAAAGCTATCTCAATGTTCTTTTTAATATCAAGGTCCTGCCATATACTTAAAATATCATGTGATTTTCCAGACTAATCATTCTAAGATTTCACTCTGGCTAGAAATTATACTTTGTATTGTATTATCTACTCTGATAGTAAGATTTTTATAAAACATGCAATTTGATTAAAAAACTAATTATTACAAAATCTTGAGATAACCTACTTTTATTTATCAGTTTATTCATTTCCTTTCACGATATTAATCGGCTAATCTGATTTAAGCTTCAAGGATAGATTAAAGTTATTCTTTAATGCACTCTGTCTTTTCATTTCTCCAATACAGGGCATTTTTCTGTTTTCATTGATATGGTCCGTCGGTGCTTCTTGTAAAGATGATGATCGGTTGAAATTTAATAAGATTCTTCGAGAACTAATGGAAGGTCCAATTTCAGAACTAACTCGAAATAGGTTTAAATTACTGAGTAGTACTGAACAAACATCTTCAAAAGCACTAACTGTCCCATTTCCAGAAAAAGACACAGTTTATGATTATCAATTTGTCACTGAGGTAAGAGTTCTGAAGCAAAATATGCAAGGACCAACCTGCCAGGGTCTCCTCCAAGACATGCAGCACGTAATGGCTGTGTGGCCCCTTTGGCACCCCTGTCTACCTTAAGAGACAGCATGGAGTCGGGAAGGTGCCCTGGCTTTTGAGGTCAGGTACACCTGGGTTTGAGTTCTAGTAAAACCACTTTCTTTCTGCATAGCCTTGGACTAGTTATTTAATCTCCCTGAACCTTGTTTGTCTCATTGATAGAATGAGATAAATAATAATACCGGATGGGCCGATTGTACTCACTAAATAAAATAACATATTATGACATCCACTCCAGGACTAGAGGCATACTGGTCAAGGACACTTCTTGGAGGTTCATGGTGCACGTTTGCATATCACAAGCCCTAAGAAGTCCTGTAGGAATGACCCATGCTGGGTTAGTAGTGTTAACTCAGCATTTCTCAAACAGATTGGGCAATAAAACCTGGGTGGTATTAGTTTACTTGTTTATTTTTGTGTAACAGCTCCCATATGTACTGTTTTGAGGACAAAGTTTAGGAATATATATTATTTAAATATATACAGATCCAAGTGAAATTGCTATCACACCTTATCCCCAATGGGTAGTTCTATGTCCTTCTTTTTCCCTTAATAAAGAGAACACCTTCCTATCTCACTAGTGTTTCTTTAATAAACTTATTTCTCTAAAGCCTCCATATTTCTATCACCTGCATGGACCATGACCTACTTAAACAGTTACCTACTCTTGGACACCAAACTGTTTTGGTTGTTTTTTAGTTTTTCTGCTTTGGTGAATATTCTTGTACACAAGTCATTGTATTCATAGCTGATTATTCTTTAAGATATGTTCCTAGAAAAAGAATTGCTGCATCAATTTTTTAATTTTTATGACTCTGGAGATGTATTTGCCAAGTTCACCTCAGAAGAGATTCTTCTTCCTACCAACCAAATGATATTATCGCTTCATCTTTATTTCAAAGTACTAACAATACCCTGCATTTTTCAAACTATGGAAAGTTCTAGAAATGTCTTTGCAATACAATTTTCAGACTGATGTGAATTCAGCCTCCTCAGAAAAACTCTGCTGTACCCACAGCACTGTGCCGGAGGGAACAAAAATGATGAAGCACAGGGCTGCCCTCCGCGAGCTCCCAGCCTCTTCAGAAGAGGGTCATGTAACAGTCTAGGCCAAGAGTGCCATGTGTCAAGGCCCGGGACCCGGGCAGGTTTGAAACCAGTAGGTCCATCAGCGAAGTGGGCTGTGGGGCACATGAAGATGTGGAGGAAGGATGGGCCTGAATTCTGAGGTGTTTTGATTGGCAAGGGGCTTAAATTTCATTCTGTAAGATTGGAGAGGGCAGTGGTGTTTTTCTAAAGAAAGAGTTAATATGATATTTTTGAAACTTATTGTTATAAACACTGTCATAGCAAATGAAAATTTTAGTTCATAAGCTAATTGGATGCAAAGACAGTATAACGTTAATTCATCATAATAATATCATACTGAGACATCTTGTGTTCTAGATATCTGTTGCACAACAATGTGAGTGTAATTAACACTACTGAACTGTACACTTAAAAATGGTTGAAGGTTAATTTTAGGTGTTGTTTTTCTTTAACCACAATTAAAATGAAGAGAAATCTCACCTGAAATGATAAGCTGATGTTATAAATACCATTATAAAAGTCAAGCAATATGCAGCTGATGTTCTAGGTAGAAAAAAAAGTTTACATTGGTTAATATTTATTGAGTAAATTTCTTTGTTCTTTAATACATTGACTAGTCCAATTTTTGGAATGCCATTAAAGAATCTAATATTTGACAAAAATAGTTGACCTTTGGTTTGGCATAATCAGTGGTTTCAAGGCATCAAAAATATCAAAGCATTGCAATTTCATTTTCATGTAAAAGCTTAGTTTTTTCTTAATTTCACACAAAATTTAAGTTTAAAAAAAGTCAGGGTGAAGTGTTTAAAATATAAAAACTGTATAAATATTAGGGGTTCTTGGTCTTACAATGGGACAGGAGTACAGAGGTCTTAAAAGTATTTTATAACATAACATTCCCTACATGGCTGTTTATTATAAACAGGGAATAGGAAGATGGGAGCCATGGATAAAGAAATTGGCAGACGCTCCTCCAATTCCTAAGGACGTGATGTTTAATGAAATCATTGTGCCAACTCTGGACACAGTTCGATACTCGGTGTTAATGGAATTGTTAACCACCCATCAGAAGCCTTCAATATTTGTAGGACCTACAGGAACTGGAAAGAGTGTTTATATTATTGTGAGTATTGTAGAAATCTACATATTAAAATGTGCATAGTGTTCCTGAGAATTTTTAAAACCATCTGAAATAGTAGAGTTAATATTTTTAAATTCTCAAATATTTTTATGTTGGAACCACAAAGAATTTTTGTGTAATTGCCTATTTATTTTAGAAAACTGATTAAAGATATGCTATTTTATATCACTAGGTTACTGTCCCTTTTTAGGTTTTTAAATAAAACTAGCTTCTCCAGGATGGAGAATTTCATATCCCTTGAAAAGGTGTTTTAGGTAATTGTGCTTGATACTTAATTTTCTCAGTTATTTAGTATTGGAATGGTTAGTATGTAGCAATAAGTAATTTTGTAATTTTTTACTAAAAAGATTTTAGTAATGTTTTAGTAATTTAGTAATGATTTCTGGAATCGTACCCATTGTGCGTTAGTTAAGAAAATGCTAGCTGCTATAAGAGATAAAACCCCAAATCTCAGTAGCTTTACACAGCCTGTGTTCCCTTGAGTTTAGGGGGTCATGTTGATCCACGACCAGTTCTTGTCTCTAGTTTCAGATTCCTGAAGACAGAAAGCTGGCTGGAATTAATGGTAAATAGCACCCCAGCCTTTTGCAGGGCAAGTCAGTCAGCTGGACAATGTGGAAGACAAATGGACTTGAGTCTTCCTGGGATCCATTCTGGACGACTGCCCACAGCAGTGAGGGAACCCCGTTTGTTCCCTATTCAGAGAACTGTGCAGTGTGGGTGTCCCTCTGGCGTTATCTGAAGGACCCGCACCTCAGACAGCCAGCGTTTGGAAGCTCGCGGTGACCGCGGGCAGGAACGCGGCGGCCGCGGGAGAACCAGTGGAGCCTTTGCTCTTCCTTTGCTGTGCCCTCCGCCCCGCCGTGGGAAAGGAGGAGGGTAGGGGGTGGGAAGGAGAGTGAAGGAGCTCCCCCAAGGAGGGTTCCAGTTAATTCGCATCCCCCATACCTGTTTCTCATTATTTTAATTTAATTGTTTAATTCTTTAGGAGTACATTTGGGTAAATAGTCAAATAATTGTCCTGGTATCATTTATTAAATAATCATCTCTTTTGCAACAGATTGAAATGGCACCTTTATTATAATCTAAACGCTGTATGTATCAGGGAATCCCCAAAAGCAGGGACGGGAAAAGTTTAGACTGAAATTTTAAATCATGATGTTGGTTTGGCCTGGATTTAAAAAAAAAAAATAACAAAGTGTACAGAAAGCTAAGGGATTTACCCAAGATATCGCCAAGAGTCAGGGAATGGAGACCTGACATGGTTAATGGAAACAAATGAAGTCTTTTGTCATTTTGTACCTCCAGCAAATTCAGCCCAGGCAATAAACTGCTCAGGCAAAAACAACATTGCTTTTCACAAAATTGAAAACATTCTTTGCATTTTATTTTGTAATCTGCTTTTTATTCTACCTAATATATTGTAAACATTTTCCTATTTCATTATTCGTCTACAAAATGATTTATAGAACACATCTTGATTAACAATCATTGTGATTGCACTGACTTTCCAGTGAATTCCATTTTGAAAATACAATTGTTTTATTTAAGCTTCCTAACTTATAATCAGATAACTTGATATTTAAGTGGAAAGATAATAAGCTATATTAAAAAGAACATTGTTCTGGAGAGATACAAATGGCAGTCTGAGTTCTTGCCCCATCCCGAAGACCTTAAGCAAGTTTCTTAACCTCTGAGTTCCTGTAACTTCATGTTAAGATGGAATATGTAATCTACATGGTGGTTTTGGAAATCAGAGAAGCTGCATGGACAGGGCCTGGACAGATAGAGACACACCACTGACATGGTAACTGTTATTTCTATTGATTTCACCTCCTTTTACATTGTTAAGACACTCTCAGGTTAAACTTAAGTTTGTCAACAATGATATTTAGCATTTATTATGAAATGTCAAAACATAATTCCAACTATGGTTCATTTTATTATTTCCTATTATATAGAACTTCCTTTTAAATCAACTCAATAAAGAAACCTACAAGCCTCTGCTTATTAACTTCTCAGCACAAACTACAGCAGCTCAAACTCAGAATATTATCATGTCAAAATTGGACAAGAGAAGAAAGGGAGTTTTTGGACCTCCTTTGGGAAAGAGAATGGTAACTGCTCTGTTTCCACACATATGGTGCAGCATGGGTCCTATTCACGTACACTGCTACAGTCAGAACAAGGAGACCAGATAAACTGGGGCTTGACATCTTTCTGTACAGTTTTTTAAACACAAATTTTGATTAAGAAATTCTCTTAAAAATGTGTTCATATTTGTATGTACATTATGCATTAGACAACTTGACATTAAAAACAAGCAGTTGCCCTTTAAATTAAAAGTAGAATATTCATCTGGAAAATTATCTACCTTCCCAATTCTCTCATTAACATTTTTACTTAGCAGAGTCTTTGCTGCTTGTTTTTCTAGACCTGTAAACATCCCAGTTATTAATTGACTTACCTGTGTTCCTCAAGAACAACCTTCTCAGCTACACACTCACCACTCAGAGGTTATACTCATTTCAAAATCACACCTTTCTCTCTTATTTATTTATTTATTTATTTATTTTTAATCCTCACCCGAGGATATTTTTCCATTTATCTTCAGATAGAGCAGGAAGGAGGGAGAGAGAGAGAGGGAGAAACATCGATGTGAGAGAGACATGTTGACTGGTTGCCTCCCGCACAACCCCGACTAGAGCTAGGATAAACTGCAACCGAGGTACATGCTCTAGACTGGAATCGAACCTGCAACTCATTGGTCTGTGGGCCAATGTGCTAACCACTGAGCAAAACTGGCCAGGGCTCTCATTTATTTTAATGTATTGAAGTTGTACAAGGAAAAAGGAGACGGCATATTGAGAAACAAATTATTTGAGAGGATTGATAGGTCCTAAACTCTTAACCTATAAGGTTAGTAATAAAACTGTCTCCCTATTCTTTAGAAACATGGATACTAAGAGATATTATTTTGGATTTGAAAAGAAATCATCACTTCCCATATCAGTACTCTACAAGATGATGGTCTAACTCTTTGCCTCAACATTATTAACACAATAGGACACTATAATAAGATGTTAATATTTCCTAATGCCTCTTCTCTTGTCATTCTCAGGTTGTCTTTGTAGATGATGTCAATATGCCTGCTCGGGAGGTATATGGGGCTCAACCTCCCATTGAGTTACTGAGACAGTGGTTAGATCACTGGAATTGGTATGACCTAAAAGATTGTTCTATGATTAAACTAGTGGACATTCAAATCATGTGTGCTATGGGACCTCCAGGTACATTTTCTAAGTTTGTGGTTATTAAGATTGAAAATCACTCTGACCATATCTAAAGGGATAGCTGGAGAAAAGGAAACACAAGTGAATGATTTGAGTTACAATGTTTTGTCTTTATATATTTTCCACTTGTACACATTGTGACCTAAGGGGGTGTACCACAATGGTCAATGCTGCAGAGTGGGTTGCCTTGGCTGGGGCCATTCTTCCCCTAATGCTTCCAAATCCCTTTTCTCCCACCTTATGAGACTTCATTTTCCATTTCCTGTTCCTGCATTCTGAGATCCCAGATCCCTCTGGGCAGCTCACTTCCATTTTGTTCCTTAAGTTTCAACTGTATGAAACTTCACCTTTCCTCTACCCCATCTAGTCCCATTCTTGTGAATACTCTGGATCTAGACAGGCTGCTGAGATGAATTTAGGTAGGAAATGGTCAAAGAATTAATTCCCAGAGACACTTTACATTTTCCAAGAGAAATTTGTAAACCCAAAAGAATCTCTATGTAGAAATTTTGTATGCTGAAATAGCTAAACTGGCTTGATTCGCCTGACTGGACAGCTTTAATTGTTCTTTTCCTGAACTCAAGCTGGTGTTCAAGTTTTTAAAATTTCCTTTTCTCGATGTACCATTTTTTCTGGAAATCTCTCTGGTTTTGCCTCTGAACCCTCTGATCTTTATCTGATCCGTAATGTAGACAGTTAGCTGAGTCAGTAATTGCTAACAGCTCTCTGTCTTCCTCCCTCCCTCCCTCTCATAAATAAGACTACTGCTCCTGGGTCTCAGACTTCAGGTCTGTTTTGCCTCTCCGCCACCCCTATGTGTCCACTTTTCCCTGCCTCTTCAGGGACTGGACAGAAAATTAGGCTGAATCCATGAGGTATCTTTTCCTCTTGGACCCCATTTTCTAAAGTGACACCATTTCTGAATGTTCTCTGGGAGGAAAGAGCTGTGGGATAGAATCTCTCACCTTCCCTTCGGCCACCCTTTCATCCTCTTAAACCTGCCCAGGTCAATCAGTGCTCGTTGTGCGCATCTTAATGCACAGACACGCAAAACCGTTTCGATCTGTAGACTACCGGTTATACGCTGTCACTCATTACTTATTCCCAGAGGCAGCACTGTATAATTCAGTGATAAACACAAAATATAGATTTACTGTTTTAAACAAACGTAAAACTTGAACCTATATATTTTTATGCAAAATATATATTAGAGATATTATACACTTTTAAAATCAGTTTTTAACCAAAGACGTCATGATAGAATCCCTTTGAAACACAATTGCAATTTGTCCCTATATTTAAAAACGATAGTATCAATCAATTTTGTAAAATGATGTGTTATACTCTAAATCAGTTATTAAAGCCTCATATTTGAAAATGTAAGCATCATTTCATGAAAGTGAGACAATTCCCCAATTTTTTAAAATGCGAGCAGCCAGTGAAATAGCCATATGAACCACATAAACTAACCTTAGGGAAGTTTATTTAAGATGTGGGAAAAGAATGGGGCTATATGCCGGGCTTGTGCTGAACTTCAGGCATCTGGGAAGGACCCAAAATTTGGTCATTCAGGTTCACCTCATATGAACATTGTGTAATATTGTAGCTTAATATTTTATTGTGATGAGGATGTTCACAATTTACTGCTTTGGGCTGTAGGTCCTGGAGAAGGTGGCCAATGGCGCTTTCTGTCTGGTTGCGTTTCCTTTGGTAACATAGATCTGACCCAAGATTTTGCCTAATTAGTTGACTAATTCAGATAATTAACTAGAAAACAAAATCTTGAGTTTGAGGGGGATACTTTTTTGAGGTCAGGGTTGTCCAAACAACTGATTACTCTTAACTTTTCAGTGTGCCACACATTTGTCCATCTTTCAAGTTATTTTATGCTCTAATTAGAGAAAATACTCTGGTATGTATTAACAACATTGTTAAGCGTTATCCTTTTTAATATATAGGTGGTGGTCGAAATCCAATAACTCCTCGATTCATGCGACATTTCAATGTTATAACAATCAATGAATTTAGTGATAAATCCATGTTTACAATCTTCTCTAGAATCTTAACCTGGCATTTAAAAATCTGGTAAGTAATTTAAAATGTATTTGTTTTTTCACTAAGATGAAATAAAGTCTTTTGAAAATATATCAATAGTGCTCCTTAAACTTTTCCACAAAAGCATCCTTAGGTGAGGAAAAGATGATAGGTAATATTCCCCCCCACTGCTCCATCTCCAGGTTATGGGAGCATAGCAAAAAAGGAGCCTGGGTACCTTTCTCTTTTTCCTTTTTTTGGTCTGAAGTCTTGGATTTTAGCCTGAAAATCCATGCAAATTTTGCATTCTGCTGTATAACATGTTCATGTTGGAATTCTCAATATTTTGAATTTTCACCACATAGTATAATTAATGGTGGAAAGATATGTCAGGTTTATCCTGTGACTTTGATACCTCTAAGAGAAGTCTTGAGTTCCTCGGGGGTGTCCCTGTCCAAGTCTGAGTGTAGCCTTGGAACCTGTGCCCTGGGGAAATGTTGCCCCCTAGCTCTGGACACTCAGTGCTTCTCCACACGACGTGAGGAGTCTAGCGGACCTGAGCAGTGCAGGTCCCGGCTCCCTGAGGTCCAGGCTCAGGATAGTGTCCTTCCTGCCCTATCCAGTGACGATGGAGGAGGACAGCTGGCTCCTTGTCAAAGCAGAGGTTAAATATAGATCATTTTTCCAAATGAATATGTTCCCCCATGTGCCCGGCCGGTGTGACTCAATGGTTGAGCGTCGACTCATGCACCAAGAGGTCGCCAGTTCGATTCCAGGTCATGGCGCATGCCCCCATGTTCTTTCTACCCCGATCATGCCCTTTGCTTCCCCCTCCCTACCTTTTTTTTTTTTTCTTTATCCTCACTCACTATTTATTTAACTTTCTTTTTAACTCTCCTTTTTCTTTTCTTTTTTCCTTATTTTTCTATATTTTTATTTTCTTCCTTTGCTTTCTCTGAAAATACCTGTTTCACCAGTGTTCTTCAGGGATTCTATCTATAAGCAATTGAGAAGGCTGGGGAGTGAAAAAGGTTAGGACTTACTTGTTTAGTGGAGCCTGGATTTGAGTTATATAATCTGGGTTCCTTGGTTGGCTATTATGTTCATTCTTTTAAGTAGTTTAAAGTCCATTAAATTGGTTCTGCTACTCATAGAGTTCCTTTGAACATAAAATAATGAATGGAAAATATATTTAAAAGAAGTAAAAATTCTATTATTATTATAAGAAGAAATGGTAATTCTATAAACTAAATCAATTGACTTAATCAGAATAAAAATTTTGTTAGACGTGCAAAATATTTATGTATCATAATTCTATATTTGCTAACATTTTTCTTTTTATTTAAAATTTTTTTAAGTTATAAATTTCCAGACGATTTTCTAGATTTGACCACACAAATTGTAAATGGTACGATGACTCTCTATAAAGAAGCAATGAAGAATCTCTTGCCCACTCCAGCTAAATCTCACTACCTGTTCAACCTCCGTGACTTCTCGCGTGTTGTTCAGGGTGTGTGTTTGTCAAGACCAGAAACAACAGACACCAAAGAAGCGATTAAACGTCTTTGGGTTCATGAGGTAAATTCCCATGTTATTGAAATATGATTATGCAAGAAACAAAGATTTTATTATACCAACAACTGAACAAGAAGAAATATTCAGCAATTTATAGTGTTGAAATGCAACTGGCTATTTGGCATTATGAAGGTCCAATAATCAAGATAATTTTTTTAAATGTTTAACACTAATATATTTTATACTATTTAAAATGTATTGGCTCTCATTTTTAGGAATTCCTGTTGGCTTTGGTGACTTAATCTTTGTTAGTTTGACTTCAGATAATTTTGAGGTAGAACACTTTTCGATCTGTTTTTATAAGAAGTGAATGCATTTATTTACATTATTTACTCGTAGTTTTGCTGGATGCCAAAAGGAACAGTAAAGAAAACCGGTTTGGAGACCACAGAGACTATATAAAAATATATTTAAGTTCTCTTTGGGAGGAGGAATGTAGGTGAACACTTTCTTGTAAAAGTTTGTGGAGGGAGGGAGGAAGGGACAATGAAAGAGAGAGAGAATATAAAAATAATGCATCAAAAATAATAGCTCAATATTTTAAAAATAGGCAAAGAATATGAGAAAGTGGGAGGAAGAATGTTCTTCCATTTTAATATATAAATAATAGAGTCATTTTAATTTTAATAATGTAGTTACGAAATCTAGAAAATTAGAATGTGCTGTTGTGTTAAAACCATGTACTACAGAGACATAAATTTCAAAGGGGCTTTTAAAATTCTATTTCTGTAAGCTTTTTAGATCTACAATTTGAATTCCTAAATCCTCACACCTTCAAATATATGTCCAAGTGAAGGTCCACTCCACTAGGAAATTTTGGCCACAGCAGGGTCCCTGTAAGTGGTTCTTGGGAAAAGCATGGTCTACAGATTCTTGCTGCACCCCACTGTAGGTCAGTTAGTTGCCTGAATGGGATCCATATTCTGGGGTATGGACACAGGCTGTGAGTCTGGTAGGTCACACGGGTAATAGAAGTAATTCTGAAAGGTGAAAAGGGAGAGAGATGAGAGGGAGAATGTCTGTGACATCGTTGAAGGAGTGCATTGCCTGAGGCAGCACTTTGTCAGGGGCCACATCTTACTCTAGGAAGCATCAGCATTCTCCGCCTCAGGAACTTTGCTCTTGATATTCCTTCCACCTAGAACACTCCTAGCTCCATTTCTCACGAGGCTTCCCACTGACCTCCTTCAGTTCTCTGATCATACCACTTACCATAGAGCCTCACCTTGGACCGTCCCTAACCCCCTTTATAACTTTATCTTGCTTTATTCTTCATGACACTGAACTTCACTTGACACCATCTATATTTTTGCTTACTTGTTGTCTCTGCTAGAATAGAAGTTTTATGAGAGCAGCAACTTTATTTATTCACTGCTCTCCCCAGTGCCTGCAGGTGTATTGACAGTCTTTGGGAAACACTGCCTTAGATAAGATAATAATATACTTGATTTATGCTTAGGCACTGATGCCTGAAGAGTGAGGTGGGTTCAACTTAGTTTTCTCTTCCCAGAGGGCTATTGTACGAGGTCTTCAGTACCTCCACCCAAGGGGGTGGCTATTGACATGTGTTTGGAAACTAGATTGTTCCACAGAAAAACAGCTTTTGAACTTGTTGGAGTACGAGCAGGCTTCAATCATATCATTGCCTGTGTAGCCACAACTGCTAGAAAAAATGGATGGCACTCTTATGTCATCCATTTGACAATAGTGAAATTGCTAAAATCATTATTCTTGAACACCATTAGGTTGACTGCAAGGCTGTAATAAATTTAATTCTCGAGTCTATAGTTTTTACGTATGTTATCATTTTATTTTTGCCATGCATCTGTGACACTTGCAAGGCAGGTATTACTACTTCCATTTCATAGGTGAAGAAGCTGATGTAGACAGGTTTCACTAATTTTCCCCAAATGTCAGAAGTGTTGCTGACATGACTATGCATTGCATTTATGTATTAGTCTGCTAATGCTGCCATAACGAAATACCAAAGATTGAGTGTCTTAAACAACAGAAATTTATTTTCTCATAGTCCTGGAGGCCAGAAGCCCAAGATCAAGGTGCTATCAGTGTTGGATTTTGGTGAAAGTTCTCTTTTTGACTTGCAGATAGCTGCCTTCTCACTGGGTCCTCACATGGTCTTCCTTCTTGTGTGCCTGTAGAGAGAGAGTGGGAGCTCAGGTGTCTTCCTCCTCTTGTAGGGACACCAGTCCTGTTTGATTAGGGCCCTACCCATATGACCTCACCTAACCTTAATTACCACCTTAAAGGACTTCTCTCCAAATACAGTCACATTGTGGGCTAGGGCTTTAATACATGAATTTACGGGGGACACAACTCAGTCCAAAGCAGACTGTAACCAAGGACACACATACTACTTTGAAGAAATAGTTATTTTATGTAGGAAGTCTGGCTATAGGCACATATTATGGGACTATGTGAAATAGTTAGACTTCCTACACAGAAGTGGGAAAACCCTAGATAACAGTGCCCAGCTCTATCTTATCTGAGTGACCAGCAAAGGCACTCACTTACCTTATCTAGTTTTTTTCCTTCTCTAATCCTAATACTCTTTGCATCTCTACCATCTACTTCAACCCTCCCAAATTACCTTTATTTATTGAAATTGTATTATCTCAAATATAGATGATCAAAACGAATATTTCAAATAAACATGATAATGAATTAGTCCTGATTGTTTGGATATGCTTTTAATAAATCCCATGCAAATTTCCTGAGAGTAATTTTTATATTACTTGAGATTAGCACAGAACTAAATCTTAAAAAATAAAATTAAATTAAAAATACATGAGTCAATTCCTACAGCTGCTTTTCAATTATTCCAGGTCCTTAGAGTGTATTATGATCGCCTCCTGGATAATGCAGACAGAAAATGGCTTATCAACTACATTCAAGACATTTTGAAAAGTTACATGAATGAAAACTTTCATGAGCTTTTCCAAAGATTGGATTTTGATGGCGACGGAGTGGTGGAAGAAGATGATCTGCGCAGCTTAATATTTTGTGATTTCCACGATCCCAAGAGGGAGGACACCAACTACAGAGAAGTTGCAGATGTGGATAATCTTCGGATAATAGTAGAAGGTCACCTCGAGGAATATAACAATATGAGCAAAAAAACCATGAACCTTGTCTTATTCCGATTCGCCATAGAACACATCAGCAGAATTTCCCGGATCCTGAAGCAGCCTCGCAGCCATGCTCTCCTGGTTGGCGTCGGGGGGAGTGGAAGGCAGTCTGTCACCAGACTAGCTGCCCACATGGCTGATTACGCACTTTTTCAGGTTGAAATCTCTAAGGGCTATGGTAACTCTGAGTGGCACGAAGATTTAAAAGTGATCTTACGGAAATGTGCTGAAGGTGAGATGCATGGTGTCTTCCTGTTTACAGATACTCAGATTAAAAGGGAGTCATTTTTAGAAGATGTCAACAATCTGCTAAATGCTGGGGAAGTTCCAAATCTCTTTGCGTTAGATGAAAAGCAAGAGATATGCGATAAGATGCGTCAGATAGATCGCCAACGGGATAAAACCAAACAAACAGATGGAAGCCCTATAGCTCTCTTCAACATGTTTATTGATCGCTGCCGAAACCAACTGCATGTTGTCCTTGCCATGAGTCCCATTGGAGACGCATTTCGGGTTCGTCTTAGAAAGTTCCCTGCTCTTGTTAACTGCTGCACCATTGACTGGTTTCAGGTATTACCATGTAAATTTTTTATAGACTTCTAGAAATGTTGATTCTTCACCATCATCATGACTTATTTTATAGACTCCCCCCAGAAAATGTAGTTTTAGCATAATGTTGTGATCAATAATAATGTATTATTTCATGAAATTATAATTCAAGAAATCATCATAATAGAAAATCATTGTATTACTAGTGTGATACAATTAACCTCAATATATCACAGAAAGTTTTAGGATAAATTTGTGTATCAGTCAGGGTCCTGACAGGAAAGACACAGCACATTGGAAGGCGTCACTGAGGAAAGCTGAATGAAGGGAGGTGTAGGCAGGGTTAAAGGAAATGAGAGGGGATGGTAGAGCAATCAAGCATTGGTGGAACATAGCAGGATTTGGTTACTACAGCTGGATATAAAAGGGCATAGGGAGGAAAAGGTGTTACTGGAGTTTGGAGTTGTGGAGGAAGGACTGCCTGACAGGTACAGGAACCCAAAACCTAGAATTCAGCTCCTGCTAGCAAGGAACAGAGGTATAATACCCCTACCTCTCTTCTGCCATCCACAAGGATGATTCCTGCATTTTGGCTTGAGCAACTGAGTAGATGGGGTGATGTTTACTAAGTTAGAGAAGATTTCAACTGTTTTGGGGGAGATAGAAACCATATTTTGGACTTGCTGAGTTTGAGATGCCTATGAGAGAAATAAAGGAGGTAGTTGTTCATACGATTCTGGAATTTAGGGGAAAAGAGAACATTTACCTCAGAGAATTATTGGGAGAATTAAATGAGATAATTCCAGTAGAATGCACACAGAAAGAGGCATGCTATAAGTTTAGTTCCTTTGCTCTTCCTTGCTCCTGCAATACTTATGAAGAATTTCTCTAAGCCCTGAACAAACCACAGAGTTAATTACATGCACTAGCTACTGGTTCCCTGCCCTAAGCATCCAAGTACTTGGGGGAAGTTCCTCATGCAAATGTCTCTCCCCACCCATCCCTCATGCTCTCCTCTCTGTTTCTAACCCCCATAAATTGTAAAGGACTACAGTAGCAATAGACTCACATTAGTAACTTTGATCAAGTGCTAAAGCATTTATATTACTTTTAGTCCTGGCCTGAAGATGCACTACAGGCAGTTGCCTCACGCTTTTTGGAAGAAATTGAAATGTCGGAGGCAATACGAGAAGGCTGTATCGACATGTGTAAAAGTTTCCACACTTCTACTATAGACTTATCAACATCCTTCTTTGCTAAACTTCAAAGATACAATTATGTGACTCCGACCTCTTACCTTGAATTAATCTCCACCTTCAAACTGTTGTTGGAAAAGAAAAGAAGGTAAAAACAAATTTTTATATTTTTAAGTAAGCTACCGACCTTTTAAAGTGTTTGTGTGTACAAAAATGACATAGGTATGGTGTAATAGAAATATATTTCATATATATAGTGAGTTTTGTTCAATCTTTAGGTGATTCACTCCACAGACATTTTTAAGGGTAGAGAGTGGGTCTTATTCTTTTGTATGGATGCATTGCCTAATGTATCATAAACACATAACCATGTTTGTTGAAGGATGAAGTTGTGCTACTCAAAGCTGCGGTAAGGCCGCAAGATACTTTGACAGTGATATTGAGTACACACCACTGGAGAGTCATTTTTCTTTGATAACAGAAAAACCTTCTCTCTAGATCCTAAACAGTTGAAACCCAGAGACAGCCACTGAATGTACCTTAGTCAGCTTTCCTTCTTCAAATAAATTCTCATTTGGAAATATCAATACGAATATCAATAAACACATGTACTATGGAATGTGTCAATGCGAGCTTTCTTTATGTCATGGGGGATGATTTCTACATGCAGAAAAGTTTTTTTCAAAAGTTCTTTGGTTCTGAAAATTAATATTCAATATGTATATTGAAATGTAAAACTTTAAATTAAGCTAGAAAGTTAGAAGTTTAGGAATTTTAGTGATCAGTTAACTTTAAGGGGGTCTTTTTTTTTCCCCTTTATTGATTTTAGAGAGAGAGGAAAGGAGAGGGAGAGAGAGATAGAAACATCGATGAGAGAGAACATCGATTGGCTGCTTCCTGCATGCCCCCCTCTGGGGATTTGGCCCACAACCTGCGCATGTGCCCTGACCGGGAATCGAACTGGCGACCTCTTGGTGCATGGGTCTATGCTCAACCACTGAGCCACACCGGCTGGGCAAGGGGGTCTTCAACTAATGTTTGTTTACATTACAAAACTTATTTAAACAAAGTTTTTATGTTGTATTTATTATTTTTAATATATTTTTATTTCCCTTTTAAGGTTTGATATAATGAATCAAATTTTCCTACTTAAATAATTAATAAATCTGGTAAATTAAACATATACACATGGTGAACCTTATGTTTTTTTTAAATGTTTGAATATTATCTATAAACTTAATGAGAGTTTTATTTAAAAACACAAACCTAACTCTACTGCTCAATTCCACAATTTATATTGCAATACGTTTTTTATTGAATAAATTTGACACATAACATTGTATATGTTTAAACTTGTTACTTTAATACATTTAATATTGTAATATGATTGCCGTTGTACCGATATTTATCACATTACATAATTATAGTACAATATTATTAGCTATATTCATTTTACTGTGCATTAGAGCTCTGTGGATTTTTTACTATTCATTATAATTCTGTACCCTAAGCACCATCACTTATCACCCACACCCAGTCCCCTGGTAACCACCCTTACACGCTCTGGTTTTCATAGGTTTGACTTTCTTAGATTCCACACATGTGATCTCATACAGTACTTGTCTCTCTGACTTACCTCACCTAGCACACTGTGTTCCGGGTCCATCCATGTCGTCACAGACGCCGGGATATCCTCTTTTCTCGTGGCTGATCGATACTCCATTACGTGATTTATGTTGGAACAACAAGGCTGGTCTGTTAATCTAACAGACCAAACTTTTAAAAATATTTTTAAAATACTTAAAACACCAAGTGTGCACAGATTCCTTGACACAAAAATATGAATGCTATGAGTTTCATTTTTGCATATATTTCTGGTTAATTTTACATGTTTCTGTGGCTAACCCATGATTTCAGGCATTTTGAAGCCCCTTCTTTTGTTGGCCAGATGCTACCTGGATCCAGCAGGACGCTTTTCATGTGTCTTTATGGCGACTATTACAACGCCTTCCGCTGCTGGGGTGCCGTGGCTTTCTTACCCACAATGGTTCACACCCTCGTATTTGAATTACATCCTTAGTACTTTTTCTGTCTACCTAGTGAAATCTGTGGCTCCCACCCAAGGCTGTTGCTACATGACTTGGCTGAATTTTCTTATTTCTTTATCTTTCAAGATAATTGTCTTTCCATGTTGAACTTACGATCTTTAACTTAATAGAATCTTGGTGTGTGTTTTTTGGTTTTTTGTGTTTTTTTTTCCTTCTCATATTTTCTTGAGAGGATCAAAAACTTTTGGAGATTCTGATTAAATTTTGGATATCACTTATGGCTTTATTTGATTGTATGCTCACACATGTAAGGCTGTCCTAACTAGAAGATTATAAAAATGAAATATAAACTTATAGGAAAGTTGAAAGTAATAGTTTTCTAGACATTTTTATATATTCTTATTTGATTTTCAAATTTTCCTTTTTGTTTTTAATTTTTCTTGACCCCCCACTAGAATTTCAACCCTGTAAGTTACTCTTCCCTTAATAGCTAAAGTCTTCAGATCTCTCTTTTTTTTTAATCCTCACCTGAGGATATGTTTCCATTGATTTTAGAGAGAGAGAGAGAGAGAGAGATGTGAGAGAAACATTGATCGGTTGCCTCTCGCATGCACCCTGACCAAACCTACAACCTAGGCATGTGCCCTGATGGGGAATCAAACCCACAACCCTTTGGTGTATGAGACAAGGCTCCAACCAACCAAGCCACCCGGCCAGGGCCTTCAGATCTCTTTATAGCCAGGTTGTACTGTAACCTAGAAGCAAGTTAGGTCATCGGCAGGAAACCAGTGGTTTAGCCAGCAAAGCGTCCCATGGGATGAACCAAAGTGCTGACACTGCCTGGCGCTGGCAGGACTAGACCTTTCCTGTGCCCGCTCCACCAGCTTTCACAGAACCTGAACTTGACAATATGGAATCATGCATCTGGTATCCTCAGTTTCCATTACTGTCAAATATTTTGCTAACTCAGGGAGAATCAACATGTGACAAAAATGTGGCGTGCTCTCTCTTGTAAATGTGTTTGTTTTTTTTTTTACACTAGAATGAAAGTGTTGAGATTTATTATCTATCCTATTTGTCACTTTTGCCTTAAAAAATTTTTCCATTTCCAGATATTAAATACATCTTAAAATGGTTTGCCACCTTTGACAACATTCATAATAATATATTTTGGGCACTGAAGTCTATTTGAAAGAAGTGATTATAAGAAGGTTTTAAGGAACACTAGTGTTGTTGGAATAAACTTCTCAAGTTGACTAATTTTAGAAGCACATCATTAATTTGATATAGGAGGCTCCTTGCCTTGTACCCAGTGTGTGTGTTCTTCGAATTTCTGTTATGTGCCTAGATGTAGTGCTAGGTCCTGGAAATACAAAAGTGAACAAGACACACTATCTGCTCGTAATTGCACATAATCCAGTTTTCTAGAGTTACTTTTTGTTGTTGTTATTAATCCTCACCCTAGGATAATTTCCATTGATTTTTATTTTTATTTTTTAGATTGGGAGGGAGGGAGGAAGAGAGAGAGAGAGAAACATTGATGTGAGAGAGACACAGTGATTGGTTGCCTCCTGCACGACCCCAACCAGGGCTGGGGATTGAACCTACAACCCAGCTATGTGCCCTTGACTGGGAATCAAACCCACGAACCTTCAGTCTGAGGGCCAACAGTCTAACCACCGAGCCAAACTGGCCAGGGTTAGAGTTCATATTTTTTGACACGTTGTTAATATATGTGGAAATATGTCAGCTCACTCCCTTAATTATGCCTTGAACACACCTGAAGAGTTCAAGAACACACTATTTTTCCTTGAAGTAGGATACAGAGCCTGCCAACTAACCTTGTTTTATCTATTTGCTTTCAGTGAAGTAATGAAAATGAAAAAGAGGTATGAAGTGGGTTTGGATAAACTGGATTCTGCTGCATCTCAAGTGGCCACAATGCAATCTGAGTTGGAGGCTCTCCAACCTCAATTAAAAGTTGCTAGCAAAGAGGTTGATGAAATGATGGTGATCATTGAGAGGGAATCTGTAGAAGTTGCCAAAACTGAGAAGATAGTGAAAGCTGATGAGACAGTAGCAAATGAACAAGCTATGGCCTCTAAAGCCATCAAGGACGAGTGTGACGCTGACCTGGCGGGGGCCTTGCCCATATTAGAGTCCGCACTCTCCGCCCTCGACACCCTCACGGCACAGGTAAGAGGGCCACGCGTGTGCTCGGAAACGTGTCCTCGGAGCTCAGGGAGGCACTTGCCATGGCGTGCTACAACCTATTCTGTCTCTCCAAATTAGTCTCCACCATTAACACAATTCAAATAAATTTCAAATTGGCAAAGGATTTCCTAATTCACCTGAGGGGCGGGGGGAGAAAAAGAAAAGAAATACGCATGTATGACTGAGGCAGTTTTGACAAAGAAGCAAGCTCCCACATGTTACAACCTACCCTAAAACAACTGTTACCTTGAGAACTTGGCACAACAACCACAGCAGTCGACAGGGGCATCAGACCCAGGTGTATATTTTGATTCTAAGGTGAGCCTTTTTCATCTTTAGACACTTCTGTCGTTGGGATAACCTTACAGTAGGTGTGATAAAGTGCAGTTGTGCCTCAGCATCTGTGGGGGCCTGGTTCCAGGACCCCCTCCGAATACCAAAATCTACAGTACTCAAGTTCCTTATATAAAACAGCATAGTCTTTGCTTGTAACCTACACACATCCTCCTGTACCTTTTAAATCATCTCTAGATTACTTACATACCAACTACAAAGTGAATTCTATGCAAATAGTACTGTATTGTTTAGGATATAATGACGACCATCTACAGTTGGCTGAATCTGCGAATGCAGAACCCGTGGACATGGGGGGCTGACTATATAGTGTCAGTGTTTGTCAGTGGGGGTTTTTGTGTGTGTTTGTGACACATAAAATAATATGGCTTACATTGTATTTTATAGTAGCATGTCTTAGATTTGATTAAATGTGGTATTAAATATTTAAAATTAAGATATGAAAGGGGAACATTTTAATTAAGAAAGATAAATATGAATTTTTAAAAATAAATAGTGTGGGGGAATCTTGGCTAAACTGCTGGGTGGGGTAAGGGAGAGTTAGAGCCTTCTTCATACCTTTAATTCAATAGGACAAGTGTAATAGTAAAAACAGAGAAAAAAGCACAGATAGGGTGTTAGAATTGTGGTTCATACCTATACATTGGAAGGTGGTGCAGCCATTGAAAATGATGATGAAATGTCTACTAGCATGAAAGGATGTCCATTATATGTTGTTATTGAAATAGGTTTTAAAACAGCATGTATGTTAGTAAACTATGATTCCATTGTTAAAATATGGCACATACATTGGTTTGTAGCATATACATATACATAGAAAAAGATATAGAAGAATGTAAACAAAAATGTTTATAGTAGTTAACTCTACATGATGGGATTATAGATCTTTTTTTTTGACATAAATATAATCTTTATAGATCTTCATATTTGTGATTTCTTTGTATTTTTCTAACGTTTGCATCTTTTATAGTTTTTAAGAAGTGACAAAACTCTTACTTTGTAACAGCCAGATCTCTCTTTTATATGTTTTTGAAGTAGACTTTATGTCATAAGTAATCTTACATAAGGTATCTTCCCATCATTATTTTTAGTTTTTAACTTTTGGGGGAGACAAACTTCTCAGTGCTTCTGGACGATGCTTCTTGACAATGCTTCTATCATAGTCACCATTTCTGCCCAATGAACAACAAGATTCTATAATGCATAAGCAAACTATTCTTTTTTAATAATTAGCATGTTTCATTTCAAGGACATTACAGTGGTGAAATCCATGAAGAGCCCGCCCGCTGGCGTGAAGCTCGTGATGGAAGCTATCTGCATCCTGAAGGGCATCAAAGCCGACAAGATCCCTGACCCAACGGGTTCCGGGAAAAAAATAGAGGATTTCTGGGGTCCAGCTAAGAGACTTCTTGGTGACATTCGATTTCTCCAATCACTTCATGAATATGACAAAGACAACATTCCTCCAGCTTACATGAACATCATTAGAAAAAATTACATTCCAAATCCAGATTTTGTTCCAGAAAAGATTAGAAATGCTTCCACAGCAGCCGAAGGTCTGTGCAAATGGGTCATAGCAATGGATTCGTATGATAAGTAAGTATTGACAGAAAGAAAATGAGCTGGTATGTTCTATTCCAAGTTTGGTCAGTTAGACTGGTGCAGCCACTGTGGAAAACAATATGGTGTTTCCTCAAAAAGTTAAAAATTGAACTGCTATTTGACCCAGTGATCCCACTTCTAGGAAGCCTGAAACACCAATCAGAAGAATAGATGCACCCCTATGTTCATAGCAGCACTATTTATAATAGCTAAGATCTGGAAACAGCCCAAGTGTCCATCAGTGGATGAATGGATAGAAAAGCTGTGGTACATTTACACAATGGAGTACTATACAGCTGTAAGAAAAAGAGATCTCTTATCCTTTGAGAGCACCTGGAGGGACCTGAAGAGTATTATCCTAAGTGAAACAAGCCAATCAGAGAAAGACAAATATCACATGATCTCACTTATTTGTGGAATATAACAAATAAAACAAGCTGATGAGCAAAATAGACCCAGAGACATACAAGTAGGGTACAGACTGACAAGCCTCAGAAGAGGGGGACGGAGGTGGGGATGGAGAGTGAAAAGATAAACCACGGAACTATTATGCTTGTATGTGTAACCATGGACATAGACAACAATGCTGGGAGTGGGGGCGGGATTGGGAGGAGGATGTCAATGGGGGAAAAAGGAGAAACATCTGTAACAACAACAAAAACACACACACACAAAAAAAACTTAAAAGCTACATAGGTGAGAGTAATCTTAGAAAATCATGTCTAATTCCTGCTGTATGTTTACATATTTATTGGATGCGAGATTATACCAATTAAATAGTATAATATAGTGGTACTTAAACTTTTTGAACTCAGGAGCCCTTTACACACTCTTAAAAATTAGTGGAGACCCCCAAAACTTTTGTTTATCTATCATATTACAAATTAAAACCGAGAAATTTTAAAATAATATTTATTAATTCATTTCAAAATAGCAACAAAAACATTACATGTTAACACAACTTTTTTTTTTAAATCCACATTTTCAAAACATTTATGAGAAGAGCAATGGTGTTTTATATTTTAACAAATCTCTTTAATGTGTGCTCTTCTAGAAGATCGCTGGACTCTCAGATCTGCTTCTTCAGTCTGTTACAACATGTTGTTTCGATTGAGGCATGTGAAGAAAATACAGCCTCACACAGATGTGCAGGTGGACAGGGGCAGACCTCACGACTCCTTGAAGGGGAGGGCCACGCCTAGGACCACATTTAGAAAACCACCGGTGTAATACATATTCTTTATGAGACAAGGAGCCTTTTTTGATAATTGTATGAGAACAATTGTATGAGAACATGTACACAGAGTAAAAATTATTGGTTATTTCTTCAAAAAGCAACTTTTACAGGATATCTTTCAAATTTATACACAATTTGAATCATTGCAGATTTATAGTTCATGCTCTATATGGTTAGGACCATGACAGACGATGTTAATGATACATTTTAATTTAAAATGTTATCATTTGTTTAGAAAGATAACATGACTGACTCTTTTTTCCAGATAGAGGAAATAATTTAGATCCATCCTTTTCCCTACCTAGTCCCTTTTATTACCAATATGCATATTTATAAGAAAATTTGGTTTTATGTAAGGGTGTATTCTGAAATTTTAAAAAAGAAGTAAAATGACACAGATAAAATACCTCACCTCCTCCTCATCAGAATTAAGCCTTAATGAATTAGGCTGCTTTCCCCAAACACTATCATAGTTTACATGAATATGCTATTCTCCTCCTGCAAAATCGCCAAAATTCCACACTGGCAACAATCAAATATTATTTTGGGTAAAAAACAATGACTTACTTGAAAACATTATGCCTATTTGGTATTAATAGTCATTCCTTATGTGCTGGGATCAGGTTTGATGGATTCTTAGATGAAACAGAGAACACAGAAATCAGTATAGTTGTACATAAAGATGAGTTTTGAGTCATCGTAAGGATATTAGAAAAGCTAGTTCATTGATAGTGCACTAGAATATTAAATGTATATTTCATTTTCCAATTTTACTTTTTGCAGAGTGGCAAAAATAGTAGCTCCTAAAAAGATAAAACTGGCTGCAGCTGAAGGGGAGCTTAAAATTGCCATGGATGGTCTTAGAAAAAAGCAGGCAGCCCTGAAGGAAGTTCAGGACAAGCTGGCCAAGCTTCAGAACACGCTTGAACTAAACAAAGAAAAGAAGGCTGACTTGGAAAACCAGGTACAGGATAACATGTAGACAAATCTGGGCAAACTGTCAATTATTATAAATAAAAATAATGTTCATGTTAGCCTATAACACAGCAATCCTCTTTTCTTGCTGGTCAGGAGTTGAACTGTGACCCACGGGCCAAATTCATCATTGCCCATTTTTATGGTCCATAAGTTAGTAATGGTTTTGGCATTTTTAAATGATTACATATTAAATGGTTATATAAGTACCTACATAGTATCCTCGATTTTACCTCTTGGACCCCAGAGCCTAAAATATTTACCTTCTAGCCCTTTCCTGCACCAAAAGAAAAAATAAAAATTGCCAATCACCTCTGCCTTGTATTATTAAAATATTAAGCTAGATTATTCAAAGTATTCTTTATGTTACAGGTAAGGAAGTGGAGAACCAAAACATTAATTGACTTAGGTTGTATAAGCGTTCACGGCAAAGCTGAGATTAGAACTCAGTACCCAGAACCATACTGTGTCCACTGAAAATATCGTTAAGACTAAAAGTGTTGCTCTAACTTACATAGTGACACTGTTTGCAGATTTTAACTGTGAAAGTCTGATTACATTCTCAAAAAAAGTCAAAATACTTTGTAACACTCAAACATTTTTGGTGCTTATTATATGCAAGTCATTGTTGTATGTATGATCTCATTTCTTCTCACAACAGCCTTCTGAGGGAGGCAATCTTTTTCTACCTTTTTGTAGAAACTAAAGCGCAGAAAAGATAAGCAACTTGTCCATGGTCAACCCAGCTTCTAAGTATGAACACTAAGGTCTGAACCCAGGCAGTCTGACTCCAGTAGCTGTGCTCTTTCCCACGGTACCAGACTGCTTACTTCTGTAGGATATGTGCACACATTCTATATTTGTGCACATATATGACATTGTACTAATATTTACAAAGGTGACCTATTATTGGGCATGATTTCCAAGTGAGAAGTTTCAGTTTAAATAATATAGCAGGCATTATGTTGTTGCTCACTCTAAACACGATTCAACTCCCACTGGATGTTTGAAATGTTTATTTACTTTTCAAAATAAAGTGTTAAATATTATGGTAATATAAAATGAATATATGCATATGTATACTAAAAATCTGCTTTTGGAGGAAAAATTTTGGCTAAAATATTTTTACTTGTTTATTATATTTTATATTTTCCATCACCATTCATCCCCTCTATGCCCTCTTTCACTCCCCACCACACGAATGACAACTTTTATCATAGTCCAAGACCTGATTTAACATTTCAACATCATTGAAAGAATAATGGATGAAGAAAGAAACCAGGAAGACAGAAACTATTAGAAAAGGGAAAATAAAAAAAAGGAAAGGTTTAGCCTGACTGGTGTGGCTGAGTGAATTGAGCCTGGTCCCATGGACTGAGAGGACAGGACACGTACCTGGTTGTGGGCTCCATCCCCAGTAGGAGGCGTGCAGGAGACAGACAATCGATGTTTCTATCTCTCTAAAAAAAAGATTTAAATTTAGGAAGTATCAAAAATATTACCAGTTAGGTACGTTTACTTTTTAAAACCTGTCTTTAGATGAACTGATATAATATTTTATATCTTTTAGTGTAAAAGTAATTATTTAATATAAATATTAATAACATTAGGAAAAAGTATAAGCTGAATTCTTATTACAAAATAATCTAAATGTCTCTATTTTTATCAGTTAGTTACTTCCTCTTTTTATGTGAATTATTTCATTTTGAACCTTAGGATAAACTTAATCTTATCTTCTTCCAAATATAATGATGCTAAATCACTTTAAATTAAGTAAGAATAATTCAGGTATTCTATTGGAATATTGCTATTGTATGGGTTGAAATGGTTTTTCCCCAAGTTTGCTACCTTCATAATTACCCTTTTTATTTTTTAATCACATTGCTTAATTACAAATTTGGTTAACAGTCTTTTGCACAAAGTAGGCTCTCAGCTATTGATTGATGCCCTAATTTAAGGTTAATTGCAAGTGTCTGAGTGGGTTGACACAATTTAACAACTTGAAAATTGTGCTTTGTAAGTAAGCATAAATTATTAAAACTTTTAAACATTTAACCTTTAAAATCATTAAGTCAACCATAAGTTGAATGAGTGGAAAATGTTCAGAGACTATTAAAATAAAATGAATTTAGATGATAAAATGGAAGGAAAACATCTATATTTGCAAGAGAATGTCCTTTATTACTTACTTAACTTTTAGTGTCTCACACTGTAGGTCATGTCCTTCACTAGAGCTGTCTCTGCCTTATGTGATAAATACCACTGTGAATTTTATAGATTGTATTAAAGTGCATACTGTATTATGAAAAAAAATTTAAAACATTATGAACTTCTCAGTATTCATAATCAGCTCTCTCACATTTTTCTTTCAGAGAGTTAAAAAATTTTCAATCAGAAACTTGTAATTAAAAAAAAATTGTCTCTGAGGGTAAAATCTTGCAGAATTTTAAAACTCATTCTACTTGTGGATGTTGATAAAAGTTTCCTTTTATTTTTGAGGTTGACTTGTGCAGCAAAAAGCTAGAACGAGCTGAGCAGCTGATTGGAGGCCTTGGGGGCGAGAAAACCCGGTGGAGCCAGACAGCTCTGGAGCTGGGGATGCTGTACATCAACCTGACTGGAGACATCCTCATTTCCTCGGGCGTTGTCGCTTACCTGGGAGCCTTTACCTCTAACTTCCGACAGGTAAGGGACACTAGCCGATGTCTAAGGTCTCTTCCTGATCCTCCCAGGACAGCCAACATCAATCTGAGGGATGTTTATTTGTTTATTTTGGTCAGTGTGAGAAGCAAAATATGTTTAAGTGATTTCCAGTTGTGCATTTATTTTTTATTCCTCACCCGAGGATATTTTTCACTTATTATCAGATAGAGTGGGAGGGGGGGAGAGAGAGAGACAGAGAGAAACATCAATGTGATAGAGCCACACCGACTGGCTGCCTCCCGCACGACCCAACCAGGGCCGGGGATGAACCGAAACTGAGGTCCGTGCCCTTGGCCGGAATCGAACCCGCGACTCATTGGTCCACAGGCCGATGCTCTGACCGCTGAGCCAAACTGGCCAGGGCTCTAGTTGTGCATTTAATTTATTTTCTGAATTAGCCAAAAGATACTCTGTAAATACTCTTTTATAATCTGATTGTTTTAGAAGCCAAAAGGTCTACTTTTAAAATGTAATGTGAAACGGTAGATCCTAATGGTAAAATTTTAGTTCCCAAACGAGTGTGAAGGGATCACTGTTGTATGACTCTCTGTGTGCTTTATCAACTAATCCCTATGAGTTTCAATAATAAGCCATTTCCAAATCACTTCAGAGACTGAATCTTCAGGGAAGGAAAAAGTGAGCTTGCCTAAAACCCAATTCATAAGTGATTTTTTTTTCCCTCAGAAAACAAAGACCGGGTTCCCTGCTTTGAATTTCCACCGCTTTGCCGGATCTACCTCTGTCTTCTCCTTCTCCCAACTCCTAACCTCATTTCTTCTCCCTGCCTGCTCCTTCCACTCTTCGTCCCTTTATGAACAAAACCCAGCGTATTCTTCAGCCCTCCCCAGGAAAGCTGAACTCGAACCCAACCAGAGCGCGACCTTGTCAAAGCAAGAGGAGAGAATTAGAAAAATTAAAAGAATGAAAAGAAAAAGAAAAGGAAGGTGATGAGAATAAAGAGAAGGAAGAAATGCAAAGCATGCGGCAATGGCTTCTGTTGTGGAGCAAGGAGAGAGTTCACGATAACGCCTTTAGCATTTTGCAAAGCGCTTGCTCTCACGTGGGCTCAGCTGAACCTCACTTAATTTCAGGACTTTCTCTTAAAGGATTCTTGGTGGCCACTGTTTGTTTGTTTTACCAAACTGGTTTAAAATCCTCACGCGGATGGCGTCCTGTCTGGAGTCATTTGGGTGCTGGTCGCCCTTGTCCTGGTGCACAACCTGTATATTCTCCGCAGCTTTGCCTGTTCATTGGTATCTTTGAATGACTGTCTATGGCTATGGCATTAACACCTTGTGGTTCAAAGAGTTCAAATTTAACATAACACTATTTACCTAGTAATAGATTTGTTTGCTCGACAGTTTCAGAGACTGAGGCTTATGAAAGGTTAAGAGAATTGCTCAGAGCCACATAGCTGGTAATGACAGCAGGGATAAGACTTGGAGTCGCCCAGATTCTTAGCTGAGCTCTCTTTCTGCTCTTCCACATCACCTTGGAACAAGGAGCCGAGTGGCTCAGCCACGCCCTCTCGGCCCCCCTGGCGGTTCCCAGCGTGGCCCTGGGTGTGCACACGGGCTCCTGCGTAGTGGCCCGGTGCCATGCTGAAAGTATGCCAGCCAGGACCGTCCCTCCCAACCCAGCCTCCTCTGACAGAAGCAAAGCGACAGCTCCTTCTGTGACCTTACACCCACCGGCCCCCTCCTGACCAGGAAGCCATGTCACCCATCCCGTCTTAGCACCATGAAAGCTTAAAGGCCGTATTGTCCTTTCCTTGCTTCACTATAGCAACCGAGGCTTTTGCTTTTCTTAATGAGTCTCTAATGTCACTATTCCCTCCTGTGAATTCATTCTTTGATTCCTACTCCGTAATCTTTTCTCTCTGATGTCTCTGGGTCAGGGCAGCTGGCAGTTTACACCCCATCAAGAGCTTCCTATTCAATTCTAATTTTAGTATATGTGCTGCTGAAGTGACCACCCTCTTCAATCCTGAACAGAATGGTGACAGTGGCAACGTCAGTGTTCTGCCCACATTCCCTCCTGGCTTCCTGTGCTTTCATGTTCAAAAACCAGCACATGCCTCTTTTTTGGCACACTTCCCTTGGGCTCTTAGAACCCACCTGCCCAGTGCTTGGGAGAGCTAGGATGGCCTGGGAATATACTTCCCTCTGGCTTAGGCCTTAAGGAATGACTGACAGATGCAAGAGCTTGAGAGTCTGTCTCCTTCCCTCTGGTTGAGACAGTTCCGAGGAATAACGTACACTTCCCATAGGAACAAGGTGGAGTCACCTGCTGCAGAACTGGACCCCGTGCCTTTCATCGGCTCCTTCCAGTCCTGCTTCCCCTAGCAGCCCTTCCTTAATTAATCATTGCACATAAATCATCTCGGAGTCTGCTGCTGGTTTTTGAACATGAAAGCACAGGAAGCCAGGAGGGAATCTGGGCAGAACAGCGAAGTTGCCACTGTCACCATTCTGTTTAGAACTGAGTAGGGCGCTCACCTCAGCAGCACATATACTAAGATTAGAGTTGACTAGGAAGCTCTTGATGGGGAAGACCTTACAATAATCGTGGTTCGTTTCTTTTTATTTATTTATTTATTTATTTATTTATTTATTTATTTATTTATTTATTTATTTTTATCCTCACCCGAGGGCATTTTTGCATTTATCCTCAGACAGAGCGGGAGGGAGAGAGGGAGGAAGAGAGAAAGAGAAACAGCAATGTGTCTCACATCAACTGGTTGTGACCCCAACCGGGGCCGGGGATAAACCGCAACCGAGGTACTTGCCCTTAGCAGGAACCAAACCCAGGACTCTCTGGTCCGTGGGCCAATGCTCTAACCACTGAGCCAAACCGTCCAGGGCAATCTTGGTTCTTTTCTAACATCAAAGTCTCAGGATACCAAGAACCCTCAATAAATAGCTGGATTCCCCTCCCTCCAAATCTGAATCTAGGCAGTTGTCAGTCGTTCATCAACCCCTTTGTAGAGTTGCGGTACTCTTCATAAAACAAACAAACACAAAACCGCAGAAACCTCAGTTCTCCGAAGATAACTGGGCCCATAGTACTCCAGCTGCCAACTCCATAACAAAATCCTACAGTTTTGTAAGGACATACAAGCCCTGTAGTTGAATGAATTTGAATTCTCTAAGTGACCTTCTCCCTGCCAATAATCAAAATCAAAACTGCTTTGGTGCTGGCGAATATTTTCACCAAGGCGACACCCTTCATGGTTAGTTCACCAGTCCCACCATCTGTCTTACCTCCTGATTACCAGCCAGGGCCCTTGGCCTGTATTTTGATGCTCGTTCAGAGTCTCTCGTGTTCATTTCTGTTATTCTCTGCTGCTACACCCTTACAGACATGTACTTGGGCCCCTTAAAATTTTAACCCAGAGTTCATCTGTGATAACATACTATACCTGTCAACTATAAACAGCACTTCACAATAATTAATTGCTTTCATTCTCTCTTTCCCCCATATCACTGGCTACCGTGCCTACCCCTGCATCCTCTGTATCTGAGGAAAGCTTCAGACCTCGCCCAAAAGTCTTGTAGGCCAACCTACAGCCTCACAGCAAAGAGATCAAAATGTGCCAGTAGGAACCGGGTAGGAGGCAGATCCAACTGCAAATGCCCCTCCTCCCTTCAACCAAACCAAAGCAAACCAAAGAGCCAGGCAATAGTTGCTAGGTGCCCACGAGAGGCCAGCTTTGCCCACCTGCTTGCCCTCCAGGGCTATACCTGTGACTCTGTCACACTACATGGCAAAGGGACTCTGCAGGTGGGATTAAGGTTGTTAATCAGCTGAATTTAAAATAGGAAGACTATCCTTGTTTAGCCTGCACTTGACTTTGAGATAACCCTAAAATATTATTTTTTGAGCAAGAGTAAGAAAGTGTCCAAAGAATAATAGGAGCATGTCCGAAGGATGGAGAATTTAGCTTAAAGGTACTCCCACTGGCCAAATCAGCAATAAATAATAATAGTAACATATTAAATAAACTAGGAAAAGATGTGGGAAAAATGGGTGAAGGGGAGCAATAGGTATACGTTTCCAATTAGAAAATAAATAAGTCATGGGGATGTACATGGTGACTGTAGTTTGTATATTTGAAATTTGCTATGAGAATGAATTTTAAGAGTTCTCATTACAAGAAAAAAATGTGTTACTATGTAGGGTGATAGATGTTAACTAGACTTTTTGTGGTGATCATTTCACAATATATACAAATATCAAATCATTATATCCTACACCTGAAACTAATATAATGCTATATGTCAATTATATCTCAATTTAAAAAGAGAGACAAAAATAATGTAAGCATAACCAATGGACATAGACAACAATGCTGTGTGTGTGGGGGGGGGTGGATGGAAGGAAGGTGTCAAAAGGGGAAAAAGGAGAAACATCTGTAACAAAAATAAATTAATTTTTAAAAATAAAAAAAGAGAGACAAAAATAGAAAAAGATAAACTGACATAAGTTAATAAATTTTAAAAAGGAGTGCCTGACAAAACTCAGCATATTTACATAGCTACATAATACCTTCCCACCGAATGCTTATTAATTATGAAGTTAGGGGAAAGGAGCAACTTGGTGGAGAAGCTATAATACAATATGTCATAAGTACTGTCTTAGCTCAGTTTTTTTTTGTTTGTTTGTTTGTTTTATCCTCACCCGAGGACATTTTTTCATTTTTTGTTCAGATAGAGTGGGAGGGAGAGAGAGAGAGAAACATCGATGTGAAAGTGACACATTGAGTGGCTGCCACCCGCACGACCAACCAGGGCCGGGGACAAACTGCAACTGAAGTACATGCCCTTAGCGGGAACCGAACCCGGGTCTCTCTGGACCGCAGGCCGACGCTCTAACCGCTGAGCCAAACCAGTCAGGGCTTAGCTCAGTTTTGACTCATGATTAAAAACTCCGGATTCCCTATTGTGGGTAATTTGGGAAGCCACCACCACAACGACTTCCCTAATCAGGCTTTCACATTGCAAGACAGATACCCAGCTTCCAGAGGCCCCCAGATACCTCATACCCAGAAGTGATCCCTTCTTAGCTGTGTCTGTGGAATTATTCCAAGCACTCAGTCCCCGGGAAGCCCATGAGACCTAGCTTGTCACACATTAAGTGCCTCCTGCAGTTCCACCTTGTTGTCACCCTGTATCCAGGGTAACCTCCCGAATGGCAGCTTCTTCTCCTCTGGCGCTGTAAGAAAGATCCTGCCTTTCATCTATCCCAGTATCTTTGTGTTGTGTCCACCATCCAGAGAAACTTACACCCAAGATCATGGAATTACGAGGCAGAAACCTGGCAGACTACCCCTTAATCAAGTGATAAAAATCAACATCAATAAGTGAACAATTCGAAATCATGTACCACTGATGGAATGCAATGAGAAGAACACAACATCATTTCTGTAATACTCCTGCCAAAGATGCATAACATGAATTGAATCTTGAGGGAACATCACACAGACCCAGTTAGGGGGCATTCTGCAAAATAACTAGCTAATCAATGTCATGAAAGTCATCGACTCCCCTCGAGCTGTCATGCCCTTTCCTGTACAAACCTAAGGGAAGGTTGGTTGAACCTATTCAGCAGGAACCCAAGGGTGGTGGTAATACCCAGCAATCCCTCTCAGCCAGCACCACTCCACACACACAGCATCCTCTTCTGCCCCTGGCCTGGTACCAAACAACACATATATCCACCTTCTCTATGCCTCTTCCTAGTCTATTTTCTCCCTGGTCATGTCTTTTACTATTTCTGAATTCTTTGATCTGGAACCTCAAATTGGTCCTTGATTTCTGACTTTTTGAGTGTAAACCTGGGCTTGAAGCACCCTTTTGGTTCCTGAGCATCCCAGGTGGGATATCCCAAACTTTAATGTATGTCCTGATCCTTGTTGGTGGCTAAGGGCCCTGTCGTGGTTCCTTCCCCAGGGCATGTGAGAGCCAGAAACACGCTTTCTATGTCCCCTACCGGTTTACATTGGATTTACTTTTATACAACAATATTGTATTACACTTGCTGGCTATTCGTAATTTAAAGAAAACATTTAGAAAAACATGGTGGTCTCCAACTATTTTGTCAGATGAAGCTGGCGATTATTTTTCCATGTACAAAATTCTGGCTTCATTATTAAGTGATCTGTCTACACTTTGTCTTGATATTGGATGTAATTAATCTTCATTTGAATACATAGTGGACCTTCTAAGTTATAATTTTATTTCCAAAAAAATCTGATAAACACAAATCATTTCTTTAGGTAGAATTTCAACAATGGTTTGTTGATTTGATGAAATGAAGTTGTAAACAGAGAGTTTAGAAAGTATTCATTTAGTAACCTCTAACCTATTTTTTAAATCTTTCTGTGTATGTCTTAAAGATCCAAACGAACGAGTGGACAAATTTGTGCAAAGGAAGGGGTATCCCCTGCTCCGATGATTATTCCCTTATAGGTATCCTGGGAGAAGCAGTGACAATTCAGACCTGGAATATTGCTGGGTTACCTTCTGACTCATTTTCCATTGATAACGGAATCATCATAATGTAAGAAAAATATTTTTCTCACAAGTGATCTCTATTAGTCAGTAGATTTATCTGTGTAGCTTTTTAGCAGTTATAGCTAGTAAATTTTGATAGTATTGAAGAAAATGTTGCTGAATTAACTAAATTAAATATGAATAATCACTTCCTTCTCCTATTACTATTGGAATAGTTGAGTATTAGAAACCATGGTAAACAAACCAAAAAATACCAGATTAGTTGCTTAATTTTAAATTAATATTTAGCAAATAGAGCAAAACCCTACCATAAGTAAATGAAGTCCGGAATTTTTATTCCCAGAATTTTGTTATTGCAGGTTAATGAAAGATGCAAACCGTTGGTGGTGATGGTTTTGGGTGTTCCAAATTCTGTTAGTCCCTGCTGGGTGTGGGGCTAGCTTAAATGATACGGATACAGTTCTGGGTCATGGGATGATTGGAACTTTTATGACAATGGCTACAATTCCTAGAATCTCCCTGTTAGTAGATACATCCCATGGAGATTGGGGTGGTAGAACACTGGAGTCTCATCCAGCCTTGCCTTTACCCCAGGTCTTACCGCTCAGAAGCTAAGGCCTTCAGCCTGCCCCAGTGTGAGGACAATCATCAATTGTGTCATTTCCAAGTTCACATCACCATGCACCTTTTATCACTGGGTCAGCCTTCTTGGGGTTTTAGCATGTCAGGAATAGTGCAGGTAAACCATCAGTAGAAAATGTTCAGTTCTGTGTTACATGACTATTTTGATTCATTGTTTACTACTGAAAAAGTAATTGAGATGATAGCACCTAAAGTAAAAATGTATCTTCCCCGAGGACATTTTTCCATTTTTTGTTCAGATAGAGTGGGAAGGAGAGAGAGGAAGAGAGAGAGAGAGAGAGAGAAACATCAACGTGAAAAGGACACATCGATCCCACACGACCAACCAGGGCCGGGGGACAAACTGCAACCGAGGTACGCGCCCCTAGCGGGAACCGAACCCGGGTCTCTCTGGACTGCAGGCCGACGCTCCAACCGCTGAGCCAAGCCGGCCAGGGCAAGGCATGTAAATTTTAAAAATAGAGTTAGCTACCACATGTGAAGACTAGTTATTCTTAAATTTTTTGTCTAGTACTTATGAAAATTGTTCCACAAATTAAAACTCTGGTGAACACATTTCTTTACTGCTCAACAAATGATCTTGATTTGTGGATTTCTTTAGCATTTATTTACTGAATTGTTCTATAGGGATTTGGGGTATATGCAATTTGAATATAATATACAACAAGACAGAATCTGATGAGACCACTTAAGGAAAGTTAAAGAAGTAGCTACCACTAGTTATTTGATAGCTGATTTCTCAACAGTTGGGCCCTGAATTAATTTTAAAGCTTTCTGGTAACTGAGGCAAAAAAGAAAAGTTGTGTCACATAGTTCTCATTTTTGACCAAGTAAACAATACTTAGAAAGACCAGCTTTTTCAGGAACTAAAATTTAATTATCTTGTTGATTTGGAGAAAAGATTACAAAGGTCTTCTTTGGGGGCCTAAAGTTAAGTGCTGGGTACTCTGCTCCGGTAATCTAAATTAATCCAGAAGAGAAATTATAAAATCTAGACAAATGATCAATATGTGCAGTAGTTTGCTGCTAAAACGGACTTTTTAAGTGCCTTTTAACAAGTACAGAATGGCAGCTAGTTCGTTTTTTAATGACTTAACAAGTACATGGCATACAGGCCGTTTGTGTTGGTATTTGATGTGAGAATACACATTAGACATCGACATCTACGGGAGGTTTCTGAAAATGTTGAAGTCTACCTTTTACTTTTTACTTTTGCCCAGCCAGACCCATTAACTTCAGTCTAAAGAACAGTCAGATGTTGCTGGTTTTGTTACAGTCGTTGCTATTGTTTCTCCATCAGAACAAAGAATTTTGCTCTCCCCAAACACTTGTGAACATAGCTGGTCATGTCCCACAGAGCAGTGGTCTCGTCCTTATTCTATTGATTTGCAATTTATATAACTCTGTTCCATCTAGCAGGACATCTATAACCATTATATTCAATAGAAGCTAAATTGCTTCTTATTTGCTAGCAGATAAATGTACCTTTTATTTTGGGTCCAGTCATATTCCAATAGTAATAGAACTGTCGATCAATATTTCTGCTTTTAAGATTCCAAGCCTTTTGGTGATTATTTTTCAAGACAACAAACTCACATTTTAGGGAGATAGAGGTAGAAAATGGTGTTAATAAGCCAAAACCCCTAGATGTTTGCCATTTCTTTGTAAAATGTTTAAATATTAGCAAAATGTTATGATAGTAGTTTCACTAAGAAAGAAACAACGTTTTCATTCTTGACCTATTTTGTCAAAGTATTTTGGTAATCTTAACAAGGAGAGGTTTCAGTAAATAGGTTTAAGGTGATCATTTTTAAGGTGATTATTAAGTATCAGATAAGTATCTTATTTAATTGCATAATACATCCTTTCATTACCCAGAGATATTTGCTTGATAATGGTAATACCTAATATTGAGCACTTAATAAGGACCTACTTCTGTGTTAAGCATGTTTCAAATATTGCCTCAGCTGAGTGAGGATTCGATTATTTAGGGAAATTTTAAAAACCTGTTAAAACCTATTAAAACTAAAATATAAATAACTTTTGGAACTACCTGAAGGGCCTCGGCTAATTAGAATTTCAAGGGCTAGTGGTAACATTCAGTAGATTGTATCTGGACATTTCATGGGGAAAGTATTAGAATGGTTTAACAACTTGTTAAGTTTATCAGATCTATATCTAGTATAACTCTGCTTTTAAAAGTATCTTTTTCATTTCTATAGGAGTCAGATAAATTAGGTTTATTTCAGCAGCAATAATAACCGAGAAGAACACCCACCATTCCTTGCCTGTTCTTATTTCTTTTTATTTGTGTATTGTAAGAAGTAAAATAACAAAACTTTGAAATTCACCACAGTTGGGTTATTGTGTGTTCATTTTCATTTGTCTCAAGGTAATGTCTGACTTCTTCCTTTATCTCATTGTTAACCCATTCCTTATTTAGTAACATGTTATTTAATCCCAATGTGTTTGTGTATTTTTCAGTTTTTTTTCTTGTAATTGATTTCTAGTTTTATACCATTGTGTTTGGAGAAGATGCTTGATATGATTTCAGTCTTCTTTAATTTACTGAGACTTATTTTGTATCCTGACTTGTGATGTATCCTAGAAAATGTTCCATGTGCACTTGAAAAAAAAATGTATATTCTGCTGCTTTGGGTGAAATGCTCTGGATATATCAATTAATTCCATCTGATCTAGTGTATCATTTAAGGCTGCTGTTTCCTTGTTGATTTTCTGTCTGGAAGATCTATCCATTAATGTCAATGGTGTGTTAAAATCCCCTACTATGACTGTATTACTGTCAATCTATCCTTTTATGTCCATCAATATTTGCTTTATAAATTTAGGTGAACCTATATTGGGTGTATACATGTTTACAAGGGTTATATCCTCTTGTTGGATTGATCCCTTTATTCTTGTGTAGTATCCTTATTTATTTCTTATTATAGTTTTTGTTTTAAAGTATATTTTGTCTGCTACCCCAGCTTTGTTTTCATTTCCATTTGCATGGTATAACCTTTTCCATCCTTTTACTTTCAGTCTGTGTGTGTCTTTCCATCTGAAGTGGGTCTCTTGTAGACAGCATATATATGGGTTTTGTTTTCTAATCCATTCAGCTACCTTATGTCTTTTGATAGGAACATTTACTCCATTTACATTTAAGGTGATTATCGATAGGTATGTATTTGTTGTCATTTTATTCTTTATAACTATGTTCCTCTTTTGTTCGTTTTTTCTTCTTCTTCTTCTTAAAGATGACCCCTTAACATTTCTTTTCTTATAATATTGGTTTGGTGGTAATGAGCTTCTTTAACATTTTCCTGTCTGGGAGGCTCTTTATTTTACCTTCAATTTTGAATGATAACCTTGCTGGGTAGAGTAGTCGAGGTTGTTGATCCTTGCTTTTCATTACTTTGGATATTTCCTTCCAATCCCTCTGGCCTGAAATATTTCTGTTGAGAAATCAGCTATCAGTCATATGGGAGCTCCCTTTTAGGTGACTGTCTTTCTCTTGCTGCTTTTAGGATTTTCTCTTTGTCTTTAACCTTTGCCATTTTAATTATGATGTATCTTGGTGTGGACGTCTTTGAGTTTATCTTGTTTAGGACTCCCTGTGTTTCCTGGACCTGTGTCTTTTTCCTTCACCAGGTTAGGGAAATTTTCAGTCATTATTTCGTCAAACAGGTTCTCTATTCCTTGGTCTCTCTCTTCTTCTTCTGGTACCTATGATGTGGACATTGTTATGCTTCATATTGTACCAGTTGTCCCTTAGACCATCCTCATTTTTTAAAAATTCTTTTTTCTTTTTGCTGCTCTGATTGGGTGTTTTCTGCTACCTTGTCTTTCAAATTGCTGATTTGATCTAGCCTACTGTTGATTCCTTCTAGTGAATTCTTCAATTCTGATATTGTATGCTTCATTTCTGACTGATTCTTTTTTATGGTTTCCATGTCTTTTTTTATGCTGTTGAAGTTCTAAGTTCCATGAGCATCCTTATAACCATTGTTTTGAACTCTATATCTGGTAGCTTGCTTGCCTCCATTTCATTTAGTTTTTTTCTGGTGATTTCTTCTATTTTTTTTTTTTTTTTCATTTGGGACATCTTTCTTTGTCTCCTCATTTTGGGTGCCTCTCTTTATTTGTTTCTGTGTATTAGATGGCTCTGCTATGTCTTGGTATGATGTCCTTATGTTGTAGGTGTCTTGTGGGGCTCAGAGGCACTTCTCACTCATCACCTGAGCTAGATGCTCCAGAATGTACCCTGTGTGGGTTATGTGAACCCTCCTGTTATAGTTGAGTCTTAATTGCTATTGGCCTGTCCGTGGGTGGGGTTGCCCATTCACTGGCTATGAGGATCAACTCCAAGCCCATTGTATGCGTCACTATGCCAGGACTGGTTCCACAATGCTGAATTCATCCCAACAGGGTCTCGTGTCTGTCAAGATCTCCCTTTTTGTGTGTCATTTGTAGAGCTAGTTAGGTTGTGCACTGATGTGGTCTGATTCCCCTGGTTGTGTTTGTTCCGGGGCCCCATGGGAGGGGATCTAGTGCAGATTGATATTAGTGACAGGCCCTGGGCTACCTGTTTGGAGCTACAAAGTGATCTTCAGTTTGTGGCTGTTTCTGCTGGGCCTGGTGTGCATGGGAGGGGCCCAGCTAGGCTCTAAAGCTGGTTTCCACTGGCCCCAAGCTTAGAGGCAGGTGAGCAAAAAGTCCAAGGTTCTCCAATATCTATCTTCACTTGTTAGTTGTCTTGTTACGCTCTGTCACTGAAAGAGCCTCTGACAGTACATGAGTTGCTCGAGGGAGACTCTCAGTGAGTCACCGGGCAGGGGTGAGTGGTATTCACCAGATAATTGCAGATTCAAACTTGGTGCCAGTTCTGGGTTTGAGGCCACTCAGCAATAATCTCATGGTACACTAAGGTCAACTGCCACATGTTGTGTGCCTGCAGACCTTTGTCTCAGGGATTCATCAGGGTGGGTCCAGCAGTATTCATCAGGCCGACACCAGTGTCTGGCCATGTGAAGGGAGGGCTCTGCACAGGAAGACTGGTACTGGTCTGGAGTGTGGAAAAAATGCTCCACCCTCCAGGGACCACACAACTCAAGTTTTTGCTAGAGTCCACCCAGACCTCCTGGAGAGTCCTCTGCACTGGGGAACCAGGCTGGCAGTACTGAGTAGCACAAGCTCAGCCAGTAGAGCCACTAGGAGTTAGGAAGGAGAAGCTAATGGTTCTCCCTTAGTAGGGCATTCAAGGCTGGCAGTGGGCTCTGTCTCTAAGCCTTCTGGACAGGGCACACTGGCTGTAGGTGGGGAATTCTGCTGTTGTTGTCAAGGAGTGTGGCTGCTCCTGGCCACAGGTGATTCTGCTGCTAAGGGTGGGGCACTCTGGCCTCTGGTGGGGAAGTTGGCGGGGGGGGGGGGGGGGGCTCCTGCTGCTTGTCACAGCAAGGGAGGATAGTGCTCCAAAGGCAGGTGGCTGGGCTTCTATGGTTGAGTGGCTAGGCTCCTCCAGCCCACAGTGGGTGGGGAGGGAAACTGGTCTCTGCCCTAGAGCCACACAGTTCTGTCTCTGATTTTCCTTGGGTTAGTCCTCAAGATCCCACAAGAGAATCTATCCTGCAGGCTCAGGCAGCAGCCCCCTCTGCAGGGCATTAGCTCAGTGGGGTGACAGGCACTGGGAGAGTGAGGCTTGTGCAGTCCCCCATGCCCTTGCAGATTGGAGGGCAGTGTTCGCCCCAGGGAAAGATGGAGTCTGTGGGTGGTAGGAGAGGGACCCAGCACAGGAACCCTGGTGGCTGTCTTCCCTGCTCTCCCCTTCAGAGCCACACAGCCCAGTCTGTTCTTGCAAGACTCTAATCCTCTCTGACCCACACTCCCTCTGCCAGAGAAGGAGATCCTGTGTGCCTGCCCTTCAAGAGGGCACCTGGTCTCTAGCAGTCTACCCTCTCTCCCTAGTAGGCAGAATACCCACTGTTCTCCACCACCAGATGTTATGTGGCACCTCATCTCAGCTCTGTTGCTCTGGGCTGGGGAGTCCCGTGTGGCGTTGAGATCCTACTTTCCTTGGGGGAGGGGAGCTTTGCATCTGAAATAACCCTCTACTCAGCCCCCACACGTGGGAGCAGGGGCCAGCCCTCCTCGCACCTCTCCACCCTTCCTACCACTCTCTGTGTCTTCTGTAAACCCTTGGCTACAAGACTTTTGTTGTGCTTATCTTCTGTCGGTTATTCCGGAGGATTGTTCTACAATTTAGCTGTAATTCCAGTTCTGGGCTGGGAGGAGGTAAGTACAGCTTCCACCTACCCCAGAGCCATCCTTAGGATCCGTGCACCACTGTTATCTATTCAAATTCCACGTCCTTCCATGCAGACTGCTGTGAACATGTGTTATCCCTGTTAGAAGTCTGTCTGCATTTTCCAAAAACCCAAAAGAGCACCAAACAACAATCCTCTTTAGACAATAACAAAAGAACAAACACTATCAAAACTTGAAATGCTGAGTGCTCTAAAAAATCAGCTTCCATTTGGGAACCACTGGTTTTAAAGCATTTCTGGATTCAAGAATATTTTGGATGAAGGAAGAGCGAAGATTATGTGGAGAAAAACATTGTCTTGTCAAAATATAATGCAAAATAATAGTGGAGGGGAAGTAAACAGTAAATACAGTGCTTGTTCATTTCAAATTCAGGAATAATGTTCACCCAAATAGTGAAGCTATTTGAACCAATGTGTGTTGCACGTAGCTCTCCACAATAATTATTGTTATATTTTTTAAAAAATCAGCACATTCTTTTCAACCTACCCTGAAGAATATGTCCTTTGAAAATTATTCATCTGCTATGTTATTCTTCGGAAGCCCTAATCTTTAAAAGCAAATATGGTAAACTGAAGTCACAACATTGTCCTGTGTTTTTTTTAATTAAAAAAATGTTACGTGGAGGGTGTCATTTTGGGAAAGTACGTTTGATACAGTTGTTAACCAGGTATGGAACAGCATCTCTCTCTGTGTAAACAATTTTGAAAAGAAGCAAAGTTGGAATACATATTGTCTGATTTCAAGACAATATAAAGCTACGTTAATCAAGGTGCTATGGTTTTTGCAAGACAGAAAATTTTGTGCTGGAACAAAATACATGTGGGTAGTCAGTTGTCCCAACACAATTTGTTAGGAAATAATGTCCTCTTGTCGATTAATTGCTTTTGCATCTTGTTGAAAATCAATATTGTGCATCTATTTCTAAGTTGTTTATCTGTCCCATTGAACAATTTTCTGTCTTGTATAAGGAGCTCACAATCACTAGGTAATATGTAATAAACTACATATGTGACATTAAATATACACGTTTTTGAAACAACTACTGAGTCACCAATTGTGTTAACACTTAATGGTTTGTGGCTATTACGAAGGTTAAATGATATAAAATGACTCTTTTCACCTTTTGTTTAGACCATTATATCTTTAATGGTCCAGAGTTCAAAGAGAAATACGATGTCTCATTTCTTTCTCTTTCTCTGTCGCTCAGAGGACAGCAGAGAGCAGCTCGGGTGAAGTGATTTGCCCAAGGTTACACGAGTAGTGAATGGCAGGGCCAAGTGAACTCGAGGTCCCTGATCTCCATTACTGTTAATGATTGTCATCGTGACTTAATTAGCAAAAGCAGCAAATATTTTCAAAATGTAATTTAACATTTATAAGACTGTAATTTTCCAAAAGAAGTAAAAACATTTATGCTAAGTTTGCCAGATGGCTTTTATAGTTGCCATTCTAGTAGGCTGCTCAATTTAAATATCTCCACTTCAAGAACATAGTTTCTCATAGTATGTTAAAACGTACGACATTACCACAAGGCGTACGCTGTAAGAAAGTGATGTGGGCATGAGTACACAGCTCAGAGACAAATCATAGCTTGACCAGTATCGTCCTTCTCCTCTCTTTCAGGAATGCAAGAAGGTGGCCTCTGATCATAGATCCTCAAGGTCAGGCTAATAAATGGATCAAGAACATGGAAAAAGCTAATAGTCTTCAGCTAATTAAATTAAGTGACCCTGATTATGTCAGGACTCTGGAAAATTGCATCCAGTTTGGTAACCCTGGTACGTAGTTGAATAACAAGCATACATTACGGAAATGCCTGGAGAGGGCACGATTAACCCAAAATGATGTAGGTTGTGTCTTTTTAAAAAAATATATTTGTTTCGGACTCATTTTAAATAATGACTTTGTTAATGTCTTTCATTATTTATTGATAATTAATCAAGTTACAACTTTAGAGATTATAGTTACAGAAGATTAGGACATTTTCTTTGTCTCACAGTTCTTTCGTGATGCATCCTCTAACTGAGCTAGCTGTTTTAATTTTTGTCGGTTCTTTGCCATTCTTTAGTTCTCATTATAACTCCACATTTACAATTAAAAGGGCCACTTGGTATGCCAAAGGTATCTTAATACAACATTAGCCCAGTTATCTATTTATTCCTCTCTCTACGTCTCCCACAAAAATGGCCGAGGAGCAAGGACACATTTCACATGGCTGACTGTCATCTGCCACTAACAGTGGCGAGATTGGAAACATGACCAGGGTTTTTCAATAAAGCTCTATGCAGCCCTGGCCAGGTTGGCTCAGCGGTTAGAGCATCAGCCCATGGACCACAGAATTGCTGGTTTTATTCCAGTCAGGGCATGTACCTTGGTTGTGGTTTGGTCCCTGGCCCTGGTCGAGGTTGTACGGGAGGCAACCAGTCAATGTGTCTCTCTGATGTTGATGTCTCTCTCTCCCTCCCTCCCTCCCTCCCTCCCATTCGGTCTGAAGATAAATGGGGAAATATCCTCCGGTGAGGATTTAAAATAAAGCTCTATGCACATGTCACACTTGTCAGAACAAAACCCAAAATATTTATGATTGGAGTAAATTGGGGTTATTAGTAACATTTTACATTAATGTTACTTATCAAATTTGACTATTTACTTGATCAAATAAATGGAAACATTACGAAACTATGACATATTTAGCCTCAGGATAAGTTTAGCAAGTCCCAGGTACTATTAGAGCTAGTACTACATGGAAAAATAATGATAAATATACCAGGTGGTCTTACATGCATTTTATTCTTGTATATTAATAATGAGTTAGTTGGTCTTTAAAATATTGATTGCAATTTTAGGTGCTGTTAGGGTAAGCATGAAATGAAAAAAAATCTGTCTGCTAACAAAGTCTGTGTGATACACACACACACACACACAGAATTTCATTCATCCAACTGGTATTCTTATAGTATAGTGATATGAGAGTTACAAAAAAGGGAAATATGATCTCTTCTATTAAGTATCTTGCTTTTTTTTTTTTTTTTTTTTTTTGCATTTATCTTCAGATAAAGCGGGAGGGAGAGAGGTGGGAAGAGACAGAGAGAGAAACATGGACGTGAGAGAGACACATCGAGTGGTTGCCACCCACACGACCCCAACCAGGGCCGGGGACAAACTGCAACCGAGGTACGTGCCCTTAGTGGGAACCGAACCCGGGTCTCTCTGGACCACAGGCCGATGCTCTAACCGCTGAGCCAAACTGGCCAGGGCGTATCTTGCTTTTTTAAATAGACAGGATCGGATAATATATGTAGCTAACTGTAATAAAAATAGAAAGTGGACGTACATCACTAACCTTTATTAGAACTACTGTGCTGTTATGGGTAGGCACTCTGGCTCTGGAATTACAGTAGTTGCCCCTGTTACTCAGTGCTTCGTTCAGTGACTTGCTGAGACTCAGTTTCCCCATCTGTACTTCAGCCATATAGTGTGAGGAAGAAGTGAATTATTGTACTTTGAGTATTTACAACAGTGTCTGATATGCTCAACTAATGTTTTTCTTTTGGTTGGGGATTTACTATGTGGTTTATGTGTATCATCTTTTAATTATATTAGTATAATATTTAATTATATTGGTATAATAAGAAAGACACAGATGATGAACTATGAGAATTAAGGGGAATCAGAGATTTCTTGATGGAATTAGCACCTTAAATACTTTAAGTGATTAAAATTACCTTATTTAACTTAAATATTCAAATAATTTCCTTGACATAGGCTAAAAAGCAGCTTAATGATAATTGAGCATCTATCACGTGCTTGATATTCTGCAGGTCTCTATGATCTCAGCCATATATATGATGATGATATTGCATTATTTCAGAGAGAAAAGGGCCATAGAGACAATCTGTCTGGTGTTTTTCAAACTGTGGGTCACAACTGTGAGAGAGAAAACCAACTTAGTGTGTCTTGACCAACATTTTTAAATGAAATGCAATAGAAAACAATAGAACGTATTAGGCTGCATAGCATGGAGTAAAGGTAAGCATTATTTCATGAAATTTTAAAAGGTTTAGATGCATATGTGTGTACTAGGTTAAGATTTAAAACATATTCCTTACTTGAAGTTGTGGCCATAAAAAGCTGAATGCAATACTAATTCCAACCACTTCATTTTATTAACAAGGTTAAGTGAGGTACTAAAGAATGTTAGTTACAAGGTTTAACCAAGATTGTTTCCCTAATTAAGGGGAGTGCTGAACTAGTCCCCAAGTGTGCTGCCCTCGACCAGTGCTTACTGTGTCATATACAGTTGCTTTAACCTGGTTTTTGGAAGGAAATACTTTAAAAATAGATAATGATTATTTGCAATGCCTTCTAACATAAGTCATCAGAAAGAGGTAAAAAATTTTAAATCTATTCTAGAAAGAGAAACAGATGGCATATTTTAAAACTTTTTATATTTAGCCTTCAAGTATAATAAGCAATTACTGTTACAGTTTTAAAATATAAGCAGTCGATGACTCCTCCATTTAAGAAGTTATCTTTAGGTATTGGTCTATTCCAGGACAGTGGCTTTTGACCTGTCATCCCTCGAAGGCAGCCTGATGGAGAAGGCGAGGTTTCCTTTCACCTTGTCACCCACCTGCTGCTGCTTCGACCAGAGCAGGCCTCCCTTTTTATTTTATTTTGCAATTTTTATTAATTCATTTTTGTTACAGATGTTTCTCCTTTTTCCCCCTAGACACTCTCCTCCTGACCCGCCCCCACCCCCAGTGTTGTTGTCTATGTCCATTGGTTACGCATACATGCACATAAGTTCTGTGGTTTATCTCATCTATCCCCCCCCCGCCCCCCTCCTCTGAGGTTTGTCAGTCTGAACCTTACTCCTTTCTATGTCTCTGGGTCTATTTTGTTCATCAGCTTATTTTGCTCATTATATTCCACAAATAAGTGAGATCATGTGGTATTTGTTTTTCTCTGTTTGGCTTACTTTGTTTAGCATAATACTCTCGAGTTCTCTCCATGTCGTCTCAAAGGAGAAGAGATCTTTCTTTCTTTCTTTTTTATTTTTGCATTTATCTTCAGATAGAGCGGGAGGGAGAGAGGTGGAAAGAGAGAGAGAGAAACATTGACGTGAGAGAGACACATTGAGTGGTTGCCACCCACACGACCCCAACCGGGGCTGGGGACAAACTGCAGCTGAGGTACGTGCCCTTAGCGGGAACCAAACCTGGGACTCTCTGGTCCATGGACCGACGCTCTAACTGCTGAGCCAAAATGGCCAGGGCGAGATCTTTCTTTCTTACAACTGCATAGCATTCCATTGTGTACATGTACCACAGCTTTTTACCCACTCATCTACTGATGGACATTTGGGCTATTTCTAGATCTTAGCAATTGTAAATAGTGCTGCTATGAACACAGGGGTACATGTATTCTTTCTGATCGGTGTTTCAGGCTTCTTAGGATATATTCCTAGAAGTGGGATCACTGGGTCAAATGGTAGTTCCATTTTAAATTTTTTGAGGAAACACCATATTGTTTTCCTTAGTGGCTGCACCAGTCTGCATTCCCATCAGCAGTGGACTAGAGTCCCCTTTTCTCCACACCGTCGCCAACACTTGTTGTTTGATGATTTGTTGATGGCAGCCATTCTGGCAGGTGTGAGGTGATACCTCATAGCTGTTTTAATTTGCAATTCTCTGATGATTAGTGACGTTGAGCATTTTGTCATATGTCTCTTGGCCATGTGTATGTCCTGTTTGGAGAGGTGTCTATTTAGTTCCTCTGCCCATTTTATAATTGGGTTGTCTTCCTTTTGTTGACTTGTATTAGTACTCTATATATTTTGGAAATTAACCTCTTATCTGATGTATCATTGGCAATTATGGTCTCCCATATAGTGAGATCCCTTTCCGTTTTGATGGTTGTTTCTTTTGCTGTGCAGAAGCTTTTTAGTTTGATGTAGTCCCATGTGTTTATTTTTTCCTTTGTTTCTCTTGCCTTAGGTGTTGTATCAGTGAAAATTCTGCTGCGTGTGATGTCTGAAATTTTGTTGCCTACATTTTCTTCTAGGATGTTTATGGATTCACAAGTCACATTTAAGTCTTTTATTCATTTTGAGTTTATTCTTGTGTATGGTGTAAGTTGGTGGTCTAGTTTCATTTTCTGGCATGTAGCTGTCCAATTTTCCCAGCACCATTTATTTATTGAAGAGGCTGTCTTTACTCCATTGTATGCTCTTGCCACCTTTGTCAAATATTAGTTGAGCATAATGTCTTGGGTCAATTTCTGGGTTCTCTGTTCTGTTCCATTGATCTATATGCCTGTTCTTGTGTCAGTACCAGGCTGTTTTGATTACAATAGCTTTGTAGTATAATCTGATATATGGTATTATGATCCCTCCTACTTTGTTCTTCTTTTTCAAGATTGCTGTGGCTATTCAGGGTCTTTTTGGTTCCATATAAGCTTTTGAAGTATTTGTTCTAGTTCTGTGAAATATGTTGTTGGTATTTTAATGGGGATTGCATTGAACAGGCCTCCCTTTTATATGTTTATATTGAGTGTTAAGGTAAGATCCTCTTTGATAAAAAGTATCCTGCTGCTTACGAGAAAAACGTTTGAAAGCCCAGGTTCTAGACAATAAGGTACATCTGTATTAGCTACAGCAATGACTAAGGTATGCACAGAATACTAATCATACAAATATTGCTGATAAATCAATTTTAATTCTTCAAAAAGCTGGAAAAATAAATTAAGAAGTTTTAAAATGTTTAAAAAGAAATCAACTTGTATGGATCTTTTAATAGCTTTACATGAACTCTATGAAAAAAAATATTTTCATTAAGAGCAAAATCTATCAGATCTGAGCCTTTCTTCCTTTTGTCTCCTAGCATTTCTTTCTCTCTTGCAGATAACATATCAGAGACTCAAAACTACTTCTGGTTTAATGTTTCTTTCATTTGCTCATTTGTTTCTTCATTCATTCACCTGACAGTTATTTACTTTGCAATTACCATGGCTACTGAACACACTGCATGAACAGGGCAGACTTGGTCTCTGCTTTCTTGGAGTTCACTGGTTTTACAGAGGGAGGTGGACTGCAGGGTGATGAGGGTATTTGAGAGCAGGCAGCACGTAACAACACGGCGTGTTTCTCATCTCTCAGCTTTCTTCTGTGCTCTTCCATCCATCGGTGAATTCCTCCCAACTTCGTCCTTTAAGATACAGCTCAAGCACCTCTTTTTCTGTGACATCTCTCTTGACCTCACCAATGAAGTGCCCAAACTGGAACTTTTATAGATTTCTGCTGTTGGCCTTGTACAGAACTGTTTGTCTCTCACCTCCAAGCTCTTTGAGGGTACTTAGTAGCTAATTGTTTGTGGAATCTACTTTGAATACAATAGGCTCCATAGTTGACCATAATGTGCAGAAGATTTTTTCCTATTAGTTTGAAGTCTCACATAGGATAACGTAGATAATTCACAAAAAATAATATCAGGCAGTGTCCTCAGTGCAAAAGAAATATGGAAAGAACACTGGTTCTCTTCATATGTCTGTTCCTAAGGATAACTGTTTTGAGTGAGATGATCTGCCCCACTCAAAGATAGCAGCCGTGTGTTTGGTTTGCCAGTCTGGATTTCCCACAAGCTTTGCAATGCTGTGATGGACTGAAATTTGGGAATGAGGAAGGTGGCTTTTATGTAAGTCAGCATATTGTTAACTTTGATGATAGAAATATGAAAAGAAGCCTGTCTCATGAATTTGCTCCTGTATTTTAACATGAAACATATTTTTATTCAATTTAAAGTTAAAGGAGTCTAGACATACTGTCTTCTCGGTCCCGGACTGATTACCTCAGGCTCCCCTTTATATGAGATATAAATTCCTCTTGTTCCTGTTCCTGTGATTTTGGGGTTTTTATCACTTGCAGCTAAACTTAATTGTAAATAACATACCCCACAATAAGAAAATGGGAAAATACATATAGTTTCCAGAAGAAAAAATGTAAGTAGCCAAAGAACACCTAAAACAGCGGTTCTCAACCTGTGGGTCGCGACACCTTTGGGGGTCGAACGACCCTTTCACAGGGGTCACCTAAGACCATCGGAAAACACTTATTTCTGATGGTCTTAGGAACCGAGACACTGCTCCTCTATCCATCTCCAGGCGGGTCCACCCACATACAGATACACTTACATACAAATACTCCCACATACGAGTACCCGGCGTGATGACATCATCGCGCCAACCCCATCACATACACCCCGTACAAATACAGGTGTATGTGACAGGGTTAGCGCCATAATGTACTTATGCGGACCAGTCACACATGTGTAGAGAGCAGCTACTGTGTAGAAAACAGCTACTCTGTTAAAAGCAGCTACTGTGTTGAAAGCAGCAGTATTGGAGGTAAACCAACACTTCATGAATTATAATTACTGGGTAAATGTAAAATCATGTACTGTAAAATCATCAACTACTGCAAAAAAAAATATATCTGTACCATGGGAACTTAATCTGGATGCTGATCAGTCTTTTTATATTCAGCTGTGGTTGATGTGAATACTGCCCCCTTGTGATAGTAAGAAGTATGTAAAAAAAACACCACAGAGAATGGTAAATCATAGGAAACTTTAATGAACTGTATTGACTAAACTATGCCATGTATCATCTTTTGTATTACTAAAGCTATTGTTATATATTATTTGCATTAGTAAACCATCCCATGACAATGGATCATGTAGAGAAGAACATTAAGAAAAGAAAATGTAGTGAGGATTTTTTACAGTATGGTTTTACCTCAATAATTACAGCAGGAATTGAGAAACCACAATGTGTTATTTGTTGTGAAGTTCTATCAGCCAAATCTATGAAGCCCAAACAAACTAAAATGCCATTTTGATAGCAAGCATCCGAGCTTTGCCAGCAATGATACCAACTATTTTAGAAGCAAAGCTGATGGACTCAAGAAAGCCAGACTTGACGCTGGTGGCAAGTACCACAAACAAAACATAGCAGGCATTGAAGCTTTGTATTTGGTGGCACTCAGAATCTCCAGAGCTATGAAACCTCACACCATTGCTGAGGATTTACTGTTGCCAGCAGCCAAAGACATTGTTTGAGTTATGATCAGAGATGAATTGGTTACGAAATTGAGTGCAATTTCCTTATCTAATGACACTGTCTGCAGAAGAATAGATGACATATCTGCTGATATTCTTGATCAGGTAATCCAGGAAATGAAATCTGCTCCACTTCCAATATTTAGCATCCAGCTTGATGAATCTACAGACGTTGCAAACTGTTCACAGTTACTGGTTTATGTGAGGTATATTAATGATGGCAACTTTAAAGATGAGTTTCTTTTTGCAAACCTCTTGAAACGACAACTACTGCACATGATGTATTGGACACAGTTGGTTCATTTCTGAAAGAGCATAAGGTCTCTTGGGAAAAGGTTTGTGGTGTTTGCACAGATGGTGCTCCAGCTATGCTAGGATGTCGATCTGGATTTCAACATTTGGTACTGAATGAGTCACCAAAAAAGTCATTGAAACTCACTGTATGATTCATCGGCAAATATTAGCAATGAAGACGCTGCCACAAGAGTTACAAGAAGTAATGAAAAGCATCATAAGCTCTGTCAATTTTGTAAAGGCAAGCACTTTAAACAGTCGACTGTTTTTGCAACTGTGCAATGAGTTGGATGCGCTGAACAATGCTCTGCTATTTCACACTGAAGTGAGATGGTTGTTGACAGGAAAAGTTTCAAAACGTGTTTTTGAGCTTCGTGATGAACTTAAGACGTTTTTTAATCAGAAAGCAAGACCACAGTTCAAAGCACTTTTCAGCAATAAAAGTGAACTTCAGAAAATAGCTTACTTGGTTGACATCTTTGCCATCTTGAATGAGTTAAATTTATCACTGCAAGGACCAAATGCAACATGCCTCAATTTATCTGAAAAGATCCGATCATTCCAAATGAAACTTCAGCTTTGGCAAAAAAATTTGGATGAAAATAAAATTTAGATGTTGCCTACCTTATCTGCTTTCTTTGAGGAACATGACATTGAACCACACAAAAGGATTACAATGATAATTTCTGTGAAAGAACACTTGCACATGCTTGCAGATGAAATTTCATCATACTTTCCAAATCTACCTGACACCCCATTTGCACTTGCCAGAAGCCCATTCACAGTCAAAGTTGAAGATGTTCCTGAGACAGCACAAGAGGAGTTCATTGAACTTATTAACAGCAATGCAGCGAGAACTGATTTCTCCACAATGCCAGTTACAAAATTCTGGATCAAGTGTTTGCAGTCATACCCTGTTCTGTCTGAGACTGTGTTGTGCCTTCTTCTTCAATTTCCAACAACATATCTTTGTGAAACAGGGTTTTCCAGCTTGTTGGTTATCAAGTTTAAATACAGAGGTAGACTTGTTGTGGACGGTGATCTTCGTTGTGCTCTTGCAAAGACTACCCTGAGAATTTCAGATCTGGTGAGAAAGAAGCAATCTCAACCTTCACACTGACGTTTGCTTTTTACGCATACTGTCGCAAAATGTAGCAATGTAGTTTACTGTTGTTATATTAAGACTGTTACCCATGCTGCACCATGCTTCAAGACAAAATTTCATTTATTTGTAATTAGAAATAAATATTTCACAATATATAATTACATATTGTTTTTGTGATTAATCACTATGCTTTAATTCTGTTCAATTTGTAACAGTGAAAATACATTCTGCATGTCAGATATTTACATTACGATTCATAACAGTAGCAAAATTATAGTTATGGAGTAGCAACAAAAATAATTTTATGGTTGAGGGTCACCACAACATGAGGAACTGTATTAAAGGGTCGTGGCATTAGGAAGGTTGAGAACCACTGACCTAAAACATCAAGCCCCAAATACAAATTCTAACAATGTTTTTTACCTATCAAATTATAAATACAATATGAATATTGTATTTAATGCTGATGGTATCACGATGTGTAAGAGAGCTATGTAAGTAGCCAGACTACCTAGTTCAAGTCCCTGCTTTGTCATTTACTAGATGATTTAACTGAAAAAATGATTTCTATTTGTTTCTGCCTCAGTTTTCTCATCTGTAAAACTTGGGTAATATTAGTCAATGCTTTTTCAATTTGTGAAGTTAATGAGATAATACAATGCCAATATGATGCCTAACCTTTCAAAGGACAGTGGTGGTGGTGTATAAAAAACAGGTATAAAAACAGGTTCAAAAACAAGCGAAAAAGTGAATGCTCATTGCAACTCTGAAATCTCTATCATTTAGGAAAGCAGTTTGGTGATATGAATAGCCTTAAAATGTTCATAACTGTTCACCATTCATTGTGCTTCTCACACTCCACCATAATTAAGTAATTGGAGATGCACACTAGGGTTTATTCAAAAAGATATTCACTGCAGCATTATTAACAATGTAAGACTTTAATTTGGCAAATGTATCAAGAACCTTAACAATGTCACTGATCTTACATCAAGGATTCCCCTTCTAGAATGCTATCATACAAAAGTATTCTGCAATACAAAGTTTGGGTATATAGTGTTATTTAATATTGAGAAAGGAAACAGTCCAAATATCTAATAATAGTGCATTGGCTAAAAAATGAGGGAATATTAATATGATAAACTATGATGCAGTAATTACAAGTTTATCAGTTATTAATAACATGGGGAAATATGCTGTGATGTCAAACAAAGTATATATCTCATTGCAAAATGAGATATATTGTGTAGTACCAATGGTGTATAGAAAAAGATTAATAAAAACACTGAAGAGAAAAAATGTAATTTATTTTACAAATAATTAACATACAGGTACAGTTTTGTATCATTTTACTATCAACGTATATATGGAATGATTCAATTGTGTAAAACGTTTCAGGGAGAAGGAGAGGGAGAAAAGTTAAGAAAATCTCACTAGAGGGAGTTTTCCGATTTCTTCTGTTAAAAGATAAAGTGAGGCATATTACAATTTTTAAGTTTATTTGAGCAAAATTTTTTCTGTTAGAATCAGGTGGAGCCAAACCGGAGGGGTCAGGAGCACTCCGCCCACGGAGCGGGGGAGGGGCTGTCACACAGAGAGTGTGGTGGGGTGAAAGGAGGCCATGTGGCTGTCTAGAGCCCAAAGCCCAGTCCGCGGTTTGTGACCAGTTGTCCCACAGCCTTGGGTTCGGGTTTGCTTGTATAAGGAGCCACGGCATTAGTGCCATCTCAGTCTGAGGGCCTCCTTCTTTAATTAATTTAACGTTTCTTCATTCTTTCCTATATTTTCTGCAATAGGCATGAGTTGCTTTTATAATGAAAAATATACTAACCAGCCCTGGCCAGTGTGGTTCAGTGGTTAGACTGTCCGGCCACCAAAGGGTTTGAGTCCCAGCTGTGCGGGAGGCAACCAATCCATGTGTTTCTCTCACACCGATTTCTCTCTCTCTCTCTCTCTCTCTCTCTCTCTCTCTCTCTACCCCCCTCCCTCCCATTGTCTCTAAATATCAATGGAAAAAACATCCTCCAATGAGGATTTTATATCTATATATATACTAACCATTTAAATGACTACAACTGGAAGCGCGTTTTCTCTGGTGTCTCAGATGGACACGCCTCACTGCCCTGGTACTCAGGCTTATGTGAATCCCAGCCCAGGAGAGGGGTCCTGGACCCTTGGGGAAGCGTGTGGAAGCAGGCAGGCTGAGCAGAGAGGCCCAGCAGCTAGTCCCTGCCCACGCACGCCCAGGCGTGTTTATGGAATCATTTCCTTACACTTAAAAGACAAAAGCATAGGTAACTAGGAACAGCAGCCATCTGGAAGGCTGAAAGGATTTGGAGGGTGGCAGGTGTACAACGAATACCAAAGATAATACGGAATCTTTTCCCGATTTTACTTCAGTGTTGCTAGAAAACGTTGGAGAAGAACTAGACCCCATCCTGGAGCCGCTCCTGCTCAAGCAGACCTTCAAGCAGGGCGGGAGCACGTGCATCCGCCTCGGGGACTCCACCATCGAGTACGCGCCGGACTTCCGCTTCTACATCACCACCAAGCTGAGGAATCCGCACTACCTGCCGGAGACCTCAGTAAAGGCCAGTATCCAGAACCAGCATTTCTTCATCACATTGGACAGCTAACGATTACATGTTCCTCCTGAGCCACAAGAACAACAGGTCTTCCTTGTTTGTCCTTGTTTGGCATTTCCTGAAACTGCTGTAGTGATTTCCGAATGTGGCTTTCGCATGTGCATGTTGGGGGGGGGGGGGGGGGGGGAGGGGAGGAGGGCCATGAGAATCTCGTTTCTGCAACTGATATTCTGAGATTTTCATCGTTAAAAATTGATGATATATGTGCACATTCTTTGGAAAACATGATAATATGCTAGTTCTAGGAATTGGAATTCAGGAGCAGAATTCATCAGTCTTCTTTCTCAGAATAAGGTTGCTGCTATCTGATTTGATGTAATTACTTAAAAGAACTGTTTTTCGATCACTGGTTCTTTCAAATACTAAAAATTGCTTCAAGAGTAAAGTCTGTTTAAAGTTTTAGTCAATGACTAAAATGAGTTGATCTGCAGCTGAGCTCCTGGAGGCTATTCCATCTTTTATTCCCAATTCCTAGTCCTGGTTGGCACTTGATAAATGTTTGTGGAATGAGCAAATGAGGGAGGGAGAGAGGCGAGTGTGGGCAAGATAGCTTTCATTTGGACGCTAGCAGGAGAGGGCATTAAGAAATATTGATTCCGATTTTGAAAGTTACACATAGAGACAAGATTTATCCAGGGAGTTCAAACGCTGTCCTTTATTGGAAATATTTAAATTCATGTAGACATCTCTCTACAGAGGCAAAGAAAGCACTAGGATGACATAATTCATTCCCTCCAAGATTAATGAACATAGTCCTTGCTTTCAAGGGGTTTACACTGTAAATAACATGTATATAAGTGACCATATTTATGACTAGAACGATAGAGGAGCTCAGAGTTGGGGATACACATCACGCTGGACATTCAGGGAAGCCAGGAAGACTGGGAGAAGGGGAAGTGGCCCTTGAACTTAGTTTTAAAAACACAATATTAAAATATGGAAATTTGTGGCCACTGCATTTAATGAATTAAAATAAATGTGTTATCTAAACACCTGAAAATTGTGTGTTATTGATTCACCTATTAGGAGAAGCAGTACCTAGTAGGAGTCTGGAGTCAGACTACGTTGGTCCAAACCCCAGCTCCATCACTTGCCAGTTGTGTGACTGTGGCCACGTCACTTAGCCTCCCTCTGTGCCTCAGTTTCCTTGTCTATAAAATGGGACTAATAGCCTGGCTAGTGTGGCCCAGTGGATTGAGTGTCATCCCAGGGACTGAGAGGTCCCGGCTCAATTCCTGGTCAGTGCACGTGCCTGGGTTTCTGGCTCAATCCCCAGTAGGGGGCGTGCAGGAGGCAACCAATTGATGTATCTCACATCGATGTTTCTATCTCTCTCTCCTTTCCTCTCTCTCTAAAAAAATCAATAAAAATATATTTAAAAAAATAATAATAATAAAATGGGAATAATAAATGTCTATCTCATAGAGTGATGTGAAGACTAAATAAATTAATCTGTGTAAAATCCTTAGAATACGGCCCAGCATGTATTATTATCTGAGCATTAACTATTAGCATACTTTTTCTTTTCTTAATACTCACCTGAGGATATATGTCCCTTGATTTTTTTTTTTTTTTTTAGATAGAGTGGGAGGGAAGGAGAGAGGGAGCAAGAGAGAGAAACATTGATGTGAGAGAGACACATTGATTGGTTGCTTCCTGAGTGACCCTGACTGGGGCCAGGATCGAACCTTCAACCAAGGTACGTGCCCTTGACCAAGAATCGAACCCGAGACTCTTTGGTCTGCAATCTGATGCTCTAACCACTGAGCCAAACCAGCCAGGACTACTATTAGCATTATTAACTTTTAAATATAAGCAAGAAAGAATGAAACAGAACAGAAAATGATAAAATCCCAAAGCTGTGGTACAAAAAAAAATTTTTAAATAAATGACAAGATATCACCCCAATAAGTGTACATAAATAAATAAATAAATAAATAACATGGAAAACCTTTCTTTTTTTTTTTTTACTTTTCAGTAAAATCTATGAAACTATCACAAATAACGTAAACAATTTTTAGTTCACTAATAACTAGTTGTAATAGAAGTCATAAACCCCTATGGGGAGGAAACTGATCTATGATTCACTGTTGAAATCTTTAAAATCCCTGGAGTGTCTGATTGCTTCATTATTTTTAATTGCTGGGATTGATTAAACAGGGATTAGAAAACATAATGAAGCAGTTACTTGCTTTCATTTACAAATTAAAATACTTCCTCTTGATCCTATTTTTAGGATCTTTTATGTACCTTTTGCTTTCAAAAGCACCCAAGGGATGATAGCATGCTGCTATAATCCTTTGAATCTAAATGAAATAATATTACAGAGCCATATTTGTATAATTTTATTTTATTTTTTGGCTGTTTTTTGTTTTTTTTCCCATCTCCATTTATCCAACCTATACCCTCTTCTACCTCCCCCCACTCCCCTCCCCCCAACAATCACCACACTATTGTCCATGTTCATAATGTTTATTTGTGAGCAAACGGATTTGCAAAATCTTGATCTAGAAAAATCTAACATTAGTGGAATATGAATGAATACCTCGCTGTGTCTGAATACAATGAGGTAAACGTTGTAAAACATGCATTTCCCTAAACACTGTGACTGTGGCTTGAGGATTAACGGAAACGTAACCTGTGCACTTGGTTTCTCATGCCAACAGGGAAGATCCCTGGAAAGCTTTAGTTATAATTTTTTCATGAATGAATGCCAAACAGTAGAGAATTACATAACAACATTTAATGAGTTTTCTGAATTGCTCGATTTCAAGAATTGCTTATCATCCCATTTACATTTATGATCATGCCTGTGTAATCTCTGTACTTAGTGGCATCCAAGGCCCATCATGGGGCAAGTGGGGGGGAAAGCTGAGAAGAGTAACCCAGAGGACACCCTTGGAGAAGTTGCCTGGTCTAGGTGGAGGAAGGAGTCACCTTCCCAAGGGTACGGCAAGAGGCTGTTTTACAATTCCTGATCACAGGCAGGGAATGTTCTTATGGAAACAAAATTACTGTGTTCCTGCAGAAGAAATATTCTCTTACGAGGAAAAGCGGGGCAACACAAGGTCTCCCACTCGGTGGCCAGAGCTGAAGCACAGGCAGCATCTCATGGTTTGTGTGGATGGGGTTCCAGTCCGTTCAGCGTCGCTAAAATGAAAGGCACCTGAGAGGGAGGAGTGGGAGGGGATGTTTAAGACACAGGTGCCGACCTTAACCCGGCATGAGAGCAGGCAGATTGCAAAAGAGATGTTGGGGTGGGGACAGCTCATGTTCAGATTAAGCCAAGGTCAACTGTTTCTTGGCTTATGGGTTTATCAGTGACCAGAGCCAGAAAGTTTCTATAGTTCATTGCTGTGTGTATTGATGAGTGCGTGGAGGCAGGGATGAGAGCAGATCGGGCTGAAGAATGAGATGAGGTGGAGACAGAAAACATATATAAACAGCATCTTCAATAGTATAGTTATGAAGACACAACAAGAGGTCTTTCCATAACTGGAAGGGATTGTGGGAATGAAAAAAATTGACTTATTTGCTTGTTGTTTGCTTTTTAAAAAAGAGAGGCCTGAGCATGATTACTTTCCCACTTGTGGGAAAGGACCAGGAAAAGGGGGGATTTTAAGATGTAGGCAACAGAGAGGTCTGTCTGTAAGAGCCGTTAGGTATGAAGCCGGTGCCAGCAGACTGCACCTTGATAAACACCGTTGAGATGCGCATTCCCCAGTTTACCACAGTGGCCGGTCATCACATTGTAAATCCACGTTGTAATATAATTATTAAAGTGTAAATATATATACTTTACTCGTGACAAATAATGACTGATTTTTTCTCTCTTATCTTACTGTGTAAGATTTCCTTTTCTTTTTCACACCTCCGGGATCCTTAAGATATAAATCAGTTGGTCCAGCCAATATGAGAGATAGATTGCAACCTGATTCTAATTTATTTTGAGGTTGAGGAGTTGTTAAAAATTGGACCAGTTTGAAATAAAAATAAATTGATCACAAAAACCCTTTAAAGTATAACAATTTATGACTATAAGAAACTTTAGTGTTTTTAATCCAACAATCAAGCTTGCTGATATCTTTAATTATAGTCTGTACAAATTCCACTTTTCACACAGACTACTACCGTAAATAGAGTCTATTTTAAGGTCAGAACTTGAAGCATATAAGCAGAGTCTTTCTCAATAGAAATGGTGATTCAATTGTTGTATATTCTTTCATTCACAGGTAACATTGTTAAACTTCATGATAACGTCTGAGGGAATGCAAGATCAGCTGTTGGGAATCGTGGTGGCAAGGGAAAGGCCGGACCTTGAAGAAGAAAAACAAGCCTTGATACTACAAGGAGCTGACAACAAAAGGTTTTAAACATTATAAAATACAAAATTATTTTTACTTTTCCCAAGATCACTTAGAATAAATTAAAGTACATTTTAAAGATCTGTTTTGTTAGATTTAATAGATTCATTGAATAGGAAGATTTAAGAGGAACATATAAAGTTTAATGTTCTAATTTGGAAAATTGCATTACAGAGTATTATTTTTACATACAAGTTCTTAGGCACTGGGAGAACGAGAAGGCAGTGTGTTTTCAACTCGCCAACAAAGTTTTAGGGCAAAAGTTTTGGTATTTATTGTGTAACTGAGGTCACCTGTTTTCATTGGAGCATAGTCTGAATGAATATGTTACATCCCACTCTCTGCTCATAATATCTGTATCTTAGGTAGAAAGGGTAAAGCTCGATAAGTCATGAAACATTTCAGGAAATAAATGGAGTGATACATTCTGCTCTCTTGGGGCTGAGATACTTGATGGCAGAGTAGATTGGCTTACCATCTCTCTCTAGTTACCACATAAATGATCATTAGAAAGAGAAGTGGAGCAGAAAAGCCTGTCTTTTTGACATTTTGCAAGATAAGAAATTATACAACATCACCGTTACAGGTATTTGTCACAAAGTGATGCATTTCTTTAGGTTACAAGCTCTTTGTTTCTTATAAAAGAATGTATACGTGAAGTGATTCTAAATGATTTCTTTTTCTTCTGAGAAAATTGTGTTTTATTCCAGGCAGTTAAAAGAAATAGAAGACAAGATTTTAGAAGTTCTTTCATCTTCGGAAGGCAATATATTAGAAGATGAAACTGCTATTAAGATATTATCTTCCTCCAAGGCTTTGGCTAATGAGATTTCTCAAAAGCAGGAAGTAGCCGAAGAGACAGAGAAAAAGATTGATGCCACCCGCATGGGCTATCGTCCTATTGCGGTCCATTCCACCATCCTGTTTTTCTCTATTGCTGATTTAGCTAACATTGAGCCCATGTATCAATACTCGCTGACCTGGTTCATTAACCTTTTCATCCTGTCTATTGAAAATTCAGAGAAATCAGAAATTTTAAGCAAAAGGTATGTAAGAGAAATGCTGGTTAATTCTAATACTAACTGATGCATGAAAATTAAATCGTTAATTGGTGGCTTTCATTGTTGTTTCAGAATGTTGTAAGCATTACAGCCACATGGCTAAAATGATTCATCATTGTACCAGAACTAAATCTGAGGGTTAGGAAAAAAAAAAATGAGGGTTAGAAATTGAACAGATGTGACCAAAGTCAGTCTGCCAGGAAACTGTTTACAGAGGTATGGGATTATAATGGAATTCTAAAAAGAGGAAACATTTACCTCTTTTTATCATTTGCAAACTGTGTTTCTGATTGGAGGAATGGAAAGAATAGGTAATACCCCTAAGAAATATGACTCTTCCCCTCTGTAAGCTTGTATTCCAAAAATTACTAATTGATATTTTGATATACACATATATAAACTTTGTCAAATAACAGGGTTTAAAAGGAATCCCCTGTTATGATCATTCGTGTTATTTATATAAGATTCCTAACTTTACTGTTGGCTATTATAATCAGTAATTACAACATTATTAGTATATCTGTGAGAGAATAAAATTTCATTTTGTTATCAGTGAGATAAATTTTAGCTTGGTATTAAAACATGTTTTTAATAGAGTCTAACATGAAATTACTTCTTGAATAAAGAAAATAACTCATTACAGCCTTTACCCCTTATAACTTTGTTGATCGATAAGAAGCTAGATACCTCAGTTTCTTGACTGTGCCCAAAGGAACTCAATTTAATACTTATCACTGTCAGTTAAGAATGATATTTTAGAAATCCACAATGCTAATCTCCTGAAATCTCAATTAAATTCCTTCATTGATCATGGTAGAATTTTGCTAAATTTTGAATGTTCTTAGCCTGAGCATTTTTTGGTCAGCATCGTTTATTATTTTATTGGCTTGAATATGAGACTGAAAAGGTGTAAGTCTGACACTTAGCAGACAGGTTTTCAGATGTGTGCCCAGGAAGAAGGAGACACAGGAGAGGAGGAAGGGGTGTCTTTAGGAAAGAAATGTATGATGATAGAGTTTACATTTTTTTTATTATGAGATTTGAAAATGTTTAGTTTATTTCTCTCTTCCAGTATCTGAAATTTTAAGATTAGCAAGGATTACTAAAATTCAGAAAATAAAATTGGAAGTGACCTTAGAGAAGTTCCCAGCCATTTGCATTATGGTAGTTAATTGAACAAGTGTGCCTGGTTTTAACCCTGACATCTGAGTTCCTTGAGGATTTTTTTTTTAATATTCCCAGAACTGACCACAGTGTCCAAGTCACATAGAGCTACACAGTAAATGATGTTCTGCTTTTCACTGCAGTTCTTAATCTCTACCTTGGTTACAATAATAACCACCACAGTGTTATCGTCTTAACTAATTTTAAATCAAGGTCTTGGCTGGGGTCTGGAGGAAAAAATTCTTTGCTATCACTTAAAGACATATTTTGTGTACAAGATTTAAAAATTACAAGTTATTTTTTATTATATGTTTTTATAACAAGTTAGAACTCATCCTCCGATGTGACATCTGTTCTTCATAACTGTGGTATAGCCCCTTACGATTTATACAAAAATTAAATTCTTTTAGCCAGATGTGAGATTTGGCTGAAATGTAGAAAACAAAATGTGCCTTTTTCCTTTTAGTTAAAATTCTTTAATTTAGAAACAACAAAAATCATATTTATGACTACAGTTACGCTAAAATTATAATCTAGAGCCAAAGAGTAAATAGACAAAAATGTATTTGAAAACATTTATTGAGGTTTTTAATATATAGACAGAAACGTGCAGAGATCAGAAGTATTTGCTCAATGGATTTTCATAAGTGAGCACACCTGTGTAACTAGCACCCAGATCAAGACATATTTGTGCCCCCTTCTAGTCATTAACCCTCCCCCAAGGCAATCCCCGTCCTGAGTTCCAACACCATAGATCAGTCTGGCCTGTTTTAGAACATTATCTAAATGGAATCGCACAGTACGTGCCGTTTTGTGTCTGGCACCTTGCGCTCAACTTTGTGTTTGTGAGACATATTGTCTCGTGCAGCACAGGGTTTATTCACTCTCGTTAAATGGCACGCCATTGTGCCAGTATACTGTTGGGGAAGCATAAAAACGAAATCTCCCAGCCCAGATTTTCTCCTCAAAGTAGTAAAGAAAGAAAGAGTTTTGGTAGTGAATAAGCATTAAGCCAGAATGTGACGAGCATCTCAGACGATCCGTAGGAGATCATAGGAGATTGCAAAGATAGGAATCTCATCCTAACTCTACCTGCTAATGGAGGTGAGGTGACCCCATGGGTGTTAGCAAACTGCCTTTATCCAGAGGAAAAACAGACATCTGGTATCTTTATGACAGGAGGTAGTTTTGCAACTTGGAGCCAGGCGCTGACCCTCCCACAGAACCTGGGAGATAGGGGTGCTATCTCCCCTGACTTACATTTCAGAGAGATGGCTCTCAGATCTTTGAGAAAGACATTCCTGGGTCATAAAGCTGACAACAGGTCTACGTTCTTGAAAGAATTGATATGCATTTCAAGGAGAGGAAAAAGTACTTATAATTTTAAGTTTTCAAAAGTAAATGCTCTAAGAAAACAGAAGGGAAGGAAATCTCCTTTCTTATTTTCAGTGGGGAGAATTAAACCTCTTATTTTAAAACTTTTTAATTTGTCCTTACACCATACCATAAATTATTCACTTACTGTTGAGGACACTTGGGTAGCTTCCCATTTGGAACTACTATACATTTTTGCCGCCTTCAACATTCTTGTACATGGCTCTTGTATGTACACATTTGTGGTAGGCATATATATCCAAGCGTGAAATCAATGACCACAGGGCATCACGCGTTCCATTTTAGTAAACACTGCCAAACAGTTCCAAACTAGTACCCCCAGAGAGAATCTTTTAGCCAGTCTTGTTTAATCCCCCCCCCTTTTTTTTTTTTAGCAAAATAAGGTTTTCAATTAAGAAGCTAGCTCCTATTCAGAAATTAAAGTTAGAATGAGTTGCTATAGCAATCATTTATTTGTCAATCATTGATAAACACCAGATAAGCTGTGGACTTCAGTTAGCTATTGAACTATAGCTATACCAAAAGTCATAGGAAGCATCTGACTATTAACACCAGACTAACAAATTATATAATATTGTCTAAAATTATCTCTCATTTCCTTTTATTCAAAGATAAAAATGTATTTTATTTTTGTTTGTCTTCTGATAGTTATTATTCATATTAATTGCTATTTAACTATGCAACCAAACGTATGTTATGACTACTATGGTATATACTATGAAATAGCCATACAGTTTAGATCATATGTTTTTATAAAAATTTTAATATATCAAAATTTATTATAGCAAAATTAAAAACTGTAGCAAAAAATACCTAAGTACAGAAACAAAAATCTAATTAGGATATAACTTTGTTACAGGGACCAAACTGAAATCTTTCTCTCTTTCTCTCTTTCTGTCTCTCTTGGAAATACATATAAGTAAATACACACACACACACACACACACGCACACACACGCACACACACACACACAGAGGCATGAGTGTTTTTCTTTTTTTTTCCCATTTTACAAGATTGTTTTTTCCATGTTATTAAATACTCTTCTGAAACATAATTTTAGTAGCTGCACAATATACCATTTTATGACCGTGCCATAATTTTCTTATTGTAAGACTTGTAAATAGTCTTCAGCTTTTTTATTATAAATAATGCTGCAATAAATATAAATGTCCACATGATTATTTTCTTTGGCTAGAATCCCAAAATTAGGACAAAGGAGTTCACTTTGTTCAGACTCCTGATATCAGTTCCTCTCCTAGAAGGTTATTCAAACATACAGCTCCATCGGAGGAAGGAACAATCTGACGTCATTGTGCACGCATCGCATTGAGAATGATCATTTGTATCTTTCTTTCACTCTAACATATTATTAAAATATTATATTTTACTATGTATTTTTAACACTAATGATACTGAACTTGGATTTCTAATATGATTGACCCTTATAATTTTCCCTTTGATCTTAAGATCTTAACTGTCTTAAAGTGCAGATATTTTTATTTATTCTAAAAACAAAAACACAAAACCTGTGTTCACCCTGTATTAATTATACTGTTCCAGATGAGACAAATGAAATCCCATGTGTGAAAAGACTATCTATTAGCATAAAACTGAGGACAGGAAGAGTGTGATTATTTTAAGTCCTCAAAGAGTTGAACCACATTTCACAGCTAGTTTCAAGGCCCTCAAACCAAGCCCCTTTCTAGACTTTTCAACTACAAATAAACGACACCAGAGAGTCCCGGGTTCATTTCCCGCTAAGGGCACGTACCTCAGTTGTAGTTTGTCCCTGACCCCTGTGGGGTCGTGTGGGTGGCTGTGTCTCTCTCACATTGATGTTTCTCTCTCTCTCTTCCTCCTTTTCTTCCTCCCACTCTATCTGAAGATAAATACAAAAATGTCCTCAAGTATGGATAAAAAAATAAAAGCAGTTCACAGCCCGGCTCGTGTGGCTCACTGACCATCCACCCATGCACCAAGAGGTCGCCGGTTCAATTCCCAGTCAGAGCACATGCCCAGGTTGTGGGCCTGATCCCCAGTGAGGGGCATGCAGGAGGCAGCCAATCGATATTCTCTCTCATTGATGTTTCTATCTCTCTCTCCCTCTCCCTTCCTCTCTCTCTAAAATCAATAAAGAAAGAAAAATGTTTTAAATAAAAAATAAAAGTAGTCCAGAAACCTTTAAATGTATTAGCTTAATAAACCATGCATTGACTTTCTTCCAAAGAGAAGATTCTTTTTTTAATCACTCAACAATAAAATACAATTCAACTGGTGTTTCTACATCCGTGTAGCTCTCAAATCGGTGTACCCAGTTAGTGAGGATCCTTAATTGTTTGGGAGGTAACTGACCTGAAAGCTTGTTGGGATAACATACATCTAAATCGTTGATAATAACTTTCCTTATAGCATTTTGTTTAAAGTATAATGCATGTTTTTTTTCACGCTTCTTTCTCTTGACCCATAGGCTTCAGATTCTCAAGGATCACTTTACTTATTCCCTCTACGTTAATGTCTGCCGGTCACTCTTTGAAAAGGATAAGCTCCTCTTTTCCTTTTGTCTCACTGTAAATCTGCTGATACACGAGCATGCGGTCAGTGCTGTTTCAATTTGCGGGGGGTAAAGCCATAATATTAACACTGACTAATTAATTTGTTCATTTGTGTATTTGTATGGGGATATGTGTAAAAAGAGTTGTAGATAATTAAACAATAATAATAATAATTATTATTAAGGCAAGACAACACAACTAGACTGAAATGCAGAGCTGAAAAATTAAGCACAGAGTTCATTATGTAACTATTACTTAAACTTTTGTATGTTTTAATTTAAAATGAATTCATTTCTATTAGAATCATATAAATATGCATATAAATTTACTAAATATATTGATATATTTACATCAAGTACTGGTGTAAATGTTAATGTTTTTAAGAACTTGTGCAAGTTAGTCAAACCTAGCCATGTTGAACACTACCCTCCGTAAATGTTTACCATGGTTTAAATCCATTCATTTAAAACACAGGAAGCACTTTCAGAATGGAGGACAAATGGTGTGTCAAGTCAGTATTTCGTACACCACATGTTTAAGATTTATTGATTTCTTATGGTGATGTATTGGTTGAATTCGAAAGGAGTAAAGGATTCATTCTTGCATTTCCTGTAAAAGTTTCATCACAGTATTGGATTATGTTTTATGGAAAACAGCTGAAAACAGGGCAGACTGGTGGCTGTCTTTCCATCATTTTTAGAGGCAACAGTTCTCTAAGCAGTCATTTGGAAAAATATACTTTCAAATAGAATATATTCAGATTTTCATGTTAGATGAGTAATTCTGGAGGAAAATTATCATAACGTAGCTTTTTAAAGTGGTACTATGTTGAGTCCTGGCCAGTTTGGCTTAGCGGTTAGAGCATCGGCCCTCAGACCAATGACTCTCAGGTTCGATTCCAGTCAAAGGCATGTGCCTCAGCTGTGGTTCGGTCCCCGGCCATGGTCCAGGTCGTGCGGGAGACAACCAGTCAGTGTTTCTCTCCCTCTCTCTCTCACACTCTATCTGAAGATAAATGGAAAAAAAAGTATCCTCTGGTGAGGATTTAAAAAAATAAATAAATAAATAAAATAGTACTATTTTGAAAAATGATTATGATAGCTACAATGGTTTCTTATTGATAAGTACTAAGCTCTACCAGCAGCTATAGAATTTCATAGGAGCCACACCTGAAACGTGGAAATCAATAGTCAATTCTTTTACAATGGTCGTAAATTCACTATGTATATGATGAACACATTTCTGACTCTTCGTGCTACTTTGTTTTCAAAAGATTAATAAAGCTGAGTGGAGATTTCTGCTCACTGGTGGCATTGGACTTGATAATCCTTATACCAACCCTTGTACATGGCTTCCTCAAAAATCCTGGGATGAAATATGCCGACTAGATGATTTACATTCCTTTAAAACCATTCGAAAGGAGTTTGTGAACTTAAAGGACGGATGGAAAAAAGTATATGATAGTTTGGTATGTTTTTAACTCTCTTGCTTTCCAAAGTTTTTAAATGGATAAAATGTTAAATAATATGTTCTCATATTTAAATACAAACAAGATTCAAGTAAGCTTTTTATTTTTCATCTATTTTTTATTTATTTATTTTTATTTTTTTTTACTTTTTTTTTCAAGTAAGCTTTCAACGCCTTGTCAGATGTTAAAAATCAAAGTGTAGATTCATATTCTCCTAAGTCAGTGGTTTTGTTTGAACTTCCCTTCAAATTCCTTGAAATGTGTGGAGATGCAAAAAAGCTGCAGGGTCCTTAAAAATACTATTTTTGAATTTCTGTGTCAGATTTTTTTATTTACTATCCACTTCTATTTTGACAATTATAATAGCAGATGAGCTGAAATTTTACAGAACAGCTATTATTTAGATTTTCTGAATGCAGGATTCAAGCTAATGAATATTTCTGTCATTGGAGGAGAGGGAAAAGCTAATATTTCCATGAGACTCTATCTTGCTAATTGGAAACTATCGTAGTTAACAGATACCATGACACTCACAGTTTCCCTTCTGGAGTTCATAGAAATTGTTGCTTCCCTAATTTTTTAGCTCAAGTGCTAATATTTTGCCAATTCTCAATTTTTTATATTCCTTTGTTTCTATTCTCTTGACACTCTGCTTTCCTTGGGTTTAATTTACAAGAGCTCTGTTTGGGGAAGCTGGGAAGAGGAGAGAAAGAGCCAGATATGTGGCAAACGTTTTTTATTTGGGTGCCTGTTTGTTGTATTATACATGATGGTAAGATTGTGTCTGTGCATGATTTCAGAAATTTGGACAGGTCTCTCTTAGATCTCTCCTTGTTAGTAATACAAACTTTTCCTAGAGATAAATATGTTTTTGTGAGTACTTCATTCCAATTTGAAATAGAAATTTATTCTCTATACTGAAGCATGGAGATTCCTGATCTGAGATACTGCATAGCCTTCCCTGAAGTTTCAAAGGTACAAACATCCCCCCTTTTTTTTTCAAGGTTACCCCTCCTGGGATCTTGAGTCCTCTCTTCTTGTATATTTATAATAACTCTCTCTCTATTTTAGCTTCTTTACTATGCATATTCTCAAATATCTTTATTAAAAAGATACCAAAAAATTCTTCAAAACAAGAAATAACACAATACATTTTGGTACAATGCCCTTTTTTTTGTAATAAATGTTTATTTTTATAAATAGATGATGAGAGTAGCTGGTAGGTTCTTTTACATGCCTTTGGAGAAATAATGGGAATAAAGCTTCATATGCACATTTAATTTTTCATAATAGGGATCATTTTGTTTATTGATTACTATTCATATAGAGATTAACCTGCTTAATTCATGTTCTGGGTTTGATTCCTTTATGGTTTTTAGATTTTCTTTTCATTTCTTATTTCATAATTTTGCCCCCACTTAATAAAACTTAGATTAGCATTCTTGATTTCATTTAGTCATTATGTTTTCTCTAAAAATTGGTTTATAAATCAAACTACTGTGGTTTTTTGTTTGTTTGTTTGTTTTTAGAAATAAGCTCCAAAATAACATTGAATTATATCCACTGTAATTTTAGGAACCACATCATGAGTCTTTTCCCGACGTTTGGAAAGATAAAGTAAATGAGTTTCAAAGAATGCTTATCATTCGTTGCTTGAGGCCGGACAAGGTAAATGTTGGCTTTGAAGGCAGCTCAGCTATACCAGTTCCTCCTCTCTCCACAGTCAGCCAAACATGTGTTTCCTTATGTATCAGGGAGGAGGGTGGGGGGAGCAGCCTGGGGGAAGTGACCCTTCTTTTTAATACAGCCATTTTTCATAACTTTTGTATATTTATTAAAACTGCACTAAATTCAGATTTTAAAAATAGTTTTATTTATTTTATGAGTCTTCCTTTTAAAGTATGCTTCCCCAATTTCTCACAATCTACTTCCTTTACATGCAGTAATCTCATTTTTATTCTTACTATTATAATAAAATTAGTCAATGATGTTAACATCAAGCTAATAGACTAGAACTTCTGGTTCTTGAAATGCTATCCTTCTATATAGTTCTTTGTTGGCCTTTGGAAAGTTAATAGAATATTATTTTTAAGACATTTATTATTGCTGACTACAAACTAAAATTTTAATAATTTTAGTTTAACTTTCTTCAAATAATAAATTATATAACCAACATATCAGTTGACCTGTTAGGTCAGCACATTTTAGTACTCATCGACATTCTCATTTGTACTGTTATACTCTGTTAAAAAGGACTGTTCACTTAAGTATAATGGCTCATGTCCATAGAGCTATCCATATACTCTGAAAAAATATAGACATTAGGTATATTGGGGAAAAAAAAATCCACTGTTCCTACTCAAGTAAAAGTAATATGTAATTATTTCAGAACTTACTGTATCTACAATTTAAGTTGCTAAGGAATATAAGAAAATACTTTAATCCTAACAAAAAAAAAAAAGCAGAACTTAGATGGTGAGAGCAGTATATATTTTCAATGTCTGCATGCACATCAGTGGTGATATGGATGGGGGCATTCCTGCTTCTGCAAGGCAGGCTGCTCAGTGAGCAAAGCTCATGACGTAGCAGATGTTCTTAGCCAGGGCCGAAGTATCCGCCAGGCCAAGTGCCTAGGGCCCACGATACTGTTAGGGGTCCATGAAGATGTTTTAATTTCTTTTATGATCAGAAAATATAACCCAGTCTGTATTATATTTGTAATTATATCAAAATAGTTGTAAAATATAATTTGTAATTTTTTTTAATGAAGGAAGCGGCCCACGATGTGCCTAGGGCCCATTAAAGTCACAACGCTGCCCTGCTCTTAGGTGCTGGAAGTAATTATAGTTGTTTAAGAGTCATTATTAAACTGATGACGGAGGATGAAACATCCCCTTGGTAGCCCTTTTAAAAAATTGAATCTCGCCTGGCCAGTGTGGCTCAATGGTTTAAGCATCAACCCATGCACCAAGAGGTCACCAGTTCGATTCCCGGTCAGAACACATGCCCAGGTTGTGGGCCGGATCCCCAGTGAGGGGCATGCAGGAGGCGGCCAATCAATGTTTTCTCTCATTGATGTTTCTGTCTCTCTTTCCCTCTCCCTTCCTCTCTCTCTAAAATCAATTTTTAAAAAAATGAATCTCCACTGAAACTTTAGGGCTAAGCCTAAGAAGTTTGCACTTCAAATATTAATAAGGAAGAACATCAAATGCTTCAAAGGCTTGCCTAATATGGCTTCCTCCTTTAAAACCTTTTATTAGCATTTTCAAAGGTTTTTACTTTGTTTTCTTGGCTAGATAAAGACTTTTATACTAAAATGACTCTGCATGTGCTTTTGACCTTCTTGCCTCAATATTTGAAAAACAAAGAACCTTCTGTTCCTGTTTTAATTAAATTTAATTAAAAGTGATTAATGAACCATTTCCTAATTGCAGCAGTTTCATCTATAAATATCTGTTCTCTCATTTTATGTTTTAAAAAATTTGACATTTTAATCTGAAAATACATGGAGCTACCAAATAGACCAAATATTACTTTCCATATTCATTCTCTTATTAAAGTGTTTTCGAGGGAGGTGGGGAGTTAGATATTCCAGCTGAGAGGGTTTATTTGTTTGTATGTTTTTTTGTTTTTAAATCAATTGAGGTGTAATAAAAAAATTAATTAAATTGTGGTTCAATTTACGATTTCATCCTTCTCTTTGCTGCTCTAATACTTCAGTACCCTGTCTTGTAACTTCTTCCTCTATGTCTCCTCTAGTTTTCCTTGGATAGGTGGATGAGTGTGTAGACATTAATACTTCTCAGCGAGATTTCGGTTCTCCTCTCCTGCACGCACTCGAGGTGGGGGGGTTGGCCATACACCTTGCTTTGGCCAATACAATGTGAGCAATGAACTCCAGTGTGAGCTTTGCCAGGGCCCTCTCCTGCCGTCAGCGCTGTGGAATCATGTTGATATTTAAGTGCCTAAGCAAGGTGGGTTGCTGAGCCAGCACCCGGGGTGGGGGTGGGGTCAGTTGTCTGCACACCCAGGTGACTTTGCAGGGGCAAAAATAAGCTTTTGTCGTGTTAAGCCACTGAGATTTGGAAACTGTTTGCTACTACGGCACAACTCGACTTGTCCTAAGTGACACGTTATCCACATGAACTGTCACATCTGTGATCCCTAATATAAAAATAATTATTAGTATGCTCTCACTTTGGCAAACCCTTCAATCTTACTGTTATCAGGCACTCCACTTTCTAGTGATGAATTGTTGATTTTGGAATCTGTATATTTTAAAATATATACAGTGATTATGCTTTTAAAAGAGTAGTTTTCCAAAGTAAAATAGTATTAGCATACCAAAGAAAGTAACAGTGCTACATGGAACCAGTATTTGGACTAGTACTATATAGATTTTATTTCTTTGCAATATCTAAGTTATGAGATACTATAATATCCACCAGGAAAATCAGCAATTGCTTGAACTCTGGCTTATAATATATTTTATTTGTCAACACAGTTTTTTGGGGTCTCCTTTCCATTGCTTTCCCCTCAAAACCAACTCCACCCAGGTAAGAAACCACAAATGCCAGGTTCTCTAATGCTCTTGTCTGGAAAGATGTAAACGATGCTCACTAAATCACTAGGAGGAAAATGAGATGGGCTTGCACTTTCCTTTAAAATTTAATAGCCAAAATGTTTTATTTAGCAAAAAAAGAGTATCACATGGATAAATACTGAGGTATGCAATGTTTCGGGTCCATTTACAAAATGAAGAGCTTCTGGCCACAGTTCTCTCCTCCTGAACTGTAAACAAGAAGCAAATTAATCAGCTTTCAATAAGAAACTTGTCAAATAGAAGTTAATATGTTTCTCTGACCTCAGATAAATCTTACAGGAACTTGCAATACACACAAAAACATAAATGGAAGACCACACACTTCTTTTCCGCCTTTTGGAAGACTGTTGCCTGGATTAGTCTGTAATTTTTGTTACTGACAGATTGCATTTTACAAACCTGATGCTGGCAAAATCAGATTGCAGGAGCAAACTGGTCTGTCGCCTTGCAGACGGAGTAGCGAACACAGACTCGTGCACCTCGGGAGTCCAGGGCAGTCTCCGGAGCAAGCCAGTCTTGTTCACTGAAAACGAAACACTGAGATGTGTCTCTGTCCACCCTACGTGCGCACCGCTACCTTGGTCTTCCAGTGCCACCAGAGTCACTTCCCTCCGGCTGTGTCTGCACGCGTGCAGTGGCCGACACCAGCCCCAGCCGCTCGCGAAACAGGGGCCCCTTAAACTCTCAGTAAAAGTAAAGCCATGCACTTAAAGGCCAGCTGCTTTTGTTTTGTTTGTGAAACTATAATTTAGTGAAGAAGTCAGCCTTGGGAGGAAAGAGGTTATGAAAACAACGTTTTGTTTTCTTTTGCTAGTTGTTGTTTTTAATCTAGTGAGAAAAGACCGGCTATAGGAAAAGGACAGTAAGGGGAAGGGCAAGGACCAGGCCTGGGGCACGCGCGGTATTGTTAGTTTCCTGCAATAAACTTGACAGCGGTGCCCGTTCAGAATATCTGAAACGTGAAATAATGTATATAGAAACGAAACTTAAGGTGAATTTATTACTCTGTGACTTTTGTTTAGGATTTCTGTGATTAGATTCCACCCTCACAAAAGGAGGCACCTTGAGTTATTTGTCCATCCGCTTGTTCAATAGGTCTTTATCGTGCACAAACAATGTATGTGTTATCTCGTCAGGTAGCTTCTTGATAGCATGGGACTTATCAGTCTATTGTTTCTCTTCCATACCTTTTCCCAGTTTGCGTCAATCTAGAGAAATATTGGGAAGGGATTTAAACTTTCGTTTAAGCCCAGATGTTCTTTTACTGTCAGCTCCTCACCCTCACACCCTCAGTCACACACACATCCACACCAGGGTTGACACTGTTTTAGGACATTGTGACGTATCGATGATTTTTACTTACAAACCCATGTGACTAGATGTCCCCGAAAAATGCACAATTAATATTTGTAAATTCTTGGCACCTTTTCCAGAGGACCTCATCTTTTTTTGAGATACTTGGCATCTGCAGTTTGCTTCCGGTCCTCCAGTTTGCTGGCGGAACTGCCAGCCCAGTCTGGAGCGTTGTGTGTACCCACAGTTCCATCCTTGGGTAGGAGCAGGTGTCCAGCCAGAGTGGTCTTGGGGTCTCCAAAGATTCTCGGTGATCTGGTCACTCCATGTCCCCTCTTCCTGGGATATGCTTACATAATCTGTTAAGCTAGATACGGGGGTACTTGTTTGGTAAAATACTTTTATTATTTGTCTGGGTCACACCTGAGGCATGATTATCTGGTGACATTGCCCAGAAATGAGGAAGTGTAGACCCTTCATCAGAGAGGAGTAGAGTATCTGAAGCTGCACCTCAGCGGTTCTGATTAATACAATTCCATTCCCACATCAGTGCCTGGCGGGAACCGCAGGCCATGGAGTTCTGCTCTTTCTCAAACCGCTTCCAGAAATTTTATGCAAAATAGTTTTGCCTGTTTCTCAGGAGTATCGTTTTTTTTGTTTGTTTTTTTCCACAGTGGGTTTTTTTTTTTTGTTTTTTTTTTTGGTAAAAACATTTTTTAATGTTTTTTTATGCTATGGCAGTTCTTTCTTGGTGGTATAGAATTGTATAAATCACACTAAAAATCTTTACTCCTGTGTTTTGGACTTATGGAACATAGTGTTTTAAAACTTAAGAGTTAAGATTTCCTATATTCTTCTCTCCACTATGTGTTGAAAGCTCATGAAAAGGAAGAAAAATGCCTTTGAATTCTGGTGTCACTAACTACCCACCTTTTATTATTTAAATATTTATACTTTTTGTCTATCTAAAAGGCATTTACATAAAGCGATGCCTTTGACTCCTCACAACATTAGTGAATACCCTTCACTGATAATATCCTTCACTAGTGAGACACCCTTCAAGCTGAACTTTGTAAGGTTTTAGGCAGATTATCAGTATTCTTTCAAATATATTCTTGCTCCTTTCTAGGTTATTCCGATGCTGCAAGAATTTATAACCATCAAATTGGGGCGCACATTCATTGAACCGCCCCCCTTCGATCTGTCCAAGGCATTTGCAGACAGTCACTGCTGCGCGCCACTGATTTTCGTGCTCTCTCCTGGGGCGGACCCCATGGCTGCCCTTCTCAAATTTGCTGATGACCAGGTACCTTAAAACAGACTGAGTTATCTGTGTGTGTGTGTGTGTGTTTGTGTGTGTGTGTGTGTGTGTGTGTGTACATTAATATACATATGCACTTGCTTATACTTGAAATGCTAAGGGGTGACGGAAAGGTAAAAATTTATTACTCACTTAGCCCTTGAAAGAGTTGGGAGTCCAGAGGTGGACAGAGTCTCAAGAAAGTGGTATCTAAATGGCTGCACTGATATTTAAAATATCTCCTTATCTAAACTATAAAACCAGAATTTGGCCTTAAGGGACACTTGCTTTTCTTTTATTTGGGGGGTATGGGGGCTCTGTGACATAATTTGCACCAGAGTATGAGCTTGTTTTTATTTAATAAATTCAAGCCTGAACAGTGACCCTGGGGAGAGCCTTCTCTGAGCCTGCTTCTCCCAGTCTCTAAAGCGGGACCTTCCTTGACCTCCCAGAACAAGACTATATTACAGTCACTTACCAGGTTATATTCTAATATTTATGTTTCCAGGCTTTAAATTGTTGAAATGGATTTACTTTAAATTTTCTTACACACACATCTTAGAACAAGAAAATAATAAACAAGTGATTGACATTTTTGAGTTGATTGCCCTTTTGGTCTAATCAAAATAACATTTTAAGGTAATAGTACTGATATTCATACAACTACCACTGCCACTTTTATTGAATACTTTATATATAGTTAATTTTGCTCTACCTGCTATGCACATTTTCTATTTCAATTTTTACAGCAATTCTATGAGGGTAAATAATGGCATCTTTAGTCTACAGATAGGGATACTAAGCATGAAGAGATTAAGTAGCTTCTCAAAGGTCACATGGCTAATTGGCTAAAATACTCTTTACTAGGCCAATTTATATTTTAGTTCCTAAGGGTTTTTGCATTGGCCGTAATCCTTCGATACTAGGGGACTGATGGTCTAACCCAGCATTTGCCGATGGTTAAAGAAGGGCTGGAACCTGGCTGTCACGAGTGCAGGAGATAAGGTCTGAGATGTACAGAGGGACCATCTCACGTAGGGCCTTTACATTAAGGACTCTGAGTAAGATAGGACAGGGTGGTAGGGTTTTTAGCACCAAAGTGACATGATCTGATCTACAATTTATAAAGGTCATTCTAGCTGGATTGAGCAGAATTGATTTGAGTGGTGCAAAAGGGAAGAGGGACACTAGATAAGGGGCAGTTAAATGGTGGGTAGGGCTAGAATGGAAGTAAGTCACAGAGATGGCGAGAAGTATCCATTTTATATGGGACTCACCCTCTCGTCATCAACACAACCTTTCTTGCCCTTTGAGACCCCCCAGCTCCTCTCCACCTCTCTCCCCGCAGTGCACACTGGGATTATTCTCTGGCATTGACTTCTCCTGCTGCCTCCACTGTTCCCAGAAACAGTAGTATGTAGCTGTTTTGTTTTCTGCTGCTTCCACCTGCTAGTGTGGACACGCCGTAGCCATTCAGACAGGCTCACGCCCTACTTTCCGCTGCCTTAACTCAAGGCCCTTCCAGAGGGCATGCAGGCGGTTACCGACCTGGAAGGAAAGAGCCCAGGAGGACGCCGGCACCGTGCCCAGCAGTGTCTCCAGATGAGTCAGGATATAGTAGGAATGAATTCCAGACAAACCTTCCCACAGACTTCTTTAAAGAAACTTTTAAATGGAAACTAAGGTTTAATGTTGTTGTGGTTGTTTTTTTTCTCTCTGAATTTTATGCAGTAGGCAAGTTAATTAAAATATAAGTTTTCAAAGATTTGGACAAGTTCATCTGTCTGTTCAGTTCCTTTTCCGGCTCTGCGTTTTAGGAGTTGCTGCATGACACCCGAGCCCTTTCACCTGCTCGCCATGTGAAAGTCTTCTTAATTTCTTTTTCTATCCCTTATCTCAACAATAAAAAACGCTACAGAATGTTTCATGTATGACCATGACTGTTTCCTACGTGGGTTGACTTGCTTTTTGTCTGAGTGGTTATAGGATTCTTAATTGGTAAGCATTTTTTAGGGTTGCATATGTTCAGACCTACGTAATTAAATTTTAATATGTCTAATGTTAACATTTCCTGTAATAACAATATTTATTCTCCTTTCACATCTTTGTTCTTCTTGCACACAGGGATATGGGGGATCAAAACTTAGCTCTTTATCTCTTGGTCAAGGCCAAGGGCCCATAGCCATGAGGATGTTGGAAAAAGCTGTCAAGGAGGGAACCTGGGTGGTTCTTCAGAACTGTCACCTTGCCACCTCCTGGATGCCAACCCTTGAGAAAGTTTGCGAGGTAAAAATGCAAGTTTATTTTTACAGATTGTGCTCCCTCAATGTAATTAGTGGTATACATACCACCTAAGGAACTCCATTCCTGTCCTCTGAGTTGGAGGGTTGCAGGGGACTAACATGGCTGGATTTGAGGAGGGACGGGCTGGCTTTGGGAACTGCAGGACCGGAGAAGCGCACAGGCAGGCCTGCGAGTCCCTCTTAGCAGGAGCCAGGGCTCGTCCAGTGGTGTGGCCTCAAAGATGAGTGTAAACCACAGGGTAGACGGAAAACAATTCACTTCTTGTAGCAGTGGACCAAAAACAACAAAGGAGGCTTTTCAGGTGAAATTCATGTGTCCACTCTAAACCAAAACGTTTTGAGATATAACTTTTCTTGATAATTCACTTCCCACTGACTTGGCTAGTGATCCAGCACAGAGATCAATCCCAACCAAAAGGGGACTCGTCCACCCCTTGGCTCTGTCACTGTACTTCCCCGTTTTTGTGGGCAGAAATTCCAGGGAGAAAATGCATTTAGTTCAACTGAGTAAACAGAAAACTTGATACTTGATTTCGATAAACATAGAGAAAATGTGTCCTCTGTAACTACCCATGACTCCAGCCCCCTCCTAACTCAGAGTACCTCAAGCTAACTAACCAAGGTAATGATATAACTTGCACTGTCCAGACACTCAATTGAAAATTAAAGGAGCCGGCCAGGTGGCTCAATTGACTAGAGCGTCATCCCATACACCAAAAGGTTGCAGGTTCAATTCCCAGTCAGGTCACATACCTAGGTTGCCAGTTCAATCCCTGGTAGAGGAGTGTACCAGAGGCAACTGATTGATGCTTCTCTCTCTCTCTCTCTCTCTCTCTCTCTCTCTCTCTCTCTGTCTCAAAATAAATTAACAAGAATACATATCCTCAGGTGAGGATTAAAAGAGAAAAGAATTTAGGCATCTGTGCATCCTTCCTAATTCACCCCTACTACTTTTTGTTTTTTAATCCTCGCCTGAGAATATTTTTCCCATTGATTTTTAGAGAGAGTGGAAGGGAGGGAGGGGGAGAGAGAGAGGGGGAGACACATCAATGTGAGAGAGTCACATCGATTGGTTGCCTCCTGCACGCGCCCCAACCAGAGCTAGGGATCAAACCTGAAACGCAGGCACATGCCCTTGACCAGGAACCAATCCCAAGACCCTTTGGTCCATGGGCCGGTGCTCTAACCACTGAGCACGCCAGCCAGGGCATCACCCCTACTCCTTCACCTCATGAATGCTCAAAACTTTTTTTACTGATAGAGATTTTCCATTTTAAAGACATAGATACCACTGAAAGAACAACTGGGGAGATAGCAGTAGGGAGTGGGACTGAATAGGAAGAGAGAGACGGGCCCTGATAATTATTCTCAGTTTATTCAGCCTTCAGGACAGTGTTGCGTGTCCCATTATCCTCTATGGTGCAGGCCTGCCTAGCCCCTTAAACAAATATACCTACTAGTGATATGTCTCATGCTTCAGGATGTACCGGTTCTTCTCACCTTTCAAAATGCTCTTTTTCTTTCACCCCTGCTTGGTTTAATATTGACATATCTGGAGTGTGTTGCTTATTCTCACATGACTACAGCAAAAAAAGGGAGGGGGGAGGGGAAGGGTTATCCTTAATCCAGCTTTGGGGCAGAGAATTATTTCTGTAAATACTTCAGCAACATCAATAAAGATACATATTTTGGGGGGAATGTCTTGGTCTTTATTGTGACCAATTCTGAATTATGTAACACCTTCGTAAACTTTATAGTCATATGATTTAATTGTATCAAGTATACTGTTTCTGTGGCAGAATCAGATGTTAAGGCTTTTGCCTTAAACTGCCTCTGTGAGCTCTCTTTCGTGAAAACGCTTCCTCCCACTTCCAGCCCACCCTAGACACGTGTGATCTGGAGAGTTCTCATTGATTGTATTTGTGCTTTTGTGTCTGACTTCTTTTCCTGCAGGAGTTAAGCCCAGAATCAACACACCCAGACTTCCGAATGTGGCTGACAAGTTACCCGTCTCCAAATTTCCCCGTGTCTGTCCTGCAGAACGGAGTGAAAATGACCAACGAGGCACCTAAAGGTTTACGGGCGAATATCATCCGATCCTACCTCATGGACCCGATCTCCGACCCCGAGTTCTTTGGCAGCTGCAAAAAGCCTGTTAGTGATGGCTAAGTCTTGTTACCCCAGCCCTGTAAAGCAATTCAAGTGGCCCCTGGTGATCACGGATGTGCGTGCTGAGAAAAACTACAAATTAAATAGGCTTCCCGCACTGCAGTGCAGTTGGTTTTGATTACTGATTATTGACTGTGCTGAAGTCAATTTTATTAATATTTTATTTTAATTTTACTACCAGCCTCATTCCTGCTCAGCTGAGATCTTGTGGGGTGTCATTAATAATGTAGCTTTCTATTTAGAAAGTCGGCTGTAAGCCATTCCCAGTACAAATCTGCAAGGTTGGAGAATCTTGTTTCAGGATATTAACTGAGCCATTTGCTATTTGGAGCCATATCTTTAAATTAAAATATAAAAATATTTCCTCCATATGACTATAATGAGGGCCAAAATGATTTTACTCCTTGATTGATGGGACTCATAAGGGTCTTTCCTAGCGTCACCAGGCGAGCAGGGAAGCCACCCACTGCTTCCGTGATTAGAATTCTGTGTGTGGATGTCTGTGACCTAAAATTGTTTCACAGCGTTTTTCCATAATTAAAAATGGAAGAGTTTCTTTTTTAAGAGAGGTTATGAACCTTGATAAGTTTTTGCCATTAAAAAGCTCACACTCTTGATGTCAGAATATGTTTTAAGTACACATCAAAAGAAAACATTAAAAATAAAGAAGTACTTTCATTAAACAAAAGTCTTGGGTACTAAAAAAAAAAAAAAAAAGCACGTATATTTAAAACAGAATCTAACCGTATCCTAAGCTTCTGAGACTGCTGTATGACTAATTTTTGCATTGATTAGGCCCAGAAAGAGCAGGCAACCCACAGGTAGGTGGTGAGAGCATTTCTGCATACGATAGCTGGACGGAAGCCTTTTTGAAAAAATTGTACTCCCTTTATTCTAGATCAAAAAAATATAGTGATAGTCATATGTATTTGAAGTCAAGGCTTTTATGAGTCACAGTCCAAACCAAAACCCAGATCTCCTCAAATTCCAAAGCAGCACATCATAATTTTTCTGTTTTAATTTTTTATTTGGAAATATTGTTAAACTTAGAGAAAAGTTACAAGTATGAAAGTTACACAAAGAATGCTCCTATGCCCTGTGCCCATATTCACATCCTGTTACTGAATACCATGTGCAGGTAAGTTAGGTACGTCATGGCCCTTTATTCCCAAAGAAATTCTTCAGTGTATATGTATTGAGAATAGAGCTATTATCTTATCCCAGTACAGTTATTAGTTCAGTGAATTTAACGAGGATACACTGTTGCACCTACTCTACCATGTTGTTCTTAATTTCTCAATTGGTTCAGTCATGTCCGTTAGAGCACTGGTCCTGTTCACTACAGGACTGGTCTAGGGTCAGCTTATGTTTCGGTCCCATGTCTCTTTGCCTTCTTTAATCTGAACCAGGTCCTCAGCCTTTCGTTGTCTTTGATGACGTTGACATTTCTGAAGAATTTATCTCCCCTCCCTTTTTAATACAACATTTATTATTTGGGACTTGCTTGATACTTCTTCATGATTAGATTCAGGCTATGTATTCTTAGCCGGAAGTGACACAGGTGACATTGTGTCCTCAGGGCATTGCATCGGGAGGCACACAGTGATATTCATCCCTCATTGATTATACTCATTTTAATCACCTGGACAAGGTGTTGTCTTATTTCTTTACTGTATACTGACTGTTTGCCCACAACTAAAACTCAGTCTCTGGGGAAACATTTTAGGGCCGTGCAACTATCCCGTTTCTCATCGGAATCCACCCCTGACCAGTAGCCGTTGCTGAGCCTTGCCTGAGCCATCATTTCCTGGGATAATTCCAGCTCTGGCACTCCGTCCATTGTCCGCACTTGGCACTCTGCTGTCAGCCACAGGCCTGTCCCTCCCCCCGCCCCCCCCCCGTTCACTTATCTATTATTGATATGGACTCATGAATTCCTTTGTTTTGCCCCACAGTGGTTTATAATTCATTACTGTTCTTAAGTCTTTTGTTCAATTGACCCCAGATTTGGTCAGTGAGAGCTCCTTCAAGCTGGCTTCTCTGTAGTTGTTATAGATCTCGTCATTTTTAAAAGTCTAGTCTTCTTATTCTTATTATTATCCCTCTTACTTCTGGCATAAGATGCTCCAGGATCATCTGTACCACCGTCCTGAAACCAGCCCTTTTTCTGAAGAGTCCTGGTTCCTTTTTAGTGGAGAATGGCACCAGAGAGTATAATACAATATATTAATCAGTACTTCCATTTTTGTTGACAATGTAGGCATCAGCTCTCCAGTACCTCGCCTCAGACCTGTAGGCAGCGTGCTCCATGCCGCTGGGGGAAGAGGGTGGAGTTGGCATCTTCCTTTGTGTGACCCCTCCTGCTGGTGACAGCTGCCAGTGGTAACCACTCAGTTCCAAGCGTGTGCAGGGCTGCGGCCGGGAGGGGCGGGGGTGCCTGCTTGGGCTGCTATGGCTCGGGAGCCTCCGGACTTGGCCCCGGGACTGAGGGTTTCCGCTGACTTTTTCTTGTGAGCTCTTCTCCTTGGGCTCAGGGTGGCTGCCCTGCTGGACTCTGACTGCGACCCATCGCCCTGCGGCGCCTCTCCTGCAGCCGGCTGCTCCTCTTCCCCCTCTGCGTCCAGTTCCCCTGCACCCCTTCATTCAGGCTCTGACTGGTGTGGTCTCCTCACCCTGGGGCACACGTCCTCCTGACCAGGAAACCGTTCAATGACCTCTGGCTGACAGTCCTGGTCCAGCTCCCCACCTGCTCCTTGTGACTCGCACCGAAGTGGCCCGGGTCAGAGGCCGGTGTGATCTCCCAGTCGGCCACCTGTGCCCAGAGACCGCCCCCCTCTTTCAGGCATGAGCTCTGCACTCCCCGACTCTGCCCCCAGGCAGGGAACAGGCGTCAGCTCTGGGACCTACCCTTCCTCTGGCTGAGGACAGCCCCACTTCCTTCTCCCTCGGGGTGTGGTCCCCGCACAGCAGCTGCTCTCCCAGGGTGACGGCTCCGCCATCCCCCAAGCTGTCTTTGGGCCATCTTGCGTTCACCTTGTGGAGGGCACAGACTGTACATTACATCACTTTCTGATTTTTGAATCAAGGCTGGCTTTGCAATTAAGAGTGACTGTAGGACTTTTTATTACCCGAGAGCAACCAGGAAAGTCATGGGCCTGCCCCAAGTTTCAGTCCAAAGTCCCTTTTTGTGGAGCTACTTAATTGGTGTGCACCATTTCCTTTGAAATTCCTCCATGGTGGCCTGGGACCACGTATTGGAAGTCATTCTTCTTGCCTCATGCTGCTTCTGTTGGAACCTCTAAAGCCCGGTGAGATAACATGAGATTGGACGAGCTCATTATACTTCCTGAACACCCGGCGGACACAGCAACGTGTGCCAGCTGAACATCTGTACAATGGGCATATTTTGGCCTAAAAAGCATGTAGAAACATTCTTGATTCTGTTCTAGTGATACTTCAGGATGGATATATCTATAAGCAAAAGGAATTAATTGCTTTCATCTTAAGATGTGGTCAGTATAGTGCAATGTTGGGGGAAATTAATGTGGCACCATTTCTTCTTACAGGAGGAATTCAAGAAGTTACTTTATGGCCTCTGTTTCTTCCACGCTTTGGTGCAAGAGAGACGGAAGTTTGGACCCCTGGGGTGGAACATTCCTTACGAGTTCAATGAGACTGACCTGAGAATCAGTGTCCAGCAGCTGCACATGTTCCTGAACCAGTACGAGGTACCGTGAGATCCACAGCCTGGACGTCGCCTAGGCTGCCTTTTATCATGCTGTGTCCGTACAGTAAGCAGGGACTGCTGAGTAATTCCTGCTGTTAGAAAATGAATAGCAGGACAGTTCCCAACAGCTTATTAAGTAGAACTTTATTACAACAGGACATTATAGCTGCTGTAGGAGGTAGTTAGCATGTCAGTTTGTCTTTTAGGAACCTATGTTTTATCATTTATTTTGACACATACACACCTATGGGAATCTGAAAAGTGATCGTATTGTTCTTATTTTGAAAAAGATGTGAGAATATCATAAATTAAGCAGGCTCCAAAATAAATAAATAACAAGCAGTCTGATTTGCTTCTGTCTGGGAACATGGCTTTATTTTTAGAGAAGTGCCGTTGTTCCAGGAGGAGGGGGTGTGTGGGACTTAAAGAATAAATAGAAAGTTTTCAGGTAGATAATGTGAAGAAGCAACAATAAAAAGGCTTTTAAAAAGTGCAAATAATGTATACAAATAACAAATGATTATGTTGTACCTCTGAAACTAATATAATGTTATATCTCAATTATACCTCAATTTTTAAAAAATGCAAATGAGCCTGGTCGGTGTGGCTCAGTGGATTGAGCTTCGTCTCATGGACTGAGAGGTCCCAGTTAGATTCTGGTCAGGGCACATGCCAAGGTTGCGGGCTCGATCCCCAGTAGGGGGCATGCAGGAGGCAGCTGATCGATGTGTCTCTCTCACATGAATATTTCTATCTCTCCCTTTCTCTCTCTCTTAAAAAAAAAAAAAAATCAATAAATACATTTTAAAAAATAAAAAATGCAAACAGATGAAAAGATTTGGTTAACTGTAAGTGATTTGGGACATTCTTGTATGCTATGCTAACTGATTTGGGAGTTTATTCTATTGCTATTGGCGTGCTTTTAGGAGAATATTTGCATTTTAGAAAGACCACCCTAACAACCAAGTAGAGAATAGATTGGAGGGACTTAGATGACAAGCCAATCTTGTATGACATGAGTTGAATTGTTCCCTCCAAAAAAATATATGTTGAAGTTCCGATCCATGGTACCTCAGAACTTATTTGGGAATGGGGTTGTTGCAGGTGTAATTAGTTAAGTTAGACTAAGTCATACTGGAGTAGAGTAGGTCCTCATAGAATATGACTGGTGTCATTAGAAGAGGGAAATTTGGACACACACAGAGAGAAGACAGCCATGTGAAGACGGAGGCAGATTGGAGTTATGATGTCACAAGCCAAGGAACACCTGGGGCTACAAGAAGCTGGTAGGTAGAGGAAAGGAAGGATCCTTCTAGAAGCTTGGGAGGTAGTGTGGCCCTGCTAACACCTTGATTTCAAACTTGTAGCCTCCAGAACTATCAGTCAATAAATTTCTGTTGTTTTAAGTCACCTATTAGCAGCCCTGGGAAAGTAATACAGAAGACCATCATGATAACCCAGGCAAGAGATGATAACAGCTTAAACTAAAGCATTTGAGCTGGGATGGGGAACATGGTAGAGATATGATAGACATGTCAGGAAAAGGACTGAAATGACTTAGATATTAAACGAAGAAAGAGGGGGTGTCTCAATTGACGTTAGTTTTCTGTTCTCACTGGTGGTGGCACCACTCATTTTTCCAGGCGGGACAGTACCAGGAATTAATAGGTGTATAGCGGGTACAGTAGTAAAATGGGGATGGGTGAGTGGTTAATTACTGCAGTCTCCTACATTTTATATATCTGAATGTCCAGGTGAACATATTTGATAGGCTCTTGGCGTATAGATATAAGCCCAAGAGAAGAGAAGAGAGTGAACATAAGACAGAGATTTGTGAATAAAGTGTTAGGAGAAGTCTGAGAACATTTGAGATGTAAAAGGGAGGCCTGTAGCCTAAGGAAAGAAGAGAACTAAAGAATGACTGTTGGTGAACACCCAGGATCAACGGGCGGAGAGAGGACCAAAGGCATGGGGCGTGCACAACCAGGGGGACAGCAGGAGAGAGCATGCTGAGCAAATAGGGACGACCAGGAATCGTCCATCCTGTCGAATGCTATGGAGAGATTCTTTTAATGACATATGGGACTGAATGAACTGATTTCTTTTTTTTATTTTTATTGAATTTTTTTTAGAGAGAGAGGAAGGAAGAGGGAGAGAGAGAAACATCAATGTGAGAGATAAACATCGATTGATTACCTCCAACACGTCCCCTACCAGGAATTGAGCCCGAAACCTGGGCATGTGCCCTGAATGGGAATCGTTCTTTGTTTTCTTAAAACAAAATGATCCAGTGTCTTGACAAATAAAGCAATCAGAATTAAACTGTCTCACACACACACACACACACACACACACACACACACACAACCTAGACCACCAACAGTTGTTGCCATCAAGAGAATGAATAGGGTGAGGAAATAAAACGAAAGGGGGTACACTAACCTCTACATGGAGACAAGAACGGGTTTATGGTTGCAACAGAAATGAAAATCCCAGGACCTCTAACTTGTACCAAAACATTCTCTTCTAGCCCCTAATTAGGTCCAGTGGGTCAGCTATGGCAATGAGAAGAAATCTATATGAACTAATTCTAATTGACTGTGAGTAACCCTATGCCTTGGAAATATGGCCTTGGTAGGTTTCCCCCACCCCAGTCAAGAAGATATAAAGAGGAAAAGCAAGCCATTAGGGAGATGAAATCTCTGGGCAAACCTTCAGCATTCTAGAGGAGACAAACACTAATAGGAAACTGAAGAAACACAAAATTTCATAAAAGTGGTCCCTGGTATATAAGTGTTGGGGTTGAAAAACACCATTGAGCCCTGATTTCTAGTCTGTTCTGGGAGTTCAGGGAGCTGATATAAAGTGCTTTATAAAAATGATAGCCCAAGGAGTAGGGGGAAATTTGGAAAAGAAACAAAATGAGGAATGATTATTATTTGGAGTCCTGGTTCCCTTCCCTATTTTCCATTCTCTGCCTGCATCAAAGTAATAGAACTACTACCTGCCTAAACTATAAACTTTTGCTCAGAAGGGGAGCACATTTTGTCAAATCATGAGCCACTAGACTACATGCTGATTTTGTTTGCTCGTGTATCCCCAGTACCTAAAACAGTATACCTAGTACTGGCTCAGTTAGTGAATAAATCATAATGAGTGAAAAGATCTTCAAGCTCTTAAAAACAAGCATGGCAACACATCTGTACGTAGCAATTAGGCAGAGCACTTTCAGCATTGGAAAGGAATAGGAAATGGAAGAAGTATTCAATAAATGATGACAGAATAATTGGTTATTTGCTACTAGGAAAAATTAAGTCAGATTATTCATACTATATAATTCTTGTTGGATTAAAAGAAGTAAATAGGAAAAATTAAACTGTAACAGAAGAAAATACAAGTAGATATATATAATCTACTTGGCAGATGGGGCAATTGTTTTGTTCTTGTGTGTGTGTGTGTGTGTGTGTGTGTGTGAGAGAGAGAGAGAGAGAGAGAGAGAGAGAGAGAAAGGTAAGGGGAGATAGCGAATGACCCACCCCTCACCCTCATCCTAATTTTGGCCCAAGGCAACCAGTTTCACAGCTTAGGGCCTATCTAATCAGATGTTTTCTTATGTACATATAGGTACACATGTACATGTGCACAATATGGACACAAATTTTTTTTTTATCAAAACAATTATATTTGCATATTCATTTGCAGTTAGCTTTTTTCACTTTACATGTGTTGTGGACAATTTTCAAACTAGATATAGACGTGTGTTTTAATGGCTGCTTACACAGAATTTCCCCTTTGTTGACTACTTGGATTTTATTTCCTTTTTATTTTTTGCTAATAAGAAATGTTAAAGTGAATGACTTCGTAGGTAACCTTACATACTAGTTGTCAACTTTGAGCCTTGCTTCTATTTACACTCTCTCCCTGCCCACGGTCTTCACCCTCTTACAACATCCCAACAAGGAAGCATCCAGGCGGCAAGCAGCTGCTGGATCTGCGGCCCCAGGCAAGGCACCCGGGCCTCTGGGAGAGCACACTGCCCAGCTGGATCGCTTGCTGAGAGAAACGTTTCCCCATCAGCTCTCAGGGCCATGTTGGCAGGTTTATACCTTTCTACTTAAATCCAACTGTCATCCCCAGAGCTCACCTTCCGTCTGCCTCTCAAAGCCCGCCAGGGCCAGCTCCTCCACGGCTGCTCCACCTCAGACACTGGCTATTTGATTTGCATATGAGTCTTCCTACTAATTTTATTTTGATGCGGTGTGGGAGCCTGTCAACAAGGCAAGCCCGCACAGCGCGCGCACCTGATCTGGTCAAACTCCCCTCGATGTGCAGTTGGAAGATCATAAACATGCTAGAGTCCTCCTTTCTGGTTTTGTTTGTTTCTCTACAAGGTCCCAGTCGTTAACACGTTCTCCCAAATTCACCACCTTCAGTTCCAGTCCTTCCCAATAACAAGTCTCATAATTTCCAGCTCTCAATTCCGTGAATTTCCCCCTCTCGTCACTACCGCCTACTCTTCCCTAGTGCTATTATTTCTATTGAAGAGATTCCTCTAGACAGGATCACTGGAATGTAGGATTCATACACTTAAACTTTTAACAGATAACTCACTACAAGAAGGGCATGCAAATCATAAATATGACCAAAAAAAACCTAAAGTAAAAGATTGCTATGTTTTAGGAGAAAATGTTTTAAAAGATTGCCATATTAAAATACCATGAACAATTAAACATCATAAAAATAAAAGACAAATGAAAATTGGAGAAAATATTTTAAGGTTATCTGACAAAATGATTCTTTATAAAGAGCTTTTTTAAATGGGGGAGGGGATAATCATTCAAATTAGAAAAACAGATAAAGGACAGAATAGATAATTTAAAAAATAAGAAATACAAATGATAAACATTTTTTTAAATGTCTATATAAATAAATAAAAAAACTTAAAAACTAAAAACGATTTTATTGTTTGTCAATATGTTTTCCTAAATGAGAATGTTCAGTTTTGTTGAGAGCACTAAGAATTCTCTATACTTCTGGTGTGTGTGTGTGTGTAAATATTTATGCTTAGGATAAAAGAAATTGCAATGTGAAAAGTTGATACTTTTGCATGCATAAACATTAAAAAATTCTGTCTACACGAGACTATAATGAAAAAGCAAACTAACAGGAAAAATATTTCCATAAATTTGATAAATAAAGGTCAATTTATAAAACAGCTTATACAAATAAAATAAAACTATTAAAACTTTAATTGAAAAATGACTAGGAGGCTAGTTTACAGAACAAATGTTGTTAAACATATGAAAAAATTATGAACCTCACTAGTTTTCTAGAAATGCAAATTACCACAATATTAATTATTTTCGGGTTATCAAATTTCAAAAGATTTTCGAACTGATTTTTACAATTGCTGCAGCCTGTCAGAAAAGCAATTTGGTGACATTAATCAATTCCTTTTTATAAGCTCCTTTCCTTTGACATAGTAATTTCCTTTTCAGAAATCTAGACTACGGAATCATTAGACATGCATATTTAATGAAAAATAATTTAAAACAGTAGAAAATTAAGAGCAACTGAAGTGTTCAATATTGGAAAACAGTTATTAAAATAGTACTTTCAAAGAATATTTCGTAAAATGGTAAAAGATTCTCATGAGTTTTGGTGAAAAGTTATATGCAAAGTTGTATATACAGTGTGATCCGAATCGGCAAACTATATATGGATATAAAAAGGAAATTAACATTGATGATCTCTCAATTATATTGGATTTGTTCTGAATGTCACTCTGCAGTAGAAGGTTTTTAAAGACGGGCTTATGGTCATTTTGTTGTGTGCCTGGCACATAGTAGGTGGTGCAGTAACGTTGGCTAAGCAGTGAGTTCAGGAGCTAATAGAGTTCTATTCTCGGCATTGACTGGTGGAAATGACAAACCACAAAAGGAGAGAAAGACCCTGGGGGAAAGGGCAACAATTAGCAGGCAAGTAGATAAAGGGAACTTGTGTTAAAGCCAACTCTTGGTAAGATGTTTTAATGTAATCATGTGACCAAACCAGAAACGCGGTTTGCAGAACGCGGGACTGGTGACCGCGAGGGCTGAGCGACTTGCGCTCTGATTGCAGGAGCTGCCCTACGACGCGCTGCGGTACATGACGGGCGAGTGCAACTACGGAGGCAGGGTGACCGACGACTGGGACCGCCGCACGCTGCGCAGCATTCTGAACAAGTTCTTCAGCACGGAGCTCGTGGAAAACCCAGGCTATAAATTCGACTCGAGTGGCATCTATTATGTCCCCCCTTCTGGTGATGTAAGTGTGCCTTTCTGGAAAACTCAAAGCAGTAAGCATGAAATTCCTCTGATATGCAAAATGGTGATTTTTCCAAAGGTCTTGTTTTTTGTTAAGCGTGGTGTGTGTTCTCTTCAGTCTTAGAAGGACAAAGCGAACCCCACGCAAAGACAGTTCGTGGTGTCCTGTGGGCTGTAGTGTGAGGAGTATCAGAAATGTTCCTAACCCAAGAATAGCTTCTTCAGTGACCTGAGATTCTATTATCATGAATTCAGTCCTTTGGGTAAAAATCCATTGCCCCCCATTAAAGTGGAAATACACTAGAGAGGGGTTAAAAATAATATCAACAAAAATAATAGTTAATATTTATATCATGCTTAATTATTTACAAAGAAGTTACATGTCATTATTTCACCAGAGCATCAAACTACCATTGCTCTTACTCTAACCTGTTTACAAATGAGAAAGCAAGTTCACTAAAATCGAATGACGCGCCCAAAGCCGCACAGGTGGAAAGTGGCAGAGTCACAGAACCACCTGCTGCACAATGCCAAGGTCCCCTCTGCTATGTTTCCCCAGTCCTGTCTAGTGGAAGACGTGGTGTCCGCCTTCAGATGACCACACAGTACACTTCCAGGGCAGTCACATTGCTTCTCATTTTATTCCCAGAAGTCAAAAGGGCACATATGGAAAGTTACACACATGGCAACATCCAACACAGGCATGTGCCATAACCCCCAACCCTGACCCAGCCCTCCACCAGGATTAGTGCTAGCTGAGGACAGATATCGAAGGGATGAAGAGGAAAATCCGTCCCAGACCTAGGGCACTGACTGGGTGGATAAGTCAACATGGGGAGGCATGGGTAACAAGATCTCCAGTGACGAAGTGTCAAATGACCCATATGAAAAGCTATCAATTACTAACCCCTCAATCACCACATATATACATGAGTGTTTGTACTGATTACATGAGCATCAAGAAAGGTATGGGATTTTCACAGAAGTCCATGTAAATAAAATATAAAATGTAAGTGCACCGGCATAAATAGATACAGTGTTTTCATGGTGGCTATCTCAGGTTAATAAATTTTCAAATAATTTTTACTTTTCTGAATTATGTGGATTTATCACAATAAGAGTAAACAGAAAAATCAGAGTAGAGAGGAAAAAAATGTATTGTTATTATGATAAATTAAGAACAGTCATAAACAAACAAACAAAAACAGTCATCAGCAAAATGCGGCACAGAAAGACTTCTCTGGAAGAAGTTTCTAAGTGAAGTGGCCAGGACGGTCCTCTCTCTGTTTCAAAATTCATTTTAATTGAACGGTTCACTTTCTTTTTCTCTCTAAATGTGTTCATACTTTTTTTTTTTTTTAACCTTGGCCCAGGTTGAAAGAAAATGAAAGCATTCAGTGTCTGGTCTCACAGGCTTATCCACTTAATAACTTGAGTATTGAAAATCATCTCTTTTCAGTAAGAAAGTTCTCCAGGATAATTGATTTCTAACTGCCTGCCTCCCTGTTACTCGTCTTTGCAGTACCAAAGCTACATCGAATACACAAAGACTCTGCCGCTGACCCCAGCACCGGAAATCTTTGGAATGAATGCCAATGCAGATATCACTAAAGATCAGGCGGAAACTCAACTGTTATTCGATAACATTCTTCTCACACAGGTGTGTGATCTGTGTAGGAGGTGGCCCCGAGGCTGGAAAGGTGCTCCCAGTGACACGTATGAGCGCAGCAGAGGCCCACAGGCACAATTCTATCTGTTACGGAGGATAACCATTTTAAGGAAAGGGAAAAAATATATGTATGCTTTCAATATGGATTTAAGCAAAGTACATGAACATATGGGGTATGTTTCACCAATCTGTTGATTTGGAAAGAATCTTTGAGAGCATTCTGCTGCTAGGAGTCCATTTGGCTTTTCTTGCATGAACCACACCCAAATACATGACGCATTATGGCCCTTTTAAATTCCTCTAAAATGGAAGAACAATCTCAAAGATACTTAGGAAGCAGTTTGATGCTGGAATCCATCTAGAATTTTGCCTATTTTATTTTCTAGTCTTTTACTAATTCACCAGCAACTTTTTTTTAGTGGCTTAAAACAACACGAATTTATTATCTTACAGTTTGTCTGAGATGGGTTTAATGAGCTCAAATCAGGGTGTCAGCAGGGCTGCGTCCCCTCTGGAGGTTCTAGGGAAGAGTCTTCCTGTCCCTGTGCGGCGTCGAGGGGCCGCCTGCGTTCCTGGGCTCGTGGCCTCCCCCCGCCTCCCTGCACGTCCCTCCATCCTCTGCTCCTGTTGCCACAGCTCCTTCTTTTAAAATGACTGATTTTAATCAAATATTCCATAACATTTAATCTAGTTTACATAGAAACCGTATCTTTCACATCAGTATTTTATCAGATTATATAACATTTAAAGAATACAATTGCAATAGTAAGTACAAAATGGAAAAAAAAATGGTATAGGAGAAAAATACAGTGACTCTTGGAGATATGCAGGTCCCTGGTGAGAGCATAAAGGTAAGGGTGGCAGAGGGTTAACCTCCAAGGTCTCAGCATTCAGCATGCCATGGGCCCGAGTCCGAACATTTGAATGAAAAATACTTAATCTTGCTTGTCTATGAAGATCTTCTCTTGTATTGTTTTCCCTTTAGATGTGCTTGGTTTTTTTTTTAATTATTTATTTTTGAAAGCAAATTAGTCCAAATGGCAAGAGTTCTCTTAATGATTGAATGAAATTTTAATAAGTTAAGGATGATTATACAGTTAAGCAAGTTATTTCACGAACTGAAGTCTATCTGATCTTTTTTATTTTTATGGAACCTTGAAGTAATAATGATGGTGCATATTATATGGTGCTTACTGTATGCTGGCACTGTTCTCAGTGCCTGTGAATGCTTACAGAATCCTATGAGGTAGGAGCTACTTACTTCCTTTTACAGGTATGAAACTGAGACACAGGAAGATTAAGTTGCTTAGCCAAGGTCAGCTAGTGCAATTTCAAGCCAGTACCCAAAGCCAAGCAGTCTGACTCCTACTAGTTGGGCTCTAGAATCTGTGTTCAGAACCACTATGCTGTATTCTCTTTCCAGACTCTAAAAATGGGATAGGACTTGAGTGACATAACCAGAGATGCTTGGGGGGATGGGGGGGGGCTAAAAGGACCAAATTAAGAGGATAAAATTGTGTGCCGTTACTGAGGACGCCTAGCTCTGATCTACTGTGAGATGACATTTTCTAACAAGGCAAAAAGGACAAAGACTACTTTTATGTCCATTTTACATGTTAACAGCACTAAAATCAGTTATTGTCTGAACATAGATCTTTAGGAACATTGGATGCATATAATATACGCTAGTCTAACAACAGGACATTTATGGTGTCTCTTGGCTTTATTTAAACTTGATGGGATGTGCCACATTACAGAATGCATAAAACAGTGGGCTCCTTCCAGCAGAAAATGACTCAGAACCGAACGAATACGTTTAAATACACATGGGGTATGTTCTCAGTGTGTAATTAAACAACTTCTTTTAATATCCTCAAATTCAGATTGGCAAGTGCAATGATAGTAACAGGCAGGCAGTGGCAGTCCGGTGATTTCACGTGGGGTTTGCCACAGTGCAGAGGCCCAGACACCAGAACTGCAGTTCGGAGAGCAAGTGAACGATGACAAGACTTTTACATTGTGTATTTAACTAAAATATCTTTTAAAATTAGAGGGATAAATATTGGAATTGAGAATGTTACTGTTACAGAGCTCTTTTCCTTATGCTTAACTGGCAGATGCTCTTTTGCTTAGGAAAAGGTTAAACTCTGGGGTGCTTCCTTATGTTTAATATAAAGAAAACAACCCTTAGAGGATTTCAAACGCTAAGTGAAACAATTACAAATAAATAACACCTTCTTGCTCTTAATTCTCAGTATCACCCCAAGTATGTGATTTTGGTGTGTGTAAAGGGAAATATTTGTGTTACCAAAATATCTTTCTTACATTTTTGAAAAGCTATAGGCCTGGGATTTGTGTTTTTGTTTTCTTAGCTTTTTGTTTGTTTTTGGTGGTGGCACAGCTCTTGTTAGAAGGTAAGAATGTTTTTAATGAGTTTATAGCACCTTGTATGCATATCAAAATACAAATGGAAATCAGCGTATGATTCTTTAAATACAATGGAAATCATTCTTTCACTAGTTTTGGCCAAATAGTCATTATCTCCTTTTTTCTCTGATGTGTCTTATATGTTTAGTTGTAAACCTGGCACTCGGGATCATAACAAAGATTTGGCATATTCTAACATGGGCATATCCCCTTTTTACTAACATGTAATTTATACCAACATTTAATTTTTTTATTGTGCAACTTCATAGGATTTTATGGTGGTATGTGCTAGGTAGCAGTAAAAATCTCACTGGAAACTTTTAGGTAAAAGTCAATATTTATATGTGAAAACCGGGAAATATAAAATCTGAAAAAAGACTAAACACAGTTTCTTAGGACTGGAAAAATATGAGATATTCATTTATATTCTAATAGTGCTTGCTGTCTTTCAACACACACACACACACACACACACACACACACACACACACACATTCATTTATTCTGAGGATTTAAAGGGTTTTTCCAGAAAATATAGATTCATTTACACAGTGCCACTACAAACATAAAAAATAAAAATTGAAATGAAATTCCCCTTCCTTGCTTCCAATGTGAATCACTAAAGTCTGTCTTTTCTCCATAACTCTTTCAACTGCTTAGAGGAGATGAGCTTATTTTCTTTGCCCTCCTGCTTCAAGGAGAAAACTATATTTCTGCTTTTGGCAACCAGTAGGCACCAGAGTTATTAGCAAATATATTGTGTGGCAAGCTTTCTCAAAGCAAGATCAGATTTCCTCCTCCTGGGCTTTAATGCCCATCATCACTTGGCCACCCTGCAACATAAATGCTTTTCCTCCCTCTATCCACAGCATCTACTTCTCCCCTCCACCAGGTGGCACCGTGTGCGGTTTATCTGCTTCCTTCAGACCCTCTTTTGCCTCTGAACACTGTACATGTTCTTCTTCCTCCTGGATAACAATTGTTTTCTCCTGAAACTGCACGCCCATGCCTGTTATCATCACTTCAATAAATCGTGTGTGCAGAAGAATCAGAAATATTATCGGGAATGGCAGAGTAGTACTCCTAAAATTTACCTGAGTTTTCCTATCCAGCAATTGATGAGGATTTTTGATTTATAGTTTGGGTCCCTTCAGTCTCGTTCAGCAGATGCTGGTGCCAAATCATCAGATGAAGTGGTGAATGAGGTCGCCGGTGACATTCTGGGGAAACTGCCACACAACTTTGATATTGAGGCTGCAATGAGGAGATACCCAACCACGTACACTCAGAGCATGAACACTGTGCTCGTCCAAGAGATGGGACGGTTCAACAAGTTGTTGCAGACCATAAGAGATTCCTGCGTAAACATTCAAAAAGCAATCAAGGTATGGGGAAATACACCAAAGAAAAAGCATTGGGCCCTGGCTGGTATGGTTCAGCGGTTAGAGCATCAGCCCTCAGACCGGAGAGTCCTGGGTTCGGTTCCCGCTAAGGGCACGTACCTCGGTTGCAGTTTGTCCCCTGCCCTGGTTGGGGTCATGTGGGTGGCAGCTGGTCGATGTGTCTCTCTCACATCGATGTTTCTCTCTCTCTCTTCCTCCCATTCTATCTGAAGATGAGTGCAAAAATGTCCTCGGGTGAGGATAAAAAAAAAAAGAAAGAAAAAGCATTGGAATAAACCTAGCATTCATTCACTCTTATTGGACACAGATTCTGGGCAAGCAGTGCTTTTAGTTCTGGGGATAGGAAAAAATGCCCTGCCCTGAAGAGTGCATAGATTTCTGGGAGTGGCAGTTACTAAGCAGGTAAGTGAGTACAGACCGTTAGACAGCAGTCGTTTGCCAGATGGCATACACGCTAAGAAGACACAACGTGTTCAGGAGTGAGAAAGACACAGGCTTGCCCTCGCAGAGCTTACATTTTAGTAAGGCAAAGAAAGAAAGCAATATATATAAGTAACTAGGTAATGTAAGTGGTAAGTTCTAGGGACAAAAATAGAACCAGACAAGGGGTGGAGGATGATGGGTGGGAAACTCAGTCGTTTGGGGTTAGGCTCCTCTGAGGAACTGACCCAGGAGCAGACAGACACCGGATGTGAGGGACAGCCCATGGGACGTTGGCAGAGGTATAGCAGTGCAGAGGCCGTGAGCGGGACAAGCTTGGCATTGCCCGGGAGCAGCAGGAAGGCTGGTGTGGCCAGAGTGGAGTGAGCCCGTGGAAATGGCAGAACAGAGAGGAGCCGTGGCGTCACTGTGGCCTTGGCCATGGTTAGAGTGTTGAATTTCATTCTAAACTGTAAAGAGAAAGGGAAGCCTTCAGAAGGTTTGAAGCAATGAAGTGAAATGATCTATTTTACTTTTTTAAACCTTCACTCAGCCCACTGCAGAAAGGATTGCAGGGGAACAGGCGTTTAACTGGAGACCGGTTCTGTGACAGGTGGTCCACCCCACTTGGTTTCCTGTAGCGCGTTGGCGGTGGAGAAGAATTCTGGGATGTGAGCTGCTGCTGGAAGGAGGCGTCCACCGGGCTGGCCTGTTTGGCTAAGAAGCATTCAGTATCATGCGTTTCTCCTTGACCCGGTTCTTCCCATGTCCTTCCTGCTCCCAGCATTCTGGGAGCCGAAGGGAAGAGAGGACTCAGGGATCTCAGCATCCACCAAACGTGCATTCACTTCATTTCCAGTGTCAGTATGGCCATTAGGACCACACCTGAGCCTGGCACCCCCACTCTGGGGATGGGATGTCTTCGTTTTTCTTTCCAGGTTTCAGTCAAGCGAGGTGATGTGCAGTTCTGTGGGAGAAGACCTAGGAGTCTGTTTTTTTCGATTGGGTTTCAACAATCTTTTCCATCTGGCCCCAGCCTCCCCTCCTCACTTTCACCGAGGACCATCCATTCCGAGTACTTGGGGGCATTCTGCAATGTATATCTAGCTGGTCCTTAGCTTTGCCCTCTGCCAGTTTAGGGTCAGTTTCTCCTGACCACTAAGTCAATTAGCAATGGTCCATATGCTTTCTAACTCCCCAAATTGCGTTATCATTGTGCCTTTCCTTTTTTTTTTTCTCCTGTACTTGTGGGCTTAAGGCTTTAAAAAATAAATTTCCTTACCGTTGTTTTAGTGGGTTTAGGGAAGCAGGCAAATGAAATGTGGGTTTTAATCCATGAAATTTACTCTAAAATCTTCTCCATATGAGAGTTGGAATAATCTTGTCAACTATGGAGAACATAGATATGATGGCGACTGACCCAACTGCAAGATCAAATAGACAGGGATTTTCAAGGGCCTCAGAGTTTGAACATCTGCCCATCAGTGAGTCGAAATGGGATAAGATCAATTAGCCTTCACAATTAGAATTCAGGATATTTTAACTTTTCAAAGTATTCTATATTATTTTCCCCGTTTTATATTTACCACTGTCCTTGTAAGAGGGCAAGACAAAGATATATTAGTTGTTCATTTAATAGACAAGTAAACTAAGTCAAAGTTAGGCTGTGATTTAAAAGCTGGTGAGTAGCCAAGTATTTTAAGATTTTCCATGGTGGGCAAAGTGTATGATGGGGTCAAAGGCACAAACTTCTAGTTATAAAACACGCTTAGCCATTGAACAACATGGGTCTGACTGCACGGCCCACTTACACACAGTTTCTAAAAACATGTTGTTCAAGAGTCAACTGTATTTTTGATCCACAGTTGGGAATCTGCAGACATGGAGGGCTGACTTCAGTTATATTTTCATCTGTGTGGGTGGTCGCCACCCCTAACCCCTGTGTTATTCAGGGGTCAACTGTGAATAAGTCTTGGGGATGTACTATACGGCATGATGACTATAGTTAACAATGCTGTGTTGTACATTCGAAAGTTGCCAAGAGAGTAGATCTCAAAAGTCCTCATCATAAGAAAAACATTGTTGTAACTATGAGTAGTGACGGATGTTAACTAGACTTATTGTTGTGATCATTTCACAATATACACAAATATTGAATTATTATCTTGTACACCTGAAGCTAATATAATGTTTTATGTCAATTACACCTCAATAAAAAATGTTTCCATTAAAATTTGACTAGGTTAAAATGTTTTCTGAAGAATAGTTCAAAGACTCCATGGCTTACTTGTGAGCAAAAGTTTACTTTCTCTTTTTTTGCTGTATGACTCAGCCTTAACTAATCTCAGTTGTAAGCAAAGGATAATTATGAAGAAAGTATATTGTCATGCTAATCAACGATTAAATGTGTTTCAGGGGCTTGTAGTGATGTCTACAGAACTTGAAGAAGTGGTTAGCAGCATTTTAAATGTCAAAATTCCAGGAATGTGGATGGGTAAATCATACCCAAGCCTTAAACCACTTGGAAGCTATGTGAATGACTTCCTTGCAAGACTAAAATTCTTGCAGGTAAGTTCATCTAAATGCCCATGTTTTACATTTCTTCTGATCTCGTTTTCTTCATTTGGATACCTAATGTGATGAGTATTAACTCCCTAGTTTTTCTGTGCATTTCAAGCACAAATGACCATTACTCAATATTGCATATAATTAACTCCTACACTGAACTGTCAAAATACTCGTATTGGAAGTCGAATTTCAGAAAGCTTCCTTAGGAGCAGGTGTTCATGTCCAGTGAAGTGAAACATTCAAGTCAAAGACATCTGTTGCTTTTTCCATTAAATATTTAGTGTCAAAATAGATCCCTAGAGCGAAGCATCTTAGAAAGCCAGACAAGTTACAAGCAAGCAGCTCTGTTTCTCCCTTGCCCAGTACTCTGCCTGGTCATTATGTCTCTAGATTGCTTGTTCAGCCCAAGACAGTAATGGCCTCAGTGGCTAATTGTCCTGGAAATGTTGGGTGGGCTGAAGTCTACCTCCTAATTATCTGGTACTACTGGTGCTTAACTGTGTTCTTAGTAACAATTATATTCATTAGCAGTATTAGTTAAGGTCTTAGATACTGTACCTAGTGCATAAAAAATTGCCTGTGAAAAAAATCTGCAGGGATAAGTGACTACACTTCCCTTTCATGATGCAGGCCTGCTGCTGGACTAGAGTTGAAACTAGGGAATTAAGATCGTTCTTGAAAGGTGAAGGCTCTACCTTGGACTCTAATAGGGAAAAGTTCTTCAACTTTATTTCTTCAGAGTGACTTCTGTGATTTAGTATTTAGTTAAAGTCAATATTCAACTAGTTTCTTAATAATATATGAACAGAATATCCAAGTATCTTTATTTATAAAGATCTTAAGTTCTCACTACCTTGTTTCTTCTGGGAATTCCTTGTATGACATTGTGTTTCCACATGTTGGATTTCATTGTATTTCGGTAAAGTAGGAGGGAAACTTCCAAAGAACTATTCTACTGGGTACTAACGGCTAGAGAGAAAAAAGGTGAAAATCATCACCATCTGACCAAACTTGATAGGGATATCTTCTTCTAGTCAACTGTCTAACATGATATATTGTGCAACAGTGTACATTAGATATTCACTATTGCATGGCGCTTTTCTGAAGGCATCATTAGGTAATTATAAAACAGACATGTACCCCTGCATCCACTCACATGGTGATACCCAGGCTGGTGCAGATGGATATAAAATTGAAGTCAGAACAAAACACTGAATATGCTATTTGATTTTTAAAACCTGCAGGGTATGGCTTTACATTCCTCAAAGTGTTAGCTCAGTTATTCCTTTGCCTAAAAGATAACAGGGAGTGTTTGGGGGCAAATTTTGTCAAGCAGTGTTGTGTTCAAAGTTGAAAAGCTCCATTGTCAGGACCCTGTGCTCTGACCCCACAGCAATGGTACGAGGTCGGCCCTCCTCCAGTCTTCTGGCTCTCTGGCTTCTTCTTCACACAAGCCTTCCTGACCGGTGCCCAGCAGAACTATGCCAGGAAGCACACCATCCCCATCGATCTGCTCGGGTTTGACTATGAAGTGATGGAAGACAACACAGAGTATACAGCTGCCCCGGAGGACGGTGAGTGCAGAGTGAGCTGGCTGAGATCCAGCACCAAAGAACACAGCATCCCTGCCTACCCCGCTCAGCTGTTAAAACATTGAATCATCGCCCTGGCCTGTTTGGCTCAGCGGTTAGAGCGTCGGCCTGCGGACCAGAGAGTCCCGGGTTCAGTTGCCGCCAAGGGCACGTACCTCGGTTGCAGTTCATCCCTGGACCCTGTTGGGGTCGTGTGGGTGGCAGCCAGTCAGTGTGTCTCTCTCACATCAATGTTTCTCTCTCTCTCTTCCCCCTGCTCTATCTGAAGATAAATGCAAAAATGTCCTCGGGTGAGGATAAAAAAAACAAACAAAAAAAACATTGAATCATCATGTATGTAACTTACCCTCAAGTGGTGGAGAAAAAAATGGATGGAGAGAGAGAGAGAGAGAGAGAATGATAAAGCAAATGGAGAGAAAATGAATCTGAAGAAAGAGTGTATGTCCCATGTACTGTTTTATCCTTGCAAAAGTTTGAAATTATTCCTAATAAAAAGTCGGGAGAAACTAATCACCAAATTACCAATACATGGGATAATCAACTATAATCTTATGGGGATCTTATTGGGGAATCAAGGTGGCACAATATTGGAAAGGAGATTTTCCTGACCCCTCAAAGACCATACCTCTTCAGACCCCTAAAATATGTATTTTTTCCTGTTATACACATCCTTCCAAAACTTCATGAAGCTAATGTCTAATAGGAACATTAGTTTTGTGATTGAAAGATTGTGAGGAACTTTACCTTTATTTTTTAATTGATTTTCTTCAATATCCAGAGGATATCTTAATGTTTTATTTAAAATTTAGTGGACAGGGCCACAATTTTTTTTTAAACAAATTTTATTTTAAAAATGCTACAGATTCCCAATTTTACCAATGTAGTGCTGTCTTGAAATAGGCGACATTAATTTCTAGATGACCATTAATGTGTCCTGCTTTAACTGGTGTGTCAAAGACAATTATACTTCCTTATTTATTGCTGAATGATGAATTCGCTGGCTCACTCGATTAGACACTGGGATATCAACAGTGAGCAGTTCAGACAGGATCTTGACCCTCAGCTAAATTATGCTCCAGTGGGAGATACTATCAAGTAGATATGTAATCACAACCGTGTAGGATAATCACATTACTGTACCAAGTGATTTCACTTTACATTGATTGTCACAAGTCTCAAGGGAGTTTGTAATACTCTGAAGCAATCCTACTGGTATTTCCTAGAAAGTTGCTTTCCCACTCTCAAAATAACCACCATGCCTTTCTAATCCTTCCCTCTGCTCCTACATCTCACCTCACCCCTCCCTGGAAAAATAAGAAGCCATTACAAGGGAGCTTTAGCAACACCACACCCATCCCTTTGTCCACATCTGCACCCTCTGATAGTCCAGATCCCATGGGTAGTCCAGATTCAATTTTGTTCCTCCTCCCAAGGGTTTTCGCTCCTTCAGTTGTGCCCTCTTTCTGAAATCAACAGCATCCTTCTCACTACTGGATACTTCCTGTCAGCATGCAACATGTTCTAGAATCTCTCTTCTTAAAAGAAATCAACAGAGAATTACAGTTATTGTAACACATCCCCTCAGCCACTGTCCCATGTCTCTGCTCCTGTCTTAACATGCCATCGCCAGGGTCCCACTTCTTATTTCCTGTCAACCTTCGCCTTCTGCAATCATCTGATGCTGTTCTTTTCAGAGTTACTAATGACTTCCATGTTGACAAACCCCATGAATCCTCTTTTTTCTTTCTCTTAGTTTCTAGAAGTTTTTACTACATGACAACTTCCTCTTTCTAGAAACATCCTTCTCCCTTTGTGTCCAAGACATCACCCTCTCCTGATTTTCCTTTTCTCAATGGCCATGTTCATGCTTCTTGGCTAGCTTATCCTCCTCTAAATACTGGGGCTCCCACGGGCTCAGTCCTGGGACTATTTCTCTTTTCTGATGGCGTCTTCTCCCCCAAGTGACCTCATAGTTTATGTCTTATTATTTCTGGCTACTATGTACTAAATTTAAGTGTGCTGTGCAGTCTAGACCGTTCCTCCAAGATCCGGACTCAGTGTGATGGACACCACTTCGGTGTCTCCTGGACATGTAAATGTTACAATGGATTTTTGTTTGTTTTTTGTTTTATCCTCACCCGAGGACATTTTTCCATTTTTTGTTCAGATAGAGTGGGAGGGAGAGAGAGGAAGAGAGAGAGAGAGAGAGAAACATCGATGTGAAAGGGACACATCGAGTGGCTGCCTGCTGCATGACCAACCAGGGCCGGGGACAAACTGAACCGAGATACGTGCCCTTAGCGGGAACCGAACCCGGGTCTCTCTGGACCTCAGGCCGACGCTCTAACCGCTGAGCCAAACCGGCCAGGGCTACAATGGTTTTTAATAGATGGCACCACCATTCAGCCAGAAACCCAGGACTTCTTCATTCTTCTGCTCCTTCATATACTCACATTGAAAAGAGTTGCTTGTCCACAAGCCTGCTGCCACCACCATTTCTATCTAGATTCTTCTGCTCTAGCATTTTATCTTGTATTCCTACTGGTGTATTATACTCTTGTAATCCTTCGTTTACACCAAAGCCACAGAAATTGTTTTTAAATGTGAACAGATCATGTCACCACTAAGCCCCCATTAAAAATTCAGACAACTAATTAAGTTAATTAATGACATTTTCCCCTTTGTAGTTAGAATAAAATCTAGATCCCTTATCATGACTATGAGGCCAAGCATGTCCTAGTCCATCATTGAACTGTCTGCATATGACTTTCTTCATTTACCCACAGCCATGCACCCCACAACGACGTTTAGGTCGAGGACGGGCCGCGTACAGGACGATGGTCCCTTAAGATTATAACAGAGCTGAAAAGTTCCTGTCACCTAGTTTACTGCATCTGTTGACGGCATCATGTTCTCTTGTGCTTGAGTTAACCTTGCGCTGTGTCGTACAGGCTTGTAGCCTGCGGGCGGAGGGCTGTGAAAGTAACTGTGAAGTTTGCACCATGACGAAATCACCTAACGACATTTCTCAGAAAGTGTCCCCATCCTTAAGTGATGCATGACTGTATAATTAAAATTAAACTAAAAATTCAATCCCTCGGTCACACTAGCCATGCATCAGGTGTTCAGTAGCCAACGGCTACCATATGGGAAAGCACAGATATGGAATATTCCCGTCATCTCAAAACGTCCTTGAGCAGCACTGCCTGAGGGTTTTTATAGACTACTTCACAGTGCTCTCTCCCATGGTAGCTGATTTGATTGTAACAGCTCTACAAGGCAGACAAAGCAGGTGTTACCATTTTACAAATGTTTCCCAGCTGTTCTCCGGATGACAAAACAGGTCTAAAGTTAAATGAATTGCTCAAGGTCACACAGCAAATTAGGAACTAAAACCTAGGTCTGAGTTCCCCATTGCTCTACTTTACATCTGTGCAAATATTACCATGAGTGTTTGCAAGGGCAGATGCCTGGCTTCAGATCATGAGGCTTTACACAAATGGGTATCGAGAGAAAGGGATTGGGTTTCCTTGAATTCCTAATTTGTGTTCTTCAGCGGTGAGCATCTCTTCCAGAGAGTTTATCCATTGTCCTTGGAGTGAGAACAAACTCTAAAAGGGATGAGAAATTTAACTCCCGTGACATTAGAGATCTGCAGAAGGGTATTTGTTTCCATGCTGCCCAGAAGCCACGGGATCGCTACAATTGCATTAAGACTTTTCTTGCTGATTTCGTGGCTGCTGACATTATGATCTTTGGCCAGTTGAAAATACAAATCTGATTGTATTCACACAAACTAATTTAAAACTCCTTTCCTCTTTTGTCTTCCACTTTTAATTATACTGTTGAATTAATTGACTAGGTAAAGTATAGATATTCTTGAAATGTGGACGTTAAGACCAAACACTGAGAACAATGCTTTTCATTTTAGAAAAGTCTGAGGTGCTGATCTAGTGTAACCCACATAGTCTCCACCCGTAGGGATTTCAAGATTCAGAATTCAATCAATTTTCGTGTTTCAAGTGTTGTATTAACCTGCTTCTTCTATATTTAGGTGTTTTCATTAATGGATTATTTCTGGATGGAGCTTCCTGGAATAGAAAGATAAAGAAACTTGCAGAATCATATCCCAAAATTCTTTACGATACAGTGCCTGTGGTTAGTATTTTCTAAGGAGATATCTATGAGGGGCTCTTTCACACACACACCCACAGTCAACTCTTGTTATTCAGGATGATTGTTTCATAAGGTTGCTGCCAACATTGAACTAGTGAATGCTGAACCATCGCTCCCAGGAGAAATGTTAACTGATCAGTACATAACCTTGTTTTATTTGTGTTTCTGTTTAAAGGCACCTTACTTAATATATACTGTTGATCTATTAACATTGAACTTATGGACAACAGCTCTGTAACTCATGCCTGAATGAAGCTTACAGTATTTTCTCCATAAGGCACACCTCAGCCTTCTTGCACTTAGGAACACCAGACAGCCCCTCAGCACTACACTTGGGGGTAGTTGTAAACAGAAAAATCACCATCAACAACTACAAAAAAATACAAAAATGTTTAAAACTGGGCATTATAGCCCTGGCCAGTTTGGCTCAGCGGTTAGAGCATCGGCCTGCTGACCAGAGAGTCCTGGGTTCGGTTCCCACTAAGAGCACGTACCTTGGTTGCAGTTTGTCCCCGGCCCCGGTTGGGGTTGTGTGGGTGGCAGCCACTCGATGTGTCTCTCTCACATAAATGTTTCTCTCTCTCTCTCTTCCCCCATCTCTCCCTCCCACTCTATCTGAAGATAAATGCAAAAATGTCCTCAAGTGAGGATAAAAACAACAACAAAAAAAACAACTGGGCATTATATAAACCATCAAAAGGATACTTGTTTAGTTATGAGATGAAACAAAAAGTCAGAATGTCACAGGTTCAACCTCAGCTGGGAACATGCTTGTCTGGTGACACATTTTTTGCTGCTCTGAGCATGTCTGCAAATGACCATGAAAATGCAGACTATTGATTTTAGGATGATGAATACATTTTAATGCTAGACAAATTTGCAAATACAGAACCCAGGAGTACTGAGGATCAAATTTATGTATGTATCCATACACGCACATATAAATGTTTTCTTATATAATTTTTTCTTATATAAACCCTGACCTAAAAATGTGAAATTGCAGATTAAAAGATTCGCTATGAAAACCACCCACGTAAAGTTGTTTTCTAGGCACCCATCTTCAGTATGGGCAGAAACTATATAAATATTATTTCTGTTACTACATAACGAGAACATGCTAGATTTTTCACACAATTGGACGGTCTGGGATGGTGATCAAATAGAGGCTGTGGGTTTCCATGAATTGTTTGTGGGCCACTGGGAACAGCTCAGACAGGCAAAAATCCTCCAGAGCAGCTCTAAGAGGTAGAGTGGGGACCAGCTGAAAGCCACCTGCAAGAACCCTGCCAAAGACACTGTGATACTGCGGGTAGAGGAAGTTCCAAAGATGAGACCCACACTGAACGTCACAGGGCAAATGTGCAGTTGAGGGGGTTGGCTGGTGTTCCTTTCACAGGGAAACTCTTCAGCAGTTGCAGTGAATGAAAGGAATTTGTGAGCAGATGATTCTCCTGAATAAGGAAGTTACTTAGTAAGAAAAAATCTCATTAAGAAAATCTACTCTTGGTTGAAATGAAATACATCCAACTTTATACTTAACTGTATCTGAAAAACTGTTTTATGAATCCCCCTTATAAGAATCTGGATTCCACAATTACATGGGAGAAATAGAGACCGGCTTCCTTATTAGCTCCTTCATACAATTTGAGAAACCTAAGAGAACTCTGAAGAGTCGGTCTGTCAGCTCATAGCCCCTCAAAGAACTGCCGCTACTATTACAACAGAAAAAAAATGAATTCCCTTAAATTCTAAAATGTTATTTCATCTTGATCATAGTTGGTTCTTTATTCATATTCAGAGATCAACTTGCTCCCAAATCCTATTTTTGAGACTAGTGAGGTTCAAATGCTAGGAACTTGGCTGACTCTCTAAAAATAATGTGAGTATATCGTATATGCATGATATACAAATACTGACTACAATATTCACCTGAGCCCTGGCTTGTGTGGCTCAGTGGGTTGGAGTGTTGTCTAGTACATCAAAGGGTTGTGTGTCTGATTCCCGATTAGGGCACACACCTCTCTAAAATCAATTACAAAAAAAACAAATATATCCTTGAGTGACGATTAAAAAAATTAAAAATAATATTCACCTAAAATGGGGAGATGGTCTAGTTCTATCATCAGTGACAAAAACCCTTTCAGAATCTCTTGGGATTGGCCTTTAATGAATACGGCAACATGATTTGGATTATCAATGGTGGCAGTTTCCTTTTTAAAGTATACCGAACTTCTGTTTGTAAGCACCAAAAGTCATCCCCAGGTTAAGTATGGTGGGGAGATAATGAATAGTTAATACCTTTTTGACAGAGTAGGTGGAAAGGACTACCTATTTTTTCTCATTTAGTTTCTAAACTGGTTTTGAAGATAGTTCTGGGAGCTTTACAAAGATGTTTTTAACAATGGCAGCACTGCTAACAAAAATATAAACTATTTGGGCCATAGAAACTTGCAGCCCTAACTTTACTCAACAGTACTGTTCCACATGTTCAGATATCACAGCCTCGACTTAAAGTTTTCCGCACTTTCTTCCAGATGTGGCTAAAGCCCTGTAAGAGGGTAGATATACCAGAACGACCGAGTTATGTCGCTCCGCTGTACAAGACAAGTGAGCGAAGGGGAACGTTGTCCACCACTGGCCACTCCACGAATTTTGTGATTGCCATCACTCTGCCCTCTGACCACCCCAAGGAGCACTGGATCGGACGGGGCGTAGCACTGTTATGTCAACTTAATTCGTAATGAGAAGATATCATGTTCCTGTTCCTATTTCTTGTCACATGATTGAGTAGAAAATATATTTTCCTTTTTAAACAATTTATGTAGTTTCAATCAATTTGACTAAAGTTACACTTACTTGTAAATTTATTAATGTGCAAATGCAGCCTTTGTTTAAAATGATTCATACTTCAGAGTAAGGAAATGTCTGGAATAAAGATTAGACTAAAGAAAAGACACAGGTATATTTGCTCTTTTTGAATAACTTTATTTTGGGAGAGTTCCATAAGCATTAGGAACATACAATAAAATGACACATCACTGTTGACAATGAAAAAAAACAGCATTTGATCATTTCCAGCTTTATAAATTTAAAAAAAATGATTCAGTTATAAAAAAAAAAAGTTTAGATATTTTAGCAAGTATCACCTTGCAGGACCATAATCACATTTAAGCCACTGACTTCTTGTTAATGGAAAAAATTCACACTGCACCTAGTTACTACAGTATTTCTAAGCATAATCACAGCTGATTGAATGCAATGTGATATACACCAAATTTCATATGGATGTCACACAGTGACAGCATCGTACAAGTAACGGCAATGACCTCCAACAAACACATGTTAAGTAGACTGGTCAAGCTAAATGGAATGTTGGAGCCAAACAGAAATGTAGTGGAATTCGGATTGTCTAGTAAGACTTGAAATTATACATTAGAATGATGTGAAAACTAAACACTGGTGGAACCCTAACAAAATACTAGCAGCAATTGTTACAGCCCTCCTAAAAGGTTAAAAAGATATAGCAAATAAAGATAATACTATTTTCAAGAAAATGTAAAACTTCATGTACTTCAGCATAACCTATCTGCTTTACTTCAATCAGGTGTTCAAGGCTGGGAGTATATTCCAGCCGTTGCTTTTCACAAAAGTTTAAAAATTAAGCAGATTTAATAATGCTGAATGAAGAATCTGCCTTGGGCACAAAACCCCAAAATGAACTATACACGTATCTGGTTCAGAAAGCAAGAGACCTGAATCGCTTGGACATGGCAGTACTAAATGAAATACCAGCACCTTTGCGCTTGGTTGCTTGAAGGGCCAAGCAATGAGATGAGTGAGGACTGTCCTGATTCAGTGCCCAATGCTGAAAATAATCTATGTATAAAACCCCTGCTCGTTACAGGAGACAATGGAGAAAGCCAGACATAACTTTTCAAATTCAGCATAAATTAAGAAAATTATACCTACGCTCCCTTGCTTACAGCATCAAGAAGAAACACTGGCCATACCCACTAATACCTGGATGCACGTGCTGCCCTCAAAGTTTTTGGTTTCTGTTTAAAGTTATGGAGAGGAAAGAAACGAGGGAAAGGAGGAGGAGGACTAAATGAAAACACTATAATGGAATGGAAAGAGTTTGGCTCTGCAATATTTGAACAATAAGATTTTTAAAGCAGCTACATCGGTAGCCAAGCAGGTTAAAAGAAAGCTGCCTGCACAGTTAAACACAGCCTGACTGGGACAGGTGAAGACCACGCGGCACAGGTGTGAACAGAAAGCTACATGCATCTGGCTGTACTGTAAATTATTAGCTCAGAATTCAGAATAAGCGTGGCTTGCACTCTCACAAATCAATCACGATTATGGTAGGAGAACAGGGCACCCAAAAAAGGAGGCTGATTCCTATCAGGCACCAACAGCACATCTTGGCACAAAATGATCAAGTGGTTTCAGCTGAGTTATTTAAGTGTCTCTTCCAAGTCACCTGGTCCTCGGCTAGCCACGGTACCAATGGAGAGGATCCTCACACCCGTTGTCTTCCCCACACTCCGTGTACAGATTATGGACATGGTACCTTCGGACTTACTGCCAGCCATGGCATCATGGTCCCAATGCCAAACTGGTAAAGTGATACGTACATTTAGAACTTAAATTTCCCAAATAACTAGTTAGTACTGTTAAAGTAGGAAAATTGAATATTTAGACCATATTTGGGTTCTTCACTTCTCTGAAATTTTCTAGAGGGTTACAATTTTAATAACAAAAAAAACAACATTTTACCACATGCTCCAACCTCCTATCCCTACCCAAAACCCCAAAACAAAACAAAAATTAAAAAACAACAACCCAAACACCAAGTATAATATTAATACAAAGAATCATTATGAATCTTCCATTAAACTGAAGCTCACACAAACATACAATCACAAATTTCAGTAGTTTAGGCTGCAAGTTTAAACACTATGCAAATATATACAAAAATAGTAACTCTAAGTTCAAGAATAAGGGCTTTCCCAATGCTAAATCCATACTCTACGGCAGCCTGAGCTCTCCTCGAGGTCCTATAATCTACTTGATGCATCGCAAAGTCATCAGGTTGATCCCTACCACCATGTGTGTATGTAGCTGAGTTAAAGGACACTACAAGTCATTTTTAGCACAAAGAAAAGTCTGCCCAAAGTCCATTTAAAATATTTTAAAGTTTAAGTGATTTTTTGGTTCAATTTCTATTTCTGCATAGCCACAGAAGTTTCTACTAATAAAGAGACTACCTTTAGTGTTTTATATGATTATTTTTTTGAAAGTCTTAATCAATCCTATACCAACATTGTTTCATGGAGTCCCATTTTCTCCTTTCTGTATCATAAGCTTTACACTTTTTTAAAAAGACCCCTTCACACAGGAACAACAGCACTGAGCACCAGTCTCGGGGTAGGCTCGACTCTACGGAACTGTGAGCAGTGCAGCCACTGACTTTCTGAGCAACGCGCACACAGGACAAAGAGCAGATGCGAGGCCGCACGGTCACATCCTCGGATCAGCAGTGATCACTGGGAATGGTCAAAACTGGAAGTCAAACACAATTTTGTCTTCGTACAGGGCGATCACCAGCATGATGGCAAATCCAAACAGCAACCCTAGGTTCTGAAGAACGAACTGCACCACTGGACAAAAGCCGTGCTCTTCGTTGTCGCCATCACCATGCAGCATTTCTGGAAGCTAGGAAACCACAGATATTTATTTATAAGCCATTTTGTATAATATTCTGCTCAAATGTATTTTTTTTTTTACATTTTCCTACTTAAGAACACTAATGACTAAAGCATAGCTACAAATAAAATAATTATTTTACTGAACACAATGCTAACTCACAACATATTTTAGTCAAACAAAAAGAAAGAAGGAAATATTATGCTCTGGCTCTGTGCTAGGTAAATACTAAATCTGTTCCCTCCTCACTCTCCAACAAACGCACATAATATATATGTTAGTCATTTTTTAAAGCTACTGTCCACTGACCTTATCAAGCCTGGCATTTACTTTATGCTAATGTATAAGACAACTAATTATTGCCAATAAAACTCTCAGAAAAGAACATCACAAGTCCCACATTTACTCATCCAACTTAAGCTCACTGAGAAAGTAAGATTCCTTTTGGGGATATCTAATTCAAAACTGTCATTTCTTTACCCTTTTCCACTTAAAATTCTCATTTCCGATTGCACATGACAGCAAGGACAGACCTTTGCAGACACTCCAAACTGCCCCCCATGTGCCCTACGTACCACTTTTCCCCTCCAACAACAGACACAGAAAGCAGTATACCAAAGTTATCCAGCATAACTCCTGCCAAGCTATTGCACTACCTTCACAGTGTACTCTATTCTCTTAATAGTGATACAATTTTAAATATTTGAAAGTTTCAATATCTTTAAAGGTATAGTGCATTGAAAAGTTTATAGTTCAACTTCTAAAGCATATTACATTTAAGAATAATCTATATCAAAATACAAAACCTAAATCTTTAATTTATCTAAGTAAATTAGATTTGTTGAAGAAATACTTGTGCATTATTAGAGCATAAATTGCTCTAAAAAACAGAGAAAAAAGTAAAATGGGGATAGAGGATGTGAAATTTTGTGGTAGAGACTGAAATTTAATTTAAAAAATTTTGGGAGGTGGGGGGACACTGATTTGTTGTTCCACTTATTTATGCATTCACTGGTTGATTCCTGCACATGCCCTGACCAGGCATTGAACCTGCAACCTTGACATATCAGCATGATGCTCTAACCAACTGAGGCAAAATATTCCACATGGAGTGATCAGCAAGAGGCAGTGTGCCTCCTGGGGGCGAGGAGGAGGAGATGAGGTACAGTTAGGAAACCTGGAGGCGGGGAGGGAATGGAAATGATCAAGGAGGATGGAAAACCTTGAAGGTCAAAAAAAGAACTTTGGTGATTTACTCTGAATAAGATGGAAAACCACTTAAGGGTTTGAAGTACACACATGGTCTAATCATGAAAGGATCACTAAAAAGATCACTCTAGCTGGTTGGTACACAGTGTTGTGGTGGACGGGGTAAGGGCAAAAGCAGGAAGGACAGCTAAAAAGAGAAGGATGATGGTGGACTGAACAAGAGAGATGAGAGTAGAGCAGAGGTAGTTAGGAGATGGAGGACTAAAGAGAGAAATAAGGAAAATTATATAAATTCCTTAGAATATAATTTCTGCACAAGACTGGCTTATCTAAGAGGTTTAATGTTTCTTTCTTATTTGCCATTTTCTTTAACATTAAAACACTTCCACCCCTGTATTAAAAAACCTTTAAAGTAGTATAATAACCCTGTAATTACATCTCTAAATACTACTGATGATGACTTTAAATAACAACATCATTAGGTCAAAAATCTTCAGCATCTCAACTGGTTTTCAAAGAAGGAATCCTACTTAAATATCTTTCCCTAATAGATTATTTAGGATATCACGTCTTTAAAATGGGTTATAGATATTTTTCAAATTAATCTTTCAAACCACATCGAAAGACTTCTTTCATTTTGGGAAATTGTGTTCTATTTACAGATTTAGTGTAACAACAGAAGTATAAATAAGGTACCTTACCATATCCACCAGGGCTACGTAGAGGAACATGCCAGCAGTGACCGCGAAGATCCAGAGGGTGATGTTGTTGGCGTACTGACCAACAGCCGTGCCTATGAGCATGCCTATGTACGCCATCATGGCGGAGAGGAGGTTGTACACGATCGCCTGCTTTACAGTCATGCCTGCTTTAAGAAGAACTGCAAAATCACCTGCAGTTAAGACATAATGTGAGAGTTTTAAAACCACAAGATTTTACATGGAAATTTAGGAAAACACCAATAAAAGCCAAAATTAAGAATGACATAAGAGGATAACCTTTAATAACTGGAATCTTATCATAAAAATTTATTTTTCACTCACAAAATTAAACCTTTATACATGCAAAAACTTGGGTGAATCTCAAAGGCATGATGCGGAACGACAGTATGATAGGTTATATAGATTACGTACACAATTCCTTTTTTTTTGGATGTAGAGTTCTATGAGTTTTGACAAAAGTACATACTATGTAACCACAATTGCCATCAAACTCCAGAACTATTTCATCACCCCCCAAAACAATCAGTGCTCTGCTTTCTGTCCCTGTAGTTTGCCTTTTCCAGAACATCATATAAATGGAATCATATAGTATGTAGTCTTTTTAGTCTAGAGTTTTTCACTACAATGTGTATATGATTCATCTGTGTTACAGTTCATATCAGACCATCACTGCCTTTTACTGTTAAGTAATATTTCATAGATGAACAAGAGTTTATTTACCCATTCATCAACTAAAGGGTACTTAGGTTGTTTCAAGGTTTTGGCAATTATGAATAAGCCACTGTACACATTCATAAGTAAGTTTCTGTGCCAACATAAATTTTTATTTATCTTGTATAGATACCTATGAGTGGGATTTCTGGGTCATATACTAAGTGTATTTCTAACCTTGTAAGTAACTGCAATCCCACCAAGCACGTTACAAGAGTTCTGGCTGTTTCACATCCTCTCCAGCCCATGACATACCCAGCACCTGAAATCTCGTGTGTGTGTTATCTATATAACTTCTTTAGTGAAATGCCTGTTCAAGTTGTTTGCCCAAATTTTTGTTGAGATGTTTTATTATTATTAATTTGAGACGTCTTTAAATATCCCAAAAGTCTTTTATCAGATATATTTTCCAAATATTTTTTTCCGAGTCTATGGCTTGTCTTTTCATTTTGTGTCTTTTGTATAGAATTTTTAATTTTTATGAAGTCCATTTTATTACTTTTTTCCTCAGTGGATCATTCTTTTGGTGTAGTATCCAGGAACAATTTGCCTAATCCAACAACACAAAGATTTTCTTATAAAAGTCATATTTTAAATTTTTTCATTTAGATCAATGATCAACTTTAATTTCTGTCTATGGTACACTTTTTTTGGGGTCAGGAAAGATATCCAATTATTGCAGCAACATTTGATGAAAAAAAACTCTCCTTTCTACATGGAATTTCCTTTGCACTTTTGTTGAAAATAAGCTGCCATATACATGAGGACTCTATACTCTCTGTTCCACTGATTTGTGTGTCTATTCTTTCAACAATATGATTACTATGTTTCTGCAATAAATATTAAAATCAACTTTGTTTTCCTTTTTCAAAATTCTCTGGCTATTCAAATTCCTTAGCCTTTCCATATAAAATTTTAAAAAGCTCATTTATCTCCAAAAAAGCCTGCTGGGATTTTGAATGGTAATGCAGTGACTCTACAGAAAGAATTAGCATTAAAAAAAAAAAATACTGAGTCCTCCAGGCCCTGGCCAGTGTGGCTCAGTGAGTTGAGCATATCCCATTATCCTGTGTACCAAGGGTCGTAGGTTCAATCCCCAACCAGGGCACATGATCCCCGGTAGGAGGCATGCAGGAGGCAGCTGATTGATGTGATAGATGTTTCTCTCTCTCCCTCTCCCTTCCTCTCTCGCTAAAGTAAATAGTAACATATTAAAAAAAAAAATACTGTGTCTTTTGGTCCATAAACCTAGTTTATCTCATTTAAATCTCTATTGATTTCTTTTGTTGGTGATTTGTAGTTTTCAGCATATAGATTCTATGTATATTTTGTTAAATTTTACCATTTCATGTTTTTTTGTTTAGCTGTAAACAGCACTTTTTAAAAATTTCAATTTCCAATTGTTCACAAGTATATAGCAGTACAAATAATTTTCATATAATGATCCTATTTCAAGATTTTTTCATTTAAAATCTATCTTTGTCTTAGCCTTATCTCAGGTTATGCTAAATTCTTAAAGTTGTCTGCATAGTTTTCTCCACGTCCCTTTTCTCAATAAGAACCTGTAAAAACATTTAAAAAATAAATCAAAGGAATATCCACAGTTGGGATTTACACTGAATAAGTAAACCTATTCACTTTTTGATAAATCAGCATTCTTTCCTTTCTGTTGACAATGAATATCATTACAACAACAAATGAGGTGTGCCTTGCTATAGTTATGCTGATACCTGCTAATAAAAAGATTTTTAAAAACAAGTATATAAGGTTCTGTTTTTGCCTTAAATAATGCATGTATATGACATAGGTATAAATCTATACAGTGAATGTTCAATATTACCTGGACAATTTTTAGCACATTATAGAAAAATTATTTTCAATGTCTATTTAATCTTTAATACATATGAGATGGAAGGCAAAAAAAAAAAAAGGGGGGGGGGACAGCATTATAGTCTCTGAGCTGAGTCTGTGGTTAATTTACCAAAATATTATTTCCTTGAAGTTGAAACATATTAGTCAATATCAAGAAGAATTTGGATTATCTACCTTTCCAGATTATTCCAACCTCATTCCTCTTTATATGTTCTTATATAAATTTTCTTATAAATTATTTTCCAAATGTTTATACAGCTTCTATCGAAAGGGTCGAAAAAAGTGGAGAGAATACAACAGAGTAATATTCCAACTTACTTAAATTTAACTACACAAGTTTTGCAAAAACAGGAGAGTAGCAATAATTCAAACAATTTCATTCATTACCACACCCGAGCAAACATGAAATGAGATTATAGAGATTTTCTATTTCCTCAGATGGTTTCAATTTCTGTATGCTTCTTAGAGTGAACATCATGAACTAGATGTTGTAAGTTTTAAAAGTACATGTTTTCCATAGCACATTCCTAAGCACAAACAAAACCCCCCACCTGGTACACCATTAGAGAAACAGAAATCTGCTCAGAAGAAAACCAAAACTTGGAATTACTAAGAGTCAGTCTCCAAAGCACTGCAATGTAATTTAAATACATGTTTTCCCTCTTAGGGTATGACTTTACTATAGAAATCTCAAAATAATTTTAAGAATTCATAATCAGAAATTTAACTAGGGCAAAAAAGGTTTTAGATCAAATAAATTATCCTGGAATGTGATGTATTACGCCGTACTGTCAACATCTTAACCTATGAAGTCAGGAGAGTACTTCTTGCCATCTATCTGCCACGCTTCTCTCTCAGCCTCTGGGGACTGATTTTCCCCTTGATTTAAGTTCTGAGGAAGAAGCTTCTGTTCCTCTCCAGGTAAGAACGAATAATCAAATCAGAGTAGAGATATTCATCTGGCCCTATTTTACCAAAGTGCCCCATTACAGGGCCTTGAAGGCAAAAATTAGGCTCCACCATGTTTGTTTGTTTTTTCAAACTTCCTTTAGTTATGGTCAGCAGACCACTTCCTACCTTTTTGATGGATACAAGGGCCAAAGCCTTTTCTGTCACCTCAAAAGAAGGAAGATGGGTACTTTCTTTATGCTCTTTCTTTCCTAGGAGCCTAGGCAGCTAGAATACGGGGCAGTTTATGTCAAATTATTACTAGGCACGGGATAAATGCACCTCTTCATAAAGTCTTACTCCTTTCCTTCTGACAAAGTTCAGTTATACGTACTATGGGATTGATGTTTCCTCTCACAGCAATAGTAACATCTCAATCTCTGGTTTGTGGGATAAAAGAGGAAGAGATCTGGGGTCTGAACATCTCAGTGAGGAGACCTGGCCAAAGCCAAGCAGATCTCTATAATCCAGCTTTGTCTAGAGCTCTGCGCTGAGTATCTAGGGCTTACCTAGCATGCACTGCATTTGTTTTACATGTGGCTGTCATTCCATGTGTGTCACTCCTAAAACAAGAAAATTCTGTGCCCGCATGGATCCTCGGGGGTTAGGGCAATTCAATAAAACCAGAGCAAACCGTGAAGTAGCTTGACATACTCCAGTGGGGGTAGTGGGTGGGTAGGAAGGGAAGCTGGAGGTTTCCCTAGCAGGAACACAGTCACATAATGTTTCACAGCCAGATAAAGTTAAGAAAAATATAAGAAATTCTTTGGATATTCAAAAGATGAAGTTAGTTCTTTTTCTTTCAAATTAATGTCATTTCCACATCTCTCAGATATTTTCAATATGAATGCATGTTCACAATTTTTATTTCTGTTTTTTAAATTATAGAAGAAAACCAAAACATTTGAAGAGAAACTAAAAATTCATTGGTAGATCAATAAATAACAACTAAAACAACAAAGAAATATCATTTTACACATATTAAATTGACAAAAACTAGAAAGTTAATGTCAAGTGTTGACAGGGATAGATTAATTCCCAGGTATGGCTGGTTCGAGATTCCACTAGTGTGGCCGTGTGAACAGTGACGTGGCACTTCTCAGGCGTGCACATCCTAGGACCCATCAATTCTGTTCCTGGATATACACCCAAAAGGTGTTCTCACAGGGTCTATGAGCAACAAATCTACAGATGTTCAACACATTATCTGTGATGGCAAGAAATTAAAGGCCATGTGGTGTGTCTAATACTAGGTACTAAATATGCAAAATGTAGTAAATGAAACACCTCTGAGCACTGGGCAGAAGCTACATATTAAATTAATACATGGTAACCTGGATGGAGTTTAAAAACAATGATTAGTAACGTAAGGGGAAAAAATGGGATATAACATAATCTTGTTTACATAAATTAAAAATTCATAACATAAAACTAAACATTTTTAGGAGCATATCACAAAAATTATACAGTAAGAAAATAATGAGTCTATACTTGCCATCAACCTCTATTTATGCTTTGACATTTCTAAAATGTGGGTGCATTTATAATAGAAGTCTTAGATTTGCTGAAATGTGGTAAAATTTGAAAGGTTATTTTACCTAATTCATGTGGCAGCTCATGACAGAAGACAGCGATGGAAGTACTGATTCCTCCCGTCAGTCCAGCACTGAAAGCTGCTCCTGGGGTGAGGGAGGGGAAAACAGTAAGTGATGTTTACTGACCTTCCGTTTTTCCACTGTCATTACTCACAGGTGCAGTCTCTTTTGCCTATCTAAACTGATTTCATGATATATGAGTGACCGACTTATCTTAAAACTATAGTTTTTGAATATATAGTGAGATTCAACAAGTGTTGACAACCAGAAAAAAAGCTCCTCAGTGAAAGAAATATTCCCTATTGAATTAAAATTTCTAGTAGTGTAGCCTTTTCACTCACTAATAGCTTGGAAGCAGTAATGGTTTTCAGTATTTCAATCTCTGAGTAGTAGTCTGATGTTCAATTTTAACCCATATAAGTTCATTTACAGACAATTAAATGGCTAGTATCCTTATCCAAATTTTTCTGGGTTTAGAGCACAAATGGTACAAATAAGTATTTGATGGTGTTGAAAACTGAGATCAGAGGTATAAATGCATCTAATTCTACTAGTAAAATCTAATTCTGTTTTTTTTTTTTAAAAAGCATCTAATTCTACTAGTAAAACATTGACAGCCAGTGTGGATTCAAAAATATGGTCTCTCCTTTCTGAAAGATACCAAAGCCTACTTCTGAGTAATTATTTAATAGAGTCTGGATCTCAAAATCGTGTAATAATCACGTCCTCCTAAACTGGCATTATCAATTTACATTAGCACAATTCTAATATAATATATTTGAATCTGGTACAATGGATTTTTAAACATAAAACTTTTCTTCACCTTTTTAGATGTAAAAATATTACAATTAATTTGTTCTCATTTGGGCATGTGTGAATGTATTTGAAAATATAATGTTAAGGTAGCTTTTTCAATATGGTAACAATGTCTTGAATAAAATTATTAAAGAAGTATAATTCCAATACATTTAATTTAAAAAGTTTACACACACACAAAAATAAAGATGCTAGTATGAATCACAAAAAAGCATATTAGAGACATCTGTTCACGTGTTCAAAAAAAATCTGAAATTATACCTTTATGTCCCCAACTAAACTCATCAAAAATATTAACAGTCTTTAGAAAAACCAAATGACAGGAGTAATATATAACAGTGTATTTGTTAAGCTCCAGATTTTAATCTTATATATTATAGTTTACAAGATTAGTACTGAAATAGTGGAAAACAGTCTTAAAGAACAACACACTAGAACGAAGTTTCCGGTGAACTTACCAATGGCTAACCCATCACTGAAGTTGTGGATGCCATCCCCCATGATTACCATCCAAGCTATATTAGCTATTCCTGTTTCTTTCAGATCTGACCCAGAATGACAGGGACCGTGTGAGTGATGAGAATGTTTGTGGTGCCACTGATGATTATGTTTCCTCAGCACAGTTTTACTCTCGTCATGGTGGTTATGTGTAGCAGCATGGAGATCATGCTCATCAATGGTATGGAATCCATCACTGTGAGAATGGTCCATGATTTTCTCCTCTTCTACACAAAGATAATTTTTAGGAGGGGATTCTTGTTGGCCTTCTAAATCTGTTAGTTCAGTTTCATTAAGTCGATCTTCAGAAACAACCGAGTCATCAGTTCCTATATTTATAATAGTAAATCAACAAATGAATGCATATTTGCAAATTTAAACCCAGGCAGATTAGCATTGTAATGAACATTTCTTAAGTGAATGTCTTTTAAAATTCACTGAATAAGTAAGTATATAAAAACAAATAAAATAAATAAATATGTGTGAGCACACACACAAAACTGGGGTTCTGAGAGTACAAAAGGTGCACCAGATGACAGAGGAAACTGAAAGCAATAGCAGGCAAAGTGGGGAAATTAAGGAGTACATCATGAACAGCTGGTGAAAATCAAAGGTTGAAAAGTTACTGTAGCGTTTATAGGTAATAAAATGAACCCCTAACTTTTCAGAGAAAGAATAAACCTTAAAGTTTACTCACTGTAATACTCTTATCATGTAAGAAAACACAAATTTAAATAATTTGCATCTTTCAATGCTCCACCTATCTGACAATACTACTCAGATCATTACTAGAATGAAGTTCAGAAATTCATACAAATAACATCTGGGTTTTTTGTTTGTTTGTTTTTAAATTGAGGTTGGCCTCTTATCTAGTTTTCAAAAGCTATTCATTATGTGACAAAGATCCTAATACTTCCAAAACTGTATTTTGGGACAGAGGCTATAGTTAGAGTCTAGGTTACCTCTTTTCTGCAGAAAATCATTGGTATACTCAGGGGAAACAGAAAGGAGGAATATTAGATTTAATTTTTTTATGTTTCCCTGAAAACTGTAAGCTACCATATTACATCTATCAGGTAACAGACTAGATGGATGGATGAGCAGAGACTCTAAGTACAGAGACTGCTCTCCTTTCATTACAAAGGCTGATGCTCTTTTTTCCACAGAAAACCCTCACATGTGGAGGGCACAAAGATCCTGCATTGCCAAGAAATAATATTTGCACTGATCTACCACTTATAAAGCCTTTCTGTTTGTTTCATTCTTTGTTTTTCTGTAAAGTAAGAGTATAGTATGTTTTTTGCCCTGTAATATAATTAATCGAACCCACATTCCAGTTTAAGTAAGGCTGAAACAAACAAAAAAACTAACAAAAGCACTTACAATTAAGACATACTCACAATTAAGAAAATTCAAGTTAGAAACTAAAATTAAGGAAGCCACAAAGACAAGAAATTTCAAACAACACAGACACAGTTTAGAAGCAATATTTCAACTGTTATGTTTTAAGTTTCTCTTTAGTCAGAACTGATGTCTACCGGCAAGAGGCTTGAGCTGAAGCCAGTCAGCGTCTGGTGTATTATTTAACTTGTGATCTGAAAGCTTCCTTCCAATAGTCGATTCTTCTGTGCTCTGCTTCATAAACCATTTCTGTTTCCCCTGGGGAAAAAAAAAATCTGGTATTAGTATCAAAGTTTCAGCCACAATTAGCAACATTAGTCACTTATTAACATCTATGGGAATAACTGGTGGTAACTTTATACACAAATTATTTAGTAAAAAATGAGAAGAAAATTTTAGAAGTTAATCAAGGGGTTTAACCAAATGAAAAATCCAACTATATTTGTATGTTGGTATTTTGTTTTTGTTTTTTTTGAATAATCAACTAAAAGGTTCAAATTCATCTAATTCAAAGTTTACAAAAATAGGATACATAATACTATATTATATGCAACCCAAATGAAGTGTGTGAAATATAAGTAATCTCTCTTATCTAAGTGAATGGGAATAGGGAGTTCCAAAAACTAATGCATACTCCTTTGAATTTTATTCTGTGATTAATGCAATCTCATATTTCCTTATTTGTGACATAATAAAGAGTCAAACTTGAGTTAACACCAAATTTGCAGTTAATTTCTATGAGACTTTGTTAAATTTATTAAACATAATACTCATTTGTAAAATGAAAATGATAGATTATGAGGATCAAATGAGGTGATGTATGAAAATGACCTATAAGTAACTGACCCTAAGCTTTGCAATAAAGACAAGTTTTGTTTCTCATCTAATCTGTCCTCAATTACTCATAAATTCTAATGATTATATTTTATTGTTTAGGTTTGAATTTTCCTATCATATCTCTTAATAGTCTGCTTTCTTCTTTTATCAATGTAACTACCACTAGCAACTCTTCCAACTTGAAGTTCTACTTCTCATCTATGTTAACGTAAGGGAACAAACAATACAGAATGTTAAAGAACAGTGTGAAAGTAAAAGACAGTATTCTCTGGGAGATGCTTACTGACTGGCAGAGCATTTTCTTGTAGGTGGTTTTGCTCACAGGCTGTAAACTATGTATCAGATGTTTAAGTCTTCTAACTGCTGCTTAAGTAAGCCTGCTATGGCTAGATGAGTGTGTAATCGAGTTTTCAGGGATTGCCACCCTCAATTTCTTGCTTTCTGTCTGAGCATTCTTCTCCACCCATAAGAAAATACAGTGTATTCCCCTGCCCCTGAATTTTGGCTGACCGTTTGACTTGCCTTCACCAACAGAATGCAATAGAAGTGATGCTGTGCCAATTCTGGAACTAGTCTGAAAGAGGCCTGGCACTTTTTGCTTTTGCTCAGAGAAGCCAGCCACTATGCTATGAAGAAGCCCAGTCTAGACTCTGATGACAGGCCGTGCGTGTGGAGGAGTATCAAGATGCAGATATATAGACTTAGAATGAAACAATCTAGGAACTTCAGCCCTGCCCTGCCCGGGCCAAGTGAGTTTGAGTGTAGAAGCAAGTGACTCTAGCTGACACCAAGTGAAGCAAAAACCCTGCCCAGCTGAATCTTGCCTAAGTTCCTGACAGAATTAAGAGAAATAATAAATTTTTGTTACAAGCCATTAAGTTTTGGGTTGTTCTGCTTCATAGCAATAAATAACAGAAACTGGGGAAACAGAAAATGTTCAAAAGAAAATAATATGGAGACATCCTAAAGAGAAGAGAAAAAACAATAGTCATGAGTCAATGAAGAAGAAAAACAAAAGGAAGGAGAAGGAGCCAACAACGGTGCGAGCGTCAATGAGAGGGATACAGAAAGTAAAGAAAATGTGAACACCAGCTGTGATTCTGTTTAACTGCTTTGATTCTGACTGTCCACTTCCCTAAAAAGTTGCCAAATCATTACACTCAAAGCCTCAGTCCTACTGAAACCATCATCTAGTGTATTATTTAATGTATGCTCTGAAAGCTTCCTTCCAATAGTTGATTTTTCTATCAGACGATGAAATGTCTGTTCTATTCAAGTATCACTAATCTCCTTTCTTCAAAAAAATGCCTATACTTTTTCATCTTAGATTACTTTGTTGTCCTATTTATCATAAAGGTCATGCACTGGCTTATCTGCCTAGATTCCTTTCTTTGATATACTTGAAAAATTCCTTATTATTAGATTTGCAAAACACCTCCGCCAAGATAGTCCCTTCAGTTTTTGATTTCGCACAATTTCAAATTTACAAAAAAGCTGCCATATTTTTTGGACTCTGTTTTCCTACATTAGTTTATTTTACAAAAATAAATGTGTTTAATTTTGCCAGTAAATTTAGGTTCAAAATGAGATCGAGATTAAATTATAAAAAAGGAAAACTTGTTTATTTTGCACTTATTTGTAAAGTATACAGTCCCTAAAAATTATACATATTGAATACTTAATATCTGCTGCTTTAATGTTAGTAAGTATACACAACTGAAGAAAATCTGGGCTTCATGGTAATTCCAAAACTCCTTTATATAGTTTGCAAACTATATAGTATGCAACTGCGTTCTAAATTAGGTACTCACAGCCCGGCCAGTGTGGCTCAGTGGTTGAGCTTTGACCCATGCACCCAGAGGTCACTGGTTTGATTCCTGGTCAGGGCACATGCCCAGGTTGTGGGCCTGATCCCCAGTGGGGGGCATGCAGGAGGCTGCCAATCGATGTTGTCTCTCTGATGTTTCTCTCTCTCTCTCTCCTTTCCTCTCTCTCTAAAAATCAATAAAGAAAAATATTTAATAAATAAAATAAATTAGGTACTCACAGAGATGGACTCTAAATTCTTGTATTTCTTCCATCTAATCAAATATCAAGGCTTCTTGTTGATTCTTTCATTTTAACAGTCCTCTTAATCACCTCTTCCCCATTCCTCATGCCATGACTTTGGTGCAAACCCACATCACCTCTCTTCTAAATTACTTGACAGTCATCTTCTTCGCTGACTCCCTCTCCAGCCACTCTTACCTTGGCATCCTTCCCACCACAATTCTATTCTTCGCCCATCCACACGACCTTCCACAACCCTTCAAAAACCAAATGCTGTTAAATCTCTGTAAGTTGATCCTTCCCATTCCTCAAATAGCTCTTCCCTAGCATACCATCTCAATCACCCCTTCTTTGGAGGCAATTAAATATGATGGTGTCCAGACTAAAATATGGCAATTAAAATTAAATACACTACTTGGAATACGACATAAAAATAAAAATAAAAATAAAAATGAGAAGATTTATTTCGAATAGATTTAGATAGCAACTGGAAATCATGTGCAATGAATCAGTTTCACAGCTAGTTTGTGGCTGAGCAAGAACTAGAATCACTCCCCTTGAATCTCACTTCAGATCTCTATTATAAATGATTTCTTCTGTCTCAAGGAGATATATACAAAACACATACAGCCCTGGCCGGTTTGGCTCAGCGGTTAGAGCGTCGGCCTGCGGTCTGGAGAGACCCGGGTTCGGTTCCCGCTAAGGGCATGTACTTCGGTTGCAGTTTGTCCCGGCCCTGGTTGGTCATGCGGGTGGCAGCCACTCGATGTGGCCCTTTCACGTCGATGTTTCTCTCTCTCCCTCCCACTCTATCTGAACAAAAAATGAAAAAATGTCCTCGGGTGAGGATAAAAAAAATAAATAAAATACAAAACACATACATATACCAAAAAATACATACATAAAAATAGTATAAAAGTTGTATCAAAAGCGTGGACTATATATATTCTGATCATGACTATCCAATGTTCTTCAGGGGGAAAAAAGATTTTTTTTTTTCATATTTATAGTTAACTAACAAAATGTAGTAAGAATCTTTAACCCTTTTTTGTAGAAAGCTTTCTAAAAATGTTCTCTAGATTTACTTATACTGAAGATAATCAGCGTCAGTATCACAAACACATGTGAGATATATTCAAGATAGAGCTTTATATCCATACGTAAATCAGCGTGAACAGGGAGGGGTGTAATCATGGTGAATGGTAGTAGCCCTGAACTTAACCTTTTTGGGGGAGAAATTCTTTTTTTTTTTATCCTCACCTGAGGACATTTTTGCATTTATCTTCAGATACAGCGGGAGGGAGTGAGGGAGGAAGAGACTGAGAGAGAAACATTGATGTGAGAGAGAGACATCGACTGGTTGCCACCTACACGACCCCAAGCGGGGCTGTGGACAAACTGCAACCGAAGTACGTGCCCTTAGCAGGAACCGAACCCGGGACACTCTAGTCTGCAGGCCGATGCTCTAACGGCTGAGCCAAACCGGCCAGGGCATGGGGGAGAAATTCTTTCAGATATTTGTGTTATTCTCATAAATGTGACATGAAATACAGTTCGTGACAAGCAGGGTTTGATCAACAGTCCAAGTATCATCTCCCAAATGGTCCTGTCACTCTTGAGAAGAAACATCATTTCCTTCATGTCATCACATTTCCTTCCTACAAAGCCCCCTGAATCTAAATTCTTATTGCCTCTAGTACTTCTACCATTGGCAAGGCTTTCCTGATAAAGAAGTATGTTGTTTGAAAACATTTTCATTAAAATATAGAACAATAAAAGCCACTTATACTTAAAATATTACCTATGAAGACTGATGAAACTTGCTTCTATTTATATATTTTTGCATTTTTTTTTTTTTTTTATCCTCACCTGAGGACATTTTTTCATTTTTTGTTCAGACAGAGTAGGAGGGAGAGAGAGGAAGAGAGAGAGAAACATCGACGTGAAAGGGCCACATCGAGTGGCTGCCACCCGCACGACCAACCAGGGCCGGGGACAAACTGCAACCGAGGTACATGCCCTTAGCGGGAACCGAACCCGGGTCTCTCTGGACCGCAGGCCGATGCTCTAACCGCTGAGCCAAACCGGCCAGGGCTATTTTTGCATTTTTATAAGCATAAATTGACCAATAGCTTTTTCATCCTTTTTAAGTCAATGAGACACAAATTATCTGAGACTGAGACTGCTATCTTGACCATAAATACCAAAAATGTAATAACAAAAAAATGGCCAAAATCAAAGCCATTTATTATTGTGAAGATAATCTATTAAAAGATAGAGATTTAATACACATCAACAACACCATAATTAAGCATATGGCCAGACAATGATGGTCTTTGTTTTGAGTTTTACATATCAGAAAATGAAAGAAACAGTTAAAAAGTACTTACTCTTTGCTGTTTGTAGTGCTTAAACATTCTAAGGCAGTGTTCAATGATAAATAATAAGTAAATGCCTCCTAGAGCGACAAGTCCTTTTAATACAGCATCATATTCTTCCAAAAACTTCTTAGATTCATGTCCATGAGAATGTCCATGCCCATGTGCATGTTGATGACTGTGATCATGTCCACCCTGAGACTGTTATTAAGAATAAGAAAAACTTCTAAACAAGTAATTAAAATGCTATTTTAAATTCTGAGATTATAATCTCCTAGAGGATACAGAAAAATACTTTTTAATTTTTAAAGTGCTCCCTAAATATTATCTCACTTAAATATAAGTAGTCTTCCATTTAATTTTGCTATACTCAGTGGCCTGGAAAGTACTACATTTCATGGTAACTCTAAAACAAAGACCACAAACTCAAATGCCAATAGGGGTTAAGATACATACTACAGTGAGAGAACCAAATCAGCAGTAAGGTAATAGGAAATGATGGGTTCTTTGTAAATTTTAGTGAACATGACCCAGATAAAGACCTAATATTTAGTAAAAATAAAACAAATTCACCAGCAGGTAGGTGATCACTTGTGACTCCTTGTAATCTTACTTTTTCTTAAACTGATTATACAAAAGTGTACATTGGAATATGTGCTAAATTTTCTATATTTTAAAACTTTAGCAAAAATAAATGTATGTGTGGAAATAAAGTTATAGTTCATCATGAAATGTACTGGTTTCACAATATTAATCTTAGAGAATTTTAAACATTAGAGAATTATTCTTAGGTATTTTCCTTGCTTATAACATTTGTATTCTTTCTCCATTTGCTAGTGGTCAACAGAAAAGGTTTCTAAACCTCTCAAAGGAGGCAAGACCATTAAAAAAAATTAGCTTTATTTAATTAACATTTAAGAAAAGAATAAGTTAAACAGTAGTTAAACTTTATTCTCACTTCAACTATTCTAATTAGGTCCAGTTCTGAAACAGACTGTTGCTATTCCTGATGGCTGGCAGAAAGGGCAAGCAAGGAGTGGAAATAAAGGAGAAAATAAGTAAATAACATATAATAAATAAATTTTTATATTAAATTTTAAGACTAATTTTTTTCTTGTTAATCCTCACTGGAGGATATCTTTTCCATTGATTTTCAGAGACAGTGGAAGGGAAGGAGGGAGGGGGAGAGAGAGAAACACTGATGTGTGACACATCCATTGGTTGCCTCCTACATGCACCCCAACTGGGGTCAGGGTGGAACCTGCAACCAGGTACATGCCCGTAACTGGGAATCAAACCCTGGACCCTTAGGTTCAAGGGCTGATGCTCTAACCACTGAGCCACCGGCCAGGGCAAAATTAATTTAAAATGTATGTATGTATGTATGTATATATGTATGTATGTATGTATTTATTTTTTAGAGAGAGAGAGGAAGGGAGAAAGAGACAAAAACATCAATGTGAGAGAGATACACGCTTGGCTGCTTTTTGCACACCCCCTAGTGGGGATTGAGCCCACAACCCAGGCATGTGCCCTGACCAGGAATCCAACAGGGACCTCTCAGTCCATGGAAAAATGCTCAATCCACATCGGCCAGGCAAGATTAATTTTTTAAAAATACAATGCCATACACTGTTCTAGATACTAGATCTGGAATTCTCAACCAACAATGCAGGAGAGAAGAGGTACACACAACACACAAAAACAATTCTGTCTCCCACATACTCCAGAAGGGAGGTGGTGAGAATATAAAAAAAAAAAATACTCAAACCTGTAATATTACATTTAGAATTAAAAAGCCCCACTATTGCCCTGGCCTGTTTGGCTCAGCAGCGGTTAGAGCAGCGGCCCGCAGTCCAGAGACCCAGGTTCGGTTCCCCACTAAGGGCACATACCTCAGTTGAAGTTTGTCCCCAGTCCTGGTTGGGGTCGTGCGGGAGGCAGCCACTCAATGTATCCCTATCACGTCGATGTTTCTGTTTCTCTCTCTCTCTCTCTCTCTCTCTCTCTCTCTCTCTCTCTCTCTCTCTCTCTCCTTCCCACTCTATCTGAACAAAAATGGAAAAATGTCTTCAGGTGAGGATAAAAAAAAAAAAAAAAAAAAGCCCCACTATTGCTCTTTCTCTGCCCTGGAAGAGTTGCGCAGAAGCAGAGGCTTGGGTACGTTCAAGATTCAGCTCTACCCATAACCCACCACCTGGCCAGGAAGGCATTGCTGCTGGAGGTGTAATGGACGTTAATACTGCTTTAACAGAGGTACTGAAGACCACCCTCATCCACGATGGCCCACCACTCGGAATTTGTGAAGCTGCCAAAGCCTTAGCCAAGCGCCAAGCCCACCTTTGTGTGCTTGCATCCAACTGTGATGAGCCTATGTAGGTCACGTTGGTGGAGGCTCTTTGTGCTAAACACCAGATCAACTTAATTAAGGTTGACCAACAACAAGAAACTAGGGAAATGGGTAGGCCTCTGCAAAATCGACAGAGAGGGAAAACTCAGTAAAGTGGTTGGTTGCAGTTGTGTGGTGGTTAAGGACTATGGCAAAGAATCTCAGGCAAAGGATGTCATCGAGGAGTACTTCAAATGCAAGAAATGAACAAATAAACTTGGCTTTTGTTTCTCCAAAAAAAGCCCAACTACTTTCATAATGTGACATAAAAACAATAATAATAGATCAAATACTCTTAACTGGCAACAGATTTTAAAAGGTATAATCATTATTATATCATTAGAAGTATACCCAAATGTTAGAAAACAAAAGCTGTGCCAGGTGAAAAGATAAATGGCCAGGTATGCAAAGAGCTACATGCCTATAACAGGTAACTGAATAGGTCTGCCTATTCCTGCTCAAATAAAGATGTCTGTGGCACACTGGCTATATGCATGACCATTTAAGATCCCTTATACATTTCTTCTAAAGGCTTTCTTGATATAACATACAGATAAAAAGATATATCACTCATTGATTTTTAAGTATTTATTTTCAGAACTGCCGATAGAGATCGTTTTGTTTTTTTTTAATTAGCTTTACTAAGGTATAATTGGCCTATAAAATTTTAAGATATTTAAAGTGTACATTGTGGTGATTTGATATGTGAACATGAAACTGGTATTACCATTTTTTTTTTTTTTTGCTATTTTAAAACCTAATGATTCACCCAGCTGCCCAGCCAGTGTGGCTCAGTGGTTGAGCGTTGACCCCTGCTCCAAGAGGTCACTGGCTCTATTCCTGGTCAGGGCACATGTTGGGTTGTGGGTTTGATCCCCAGTAGGGGATGAGCAGGAGGCAACCAATCAATGTCTCTCATTGATGTTTCTATCTCTCTCTCCCTTCCTCTCTCTAAAAATCAATTAAAAACATTTTTTAAAAAACCTAATGATTCATTTAATAAATATTGCTATTAAAACTGTTCAAATGAAAAAAAAAATATTTGATCCTATTAAGCAAATAAAATGGCACAAATACTAGATTTCTGTGCTACAGCTTGCTAGTGAAAGACCCTTTTAGCTTAAATATTTTAATTTTTAATTTTTTTTAAGTTTAAAATGTTTTCTTACATGGGGCAGTAGATGAAGAAGGGCGTCTCCACTCATTGTTCCTACAGCTAGAGCAACAAGGAATGTGAGAAGGAATTTGAAGCATCCTTGGTTAATGATGGGAACCAAGATCACGCCTAGCAAGGAAAGCAGGCTAATGACAGTGACAGAAATGATACCACAAATCCATGCTGTGGGAAAGAAATTAATAGTCAACATTAGTATGACAATATAAACCAAAAAGCTCCCAAGAAGAATAAACATAAGATAAATAAATAATGGACAATAGATTACCTTACTCAGACTATACTTAAGAAGCTTTATATTCTGGCACTGCTATGCTTAAAAACAAAATAAATAAGCATATAACTAACTTGAATACTTACAAAAAAAGAATTAAGAAACTCAGACCAAATTATATATAGTATCTTTCAGTAGCCCACCTTAAGAGAAACAGGGACTTAAAATGACTTAAGGCTGTGATTCACCCTTAATATCTAGACTGTAAATAAAATTTTAAGAATTCTATAGGCAGAGCCACAGCAATAAAACTGTTCATTTAAAGGATATAATTATAAACCTCTCCAGTGTGCATTAAAGGAAACCAAGTATCTAATGTACTGTAATCTTTGTAAATCTTTTTAATACAAAGTTTAAGATACTACATATCAGCCCCAAATGGAAATATATTCATATGACATACAAAAGAGTCTTATTATTGGTAGCTTTATTGTATTTCATTTCTTATTTTTACAAGGATAACTCAGTTGTTTTCCTCGAAATCATCGCTCCTCCACGCCCAGTTCCAAACTCCCTTTCCTCCAATTAGCTTTCTGTACAATTTGCTACTTAAAAAACATATATATCACTTTTTATGATTAATAATATTTGCATTTAAGCTTAAGTAAACTCTATCATAATTTCCTAGGTGTTGAAAAAAAAAACAATTTGGGTAATAAAATTCTTCTGATTTCTAACCAAATTACTGTGCTTTTCCAATCACATTTATTTGGTATAAAACTAAAACAAATAAAAACACAAAAATAATAAAAGGCATCTTTTGCCCTGGCTGGTGTGGCTCAGCTGGGTTGAACATCATCCCATGCACCAAAAGGTTGCCGTTATGTTTCACAGTACATGCCTGGGTTTCAGGCTCATCCCTAGTAGGGGCATGCAGGAGGCAGCTGATCCATGTTTCTCTCTCATATCTATATTTCTCTCTCTCCCCGCCTCCCTTCCTCTCTCTCTAAAATCGGTGAATAAAAAAAGGGGGGGGGGCATCATTTATAAAACTTATACCAAACTAACAATATACAAACCACTAAATACAACTAGCAAATGTTTTATTTGTACCCAAGATAACAAATGCCATAAAAAAACCCCCAAAAAACCCACTATATGTCTGAAACAAGCTTCACTTATTCTGCAAATTAGGTCGCTTAAAACATTAAAGGTCTTCAAGCTTAGTTATTCACCAACTCCCTTTCTCATTATCTAGAGAGAAAATGCATTCTTTTAAAAAGAAGCGCTCATCTGTGGAAACTTCCTAATTAACTTGGTTCAAAGCATGTGCAAGATGGCAGTTTTCTATACTGTTTCAGCATTTTAATTGGCAGAAAATGTTTAGCGACCTATTCACAACCCCCCTTGGTAATTAAACTAGGGTCAACTCTATGACTAAATGAGCCAATCTTGTGAAACAAACGATTTCTACCATACACAGTACAAAGCATATTTGGTTTACAGCAGTCTTTGAACAGTTAATGAGGTAGTAGCTTTGTCACTACGGGAGATTTATATAGAACAAGTTAACCTTTCTTAATGGTACAGCAGTCATTAAAAATAATTTCTAGAAGGGTTTTCTCTCTAACAATTATTAACATCTATTAGGACATAATTCAATCTTCATTTCTGACAATGTTAATAACCACCTGCAAACAATTAATCGATATTCACTATTAGTAATGTATTTGTTTTCAAAGCTTTTCAGATTAAACTTCAATTTTCAATATTACTAGTCAAGCATCCGTCAACAGATTTTAATATATAGATGATTCCAATACAGTCGACCCTCACCACTTCGCACTTCGACTTTCGCGGCTTCGCTCTATTGTGTTTTTTCCAAATACAAACCGCGATACAGTGAAGCCACAAAAGTCGAAGCGCGAAGTGGCAAAGGACGACTGTACATATAAATAAAGAATCCTACTTTGTGGAAATTCATTTATCATGGTAGAGTCTGGAAGTGATTAACTGCGATAAACAAGGGCCGACTGTACTACAACATAGAAAACTCTAAGTCATAATCTATAGTTGATGTGGAAGCAAAAAAATAAAAATGGCTATTTTAACCCTAGATGTGACAATCTCATCGGTTTCTGTTTTTCCCTGTAAAAAACAAATGACTTTTATTTTTAATTAAGTTAAATAATCTCAGGCCTACCTTCCCCTTCTCTCCTATCACAGAAAAAATTTAGAAGCACCTGAGAAAGACTGTGGCTCTCCAGCTATTTACTTATCTACAAAGATCAGTGACTGGTTTATTTCACTTAGCATAATACCCTCTAGGTCCATACATGCTGTCACAAAAGGTAGGATTTCCTTCTTTTTTGTGGCTGAGTAGAATTCCATTGTGTAAATGTACCAGCACTTTTTAGCCACACATTTATTTGGGCTGCTTCCAAAATCTTGGCTATTGTAAATAATGTTGCAATGAACATAGGGGTGCATATATTCTTTTAAATCAGTGTCTTGGGTTTCTTTGCATATATTCTCAGAAGTGGAAATTGCTGGGTCATAAGGCAGTTCCATTTTTAATTTTATAAGGAAACTTCATACTGTTTTCCACAGTGGCTGCATCAATCTGCATCCCCAACAATAGTGCACAAAGGTTCCCTTTTCTCCACATCCTCGCCACCACTTTTTGTTTGTTGACTTATTGATGAGAACCATTCTGACAGGTGTGAGCTGATACTTCATTGTAGTTTTAATTTGCATTTCTCAGATGATAGTGATGTAGAGCATCTTTCATGTTATTGGCCATCAGTATATCCTCTTTGGAGAAATGTCTATTCAGGTCCTTTGTCCATTTTTTAATTGGATTGTTCTTTTGGTGTTGAGTTGTGTTCTTTATAAATTTTGGATATTAACCCTATCAGATGTATCACTGGCCAATATGTTCTCCCATTCAATGGGTTGTTTTTTCATTTTGTTGATGGTTTCCTTTGCTGTGCAAAATATTTTAGTTTGATGCAGTCCCATTTATTTATTTCTTCTTTTGTTTCCCTTGCCCAAAGAGATATATCAGAAAAAACATTGCCTCGGGAAATGTCTGAGATTTTACTGCCTATGTTTTCTCCTAGGATTTTTATGGTTTCAAGTCTTACATTTAAGTCTTCAATAAATTTTGAGTTTATTCTTATGTATGGTGTAAGAAGTGGTCTAGTGTCACTTTTTTTTCATATTCCTGTCCAATTTTCCCAGCACCATTTCTTGAATAGACTATTTTTACCTCATGGTATGTTCTTGCCTTTGCCAAATATTAATAGATCATAAAGGTGAGGGTTTATTTCTGGGTTCTCTATTCTGTTCCACTGATCTACTGATCTGTTGATCTGCTTTTAATGCCAGTATCATGCTGTTTTGATTACTATGGCCTTGTAGTATAGTTTGATATCAGGTAGCATAATACCTTTGACTTTGTTCTTCTTTCTCAAGATTGCTGAGGCTACGCTGGGTCTTTGTGGTTCCATATAAACTTTTGGAATATCTATTCTAGTTCTGTGAAATATGCCACTGGTATTTTCATAGGAACTGTGTTGAATCTACAGATTGCTTTGGGTAGTATGGACATGTTAATGATGTTAATTCTTCCTATTCATTAACACGGTATATGCTTCCACTTATTTGTATCTTCCTCAATTTCTTTCTTCAGTATGATAATTTTCTGAGTACAGGTCTTTTATCTCCTTGGGTAAATGTATTCCCAGGTACATTTTTTTTGTTGTTGTTGCAATTGTAAATGGGATTGTTTTCTTAGTTTCTCTTTCTGATACTACATAGGCAATTAGATGGAGAATATTCTAGTTCCTATTAGGCTCTGCTACCTGCTAGCTAAGTGACCTTAGGAAAGTCAGTTAACTTCTCAAAGCCTTCTTTCCTCAGCATATAGAAGTTAATAAAAGTGCCTATCTCATGGGTTTAACAATTACATTAAGCATATTAAACACTTGAAAAAGTGTTTAGAGCAGCACATGGTAAGGTTCCAATAAATATAGGTTATTGTGATTAATTTATCTATTTTAAAGTTATTTTCCTATTGCAAAGAAATTAACCAAGAATAGGTAGTACCTAAAAGACATACTTTGAGAGCATTTCCTTTTATCTGTACTCTTTTCAAGCTTTAAGGAATATCAATATCCCAAGTAAAACTTACATAATAAAATATATTCTTAAATCTTATTAGTAAACTAAGAAAAAATATTAAATTCTGTCCTTTCGATCTTTTATCTTATCAGAATTGTTTTAGCCCTTATTTATACAGATCAATTTAGTCATGACTAGGCAACAGTATCACTACATCTTGAGTATTTCAACCAGTACTGTGGTCATCATGATTTTGCACATGAAAATCCCAGTCACACAATATTATATTATCTGCCTAAGTATATTAGGCTAATTGATATAGTCATAAGATGATCTTCAAAGACTCATTTTCAACAAGTGTCTTTCCTGGGTTATAATTGAATGCTTATAGACTAGTATTAAGCAATTAATTCAATCAATATATGTGAGCTTACTTTTTGTCCGAAGCACCCTTTATCTTAGGCACTACAGATGCTGAGATGAAAGACCCAGTGAGTTCCTTTAAGCAACTGAAATCCAACAAAAACAGATAGCTAATCCAATTATTAAGATCCCTTAAGCTCTGTACTATAATGGAAATATCCAGAGGGTGTCAAGAAAGGGGACTAATTAATCCTAGGATGATCAGTAAATTACCCTAGAGGGGCTAATCCTTGAGCTACATTTTTGAGGAATGACAGTAGTCAGTCAAGTAGAGAGGTTTAGAATGGGAAAAGTCAGGGAAGAATGAGGAAGAAACAACATAACCTATTATCAGGAGTTTGTTACAGTCAGAGCTAAGAAGAAAGAAATGAACGGGGGGGGGGGGATAAAAATGGAAGATAGGTAGGCAGGATTTACATTCTAGAAAGTCTGACTGGCCAACTAGAGCTCTGAACTTGGAACAACATAGCATACTGCAGTTTCCTAAAATATATGAGTTAAAATATAACTCATCACATCAAATCCACGTTCTCAAATACTACTGCTTAAAATGTAAAAAATATAAAGAAAACTACTGGAGAGCTAATGAAAAATAAAGTTTAAAGATATATGGCAACAATCACCAAGGTGATACCAGAATTAACTAAATTTGGAAGATGATAGCACAGTGGATTTATTAGAAAAACTTTAGGTTTGGTGGGTTCTATCATTTGTAAGGCCAGGAATTTGGGACAAGTTTCTAAACTTTTCTTATCATACCCCAGCTTCCTTATAAAAAATAATCATATAATAGCTCCCTCATATAATAATTTAATAGATTATTGTTAAAATTTAATGAAAAGAAAAAAGTATGTACAACACTTAGTACATGGACAACAAAATTACTTGAACTTCCTAGGCCTGAATCCTAGCATTATCACTTACTAGCTCTGAGACCTTGGCAAAGTTTATTAGGATAACATTCTCCACTTCATAGGGCTATTGTGAGGAATCAATGAACTGAGTTTAGAACAATGCCTGCAATTCATAGTATTACTATTAAAAATAAAAATGTTAGCTATCACTACAAAGAAAAAATTATATGTCAGAGAATCTCATTTGCATTTTAGAAAGACAAATCTAGCTTAAGTGCTAAAGATTATGATCTATGAGGGGGACAAAAACATAGGCAGAAAAGGTTATAAAGTTATTTCAACGTTTCAATAAAAAACCAAGAAGGACCTGACCTAACGTTATGACACAGTGAATAGAGTTAGGAGATATTTAAGAGAAGACTCAATTGGACTTGACAACTGACTATACAAGGAAAAAAGGAAACAAAACAAAAACATGAGAAAAAAAGTCAAATATTTTCAGATATTATCAAAAGCATGGATTTTAATGCCATTTGAGATTCAGCAAGAGGTACAAACTATGTGTGGAGTCAAGTTTGAAAAGATCAAGTACAAGGTACCTGTGACCATCAAAGTGGAGCTATTTAGCCAACGAGATACGAAAAAAAGAGCCTAGAAAGAAGTTTTAAAATAGTTTTGGTTTTACCTTAGTTGAAACTCTCTAGAAGTGCCCATGATGAAGTTCACATGCCAAATGTTGGCATTTCTGAGACATTCCTAGAGTTTAACCACACTGGGTTCCCTTTGCACTTCCTTAAAAACAATAATCTTAGCTTTTCACTAGAGTCCGTCAAGCCTGCTAAATGTTAAGCAATAAGAACACCAAATAATTTTAATTAGGGGCCCATTATTTACATTTGCCCATCAAGAAAGATCCATTTATCATAAACCTGCATATCCTTTTTAACCTAGTTCTCTAGCAAAACCTTCCTCTGTAATGCCAGGAGAGATAACTAAACTGTACTCTGCCTCCTATCTTCCCCCAATATTTTAAAAACACTCACATTAAAACATATTGAAAGATACCAAAAGGAAAGCAATAATTTGGAATTATTTTCTAGTTCAACTATTTTGAGGAGAAAAAATTAAATCTTACCTGATGCCCCTATATTTGCCTTATCTTCAGGAACCATATTTTTATCCTTATTTAAATCTTCAACTAAAAGTTTGTCAAAATGCTCAATACAAAGTCTGCTGTCAATCTGATATAACAATGCAGGGCAAAGGTATGTAAATAGATCAGCTGAGATGGGAGAGTTGGCACCATGACCATAGTATTTTAACAACTGAGTGACGTTCAAACACTGCAAGGAAATTGATAAAACAAATTAAGTAAAAGAGTATTTAAGTAGATTATGCAGAAAAAAATTACTGTACAAAGAAAATATTCTAATTATTATTTGAAAATAATTTGTAATAATATACAGATATCTATTAGAAATAAAGTTTTTGGATAGGAATTTATAATAGGGATACATTCAACTTATTACCCAAGACTTTTTATGGATTTTAACCATTTTTCCATCCTAACACATGAAAGATAATGATCTTTTGCCATTGATAAGAGAGATTCACAATTAAATTCCCAAGATTCTTAAGGGGTGAAGGGGAAAATCATTTCTCTAGTCAAAGTATATTTATCAATTACTTAAGATTCTTACTTGTAAAACAGTGTTAAATAAACTTAAAATATTTTAATAACTTTATATTTCAGTATAATATAGACTTTTTCACTGCCTAAGGGAGTTCTAGCCCAATATTAAAACAGGAAGATGAAGAAAAAAAAAAGGCAGCTTTGTCCACTGGTACTTTGAGTGCAAAACAAAACAAAGCAGGAAACACAGAACAAACAAGTTTGAACCCATCATAAAGAAAACAAATATCTAAAATTTAGGCAAAAAATATGGTACTGCCTTTTTCATACATATCCACTCAGGTAGAATGCTTGTTTATTGACTTGCTACTTCATTATATGATTTTACCTATGTACAAAAAATAAAATCAGAACATACATACCAAAAAAAAAATGATTCTTCTCAGGTTTTAACATAAGGCACGATCCTATTCAATGCCTACAATATTTCCATAAATCCTGAGAAAACTCCCAATATGCATCAGGTTTGATGACGCAGACCCCACAAGTGTGATACAAAAAGTAACATTAATGATAATGTCCAGTTATTAACAACAGAGTTTAGGATATCATCCATAATCATAAATGAATATATTACTTTAAAAGTACACTAAGATTTTAAAATATGTTATTTTAAAATCAGTGTTCATAACTGCTAAAAACCAAATATCTGATTTCTCCAGGGAAGAAACATAAAGATATTTACTTAGATGCAAAACATACTTAAATTATAGAGACATAACCAACAAAGGGTGAAGTCATATTCCATATTAGATTGTGCTGCTTTTTATACATATGAACAATAAATTCAACTATTTTTTCTAAGCTTAACAGTGATAAAAATTAGAACAAAGGTGTTACTATACCTTAATAAAACAAAAATAAACGTGTTTAAGGTGAATATAGTTTTTAAAAAACTAAGGAATCAATCAATGTTAAGTATTCAAAAAATCATGAAAATTTGGAAGAAAAACACAACCACCCCATTACTATTAGGGTTTCCTATTATTATATCATTTTGCATTTACCCTAAATCTGTCAAAGGCATGAGAAAAGACGAAACCATGAGCAAGTAGTCCCTATCATAAAGTGACATATTGAGAAAACCAACCTACGACATGGGCAAAATACCTGATTTGGAGCTGTATCAATGACTAGGACTCATTCCATAATTAATTCAATAAGTTATGAAAAAGAAACTGTCTAGTCACTGCCCAAGAGGAAAGGTTGAACAAAAAAAGGCTTCAATTTTCAAATATATGGAAACCAGCTAATAGTAACAACATGAAAACTAACTTGGGGAGTCAAAAAGTCATAAGCAAGATAGTAAAATAAAGAATAAATATGAGATATATTTTCTAACAACCTCAAACATTTAGATTTTAAGAACCCAAATTTGAGAACAAACAATGCAAGTAAAAATCCAGATAAAAACTTTAATTCTTTAACGTATTTATTTTACATTACCTCGAAAAAAATTGTAATATGATTGACAATCCACTGTTACTTCTCTTTTTACATAAAATGCTCCAAAATTATCTCAGTATTATGGAGCAACCACCTTTTTATACTTACCTCATGTTGACGGTCATCTTCATTATGATCTTTGTGACTAGCAGCTGAATAAATTGCACTTTTTTTAACATGTGGTGCTTCTCGCTTTCTAGTATGTCGAAGTTCACCTTCATTATCAGGATCAGGATCTTGGTGTCCATGACCAGGATCATGACCATTATTATGTTCTGGAAGATGTACATGAGAATGACCTGGGTTATGTACACGATCAGGTTTATGGACCCGATTATGCTCATATTGTTCACCCTGATCATGGTTAGGGGGAAAACCTGGTGTAATAACCCCAGGATTTTCATCACTCTTCTTCCCTTTTCTCTTCCTCTTTCCTTTTGGTGGCTTACTTTCAGATTGTTCCTGTGTTTTATTGGTCTCTGTTGAAGGTTCATGGCTAGGCTCCCCACGCTCATTGTGAGTAATGGAATCATTAGAAAAATGGCGAGTAGTGTTATGATCGAGGTGATGACGCAAACAATGGTGATGACATAAGCGATGATTACGATCATGCGTATGTTTATCATCAGATTTGACAGATACTTCAATTGTCTCTTTCTCTGGATCACACTTATGGTATCTTTTTGTTGATACACTGGTCACAGTTTGATTTTCTGAATTTAAATGCTTATGGGAATGCTGGTGGTTATGTGAGTGAAAATGCTTTCCCTCTTGAACTGCCAAAATATCTAAGTGAGAAACATGATCGTGGCCAAGATCCTCATGATTAATCTCAACTACTTTTATTTCTCCAAGGCCCAAGTTTGTTAAAAGTTTCTCCAGACCAAAAAAGGATAATCTTCCATTTTCACCATAACGGTCAAAAAGTTTTTCAATGTAATAATTTTTTTCATTTTTAGCATCCAGCACTGAAAATTTGCTTGACTCCGATTCTGTCATTCCATGATGGTGTCTGTGATGCTCTTCAGGACCATGGTCATGTTCTTCATGGCAGTGGTTGCAATGATGAAAAATAAATGTCAGCAAACAAATGAGGCAAAATTTTGTGTGCATATGTACCTTCATTTCTATTTTTCCTAAAGGGATTTAAAAAGAGAGACAAGCATTAGTTTATACTTGGTCACATTCAAAACAATCATAAACTTTCTAACGGTTGCCAATCCACTAGGCAAATGTTTTACTCCATTTCTTTCATGGCTATGATTCATTCTTTCCTCTTCCAATTCCCTGTAAAAATGGAAAAGAGCGTACAGCACTTTGAATTAATATAAACTGCTCAAGACTCATCTGCCAGACTACTGACTCCCTTTTAGCACAACACTTAAGAATCTATACATTTATATAGGAATTGCTGGCTTCCTTCCTATCTGGTCCTTTGCAAAATAATGTGCTGATCCTGCTCTTGAGGCCCTCTGGTAATTGCAATAAGGCAAGATGAAATTAAATGATAAAACATTTAAACGTCATAAAGAAATAAAACTGTCATTTGTGAATGACAGGATTGGGCATGTAGAAAATCCAGAAGAATCTCTAAAAATTAATAGGTTTAGTCAAGTTGTTGGATATAAGGACAGCAACATAAAATCAACTATATTTCTATATACCAGCAATAATTAGAAAATAAAATTAGAAAATAGGATTATTTACAATAGCAAATAGCTAGGACTAAATCTAACAAAAGATGTGTAAGACCTTTAACAGAAATAAAAAAAAGGATCACATATTATTGAGAGAAATGAAAGACCTAAATAAATGGATGACTATACTATGTTTGTGATTGGATGAGATATAGATGTAATCGCAATCAAAATCCCAGATGTAATTTTGTGAGAATTTGAGGTGTATTTATTTATTCATTCATTCATTCCTCACCCGAGGACATTTTTGCATGTATCTTCAGATAGAGCAGGAGAGAAAGAGGAACGCAGAGAGAGAGACATAGATGTGAGAGAGACACATCGAGTGGTTGCCACCCACACAACCCCAACCAGGGCTGGGGACAAACTGCAACAGAGGTACATGCCCCTAGCAGAAACCGAACCCAGGACTCTCTGGTCCGTGGGCCAATGCTCTAACCGCTGAGCCAAACTGGCCAGGGCAGAATTTGAGGTGTTTTTAATATTTAGGTGGAAAAAGACAGGGCCAAGAATGGCCAAGACACTTCTGAAGAACTAGATGGGAGCACATATTTGACCAGTTACTACAGACAGTGTGGTGTTTGATGTTAAGAATAGATAAACATACCAAAGAAATAAAACCGAGTATAAAAATAGGAAAGGATTCTTTTCCTTGGTTGTTGGTCAATTAGATTTCCATATACAATAAAAAATAAATAAAACGATCCCTATCCTCCTACTATAAAAATCAATTACAAATGGATTTTAAACCCAAGTCTAAACAATAAATGTTAAAGCAATAAAGTGTCCAGAACTGTGCTGTCCAATATGGCAACCACTAGATACGGCTACTTAAATTTAAACTAACTACAATTAAATTTAAAATTCAGCTTCTTTAGTCACCCTAAGCTACATTTTAAATGCTCAAGAGCCACATTAGATCATGGCTACCATATTGGACACTGCACACATAGAGCATGCCCATCATCTCAGAAAGTTCTATTGGATAGCATGCTTCTAGAATATAGAAATATAATAACGCGAGTCAATTATATAATTTAAAATTTTTCTTTATTGATTTTGGAGAGAGAGAGAAACATCAATGAGAGAGAACACTGATTGGCTGCCTCCTGCATGCCCCTCACTGGGGATCTGGCCCACAATCTGGGCATATGCCCTGACCAGGAATCAAACCGGGGACCTCTTGGTACATGGGTCCAAGCTCAACCACTGAGCCACACTGGCCAGGCCAATTATGTAATTTTAAAGTTTTCTAAATAAACTAGTGAAAGTAATTTTGATACTCTGTTTTATTTAACCCACTATATCCAAAATATTATCACTTTAATATGTAATCAACATAAAAATTCTTAATGAGATTTAGATTCCTTTTTAATACTATGTCTTTGAAATCATGTATTTTACACTTACAGAACATCTTAATTCAGACTAGCCCCATTTCAAGTGCTCAATATCCACATGGGGCTGCTACTGGCTACTGGACTACAAGGTGCAGATCTAGAAGATTTATTTGGGAGGCTAGCTCCAAGACTTTCAAGATAGGGACATAAAAAGTGTACTACATTAATTTCTGTTCATCAAAAAAATGTCATTAAGAGACTAAAAAGGTAAGCCACAAATTAGGAGTTTACGACATTGTTACCAGTCAAGAATACATAAGGAATTTCAACACATCAGTTGAAGATCATGAGACGACTTGGTGGGGAAATGGGTAGGAAATGTAAATATGTACCTCACAAGAGGATAGCTAAATTACTAAGAAGCCTATGAAGATTCTCAACCTCAACAGTCATCAGAGAAATGTAAAATAAAATCAATTAGATATCACTGTATACCCACCAGAATGAATAGAATATAAAAGATGTAAGCAGGAATATGTAGTCTACTGGAACTTGCATACACTGCTGGTGGGACTGTAGACTGGTATATTTTGGAAAACTGTTTGGCAGAATCTGACAGAAGCTGAACATAAGTATATCCACTCACATAGTAATTCTACTCCTGGGTATGATCAACAGAAATGCACATACAGAGACACCAACAGACATGAATGTGAAAGTTCACATAATCATTATTCATCACAGTTCAAAACAGAAAAAAGGCCAAATGTTCATCAATAGTAGAATGAATAAATAAAACAATTATCTTATAATGGAATACTATACAGGAATAAAAATAAAATATAGCTTCACGCATTAACATAGATGAATTTTTTTTAGATTGAGCAAAAAATGACAAACACTAAATGACAAAAATGACAAATACTGAATAATTACATTTATATGAAGTCAAAATTTAGTAAAACTAAACCAAGATAATGATTACTTTTTAAAAGAAAGGTAAAGGGCAGTAATTGTGATTTAAAAATATGCAGTGTTCTCTTTCTTGCCTTAGTAATGGTATTTATTACTTTGTGATAATTCATTGCACTTATACTCTCTGTGTACTTTTCTGTATACATAATGTATTTCAATAAAAAGTTTTTTAAAAAAATCAAATTTCCTCCAGTACAAAAATGAGAAAATGTAATTTTAAACAAAAATTATAAGGCCTCTAACTGCAAAAACTGAAGTTATCATCTACATGGATTGGATAAATAGTATAAGATATATAAAGTCTTCCCAACTACATATACAAATTTAACAATGTCAATCAAAATTCTGATTCTTGTTTTCGGTGAAAACTGTGTAAGCTCGTCCAAAATTTAATATGGAAGAGCAAAAAACCCAAGGACAACCAAGATAATTCAGAAGATTACCAAGGTAATAAAGGCTTCATTTTATAAAGTTGCACGAATTAAATACCATAGAACTGGCACTGGGGCAGACAAATATACCAGAGGAACACAGCAGAGTTCAGAACGAGAAAAATAATATTCATTGTGAAAAAACGGTTCTTCTGCATACCATACACAAGTCAATTCCAAGACGATAAAAGACCTAAATGTGAAAAGCAAAATTCTTAACAAATTTTAGAAGAAAATACAGGAGAATATCATGACTTTAGGATAGGGAAAGATATTTTAGATAAGGTACAGAAAGCACAAGCCTTAAAGAAAAATTTTAATTTAAAGAATACCATAAATAAATGACAATCCTTACCCTATAAGATATTTGCAATGTATATATATAAGCAATGCATATAAAAATCATTATCTAGAATATATAAAATATATATACACACACAACTATACAACACTATACTAGACTATGCTATGCTATGCTATGCTATGCTATCCTATAGTTGTATAGACAACTATATGAAGGATATGAACAGGACAGCTGGCTGAGCAGCAACATGATTACTAATAATCTAGATAATGTACCAAGAAATGAATAGGTAAAAAATTAATATCTGACAATACTAGAGGTAAGCAAAGATGTAATGGAGAGAACTAGAAGACACTATACATAGCTGGTGGGAGTATATATTGGTACAACCATTTTGGGAAGCAATTTAACATCTACTGAAGCTGAATATGAACACACTCTATAGTGTGTCCCACTTCTGTCCATCTGCCCTAGAGAAAAGGTTGTACTTAGGCACAGGAAACACACAAACTTGAGAATTTTTACTGTAATATTTTGAACTTTTTTAAATGTTAACTACCTTGTAACAGGATGCCTTGGTTACAAATAACAGAACAATCAATTCAACAAAGAGGAAATTTTAAAACAAAACAGGAAATTTCCATATAAAAAATTAGGAGATAGAGGTGTTCCAGGACAAATGCATGATCAAAAATCCAAGCTCCTCTCAGTCTCAAGAAACTTGCTGTTGCTTCAACCATTCCATTTTTGCACAACCATATCCAAAGCTGAAGCATTTATCTTCAACCTGCAGAGCAGAGCAGTGTTCTTTTTTAACTCATCACCACTGTCATTCTAATAGCTACTGCCACCGCCTCAAATCCATCCATCTTCACTTTTTCCTTGGTGTTTTCCTCTTTCAGCATCTTGTCACTGTTACATGTCTCTGATTTTTACACCAGCCTGCCATTCATAAGCAGTCAGGTAAAATTACCTTTCCTTTCCATGAGGTTAAAATAACAAAAACACAGAATGTTCAGTACAATCTTTTTATTTTTTTATTTTTTTTTCTTTATTGATTTTAGAGAGAGGAAGGGAGAGGTAGAGAAAGATAGAAACATCAATGAGAGAGAACATCGATTGGCCACCTCCTGCATGCCCCCCACTGGGGATCTGGGTCCACAACCTGGGCATGTGCCCTGACCAGGAATCCAACTGGCAACCTCTTGGTGCATGGGTCAACGCTCAACCACTGAGCCACACTGGCCAGGCCAGTATCATCTTTTTATAACATTAACATATTTGATGCTGACAGCAGACTACTTCTTCCCCACTACAGAAGCTTTCTGTCTGATTTTAACTGTCCTTATAATTAGTTTAAACCATCAAGATCCTCTTAATTGTTGAACAAAGTAAAATGATTCAGTTCTGTTATTTAGCAGAATCTCACAAAAGTGTAATTCAAATGTCAAAGCTACTTAATTTTTACTAGCAAACTACCAATTTCAATATCAAGCCATCGTTATTAAGTTTAACAATGTCCAATATACAGGGTGGGGGGGCAAAAGTAGGTTTACAGTTATTTGTAAGGAAAATAATACAATAGTTAATAAATAATGATACATGAATAAACTCTTGTGTTTTGTGTACTCACAGTTGTAAACCTACTCTTGCCCCACCCTGTACAAGAAAACTACATAAATTCTTCTACAAACATAGAGGCTTCTTAGGGAACATTTCCTTTTCTTATAAAGCTATATTCTGATACTCAGACCTGGAGTAGGTTTTGTGATACATAGGCACATAGAAAAGTAAAAAAGAAAATAAAAAGGTAAGAAAATTATTAATGCAAGAAAAAGAAAGTAGTGCACAAAAAGAAACTATTACAATGGCTCAGTTGTAAATAACATTTATAACCATAAAAATGTAATACTAAATACTGTTCTAAACCAAAATTACAATATAATTGTACTGAAAAACTGGGGTACAGGAAGTGGGAAGGCATATGGAGAGATGGAAAGAATGCTAAGTCCTTTAATATCTTTTATTAAACTGATAATAGCTAAAATTGAAAATGAACAAAAAGTAATGAACACGCTGGAGATGTGGCAGTTAACAGCAAAATCATTATCTAAATGAGTTCCTTGTTTCTCTAGGAAAAGGAATATAAAAAAAGAAAAAGGGGAACTGATTTTTTTCCTTTTCCCTAAAAATTTCAAACTATTTAATTCTTCAAACTATATTAATGTACAACTTTGAAGAAAAAAAACACTAAAAATAAAGTCAGCAATTATAAATCTTTTAAAAGTTTCTGTTAAACAAAATCATATATGTCACATGTGGAAGAAAATTACTGTTTCAAAATTTTTCACAAGCATTTGTAGAGTTCTAATCTTAACATGCAATCATTTTAATTACAATTTGTGCTATTATTTTGGTTACTTGCCTGGATAATTCCAAGATGTGGAGAAAGACTACAAAAATAATTTTTTTTGGTGGGGGGGCTTAATCCTTACCCAAGGATATTCTTTCCATTAATTTTTTTTATAGAGAGTGGAAGGGGGGAAGACAGAGGGGCAGAGGGGGGAGGAGGGAAGGAGGAAGAAGGGAGAGAGGGAGGGAGAGAGAGAGAGAGAGAGAGAGAGAGAAATATTGATATGAGACAGACATCCACTGGCTGCCTCCTGCTTGTGCTCTGACCAGGGCCAGGGATTGAACCTATAACCCAGGTATGTGCCCTTGACCAGAAATCAAACCCAAGATGCTTTGGGGTGCAGGTCAATGTTCTAACTATTGAGTCACACTGGCCAGGGCTTGAATACAAAATTTTAAAATCTAAACGTCTTATGATATACTTCCAAAATGGTTTCTAGTGAAATTGTTTTGTTATACTGCTACCAGCAGTATGATCATAGCATTCTCATTAATACTTCGTATTGATTCTGGAATAAGATCTTGCCTTATTTTCATTTATACTTTTTAAATTATTCCTGGAAGGATCTATTACCCTTTGAGACAGCATGGAGGGAGACCTGGAGATTATTATGCTATGCAAAATAAGCCAGTCAGCGAAAGACAAATATGACAAGATCTCACTTAAATGTGGAATCTAATAAAACAAACTCATGGATAAAATAGAACCAGAGGCATGGAAACATGGAACAGACTGATGAATCTCAGAGGAAAGGTGGGGGGGTGGGGGAGGGAAGAGATTAAACAAAGAACTTACATGCATATATGCATGGCCCATGTACACAGAAAATAGGGTGGTAAAGGCCTGGGGCTGAATGGGGTGGGGCAGGAACCCAGTGGAGGTGGGCCATTGGAGAAAAAAGGGGGATGACATCTGTAATACTCTCAAAAATAAAGATTAAAAAAATATTTCTGGTGTCTCAGTATTTTTATCAACATATATGTGCTATTACATAACATGACGGTCATTTTCTGCAAAACACATTCAGTTTTCTTCAGTGCCTTTTATTTTTATTTATTTATTTTTTTTTAAGAGCTCAAGTTTTGTTTTGTCTTTTTTAAAATACGTTTTTATTGATTTTTTTGAGAGATAAGAGAGAGACAGAAAGATTGATCAGCTGCCTCCTGCACACCCCCTACTGGGATTGAGCCCAAAACATGGGCATGTGCCCTGATCCTGAATCTAATCGGGACCTCTCAGTGCATGAGACAACACTCAACCCACTGAGCCACACCTGCTGGGCTGTCCAGCGCCTTTTAATTTTGATTACAATGGTTTTTCTTTCATAGACAAATGTTTTCATGTACATGCACTATAAAACTGGTTTTGTAACTTCTATGATTTCTAAATTTAAGAAGTTTCTTCTCCCCATATCTAATACATATTTTTTTAAATATTTTTTTTTATCCTCACGAGGACATTTTTGCATTTATCTTCAGAAAGAGCGGGAGGAAGAGAGAGAAACATCGATGTGAGAGAGACACACTGACTGGTTGCCACCCACAGGACCCCAACCGGGGCCAGGGACAAACTGCAACCGAGGTGGTATGTGCCCTCAGTGGGAACCGAACCCTGGTCTCTCTGGTCCGCGGGCCGACACTATAACTGCTGAGCCAAACCAGCCAGGGCCATATTTTCTTTTTTAAAATACTGTAATTAAAATGAACATGATCCCCGAAGAACCAGGACCCCCTAATATCCATTTCTTTTTTTAGGGAAAATAAAAACATCCATTGAACTAACAATACTCTTACATATTTATCCATTAAGAAAGTTTATTTTAGCCTCGATAACATTTCAGGTACTTGTGTTTAAGCAAAAATCTTCATAGTAAAAGCTTTTTATAAACTATGTTATGTACTATATATTATATTTAGTGAATTTAACATTTTTCTTAAAATCTCTTTCAGTGATTGGATTTTAGCATATCTTTCTAAATTCTTCAATTTTTTTAATTGGTATGATTATTTTCTTGAAAATAAACTTTTTATTTACACTGGTTATATACTTCAAATTATTCACTTTACTTGAAAACTATAATATCCTAATTAAAATGAAAATCTTAAAAAGTATGTTCCACCTCACTCACTGCTGGTAGGAACGTAAAGAGACTGGTACAGCCATCATAAAAATCAGTATGGTGGCTCCTCAAAAAATTAAGAATAAAATTACCATATGACCTAGCAATTCCTCTTCTGGGTATCTACTCAAAAAACGTGAGAACATTTATTTGCAAAGATATACATACGCTCCCCTATGTTCATTGCAACATTATTCACAATGGCCAAGACATGGAAACAACCGAAATGTCCTTCAATAGGTGACTGGATAAAGAAGATGTGGTACATATACACAATGAAATACTACTCAGCCATAAGAAAAAATGAAATACTGCCATGTGTGACAACATGGATGGATCTTGAGAGTATTTATACTAAGCAAAATCAGAAAAAGTCCAGAACCATATGATTTCACTCAGTGGGATATAAAACTGAAAGCAACAAATGAACAAACAAGAAAAACAAAAACTCTAGACAGAGACAACAGTATGGTGGTTACCAGAGGAAAGGGGGGTAGTAAAGGGTAAAGGGGGTCAAATATATGGTGACGGAAGATTTTACTTTGGGTGGCAGGCATACAATGCAATATACAGTTGAGGTATCACAGAAATGTACACTCAAAACCTGTATCATTTTATTAATCAATGTCACCCCAATAAATTTAACTAAAAAAAAAAAAAAAAAAAAAAAAAGGTATGTTTGCCCGGCCGGTGTGGCTCAGTGGTTGAGCATCGACCACTGCACCAAGAGGTCACCAGTTCGATTCCTGGTCAGGGCACATGCCCAGATTGTGGGCCTGATCCCCAGTGGGGGGGCACACAGGAGGTGGCCAATTGATGTTCTCTCTCATCGATGTTTCTCTCTCTCTCTCCCTCTCACTTCCTCTCTCTCTAAAATCAATAAAGAAAAAAAATTATTTTAAGTATGCTCTAAACTAAGTTATGAAATCAGTTGGAATTCTACACTAAAAAAAGATCTACGGGGATAAAAAAAAACATGATCTGATTGCTTTATTATATACTATATATAACATATAGTATATAATTATTCTCTATTGCTATATATAATTTTATGATTGTTATAATACTACATTGAAATCATAAGATGTCTTTCTAATATTACATTGTTTTGCTGATTTCATTTTTTATAAATCATATATCATTCTATTTATCTTGATAAGATATATAAATCCATCTTTCCATAGTCCCCTTCATCAAGAGGCATGTTCCTGTACAGCATAGTGTCAAGTATACTTCTTCATATAAACAGAATAAAGTAACAAGTCCCCTTCAGAAGAGGTGCATTGAGTTATTATACCAAAACATTTGTTCAGAGACCTGTAAACTTGTGATCATGAATTGCTTTATAAGGGCAATGGGCAGAGAGAAGAAAAAGGAGGAAAGGGGAAGGGAAATGGGGAGAGAGGCAGGGAGAAGGCATAAAAATATGAAATATATTCTGCTCTGAAGGAGGTACAAGGAAGATGCAATCACCTTTTAAATTAGTAAAGGTAAACTGTGAGAGATGCTACAAAAGTGGTAGAAAAGTATGATAGTGGTTAGGTGGTAGCTCAAAGTTGAAGGCCAAGGGCTCCACATTCTAATTCCAAGCATAATAAAGGTATTATACCTAGAGAAGGAAAATGGAACTGGGAAAAGATGAAAAGCTTCTAAACTATTTAGGCGAAGAACATGAAAACTCATATTACTTATGAATTTATATTTGACTGAATGTATTTCTACTAAAGTATTTTACTCATATAGGTTCTAGGAAAATATAATTGTTTAAAATAATAGCAACATGTGAAATAATGATACAGCACTAAGAACTGGACCCAAGGGTTAGCAGACTTAAAAGAGCCAGATATTTAACATTTTAGATTTTACCGGTAGTATAGTATTTAAGGCAATACTCAATTCTGCCATTATGGCACAAAAGTAGCCATACACAATACATAAACAATTGAGAAGGCTGTGTTCCAGTATTTAATTTACAAAAGCAGGCTAATTAGACCCATGGGACATAGCTTGCTGACCCCTGACTTAACCTACACATTTTTAAAAATTACCAATTCAGTAGACAATTGTAGGGGAAAACACTGTCTTAAAACTAAAAAAATAATACATATAGTGAATTCAGAAGAAAGTCTAGAAGTGTGAGGGTACATCTGAAATCGTTTCTATTTATTAATATCTATTATTAAAAAGTAATAGAACAGTGGGATATAAATCTTTGTTATCTTGTTACTAAAGCTGAAAGCTATTTAGATTTTTCTACTTCCTAAATGAATAAAAATAAATTTAAAAACTAAAGTGATTACTGATAAGTCTTAGATAATTACTAGAGGATAAAAATAACTTTCATACATAATTCACAGTAATTCTAATAACAATACTTCTGGTCCTATAAAAGTACATAATCTTATTATATTAATAGTATAAAGATACTTCCTACAACATTCTGATCCACTTTCTAATCCCCAAAAACCTCTTTTCTGAATGGAATAAATGGTCCTCAAAAGCAGGGCACATATTAAGGGCAAACATGGCTGTTAGAAACGTTAATGCAAGGTCAAGTATTATCTGATACCTCCCTCTCTTTTAGCAGTAAAATATCTAAAATATAATAATTATAAAATTAGGTAATTATAAAATCATCTACCACTTAGTGAATATAATTTAAACATTAAGATTTTAGATTTTACCTTTATACTTACACCTATAAACACCACCACCACCACCATCCCATTCTAATAACACCTTTTAGCATGAAAAATCTAATATGAAAAATCTATTAAAATACCCAATCCTTATATCTGTCAACCAAATTAAAAAAAAAAAAACCTGGTAAGAGAACAGAAAAATATAATTTGACACTATATAACAATAAATTGTGTTGTTTATGTTGTTTTATGTCTGAACATTAACTGTGGTCTCTTAAGCAGCTGGAAATGATTTGAATGCTATTGTTACTTAAAACCTTAATATAACTTTAGTTATAAATTGCCTCATATCTACTGAACACACTTCTGAATATTCTGATTGTGGTAAATTTTTGAGAATATATTTGCTTATTTTGGAAAATCCAAAGAGTCATTGTGTGGCCCACTCACAGAACTTATGAATAGAAAATAATGAAATGAAAAAGTAGTTTGGAATATTGATAACTGGCATAATTTAACACTTTATATAAATGACTACAGGAAATCTTATGGTTATTAAAGGTCCTAGAGACACTTTTTCAAAGAGCACTCTATAGAAGTCATAGCTCAAAATAAAACTGAACTTAAAGAAAACTCACTATCCACACGATTTTAGCATTTTCAATTTTATTTTCAGTACAGCCGAGGCAATACAAAGTTATATGGGACTAAACTGATCAAGAAAGCAGATTTTTTTAAATCCTCACCTGAGGATATGTTTTGATTGAATGATTGATTGAGAGAGAGAGAGAAACATCCATGTGAGAAACATCAACTGGTTGCCTCCGCCCCAAGCTGGGATAGAACCTGAAACCTAGGGAAAGTGCCCTGACCCATCACCTTTTGGTGCCTGTTATGATGCTCCACTGGCTGGGGCCAGAAAGCAAGTTGTTATCACTCTTTTCAAGACAAAGCCCAGATTAAATTAATAAAATTGCTGTTACTCCTATACAAAGCTAATTTCATAGATATATCATTAACATAGATGTCTCTTCCAGCTTTGAAAAATCCCCTATATACTCTTGCAAGGAAATATGGCATTATACTGTTTTATCTCCACACAAAACTCACTCCCTATGTGGAAAACCGGGGCTAAAAGCAATCAAAATTAACCAATTCAAAATGACTATGTCTATCTAATTAGAAACACTAACCAGCAGTTGGAGGAAATGCCAAGTAGACTAGACATATAGTGCTAAGGAATCTAATCATAATATAAATAGATCTTGTTTTAGGAAATGGTGAAGAAAGGGAAGGTGAAACTCAAGAAAACTTCAAGGAGAACGAAACACTAGGGGGCAGCATCAAGCTGTTGGGACAGACTGGGCACTCTTCTAACTTGCAAACTTTAACCTCAAGTTTTCAATGAGAATGTTACTATTTAATGAAAGATGGCTTTATAGGTTTATAAAACTTGTTATAAAGGAAAAACACTAGTTTTGTTTTTATTGCCTACACTTCTTTCCTTTTTCTACTGTGTACTGTTTTGCATCTTGTAATTATCAGTTTAAAATTGCACTAGTGATAATCTCCTTTAGATATAAAACAATATAAACCCATGGTATTTCCATTCTTAAGGTAGGCACTACATAGACAACAGGGCTTACATTTTTATCCGAAATACTTCTTTGGGTTAATGTTAAATGTGTGATGTGCTCAATTAACATTTTAAACTTGATTAAAGAGCTTGGCAACCAAGCTTTGAATTCACTGAATAATGTGTCATGAATATTTTGTGACAAAAAGCTGTGGAGAAAGTGCCCCTCAAGTTTAGACTGGCAGGGAAAACAAGATGTATGTAATTATAAGTTAGAAAATGCAAGAGAGGCAGAAAAAATTCCAAGGGTTATTACATATTAGAGAACAGTAACAGTAGGATAACTATTACTGCAAAGGCCCAGCAGAGAGCATTAAACCTCATTCTGGGAGTAATCAAGTACTGGGGGGGAAAAAGGAAGTAGTCCTTCAACCACTTAAAGTGAAATGTTTGTGTATTTTTTAAATAGGGAAAATGAATTAAGTATCTGTAGCCCGTTGGTTCCTTATGTCATTTAATGGTCATAGTAAACCCATGAGGTAGGATTTTTAGTACTTCAAGTTCACAGATAAAAAGATTAAAATAAAGTAAATTGCTCAAAGTAACCAAACTAGTTAACAATGGGTCAGGGTTTTGAAGCTTAAGTCTTACTCCAAAACTGTAAATTCTTGCCAATAATGGGGGTAGATGAGGAGAGGAGGAATAGAATAACAAGGTAAATTCTCTTTAACAGCAAATGATCATTCCCACTGAATAACTTCCCTTGCTATGATACCTATGGCCTATATTTTGTCCAGAAATTAATTAAAAAACAAAAACAAAAAATACCACCTCCTACAGCCTAGAGTAGTAGTACTTGCATACTAAATTTGAGGCCTCCTAAAATGCTTTAAGTTAGGTGCTCAAAAAAGGGGAAGAACTGTATTTAGTTTTAAACTGTTAGTGGAATTAATATAACTTGTTAACAGGAAGAACAAATAATATGTTATCATGTAATATATTATTGATGCCACCTCATAAGAGAGGGCTTCCTAATCACTTCTTTTAAAGTAGCACCAAAGTCATTCCTGCACAGGGGTTCTTAACCAGGGGTCTATGTATTGAATTCAGGTTTAAGTTTGATAGGGAAGAAAAACACATTACTATTAATCTCTGAAATTCAGTTATTCCTTCAGTTATGAATGTAAGCAAAACCACAGTAACATACAGTACCTGGCACTTATCACTAGAAATCAAATTAAATCCTTTAAAGATCATTTACAGTCCTTAATAGTTTGAAATTAGTCATTAGACCTGCCACTACTTTGTTAATGCTTTACTGAAATGTAGATTACTTCATATTTAATATTTTCATAATTATATTTCAATATAATTGGTTTCTGTTATAATCCTATGCATTTTGTACATTTAAAATCATTCTGAGGTTCATCACCCCAAAAAGTCCTTCCAGTACATCATTGTTTCATTTATTTTCTTCATATCACTGTTACTATTTCTCTCTTCCTACCAGAATAATCAGTGAGGGCAGAGATGTGGATTGTCTGGTATGGATCTCCCAAGATCTTCTATTTTGAAATTTATCTTTACTGTTTTAATGTATTACAAATGTCCCTCTTTTTCCCCCATTGACCCCCTCCAACGTGCTCTGCCCTCCCCCCTTCACCACACTATTGTCTGTGTCCATGGGTCATGCATGTATGCATATAAATTCTTTGATTAATCTCTTGGACAAGTGACAAAGAACATTCAAATTTTGTAGAACAGGAAGTCCTAACAATATAAAACAGTACAAGAGTCCTGACTTAAGGCTTTCAATGGTCTTACCAAAATTAACTACATTCTAAATTCTCCAGCTTTTCCAACATCGTACTTGTTTGTTCTTATGTAGAATTTAGGTAAGTACCCCCCACACACACATAAATGAAATTTAAACCTGTCACATGCCAGTTTAGGTCCTTCAAGAATGAGTCAGTTCCAAGGTAAAACTAGAATACTGAACAGTGAAAGGCATTGAATGAAAAGTTAAAAGACAGCATAACCACATTACCTACCACTTTTTAAAAATTGTGTGCTTTAATGTCACTTTATTACTTAAAACAGGGACTTGAGTGAAGGACCCTTCCCGCCCAGAGCTGGGTCCTGGGTGCTACTTCCTCCTGCGCCCAGCTCTAAGGACAGCCCATGTGGGCTCCCACGTGAGCGGGTCTTCACAGAAGCCACAGGAAGACACTCCACGTCACGTCATCCGCGCCCTCGAAGGCCCCCTTCTTAGCTGGGGCACTCGGGGGTCCCCCGGGAGGAACACTGGGCGCTGAGCAGCCCCCCGAGCCGGGGAGGGCGGCCGCGCGGGCTCCCCACGTTCGGCCCCGCCGCCGGCCGCAGGGCTTTCGGGAACAAAGCCGGGCTGCGGCGCCACCTCCCTGCCCGCCCGGCCTCGCCCCCCGCCCCGGCCCGCCGAGCCCCGCTCCAGGGACCCCGTAGGCCCCGTAGGCCGAAACGCGAACTCCCCTGAGCCCCGCCTCGGCTCGTCGGTTGGTCGGCCGGTTGGTCGCCGGCGAGCAACAAGCCCACGAGGCCTCCCGCGGCCGGAGCTCAGGCACCCGCGGTCCGTTAGCCTCCCGGCGCCGGGACCGCGGCGCCCAGGCTCCCCCCGGCCCCCGCCCCAGCCCCAGCCCACGACAGAACAGAGGGAGGACGGCGGAGAAGGCTGGGGCGTTCGACACCCCCCCACCGCACGCCCCTCCGAGACCTGGCTGCGGGTCCCCCCACCTCGGCCCCCGGGCAGCCCGCGCAGCCCCCCAACCGCCGCCGCCCGCCCAGCGGTCGCCGCCTGGCTCCCCGCGCCGTCCCAGCCCCCACAGCGGGCGAGGGGGCGCGGGTCCGCACGCGGGGCAGAGGCTGCCGGCCGCCAACCCGGGCGGCTGAGAGCGCACACGAGGAGCCGCGGCTCCCCACGCGCTGCCCCACGCGCTCTGCTCCGGCTCGCCGCCGCGACTGCAGCAGCTGCGGGAACTCCAGCGCCCGGATCCCCGAGGGTCCCCCAGCCACGACTCCCGGGTCCTCGTCTCCCTTTCTACCCCCCCGCCGTCCCGGGACTCGCAGTCTCCGCCGCGCTTGGGGCCGGTTCTGGGGGAGGGAATGTAAACAAATCGGGGTTTTATAGTTACCTCACACTCGAGTGCCGTGTGCATCTCCTCTCCGCTCGGTACCAAACCTCGGCTGCACCAAATCGTGTATTCACCAAAGCTGGCTGCGCTAAGTGCGTCGCGGAGGCCCGCGCGTCAGACGCCACACTACGCTAGCGGCGTACAAAGCCCACTCAGGTCCCTGCGCAGCCGCACCCCGTCCTCCTAATGGGTGCTACGTTCGGGGCGTACACGCATCACACGGCCATTCACTTCGGATAACGCAACTTGCGTAGGGGGACTGCAGCGCTCGCGGATTCCCCTCGGACAGTCAGAGCAATAGGACACTCGAGTCTACGCAAACGGCGGAGCTCCGTGGCTCCACGCTAGTTTTGTTAAAAGAAGGAACGCGCGTAGGAGTTGGGGCGGCTTCTAACGCATGCGTGGAGCGCCCTTTACCACTTGCTTTTTCTCCCAGCTCTGCACGTTGGTTGCTGCGGCCTGGGGAGGTGGATTAGTAATGGAAGTTACGAGCACAAACGCTTTAAGCAAAAGGTTTCAGGTTGACAAATGACGATGTTTATAACATCTAGGTTCATTTAATTCCTCTCCTTGGTTAAAATAATCTTTCAGTCTTAAGACAAAAAAAGCTAATATTTTTTTAGTGCTAAGTGCGTGATCTTTTGCATAGTTCTGCCCCCACCCCACAATTTATTCTAAAGCACCCTTTTGGCGGGCCTTCCAAGCCTAAAAAAAAAGGTTGGGTCCAGAGAGCATGTCATGCGCTTGGAAAATCCTTGAGGCCTTGGACAAGTTTCCAAGGTTTTCCACCACCTCGAACTACCTGTCTCGTTATTAACACCCAACCACGCAATTCCATGCACTGCTAACCACATCGTGCTCATTCTTGCTCCCATTCCTTTGTTCACACCATACCTGCCACCTGAATTGTCTCCTCCCCTCTTCTTAAGCAACTCACAGGCCATGGCTCTGGACACCTTCCCTTTGCTCCATTACTCTGCTTCCTGGCACTTACTGCATCTCCATGGTGAGTCTTATCTGTATTCTGCCTGATGCCTGTTTCTGTATCCAGCCAAAATCTACTTAATAAAGTTCTGAGGGTGCCTTATTGATGTCCAGCAAAATGCATAAAACCATGCTCAATAGTAAGGGCAAGTTTTACTATGTGTCAGGTACTTTCTAAGAACTTTACATATGTATTCATTTCACCTCGTAACACAGTGAGGTAGGTATTATTATTCCACCCCAGGAAAGGAGGAACAGGAAGTTCGGTAATTTGCCCAAGACCACAGAACAGGTAGGGAGGAAAGTTGGGATCCAACACAGTATGGCTCCATATTGTTGCTATTCTGGATGTTTACCTTCATGAAGGAAGATTGTTTGGTTTGGTTTTGTATTTCTATTAAGAAAATCTTTTTTTGTTGTTAATAATATCCTGAGGGTATTTTTAATATTTAATATATATTTAATATATTGTTAATAACCTGAGGATATTTTTCCATTGATTTTTAGATAGAGTGGAAGGAAGGGACGGAGAGAGAGGGAGAAACGTTGATGTGAGAGACACACAGATTGGTTGCCTCCTGCATGACACTGACCAGGCGAGGGATGGGACATGCAACCCAGGTATGTGCCTTTGACTGGGAATCGAACCTGGACCCTTTGGTCCACAGGCCGATGCTCTAACTGCTGAGCCAAACTGGCCAGAACCAAAGAACATCTTTTAGGACCTAAAATTTAGGTGCTTAATAACTGTCTACTGTCTGCCAGGTTACTAAGCTTCTCATATCCCTTTTTTTTTTTCTTGTTTGGAAAAGCTACATTCCTGCCAGTTTCCACAGCTGCTGTTAGACAAGGGGAGAAGACCTGAGGTGTAGAGGAAAGAGATCGAGTCTGAGTCCTAGTTTCAGCTCTCACCATTGTCACTAACTGTTGGAGATAATGACCATGACCCTCAGATTCATGGATAAATTAAGGCAATTGGTCTCAATTTATCAAAAAGTCCTTAGATTTCATAAAATCAAAACTAAAGTCTACAGATTTCATAAAATCAATATAGTACACAAACTATATATCAATAAAGGACATCTTTGGGGACCAAAGCATAATAAGCTTCCAAATTACCCTGACATTTTAAGGCTCATAATTATTTTATTGAAAACGTTATTATCACCTTCAAAATATATGCAGTCTTTCTTCTAAATATCAATAAGATATAGCATTTACATTCCTTATATTTTAGGACATCCACATTGATTTTTAGTTATGTATTTACAGAATTCCCCAGACCTCCCACATTACAGGACCTAAAGGGTTAATGCCTGGCTAAACAGGAAACCTGTAGGACTCAACTCTTATCAGAGACCTTCATTCTTATTGGTTGTTGCCTATGCTTTACTAATTGTTATATGTTTTAAATATTATCCCTGCATAAAACTATAGGGTAAGCTACTTGAAAATAGACCATGTCTCCTACCACTTTATATACTCACCCAAACATTCATATATGGTTCACATGTATTCACACTGATTAGGGAAGAGCTTAGAACAGAATTACTAGGTAGGGTAAATGGTTGAGCTGAAAACTAGTACAGTTATATGATGTTTCTTATTGGGAATAAGTTTCAGAAGATGACTTGAAGGCTTACTCAAAAATCATCTGCTGAGTTAAACCATGCAGAGTGCAGCAAAAATATCACTGTAATGTATGTTTTATTTGTATCAGTTTTATATACACGATGTGTCAGGGTACGGAATTTTTAATATGTTAGAATCATAGAACTTCTGAAAGGGTCAAACATGAAGCCCATCTGAACTATAAAAACAGTAACAGATGATCTTAAATTCCAGAGGGGAAGAGAGTATTGAATTGTGTGTAAATGGTTTACCTTTTATTTGTTCTGCTTGTTCACACTGCTTCAGTCACAATTTTATTTCACATATCTAAAATTTTAAGCATGACCAATCTACCTTTTTGAGGCATGTTATAATAAATCCAGTGGGCTTTTTTGTTTCTCAGGATTAGAAAAGAACCTGCTACAATAAGTAAAGGAAATGAGAACCACACTTCATACCTCAATCTTTAGTTGTAACTAAAGGAAGTCCATGCCATAACTTGTTTTTTTCCTCTAGTAAAGGAGAAAATTGTCATCATTCACAACAAAGTTAAGAACCTTCAATTAAATTTATGAAGAACATGACTGATTCTAAGAAATCAAATCTTTCAAAGTTAGTTACTCTTTCTATAAATCAAGCTTAGTAATAACCAAAGATAAAGAAACCTCCTTAACTTCAGGTTCAATTTAAACTGATTTTTACACGGCCAAAAATGTTTGGTTCAGACAAGGTTATGATTAGAGGCAAGAGTAACAAGGAAGACTAAATTATATTGCTATATAGCCCTGAGGTGAGGGGTACTAATTACCAGAAATAGGTATTAAAAGATTGGGAAAAGAAGATCTCAGGAATATGTTTTAAACATAGGCCTCAAAATTAACTACCTATTCACTTTTAGAGACTATATTTTAAGCCTGGAGATTTAAAGCCCCAGCTCTAGATCTGAAGCCAGAGAAATGTGAAAGATACATCCCATTCCTGTTCTTTGCGGCCTGTGGTACTGTGTGACATGTAACATGTCAAGCCCATGGTAGGATGGGGAGTGGGGGCTGTTGGGCAGTTCTCTTCTGATCCCTTGAGTAATTATGGCCCTACCGTCTCATCTAAAGACTTGCCATTCTGGCCCTAGCCAGGTAGCTCAGTTGGTTAGAGCATCGTCCCATAGGCCATGGTTGCTAAATCGATCCCTGATCAAGGCACATACAAGAATCAACTAATGAGCCCAGCAGGTGTGGCTCCGTGGTTGAGCGTTGACCCATGCACCAAGAGGTCACCAGTTCAATTCCCAGTCAGGGCACATGACCAGGTTGTGGGCCCCATGCCCAGTTGGGGGCATGCAGGAGGCAGCCAATTGATGTTCTCTCTCATCGATGTTTCTATCTCTCTCTCCCTCTCTTTTCCTCTCTCTCTAAAATCAATAAAGAAAAAAAATTTTTTTGATAGAATCAACTGATGAATGCATAAATAAGTGGAACAACAAATCAATCTCTCTCCTCTCTCTCAAATTAATAAATAAAAATTAAAATAAAAAAAGACTTGCCATTCCTAAAATTAAGATAAACGGGCCTTGAGACCTTGAGCTTGTATGGAAGTTCACATCAAAGGAGTCCTTTCTAAAGAGCAGGACTCATATAACTGACAAGGCCATTCATTCTCTTCCACAGAGCCCACCACTTTGAGGAGGGTACACAACGGCAGGGAGAGATGAACTAATCCCATCCTGGTGTGAGACAAATTTGACTGATGTGCCTGTCAAGTGAGATCATTCTGAGTTGGTAGATTTAAGCAAAAAATGAGTTTCAGACTATCTGCAGAAACAAAAATAGATTGGAGAAATGAAACAATTAAGACAACAATTCAAGTAACTCCCACCCATGGTAGAAAAATTAACTTCTCTGTAATTTGCCTAGATGATGCTAACATTAAACTAGCCAAATCCTTTGGTTTCAATTCATCGTAATTCAAAGGCCTTTAGCATTAGACATCCTTACTGGAAGAAAGGCTTAAAGCTTCTGATTCACCACGGCACATCCTTTCAAAAATAGAAATGAGACCTAGCCTAGGAGAAAGAGAAAGATCCACTTAGAAGAATGAAAATAAGCAAGAAGCTCAGAGCTAGAGCCAGGATAACAAGGAGACCACACATTTGCTTATAAGCTGGTGCCAGCAATGCTTCTCACCCCAAATCTACTATATTGTGCTCACCAATCCCTGGAAATCCACATTTATAACTTTATTCCTGGGCCTTGAAACCCAAGGGATTTGGACCCTGAGGGAAGTTACTATCATTTTATTATTTATTTATACTGCTGTGAGAATATGTGTTTTTTTGTTTGTTTTTTCCCTTCAGGTCTTTTCTGAACAGGAAGTTTTAAGAAGGGAGAAAACATGATTATCTAGATGTCTAACAGTACTGTGGTACAATGGGACAGAAGGAAAACTAGACAACAAGCTAACTTCTCCATCTGGCTTCTAGCCAGCCTTGTTCACTCACAGAACACTAAGATAGAGGAGAACTGTAGGCTTGGCAAGCAGCCATTTGTACCAATCATGGGGCCTAGATGCCAACAGGTGGAGCCATTTGGGATCTCTTGCAACTCTGGGGGCACAGCAGAAATCAACTTTCCAAACCTTAACTCCTAGTCCAAAGGAATATAAAAAGGAACATAACCGATGAAGTCTGAGTTTCACTTTGTCTCTATCATGTCACGAAACCTTGTTCCAAACACATTTTCCATCAGATTACTAAAAGTACCTAAACTCCATACTTTTCTCAACTTGTTACCTATACTTTGCATTTTTTTTTCCTATATGCCTAGCATCCTAGTACTCAATCATCCAGAATTCACATAAGCATACTATTTTTGAAGGGTATATTTTTACACATGTATTTTTTGGACACCCTCCTTATTTCACATACATGTAAACAATATAGGTTGAGTGTATTCCTATTATAGGACTTCCCATTATGTTCTGCAATACTGTAATCTCTTGTTGAGTCTCCTAATAGATTGTGAATTTCTTGAAAACAGAAATAAATTTTTCAACTTTAAAAATACATAAAAAAAAGAAACATAGACTTCTGGTCAAGATGGCAGCGTAGGTAAACGCGGTATCGCCTCCTCCCACAACCACATCAAAATTACAACTAAACTACAACACAGCCAAAACCACCTGACATCGAGCTGAATGGAAGTCCTACAGCTACGAAATTAAAGAAGCAGCCACACGGAGACTGGTAGGAGGGGCGGAGGCACAGACGGGCTGGTCCCACACCCCGTGTGGCAGATAAAAATCAGAAGGGACACTTCAGCTGAGAAGGTCCTCCCTGAGGAGTGAGGGGTCCCTGTCCCACACCAGGCGCCCAGCTCAGGGTTCCAGTGCCAGGAAGAGAATCCCCATAACTTCTTGGTGGAAAAACCGGCGGGAACTGAGGCTGAGGGAGGCTGAGTCTCCTGGAGCCCCTGGCAGCTCCTCTTAAAGGGTCCGTGCACCGACTTACTTAGACTTGCTCCCTCTGAGCTCAGAGGGGAGGCAGCTTGAGGGGCACCAGAGAACAGGGAAGAACTGAGCCGTCTGGCCTCGGGACGAGGGCTGCAGGGGCAGCTTTCTCCTTGACAGAGGTGCTGGCAGAGGCTGATGTTCCTTTGGTGAACCCTTCCCTGGGGCAGCAGACAGCTGCCATATCTGGGACTCCAGCAACCTGGCTCACACTGTTTGCCCCACCCTGGTGATTCTCTGAGGCCCCAGCCCACCCAACTTTCAGGCCCACCCAAGCTGTTTCCAAAGGCTTTACCATAAGATTGGCCTGTCTTGGATCCTGCTTCAGAGTTTCCTAAAATCTCTCAAACAAGCAGCATCTGGTCTCAACCAGCCCCATACCTCTTGTTAAGTGGCCCCAGGCCTGGCACTAGAAGCAGCCAGCCTTGGTTCACAACTTGGCTTCCAGCCTTGGTTCACAACTTGGCTTTACCTGGGTACCTCCAAGCCCAGCACAAGAAGCAGCCAGTTGCAGATCACTTTGTAGCTTATGCCAGGTGGTCCTGATAGAACACAGGCAGTGGCTGACCTTGACCCAGAGCCAGCACACCCAGTGGACAGCTTCAGACCACATCAAAGCACCAGCACCCAACCACCTCCACAAGTGACACACTCAAGGAGCAGACTCAGTGGGTACCAGAGCTCTGACGAAGTAAGTCTTATTCTGTGTGGTGGGCCCCTACACAGCTGATCATCCAAGGTAGTCAGAGGTCAGTGGCTAGTGGGCACAGCCAGTCCTTGCAGCTGATCAGCCTGAGTAAATCCCTCCCATTGACATGCCAACAGCAATCAAGACTCAATTACAACAGAAGGGTATATAGTCCACACAAGGGGTGCATCTCGAGGGCCCAGCTGGGGTGATCAAGGAGACTGTGCCACTGGATCCTACAGGACACCTACAACAATAGGCCACCCTACGAAGCCTAGGAGACATAGCAACTCTACCTAATACATAAAAACAATCACAGGGAAGCAGCCAAAATGAGGAGACAAAGAAATATGTCCCAAATGAAAGAAAAGAACAAAACTCCAGGAAAAGAACTAAACAAAATGGAGATAAGCAATCAATCAGATGCAGAGTTCAAACCACAGGTTATTAGGTTGCTCAAGGAACTCGGTGAGACATTCAAGGAACTTAGTGAGACCTTCAAGGAACTTAAGGAGACCTCCAAGGAACTTAGTGAGAACATCAACAACATAAAAAAGGACCAGTCAGAAATGAAGAATACACTAACTGAACTAAAAAATAATTTACAGGAAATCAATAATAGAGTAGGTAAAGCCAAGAAGGAAACCATTAATTTGGAATATAAGGAAGTAGAAAACACCCAATCAGAACAGCAAAAAGAAAAAAAAAATCCAAAAAAATGAGGATAGTGTAAGGAGCCTCTGGGACACCTTCAAGTATGCCAACATTCACATCATAGGGGTGCCAGAGGGAGAAGAGAGAGAGCAAGAAATGGAAAGCCTATTTGAAAAAATAATGAAAGAAAACACCCCTAACTTGGTGAAGGAAACAGACATACAAGTCCAGGAAGCACAGAGAGTCCCAAACAAGTTGAAGCCAATGAGGTCCACACCAAGACACATCATCATCAAAATGCCAAAGGTTAAATACAAAGAGAGAATCTTAAAAACAGCAAGAGAAAAGCAGTCTGTTACCTACCAAGGAGCTCCCATAAGACTGTCAGCTGATTTCTCAAAAGAAACTTTGCAGGGCGGAAAGGAGTGGCAAGAGATATTTAAGGTGATGAAAAGCAACGACCTACAACCAAGATTACTCTCTCCTGAAAAGCTATCATTTAGAATCGATAGACATAACAAGAGTTTCCCAGACAAAAAGCTAAAGGAATTCATCACCACCAAACCAGTATTATATAAAATGTTGAAGGGTCTTCTTGAAGGAGAAGAAGAACAAAAATATGAACAATAAAATGGCAATTAATACATATCTATCAACAATTGAATTGGCAAACAAAATGAGCAAGCAGAACAGAAACAGACTCATAGACACTGAGAACTTTTTGTTGTTTGCCAGATGGGTGGGGGCCGAGGGGATAGGTGAAAAAGATGAAGGAATTAAGAAGTACAAATTGGTTGTTAAACTGATGAACCTCAAAGGGAAGGAGGGAGGGAGGATGGGATGAGACAAACCAAAGAACTTCTATGTATATATGCATAACCAATGGAGACCGACAATAGTGTGGGGATGGCAGGAGGGGGGCAGGAATGGGGAAGAGGGGGTCAATGTGGAAAAAAGGGGGGAACATCTGTAATACATTCAACAATAAAGATGAGTTTAAAAAAAAGAAATAAACATAAATACCCATATGAATAATGCAAATTTGAAGAGTATTTCTGGATGGTTATACTTTAAGGAATATTATCAACATGGAAATGAATTAGCAATAGTTACCATGTAAATATTTGTAAAAACAGGTTCATTTACTTAACTGGTTAAAATGAACTCATTTTAAATATCATCACATGAGAGCAAATTTCAAATTTTGCCTAGGGCTTCCAAGATAATTAATAATGAGGCCCATTTAACAACTGACATTTATGAAAACAATCAAATACATCTTTTAAAATCAAGACACACTTGGTTTATTTTAACAAGTGTTGCTCACCTTTATTTTTTTAAATTTGACATCAATAATGCAACAAAATTCTAAATATTAGGGAAAGTAATAAATAAACGGTCAAAACAAGGTAGCTTGTAGGGAATTTATGAATTTTTCTTGCACTGTTTCTAAGTAAAGCTCAAATCATATTTTTACTAAAATTCTAAAATTGCATTATAGAATTCCATAAACGACCTCTTCCTACCACCACACACCCTTAGAGAAGTTTTAGAAACGTCCTAATGTTTTTTGCGGAATGATCCTGGCAGTACCCAGTAGTTAGCAACCTACTATGCTTGGCTTTCTTTCTCATACACAGATGATCTCATCGACAGCCTCCAATGATTGCATTCCACTCAAGTTTCATTCCAATTACAATGACAGTTGCTTTCTCTAAGCAGTTACGTTTCACTGTTTTTTTCCCACCCTAAACACATGAAGGTGTATGGTTTAAAATATGCCAAGCATCATTTAAAATGCCTAAATACGGTAACTCATTTTATTCCTATGACAGCCCTGCAAGGTAGATATTATTATGCCCATTTCATACATGAAGAAAACTGAGATGGTGACATAGCATGTGGCAGACCCAGGACTCCAGTCCACAGTGTGGCTCTAGGGGGGATGAGTGCTCTTAACCCTTACATTACCTTACCTCTTTTATCAAGACTGTGTGTGCAGGTCCCAGTTTTTGTGAGGGTTATCTACATTACTTGCTCTGCAAATGTTAACTTAAAAAAAAAAATCAGTAGAACAGCCCTGGCTGTTTTGGCTCAGCAGTTAGAGCGTCGGCCTGCAGACTGAAGGGTCATGGGTTTAATTCCCAGTCAAGGTCACATACCTGGGTTGCAAGTTTGATCCATGCGGGAGGCAACCAATCGATATGCCTGTCTCACGGTGATGTTTCTCTCTCTCGTGCTCTCTCCCCATCCCTCCCTTTCACTCTGTCTAAAAATCAATGGAAAAATATCCTCAGGTGAAGATTAACAAAAATAATAATGATAATTTTAAAAATTACTTAAAAAAAAAAATCAGTAGAACCATAAACTGGTGGCTTCCCAGTCCATAAATGTTGCAGTTCAATGGACATTTTAAATGGAACAAAGAATATAATAAAAACATTTCAAGATACTTATAATATGAACATTTGTTCTTTCTTGCTTTATCTTTCAGCTTGACTAGCTTGAATCAATTCCAAGGGAGATGTTTATTCCAGTCTCTTAAATTAGAATGTTAATTAGTCAATCTGGTTATACATTTAGTTGAAAGCGTTTCCCTCTTTATGGTGATTTGATATAGTTGTCGAAGTATTTATTTTTACCAGTAAGGTTGTATTAAAAATTGGACAGAATCAGATGTACATCAATGACTTTGATCACAGTCATGTAAATTGAGTTACTTAGGTGCTAATCAATGACGAATTGGTCAGGTGCAGGCAAATATATTCCAGCAGATTAAAAGTGCAATTCATTTAGGGATTAAAGGTTCATTTCAGTCCTTAGATTTATATGAATCTATTTCCTCTGCAAGTCAAACATTAAGGAATGGAAATACCTTCAAGCAAAAAGTTTGTGCTCCTTTTATGTGCAAGCCGCTCTGTTAAGTAGCTGGGAAATGAGGACGAACAAAATATGATTCCTGTGCTTAAATAGCTTACAGTCCAGTCGGGGATGTAATTACAGAGGAAATTACAGTACAGAGTGGCAAGTGCTATGTTAGAGACAGGTATGGGTTGTTATGGCAGCAAAAGGCCAAAAATGGTTTGCAAAAGGAAGTGACGCTCAGTGTCTGAGGCGAAGGATGAGTAGGAGAGCCGGGTAAAGAACAGGGCAGAGCAACCCAAGCAGAGGAATGAAATGAGTGAAAATGTGGTTCTCATTTGGGGGAACTGAAACACAAAGTGGGGGTGTAAGAGATGAGACAATTCCAGTAAGCAAGGCCTTTGTGTACCATGTGTGAGTCTAAATGCTACCCTGACAGCAGGTAAGAGCCCATGAAAGATCTTAAGCAGGCAACTGGCATGACCACAGGCAAGAAGGGAAGTAGGTAATATGATACATTTGGTAGGCAGATAATGCTCCCCCTTCCCTTGCCCCAAAGATGTCCTAATCCCTGGACCATGTGGGTGTGTTAGTTTACATGACAAGGGGGAATTGAGATTGGGGATGGGATTAGGTTGCTAATTTGCTGACTTTGAGATGGGGAGATTACCCTGAATTAGCCAGGTGAGCTCAATTTAATCACAAGGGTCCCTAAAAGTGGAAGAAGACACAGGGGTGTCAGCGGGAGAAGTGACTATGGAAGCATACATAGTAAGCGAAAGCTACAAACTAAGGAAGGTGGGCAGCCTCTAGAAGTTGAAAAAGGAAAGATAATGGGCCCCTCCCTAGAGCTTCCAGAAGGAAAGTAGCCCTGTAAAAACCTTGGTTTTAGCCCAATGAGATTGTGTCAGACCGTTGACCTACAGAACCGTAAGAAAATAAATGTGCATTGTTTCAAGCTGCCAAGTTTGAGGTAATGTGTTACTGCAGCAATAGAAAACTAATACAAGTAAGAAGCTATTATAGCAATAATCCATGTGTGATATGACCACAGACAAACAGAAACTGTTGGACTTGATAAGTGTCAAGGAGATAGAATCAAATTGAAACTCCAACTGTATTAACGTACTAGCTGTGAACTTGAAAGACCCTTTAATCATTTAGCTTTGTTTGAAATAACTATAGAATGAGCAATGCTTTGTAGGGTGTTGTTTGTTTTAATTTGTTTTTCTCAAGGTAAATACGTTAACATTAGCTTAAAAATTCAAATAGAAATACATGCTATACCATGAATAAATCTTGAAAACATTATACTAAGTGAAATAAGTCAAACAAAAACACAAATATTTTATGATTCCACTGATAAGAGACACCTAGAATAGGCAAATTCATAGAGACAGAAGGTACTAAAACAGAGATTAGGGGATGGAGGGCGAAGGAAGCGGTTGAGGGAGAGATAGAATGGGAGTTAATGTTTAATGGGTAGAGTTTCTATCAGAGATGATGAAAAATTTTGGAAATGGATTGTGATGATGGCTACACAACATTGAGAATGCACTTAATGCCAATGAATTGTACACCTAAAATTAGTTAAAATGGTACATTTTGTTATTTATATTTTACCACAACAAAAATATAATGATTAAATACATTCCATTTATTGTACTATATCTTAGGTACCAGCAAGAAAAGAGTGAAAAATTTTAATGAATTTATCTTCATCTACTGATGAATCAATAAAACCTCTTTGCTTGAGTATTATGCCTTTAAAAATGTCTAAAATGGTACATTTTGTTATGTATATTTAACCACAGTAAAAAATTAAAACATCAGATAGAATAGAAATAGCAGTCCATCACCAACTCCAGGATCTATCTCCTCAGAACAAAACCTTCAATTATTTTAGTATTTCTCCAAGGATTTATCCCCTTATTTTAAAATGGTATGCTTGTCCTGCTATTTCATCAATTTAAGTATCTGCTATTGGCCCTGGCCGGTTTGGCTTAGCGGTTAGAGTGGCGGCCTGCGGTCCAGAGAGACCCGGGTTCGGTTCCCGCTAAGGGCATATACTTCGGTTGCAGTTTGTCCCCGGCCCTGGTTGGTCGTGCGGGTGGCAGCCACTCAATGTATCACTTTCACATCGATGTTTCTCTCTCTCTCTCTTCCTCTCTCTCCCTCCCACTCTATCTGAACAAAAAATAAAAAAAAATGTCCTCGGATGAGGATAAAAAAAAAAAAATTTATTAATTCTGTTTAAAAAAAATAATAATAATAAGTATCTGCTATTGATTTTCAATAAGGAATATTAGGATTTAACTTCCTAAATACACACGCTAATTACCTGGGAGATTGGGCAGTCTGTTCATAACATATATTTAGACATATCCTTTTGTTTCTGGGAATAATTTTCACCTCCTTTCATAAGGGGCTCAGTGCTTCCAATTCTCAAGTGTTTCTGGGGTGGGCTTCCTTCTCCCTGCCATTCCCATCCCCAGGGACTAAGTTTCCTGGGGGAATAGTTCACTATTCCCATTCCATCTTCTATAAGTGTTTATTACTTCATGCACATTATCTTCTCTCTTTATAGCTGTATTTTTGTTATTTTGCTTTACTACTCCTTTTGTGAGTTGTAATGAAGGAGCAAAAATAAACACACATGTCCCATCTGCCATGTTTAACCAGAAATACCCCAGGGTTGCTTATAAGATTAAAGAAACGAATACGGGTAATGAAATTATGTAGGGAAAATATTTTGCAAAATCCTTGACATCTAATAAGGTCCAAGCTATAGCAACGAGAAAGTTGCTATTACCATTATCATCAGCAGCATCATTTACCTAGCAAAAGGTTATTTGTGTGGACTGCACGGAATTCCACAAAATACCGCCTACAACAAATATCACTGTTGTTTTCCAGCATTAATTCCATTTGATCAGAAATTTGTTTTTCTTGGAAAAAAAGGCAATTTTCATGGTGTGTTTATATAGTGGAATGTTCTGCAGCGGAAGGATAATCTAGATTACCTGAAACTTTTTCATCCTTTAGGTTTCACTCTCTCAGAGAGGCCTTATTTATCTGGATAACCATCTTCCCCTATTCTAACTTCGTATGGCTCTCTCTCATTAGAGACTCTTTCCTTTATAGCTCTGACTACAGTTTTAAAACCTCTCTTTCAGCATGTGTGTGTGTGTGTGTGTGTGTGTGTGTGTGTGTAAGGGTGTTGTCCCTAACCAGACTCTTCAAGGACAAGGGACCATGGTAGTTGTAGTCATCAACAAGGTCCACTCAATGCCCAACATAGTGCCTTCAAAGGGACTGCTTTTAATGAATGGGACACCAGGTAATATGTAATATAGAACATGTAATGAGATACTATGTTTGGAGAAAAACACATAGAAGTATTTTGTAAATTAATTAATAGTGGTGGGATTTGGGGGAAGTTATCAGAGTTTTTGGAATTTTTCTATCATAGTACTGTTACTACTACTGCTACTACTACTGCTAATGTAGATTTATTTAGTGTTTGCTATGTGTAAGACCTTTCTTAAATGTCTCACATACATTATCATCTTATTTAATTCTTACAACAACCCTAAGCACTTTTTTTTTTTTTATCCTCACCTGAGGACATTTTTTCATTTTTTGTTCAGATAGAGTGGGAGGGAGAGAGAGGAAGAGAGAGAGAGAGAAACATCGACGTGAAAGTGACACATCGAGTGGCTGCCACCCGCACAACGAACCAGGGCTGGGGAAAAACTGCAACCGAAGTACATGCCCTTAGCGGGAACCGAACCCAGGTCTCTCTGGACCTCAGGCTGACGCTCTAGCCACTGAGCCAAACCAGCCAGGGCATCCCCTATGCACTCTTATTATTCCCATTTTACTGATAAGAATACAGCTACAGAAAAGTGACAAAACCTGCCCAGTTGGGGACACCTGCTAAAGTTCAAACTCACAGTCCAAGTTCAAAGCTGTTGATCTTAAACCACTAAGCTATTTATCATTCTGTGTGTGTGTGTGTGTGTGTCAGAGAGAGAGAAAGAAAAAGAGAGAGAGAGAGAGAGAGAGAGAGAGAGAAAGAGGAAATGTAGTTGCTAAATTTTCAAATCTGTTTTAATACACTAAGGGCCAAATTGTTTTTGCCAACAAAAATGTTCTTCTGATTGAACTTCCAGCTAAGTTTAGAAATGAAGTTCTAACACTTCTATTTATATTTCATTTTATTTCAATTTTTATATTTTGTAGCACTCTACAGTGACACTAGAAGCAAAGCACATTTTTAAAATATTTATTGCATTTGTACAATATCTAAACTGACACCCAAAATTGTTAAATAATAGGTTTGGTGACTGGTAATCAGTCAGTTCTGGATTAACCTAATAATGGGAGTGGTGTTGAGGAGATAACAGCTAACATAAAATTACTGTAACATTGAAGTTCTAATAAACTCTTCTTAGGGATAGATGAACTGACTTTTGGACTAACCATGGTTAAATGATGATAGAATCTTACCAGTTTGGGGCTGGGAGGAAAGATTAGCCAGTAGAGGATGAGGTAAGAAGACTGCAAAGTTCAGGTTCAAGGTCCCCATTTCTTCTCTTTTCTAGTTTCCCTCTTCCAACCCCAACCTACCATAGGTTGGCACTTTTTTCAAACCACCAGTAATCAGCTACAGTTTTTCTGCAAAATGGTTTATCCATTACCATAATTAGTAGAAAAGGTGATGGTATAACTGAACATAATTTGACTGATTTTAATGTATAAGTGTAACCATAAATTAACATTCCAATTAAGCTATAAAAAAGCTATGCATGCCTTTGTTTTAAGGCTGCAGCTGACCTTCTGATATCTTAAGAGTATGTAAATAAAACCCTATGTTATTCTTTTTTTATCTAGTGTTCTTTTACAGCTTAAAAGAAGGCTGTTTCCTGGGGAGGAAAATCCACAGATCTCCCCAGTAAAACTACAAATTCCTATTGGAAGAGAGAGAGAGACTAGTGAAAGAAAGGGGGGAGAGAAAACCTTGGGAAGTGACACTCCCTCAGCCACCCTTTCTCTTCACTCCTTGAAAAGATGGATTACCCCCCCCCCCCCAGCTCTTTGTTCTACTTTCCCTCTCCCTCCGGTCTACACTGAGATCTTTAGGTGGGTTTTTGAGGACTGGGGAAAAGTCCCCCATCTCCTTGATATGCCGGCACTCAAATAAACCTCTTTCATCTGGCCAGTGTGGCTTAATGGTTGAGTATCGACCCATGCACCAAGAGGTCGCAGGTTCGATTCCTGATCAGGGCACATGCCCAGGTTGTGGGCCAGATCCCCAGTGGGGGGCATGCAGGAGGCAACCAACCAATGTTCTCTCTCATCGATGTTTTCATCTCTCTCTCCCTCTCACTTCCTCTCTCTCTAAAATCAATAAAGGAAAAATAAAAAACAAACAAACAAACAAATAAACCTTCTTCCTCTTGCCAGCACCTATCTCATGAGTCTGGTTTCCATTGAGGCAGGCAGCAGAATCCCAATTTCAGTTACTCAAGCACCATTATTATTTAATAACTATGTTCTATGAAGCACATACAGAGATTCTATGGTTTTACATTATTAAATCAACCCACACAATAGAAATGAAGTAAGGATGGACAGACTCAGAAGAAGGGCATGCATCTCTTAGTATTTCCCAAGTGAACATCCATTTATGCACTCCACTTTCTCTTTCTTCCCTCTTATAGTCAAAATTGTTAAAAAGCCTTTTTTACACACACACACACACACACTCAACCCACTTTCTCAAATCATTTATTGAAACTGGGCTTCCATCCCTACCAGTTCATCCAAATTGTCACGAAATCCAATGATCACTTTCAACTGGTATTCTATTTTATTTCTATGCTCCTTTTGAAGCAGTTAACCACTTCCTCCTTCAAATACTCAGGAAATTTGATGGGTTTATTGGCGTTTTTAAGAAGACATGTTCAGGACACACAGCTTGAGAAGTAGCCAAAGAATGGTGCCTTTCTCCCAGACTGACTGCTCCGTCAAGCAAGATACCTGCCTAGCTGTCCCACGTTGCTTCCCTCTAGGTAAGAGTCGGCTCCCCCTCCACTGTCATTTTTCATTAACCTCCCTAGTAGCTCCTTTCCTATCTTCTTTAAAGGATTTTGCTTTCTAAACTTTCCTATGTGTAGGTAATTTCTTCTGAGTCATCCTATTTATCATTCTACACCAGTATTTGTGAAGGAGTGTTTTTAAGAACCATATGCATTTGCATCAGAGTCTCTAGGGGTACTTATTAAAAGTGTAATTTTCAGCCCTCACCCTAGTGAACCAGCATCTTGGGGCAAAAGACCAAAAATTTGCATTTTAAATCACCTCCCATGTAATTCTTATTTAAAAACTGTGGATTGAGAATTACCATTCTACCCACTCGCTCTAGGTTATATTATCCAGCCCCATGGCGTCAGTTACTATTTATATGTTAATGACATCTATCTCTCTGTTTTCAAATAGGAACATTCCGCTTGATGTCTCACAGCCAATTCTTATAATTTAAGATGTCCCAAACTGATCACATTTCTCAATCCTGCCATTCTTCCTCTTGTTTCTCCCAGTTCTCAAAAATGGTTCTAAGGCACTATCAGGAGGGGAGAGGGCAGAGTGAGGTAGTCATTCTTGTCTCCTCCATTAATTCATTCTCTCCTTAAGACTCCTGACTCTTCTCACCACACCCAAGTCACTCCCCTAGTTAAAAGTATTAAAATATACTGCCTAGAACTAGTTGGCTTCTGGTCAGTCCATTTTCCACAATGAAAGTTGAAGTATAGATTATTCCTGTGCATAAACTTTTCAGTCTTCCATTGCCCTTGGGTTAAATAACTTTGCCAACAAACAATATCTTACCTAATCTGCTCTCATGTGATCTCTGCAGATTTACCTTATTGCTTTACTTTGCAAATATGCTGTCCAATGTAGTAGGCACTACTCTATTGAGTAGTGTGGCTATTGAGCACTTGAAATGTGGCTAGACCAAACTGCAACATGCTATAAATGTAATTCACACACTGGATTTCTCAAATGGAGTGCAAAAAAATATAAAACTGTCTCATTAATAACCTTTCATATTGATTACATATTATGATTTTAAATATATTGGGTTAAATAAAAGTAACATTAAATTAATTCTACCTGATTGTTTTTACCTTCTTAATGTGACCACTAAAATTTTTTAAATTACATAAGTAGGTTTGTATTATACTTCTACAGGGCAATGCAGGTCTAGAATCCTATGGGGTCCAGCCATACCAAAAGACTAGTTACTCCCTCAAATGTTACGCTTTTCCTTGCTTAAAGTGCCTCCTCTCCTCTGCACCCCACCCCTTCCCCTTCCTTCATCTGACTACCTCCCACTTGTTTTTCAGGATGTAGTTTAGTTATCACTGTGAGGAGCTTCCCTGCCCCTTTCTTTTCCCAAACCAGTTCTTGGTTGGCTGTATCTCCTATATGCGTGCACATAAAGCACACAGCTTGCAGTGTACTACACTTGCAGATTACTTGTCTACCCCCAATCTATGTCTCCTATGCTCACCAATTGCTTGTTAGGAGGACTCTGACTTGTTCAGTGCAGTATCCTCAGCATCTAGCATGTTATAAGATAGTAAGAAGCTAGGAAAATTCCAGGACAAGCAGACTAGGGAAACTAAGACAGATAGTTAAACAGCAGTTTGCAGCCACCTAGTAAATCTTATCTTCCGTAAACCAAGGACACTGAAGAGTAAATGGTTTGCACTTCTTCTCCCCAACCAGAGGGTAAATAGTTTAAATGATCCTACTCAGGAAGAGAGATAACAGAAATCCAATTTGTGCCAACCACACCCAAGGACAGACAAATTAAGAGAATAAATCTCATTTTGGTACATCAGCATAAAGCTGATGAATATATTCTATTGATCCCCTGCTAAGTTCTCCCCTAAAAGCCCAGCCTTTAAAATCCCTGAAAACTAAGGTCCCAGTGCATTCTCCCTCCCAGGAGCATGCCTGAGCCTCCCCCCACTTCTTTCCCCACAGGCATGCATCTCTTAAAGTCCAAGGGACCCCATGAGGATAGCAACCAGGGGAGCAATGGGCAGCAGCAGTTCATCCTGGGCAAAGCCCCTTTTCCCATCTCCAAGACCCCTTTTCCCCTGACTTCCAATGACCACAGCAGCCCTGCCTGGGCTCTCCTGCTACTTTGTCTATGCCCTTCCTAGTGTCACCATCCTAAGTGTGTTTTTGCTGCAGGGAATAATTTCTTGCTTGCTTTTTTATACTTTGTCTCTTGATTGAAGTCTTTCCTTCAAGAAGACAAGAACCAAGGTCTCCTCACCACGCTAGTAACAAGCACACACTGGTGCAAAGAAGAGATGGAGCAAATACTAGTAGAATGGCTGCTGGAAATGACTTTCTGGGACCCAAAACGTAAAACATGGCTGCTAATAGTATGTGTGGGAGGAGTTACAAATCAATATTGCCTCTTTGTCTTTGACCTGTCCATACCCTATCAAACAACATCCTCAATCCTCTCTTGCTTCTTTTGCCCCCAATAAGATTTTAAAACTCCATCAGTTAATTCAAATGAGGAAATGATTAGAGAACAAAATGAACACAACTTGTATCTTCTAAATATTTTTGAATTCTGGTAGAAGATAGTCATTGTGAGAAAAATTACCTATTCATTGGAAAACATTTATATAGCATTTCTGAAGATCAAGTCTTTCTTTGCAGGAATTTAAATGAGACCTAAAAATCAAGCCATTTCTCTATAATCCTACACCGCTGGCATTCACAGAGAAGTTCTGAGAACATCAAAAATTCTGGCACACTTACATTATAATTAACGTTTACCACATTCCTCTGTTAAAAGAAAAAAGTAGTGTATGGGAAATATAAAAGCAGTAAGAACAGACAATAACTACGTTCTCAGTCTCATCAGATATAAGTTGTAAGTGGCGTCCTCAGTGTTCACCCAAAGATCACTCACTCTTGGTTTTATGGTTTTATTTTTTAATGCTTTGAGGCTTTTCATGACATAGCCAGGCCTTTTATGTATTTATGTTTTTATGAGATTAAAGTGTCTAAAGGACTTATAAAGACAAATAATAAGCCTCACCTTGGTTTGAGGCTCTACTTAACCGTTTTTCTGCTTTTACTCTTCACCACCTCTAAACACACTGTCACGCCTGTGTTCCCCACTCCGGCGAAGTGGCTCCCTCAGAACCATCACTGAATGGGGGTACGTGAGACAGACGCAGAAGCCACTGAAAGAGACCCCAGAGGCTGGACCAATTTGAGGAACAAAATTAATACTCTTTTGGATTATAACCCAAAGTATAAAATAAATATCCAGGAGTCCATACTGATATAGATAAGTTTAAAATTTGGGAGAATAGACAAATAACCTATGCAGAAGAATTTTAAATAATTTATGTAGAAACTTGGTCCTGAGGGTGGAGGACCATAATTCCCCACATTAAGTGTGTGTGGGGGGGGAGGAGGGCGGGGAAAGAGTAATAGGGCGGAACTTGACGAACACCCACTCAGCCAGATGATCAAAGTCAACAACAGCGATAAATCATGTTGATAGTATGTGCCTTTGATAGAATGTGATTAACATAGCACTTTACCTCTGTAGTCTTCCTTTCTAAAATCCACACCTCCAGTCTAATCATGAGGAAAGTTTGAGGACCATTCCACAAAATACCTGACTAGTACTCTTCAAACTGTCAGTCATCAAGACAAGGAAAAGTTGAGAAACTGTCACAATCAAGAGGAACCTACGAAGATAAGACAATTAAATGTAATGTGATCATTGGATGAGATTTTGGAACAGAAAAAGGACATAGGTAAAAACTAAGGAAATCTGAAAAACTATGGACTTAAGTTAATAATAGTGTAAACAGTAAATCCTCACCCGAGGATATTTTCCCATTCATCTTCAGACAGAGTGGGAGGGGGAGAGAGAGAGAGAGAGAAAGAAACATCGATGCGACAGAGACACATGGACCCCCACATGGACCCGACCAGGGCCAGGGACCAGCCACAACCGAGGTACATGCCCTTGACCAGAAGCGACTCTTTGATCCATGGGCCATAGCTCTAATCGCTGAGCCAAAACGGCCACGGCTATCAAAAACTATTCTAAACATTTCTTCAGTCATAATTGATTCTCATTTGCCAAATCTTATTGCTTTTTCACAATCTTCATCCTGTACTGTAGAATAATCTCCTTGTGGAAACTCTTCCTTTAGCATCTTCAAAATACCTTCTCTTTGTTCCCTTCCTGGCTGGTACACTTCCAGTCTCCAGTACTGGATTTCTTTCTTTCTTTTTTTTTTGTCCTCACCCGAGGACATTTTTGCATTTATCTTCAGATAGAGTGGGAGGGAGAGGGGGGGAAGAGAGAGAGAGAGAAACATCAACATGAGAGAAACACATCAAGTGGTTGCTACCCACACAGCCCTGGGCCGGGAACAAACTGCAACCAAGGTTCGTGCCCTTAGGGGGAACCGAACCTGGGACTCTCTGGTCCACGGGCCTACCCTCTAACCGCTGAGCCAAACCAGCCAGGGCCAGTACTGGATTTCTTCTTCTCATCCCTTAGGTGATATTTCTTAAGCTGCTATCTTTGACAAACTTTTCCTATCACTTTATCTCTCAGGGGGAAAGAAATCTTACCAATCTCTACACCTTTAACTATGACCTTATTTTGAACACTCCAAGATCTATATTCTAAGCCCAATCTCTCTTTTAAAGGTCAGACCATATTTCCAACTGCCTAAGGACATATAAACCTACAGATTTTCAAAAATATTAAATTCAGTAGGAACATCCTTACATATACCCATGACTGTTTTATCACCATTATCCTCTGTTTTATATAAATATTGTTTGATTCTAATTCTACCTGCTCCCTTTACTGTCACACATTAATTTTCTTGAATAATCACCAATACATCAATCGAAACAGCCTTGGCTTATACTTGTGGCGCCTGAAGGTGAGCCTAGGTACAGCTGAAACCTCTAGTCCTACATGAGACAGTGACGATGGGATGTCATCGTTTTGTGTTCTCTGAGAAAGAACCTCAGCAAAGAACACCATTGCTTTTGGGAAACAGACCAGAGACTCAAGTTGATCCCCAATGGGCATGAAAGGCAACTAACTGCCTCTGTCTATTTTCTGTGTATAGTTTTGAAGAAATTTTCCTCCTAGAATCTGGCAGCCCAGGAGCATTGCAGTTTGAGGTCTATGTCCCTGAGAACCCCTTGCCAACATTTCCCAAAGACAAGGGTCACAATGGGCTGATTGCCACATGTCACTGGAAAAATCCTCCTTCAGCTTAACTGTGGCAGATCATTGATATCTAATCAAGCCATTAACCGTCCTGTTAATAGAATCCAGATTTTACTGAGACAACATAAAATCATGTACACAGGGAAGGCAGAAGCTAAGCCCCAAATAGTAAATCTTTAATTGGTCTAAACCAGATGGTCCTCAAATGTTTTGGCTTCAGGATCACTTGTACTCTTAAAGCTACTGAGGACTGCAAAGTACATTTGTTCTTGTGAACCGTATCTATCAATATTTACCATCTTAGAAACTAAAAAGAAAAAGAAAAAATTTAAATATATGTATTAATTTATTTAGATATGAAAATAATAAACCATTAATATTAATATAAATAATATTGCTATGAAAAAAAACTATATTTTTTAAAACAAGAAAAAAATTTGAGAAATCTAGCTTATTAGAAAATGTAGATTCACATATCTGCTTCTGCATTATATCTGTTGTTTCGGTTGAAATATATTTTTTAAAAATCCTGTCTCATACAAATAAGTAATTGGAAAAAAATTATTTTAAAAGACTCTTCAGATAATTTTGGATATTATTCTTTGATACTACACTAAAACTCAAAAAGTAGTAGTTCCTCAAAGGTTAATTACAATGTGGAATCTGAAAACAAATGAATGAAAATTTGCACTGTTACCCTTACATCTTTTAGTCTGTTTTGGTCTTTGAATGGATCTGTTACCCATGAATGATTTTGTAACATGCATTTGTCATTGGGAAGATACTGGTTCACTGAGTTATACAGATCTTTCAAATGCTCACACTTAAAAAAAAAAATCACTTTTGTTAATATCACCACCAATATCAGAAAACTATTGAAGTACTGGGAAGCTATCAAGTTCACAGAGATTAATTCAAGTTATCCAGCCTTCTAATTTTCACCAGGAAGCTTGAATTTTATCATTTGCAACAAATATTGCCAGTTGTTTTCCTTGAAGTAATAGTTTGTTCATTTTCAAGAAACTGAAAAATACTCAAATCTGAATAACCTTTGTTTGTCCATTTTTTGAGTTAAAAAAAAGTGTTCCGCCCTGGCCGGTTTGGCTCAGCAGTTAGAGCGTCGGCCTGCGGACTAGAGAGTCCTGGGTTTGGTTCCCGCTAAGGGCACGGACCTCGGTTGCAATTTGATCCAGGCCCCAGTTGGGGTCGTGTGGGTGGCAACCACTCGATGTGTCTCTCTCACATTGATTTCTCTCTCTCTTCCCCCCCCCCTCCCTCCCGCTCTATCTGAAGATAAATGCAAAAATGTCCTGGGGTAAGGATTAAAAAAAAAAGTTAAAAAAAAAATGTGTTCCATGAAAAAGCAGCCATTTCAGCTCACAATGCAAACAATTGCACAATAGGAGACTGAAATAACAAAAGAACTTCGGTATGGACCAGAAACCAGCAACAGCAAGAAGGACCACAAACCTCATTGTGAGTGCCTGGCAGTGAGGAACACAATGACTAGTAAATTTCGGTGCCACAGCCTCGACCTCTGAGAAACAATGGGGAGTGCTACCTACCATTCCTGCTTTTATACAATCACCAGAGTGAAAAAGGCAAACGCCATCTTAGCATTATCAGGGAAAATTATTTTAAGCTTGTGAACTCCCTGAAAGGATTTCAGGGCCTCCAGATTCCATAAACCACTGAGGAGTTAAGCCGTTGAGATATTCCATTTCATTTACCAATTAGTTCTGGAGTAGGTATGTGATATAATTCTGGCCAGAAAGCCAAAGGAGCCTCTGGGAAAGGTTTCTTCTTCCTTCTAACAAGATATGAGGAAGCAGAAATTTCCCTTTTCTGAATTTGGTCATCTACCTGGGAAAAGTAGAAATAATCTGCCCCAAAGGACACACAACACACTGAATTTGGGAAAGTAGAAAGACAGAAAACACCGGGGTAGATGACGTCATTGTTGAATCACTGAATTATTCGACTTCAAAACGGCCCTATCTTCAGAATTCTTGTTATGTGAGATAATAATTTTACTTATTGTTCACATGACTTTTAGATGGGTTTTTTTTCCCCTTAATGTTGAAAACATCTTTACTCATAATCCTAGACTTCCTGTCAACCAATCTCTGTTCAAAAGACATTAAGAGCCTGATCACCGTTCCAGACTCCCCAAAATGAACACGCAAAACAAAATATTACAAACCATTTAACAGCAGCTGGAAGGAGGCATACCAAGTTGAACAACTAGCGTGGGTGGCTTATATGGAGGGAAATCGAATAAAAGAGACAATATTAAATTTTAATAAAAACATGAGAACTCTTAAAGAGATTAGAATATGATACCAAACGTTCAGGGCTAAAAAACATTATTTCTGAATTATAGAGTAATCAGGATCAGATCAGAAAGCAACTAGGTGTTCAGAGGCAAAACCCTTGGAATATATTCAAGTGTCAAGAAATCAAATCACAGATTATGTAATAGACCATTAGGAAGCTATTCATTATTCTGTTTTAATACAACCGATATTCTACCATCACAGTCGGAGATGTGGTCATGAGTAAGAGAAGTAACAAAATATTTGTGAATTGTCAGGTTACAGTAAAGAGTTCTTTTCTAACAGCATCATTTCATTCAATGTCCTTTCATTGTAACATATACAAGATGCCTTAGGAACTTAACTCTTGTTTATATCAATTAACCTTTGGTAAAATTGGTTTCGTTATACTCGATTTGCTTATAGTCACAGAACATATCAACAAAGTGAATAGTTCCTGTAGGTCTATCTTTAGATACCTGCACATATGGGTTTGGAGATTTCTAATTCAATTTTTTAAAACTCTAATACTGTGAGGTTCAGAAGGGAAAATACTTAAAGAAATAAAAGAGAAAAAAACTAATCTTGTAGATAGAAAATATTATCATTAGTATTAATTTTGCCTGACAACTCCCCCTTGGTGTGGTAAAGCAGAAATAGTTCACAGGTATCTGTGCCTTGCAAGATCAGAGTTCCTGCTTCTTCAAGGAGAATCTAGTCCACTGTATAAAGAATGGCTTTAGGAAAACAACAATCTCGCTCTATAGAAGTCAACATTCAACTGCTCTAAAGTAAAATAATTCTGTAACTAAATGACATAAAGATATGTTTTAAGGTCACACGTTAAATACCATTGAATCACTTACATATTTTAATTTAGACTAGTTCTGAAATGAGTAGATGTTATTACATCAAGATCTATTATTTTAGAGGTTTCAGAATAGAGAAGTGCTATCTTTTTACCACCAGATGAAGAGTAGAAATGGTCCTAGATCCCCACAAAGACTGTATGAAACCATGAATCTCAGCAAGTCAATATTTTTTCCCTCTCTCTCTCTAAAATAAACAAATTTTAAAAATTAAAAACAAAACAAAACCCTTACATTAAAAGAAAAAAAGAGTAACAACAGATTTGAGATATATTTTGGAGAGGGAATTGAAGAGACTTGGCTATAGCCAAGAGTTATCCTGAACTCCCTGCCCCAAATAGCCAGGGTAAGAGTGTGTGGGGTGGGTGGGGAGTCAAGGATAACTCCTGGGTTTCTGGTATGAATAAATATATGGAAGGACCTATCTTTTACCAAGAGGGAGAAGACTAGAGGAAGGGCAGATTTTGAGATGGGGGTGGGGTATGAAGACTTAATACTTTGAGCTATTTTAAATTTGGGATAACTAAGAGAAATCTCAGTGGAGATGCCAAGTAGGTAATAGAATATCCAGGTCAGCTCTAAAGAGAAGTGTGAGTCAGGTAATAAATTTTAGAGTTGTCAGTGTTTAGATGGCATTCGAAACCACAGGACTGGATAAGATTGCTCCAGAATAACTGGTTAGAATGTAAAGGTCTGGGACCTCTGCCTGGAAAACTTGAGGAATTGTCCTAACCTATTTTTACTAGACTAACTTCTCATATACTTAGATTTCTGCCTCATTTTTACTTTGCTCAAAATACTTTTTCTGACCCCTAAGTCTATATTAGGCAACCCAGGCTCCACTATGTCATCTTTTTTCTTCAAAGTGCTTATCACAATTTGCAATTAATTATTTGTGATTATTTATTTTATATTTGTCTCTGCACTAGAATGTATGTTTCATGAGGGCAGAGGCCATTTGCCTCCGTTTTTATGCCCAGTCCCTAGCACAGTACCTGGCACATAATTCTAAGTATTGAGTAATGAGTTAAAGTGGATGTGGGGCGGATACTGACTGAACATCTGATGAGCCTGTTAAGGTGATAATTTAGCAATGGTTAAGATATATAACAATTTAAAACATTAATCAATTATCATTATCTTGAACTTTCTAAGGGAAGAATAAGTGAAATAGCAAAGGATTCAAGCATTTTAGTTAGTTATTTCACTCTCCATGAAGGGTACGTGATATATATGAATGTTTATGGAGAACTTTATATGTGCAAAGTACAAACAATTCATCAACTGTACAAATTCTATCATAAACTCCCGGAGTTTAGAGCCTGTATAGCCCCCCAGGTTCTTATGTATGATGAACAGTCCATAAATATTTATTGTTTAAATGCATGCTTTAATTGTTGCATTAAAACATTTGCTTGTATGTTTCAATTATACTTTCGTAAACAAGGTGGACATGACATTAATGTTACTGACATTTTGCTGATCTTACTCAAAGTGCCCATGTTTATAAAAATTTCTTGCACCAGAGTTTATTTCTAAAGTTTAATAGTTCTTACTCTGAGAAATTTCTTCTGCAAGGGACTTAATAAATTGTGCACGACGCTACCAGAAGTGTGAGGTCTGCAAAATTATATATTGCCCATGATCCGTTCCCGTGTTTGGCATTACTATCCCTCTCTAAGATAACCAGTGTTTTTTGCTGCCCCTTGATATCTAGAGATTCTCAATGTAACATCTGGCCATTTGTAGTCTATGTACATATGTACATTTTACTTCTCTCCACTTTACCTGTCTTGTTTCCAATTCCTTTGTAGCCTTATTTCCTACTGTACAAGAAAATGTCTAGCTGTAGATTATTTAAAATTATTTTAAGCATCATTGAATGCTAGAATTGGTAAGTCCCTAGAAGTCTCTTCCTCACTTTTCAGCTACTCAGGTAATTATATTATTATTTTCTGAGTTTTGTTAATTTGGGTAACACAGCATGTTGCTAATGGTGGGAATCGTACGGCTCCGGTCACGTTGCCTACCTCTGGTGCACAGAATGACATAAACTGGGCACTTATTTAAATGAGCGTCTTCATAGTTTACTTCATTTTAAAATAAAAGAATGGACAATTATTGAAGTTGTAGCTATTTTGTTTAAATAAAACATTGAAGTAGGTACGTGTCATCAAGGGAGGTTTTTGTTTTGTTTTCTTTTAATGCAGATTTCTACACCTACTGTTTCAAAATGTTTTAGGAGATGGATCAGGCATAAATTATCCAGAGTCATTATAGTAAATGGAATTTACACCTATTCTTGATTACAAACTCAAAATTCAGATCACTTCTTAGATAATAGTGAACCCTTAATTTAATACAGAAGAGTAATATTTTAAAATACAATTTAAGGCAATCTTTGAGCTGTTGAGAATTTACTGATGCATCATCATGAATTTATTTTCCCCAAGAAACATAGATTAATGCTTTGAGATAAAAACAGCCAAGGGACATCGGAAGACATTTATGTGCAAGGAGAGTAATTGTATCTCCAGGCTATAACTATTTATCAATTTTCCTGCCACTAAAACTTGCCAACCAGTTTGTGAATCTGAGATAAAGATGAGTCACTCTGCAGAGAAAAATATTCTCTTTGGGGAGAATTTACTCAGTGAAACTATTACCCATTGATGATTTTTTCCCTGACATCCTCTTCATCCTTATCTGCACTTTGCACAGCTACTCTCCAACTGACCCTTTTCTAATTACTGCCTCCGCTCTTCAGGAAGCATCCCTGAAATCTAGAAGTGGTTTGGTTTTTAAAAGGAAGCTCTTCTACTCCCATTTCCACAGAATTACAGAAGCCTCATTTGCGTTTTTATTTAAGAAATTATATAGATTAGTAATCCCATTTTGTGGCCAGGAAAAAGAGTACTTGTTATTATATTCTCTTTTTAATTGTCAAATTAAAGTTTTGTTCATCACGCTCTCATTTCAAACAGCAGGAATAAAGCCACCAAATAAACAGAGAGGTAAACTGGGAAGCAGCCCTACTACACAGGCAGACCATCAAGACAGAATTAGATTCATTGCTGTCAGGGACTCACTCTCTGAATCTAAATACGGCCTTTGTATCACAAGGGGAGTTTGACAGATTTTAGGGTTTCTGATCATATGACTACTATCTCTAAGGGAAAAATAAAGAACGAAGCCCTGGCAGGTTTGGCTCAGCGGTTAGAGCGTCAGCCCGGTCAAGGGCACGTACTGTACCTCGGTTGCGGTTTGTCCCGGCTCCAGTTGGGGTTGTGAGGGAGGCAACCAGTCGATGTGTCTCTCTCACATCGATGTTTCTCTGTTTCTCTCTCTCTCTCTCTCTCTCTCTCTCTCTCTCTCTCTCTCTCTCTCTCTCTCTCTCTCTCCTTCCCTCTCTCCCTCCCGATCTATCTGAAGATAAATGGAAAAATATCCTCGGGTGAGGAAGACAAAAAAAAAAAAAAAGGAGCGCAGAACAGAAGAAACTAGCAGAGAGGCTTTTCATCTCTTCAAGATGAGGTAGGTGAGGACAGGGCCTCACTTAGAACCTCCAGAGGCCTGGAGCTCTGAAAAGATTATGATTCCTTATAAATAAAGTCATATATTTCAAAATGCAAAACTTACATGCATACTTAAATTAAGAGATTCTCTCCAGTACTTTTTGCTTTTAAAACTTTGAATAAGTTTGTCATTGTGAGCTTTCTTCAGTTGTTAGTGTCCCAGGTTTTGCTGGTGTCCACTGAGCAGTGCAGGATGGCCAAAGACCTTGTCTTAGAAGTGCATTTTCCTTGCTTATCTCTCATCCCAATGCCTTGTACACAATAAGTACTTACTTCACACATGGATTCGGGATGGGGCTGGATAGTGGTAACAAGCACTCCTTATATAACTGGCTGAGCAGGGGAAGTTGTCAACAAAGTTTTATCTTTAATGCCTCACGAGACAAAGATTGCGACTGTTCTCAAAAGTATGTTATCAGCACCTTTTTGAAGTTTGCTAGCTTATGAATAGAAGGATTACCTTTCCTTTTTCCTGAGTAGGCAATCACCGCATCTTGTAGCTTTAACACAGGGAATCAACAGCTTTCTTTCATGCATGGACACAACTGAAGGGGTCACCAAATTTCGACTGAATGACCGCTCTCCTTTATTTCTTCCCGACCATAGGTTTTCAGGAAATGACAAAGCCTTTATTGTAAAATTTGAGTCCTTGGTCTAATTTTTCCCCAATCTGTATACCTAAGAGGGTGTGTGTGTGTGTGTGTGTGTGTGTTGAGTTTTGCTTTGCTTTTTTTAAAGAATGACGAAAACATCATTACTTTGATGGAATACTTTTGCAATGGTACAAGTATAGTCACAATGTTTTCAGGTTCTTTTCATCTTCAAAGGATAAAAGAGCAAGTTGCTGAGAAAAAAGACAATGTAAATAAAAGTATATAACACAGTGTATCCATTTTCCCCATTTAAAATTTGAAAATAAGCCAAAAATGTTTTCTTTTCTGGGCCAAATTTCTGTTTGAGAGCTAAAGCATGTCATTAATGGGTGGCCTTGAACTTTAGTTATATAGAGCCAAAATAAAAACTGCTCTCCTTAAGACTCTGTATGTGTAGAGCACTAGTTTTTTGCTTCAGAGTAAATATTAGGTTTAATATGGCCTCTCTTGTTTAAAGAAATGTATACTGAGCCCAAAAGAATGCATTTACTTCAAGTACAAGAATGTAACATTACGGTCTATTTACAATAAATTATATAATGCTGGCAAAGTTGGAGGGGTTGGGGAAGAGACTCTGTGTTCTTATAAAAATTTATAAGGTCACTAAAGGCAATTCTAAGTGAACCTAAACAGAAGTATTAATATTTAAATATTATAACTTACAATCATATTATTTATAGAATAGTACACTCAAAACCAATCATGTCATGAAAATACATGCCCTTGTATAATTTGATTAAACAGTCCAGAATACAATGAACCTTTCCATTAACTGGACCTCAAATTCTGCTTTAAAGTGACATCATTCATTTACATACAAACTTTCACCTCTACTTCCCTCTTACCTGTTTCAACTATGTTTTCTGGGCTTAGCTGACTTAGTTTATGGGATCACTGCCTGGTGACATTATCTGTGTGGAATCTCCAGCTATTGTTCTTTCTGCTCATTCCTCAAACCTAGATAGCAATGATGTCCAAACTTTCTTTTGATTTTTATTTACAAGTCCCTTTGTCACATTCACCACAATTTCTCTTCCAAACACATGAATTCGCTTTGAACCCCCTCTCTTTAAAAATTACTTGACCTTGCCTGGCCGGTGTGGCTCAGTGGTTGAGCATCGACCCATGCACCAAGAGGTCGTTGGTTTGATTCCCAGTCAGGGCACATGTCCAGGTTGTGGGCCAAATCCCCAGTGGGGGGCATGCAGGAGGTGGCCAATCGATGTTCTCTCTCATCAATGTTTCTATCTCTCTCTCCCTCTCCCTCTAAAAAAAAACCACAATCAATAAAGAAAAAAAAAAATGACTTAACCTATGTCCAGGAGGTATGGCTGATGAGATAACACTTTTTATGTTGTTATCTAACTGCCTCAAACTGAAAATGTTCACTCTAGTAGGTCTATCTAACCCAAAATTCTTCTGGAAACGTTGGAATGCTTGAACTTAAAAAGAAAATTCTAAATTACTCATTTTCTTAAAAGGTGTAATAATAGGCACAATAGTAAGAACCACTGTGATTTAATGAAAGAGACAGATTGAATGAGATAGACTTTAGTTTGAATCACAGCACCACCATTTTCTAAGTAGGGGCAATTATTTAGCTATCCAGGCCTCAGGCTTTTTTCTTCTGCAATATATTCCTTACATTACGTACTATCTACGTAGATGTCATGAGATGAGGTTGACAGCACCTAGCATATTTTCCTATGCATGGTCAGTTGGTCACTGGGTTTATTATAATAGGTAACTTATATAAAAACAATTAATTTCGGGGTGCTCTGGATCCCTCCCCACACCCTTATGTCTTTTGCTCTCAGAATCATCAAAGCCATCAAGGTCTGCCTATTCATGCAGTTACTAAAATCTGCCTGTCAACATCTATTTTTCCAAGACAAACGCTGTTTCAACGCTGGGTCATTTCATACTTTGACTGTTACAAATTTATTCTGGCTACTTTGTGCATGTCTGAATTGGTGAAAATTTTACCAGAAAAATGATATTTTCCAATCATGCTGGCCCTGCATCTTTTCTGCATAACCTTACCTCCTGCTGCTGCCAGAGCCTCTAACTGAAGAATTAGATTAAGTGATGTGGGCATGCTTCAAAGCATTTGGAAATAATAATAGTAGGAGGAGTGGATTACCTGTCCTGCAGGTAGTGTCTACATCAGTGTGGCTGAATTCCACAAAGGTAGAAACAGCCTTTTGCCTCTCTGCTGTGTTCGATACCAAGGAAGTGAACTCCATCAAACACTATCGTTAGGAAATCAAAGAACTCACAATCCATAGGGCAATCAATTCCCAATTCTAAATATGCATTTAAAAAAACATTCAGATAGCCCTGGCCAGGTGGTTCAGTTGGTTGGACCACTATCCAGTGCACCAAAGGGTTGTGGGTTCGATTCCCAGTCAGAGCACATATCTAGGTTTCAGGTTTGATCCCGGATCCCTGGTCGGGGAGCATACAAGAGGCAATTGATCAATGTTCTCTCTCTCTCTCTCTCTCTCTCTCAAATCAATAAAACAAACAAACATATCCTCGGGTGAGGATTAAAAATATAAATATATATTTAATATATATGTATATATATATATTTTTTAAACATTCAGCTAATTTCTAAACATGTATTCTTTTTGTGTGTGTTTTTTGTTCCTCTTCACCTGAGGATATTTTTCCATTGATTTTTAGATAGAGTGGAAGGGAGGGAGGGAGGGAGAGAGAGAGACATTGATGTTCATATCGCTTGGTTGCCTCCTCCACGACCCTGACTGGGGTCTGAGATGAACCTGCAACCCATGTACGTGCCCTTGACCGAGAATCGAAAGCCTAGGCTGAGGCTCTAACCACTGAGCCAAATGAGGCTCAACTGTAGTTGCCTTCTTTCCATGTATCTTATACCACAAAGCATCTAAAAATACCCGGTGTATCCACATGTATTATATGAACAGGCTACCTAAATTACGTGTATTCTAATTTTGCCTATCTGACCAATCAAAATAAGTCACTCTTATAAAATTAAGTCTCCAGTAAGTGCCATTCTTGAGCACCATGCTGTCATGTTCACTAGTGTCAGTCAGACAGCAGACAGTCGAAAGGAAATGAATAAGCCCAATGAATAAATTACATCGTGAATGATTTTGATACAAATTAAAACTATGGACAGTTCATGTTGTATTTGAAAAATATTAAATCTGGACTCTTGAACTCTACTTATGTTTGGAGCAGGGACTCTCCAGTGCCCTGTACTGATCTCTGAGATACCATACGCAGGGAAGGATCTGGGAGGAAATAAACGAGGAATCCAGGAAGTGGGTCAAGGGCAAGAGACGGGTTTTCAAGAAGGTGGGTTTTAGAATTGAACAGCTAGCTAATTTCACAGTACCTGACACGGAGCAACACTCAACAAACCCTGCATATACATTCCTTTCTTCTGTTTTGTGTGCCTAAAATAATGTCCCACATGTATCGTTCAAAAATAGTTATTGAATGAATACAGAGCTCTTGAACAGGGCACTGGTGGGGATGACCTTCTAAATTGGGGATTTTATGACAGAAACTGGCACAAGGTTTGTGGTGGAGTTTTGCTGGCGGGAGTCAGGCACTGGATCCTTAAGCACGTCCAGAGTGCCTGCCCAGCAGAGGATTTCCCTTGTAGCTCTCCATGCTTAAGGGATTCGCAGACAGAAGATTTCATAACCTCCAGACAATTTGAACCACCAAATTTAACTCTAATGTAATAGCTAACCTTCATCTCAGGAAGTTTTGCCTCATATCGCACACATATCAGTTTACAATTTAATTCTTTCTTCTTGTTCTCTAAACTCTGGGGAGACAGTTTTTCCATAGTGCCTTTATCTAATTGGAATGGAGTCACCACTTGTTCTTCTTTGCCCCAGGCTAACTCAAATATACTTTCATGCTGTTATTAGCTATTAGCTATTATTTCTAACCCTTTAATTATCTTTGTTGCTCTTTGAATGTTCTCCAGGATTTTAATGTCTAAAGTCCCAGAGCCTGAGCTTTGGACATATGTTTGGAATGGCTGGTGGAAGCTGACATTGAATTACTATTTTAGGATCATTTATGCTTCTTATTCCAATTTTATGTGGACTTGTATCAGCTTTTGTTGTTGTTTTTATTATCACATGCTCCATTTGGAAGTTCATCTTTTCCCATATGTCTGAGGGAGTCATCTTTTTTTTTAAATTTTTTTCTTCCTTTATTGATTTTAGAGAGAGGAAGGGAGAAGGAGAGAGAGATAGAAACATCAATGAGAGAGAACATCGATTGGCTGCCTCTTGCTTGCCCCCCGCTGGGGATCGGGCCCACAATATGGGCATGTGAACTGATTGGGAATCGAATCGGCGACCTCTTGGTGCATGGGTCGACGCTCAACCACTGAGCCACACCAGCTGGACTGAGGGAGTCATCTTTTATGTTGGGAATTCATAGACCTAACTGCACTCACCAGTTTCTGTGTATGTAATTTCTTTCCTCAAGTAATTACTTTATGTGACTCCAAACTAAATCTTTATTCCTAAACATATCCTAGTTTTAACCCAGGCTTAAGCATATACAAACAGTCCAAATACGGCATTGATATCTGAAATCCAAAACCAAACTCATTCTCATTATTATTCTCTCTCCGTTCCCAAATCTGTTTCTTCTTCTAAGTAGGTTCTCTGTCTGGGTCTCAGCACCACTCATGCCCAAGTTTGAGGGATCAATAATTTTTTTCCGTCTTTTCTCTCACTACCTACAGCTAATTGCTTTGACTATAGATGAGTTGGACTCCTTAAGTTCTGTTGCATGACCCTGCCTCTCTATTTCACTCTACTACTTGAGTTCAGGTACTCAGCATCTCTAGACTGGACTATTACAGTAGCTTTTGGTTTTCCCCTTCCCAATCATTCCCTCCTTTCCGGAAACATGTATCATGTCATTTTGCCTTAAAAAAAGAAAATCACATTATTTCCATTGGTTAATATGCATTCAAAACCCTGACATCACCTGCCTTTTCACTCACCTTTCTTGCCACTCCTCTTTCTCCCCCACCCCTCCCAAATCAAATCCCACACCAGGGATGGCATATATGTCAATTTTAATTAACTGAAAATAGCTGCCTGAAACAATGTTTTTAAAAGTACCATGACAGCCCTGGCCAGTTTGGCTCAGCGCTTAGAGTGTCAGCCCTTGGACCAAAGAGTCTCGGGTTTGATTCTGGTCAAGGGCATGTACCTCGGTTGCAGCTCGGTCCTCAGCCCTGGTCAGGGTCGGGGGAGGCAACCAATCGATGTGTCTTGTTTCTCTCTCTCTCCCTCCCCCTCCCTCCCACTCTATCTGAAGATACATGGAAAAAATATCCTTGGGTGAGGATTAAAAAAAAAAAAAAAAAAGAATATGTCAAAAAAATAAAGTAAAAGTACCCTGACAGGTTGGTCGTGTCTACTAAGAAGGGGTGGTGGTGATGGCAGCATCTACGTAAGGTACTTGCTATTCACCTTTTTACACAAATTGGATATTTAAATTTTCCCAGCTGTTTCGTTGCTTTGGTACCCGTGACATTTTATATCCTAAGTCTGCTCTCCTACAGGAGAGTCTTGCTTCCTTTCCTCAATTCTTTCACAGCTATCTTTTTATAAACTATTTAATAAATGGTATTTTGACAGAAGATGAGCATATGAAAATAATCATATCCATGCCTTACATCATATAGCAAATGTATATGAAAGATCAAAGACTTAAATGTTAAAAGGCAGAGCTATAAATGTTCTAGAATGTAACATGAGAAGAATTCATTTATAGTCTTGGAGTGGGGAGGGTCATTCTAACTATGATTTAAATTTCTGAAATTGTAATAGAAAGATTGGTAAGTTTAACTCTCTAACCAAAAAACTATAAGGTAAAAACAAGAAAACAAACAACTAACAAAAAACTCCACGACACTATAAGCAAACAGAAAAGACTGGGAGAATTATTAGCAACTCATAGCATAAAAGTAGTTTTAATACATAAAGAGCTTTTAGAAATCAACAAGGAAATTACTAACAACCCAAAATAAAAATGGGCAAAGAATGCTCAGGGCAGTGTGTGGGGGCACTGGTTTGGAAACTACAGAGCAAGGTAAAGGAGGCGAGACAATGTCTGCCTTTAGGTAGTTTATCAAGTAGAGAGGTTAAGATAGATACATATATAATTATAAGGCAGAATGTGATCATTGCCTTAGGAGTTACAAATAAGGTTATATGGGATTTAGAGCAAAGAAGAATTCTTAAAAGTGTATTATACATCTGAAAAATTCAGTAGCATTTGAAAAGGGGTTTTGAAAGACTGATGTGCTTTTTCCAAGAAAGGACAGGGTATTTTATTCAGAAAATCAAATGCCTACAGGGCCAGAGGAAGGTTATGCATATAGTAGTCTCCCCTTATCTAAAGAGATACCTTCCAAGACCCCCAGTAGATGCCTGCAACTGTGGATAGTGCTGAACCTTATATATACTATGCTTTTTCCTATACGCACGTACCTATGATAAAGTTTAATTTGTACATTAGGCACAGCAAGAGATTAACAACAATAAAATAATAATAAAATAGAACAATTATAACCATACACTGTAATGAGTTATGTGGATGTCTTCTCTCTCTCTACCCCTCTGTCTTCCTTTCTCTCTGATAAGTGATCTGATAACCAAGAGGGCTGCTAAGTTGCTAACGGGCAGGCGGTGGACAGAGCACGGACTTGGCGGACAAAGGAAAGATTCTCTTTCGGGCAGGACAAGGCAGGACAGTGTGAGATTTTATCATGCTACTCAGGATGCTTCACAATTTAAAACTAATGAACTGTGTATTTCTGGAATTTCCCATTTGACATTTTCAGACCGCAGTTGATTATGGGTAACTGAAACGGCAGATAAGGGCTAACTGATTGAAAACAGGATCTCGCAGGGGTGGAGAACGTAAGGCCCGCGGGCCGTATATGGCCCTCCAAATCAATACCAGTTAACATCACACTCCTCGCCAAATTAGCCTGACCAAATACATAGCAGGCTAATGGTTTTTTTAAATCCTCACCTGAAGCTATTTTTCCATTTATCTTCAGACAGAGTATGAAGGAGAGGGAGAGAGAGAGATAAACGTAGATGTGAAGAGAGACACATCATTGGTTGCCTCCTGCACGACCCGGACCAGGGCCAGGGACTGAATCTCAGCTGAGGTATGTGCCCTTGACCGGGATCAAATCTGTGGCTCTTTGGTACGTGAGCCGATGCTCTAACCGCTGAACAAAACCAGCTGGAGCTAGCAGGCTGATTTTCAAGTTGATAATTTTGTATGGCCCTCGAATGATGTTATCAATATCCACATGGCCTTTGACAGAAAAAAGGTTCCCCACCCCTGAGAGAGGTTCTTAAAGCTGGCAGAATATTGTTATCTGGGAGATTTTAAAAATCCCCATTTGCATAACCAGGCCAATTCAATCAGAAACCTGGGATGGGGTTGTGAGGGAGGGGAGGAGGATGGCATGGAGGTGGAACCCAGGATTTGTAGTTTTACAAAACTACCCAGACGATAACAACACGGACCAGCAACATTCTTATCACCCGTGACTTGTTAAAAATGCAGAATCCCAGGCCCCACCCTGTCCTTACAAAACCAGAGCCTGCATTGTGACAGTATCTCCAGTGATTCTCATATACTCTGTCGAGTTTGAGAAGTCCTGCTAGAGAACTTTGTCCGCTTCCAGGGGAGTGGCATTCATTGTAGTATCAGTGTTTCCCTGAGGAAATGCAGACCCCTAGTTGCAGATATTTTAATGTCCCCACTTACACTGCTAGCAACCAGGCAAGTAACTGAAATCAGGTTAGAAGCCATCAAAAGATGACTGGGGCCTCCCAGTTTGCTAGAGAGGGAAGAACAGATTAGTGGAGTTTGTCTAAAGCTTAGGTTGTTTTAAAGCAGACATTTTTTAAATGTGGGTTTTTGGTATTTACTCAAAAGAAATTTTGTGAGCTGCTAAAGCATCCCTGCCAACATTATAGGGTAGCGAGTTCAGTAGGTAGCACTGCTCTCATTTGGTGGGTGGGGGTGTGGGAGCACCACCACGTCAGAACTCTCCTTCCAACTCCCTTAAGCAAAATGTGAAGGGTACTTTGGAAATAGAGCTATAAAGGTTTGGAGGGCTTTGAAGTAAAATTATTTACTTAAATTTTGGTAGTGTCGAGTCACTTGGTATTTCTAAAGCCAGGGTTATAACTGCAATACAAACAAAAAAGGAAACCTTGCTCCCTCGTGATCTTGTTGGAAGTATAACTGGCATGAAGGAAGCAGACTGTTCAACAAATGCTCAGCTCCTACTATGTAGCAGATGCTATTCAAAGTCCTTTAACTTCATCCCTTGGGTGATATTCCTAGTCGGCCTGCATCCTGGAAAGTTGATGTCACTGTTGCTAGCTAGAATGAATGATCTCATAAGATAAAAAGTGTGGCTGAGTCAGAGGAATCCATGGCTCCAGCTAGAAACTGTCAGCAGCTCAGCAGCATTGTCTTCAAGGACCACTGAGGCTGGGAGCCGAAGAAAGGGAAGGAGGGGAATTCAGAACCCATGAAGCCACACTTCAGAAGGTCTCTCTCTCTCCACTGCTAAAGATTTTGACAACAGTTAGACAATTTTAAATGGCAGTACTAGCACGTGGCTTTCAAGGAATAATAACTATCAGCAACTATTTTCTCTTGCTCCCACAACCCTTATATAATCTGTCATTCTTTTTAAAGTTACGTTGTTGCATCAAGCAATGGTTTTACCTACCTCTGCTGACATGTTATATAAAAATCACTTCCAAGGATTAATAAACAGATAACTTGCCAACAAAAAATCAGCCTAAAGCCTTAATCTGTTGAACCGCCACTGCACTAAAATGTGCTTAATTATTTCTGAAACACACTAGGCATTTTTGTAAAAAATCCATAAGAACAAAAATTTTTTTAAAAACCACATCACAGAATGGGGTTCTGTAAGAAGTTTTTCCATAGAACTTTTAAAAAAAAGAAATTTCTAAGCACTTTCAAATTTTTAAATGCTCAAAGAATATAATCACGGAGAACAGCTGTACTATTCCTTTATAAGTTCACAGAGCATGCATTTATTTTGTTTCTAAAATGTACACAAGCATGGTAACAAAGGAAGAGAGAAACAATGTAATGTATTAGGCAAGGCACACAGACAAGACACAATGGAAAAATAAATCTCCCTTTGAGCTAAAAGGAAACAGAAGATATTTTTCTATCATCAAGGAGAAAGAAAGACATCTCTGAACAAGAAATAAGTATTTTCCCAGCGGTGATCTAGGGGGACTTTGGGGGTGGGGTGGGGGAATAGAAGGGTACCAGGTCAGAAAGGATTGCTATGGCCCCTGCAAACAGAACTTCGATTTATATAACAAATCAATCCACTTACAGGACGTGTTTAACTTCAACGGTTGGGAGGTAGGTTCGTCCTTTCTCCTTCTTTGAATGAATGGGGAAGGCTATCAGCTTGCCTGCTGCCTCCCACCACAGGAATGTGTGCAATCTATCGACAGGGTTGTTTTGAAGCCCATAGCACTTAAAGGAGCTGTATCAACAGGTTTCTCCTGCTCCAACACTGAGCCAATTGTAAACGCTGAATGGGAACCTTGAACAAGTTAAACGCTATCATAGGAATTCAAAACTAGCTCTAGCTAGAGTGGGTTTTTTGTTTTTTGTTTTTTTTTTTCTAAATAGAATCACAATTTATATTTTTATCACTTCAGTCTTTTGAGCCCAGAAATATGGAGCTAACAAAGGGCGATTTCCTCACAGCTTAATACAAAGCATGTTAGAAGGAAAGCCTGAGAGTTGGCCTTGGAATGTCCGTTAGGACAGAGAAGTCTTTTCCAGATGGAGCTGCTAATGTGGTTTATAAGAAAACTCAGGAGACTCAAAAATGCCCTTCCAAGCAATGTAATAAATGCCGAGCCTTTTATACATTAATTATCTAATGCATTTCTATGACCACTGCCCTTCAGCACAAATAGTTATCTTTTCTCTCTAAACTTTGGCATGCATATATATATTTTTTCTTTCCATTTTGTCTTTAAATAAAACTGCTTCTAGCACATGAGGGTGGGGTGAAACACTCATCATAGAAGCATCAACTCACCCAGCCCTCAATGCTAAGGACAAGTCTCGGGAAAATTCTAACCATATTTTAAACTTCTACCTATGATTGTTAAGAAACTGGAAATTGACAGGTATTTTTTTTCTTAGATTAACTGTTTTTGGTTAAAGCATTGACATCCAGAATGAGCTTGCCATGTCTGCACAGCCATTTGTCACTATTGTCATAGCACTGCAATGTACAGTATGAGGAAGCTAATCTTAAGAGGCAATATGGCTTGATATAATTTGATTTGTCATGAAGTATCTCAAACTACATTTGGCATGAACTTAATTGAAAATGACTATAATATGATTTCCAACACTGAGCACACAATTAAAAATAAGCCAACATTCCCAAAATGAATACACAATAAAAACCTATGTTTAATCTTAACGATAGAAATGAAAACTCTATAATAAAAAATAACTACTGAATAAATAATTTGCTTATTACTATGCCCAGATTATTATTATTATTATTTTTTTTTTGGTACGTACCCCTAGCGGGAACCGAACCCGGACTCTCTGGTCCGCAGGCCGACGCTCCAACCACTGAGCCAAACCAGCCAGGGCTGCCCTGATTATTTTAATTGACCAGTGACCAGTTTCTTAAATGATCTATATATTAGAGCCCTAAAACTATACTTTCTGAGATCATGTCTATAGTTTGTTATATATTAGAGCCCTGGTCGGTGTGGCTCAGTTGGTAGAGTGTTGTTCTATGCACCAAGAGGTCACTAGTTCGATTCCCATGGGCTCAATCCCCAGTAGGAGACATGCAGGAGGCAGCCTATCAATGTTTCTCTCTCTCTCTCTGCCTCTCTAAAATCAGTAAAACATTTTTAATTATAAAGGAATAGTATTTAGGTAATTGTATATGTAATTTATTAATGGAGTAGATTTTAGGGCTCAATGGAATAAATTTGAATGTTGATGATTTTCCACATTTGAGGAAGCAAAGTAAGTAGCAACAAAAGCAGAAAAATCTAGGGGAAGTGGAATAAGGAATCAAAAGGTAAGAGTCAGCAGTGGAGATTGATAGTAACAGTACATAAAACAGTGAACATTTACAGATGCATTTCACTGTTTTCCTCAGTCTCCCTGGGATTTGTTCAAGAGTTTGGACTCTTCATGAAGTTAAAAAAAACATGCACAAAAACAGCAAAAAGAGAAACCCTTGTAGGAAAAACACTCCAAGTCAAACAAACATCCTAGTGAAGTTGGCCCTGGAATTTGCACTTGACACTGTGATTTTATCACTTATTAAAGGGATATGACAAAGCTTTTTTGTCCAATAATTTCCAAAGGGCATGGAGTATTTTCCAAAGTGAGGTAAAGAAGTCTGTAATCATGGAAGCATTACTTATTTAGCCTAGCAAATTAAGATGATCAAACCATTTACAGTTTTATATTAACATGCCTATACATTTCCCTCCTTCCCTCCCTCCTTCTCTCCCTCCCTTCCTTCCTCTCTCTCTTTTTATTTTAATTTGAAAACAGAATTTTTATTGTCCTTTAATTCTGGTGCCAAAGTAACCTGAAGAACTAACATGGAGCAAGATTAACTGGAACCCTGTAACCCCACCCCCCACCCACCCACAAGTCCATTTACCACAGGGAGGGAGCCTGGAGAAAATTAAGAATCCACAGTAGATGATCGAGGCAGCTTTACTTAAAATAGCCAAATAATGAAAACAACACAAATACTCATCGACAGGGAAGAGTAAGTGGTGGTATATCCAAGCAATGGAATGCTGTATAACAAAAGAACAAATTATTGATACATTGAACAATATAACTGAATCTCATTGACTTAACTTTTATCAAAACAAACCATACATCAAAAAGTATACAGTTTAGGATTCCATTTATATAAAGTTCAAAACCAGCAGGGTGGTTTATGAGAGGGATTGATGATTGGGAAAGGACACCAGGGAGCTTTGTGTATGCTGAAATGTCCTAGCTCTTGATGTGACTGAAGTATACAGGCGTATCAATATGTAAAAGTTCATTGAGTTCACACTTTAAGATTTGTGCACTTTCCTGTATGTATGTAATCTGCAATTAAACTTTAAAAAATGAAATTAAAAGAAAATTCAGAGCGGAGGAGGAAAAACAAGTTTTTGAAAGCCTCCACCAAAATGTCAAATGGTTCAAAAAGTGAAAGAGAGAGTCCCATCTTTAAAAATACAGAGAAGTAACCCTTTACCCACGGGATGGAAAAACGATCAATCTTTTTTTTCTTTTAACACTCCTTAGCTCATTAGGCATAGAATGTGGAAAGAAGAGAGGAATTAAAGAATGATTAAGTCTCTCCTAAAACCAACTCGGATTTGGGAACTTAATTTTTAGAATTCCTTCGTTAGGGAGTCCCTTCTGTCTCCCTAATCCTTACAGAAAGTACCCTGACTCCCTTTTGAGGGAGATTGCGGTGAAGAGTGACCAGGAAGACAAAGAGGAAATCAACTATTTGGGTTTCAGGTAGAGCATTATTAAAGTTTGGCCTCAAGTTCACTTTATTGTTTGAAAGAATGGGAAAGGAGAGAGGGCTGTGGGCACAAGTACTGTTCAGACTTGGGGTGAACACAATACAATATATAGATTATATATCATAGAATTGTACACCTGAAGCCTATGTAATTTTATTAACCAGTCACCCCAATAAATTCAATGCTTTGTTTCTTTTTAATCCTCACCCCAGGATCTTTTTTCTATTTATCTTCAGATAGAGTGGGAGGGAGGAAGAGAGAGAAGAGACACACATCAACTGGTTGCATCCCACATGACCCTGGCCAGGGACGAACCACAACCAAGGTACATGCCCTTGACCGGAATCAAACCCGTGACTCTTTGGTCCGCGGGCCAACGCTCCAACCACTGTGCCAAACCGGCCAGGGCTGTCTCTGTATTTTTAACAATTAGATTGCTGCCTCATTTGCCATCCAAAGTACTGCTGTTATAATCTGGCTGCATTTGTGAAATTATTTTAAAATCCTAGTCTAAAAATACTTATTGACAATGCTACACCTGAGCATTTCATTTAAACAATATACAAGGGAAAGGGCTAAACATTTAGAACCTGTTTATATGACAGGTGTTTTATATACATTATCACGCTTAACCCTCTTGAACCTCTAGAAGCTAAAAATTAGTATCACCTCCCTGGCCGGTTTGGCTCAGCGCTTAGAGTGTCGGCCCTCAGACCAATGAGTCACGATTCTGGTCAAGGGCACGAACCTCGGTTGCAGTTCGTCCCCAGCCCTGGTCGGGTCATGTGGGAGGCAACTAGTTGATGTGTCTCTCTGACATCAATGTTTCTCTCTCTCTCTCTTCCTCTGTCTCCCTCCCTTTCAGTCTATCTGATGATAAATAGAAAACTATCCTCAGGTGAGGATTAAAAAAATAATAATAAAAATGAAAATTAGTACCACCATTTTATAAGTGAAAATCTTAGGCATCAAGTAATAAAAGTACTAAATGTGCAGAGCCAAGTTTCAACCCAGGTCCCTCTGGCTCCAAAGCCATTTTATCTCACTACCGCTCAGGCAAGGTGCTTACTCAACACACACAGAGCTTAATTCTTCTTTTATCCTATGAAAAGAATATATGTGGTGCATTAAATCAGCTAAAATAGATGTTAATCTCCTTGAAAGTACGTTGGCTAATATTTCTGTTATGCCAAGAAAACAAGCAAGGATAGAGCCTTTCATGGTATAACTGACCCTAAATGTGCAATCACTTCAAAGAAAATAACATGCAAATACAAGATGCTCTGCTTATGCAAGATGGAAGCCAAATGGGCAGACTAAAATCCAACTGTTAGTAAAATTACACTCTGATGACCAATTCTGTACTCCGAAGAAGCCAAAAGCTGACTGAATATGTTTTCTTTACAGGACTTTTCTCCCTCATTTCATTTTCGTTTCTTTGTGTAGAAAAAAAGCAAGATTTAAATTATTGATGCTGAAATTAGTGTATTTACTTTAAATTAAGTCAGAGCTTGTTACTGAAAGAATTGTATCTGTGTCTTTAGTTGCTGCATTGTTAACAAGTTTTTGCAGTTAAAGACACACAGAATTCCAAGGTAATGTGCTTTCTTATTTACATTTTACGAATAAGATTTTCAGTTTGCCAGATGTTATTTAAAGTTATATCACAGACTAAAAGGACTTCTTACAGAGGCTCATTTGGCTTTCAGGTAGAATTATCCAGGCTTTCAGGTTGGATTGCTGTGTTTCTGCTTTAGAATTCTCTAGGATGAGTTTGTGTGATCCTAAACCCACTTGTAAGTAATCAATTAATCTCCATTAACTATAAACTTATCTGGTTAGGCCCATTTATGAGATTACAAGAAACCAGTATTACTTTCTTTCTAGATTTTTCTCTTATTTTGTTTGTTATTATAGTAAACAAACATTCCTGAAATTTTAATGTGTAGCTATGCACTCTAAATGTTTTCTCCATTATTCCAAAATATTTACTGTTTACTTCTGTGATTCTCCACAATTTTTAGAGCAGTCATTACCTGCCACTGGATTATTTCGGAGGGGGCCAAATACCTGTTTTTAATCATTCTGGATTATATTTGAGAACAATCTCCAACTGACACCTGCATAAAATCCCTTGTCTACATTATGGTTCTTAAACTAATCTGTCTTTGCACATTAGTCTTCCTGCTCATGCCTCTCCATTTTTAATGCTTTTCATAGTCCCAGCATTCTCTTAATTTTAACTCACATTTTTTTCTATTCCTTTGTATGCATTTATATATTTCTTCCTTTTGATTGGTAGCCACTTTATTCTATCTTAAAGTCTTGAAAGGTTTTACTTTTGGTCCCAGTTGAATCCCCTGGTAATGCCAATTCAATAATACATCACAAGTTTATTGCATGGCATACTCCCCAAAGGTGACACTTCCTGGTGTGTGGGGGGTGGGGGGGCATACCTGTCACTCACTGTTACTGATCCTTGCACTACTGAAGATAGTTACCACAAAATGAAATATTAAAATAAATGTTCAACTGTTTAGCCAATAGCATATACTTTCCTAATTAATCATACCATTTAAACACATTTTTTTTTGTTAATACTCACCCGAGGATATTTTTCCATTGACGTTTTTAGAGTGGAAAGGAGGGAGAGAGGGGGGAGGGGGGAGAGAGAGAGAGAGAGAGAGAGAGAGAGAGAGAGAGAGAGAGAGAGAGATGTGAGAGACATATCGGGCCTGGTTGGGCCCGGGGATCTAACCTACAATCCAGGTACATGCCCTTGACCGGGAATCAAACCCGAGACCCTTCAGGTCTGAGGGCCAACACTCTGAATGCTGAGCCAAACCAGCCAGGGTAACTACACCATTTTTAAAAAATGGTAAAACACACACACACCCAAAACTTACCCTTTAAAGATCTCAATAGATGATTTAGGATCTTTACTCTTTATTTCAGCTCAATCCAAATCAGGTAGCAGTTACAGAAGCCTGTCAGGTCCAGAGGCTGTGGAGACCCCAAATGGAAGGATAAAGCAAGTCCTTCCTTCTCAATTTACATTCGTTTAGATTACTTGGAGTGCCAGGGTTTTCATACCCCAAGCTTTCTATCAGGTGTTTTCCTTGAAGAGTGAGCAGTGACTGCTTTCACCAGCCAGTGAGGATCTGAAGTTTCCCCCTTTTAAAGCTTCAAGTTGTTCTTCAATTATTCTTTTCATGTTGTGTAACCCCCAGGGGTTTATATCCCACTTCCATACTTAATGTATTTTAATTCAGCCTGCGATGATCTATATATGCAGTCATGAGCTCATCCTCCCCTTAGGACTCACACAGGTAGCAGAGATGAAATTGGCATTCTACACTACTTCCTGGCAACTGCAAGCCTGACTTCATGAATACCTTTGTTTCTGTGCTTGCATCCAAAAGTTTGGGAGAGAGTGTGATTACTTGATTAAATAAATAAAACACGGTCTGTTGGACTGATCTTTTTGTAACACATGACTACAGTGCACTGCAACACACACATCCTGGCTTTTCCTTTCCTTTACACGCTGCCCTCCAACTTTTTTATTCCCGAGAGTGATCTCTTTGAAATCTGAAAAGGTTCATATCACTTCCTCACAGCCTGCATTATGCCCTATCCTACCCCAGCATATTTTGGAAGTAGTGTGTCTATCTCATTGGCCCCAGGAAAAACAATGCATTTTTTATTTGAGGAGAAAGAAAAGTATTTTCCCTTCCATTACACCCTTCTTTTGGAGAGGGAAGTGAGAATGGAAGCGAGAGGTGTGAGTGGGAGAGAAGTAATGCCCAAAACAGAAACCAGTGAAGCTTGATTCAGCTATAACACCACCTTTGGGGAGGTCATGGTCTGGAGGGATTCGTAATGGAAGTGATACCATGTACCACCACCTATCACCAACTTCTCAAACATCCCCCGCTCCCCGTCCCCTCGCTGCAGCCTCCTCCTTCACTGAAGTAATTGTCCTACTCTATAACATAGTCATTTCTAAATGGTCTCATCTTCCCGTTAGGATTCTGCTACCGTGTGTCCTCTCTGCTGCTAGCACCTAGCCTGGTCCTAGGCTTTTGACAAATGTTTGCTGAAGTGAAATAAATTGCTTGGCCTTGCTCAGGATCCTTCTTTCTAGCAGGTAGAAAAGCTGATTTCAGTCGACACTCCATCTTTCCCGCACACTGTTAAGGTACAGTGACCAGAAACAACACCAAGAAAAGTAACATGGTTGACTTTTAAACTGCAACATAAGAAATTCTAATACTTTCTCCTAAAAGAGCTCAAGATGAAGCATTCCTAATGTTTGGTAGTGTAGGCCTTAAGATGCAGACATGTTCTTCTGGTTGTAATTCCTTTCCGGCTAGCGTGGATGATAACCAGGGGTAGTTAAAGTGCACTGAGTGCAACTTTCACAAGTTTACCAAGTAAAATGAAGCTTAACACCTGAGCTCGTCTTCAGCCGTGTCTACAGTGCCCAGGATCATACAAATCTGGTGAATCACTGGATTGTATGTCTCCATGTCACCCCACAAGCAAATGGGGAAGAGCCACACACTATGTTGCATCAATTTTTTCACCTGCAAAATTCGACTGGGTCAAGAGAGGGAGAGCAGAGGCGGGGGACCTACGGATGGTGCAGGGCTCCCCCATGCCCTCCTGTCCATGTGCTTGAATCTGCAAGGTGAGCTGCCAAGCTGTCCGCAGAGGAAATAAACCCTGGGTCCTACTGTCAGATTGGTTTATGAAGAGATATTAGGATTTTAAACAGATGAAAATATCTCATTATATCTGGGTCTTGTTTTAAATAATTCAAATTAGATTTGTAACCTCTTGGAGTCAACCTATTTATCTTTATTTTTTCCTGTCACCTAGACCTTCAACACTTATGTATACATGGGGAATTTAAAAAGTTATAATGCATTTGCATATATTGAAATGCTATATATATATCTTAAATAATTACCATATTGTTCCACCTAGAAAGTAAATGGAATTGGTCATGAAAAAATTTTTGATCATTTGGGAAGGGGACATTTAATAAGTATTTGTGATGTTCGGTTCAAGGAGCAGTTTCCTGTGCTTTGTCCTGGGAGTGGTTGACATTTCCAAACTGTCAGAGCTCTGGGCCACCAGGACAGCAGTTTCCAAATGGAAAGCCTAAGAAGGTTGCCATTTTAAGGGCTCATTGAAACTTTGGTGGGGGGCAGGGGGGTTCCACCAGAGACTGAGCGTTGTTTTCTGTTGAGCTGTATCACCAGACCCTTCGTGCGCTGCTGAAGGTGAGAAACAGCTGCGTCTGGCCAGGACCGTGGAGACCATGCCATGTGGACAGCTGTGTCCACGGTGCAGCGAGTGAGCGCCAGCAGGAGCGCAGAATAAGGTAAAGGGCGTGGAGGACGTGACTTACTGATTAGGACGCACGCAGAACCGGAAATCCTCTGCTCTCGGGAAAGAACAAACGTGGTCGGGCCACTGGACCCAGGCTAAGGAAACCGGTAATGGGTGCTTGCACTTTGTGTCTCGTGCTCCATCTCACCGTGCTCAAGATAAAGACATGTTCATGCCCTGGCCGGTGTGGCTCAGCAGTTAGAGCGTCGGCCTGCGGACCTGAAATAATGTTTAGGAGTGTGACATTTGAGGTTGGATAGACCTGGAATTGAGTCCTGCATTGTCACTTATTATATTAGTTATATAACTGCCACCCCCAAGTCTCAGTTTTCTTATTTGTAAAAAGAAATAATAATTATACCAATTTCATAGAATACTTGTTGTGCAGGTTCCATAGCATAATGTATGTAAATAAAGCACTTAGCACAATGCCTGACATTCTCAGTAAATGTCAACTAAAGAAAACAGTAAAACTACCACTGCTCAGCCTCTTACAGCCCTTTTCACAGTTAAGAGAGGAAAAGGAAAGCCCATGTAGATGAGAAATCAAATGGACTGTGTGTCCCTCTGATCAAGGGCTGCTGCCCACCCTCTCTTCTTGTCATTTTAGATTGTCTTCGTACCTTCCGTTCTTGCTACTGTCAGAGCATCCCTTCATTCAACAAACGTTTAATAAGTTCAACTCTGTGTCAAGTAGGTGCTGTGTGTTGAGGGTGTATTGGTGAACACCTCACAAAGATAGTTGAGAAAAAGTTGTCACATATATATATATATATATATATATATATATATATATATATATAAAGGGACTCCACTCTACATGGATTGACAAGGCAAGACCTCTCTGAGGATGGGATATTTAAGCTAAGAGGCCAAATTTAAGAATGAGTAGATACAGTTTTTCTCCATACCTTATGGCCTTTCACTTGTGACAATTGCCAATCTTATCTGTCCTGTAACTCCTCTGTAGTTGCTGGCTATCACAATCCAGAGGTGACCCCAAGAAATATTTAGGACAGACTGTTTCCTGCCAAGAGTGATGCTAGGGTCATGGTCATAGAGGTAACCATAGGGCAGCCACACACACACACACTTGTGCAGGCTGTTACTACATGAAGACGCTAGGCAAGCCGAGTGCCTTAACACAGGGCTTATCCACCTACCTCTGAGGAAGGGGTGCTTTTTCTACTTCACGCAAGAGCTAGCCAGTGGCTCCGTGCAGCCTCAAGATGAGAAAGCACACTCAAAAGCCAGTGAAAGACTTTTCAAAAGCATTGCCACTAAAGACTCCAGCTGCCATCTCAGAACAACCCGGCTGAATTCCTAAGTATAGGTGACATAAAGGACCCATATTACTGTAGTCCTGCACCATGATTTATAACCCACATTTCAGGAGAAGCGTGTATTTCCTCCTCTTGGCATCAGAGGAATCAGGGATTGGTTGTGCTGGTTTTCTAGCTGAGTGGGGAGCACTGGGGCCCTAGAGGCCAGGGGACAATTAGCATGGGCCCCCACTGCCTACGTCCTCACACAACCTACTTCTTTCAGTCACCGCTCCCACAAGGAGCCTCTATAGGGCAGTGCTAGTCCCCAAAGCTGTGACTAGTGGCCTCCTTCTCAAGTTCTCAAAACTGAGCAGTTCTTGTTGAATTTGGAATGCTTCTCCTTCATACCAGAGCAGAATCATTCTTCCTGATTATCTAAAACACAAGCCACAAAGAATCCCTTTGTAGGAGTAATTGAAGAAATAAAAGGAAAATGTAGGACACCATGACCTAAAGACAAGAGTACGTCAGGTCAATGCATGCATACTCAGAGCAGTACTAACCAGAGTAGTTCAGGGACGGGGGTGGGGCGAGGTGGAGGACACTTTATGGAGAATTGCATTAAATTAGTTTCAATAGGTTTAACCCCCTCAAATCCACACATAATATTCTCTTGGCCAGCTTTCTTACATATTAAAACTTAAAATTATAAAGATAAATTCTCAGGCTAAGGCATGTTTTGGCCTAATTAGCAACCCCTTAGACTAGCAAGCAGGAGTCTGTGACTAACAAAACTGGCCAGACTTGATTCTTATCAAGGTTACTTTGGAAGGAGTTAAAAAAGAAAAATAAGAATAAGGTATTAGTTCTCAGAGAACAGAAATAATAGAAAGCAGAGCTGGACAATGATAGTGCACAAAGTTTATGTGGATTTTTTTTTGCATTGATGAAAAACAGTATCCCTCCCCCACGGCTAGTGGAAATGCAAAATGGCAGAGCCACTCTGGAAAACTTGTTGCAGTTTCTTAAAAAGTTAAACATACATTTACCATACATTCCCTTTGCTGGGTGTTTATCCAAAGGAAACAAAAACATATTTACACAAAGACTTGTAAGAGAATGTTCAGAGAAGCTTAATTGTAATGGCCAAAAATTGAAAACAACCCAATGTTTATCAACTGGTAAACTGATAAATTGAGGTAGACTCATACAATAGAAAATGATTTCACAATAAAAAGAATAAGTCACTGATACATGTAACAATAAAAAGGAACAACCTACTCCAACATGGACAAATCTCCAAAGCATTGTGCTGAGTGAAAGAAGCCAGAGACAAAAGAATACATACATATGACCTCATTTATGTGAACTTTCAAAAAGGCAGACTGTAGTGACAGAAAGATGAGTGGCCTTCAGGGACTGGTGGGAGGGAACATTTGCAGAGGGAAAAGATTAAGAGAAGAAGGGCAGGAAAAAAGTCTTTGAGGTGATGCAAATGTTCTATATGTTGATTTTGGTAGTAGTTACAGAGCTTTATACATTTGTCAAAACTCTTCCAAATATACACTTACAAATATTAAATTGTATGTAGATTATACTTCAATAAAGCTAAAAAATAGAAGCTATATAAATGACATGAAAAATCAGTCTAATCAAAGGTAGATTTTTTTCAATGTTGTTAAGTCAATTTCTAGCATGCTCAAGAGACATGTGAAAAAAATGCTCAACATCATTAATCATCAGAGAGATGCAAATTAAAATGGCTATGAGGTATCATCTCACATCTGCCAGAATGGCTGCCATCAACAAATCCCCAAACAACAAGTGCTGGTGAGGGTGGGAGAAAAGGGTACTCTAGTACACTGCTGGTGGGAATGCAGACTGGTGCAGCCACTATGGAAAACACTATGGTGTTTCCTCAAAAAATTAAAAATTGAACTGACATTTGACCCAATGATTCCACTTCCAGGAATACATCCTAAGAAGCCTGAAACACCAATCAGAAAGAATATATGTACACCTATGTTCATAGCAGCACTATTTACAATAGCTAAGACCTAGAAACAGCCCAGGTGTCTATTAGTAGATGAGCAGATAAAAAAGCTGTGGTGCATTTACACAATGAAATACTATGCAGCTATAAGAAAGAATGATCTCTTACCCTTTGAGACAACATGGAGGGACCTAGAGAGTATTATGCTAAGTGAAATAAGCCAATCAGAGAAAGACAAATATCACATGATCTCACTTATTTGTGGAATATAATGAACAAAACAAGCTGATGAACAAACTAGACCCAGAGACATGGAAGTAGGAAACAGACGGACAAACCTCAGAGGAAAGGGGGGTGGGGGTGGGGAAATAGGAGGAGATAAACGAAAGAACTTATATGCATATTTGTATAACCAATGGACACAGACAACAGTATGGTGAAGGTGCGGGAAGGAGGGTGTCAATGGGAAAAAAGGAGGGACATCTGTAATAAAAAATTAATAAATTATTTTAAAAGTTTTTTTCTGGCATGCTAAGGAAATCCATCAAACACTATCATTTCTTTTGAAAGAGGATATTTCAAAGCAACAGCATATTCATACTTAAAATTTAAGTAACACAATTACTAAAAAACAATAATATGGGCCCGGCCAATGTGGCTCAGTGGATTGAGCGTCGTCCCATGACTGAGAGGTCCCAATTCAATTCCCGGTCAGGGCACATGCCTGGGTTGTGGGCTTAATCCCCAGTGGGGGGTGTGCAGGAGACAGCCGATCGATGTTTCTCTCTCACATCGATGTTTCTCTCTGACATCAATGTTTCTCTCTCGGTCTCCCTTCCTCTCTCTCTAAAACATCAATAAAACATATAAAAAGAAAAATAAATAAAATCTCTTTCCCTTTAAAAAAATTAATAAAATAGAAAAAGCAAACTAAAAAGTGAAAAATGAAAGCATTTAAGACAGTAAGAAAAAAATAAACCAAGAGAAAGAATATTGTCCAAAAGTAAAAAAGAAAGAATTGTTTATATCAAGGAAGAAAAGCTTTCTCTCTGGATCTCTCTTGAGGAAGCAGAAAAAGAAAGTCCAGCCCGATGAACAGGGAAGGCTCTGTAGGCAGCCTTGGTGTCATGTTTGTGGCTGCCCAGTGTGCAGGCCATTTCCAGAAATTAAGTTCTACATTACATGAGTGTATTACCTAGAGATCTGATACTCATTAAATCGCAGTGCTCCCGACCAGACTTGTATTCAGGACAGGCCTCTTGCTTCTGCAGAACATGTGGCCAGCCACCATTGTCACATACTAGGGCCTTTTGTCTTCTTCAGGCCTAAGGTTGTGTTCCTCTTTTGGGCAATTAGATCTGCAACTCTCTGGAGACTGAAGATTCCCTGCAGATTCACACAATCACCCTAACCTGCCTGTGCCACCGCTGCCTGGCACTCCCCAGCTGAGCTGCGGGGTCTGAAGCCTGAGGAAGCCACACGCTGTTATGCGAGAAGATAGAAAAAAATCTAAAAGCCAGTGTGTTGACTTAGGAGAATTCGTTTTGTCCTTAAATGTAGATATCCTGTTCATCTAGATCCACTGTACCAAAACTTTTCCCTCTATTCCTTAAAGATTTTATTTTTATTTACTTTTTTTGTTTTTGTTAATCCTCACCCAAGGATATTTTTCCATTGATTTTTAGAGAGTGGAAGGGAAGGAAGGAGAGAAAGTGAGAAACATCGATGTGAGAGAGACACTTCAATTGGTTGCCTCTCGCAGGACCCCGACGGGCCAGGGATCGAACCTGCAACCCAGGTATGTGCCCTTCACTGGGAATCAAACCCGACACCCTTCGGTCTGTGGACCAATGCTCTAACCACTGAGCCAAACCGGCAAGGGCTGTTCCTTAATCTTTTTAAAAGGAGGCACTATGTTACAAATAATTTTTTCCCCCATACATGATGATTTTGATGGGTACTCATTCCTGAAGCATCTGTTGTCCTATGCTTAAGGGCAAAGATTCTGAAGCAGTATTACTCTGGAAGAATGTCTTTCATGTCAAAAACGAGCATTCTTGTTTTCTTTTTTTAATGAATTTATTCGAGCCAAACTGACGACAATTGCCAGGAAGCAAAATCTCAGTGGATTGAGAAAATGCTCTCCTAAAAATGAGCATTCTTGAAAATATCCAGAACAAGCAGAGAAATAAGTAATCCTGATGCAATGAAACCTTCTCCCCTGCAGTCTGAGGTTTCTGAGAACCCTTGGCAACTTGTGGGGAATGACATAAAGCTGAGGGTTGATCCCTACCTACCTGTACCTGAGTCCAGTGGAACTGAACTGCACTGAAGGGCCATGGATTCAAAAAAGGGCAAAGTGTGCCCTGGCCGGTTTTGCTCAGTGGTTAGAGCATCGGCCAGCAGACCAGAGAGTCCCGGGTTCAGTTCCGGTCAACGGCTCGTACCTTGGTTGCGGTTTGGTCCCCAGCCTTGGTCGGGGTCATGGGAGAGGCAACCAATTGATGTTTCTCTCTCTCTCTCTCTCTCCCCCTCCCACTCTATCTGAAGATAAATGGAAAAATATCCTTGGGTGAGGATCCTAAAAAAAGGGGGGGGGGCAAAGTGTGACAGGGGGGAGTCAAACGTGGGGCTCTAAGACTGTTAGAGCTCAGCTTCCAGAAACCTCTTCTGCAGAAGTACCATGAAGCTGATGCTGAAGCCAGCTCTGCTGCTACCCAGGTTGCTGCCCAGATAATGCTCTCCAGAGGCTAAAGGGCCAGGGCATCCAATGTTTCTGCTTTGTAACCCAAATTCATGTGTTCTCAGCTAAAGGCCATAGTTCTCATTCAACTGAGGGGTTGTGACTAGTTTGTGGGAGATGTGTCTCCACTCATTTGTTGTTCACAAGTCCTGAAACTGACATAAATGTACTTACGTCTACTTAAAATACACATAGGAATAGATTCACAGTTTCCTTGTATGCGTTGCATCCTACAAGCCCGAGTGTGAAATGAGTGGTTGTCCTAGTCAGTGGATCCTGGGCATTCAGAAAGACTGAGAAGCATTCCAATCAGGCAATGCTAACTGGAACTCTAACCGCTCTGGTTTTAAAAAGATGTGCTAGGCCCAAGGAAAGAACACTACCCTCTCCAGACTGTACAGTGAGACAAGAGACTTGGCTAAATTAGAATCAAAACTAGATTTTTAATTAAAAAAAAATACCTTTCCTCTTTTGAAGCAAGCCGGTTATCATTTGCTCAAAGGCTATTCTTGGCTTCTTCAGTTAATCAAAGACGAATGAAATCTCAGAAGACACATATCTAAATGCTTCCTTCTTTTTGTCAGTTTCCCAACACATCAACCCCAGACAGTTTGACAAACAAGGTCGGACTCTGAACTTGCACACACCGGTCATTAATTCCTCCGAAAGAAAAATTGCTGATCAAATGGGAGTGACTGGTTTCCACAGGGTTGAAACTAGGGCATTTCGGTTTCTCATATGAACTGGGAAACCTAATAGAAAATATCGCTGAAAAGTTTTCCATTTTCTTTAGAAGAGATAAGTGTTATAGTATCTTGTTTTCTCTTTGTGTCTCTTAGCTTCTTGGCAGTCTCACCATTGAGAAATCTGGTCTCTGCACATTTTCAGGCTTCTGATAGTAGGACAATAAACTCTTTTCAGAATAGCTGTCGTTAGTGAAGTATTAATATAATTAGATTGGTGTTTTTATACAGGGTGAGGCAAAAGTGGGTTTACAGTTGTAAGTGAAACAATTTAGTAATTATTGTATTATTTTCCATATGAACAACTGTAAATCGACTTTTGCCTCACCCTGTATGTAAATAACGCTGGCTGAAACTTGGCAGTAGTGGGGATCGTGCCTTAGAGCAGAGTTTGGCTAAGATGGTCTGTGTAAAGCACCAGAGACTAATATTTTGGGCTTTGTGGGCCATATGATATCTATGGCACCTACTCAGCTCTGCCCTTATGGCAAGAAAGCACCCCAGACAATGTATAAGCAAATGAGTGTGGCTGTGTTCCAATAAAACTTTACGCCTGAGATTTGAATTTCATATAATTTTCACATGTCATGAAATATTCTTTTTTCTTATTTTTTTTTAACCATTCAAAAATGTCAAAATCATTTTTAGCTTGTAGGCTGTAGAAAAACAGGTGGTGGACCTGATTTCGGCATTTGGGGGATAAATTGTTGACCTCTGACTTAGAATCACGCTAAGCCATGATCCACCTTGTAATTGCTGTAAAAAGGCTCCAAACCGAATGTAAATAATGACAGTTGACCCTTGAACAACCGGGTTTGCATTGCACAGGACCACTTCTACGCAAATTTTTTTCAATAAATACTGTTAAATGTATTTTCTCTTCCTATGATTTTTTTTCTTTTTCTTTTTTGCTACAAAAGCTGTATTATTTTCATTTGGTCCAATGCATGGGAGAGGGCTCCAGGGTAGTTAAAAGAATGGCTAGTGGTTTCAGGGAGAGAGAGGCTCAGGCAGAAGCCAGACACTGGGGAATGCAGAAGGGCCCCTCAAAGACCTCTGGGCTCCAAAGATTTCTTAATAACATTTCCCTTTCTCTAGTCGTGCTTGAGGGTGAGCCTTTGGAAGAGACACTCACCCAGCCCAGCCTGGGGCCAGCCACCCTGCGGAGGTGATTCAGGTGTCGCCCGTCTTCTTGATGAGGTTCACCTGCTCACTCAGGAAGTGGTTCTCCAGGAAGTCTCAGAGCTGAGGTCTGTATAAGCAGAACCCAGGTATGCAGGGTATGCAGAACCCAGGGTATGCAGATCCAAAAGGGCCTGGTTCAGGTTCTTCTCCATGACCATGGTGGCTTCCATGGCATCCTGAGTTTTGCCTCACTCATCTTGGGAAGGCTTCTGCACATCCTGGAAGAGGGTGTGGCTGCCGGGCTGGTTTTGCACCTTTAAGAGATGCTCAGCGCCCTCGTGCTTCTTCTACACCAGTCTCGGAAGAAGTGGCTCAGGCCCTCAGCGTTGCAGTGGAAAGAGAAGCCCAGAGAGAGGTAGGGGTAGGGGGCCTGCAGATGCAGGGTGCCCAAGTGGTTGACAGCAGCCTCCACCTCGGTGGAATAATTCTGATGGGTTTGGAAGCTCATGGTTGTTTGGCAATAAGGTAAAAAGAGAAAGATGTTGGCTGGTGCCAGAGGCTGAGGATGCCTGAGGTGGTTCCGAAGGTGATGACTGGAAGAGGTTGGAGGGTGGTCGGAGGCTGGAAGAAGGGGCGTCTCTGGGTCTGTGTGGCCCAAATACTGTTGAAGCAAGAGACAGATCCAGGGACCTACGAGGGCACTGCCTTCCTCTGATTTTCTCAATAACATTTTCCTTTCTCTAGTTTACATTATTGTAATAATTCTGTATATAATACATATAACACAAAATATGTGCTAATTGACTGTTTATGTCATCAGTAAGGCTTCCAGTCAACAACAGTCTATTAATAGTTATGTTGTGGGGGAGTCAAAATTAATACACGGATTTTCACCTGCATAAGGGGTCAGCGCCCCAACCTCTGTGTTGTTCAAGGGATCAACTGTAAATATAATTTGGGGCTACTGTCATATTGCATTGTTTGGATTCATCCTCAGAAATCCCCAAGAGACTGACTGCTTGAATCGTGGTTTCTTGACGTTTTCCAGAAAGTACTAATAATGAGAATCATAGGGGATGTCTGGGAGACATAGGTACTGCCTCAAATATGAAATTTCCTTTTAGTTCTGTGTTTTGTTTTAAACGTCGTTGTGAATTTGGTATTCTACTCCATAATCTGTTTCCCCACTAATTTTCCAGTCAAGGTAAAGCTCCAAGAAGTCATGCCTGTTTGTACAGAGATCTGTTCCTCCAAAAATATGGTACTCAAATTTGAAAAAAATCAAAGAAGTAGGCTTAGATACTAACTACTATTCTCAAATAAGAAATTAGATAAAAATTTAGTTGCACAATCCCATGGTGTTGAATGACTTACTTCTACCAGGAATAATTGTTCTGAAAGTAAACTGCTATAATGAGACCTTGTTTCATTTATGATATTCTGTAAAAAGGGGTGAAAGCTGTAATGACGTCAGTAGTACATAAAAGCAATGACTTCAGAATGCCAAGGATGTAGGGAAACACTACTGTCATAGTCACTGAAATGGAGTCCTCCATAAGTAACACCAGGATGGCAACAGAGAAGCTAAGAGCTGACAGGACTGTCTCTTATAGCTTCAATTCTTATGAGAATGTGCAAACTTGAATTACCAAATGCTCCCATTGTTTTTGACTTTCAGATTCATTTAGTCCTACTACCTAGGGTGAGTCTTTTCTTCTTCACATGCACTCTGCTCCCCCCTAGATTTAGCAAAATTTAGCAATTGATGTATTTCTGTTATTTTCTCCCTACACCTACTCTCTCAAAAGTCCAACCCAAAATCTGAAGTCAGTTTTGGTCCTCTTCCAAAAGATTCATCTCTCAGTCTTTTAACTCAAGTACTTGATATCCTCTTTTAAGAATGTAACCCACATTGTATCCTGAAGCTGACAATAGCCTTATACCCTGGTGAGTTACCATGACAACCCTCAGATTCGCTTCTGGAAAACAGTAACAAGAGTTTCATGCTATTTTCATCACTGTGTTACACAGCCCCATCCTGCCCTTTGGGTCCCATCAGGAGAAAGATCAGAGCTAATCCTTCTGTATCAGTACGCTTCTCTGAAGAGATGAGATTGGAGAAAGAGGCCACCCTGTCCTGGAAATGACTGCAATCGAGGAAAGAGAAACCTCGCCAAAATCCTGGAGTCAGCACTTTGCTTTGGATGGTAGTTTTGATTTGGCTTCCCAGCTTCTCATACATTCCTTTTTTAACACGCGGATATGATTGGAGTGATGTTTTACAACATGGGGTGCCCCACTTCACAGCTTCACAAATGCAGTCAGGGACTCACGTTGGAAGGTTGCTGTTTTACCTTGAGAAGGGTTTAGAACCCGACTGGGTTCAGCAGCAGCTCAGTGCTTTGCTTTTACTTGTACATAAACCAGATTTTTAGTCAAAAACAAAACAATGCCCTTCTCCCTTCTCCCCATGCTCCAATCTTCAGATAGCACATCTAGGAATGTCTGATAACTAAGCTGGCAAGGCATCTGGCCAAAAAAAGGGTAGGCTCGAAGTGGTTTATCTCTGGGCCACCCACGGTTCACCCTTAATTTATTATTATAAGAGAAAAAAAAAATGAAATGCTAACGCTGGCTCTTTCAGAAGGCTTTTGCAATCAAGTACTAACTGTAAGGTCTGGACAGCCTGCACGTATTTCCTATTAGAGCCCTATAGAAGAGCTTGAATATAGGGATTTAAATAGTGCAAAATATCTTTGTCCACTGAAGTACTACAGTTGTAATCAGGGACCTGATGACAAGTGGCCTGAGCATTTCTGTGCATTGCTGCCCTTCAGACCCTGCACACAGTAGTGTATCTGTGGTTCACCTCTCACACACCTGCCTTCCAGTCTCACAGCAAACAGTGGGCTACTTCCTTATTGCAGGAAATGCTGCTCCTACCTGAGGCACCCTTACAAGAAATTCTGTTACATACAGCTTTATTTCTGTATACTGTTTTCTCAACTATGAACATTTCAGTGTCGGCCACTGAGAAGTGAAAAGTACTCCTGCTTGTGGTCATTAAAAAACAGGGAAATGGGGGTTGGGAATAGAAACCCAAGTTGAAGAGGGTTGCACATTAGCAAAAAGAAAGGAAGCTTAAGAGGTAGAAGAAATTTCAGGCCTCTGGGGTGCATTTGCACGATGTCCTGAGTAAAGAAGCAACTGGGACTTGAGAGAAATAATTTTTAATGGCCTGAGCTTTCCTGTGAGGTTATCAAGAAAAAAATTTCGATTACCATAGGTTAAGAGAGAATTGAGAAATATCTACTTAGTTATATGGAGTAGGCTAAATAAAGATAATCCAGAACTTAATTTTTTCAATTATTAAAATGATTATATGATATCTCTTTCCAGCATCTTGGAGCCTGTGGAGACAGGACTTCAAAAACAACAGACAGGACTGAAGGCTGTGGTCCAAGGCCATTTTACTTGACTATGAGTGGGGTCTCTGGACTCAGAGGGGGACACATAGCTCTTCTTAAAATCAAAGGTGTTTATATATGCTTGACATGAAACTGAATTCTACGTAGGCAAGAGATGTGTTTATGTGTACAAAGCAAAGAAAACACATTGATTGCTGGTGGCAGACCAAACAAAACCAGTCACCTGGGAAAGGAGACGCGTGCTCATGGAAACAGTGGCATGGTTCGTGCCAAATTCTGAAGCAAGCGTCCTGCTAAGGCCACTGGACACAGAATCTGTGGAATACTCCTCCCCTCGAGGATTTAGAATTATTGAAAATAAATCAATAAAAGTGTATTTGTTCTCTTGTGAAAAAAATTATTATATGATAAAAATAGCTTGGGGACTGGGATTTAGGACCCAAAAATGCAAAAACAAACCACCATCACCCATGTCAAGAGAAGAAAAAGACAACTGCAAAACTCACACTATCTGGAACAAGGCAATTCCATTGAATTTGTAGATTCGAGACCCTGAATAGTTTTGACCATACAGTAAGGTACAGTAAAAAAAAAAAAAAAAAAAAATTAAGCCTACAAGCATCCATTTTTACTGACGTGTCACAGGTATTATTAGGTTTATTCATTGTGCTCTCATCAGGGCTTTGTTTCAGTGAATGGCAGAATAATCATCGGGCATCTATAAGGCTACTCCTGATGTCCATTTCTGAACATTATTTCTCCTTAAGACTTTCACCTTCTACATCACATATTTTCTAAGACAGAATACACTTGGGATGGACCTCCGACATTGGGGAGCTCAAGTAAGAGGGTTTGCATCAACAGACTTAATTCACACTTCAGGCCTTCCTGGAGTCTGAGCTTCCATCACAGGGGCTGGACAGCCGGTACACTTCACAGTTGGCATTGACTAAAAATGCCTACCGATCTGTCTGGGCCTGTAAGTAATTTTCTTTTATCTTTAAAATTGTACCCTTGGCACAACTAATCTAAAGGTGCAACATATAAAAAAAATTTTTTTAAGAGCACAAGGCAATTCCAGCAGAGAATGTATAACAGAAGGCAGGATTTGAAAAATTGTTACACATCTTCTTTGTTTAATATTAGTTCCCCAGGAAACACAAATACTATTTAATGACCGTAGTCTCTGTGTTTGTATTATCTTTGATGCTTCCACTTTTAAGTCTAGCATTGTGAAAACTGCACATGCTTTTTAAATGTCTTACTGTACATACTTCACATTATGTGAACATTTTCTGCATTTATTTCTACTGTCTCTTGTCCTTCCTAACTTCCCTTTATCATTCACTTAATACTTCATTTCATCATTTCATAAGTGTTTTGCAATTCAAATCAGTTTTTCGAATTAACTGGTTTTGAATAGGAATTTTTGTTCGGTTTGTCCCTTGAATTTTCTGCCTATATTCCCTCATCACATCAAGTATTTTAGGATTAATGATCAATTCAGAGACATAAGGTCATGCTGGCAGTATATCTTTTTCATTACAATTTTGCATACCTCACTAATTTAAAATTTTGCTAGTTCAATTTTCTAATCAGCCTGAAAAATCTTGGCTGATCAAATTGCTTATTTTCTGACTAAGTTCCACGCCGACCTCAGACTATTTATCAGGCTGTAAACTGAAGGACAGCAGTGTGTTTGCCACGCCCACTGCCATGTTGTGAACCACCAGCATACATATGCACCACTATCTGGGATGCAAAGTTACTTACTTCATACTAGAAATCTAAAAGTTTTTTTGTTGTTTCCTTTTTCCTGACTTAAAAGGTTGATCAGGTGAAGGGATTCAGAACATGTCACCCCTAAACTATGCCACTTTGGCATATGGATGACGTGGAGCTGAAGGTACTTGAGAAACAGCAGATGCATGAAGGGCTGTCTGACTTCCCCCTTTCTACTGAAAGCAGGTCATAAAATTTCCAGTGAGAAAAGCGCCCTCCCTTCACCTGGAAGAAAACATTCTTATCACCAGAGTCTGGGAGTCAACCTGGAATGGACCTTACAAACTCACTAAAATAACCCTTATCTCCCATTAGCTCCCCCCTCCTGTAATTACTAGTCACTGTCCCACAATTTACCGCCACTAGCCCAGGACCCTTTGTCTTGTCACATCCCCACAGTATACCGTTCTTTGTGTCAGTAGGTATGTACACTTTTGGCATGTGCACACACACACACACACACACACACACACACGCACAGAGTTCTTCTGCACTTTTGCACATTACATTACATAATATTGCCTGATAATTGTCTCATATACCCAACTTTCTACATCATCCTAGAATCCAGATTCTCAGAATTTAAAGAAATCTTGAGAGGATCAAATCAAACCTGTAATCTATGTCTTACTTGTTTTTTCACAATTATAATTATGTGGACCATACTTCTAACCCACAAGGCCTTGGATAACACTTACATTGCCTAAAGAGATGGTAAAGAACTAGTTACCGAGTTTTGTTTCTTCTTATAATAACTTCCTTTTAAAAACATAAATCTAACTATTTAAAGTTTCAAACAAGTCCCCGTGTATACAACAAACATCAGTAATTTAATTTTCTATATGCTGAACACTTATATTTTTCACTATGATGAGTAGTTCCTGGATCTGCAACTCTGCTAAGAACATGAGAGAGAGAGGTTGGAAGAGGGAAAGAAACAAGGTAATGAATTTCAAGATCAAAGACAGCAAAATTTCTCCTTGAATAGTCAGTGTCTCTTATGCAGAAATTCAAGTTTATGTCGTCAGCAAACTATACCCTGATACTCCAGAAGCACTCTGTCATCTTTGAATCTTGGCCTAGTACCCCCCCCACCCCTAACATCAGGTTAAACAGTAAGGAAACAGACAGGCACTCCAGAGGGGCCCTAAATATCCTTCCCACAGCCTTGGTAGTCATGTACATAAGAAGACTTACCCTGCCAACAGCTTTTCAAGGTGCTTTAGGTCCAAAGAAAACAGATGAAATTCTGCTCTCCCTTAAATTTTCTTCTGTTGGTCTGTGAGACAGGGTGAGAGGTCAAAATGGTCTCAGCCTTAGTGAAAGAACTGTACTCAAATGAGGATCTTTTGAGAGGGGTGTGCTGCTCCTAATTAGCATCACAATAGCTCCCCATCAAATCCTAATCCACCACATATTTCTAGCTTTTGTGATTTTTATAGCCTGTTAATTGTTTTAATTGTTTTATAGCCTGTTTTTCTTAGCACAGATCTTTGTCCCAGAACTTCCAAACACCACTTTATCAAATTGTATAGGACTCCCATTTCATACTTGAGATATAAACCAACCTCAAGATTTACACCTCTGAAGTGATGAGTCTCAGGACTTTGCCCTGTAGTTATCACTGGAAAGTGAACAGATCTCAGACAAAATATTGCTGCTCTGCAATCTCCCTTCCTTCAGATGTGGCTCCCATACATTCAGGGGTGGCCTCTCCTTCTCCAAGTCTGCCCACTTCCTTATGTAACAACTACAGAGCTCTGAAGGTGTCAGGATCAGGAAAGTGGAATTCTAACATTTTTACTTCGGTGTAGATACATTCAATTTTCAAGGACACCATAAGAGGGGGGCTCACCTTTTAGTCTCAGGTAAAACTAAAATCTCAGGAGGAAGTGTAGAACCCTTATAAAATAAGCATCATCACAAGGGGGGGGGGATGGGGACATCTGCCATAGTGTGTCAACAATAAAACTTTTAAATAAAAAAAAAATAGACATCATCATTACCACAATCATCAATAATGACATTATTGCAACTGATGATTTTATACCGTGCTTACTGTATCTCAGACATCATACTCAGCATGAATTATCTCATTTAATTCTCTGAACAACCCTATGAAGAAGGGGCTGTTCCATCTCCATTTAAAAAGTAGGAAAGTAACCCTGGCTGGTGTGGCTCAGTTGGTTGAGCATTGTCCCATGTACTGAAAGGTCTCGGGTTCAATTCCTAGTCAAGGGACATGCCTGGATTTCAGGTTCAACTCCCTGGATCCCCAGTAGGGGGTGTGCAGGGGGCAGCCCATTGATTTTTTTTTCTCTCACATAGATGTATCCAACCAACTGAGCCACACCAGCCAGGGAAATTTTTATTGTTGACACTATTGCAGATGTCCCCCGTCTCCCTCTTTGTGATGATGCCTATTTTATAAGGGTTCTACACTTCCTCCTGAGATTTTAGTTTTACCTGAGACTAAAACTGAAACATCACATAGATGTTTCTCTCTTTCTCTCTTCCTCTCTAAAATCAATAAAAACATATATACATATTTTTATTGTAGAAAGTAGAGTTTACTGGGGGTAAATTGGTCTAATTCCCTAGAGAAATTGAGTGGTACTACTGTACTGTGTAATTAGAATACAGACTATCTGACTCCCTAGTTTCTGCTCTTAAGTACTCACAATCTAAAATTGAACCTTCTGTCTGGCCGGTGTTGCTCAGTGGTTGAGCATCGACCCATGAACCAAGAGGTTGCCGGTTCGATTCCAGGTGAGGGCACATGCCTAGGTTGTGGGCCCGATCCCCAGTGGGTTGCATTCAGGAGGCAGCCAATCAACATTCTCTCTCATCAATGTTTCTATCTCTCTCTCCCTCTCCCTTCCTCTCTCTAAAAATCAATAAAGAAAATAAATAAATAAAATAAAATAGAATAAAATTGAAACTTCTGAGCAATTGTTAGAGATAAAAGCAATCTTAGATGTTGAGTGTCTCCTTGAACTTGAGAGATTATCATGACCACATTATATATTTTACTTACAGAAGTTTAAAAAAATTTATTTATCTATGATCAAATTCCTTGACCTGAATCAAGAGTATCAGATAATATATCAATTGTTTACTTGTGGAAAATATAGAAAAAAAACCTAAATGAAGAATTAAGGAAAACATGTACTGGTAATTATTTTTACAGCAAAATTATTTTACAAAGTGTTTTTTTGTTGTTTTATAAGAAACACATTTGTGTTTTCTTTCTGACAGCTACCCATTTTTATTTCAGTTTTGTAAGTTTATAGAAGTATTTGTCAAGAAAGCTTAATCACTTTAGTTATTTTGCCAGAAAACCTTCTGTATCTAAAACTTATTTTTGCCTTAGAATGCATTCTGCTAAAAATGGATTTTTCTAATTATCTTTCATTATCTCAGATCTCCCACTAATATCTTTCATGCATCTGTTCATCAAGTTGAACAGATTTCCAAATGGGATTAGCAGTCTTAACAATTTGGCTGTTAGCTACAGTCACCAATAGCATCCTTTGAGGATGTTTTGCTTATCTTGTGCTTTAGAAAATGTTTTATTATTTTAGTATCATTTGGTGGGTAATAATCTGGAATTTGCATCTGAAACATGAATTTCATATTTTTAATGTGATACAGAAATTATTAATGAAAATAATAAATACCTAAAATAATTTATTTTTACTATATTTATCCCAATTACTAAAATATTTTAAAGAAAGCAGTCATTTAAGTTTTTCTAAAACATTTATATCTATGCACATGTAATTTAATAGCATATGCCTTTATATTTAAAGAAGATCTTTTTGGAATCTAGGAAAGAAAGCCAACAGATTGCTTTTCTATGACACAGAAATATGTAACTTCCCTCAAGAATTGGGGGACAAACTCCAAGATAAGGTTTGCCTTTTTCGTTAAGAAAATACATTCTCATTTCTGATAAACTGTCATTACAGAGAATAGAATAGTTGCTGAGTGTTTTTGTTTTGTTTTTTTTACTCTAGTGTCCTCTTCAATATGTAATAGTATAGTACTATTTTTTTAAAAGTTGGGAACATTATCTTCTAAAATGCTTTTGTTATTTATTTTGATGTCATAACTACATCTTTAGCATTCCATTAATCTCTATCTAGTGTTAAAAAATAACTAGTTTAAAAAAAAACTGTTGTTTTGGGAAGCAACAGATACTCAGAGTATTGAGTCTTACTTACAAGGAGTTTCTTTCTGACTTTGAAATGACGCTCTTTTCAGCCCACTCTGATTGTTACTTCTTTCCTTCTTTTCCCACTCCTTCCCTCTCTCCTTCTATGTTCCTTCCCTTTTTTTCTTGCCTATTTGCTCTCCTACTTTCTTCCTTCCTCTCTTTTTTGAAGGAAGATGTCTTAAAAGGAGGTAGTCACTGACTCTTGAATCTGTTAAGGGCTGTTTATAGCTTTTAGAGGCAACATATAGCTTTCTTTATTTTTGAAAGATGGAATATTGCACATTCTGTTAACTTCAATACTAGACTCATGGCTAGGTAACAGTACATTTCTCCCAACCCTGGTTGGGAGACCATAGATCAATACATAGGACCTCGGGAGAACTGAGCTGTGATCATCTTCATTTGAACTGTGCACACAGGGTGAGAGGGAGTAAAAATGCTCTTCACTGTGCAGAAAGGTGAAGTTCATTGTCCTACTTTCTTGTTAACCTTGTATGGTTAGAGATCAAAACAGGAAGTGTCATTGTTAATAGGCAAAAATGTTCAAGTTCTGTTCTTTAAAACACCCTGAACCTTCTTTCCCATGAGGACCTTTTGAATGCAGGAACTTTGGGTGAGACCATATGGCTTCCTTTGGATTCTCTTCAAACAAAGTAGTAATGTTTGTTTTTGTTTTAAAATGCAGTTAAAGGAAAGATATTTGCCATTTCAGAAGAGAATAACATTAAGTTCCTTTTAGATTTTTATGAGCATCTGTGATCATTTGTTACATGTGGCTAAAAAATGACCAGTACTGATGAGATAGCATTTTATTTTTAGAGAAAAGCCTCAACACACTTTCCCAAAATGATTTTTAAAAAAAATCTCTGCTTCCTTCCAGAGAACTTCTGTGGAAGTTCTATATACATGTGGATCGATATACTTATATGATAAAGATCATCTTTCTACCCAAATATACTGATGGTGAAAGGCTTAAGTGTTATGGTCTCTGAAACTGGTGAAATATAATAGAATTCCATTCCTAAGTTCCTTGTACGCAAATACTAATAATTCATTCTTGTAATGCTTGTTGACTTGATATGATATTTTTTTAAAATAATTTTTCTTTATTCATTTTAGAGAGAGAAGAAAGGAGAAGGAGAGAGATAGAAACATTGATGAGAGAGAACACTGATTGGCCACCTCCTTCATGCCCCCCGCCCCCCCGCCCACTGGGGATCAAGCCCACAACCTGGGCATGTGCCCTGACCAGGAATCGAACCGGTGACTTCTTGGTGCATGGGTCGACGCTCAATCACTGAGCCACACCTGCCGGGCTGATGTGATATTTTAAACAAAGAGAAAAATGTCATAAGCCAGGGAATGGAAAGCCAGGAAAGAAATAATATGATAAATAGATATCTCAGTCTCTAAAGTTTCATTTCCAAACTTTCAAATTTTCTCCCAGCCCATGTCTAATGGCAAACAAATATTCTAGAACAAAATAAGGATAGACATATCTTTTCTACAAGTAGAATGAGTCCAATCTACTTTTCTCTTTTCCTTAATGAAATAAGACTATTTCAAATAAGGGTATACTAATATATTGAGGGAATATTTTTAGCTCAAATGTTTAATTAGAAGTTTATCTTTATTGGTAAGCTGTTATCATATTAAAAATACAACTCAATACAGTAACAAAATAAAAGACAAATTCCTCACCCCGACCAGTGTGGCTTAGTTAGTTGAGCGTCCTCCCATGCACCTAGGCCACCGATTGGATTCCTGGTTGGGGCACACGCCTAGGTTACAAGCTGGATCCCCAGTAGGGGGCATGTGGGAGGCAGTCAATCAACGTTTCTCTCTCCTTCTCCCTTCCTCTCTCCCCCCCCCAAAAAATCAATAAAAACTTATTTAAAAAATAAGAAAAAGGCAAATAGATAATAGACCAGAATAATAGACCAGATAATAGACCAGAAAGTTAAGATAAAACTTTTCTACACACCCAAATCCAGTCAAGGACTTGACCTTAACGAAAAATAAGTATTTTGCAAAACTATTGAACTTGTCTAAGAATAGATGGTGCTAGACCAAATCTCCTTAGTAATCAACTAGAACTTTCTTTAGTTTTTTCTACCATCAAAGTGTACACGATGTAACGTTATAGGACTAGAATGACCCCCACAAGAGGTCTCCTTATCCCACACATATGATTGTAACTGAATTTGCTTGAAATTCCATTTGTCATCTGAAGAAATGAAGAGAAGCATCAAGAGTTAGCAGAGTAGAAGAGGGGAAGGGACTAACTCTCCAGTCTCAGTGTTTCAGAGAGTGATGTGATCACAAGGCCATGGAGCTTAGCCTCCCCAGCCTCTTCTCCCTCCAAGCTCGTGGTGCTTCTGTTCACTTTTTGTTTTATACGGTGAGTTGGAAATGTAATGGGTTTTAGTTATGCAGTTGTTATTTTGATATTGTGGGGAAATTTAAAGAAAGTAAGCTTGTAGGCTCAAAGTTCTATTTAATCACTCTGGGATCCTTATAGAAAGAAATGGAAAAACTTAAAAAACATTACATTTAAAGAGTATTTTACGGTTTATAAAGTACTTTCATATAAAATTATTTAATTTGAACATACAGTGAGGGAGGTCCAGGATCACACCATGAGTACCTGGCAGAACTATGACCATAAACTGCATCTCTCTCTCTCTCTCTCTCTCTCTTTCTGTCTCCACATATTTCTCCATCTCCTTTTCTCTTTATCTTTCTCTCTCCCTCTCTACTCCCTTCTGCCCCCACTCTATGATTGCGTTTAAAACTTACTTTATGGATGCTTAACAACATAAAAAAACTAAAAACTTTCTGAGGATAAATTTAGTGCCCTATTTATTTTTGCATCTGTATTATCTAATCCAAAGTAGGTGTTCAGCTCTTTTTTGAATGAATAAATGAATGAATGAATAAAATAAAATAAAATAAAATAATCCAGCCAGTGTGGCTCAATGGATTGAGCATCATCCTGTGGACTAAGAGGTCCAGGTTCGATTCCCAGTCAGGACACATGCCTGGGTTGTGGGCTCAATCCCTAGTAGGGGGCGTACAGGGGGCAGCCGATTGATGTTTCTCTCTCACATTGATGTTTCTCTCTCTCTCCCTTCCTTTCTCTCTCAATAAATAAATAAATAAATAAATAAAATCACAAAATGAATTTTTCAGATAGTAAATGAAAATAGATTAATATTGTAGATTTTAGACAACTATTGAGAAAGTCAATAGTTGTATTAGATGCTATCTAATCTATCTGAAATCTATCTTGTTAGCTTCACTCCATAAAATATACTATATCATCTATTATATTTTCAGGTCACTAAGTCATAATTATTATTTAGAAAGACTGTTTTGTTGATAGCATGGGGTTAGAATTCATCTTCAGTAGCATAAGGTTTATTGGAATACAACAAATAAGAATGATCATAATTACCTGTCATATCTGGGAGAGTAAAAGACTGTTAACTCATATTATATTTATATCAGTTTTCATTATTTTTGCTGTTATATTTTTAAAATAAATTTTAAAGATTTAAAACATCAACTGATCATTTTTTATATTATTCCATCAGCATGGCTTATCCATGAATAGATTTCAACTGGCCATGCTTAGATAAAACAAGTTTTCTCACATATGCTTCTTTCTACCTACATCTTTGGGTAAAAATTCTGGGTGTGTTGAGCTTTATTTTATTTTTTACAAAGTCTCTATTAGTAAATATTTCTGTATGTGACTTGGAAGAAAATTTAGAAGAACTAATTATTTATTTTATACTAATATACTTTGGGTTCAAATACTAGCAAGATACACTGAGAAAAATAATCTCAAAGAATGTACATTTTTTTCAAAGCCAAACCCATAAAACAAGTAAAGATGAAATGTCCATGATCTGACACAGATTCTCTAGATGCATACCAACGAAGAAATTATTGAAAAAAATGGCCCGAGCTATAACTTTGCCAATTTAGTTACTGCTGTCAAGTAACTCTACAGGATGCCATCTAGTGACAAGTGACCAACATACGGATAATCACACAGAAATGACAGGGTGAGGAGGTGAAATTCCCAGGATTTTATATGTAAAGGAGAAAAATCCTTCTGAGAGAATCGAATGTGATAGATTAGCATTCTCTCTCTGGTACACAGAGTACATGAGCATGTATCACTGATCTGCAGCTTGGGGATTTTTATTTTTAAATACTGTGTTGCCACCTACCTCCAAATCTGCACCTCTACCTCCTCCTGCCGCTGCCCTTCATCCGGTCGCAGCTGAACTCAGAACTGAGAAGTGTCGTCCAAGTTGCAGCCCCCGTACAGTGACAGGTGGTGGACGTGGAGCACTTTACAAACCGGTCTCAACAGACTGAAAAAAAAGGAAAAGAACTTCAAAAAAAGGGAACCAAGATGATTCCTGAAACAATCTGTGCCCAATAAAAAATAACAACAACAATAAATAAGGAGTTCAAAGGGTAAAACTAAAATAGGGACCAGAGGAAATCATCTTTGTTTTTCTTGGCCAAGGACTATGCGGACCTGGTGCTGTCTTGTTCCTTGTCCCAAATCCTCACTGGAAATGCCGGCGACCTCTCTCTGAAAGGCTCTAGCATTGTGCCCTAAGGGAAATAATTTTCTTCAAGTTATCTCATCTTTTGTAAGCAGATGGCATAGGTTTTTTTTTTTTTTTTTTTTTTTTTTTAAGAGAAAGACCAACAATCTGTCGACTGTGGAATTCTCATAGTCCAATAGCTTCTTTTTGGTTCATTTTTTATAGCTAGATAAACCCGCACTGCTGCCATAGATACATGTAAGAACAGGAGACACTGCTGTGTTCACATATATCTGTTTAAAGCTCAGGAGGAGTATGTTGTCAGTTGCCTCAGACTATTAAGTTAAAAAACCTTTGTGAAATAAAAAAGAAAAGCTTATCAGAATCTCAGCTTCAAGTGAGTTTAGTTGTTTTCTTTTTACTATTGCTGACATGCTGTGATTGGAGCACAATGTGTGGAAATTGCATAACCATTATTTCCACAAATCAAAGCTATTGAGAAATGGGAAGGCCTGGCAGGAGCTGTTGCATGAAATGTTCATTTAAAAATTTCTGCCTTTATGTCTAAAGTTTTTCTTCTTTTTTGAAACTATTGTTCAGTTTTAACCATCACTGAGCTTTGTTGTTATTTTTATAACTGAAATCAGGATTAGTCATTCTCTATGTTTCTTACATTTATATATTTTTTAAATCCTCACCCGAGGATATTTTTCCATTGATTTTTAGAGAGAGTAAAAGGGAAGGAGGGGGAGGGAGAGAGAGAGAGAGAGAGAGAGAGAGAGAGAGAGAGAGAAACATCGATGTGAGAGAGACACATCTATTGGTTGCCTCCTACAAGACCCCGACCAGGAGCTAGGGGTCTAACCTGCAACCCAGTAATGTGTCCTTGACCAGAATCAAACCTGCAACCCTTCCGTCTGTGGGCCAACACTCTAACCGCTGTGCCAAACCAGCCAGGGCCTTATATTTATCTTTAGTTCAAGTTTATTTTATTAATTTTGGTGTCTTGGACTAGTCTAGGCAAAGAACTCTTAATTCAAGTGTTATAACCACCAAGAAAACATTTGGAGCGTGCTTGCTTGGGCAGAACATACACTAAAATTAGACCGATACAGAGAAGATTAGCATGGCCCCTGCGGTATAAGGATGACACGCAAATTTGTGATGTGTTCCATATTTTTATTTTTTTTTAAATTTTTTTCTTTATTCATTTTTAGAGAGAGAGGAAGGGAAAGAGAGAGAGAGAGATAGAAACATCGATGAGAGAGAACATTGATTGGCCACCTCCTGCATGCCCCCCACTGGGGATTTGGCCCACAACCTGGGCATGTGCCCTGACTGGGAATTGAACCAGTGACCTCTTGGTACATGGGTTGACACTCAACCACTGAGTCACACTGGCTGGGTGTGTTCCATATTTTTTTTAAAAGAAAGGAAGGAAGGAAGGAAGGAAGGAAGGAAGGAAGGAAGGAAGGAAGGAAGGAAGGAGGGAGGGAGGGAGGGAAGGAAAGGAGGGAGAAAAAAACAACATTTGGTGCAATTTAAGGAAGAAAATACAACATTTGGTGCAATTTCCATGCCTTAGGGGAAGTTTTGGTGCCTTCAGCCTTGTCCATTCCAGGTTTTTGGGGGCTACTGACAGTCTTTTCTCTACTTCTTTCACATTTAAAATAGTAACCAGTCAGATGGTTATTTGGGTCAAAATGAGCCTGAATGCATTATAAGAGAATGAAGAAAAAACTTCCCATTCTGCCTGTGATCCTCTTTTGCACAGCAGAGGTTTAGTTGTGCTACTCTTAGAGTCACAGGTTCTGCTGAGAACTTAAACATGTCCCTATTTCCAGTGAACTCATCTGGAGTTAGACTGGGGATGAATGAGATGGGATGGGAATCTCTAACACCCTCTTGCAAATCAGGAGGTAAAAATGGGGAATTTATTTGAGTGAAATGTGGTTTTGTTGGGAAATATTCTACTGGGGTATTCCGTTAGCCCTTTCAATGTCTAAACTCACTGTGAGGAAGAAATAGTCTGCAAAAAAGGACACTTTTCAGCACCTGGGATATAATGAACTTAAATATCTTTTTAGGTTCAAGATTTATGGTCAAAGATTATTTTCTTCTGTAATGTTTCTGCTTCAAGAAGTGTTTCAGTGTTCTTTAAAGTAAATGTCAAAGATGCTAAGGCTAAAACAGTGATTAAAGCAAAAGTCTATGACCCAGTTTAGTTTTGAATCACGTTGGTGCTGTTTCTTTCATTTTTAAATTTGGTGCCACTTTCTGTCTATCATTTTCACCCCTGGGATTTTCTGGTTAGAGATGTATATAATTGTCTTTCTGCCTACATGCTCTGCCCAAAGAATCTGTTCCCACCCAGAAACCCTGCTGAGCAGATGGGCCTAGTCATCCATGATAGTTTCAAATGACCCTACTCCTCTAGCTGTAGGTGAGAAGGACAGGTATGTGGAGACCGATTGTGAGAGTTAATCCATAGGTTAGGCCAAGCCACTTCAATGATTTCATCTGAAATGTTTCAACTCGGGCACAAGAACCATAAATGGGAGATGGGAATGGGATCTGCTGAGTCACAGGTATTTGGTTTGAGAGTTATTGCATCATAAGCCTCAGCCATGTGTAAATCAAATTTATGAGGGAATCCAAAGTAAAAACCTTGCATATGGAGCCAGCCTGAGAGAGTGACATGGTGTAGACATTCAGAGAGAAGCAGTAACAAGAGCTCTATTTGACAGTTGTGAGATCCAGGCCTCTTTCTACTTTCTAAATATACATGGTGGTGTGTGTGCATGTGTTTTTTTGTTTTTATTTTTATATGCATTTTTATTTTTATTTTTGAAATTTTATTTTATTTTTTTACTTATATTTTTTCTTTATTGATTTTAGAGAGAGGAAAGGAGAGAGAGAGAGAGAGAAACATCAATGAGAAAGAACATCGATTGGCCACTGGGGATCACAACCTGGGCATGTGCCCTGACCGGGAATCAAACCAGCGAACTCTTGGTGCATGGGTCAATGCTCAACCACTGAGCCACACCAGCTGGGTGATTATTTTTGAAATTTTAAAGAATTTATTTAATTCACTCCATTATCAAATTCCTAGTACCATATCTTTAAAGGTTTCAAGGCAATACTTTAAAAAAAACACAAAAAACTTATCTTCTGGCAGCTGGTGTGGCACAGTGGTTGAGCGTTGACCCATGCACCAAGAGGTCGCAGGTTCGATTCCCTGTCAGGGCAAATGCCCAGGTTGTGGGCCAAATCCCCAGTGGGGGACATGCAGGAGGCGGCCAGTCTATGTTCTTTCTCTCTCATCAATGTTTCTATCTCTCTCTCTCTCTCTCCCTTCCTCTCTCTCTAAAAATCAAAACGGAAAAAAAACTTATCTTCCCCCCCCCTTTTTCCCTCATTGACCCCCTCCTCCCCAATCCTGCCACCTTCCTGCCTTCCCCACTTTATTGTTTGCGTCCGTTGGATGTGCTGGCTCTGAGGCAAGGTCAGCCTCTGCCTGTTCTACCTGGGGCCACCCGGCATAAGCTACAAAGTGATCTGCAAATGGCTGCTTCTTGTGCTGGGCTTGGAGGTGCCCAGACAAAGCCAAATTGTGAACCAAGGCTGGCTGCTTCTAGTGCCAGGCTTGGGGCCATTTAACGAGGAGTATGGGGCTTGCTGAGACCAGATGCTGCTTGTTTGAGACATTTTAGGAAAATCTGAAGCAGGATCCAAGACAGGCCAATCCTATGGTAAAGCCTTTGGAAACAGCTTGGGTGGGCCGAAAGTTGGGTGGGGCGGGGCCTCAGGGAATCACCAGGGCGGGGCAAACAGTGTGAGCCAGGTTGCTGGAGTCCCAGATATGGCTGCCATCTGCTGCCCTGTGGGGGAAGGGCCCACCAAAGGAACAACGGCCTCCACCAGCACATCTCTCCAGGAGGAAGCTGCCCTCCTGCTCTCGCTCCAATGCCAAACAACTCAGTACCTCCCCATATGTCTCTGATGCCCCCAAGCCGCCTCCCCCATGCTGGAGCCCAGAAGGAGCAAGTTTGAGTAAGTCCATGCTCGGGCCCATTAAGAGGAGCTGACAGGCTCAGCAGCCTCAGCCTCCCTCAGCCTCAGTTCCCGCTGGTTTTACAGCCAGAAGTTATGGGGACTTCTCTCCTGGCACTGGAACCCTGAGCTGGGCGCCTGGTGTGAGACGGGGACCCCTCACTCCTCAGGGAGGACCTTCCCAGCTGAGGTGTCCCTCCTGATTTTTATCTGCCACATGGGTGTGGGACCAGCCCGTCCGCCTCCGCCCTTCCTACCAGTCTCGGTGTGGCTTCTTCTTTAATTTCCTGGTTGTAGGACTTCCATTCAGCTCGATGTCAGGTGGTTCTGAATGATGGCTGTGTTGTAGTTTAGTTGTAATTTTGATGTGGTTTTGGAAGGACGCGATACCGCATTTACCTACGCCGCCATCTTGACCGGAAGTTGGTGTGTGGGTTTTTTTTTTTTTTTTAAAGCTGGATTTCTCAAAGAACTTAGTGAGAATTTTAAGGAACTTAATGAGAATGTCAAGGAACTTAGTGAGGACCTCAAGTGCATAAAAAAGGACCAGTTAGAACTGAAATAAAGAATAATTTACAACCAAGATTACTCTATCTTGCAAAGTTATTTAGAATCAATGGACACATAGAGCTTCCAAGATGAGAAAAAGCTAAAGGGATTCATCACCACCAAACCAGTATTATATGAAATGTTGACGGGTTTTCTTGAAGAAAAAGAACAAAAATATGAACAATAAAATGGCAATAAATACATATCTGTCAACAATTGAATCTACAAACAAAATGAGCAAGCAGAACAGAAACAGACTCACAGATACAGATAACTTTTTGTTGGTTGCTAGATGGGAGAGGGTTGGAGGGATGGGTGAAAAAGGTGCAGAAATTAAGAAGTACAAATTGGTTGTTAGACTGACAAACCTCAAAGGGAAGAGGGGAGGAGGAGTGGGAAGAGATAAACCAAAGAACTTCTATGCATATATGCATAACCAATGGACACAGACAATAGTATGGGGAAGGCAGGATTGGGGTGGGGGTCAAGGAGGGAAAATAGGGGGACATCTATAATATATTCAACAATAAAGTTAAGTTTAAAACAAAAAACAAAAACAAACAAATAATAAAAAAAGTCCACTTTGCTTTATGATGATTATCAAATATGATTAATATATGACCTGTCTGGCCTTGCCAGGTCTGGAACTCTTGCCTAAAGTATATAATAGCATGCATAGAATATCTCTGGAAAAACCGTAAGATGCTAGTAACAGTGGTTCCCTTCAGGGATACTAACTGGGTGACTGGGAATGGGTGATTGCCCAATGTTTTGTCCCTTTTGACGTTTGAATTACATGCTTATTTTACTTTATCCAATAAAGTAATATATTTTTTCAATTAAAAATAATTTTTCAATTACAGTTGACATTCAATATTATATGAGTTTCAGGTGTACAACATAGTGGTTAGATATTTATATAATTTATGAAATGATCCCCCCAATAATTCTGGTACCTCTGACACCATACATAGTTATTATATATGATTGACTATATTCTCTATGCTATACTTTACATTAATATAACTATTTTAGATGCCACGTATATGTGAAAATATATGGTATTTATCTTTCTCTGTCTAACTTATTTCACTTAGCATAATACCCTCTAGGTCCATTTTTGTCACAAATGGCAAGATTTCACTCTTGTTCAGGCTGAGTAATATTCCAATGTATACGTGTATCACATTGTCTTTATCCATTCATCTATCAATGGACACTTAGGTTGCTTCCATATCTTGGCTATTGTAAAAAATGCTGCAATGAACATAGGGATGCATATGTCTTTTCAAATTAGTATTTTGATTTTCTTTGGATAAATACTCAGAAGTGGAATTGGTGGGTCTTTCTATACTTTTGTTTTAAAGTCTATTCTGTCTGATGATATAAGCATTGCCACTCCAGTTTTTTTTTTTTTTCATTTCCATTTGCATAAAATATCTTTTCCATCCCTTTACTTTCAGCCTGTGTGTGTCTTTTCATCTGAAGTAGGTCTCTTGTAGGCAGCATATGTATGAGTCTTGTTTTCTTATCTGTTTAGCCACCCTGTGTCTTTTTTTTTTTTAATCCTCACCTGAGGACATTTTTGCTTGAGATAGAGCAGGAGGGAGAGAGGGAGGAAGAGAGAGAGAGAAACATTGACATGAGAGATACACATCGAGTGGCTGCCACCCACATGACCCCAACCAGGGCCAGGGACAAACTGCAACCAAGGTACGTGCCCCTAGTGGGAACTGAACCCGGGACTCTCTGGTCCATGGGCTGATGCTCTAACTGCTGAGCCAAACTGACCAGGGCCACCCTATGTCTTTTGATTGGAGCATTTAATCCATTTACATTTAAGGTGAGTATTGATAGGTATGTAATTATTGCCATCTTATTCTTTTTTTTTTTCTTTATTGATTTTAGAGAGTGAGGAAGGGAGAGGTAGGGAGACATAGAAACATCGATGAGAGAGAACATCGATTGGCCACCTCCTGCATGCCCCCCACCAGGGATCAGGCCCACAACCTGGGCATGTGCCCTGACTGGGAATTGAACTGGCGATTTTTTGGTGCATGGGTCAATGCTCAACCACTGAGCCACACCGGCCGGGCTGCTATCTTATTCTTTATAACTGTGTTCTTCTGTTCTGTTTTGTTTTTCTTTTCTTTTTCTTCTTCTTAAAGAAGGCCCTTTAACATTTCTTGTAATACTGGTTTTGTGGTAATGAACTCCTTTAGCTTTTTTTTTTTTATCCTCACCTGAGGACATTTTTCCATTTTTTGTTCTGATAGAGTGGGAGGGAGAGAGAGGAAGAGAGAAAGAAACATTGATGTGAAAGGGACACATAGAGTGGCTGCCTCCCGCACGATCTAACCAGGGCCGGGGACAAACTGCAACCGAGGTACATGCCCCTAGCGGGAACCGAACCCGCGTCTCTCTGGACTGCAGGCCAACACTCTAACCGCTGAGCCAAACTGACCAGGGCTCCTTTAGCTTTTTCTTTCTTTTATTTATTTATTTTTCAATGACAGTTTACATTCAATATTATTCTGTATTAGTTTCAGATATACAGCATAATGATTAGACAGTCATTTACTTTACAGAGTGGTTCCCCCGATATTTCAAGTACTCACCTGGGCCCACACATAGGTAGGTTTGCTATGTCTCCCAGTCTTGTCTGAGGTGGCCTTATATAGTAGGTGTCCAGTGGGGCCCAGCAGCAGTCTCCCTGGTCACCTGAGCCGTGCTCCAGGGGTGTCCCTTGTGTGAGTTGTGTGTGCCTCCTGTTGTAGTTGAAACTTGATTGCTGTTGGCACATCAGTGGGTAAACTGATCCTCAGGCTGACTGGCTTGGGGACTGGCCGTGACTACAGCAGTCAAGCTGTTGTGTGGGGGCTGACCCCAAGGACTGGGATTTGCTCTAGCGGGGCTCTGGTGCCTGCTGAGTCCACCAAAAAGTGATATATGCTAAAAAATAAAATAAAATAAATTGTACCATGTAAAGTTTTTATCTGATAAAATAATAGGCTTGCATTAGATGAGTTGTAGATCTTTTCTAGCTCTAAAATTATTTTATCGCGTAGTTTCATGAAAGGTCTCCCAGTTTTAGAGAATACAAGATTCCTGCACTGAATGTTTTCTCCAATCACTGAAACTGCCTGAAAGGATCTTTAAAAGGTTACCTATATTTTTGGGCAATATCAATAGCTTTAAAAAAAAAATCAGATGAATTAAATTAAATTTGAAAGTTAACCTTCAGGTTCAGATTAGGCCTAATGTCTCTAGGGGGACCTGCTAGTATTTTCACATAAAAGGATAACTTTGTTGTGATTAACACCAAACTTCCTAAGGAATAGAGAGAGAGCAGCAGCAGTTTGGAGTCTAGCAATTAATCACTCCAGATACATCCCATGGGTGAGGACAAGCTAAAGGCAAGCATGTTTTGCACATTTTATTTTTTCAAGTACACAGCAGGCAACTTGTATAATCACTAGGATGGGTCCCACAATCATAACAAAGGAAGATAAAGAAAATTCATGTACGCAGGTTCTGGCCATTTGCCTTCATTCTCTACTGGCAAACACTATAGGAGACAGGAACCCTTTGGAGTTGACCTTGTCTCTTCTTATCAAAGACAGTCTAGTATGTGCATGTGTCTGTTTAAACTAAATGCTTTACATTTATGAAATCTTTTAAGTGTCGGAGATCCCGATTGAATTTTAGCATAAGAAGCTATTCTGTCAAACTGGCATAATTTTTCAGTACACCTATTTTGGTGTTCATATTTTGGAATCTCCTGAAACACTAAAAACAATGAAAACCTTTTCACGCACTAAATTATCATAAATATGAGCCATACAGCTAAGCTCTACTGTTCTTAGCATTGAAGATACTCACATTTAATTTTGCTGCTATAGAAAGCAAATCAGTTCTGCTAAAACCCACAGTATCTTGCACATTATTCTTCTGAATTCCTTCTGTCTATTTTAGTATTTGAAATGCTAAAAAATTCTGCCACAACATTCTTTCTGGAAAAGTCTGTGTGCTGTCTTTTGATCTCTGCTACTGGTTCACAAGTCACTCTTGGCTGAGTTATAAAGCAAGAGAGGGAATTTTATTTATGGAATTTTGCATTATTTTTTTCTATCCACCATGCCGCACTTCCTCCTCTGAGGCCTCAGATTTCTGTTGCAAGTTACAACAGCAAGAGGCAATGACAGCCTTTGCTAAGACCTCAGCATTACAAGCAGAGAGCCTCTGAGCGGGATCCCAACTTGAAAGGTGTTTCTGCCCTTTTGTGTAAGATATTATCCCTAGAATCTTAACTCTTATGGGAGAAGAATAGAAATGCACCAATGGAAAAATCCATTGTGTGCTTGTGGCTGGCAATCCAATAAGCCTGAAGGAAATGCCATTCATGCCTTTGTTTCTCTTTGCTCACAAGGGGCTTCTGTAGATAACCTTTCCGTGTCAGACCAGGAATTCCATGCAACTAGCACTAGATTTTGTAACAGTGGTCTGAATAGAATGCACTGAATGAACCACTTGCTGTTACCTTCAGACCTGAATCTGAAAATGTTGATTTCAGCCTCACATGGTTATGTAAACTGGCCAGTCTCACAGATTTGCCCCCTTATTCTTATCCTTCCACTCTAGCATAGCATTTAGTTCCTCTCCCTCTATTCCAATTTGATCATAGTTTGAGGTTGTCTCATAGCTTCATAGATCAGCTGCCTCATTTATTATTACTATTATTATTTTGTTAATTCTCACTCAAAGATATTTTTCCATTGATTTTTTTAGAGAGAGTGGAAGGGAAGCAGGGAGGAAGAGAGGAAGAGGGAGGGAGAGAGAAACATCAATGTGAGAGAGACACATGGATTGGTTGCTTCCTACATGACCCCAAATGGGGTGGGGATTGAATCTGCAACCCAGGTACATGCCCTTGACCAGAATCAAACCTCAACCCTTTGGTCCTTGGGCCGATGCTCTAACTGCTGAACCAAACCAGCCAGGGCCAGCTGCCTCATTTAGATTACCACCATGAAAATCTCCTGAAAACTTACTGTAAATTTTAATAATACAATGTGGTTTCTTCTCTACCTGTGGCCTGACTTTCATTCCCCTTGTAACTGTTTAATGGAAGTGTTATCAGTGGAAGTGATGTATGCCTTTCCCCACTGAGTGCTTGGGGCTGGGTCCTTATGATATCTTGAGAAAAAGAACTTTCTGAGACTTCCAAGGAAGGATGAGTGATTTTTTTTAAAAAAATCCTCACCCGAGGATATTTTCCCATTTATCTTCAGATAGAGTGGGAAGGGAGGGGAGAGAGAGAGAGAGGGAGAGAGAGAGAGAGAGAGAGAGAGAGAGAGAGAGAGAGAGAGAGAGAGACATTGATGTGTACATATTGATTGGTTGCCTCCTGCATGACTCCGACCAGGGCCAGGGAACGAACCACAACTGAGGTATATGCCCTTGACCAGAATCAAACCCATGACTCTTTGGTCTGTTGGCTGACACTCTAACTGCTGAGCCAAACCAGCCAGGGCAGGGTGAGTGATTTTTATTTGCATGGAATTGCATCCTTGGGTTTCCAAAGTCCCATTTCCTTAATTCAGTCTTGGAAAATGTGCAGCTGAGGATTCAGTAGAGCTAGATGCAAAGCCGGTGTCCAAAGTTTCCTCTCCATGTTGGAATTTGGTCTGGTACAGCATTAGGCTAGTTGCAGTCCATTGGTCCATTGTGTGGTCTATATGGCTGAGTCTTGTGGGAGAATGCAAGAGAGCAAGAGAAAGAGCCAAGAGGGCAAGAGCCCAAGAGCACAACGTCTTTGTTTAGGAGATTAAATATTTCAAATTTTCCCACACTTGCAGTGGCCACACCTACTCTGGCCAGTGACCTGTTTCCAGGTGTGACTGACAGGCAAGTACCTTCCCTAATTCACCCAGACTTTACTTGGCATGTATCTATTCTCTCCTTGTCCAGTCCCTTCCCCCAGCAATCTGTGGGGAATGGCCTGGTGGCTTCCTAGGGAGGGTTAAACTGCAGCTTCCTGACAAAGCCGCACAAATGGCATGCCTGTAGTATTTGGTCTTCCCTTTGCTCTTTTCCTGTTGTTTATAACTAGGTCAATTACAGTGGTATCATTAGAAAGTGGAATCCTTTGATAAAAGTAGTTCACAACTTTCTCTGTCTCATCTGGAGACCTCTTTTCTATTTGGCTTGCTATAGTTTTATAAAAGCAGTGAGACTTTCCTTAATGAAGAGAACTCAGAAAGGCTCTATCTTGAACTTTACTGAACTCAAATCAGGAGACCACAATACATAAAACCCATTCATTTATGGAGACCCATAAGGGAAATCCTTAACACTCCATGGTTTAAGCTGTGTGCAATTTTGAAATGCAGATGAAAATGCCTTCCTTAAAGGAGTGTTTTTATGATTAATGAGAAGATGTGCATAATGTGTTGTGCGTTCCTGGAGCAAAAGTTCCATATAAGGAAGCTATTATTATTCATTATTACCATCCAGATGCTGGGACTATATATTTCCCAAGGACACAATAAAATGTAGGAAGATGCAAAAATTCCAGATTATTAGAAAGCTCTAGGGCAACTAGCATATGGTGGGTATTCTTTGATAAATATTCTAAATACATATTTATATGCTAAATTGACTATTGAAATTAGAGAGATGCCTTCTAGCACTCTCCCCAGAGTTCAATGAGTTCCCTGGTGCGCTAAGTGGAGAATTCTACAGGGGGTAGGTGGGTTCCTGCCAGTGTTCCAAATAGACCCCTTTCCTGTACTGTAGCTGGAAGCAACGATTAAACAAAGAACCATGCTACTGAGGCTCTTTTAGTCACTGTTAATAGAAGTGAAACTTGGCAGAACCCTTAAAAGAGGGCAGTTTGACAACACCTATCAAAACTGCAAATTCATATCCTCTTTGGCCTAGTTGCAGTTTTACAACTAGGAATTTACCCTATGGATATACTTGCATAGCAACATTATTTATAGTAGCAAACATTGGAAGACAGCTAAATGTTTGTTAATAAGAGCATGATTACATAACTTACTGTACTTACATTCAATGGTATATTAAGCAATTAAAAAAAAAAAGGAGGAAGATTCATATTTGAAGATATGAAAAGATCTCCAAGATATGTTTTCAACAAGATGTAGAGCAATGTGTACAGTATGACTACACTTGTGCAAATAAGAAAAGGAAATGTGTATAAGCTGGTATATATAAAATACTTTTATATGTGTATACACAGAACAGTTATTAACGGTGGTTAATTTTGGGGAGAGAAACTTGGAGTTTTATGAGAGGGGAAAACCATTTCCCTTTTAAAAATCATACATATATATATAACCTCAACTTTAAAAATAGATTGTTTTTAAAGAAAGAAGGAACCTTTCTTTTCTTCTGCTGCAGCCCAGAAGGCAACTTGAAAAGCCATTGCTACTAGGCAGCTCACACTGTGGTCATTATTTCCTAGATAGAAACCCTTTGGATATCCACAGTGCTCTAAAAATCTCATTCTTATCCCAGAATGATTTGATCAGAACCACCTGGTTTGCACCTAAAACACCTGTGAGGCCAAACCTCTCATTCTCTAAGCCAGGGTGAGGGTATAGGGACAAAACAGTATTTGTTTTCCAATCTCATCATCTGCATCTTTGTTTTAAAATTTCAATTTGCCTTCAATTCACCTAAAATATACCTATGGCTATGTAATTTATGGTCACAGATCTTCATTTAAGGCTGTTATTTGTATTAAAGGCTATAAATGTTATCTTTTCCTCCTCCCCCATCATAAAACATCTGTTCTTTTCATAATTAACAATTTTATCTTGAACATGTACTTTTAAAAGAATATTCTCCCCCCAAAATATGAAAACCTAACAGGCATTGTTTTTTATGATAACTTTTCTTATGTGAAACATATAATATATTTCTGCAAAAATATACTTACAAGTATACAATTATGTACAAATATACAATTACAAAAAATATACAATTATGGAGGAACCTTACCCTCCAGTTTGTTACAATAAATGCATCATATGGAAATGATTTCAGGTTTCTAATTTTAAAGGAATTTAAAACAAGTTGCTAAAAAGAATCACAGTACAGTCATATTGGACACACTCTGCAAGTATGTAGGTATGAATCATTATTAGAAAATAAGCCATTTACCAGCAGAGTAAGTTAGCCTTTATCATTACTTTACTCTTCATGTTGGGTTCTTACATAGTAGCCCATATTCAGAGAGAAAAAATGATCTTCACGCTACTTCTCACTTGAAGTAGGCTCAGATTGAAACAGGGGCTAGGATAATGGCTGAGCCCAGTATTTCTGTGGGAGTCATTTACAGCTTCCCGGGGAAGCTTTAGGGTGCGTGTGTAAAATCACTGTGGGGTCACTGAGAGAACAAAATATTGCTGGTCTCTACCTTCATCCTCTTGGGTTGGGCTGGCTTGAGACCGCGCAGTGTAATCGATGTGTAAGATCATTTTCTTTCTTTGGTATATAAGGCTGTGTGACACTTATATGGTTAATATAGACTTCATTTTTTATGGTCTTTAAAAATATATAACGGGCTTGACTTTCTTCATATTCCTGACAGAGGAGCAAAGCATTATCATTTTATGAAGCTGAAGAGCAGTTCTCAACATGTGGTCTTTTTTTTTTTTTTTAATTTATCTTTATTGTTGAAAGTATTTCAGATGTCCCTCCCCACCCCCCACCCCCGCCCCATTGACAGTCTCCTCCCTGCTCCCTACCCTGCCTGCACCTCACTGTTGTCTGTGTCCATTGGTTATGCATATATTCACATCAGTTCTTCGGTTTATCTCTTCCCGTCCCACCCCACTCCCTACCACCACCACCCTTCCCTCTGAGGTTTGTCAGTCTGTTCCCTACTTCCAGATCTCTGGCTCTATTTTTCAACATGTGGTCCTTGCATCAGCAGAATTAAGTCACCTGGGAGCTTGTTAGAACTACTAATTCTTGGACCTCGCCCCAGACTTACTGAGTCAGAAACTCTAGGTGTGGGGCCCAACAATCTGTATCTAACAATCCCTAAGCTTGAGAACCACTTCGGTGCAGGAATTCATACAGTGTGGGACCAAGCACCTCAACATGCCTTGTGATATCTCTGACCCTGTAATGAAAGAAGGTCTACTCTCAACTCGTCCAGAGCAGTTCATGTGAAAAGTCAGAGACTCAGCCTGCTTGCATCAGAATCACACGGGGATGTGTTACAAGGCAGATCCCGGAGCTCTCTGAAGGCAGGCGCGGGAACCTGGTGTGAGGCACACGTCCCAACCAATGTGGAAAAGTTGAACTGAAGTTCCAGCTCCACTGCTGTAGTGTTTCTCCTTTTTTAAAATTAAATTTTATTTTTTTAACTGAATTTATTGTGGTGCTATAGTGTTTCTTGACAGACATTCTTATTTAGTTCTTATTCTACTTTCTTACATTTTCATATTACCCTTGCTGGCTACCTCCCTGGCATCATCACTATTTCTGCCTCTGGAAAGGGGCAGGTGAGGTTGAGTGATGGGTAGAGTTGGGGAAGGTGATACAAATAATAAATTTAAAAAATTTGTATTATTACTTAAAATGCTCCCCTCAACCTTATGTGTGAACAACTGGAAGTTGACTAAATTGGAAGAAAATGCTAAATTTTGATGTTAAGGACAATCCTTCATATATAAGTAGGCTCAAAGAGCAGAAGGGCAGTGAGGAGCACTGTCCAGTGCCTCCTCCCTGCCCCCCCCCCCCCTCCTGGGGCTGCGCTGCACTGTCTGAGAGCTTCCCATCGGTCGAGTGCCAAGCCATGAGACTCTTCATTTTTATCTTTTGAATCTCCAGATGATTCCACTTGCAAACACATCTTTTGTCTTGAGATTCTTACATTCCTCGTTGTTGTTTGACATCATCTCTGCTGGCTCCTTTCCAGATCTTCTAGGAACCTTTTCTCTTTGTCCACAGCCCACATCCTGTTTTTCCTTAGTTTCTTCCTTGTCTCTCTCTCACCAATATTTCTCTGTCTCTACCATCTTCATCTCCATCTGTTTCTGTTTCCATCTACCTCTTTCTGTTCCTGCCTCCTCTTTCTCTCTCTTTCCTTTTTTAATAAAGGGTGGGGCAAAAGTAGGTTTACACTTGTTCATATGGAAAATAATACAATAATTAATAAGTAATACAAGAATAAACTCTGTGTTTCTTTTTTTTTTTTTTAATCCTCACCCGAGGACATTTTTTCATTTTCTGTTCAGATAGAGTGGGAGGGAGAGAGAGAGAGAGAAACTCTGTGTTTCTTGTATTCACAACTGTAAGCCTCCTTTTGCCCCACCCTGTATTATTAAGAATTTACTGTGGGTTAAGTATTCTTCTAAGAACTTTGCATAGAATAACTCAGTTAATTTTTACAATACTTCACATTTGCAGGAACTGAAATAGAGAAGTAGGTTAATTTGCCCAATTTGTCACCCAGCTAGTTAATGAAGGAACTATGATTTGAACCCTGGCATTCCGGCTTCAGAGCCCATGCTCTTAACCACTCATCAATATCCCTTCTCTTCTTAATCGACAAACCCATTTGAGTGAGCTAGTCTGTCTTTGGCTTCAGCTTCTACTTCTAAGCTTATTTATTTGATGTCTCTGTCATCTCTGTTGCTCACTGGACAACTTCACCAGTATTTCCTCATACACATTAAATTGTTAATATTCCCACAATAAACTTACTATCTTCACTGCCTTTATTCTCTGTCTTAGTGAGCGGTTTGTCTATTCTTCTTGTCACCGATGCAATAGCCTGGGAGCTGTTCTATGGTTCCTTCCCGATCCTCCACGTTTAAGTGGTGATCAAATCCACTTTCTTCCACCTCCTTATCGTTTTTATTTCGTTTCTGTTGTCTCCTCATCTTCTCACTGCTACCACAAATACACTTTGGGATTACAGTGGTATTATTCTCATTCTCTTGAGCAAAGGATTCATCTTCATCTTATGAAATTGTGAGTCTCTTAATGATGACATTCTCATCTTTGAATTATCTGCTATGAAGCATGGAGCCATACATGAAGGCTACTTATAAAAAATCCAAAGCAGTTTATGAAATGATTTTTAGAACTCTCTTTTGCCATCATCATATTACTCTCCATATATTTTTCCTTGGACATGTTTTCTTCCTTGTTTTCAATTTTATTTTATGCCACTGTACTCACAATAAATTACTCGCAGCTCATCCAAATTTGCATCTATCTTGGTCTATCTAGACTCAAATGCTGAAATACCCTTTCTGACTTTGCTGTTTTTTAAAGCATCAACTCTAGATGATTTTATTGCAAAAATCGTTGATGACTCCTAACTTATGCCACCTCGATAAGCCACATAAGCTTTTTGATCTTAACACTTATGGCTCTTATTTACTTATTTTTGTCCCTTCTGAAGTATAGTATCTGAAGAGGGCTCTATCTTCTTATCTTTCTATTCTCCGTGGCCTAATACAGGCTCCACATCCAGAAGTGGCTCATGGAGTCATTCTAGAAAAAAGTAATAGTCCTCCTTACTGAGCAATTACCATGTGACAATGACAGGCCACACTTCAAGGACATCTCAGTGAGAACTACATATTCCACTTCTGTATTTTGGAGATTTCTATAACTTTTTAATGCTTTTAAATCATTTTAAGCCCTGTTTCTCTGCAATCGTAATGGTAAAACACTTAAAAACAAGTATGTATTGCACACTGGTTCCAAGAAGGTGGGAAGTTGGGGTGAACCACATCCTACTCTCAGAAGAACCAAGGAAGACAGTGAGTGATGGCATGAGAAAGGCAGGGGTCAGGAGGGTGAGTGATGCTGTGGACCTGCCCTCTGGGGGTTTGTCAGCTGTGAGCTGCTCATAAAAATGACAAATTCTCTGTGTTTTCACATAGCCAAGTTAGGCATTTTTAGGCTTGTTTGTGGAAGGGGACACAAGAGAGCAAAAAATTGCTTTGATGCTCCCAGTTTTAGTTTCGTAGGGCTGCTGTTACAAGATACCACAAACTCAATGACTTAAACAACAAAATGTTTTCTCTCCATGTTCTGGAGGCTAGGAGTCTGAAATCAAGGTGTTGGCAGGGTGTTCTGGGGGCTCTGAGGGAGAAATGAGCTCTCTCCTGTCTTCTGGTGGTTGCGTAGAATCCTTGGCATGCCTTGGCTTGTAGATACATCATGCTAGCCTCTGCCTCCTTTGCCACATGGCCTTCTTCTCTCTGTATGTCTAAATTTCTCTCTTTTTTTAAATCCTCACTGGAGCAATCTTGCATTTATCTTCAGATAGAGTGGGAGTGAGAGAGGGAGGAAGAGAGAGAAACATCAATGTGAAACATCAACATCTAGTGGTTGCCACCCACATGACCCAAACCGGGGCCAGGGACAAACTGCAACCGAGGTACGTGCCCTTAGCAGGAACTGAACCCTGGACTCTGGTCCGCAGGCCGATGCTCTAACCGCTGAGCCAAACTGGCCAGGGCTAAATTTCTCTCTCTCTTTTTTTTTAGTATATTTGTATTTGTATTTTATTTTATTTTTAAATTTTTTTAAATTAATTAATTTTCGTTACAGATGTTTCTCCTTTTCCCCCCATTGTCACCCTCCTCCCCCTCCCTCCCTGCCCCGTCCCCAGTTTTGTTGTCCATGTCCATTGGTAATTAGTACATGCGTACAAGTTCTGTGGTTCATGGCTCCCCCCCCCCCTTCTGGCAATTGTCAGTCTGTACCCTACTTCCACATCTCTGGGACTTCCCTGTTCCTCAGACTGTTATGTTCATTATATTCCAGAAATAAGTGAGATCATATGGTATTTGTCTTTCTCTGCTTGGCTGGTTTCACTTAGAATAATAGTTTCCAGGTCCTCCCATGTCGTCGCAAAGGATAAGAGATCTTTCTTTCTTACAGCTGCAGAGTACTCCATTGTGTATATGTACCACAGCTTTTTTATCCATTCGTCTACTGATGGACACTTGGGCTGTTTCCAGATCTTAGCTATTGTAAATAGCACTGCTATGCTTAAACCAGTATGACCTTAACTTGATTCTATTGCAAAGACCCCATTTCCATAAGTTCACATTCATGAGTTCCAGGGGTTAGGATTTGAGTATATCTTTTGGAGGTCACAATTCAATCCACAACACCCCCTCAAATTCCTTGTGACCATAAGCTCAGCAGATAAGCCTTTCCACTGCTTTGTGGGTGGTGGTGGTAAGGGCAGTGAAGAAGTGGTCATGGGCTGGACATCCTGGAGCTCTGTCACAGACCCCACCACTTCACCATTCAGGTGGATGAGGAGGAGAAGCATTTTTTTTTATCCTCACCTGAGGACATTTTTCCATTTTTTGTTCAGATAGAGTGGGAGGGAGAGAGAGGAAGAGAGAGAGAAACATCGATGTGAAAGTGACACATTGAGTGGCTGCCACCCGCACGACCAACCAGGGCCGGGGACAAACTGCAACCGAAGTACATGCCCTTAGCGGGAACCGAACCCGGGTCGCTCTGGACCGCAGGCCGACGCTCTAGCCGCTGAGCCAAACCAGCCAGGGCCCTCTGCCCATTTTTTAATTGGGTTCTTTGTCTTCCTTTTGTTGAGTTGTATGAGCACTCTATATATTTTGGAGATTAACCCCTTATCTGATGTATCACTGGCAATTATGCTCTCCCATACAGTGGGTTCCCTTTCCATTTTGATGGTTGTTTCTTTTGCTGTGCAGAAGCTTTTGAGTTTGATGTAGTCCCATGTGTTCATTTTTTCCTTTGTTTCTGTTGCCTTAGGTGATGTTATCAGTGAAGATTCTGCTGCGTATGATGTCCGAAATTTTGTTGCCTACATTTTCTTCTAGGACTTTTATGGATTCACGAGTCACATTTAAGTCTTTTACCCATTTTAAGTTTATTCTTGTGTATGGTGTAAGTTGATGGTCTAGTTTCATTTTTTTGCATGTAGCTGTCCAATTTTCCCAACACCATTTATTAAAGAGGCTGTCTTTGCTCCATTGTATGCTCTTGCCACCTTTGTCAAATATTATTGAGCATAATGTCTTGGGTCAATTTCCGGACTCTCTGTTCTGTTCCACTAGTCTATATGCCTGTTCTTGTGCCAGTACCAGGCTGTTTTGATTACAGTAGCTTTGTAGTATAACCTGATATCCGGTATTGTGATCCTACCTACTTTGTTCTTCTTTTTCAAGATTGCTGTGGCTATTCGGGGTCTTTTTTGGTTCCATATGAACTGTTGAAATATTTGTTCTAGTTCTGTGAAATATGTCACTGGTATTTTGATGGGGATTGCATTGAATCTATAGATTGCTTTGGACAATCTATATGGATATTTTAATGATGTTAATTCTTCCAATCCATGAACAAGGTATGTGCTTCCACTTTTTAATATTTTCCTCTATTTCTTTTTTCAATGTCCTGTAGTTTTCTGCAAATAGATCCTTTACTTCTTTGGTTAAGTTTATTCCTAGGTATCTTAATTTTTTTGCTGCGATGGTAAATGGGATTTTTTTTTAGTTTCTCTTTCTGTGAGTTCATCATTGGTGTATAAGAATGCTGTCGATTTCTTGACGTTAATTTTGTATGCTGCTACTTTGCCAAATTCATTTATTAGGTCTAGTAGATTTTTGATGCAGTCTTTAGGGTTACCTATGTATAATATCATGTCATCTGTGAATAATGAGTTTCACTTCCTCCTTTCCAATTTGGATTCCTTTTATTTTTTCTTCACACCTGATTGCTGTGGCTAAGACTTCCAGTACTATGTTAAATAAGAGTGGCGAAAGTGGGCATCCCTGTCTTGTTCCTGTTCTTAGGGAAATGTTTTTAGTTTTTGCCCATTGAGTATGATGTTGGCTGTAGGTCTTTCATATATGGCCTTTATTATGTCGAGATATGATCCCTATATTCCCAAATTGCTGAGGGTTTTTATCAGAAATGGGTGCTGGGTTTTGTCGAATGATCAATCAGTGTCTATTGATATGATCATGTGGTTTTTATCTTTCATTTTGTTTATGTGATGTATCACATTTATTGATTTGTGAATATTAAACCAGCCTTGCATCCCTGGGATGAATCTCACTTAGTCATGGTGAATAATTTTTTTGATGTATTGCTGGATCCGATTTGCTAGTATTTTGTTTAGGATTTTAGCATCTATGTTCATCAGGGATATTGGCCTGTAGTTTTCTTTCTTTGTAGTGTCTTTTTCTGGTTTTGGAATTAGAATTATGCTGGCCTCATAAAACGAGTTTGGAAGTCTTCCTTCTTCTTGAATTTTTTGGAATAGTTTGAGGAGAATGGGTGTTAGTTCTTCTTTGAATGTTCGGTAAAACTCCCCTGTGAAGCCATCCGGGCCTGGGCTTTTGTTTGCTGGGAGAGTCTTGATTACATCTTCAATTTCCTTCGTTGTTATTGGTCTGATCAAGTTTTCTATCTCTTCCCGGTCCAGTTTTGGGAGACTATGTGTTTCTAGAAATTTGTCCATTTCGCTTAGATTGTCAAATTTGTTGCCATATAAATGTTCATAGTATTTGTTAACGATCCTTTGTATTTCTGTGGTGTCAGCTGTTACTTCTCCTCTTTCGTTTCTGATTTTGTGTATTTGGGTTCTCTCTCTTTGTTTCTTGGTGAGTCTAGCTAAGGGTCCATCAATCTTGCTTATCTTTTCAAAAAAACAGCTCTTTGTTTCATTGATCCTTTGAATTGTTTTTCTGGTCTCTATGTCATTTATTTCTGCTCCGATCTTTACTATTTCCTTCCTTCTACTTGCTCTGGGGTTTTCTTTTTGTTTGCTTTCTAGTTCTTTAAGTTGTGAGGTTAGAAATCTATTAGAAATTTTTCTTGTTTCTTGAGGTAGGCCTGTAGTTCTATGAACTTCCCTCTCAGAACTGCTTTCGCTGCATCCCATAGATTTTGTGTTGTTGTGTGTTCATTTTCATTGGTTTCCAGGAAGTTTTTAATTTCTTCCTTGATCTCCTCAGTAACCCATTCATTGTTTAATAACATGCTATTTAGCCTCCATGTATTCAAATGTCTTGGCATGTTCTTGTTGCAATTGATTTCCAGTTTCATGCCATTGTGATCTGAGAAGATGCTTGATATGATTTCAATCTTCTTGAACTTGTAGAAACTTAGTTTGTCTCCTAACATGTGGTCTATCTTTGAGAATGTCCCATATGTGCTTGAGAAGAATGTGAATTCTGTAGTTTGGGGGTGTAATTCTCTGTAAATATCTATTAAATCCATTTGGTCTAGTGCTTCATTTAGAGTCTCTGTTTCCTTGTTAATTTTTTGTCTAGGGGATCTATCCAGTGATGTCAGCGGGGTGTTGAAGTCCCTGCTATGATTGTATTGCTGTCGATTTCTCCTTTGAAATCCTCCAGAAGATTTTTAATGTATTTTGGTGCTCCTGTATTGGGTGCATATATGTTTACCAAGGTTATATCTTCCTGTTGGATAGATCCTTTCAATATTATGTAGTGACCTTCTTTGTCTCTAGTTATGGGCTTCATTTTGAAATCTACTTTATCAGATATGAGTATTGTTACCCCAGCTTTTTTTTCCTTTCCGTTTGCTTGGAAGATTTTTTTCCATCCCTTCACTTTCAATCTATGTGAGTCTTTTGTTGTGAGGTGGGTCTCTTGTAAACAACATATACATGGGTCATGCTTTCTTATCCAATCTGCTACTCTGTGTCTTTTTATCAGAGCATTTAATCCATTTATATTTAAGGTGATTATTGATATGTACTTATTTATTGCCATTTTTGTTTAGTGTGGTTCTATTTTCCTTTCTATTTCTTCTACTAATTACAGCAGTCCTTTTAACATTTCTTGCAGTGCTGGTTTGGTGCTAATGTATTCCCTTAGCCTTTTTTTTTTTTTGTCTGGGAAGCTCTTTATTTGACCTTCTATTTTGATTGATAGCCTTGCTGGGTAGAGTAGTCTTGGGTTCAGATCCTTGTTTTTCATGACCTTGATTACTTCATGCCATTCCCTTCTGGCCTGTGTGGTTTCTATTGAGAAGTCAGCTGATAGCTTTATGGGGGTTCCTTTGTAGGTAACCTGTTGCTTAGCTCTTGCTGCCTTTAGGATTCTCTCTCTGTCTTTAATTTTTGGCATTTTAATTACTATGTGTCTTGGTGTGGGCCTGTTTGGGTTCTTCTTACTTGGGACTCTCTGTGCTTCTTGAACTTGAATGCCTTCTTCCTTTACCAAATTAGGGAAATTTTCTGTCAGTATTTCTTCAAATATATTCTCTAACCCTTTCTCATTTTCTTCTTCTTCGGGGACTCCTATGATGCGAATATTATTATGTTTCCAGTTGTCCCACAGTTCTCTTACGCTGTCTTCCTGTTTTTTCATTGTTTTTTTCCTTTTGGTTTTCTGATTGGTTGATTTTTTTCTACCCTGTCTTCTAATTCACTAATCCGGTCCTCAGCTTCTTCTACTCTGCTGTTTAGTCCTTCCAATGTGTTCTTCATTTCTGCTATGTCATTCTTCATTTCCAATTGGTTGATTTTCAATATTTCTATGTCTTTGCTCATGGTGTTGATGTCCTTACACATGCTGTTGAGCTTCCTCAAGATCATGGCTCTGAATTCTAGTTCTGTTAACTTGCTTAACTCCATTTCATTTATCTCATCTTCGGTGGAGGTCTCTTGTTCTTTCATTTGGCATCTGTTTTTTTGTTTCACCATTTTGGCTATCTCAGTGGGTTTTGGAGCCTGCCAAATTTTCCCTGTGGATGTTGGTGTTCTGCTGTTTGTGGCTCTCTCTACTGGGTTTGGATGAGCGTGGGAGGACCAACTATCGAGTCTTACTTTCCTGGGTGGATTTGCAAGCCCAGAAAAGGTTAAGTTACCTTCTAGCTTTTTGCCTAGAGGCTATTAGTCCCGGTTACTTGAAGAGCCTTGGGTTCTCAGTTGAATGAAAACCTCCCTCAGGTGTTCAGCATACAAGGATTTCCCGAGGGTGGGGCAGATGCTAGTTGTTAGTGAGCCTCAATTTGCATTTCAATGGCCCACCTGGGTGTGGCTGAATCTCCAAGGGAGGGGCTGCCGCCTCTCCCCAGAGTCCTGGAAAGGAGTAAGATGGCCACTGTCCTGTGTAGCCACAACTCAGCAAAAGTTCTGAGCGCCCTCCATATCCCGAGTGTCCCCACACAGTTCCAATCCAGTCTGCTCTCCCTCTGCCGGAGCCCAAGGTGAGTGGCTGTGGCTATTTTAGCTCTCTGTCCCGACCCTCTGCACTGTGGAGCCGGCTTGGGCTTTCACCCTGAGGGCGGTGCTCACAGCTAAGACCGTTGCTGTCCGTGGGCTCCCAGCCCCCCTCTCGTGCCTCCGCAATCCTACCAGGATTGATTCAGTGTCCCTGGTTGTATGGTCCTCTCCAGCTGCTTTTCCGTTGCTTTTTCCCAACGATTTGTCTTTATTTTAGTTGTAATTCCACTTTGGTCCTGGGAGATGGTCTGTGTAGCTTCCATTCACTCTGCCGCCATTTTGGAATTCTAGTATGTCATTAGTTAACAACTGATTTGGCTTCCAGGTGAAGAAGATGGGGTAAGCTACACCTAAACAAAATCTGGAAATTTGCCTTTATGTGTCTTTTTTTTTTTTTTTAAACTTCTGGCTTCCTCCCTTCTCCTTGCTACTGGATCCTAGAGAACCTAAGAATTTTTCTAGCTGTCCTAACACTGCAATGTCCTACCTAGATTTGTCTTCCTCCTCAAGAATCCTCTACACTTATAAATTAATGTTTAGTCACTTCTTTCCCATTAAATCTAGTCATACTTTTTATTCTCTTAATATAGACCATAGCAGACCTGGACTTTTAAAATTCAACTGTTTTAGAGTGGGATGGAAGGAATCTCAGATACCATTTAACCATTAGAAAATTAAATCAATGGGCCCAAATTCATATTTCAACACATAATAAAAATAAAGAAGAAATGGCAATAGACAAGCTAAAGAATTATAAAATAGCGGAGCTAGAAGTGCTCTTAAAGATTTTCTAGTTTAAGTCAGTGGCTCTCTTCACTGGGTTAAGTGAGGTCCATTTAAATATTTTGTTCCAAAGTCACCCAACTCATTAGTGGGCACAATTTAGACTATATTTTAAATTTGTTAACTTCTGGTTTAATAGCTTTTTCACTATACCACAGTGCATTTTTGTCGTCATTATTAGACATTTTAATGGATTATGTCAAGATTTTATTTTAGTTTTACTTAGAGACAGTCAACTTGCAAAGGGATAGGTTATTTATTTTCTGGTGTGTAGTTAGGTTAGTGGGTAGAGGTAAGCATATATTTTGTTGTCCCAAGCAGGACTTGAGAATAAAAGAGGGTGTTATTAATTATTATGTTAGGCCTATAGGTATAAATTGGTTAAACTGTTATAAGTGGCAACCTATTAGTAGTTGTCGTCATGGCTAGAGATGCTTTGGGTTGTTCTTACATTGTTTATTTCTAAATATTTTCAAAGTATATGTCAATTTGACCATCACACATAACATAATGATCCAAGAAAGAGATCTTTTTCATAATTATCTTCTGGATGGATAATCCTGTAATTTCTTTGAGAATGGCAGGAAAGAGAACTCCAAATTCCTGACTGAGAAATTAATTTCTGATTAATTAATCCATTCAATAGGTACTTATGTTTATTATTATCAGACATTGTTCTAGGGGATGGAGATATTATAATGAAGAAAACAGAAAACAGCCTCTATATTATTGAGACCTACATTCTAGAAATGAAACAAAGGTGATTTTATTGACCTGTACAGTTAGCAAGATTTGGGTTTTGCCTTGCTTATTTCAGTAATGGCGATAGAGGTATTACTGAGGCATCCCTATTCCTAGGACAGATTCCTCGGTGACCTATGCCATATACTATAAAGCAGTAGATTCAGATGTGATCAGGGATGCAACCAAAGTCATGGCGCAGACAGTGCTTTGTGTGTGAAAGTATCTGAACAACATGGGAGCTGCTCCTCTGACCTTGAACAATCTAGTTCTGTAGTCTGATCCAGTGAGCTGATTTGCTTTAGCATAGTAAACTCATTTGTCTAGCCCTAGGGAAACACTCTGCCAATTTTATAGTTGGATAGTTTCTTTTTTAAAAAATACATTAGTAGTTATTTCAGCATTAAGATTTCCCATAAATTAAATCTGTGTAGACTTCCAGCAGAGCTAGAATTTCACCAAAATGATAGAGTCCTACTAATTACTCCGTTAAGTAAATCCTCATCCTCTCTGTAAATAATGTAAGTGGTAATTTACTCTTCTGTGGATGTATAAATTAGACCATCAGGGGGTTAACTAAACTGCTCAAGGTCACAGTATGTGGCAGGGTCAAACTGAATCTAAAACCTTGATTCCTAACCTTAAAAATAAAATAATCACTTTCCCCATATTTAGCTTTGTATAGTAACCTATATTTATAAATAAAAACATTTCTCTATATAAATAATAGCCCATATATACAAATAATAGCCAATTTCTAGAAATTATCTATCTATCTATCTATCTATCTATCTATCTATCTATCTATCTATCTATCTATTGTAACATCAATAAAAATGTATTAATAGTGTTGGGGTTTATCCAGCAAGATGTATTGAGTAATTATTTTATTCTAATGAAATAATAGAAGAATAAAAGACCTCAGGGAGATGGATGAATTTTAGGTAAAAAAGCATTTATAGTCCTAAACTTATCCATCCATTTGCATGATAGGATGTAGAAAAAAATTAATTGAACTTTCCTTTTTGAGTTTTATTCTCCTCCTTGGCCTGTATAAGCAAGAGTGGCCTGTGGGTAGCTTTTCTGAGTGATACAGAATAACTGGTAGTTATTTTCTGACACTTGATGAGGTTCCAGAATTTGGGAGTTAGGTGTATAGGGCAAGTTTTTACTTTTTATAGTTTGTAGGAAAATACCACCCTTAACACAATTATGAAAAAAAAGTCCAGTTGCACATTTACTGCTACTATAATCACCATCTTTACCATGTAGTGAAGCTCCCCCCTGTATTTAAGTGTCTATGCCATTTGTAGTGATAGATGAAAAAGAAACAAAGATCCTTAACTATTTCTCTAATTTCTTATAAAAGAAAGATGAGAAGCCTTTCTTAAATTCTCTTGTGCCCTATAATAATTAATTTAAATCATTTTCTTCCAATTACTCTTCCTAATACTTCTTTAATAATAATAATAATAATAATAATAATAATAATAAACAAGTTTAAGGATGTCAATGGGTAAAAATTGCATATAGATCATGACTTCTAAAGACAAAGTCTACAGTGATTTTTCTTATGGCCATAGCCCCAGAATATCAGTGTGCAAATACATCTCAGACCAAACAAAAAAGTCCCAAACACCAAACTAAAAAAAGACCCATACAGGCACTATTTTTATTCCACATGTAATTTACATATATGAGAGAAAAAGACACATTTAGGATTCACATTACTCAATATATTTTTGTAAACATAAATTAACCTTGTTCAGTTGAAAACGTATTAGCCTTTAGGAGGGTCTGATCATGCAACTGAACCATACTCACAAATTCCATTGATTTCTTTGAAAAACCTGCACAGGAAATAGCTAGGATCAAATCTTAGAAGTTGTGCATGTCTAAAGTAAGTTAATTTTGACCCTGGCCGGTTTGGCTCAGCGGTTACAACACTGGCCCTCGGACTGATGAGTCACGGGTTCAATTCCGGTCAAAGGCACCTACCTTGGTCGAGGTTCCTCCCTGACCCTGGTTGGGGTCATGCAAGAGGCAACTACTCAATGTGTCCCTCTCATGGCAATGCTTCTCTTTCTCTCTCCGTCCCTCCCACTCTGTCTGAAGATTAATGAAAAAATATCCTCAGATGAAGATTAAAAAAATAAATAAAGTATGTTTAATTTTGAAGGGTATTAATTTGTAAATATCAAGGAGATTAAGGAGGATAAATTGTTGCATAACAAAAGGAAAACTTAATTCAATTTTATGGGTGAACTATCTTCCTGTGTGATCAATTTCTCTTTTAGAAGTTTGGCTGAAATGAATTACAGATATCAAACTTTAAGTACTATATGCAGTTTGCTTTCAAAATCTCTCTCTTTCTCTGTCTTTCTCTCTCTCTCCTCTCTGTCTCTCTCCCACACACAGAGCACATCTTTAATTTTTAGTTCTTTATGACATAAGAGAAGGCAACACCAGGAACACAATAATAACAATTGTTTCAATGTCTTTGTTCATTCTAGCATCTGTATCAGCTCTGGGTTGGTGTCATTTGGTGAATTTTCTACTTTTCAAAGACTGTGCTTTCTTACTGTTTTGCTTATCTGTTCTTTGGATTACTGGATGGTGGATCTTGTGATTTTTACCCTGTTGGTATTGAATATCTTTGCATTCCTATAATTATTCTTGAACTTTGTGCTGGAATACAGTTAAATTACTTGAAAACAATTTGGGTCTGTTTTTAAGATTTGTTTGGTGGAGTTAGTGTTGAGTCTGTTGGGGAGGTCTAATTATTCCCTGCAACTGAAGTAAGACTACCCAATGAGTAACCTACCCCAAACCCACAAATTATGAGGTTTATTCAGTCTGGTTGGAAGTATAGTTGACACTTGAACAACATGGGTTTGAACTGAATGGATCCACTTATATGTAAATTTTTTTCAATAAATATGTAGTTGGCCCTCTGTACCTATGAGGTTTCCATTCATGAAGTCAACCAACCAAAGATCAAAACAGTGGGAATCTGCAGATGCAGAAGGCTGATGTATGCACTGTTCTACACCATTTTATGTAAGGGACTTGAGCATCTGCAGATTTTGGTATCCACAGGGTGTCCTGGAACCAATCCCCTGCAGATACCAAGGGAAGACTGTAGTTAAGTTTTGGGGGAGTCATAAGTTATATGTGGATTTTCGACTGCATGAGGGGTCAGCACCCCTAATCTCCACATTTTTCAAGGATCAACTGTATAGGCTAGTTCTGTTGTTGAGTGTGAGTGTTTTTCTTTAATCCTCTGGAGGTTCTTTCCCCCACCAGGAGTCATTTCCTCCCTGATGACTACTCTGCTAAATACTATAGGGAACGCTTTGCCAATTTCTGGAGTTCTTTGCACAGCTCGCTTCTCTCTGTTACTCTGCCTTGCACACCCTTCCTACCTTGGGTCTCCTTGGACTCAGCTCTATCTCTTCAATGTCAGTCATTCACTGGGCTGTGACTGGAGACCCCTTCTTTATGCCATGACTTGGAAATTCTTTCAGAGTAGAAAGTCAGAAGTCGGGGCACTTGTAAGGCTCACATCATTTATTTCTCATCACTCAGGCAGAAATCACTGTACTTCATTGCCTGATACTCAATGTCCTGAAAACTGTTGTTTAACATACATATATCTGGGTGCCATAGGAGGGGTACTTGCCTGTCAGTCACATCTGAGAACAGATCATTGGCCAGAGTAGGTGTGGCCACTGCAAGCACAGGTAGATTTGAGATACATAAGCTCCTAAATAAAGGAGTTTCCTCTCTTGGTTCACTCTGTTGCAGGCTGTGCTCCTGGCTCTCTTATTGCAGGGGGTGTGCTCCCCTGCATTCACCCACGTGGCCCACGGCCATGTGGACTCCACACAATGGGCTGATGGACTACAACTAGCCTGATGCTCTGCTGGACCCAACTCCACCATGGAATGGAAACTTTGGACACTGGCTTTGTTTTTAGCTCTACTGAATCCCCAGCTACACCACTTCCAGGACTGGTTTAAGGTAAATGGGACTTTAGGAACCTAGAGTTGTAATTCCACACAAAGAAAGCTTTCTACCACATCTCATCCTTCCATGGGGGCCTCCAGAACTGCTTATTCCAGCAGTACCCCAAGAACCCCACTCCCACTAGCAATGGAAAAATTCCATCCACACATCTCTCTGATGACAATATGATATGCAAATTACCTGCTACAGTGTTTGGTCCAAGGTAACCCCTAAACAGATGTTTATTCTTTTCCTTATTCACTTCTACTCCCCATTTCTTTTACCAAAAAAATAAAATTAAAAATAATTGATTTTTTTTCTATCATGGTTTCAAATAGTCTGGGAGAAAAGCAAAGGTTTTCATTATAAATTTCTTTAGGATGTAGGACATAAGGTTTTTGTTCTTTTCTTCCTTTATTTCTTCACACATCAAACATCTACTATATAAAAGGCGATGTCCTGCAAACTATGGAATAAAAATATGCATGACAAAGCCCTTGCTCTCCACCCAGCAAGGGATGTGGGCAAGAACCTATAATGTGATAAGATGGCAGCACAGAAACACCATGTCTGTTTGCAAAAGAGAAAGTTGGCAGCTTCTGGCTGACAGATAAAAGCACCATGTCTGTATTCAATCTGCCTTCAGCTGCTTTTGTTGTTTACTTCTTCAATACCTGATTTATTTCAAGGCTCAGGCTCTGATCCAGCTGACCCTGTCCCTGCAGAAAGCATTTGATTCTTCCTACTTAGTGTGTTCAAAAGTCACTTTGTGGTAGATCGTATCCTTAATGAGCTGACAAAGCTGGGGCCAGAGTTCCCCGAGTTACAGCACCTCATCTGGGGGACTCATTGCCTCTGGACAAGGAGTAATTAACGAAGGCACTGACTTTAGGAAAAGATGAAAGGCATCTCTTTATAAGCTTCCCTTGATCTTGACACTGAAGGCCTAGATGGCATTCTCATCAGGCGTTTACTAGCTCACCACCAACCAATCAATAGAAATTTGGCAGAGAGGAAGAAAGAAGTATAAGATCCTTCTCCTTCAGGCAGGGAATTAAAACTAGCAGAGTTAAAGAAGGGCATTCTTACAGTGGAAAGAGCAAGCACAAGGCTAGGAGTGAGCAGACCCAATTTTCAGTCTGGTCCTTTTATGTAAAATGGCATTAGACAACTACTTTGGAGTTTTATAATTCTAGGCTCTAACTGTGAAAGCAATTACTACTGTAGTGCTATGCATATCTGTAGGAAAGCCCAATAAAGATTTATTCTCATTTTTGTAACTTAAGAAAGGCTTTACTTTTTGCAGTGTAGCATTAAATTTGTCGATTTGAGAGCAAGCAAAATGTGATTTTCCTTCTGACTCAAGGAAAGAAAGCAAATAAGTGTATCTTTCTTTTGATACCACTTTGATGCAAATAGAGGGAAGGTACTTGCGAACCAGAGAAGTTACACCCTTTGGCAAGACAGATCGACTCTCTCTAGCCCCACCTGCATGTGGGTGACTCGGATTGTGGGTGTGTCTCTTGTGGTCTCACATCCTGTCAGGAAATTACCCCACTTGCTGGAGACCCCGGGTTTAGTTAACTCTTCTGAGGTGGGTGCAGATGTCTATTTGACCCTGCACATGGTCCTTAATACATGCTGTTGAATGAGTGCTGGGCACCCAAAGCCCATTTTTTCCAAGAGGCAGCCTAGAAAAAGGGCTTGGAATGTGCGCTTTCAAGTTGGATTCCTGCTCAAGTGTGTAAGATCATTAACTTCTCAGGCTTTCAGTTTTCTCATCTGTAAAATCAGGATCACAGTTACCTCATTAGGTGGATGTAAGGATGATATGAGGTAATACAAATCAATACCTGACACAGAGCTGAGGAGACGCTCATTAAGCCCAAGCACTCTAGGGCAGAGCAGGCGACGATAACAATCAATAACTTACGAGTGTAAGGAGAACAGGAATTATTTTTATTTAGCAGACGAGGAAACTGAGGTTCAATGAACTTAGGTACCTGGTCTCAGGCCATACAGCTAGGAAGGTTGATGGCCCGTGGTAGCGCTCCTGATCTGAGACCCTATGTCAGTCCAGCGCTGTCTCCACCATGCGCTGCTGAAGATGAATGCAGGTCATGACCGGCCCAGGGGGCCAAACTGGACCCTGGAATATGGAGATTGTCTCACTGTTGCCTTGTTGCCTTCCTCCCAGATGTTCCAGGACAAACGGTATGTGCTATTTTTAAACAAAGGACTGCCTGAAGCTGTTCTTTGATAGTGAAACAGAACGCTGATATTTCTGTGACTTGTCTATAGCATCTAAGGCTTAGGTATCACTAAGAACTCCCATTTTTACGCTGCAACCAACATTGTTTCCAAATAGAAGAGACCTCTTATAGAGACTCTGGCAGTAACTGTTTTCTGCTCTTAGATAAGTGCTTACAAAAGTGATAGATGCTGACCTGCTAATCCTTATTCCATAGAGCCATAAAGCTCTTATGACTAAAAATATATATACTTAACTTCCATGGAACCAAATATATTAAATAATTTACACATTTATCTAATTTATCATTACATATCCCAAAGAGATATAGTTTATATCTGTTTCATTTTTTCCAAGGTTATACACTTTGCAAGGGAGGTAAATTGTGAACCTGTCTTCTTCAAAGGAGCTTCTTCCAAGCTCTTTCTCTTCGAGTATACGACATTGCCTTGCTCTCAACGAACAAGCCAACAAACTGGAAAACAGATATTTCATTCCATTTAATTCACCAAATTTAACTCAGAAATTACCTGTTGAAATGTTACTCTATGTCCAGCCCTGTGCTAGAGTTCCAACCATCTTAAAACTTTGTTGTGAAATTGCCACATCTTTATGTTTTAGATTGTGCTATTCTAGGGAAAGATCATTTACATTGTTCACAGCTACTGCCTGGAATGTCTATTACACTTAATAATTCTTTTGTGGAGGTGGGAGATGGAAAGATTAAAAAAACAATTCATGCCAAAGACCTCCATGTATAAGATCATTAGCTCTGTATAAATGGTATGAAAAAGAACAAGGGATGGTATGTATTTTATTAGGATAACACACAAGGTGTAATATCAAGCTCTGAGCCAAAGCAGACCGTGTAACTTTCAGACATTCTTGTATCACTATGAAGTAATTTGGGGCTGGAGCAGGGGTGGCTAAAAACAGCCTGCAGGCCATATTAAGCCCACAAGGATATTTCATCCACACTTGGCTCCCACTGAGAACAAGCAGCAACATTCAGCTGTGGGCGGGTGCTGACTCACAAACTCTGTTGGTGCTCAGAGCCCTGCCAATGCCAACTAGCTGCAGAGAGATGGGAGAGGCCAGTGGGAACCTGGTCTCCAAAGCCCCTTCTCCAAATCCCACAGGACTTGATTATTCAGTCCTGCCTGCCACAGATCTTGGATTGCCTGAGCTCACCCGTGGAGGGAGACACGCAGGTAGTGGTAGCAGAGAGGAAGAGTAGCAGGGCTGCCGTAGAGGATGTCCCCTCTAGAACCACCCTTCAGTGTGTCCAAGAGTCTCCAGGGAGGACTCCTGTGGGCTTGGCAGCAGTTTGTGCCTGCTGGCTGCTGCCTTTCTCAGCGATCTGCTACCAGTCCTTCCCCAGGAACCACTGTGCTCCCTTGTAGCTGACCCGGGAGCCCGTCAGGGTCCACGGCTGCACCTTGCTCCGCTGCATAGTGGGAAGGACTGTCTTTCTTTTGTTTGTTACTCTTCATGTTTGTTTGTGGGCTTCTCCCTTCTGGACCTTGGAGAGCTAGTCTTGGGACAAGCAGAGCAGCAGACACGACACTGAGCTCAGCAGTGCTGCTCTCCTCTGAGGGCCCACGCTTTGTGCTCGGCTTCTTGTTCTAGCAGGATGAGCTCTTTCCTAAGGCGCTCTGAGTCCCTCAAGCAAACAGGCCTCTGGCAGGCCAGGCTGCCAGCTTGCCAGACATACCTTTGGCTGCTTAAACCCCCGTAGTGGGCACAATCTGGGTCACAAGGGGACCTTAATAAACACATGTCGTAGTTTGGGCTGCTATACTGAATACCGTGAACTGGGTGGCTAATAAACAACATATTTATTTCTCACATTTCTGGAGGCTGAAAAGTCCAAGATCAAGGTACCAGCAGATGTGTTGTCTGATGAGGACCTGCTTCCTGGTTCACAGATGGCCATGTTCTCGCTGTGTCCCCATGTGGTGGAAGGGGGCAGGGAACTCTCTGGGGTCTCTTTTATAAGGGCACTGATCCCATTCATGAGGGCAGCATTCTCATGACCTAATTACTTCCCAAAGACCTCACCTCCTAACACTGTCACATTGAGGATTGGGATTTCAACATGTGCACTTTGAGGAGACACAAACATTCAATCAATATAGCAATGGGTTATTAATAAGACTATTAAATCCACCTATTATTTTACTTGAATAATTACAATTCTAATATTTTGTCCATAATCAGGGAAAATTATTTTTTCCCTGATTCTGTTTCTATGACATATCATGGGGTCAAGAAATGCAAAAGAATAAAAAAAGATGGCATGAACAATATAGGAAGAGTAGGGGATAGGACAGAACATACAGGAATTATATTTTAACCCATTTTAGGCTTAATAGCAGGATTATATTTTTGCAGAAGTCATAGCATGATGCCCTTGTGTTTTGTAAATAAAACGTTAATTTTAAATTTGGTTTTAGAAAAATCAGTGTGGACAATAGAAAACGTCCACATGTTAATCTATAAAAGAAAACCAGTTGTAATATAGAATGAAGACCATGTACCTAATTGTATCAGTCTCTTTTAACTTTCATTGTCAAGGTTATCACCCTTCAGTGAAGATAAACACTACTAAAAGCTTGTCAGCTCTTTTTGAGACAGGAAAAAAGATTCTTTTCTCTGCCTGTCTCAAGGAGATAGGTGTGGACATCAGTGTCCTTCTACAAAGCCGTCAGTGGGTAAAGATGAAGAGGCATGCTGATTGACAATCAGTCTTGCAAACAGTGATGTTTTCTTCATTATCCTGCAAACAACATTTTAGAAAGCTTTTACAATAGGAAAAGGAGAAAAAATGCCACGGCAAGGTTAGAAGTGAAGGGTGCATTGTGCCTTGAAGGGAACCAGCCAAGGGACGAGGACAAAGAGTTTTCTTTGGCCTGAAAGGCAAGAAACACCTTCTTTTTATTTTTTTCTAATCCTCACCCAAGGATTTGTTTCTATTGATTTTAGAAAAAGAAAAGATGGAGGAGAGAGAGGGAAAGAAACATCCCTGTCAGAGAGAAACATCCGTTGGTTGCCTCCTGTCCGTGCCCCTACTGGGAATCGAACACTTGACCCTTCCGTGCACTGGAGAGCACTCCAGCCAACTGAGCCATACCAGTCAGGGCAAAAAACACTTTCTTAAAAAAAAAAGAAGAAGAAGAAGGAATATCTTAAACATTAATTTAGAGCATTCAGAGAATAAAATATTATTTGGACAGTTTTTTTTTTTGTTTTTTTTTAGGTTACAATCAGAATTCTTTAAAGACAAATGTTAAAATTCCCTTGGCAAAGTATGAGTTGGGTAGCTCTTTGCATTAGAGTTGGTTAGAGCTGTGAAGGTCTTAAAATATTATGTGGTCCAATTTCCTCTTTTAAGAGAGTAGGAGGCTGAGGCCCAGAGAGTTAATCGGCTTACTTGGAGTAACAGGGCAGGGCCAACAGTAGCACTTTTACTCTCAGTCTTGTAAATTTTATTCTGTGCTGTCCTGAATATACACTATGGTGTGCAAAATTACAGGACTCGTGTGTGTGCATGTGTGTGCAAGTGCACATGCCCGAGAGAAGGGAGAGAGAGATCAACTATGATATAAAGGCTGTCATTTTTTTCTTCTGTTAAGACTCTCCCTGATGGATGATACTCAGGTGGGGCATCCTCTCCTGAAAAACACATCGACCATTTCCTCTGTATACTAAGTGGGACTCCCCCTCAAGGTGCCAATGGTGCTGTCTGGAGAAGGATACCTCTACTTTTCTCCATGGTGTTTTTTTTTTTTTGTCTTAAACTCTGTTTGAATGCTCAATGAACAGATTTTCTTTTCTTTTTTAATGTAGAGTTTTGGGCATAAGCTGTCAGGGGGCATAAGACTGATTTAAATTCCTTCAACTCTTTGGTTACTGTTATTTCCACTGCTCAGTGGCCTCTGGCATCCATACATTGGACAGTTGGCAGGAATTAGAGTGACATGTGGAATTGGTTGTTGCTTATTGCTTGAGTAGCTTTTATTCATTCCAGTGGGTACAAAAGGAAACAAATGGCTATAGCTGTACATCTTTCTTCTCTTAAGGAAACCTGGATGTCTAAGGGAGTCAAGATTATTGGCAAGAAATCTGCTTTGGTCAGCCAGCAATTGATGAGTGAGTTAGGGGAAAACTCCTTGCTGATCACTTGGGGAAGGGATCAAACAAAGGGGGCAATGGGTGCATGTGCAGTGTTGTCGGGGTGATGTAGGGAAGTTGTTTGCTTGTCAGTCTAACCTGGAAATAAGATAATCGGCTAGGGGGGTGAAGCCTCTGCAAATGTGTGAAATCTTGAATGGTTAATTGGTTAAGCTCCTGGTTATAATCCCCAGACAAACAATTCTCTCTCTCTTGCTCCTCTCTTGCTCCATGACCCACACAAGTCTGCCCTCTCATCATAGCCAAGTGGCCTTAAGCAGCCACATGGCCTAGGGCCATGTGGACTCCACACACAGGGTGCTGGACTGGACTGTGCTTTAATATGGAGCAGAAATTCTTGGCAGTGGCCTTAATTCTTGCCCTGCTGAAGACAAGATTGGACTTTTTCCATGGTGGGACAGAGGGAAATGTGACATTGGAAACCCAGGGGTTTAATTTCACAGAAATAAAGATTACTCATCCTCCTGTGTGAGTCTCAGGAAATTCCTTTCCTTACGACATCACAAGAACTCCACTTCCACTGGTAACAGGTGGGGACACAGAAGGCACTGATAACATTTATAGATTCATTTAAATTCAGATGTCCTCAGACTTTACCAATTTACCATGAAAAACAAAGTGAACTTGACGTTAGTGCTCAGTTTTTGCTAGCTCAGTATGCCAACAGATGGATTCAAAACATTGATCCCTTAAACAAATCCCTTTCCCCTGTGATTTCTGGAAGTCCTTGGAGGTGTGTCACATGGTTCACAAACAAATCTGCTTTCCAGGGGAGCTACTGGGTACTGCTCTGTCTGTTGGAGTCTTGTTTATTTCTATGGGGCATCATGGCATCAGGGCGACTGGTGTAGCTCCCTCTGTAGATGTCTGCCTTTTAGGGACCCTCAAAAATAGCTCAGGTTGCCCTGGCTGGTTTGGCTCAGCAGTTAGAGTGTCGGCCTGTGGACCAAAGAGCCCCGGGTTCGATTCTGGCCAAGGGCACATACCTCAGTTGCGGTTAGTCTCCAGCCCCGGTTAGGGTCATGCAGGTGGTAACCAACTGATGTGTCTCTCTCATATCGATGTTTCTCTCTCTCTCTCCCTCCCTCCCACTCTGTCTGAAGATAAATGTAAAACTATCCTCGGGTGAGGATTAAAAAAAAAAAATAGCTGAGGTTGAGGGACTGTGCTGAGCAGTAAAGGAATTAATGTCTTCTTCACTTCATTCATCCTTGACTCCTGGTTCCTCTTGAAGAAAAACTCTTCTTCAATGTCCCTATTATCCCAATGCAAAGCAAGTTATTTAAAAAGATGTTCAGAGGTCTTAGAAGTAGAATATACTCAGCAAAATTCTCGCCCTTCATAGCACACACACACACACAGAAACAGACATTCAACCATTTTTCATTTGCTTAGATCTCTATGTCTTAAGAGACAAGTAGTTGTATTTACTTAAGCACAAGATACATTCACTCAGATTCAAATAAATAGTCACATTATTTATGACTATTGGGTGATACCTAAATAAATAGAAGTTATACCATGTTCATGAATTGAATGCCTCACTATTGTTAAAATATTAGTTTTTCTCAAATTGCTCTGTAGATACAACTCAATCCCAATGAAATTCCAAGAATTTTTTTGGGTAGAAATGAACAAACTCTTCCAAAAATTTCCATGGAAATGCAAGGGATTTTAAATAGCTAAAACACTTTTGAAAAAAATAACAATTCTGGAAAATTTACATTAACCAATTTAAAAACTAACTGAAAGCTAAAGTAATCAAGACAAGAATAAACATTGATAATGAAACAGAATGGAGTCCAGAAATAAATGGATATATTCATGGTCCACCGATTTTCAACAAAGGTACCAACGTAATTCAAGAGAAGGCATATGTTTTAAACAAGTGATGCCAACAACTGGATACTGATATAAAACAAAATGAACTTAGACCTTCACTTCTCATCATTAAAAAAGAATTAACCCACCCTGGCCAGTTTGGCTCAGTGGTTAAAGCTTCAGCCCGCAGACCAGAGAGACTCGGGTTCGGCTCCCGCTAAGGGCACGTACCTGGGTTGCAGTTTGTCCCCGGCCCCGGTTGGGGTTGTGTGGGTGGCAGCTGGTCGGTGTGTCTCTCTCGCATCGATGTTTCTCTCTCTCTCTTCCCCCCTCTCTCCCTCCCGCTCTGTCTGAGGATAAATGCAGAAATGTCCTCAGGTGAGGATTAAAAAAACAAAGAAGCAAACAAAAAATTAACCCAAAAGGATCACAGATCTAAATGTGAAGATTGAAACTATAAACTTCTAGATAAAGCATAGGACAAAATATTTATAACTTTGGCTTAGTCAAAGATTTCTTACAGATGATACCCAAAGCACTACCTATTATTAAAGGAGAAAAAATATAAATTGAAGTTCAATAAAATTATGGTCTTTTACTGTTCAAAAGATCCTATTATGAAAATGAAAAGAGAAGCCATAGACTGGGAGAAAATATTTACAAATAATATCCATGATAAGAAACTTGCATCTAGAATATACAAAACTATAATACAAGAATAAGAAAACAAATGACCCAATTCAAAAATTGGTGAAATATTCGAACAGACACTTCACCAAAGAAGGTATGCAAATGGCAAATCTAGTCATTGGGAAATACACATTTAAACACAATGAGATAGCATTATATTCCAACTACAATGATAAATAAATAATACCAAGTGTCATCAAGGATGTGAAGGAACTTGTACTTCTGAACAGTGTTGATATAGCTACTTTGGAAACCAATTAGCAATTTCTTAACAAATTAAAAGTATACTTTCCTAGAATCTACCCAAGAGAAAGGAAAACATATGTCCACAAAGTCTTGTCTGTAAATATTCTGAGCTATATTGTTCATAATAGTAAAAAAAAAAAGGAAAAAAAATCTGAATGTTCATCAGCCGGTGAAGGGAAACATAATGTTGTTTCCATTTTGCTGAATACTACTCAGCAATAAAAAAGAACCCTGGCCAGTTTTGCTCAGCGGTTAGAGTGTTGGTCCACAGACCAGAGAGTCCTGGGTTCAGTTCCCGCTACGGGCACATACCTCTGTCACAGTTTGTCCCCAGCCCGGTTGGGGTCATGTGGATGGTAGCCAGTCGATGTATCTCTCTCACATCGATGTTTCTCTCTCTCTCTTCCTCCTTCTCTCCCTCCTGCACTACCTGAAGATAAATGCAAAAAAAAAAAAAAAAAAAAATGAACTACTGATACATCCAGCAGCATGCATGAACCTGAAAGACATTATGGAAAGTGAAAGAAACCAGACATAAGAACTACACATTATAGAATTCCATTAATATAAAATTTATGGAAAATGCAAAGCTACAGTTTAAAAGAAGCAGATCAGTAGTTGAGTAGGAATTGGAGTTGGGGACAGGAGTGACTGCATATGGGCACAGGAGAACTTTGGGGGATGATGAAAATTTTATAAAACTAGACTGGTAATGGCTGCACAACTGTAAACATTTATTAAAATTCATTGAACTGTAAACATAAAATTGATAAATATTATGGTATATAAATTATACCCTAATAAAGTAGTTAAAAACATATTTGAGTCAGGCCAGTGTGGCTCAGTGGTTGAGCATCGACCCAGGCACTAAGAGGTTGCCGGTTCAATTCCCAGTCAGGACACATGCCCAGGTTGTGGGCCCGATCCCCAGTGTAGGGCATGCAGGAGGTGGCCAATTGATGTTCTCTCTCATTGATATTTCTAGCTCTCTCTCTCTCTCTCTCTCTCTCTCTCTCTCTCTCTCTCTCACTTCCTCTCTAAAAATCAATAAAGGCGAAAAAATATATTAAAAAAAACATATTTGAGCAGTGGATACAATAGTCATTGGGTGATTTTTAAAAAAGTTATTTATTTAATTGTTTTTATCCTCACCTGAGGATATGTTTTCCATTTATTTATTTTTTTAAGGAGAGGGGAAGGGAGAGAGAGAGAGAGAGAGAGAAAGAAACCCTGATGCAAGAGAGAAACATGGATAGGTTGCTTCCCATGCTATCCCTGACTAGGGATTGATCCTGCAACCTGGGTATGTGCCCTGACTGGGAATTGAACCCGCCACCCTTTGGTGTACTGGACAATACTCCAACCAATTGAGCCACACTGGCCAGGGCTCATTGTTTGATTTTTTATTCCTAGTATCCATTTCACCATGTTTTGGTATCAGCACTGTAATCATTTCCTTGTTGTCTGTGGAACTGTTAAGTTACTACTCTCTGTTTCCCAAGCCAAGAGATGGGCAGTTAGGACTCTCTGTTGCAAGAGAGAAAATTCTACTTTAAAACCGTTTAAATAAAAAAGTAAGTTGTTGACAGTATTTCAAGCATATGTATAACTAGACTCAGCTTCAGTTGGGGGAATAAGGAATGTCTCACTGGCTATGATTGGTCACTTGGGTCCTGTGCCTTTCCTGAACCAATCACTGTTTCTATGAAAATGTGTTCCCCGTGATTGGTCAGGAGTAAGTCATGCTACTTTGGGCAACTTCACCAGAAACTAATCAACTTGTAGTTTTCTTTCTTTGGGGGAGATGTTGAGGTCTTAGTTTTACCTGCAATAGTTACAAAATGTTGAATGGGGACATTTGATCTAAAATGTAAAAGGAGATGTGAGGTTATTAAGGGTTAAAATAGGGTGGACATTCCCTGTTTTTAGCTATCTCCCATCCCATTCTGACTTTTGGTACTGCCGAGTTTTTTTTGTTTTTTTTTTCAGGAAGAGCCTCTTTCTATTTTGAAAATGGGAAGGGGGCATACAATTCTAGTTAAATTAATCAAATGCTTTGTTCAATGATGTGAAATGAGTAGACTACAGAAAAGACTGAAATTGGTTTGAATAAATTTATTCAAAAGAGGGTGCCCTGGTGATTCCTGGGACTCCCTTGGAACTAAGTGTTCAGCATTTCCATCAATTATGTGAACTATTGCAAATATTCCTAATAAATTCTCTTTTTGCATAAGCAAGTCAGATTTAGTGAGCTAACAGCAGGTATTATTAAAATAAAATAGCAATTCTCTTGATAGAAATATGAACAAAAATAGATAATTGATGAAATTGTATGTTGGAACCTCTGATTTTGTTAACAGTTCAAGGTTCGTGTGCCAGAGGCTGCAAAGGCCAACATTCAAAATGTCAGTTAGGAGTAAGGAAAGGCTTATTGATCGAGAAGGCGCTAGCTCCAGAAGATGGAGGATGAATAGCTTTTGCAAATTCATCTTAAGAGAGCCCAGAATTCAGACATTTTTTATGTCAAGGGAAGGGAGGAGGGGCAGGGCAAGATGTAGGTGAGGAGCCTAGACAGCTAGGCACTGACAGGGATCTAAGGAAGAGCAAGAAATCTCTAAATCTCTTTGTTTCTGGTTGGTTCCTTGATCTCCCGGGCCCCTCCGCACTCCCCTCCCCCCACACACACCTTTTGATCTGAGTCAGTTTTAAGGCTCCTGTAAATCTTTGATAAACAGTCATTACTTTGTACATATTTCCCCACCTCTCTGGAAAGGCACCTTCAGACAAGGGGCTGTTCTCGAAAAAACTCAACCCTCAAACAAAATTCCCCTAGTTAATTAGCATGTCTATAGCAGGACCTACTTGCCTGAAGGCCATGGGAGAAATACAGGCCATATTTAGATAGAATCAGAGAAACTGAGCATTTCTCTCTGTCACACTTCTTTTTTTTTTTTTTTTTTAATTCCGTGTTTATTTATTTATTTTTTAAAAACTGATCTTTATTGTTGAGTGTATTACAAATGATGAACTCCTTTAGCTTTTTCTCGTCTGGGAAACTATATGTCCATCGATTCTAAATGGTAGCTTTGCAGGATAGAGTAATCTTGGTTATAGGTTCTTGCTTTTCAGCACTTTGAATATTTCTTGCCACTCCTTTCTAGCCTGCAAAGTTTCTTTTGAAAAATCGGCTAATATTCTTATGGGAGCTCACTTGTAGGTAACTAACTGCTTTTCTCTTGCTGCTTTTAAGATTCTCTCTTTGTATTTAACCTTTGGCATTTTGATGATGATGTGTCTTGGTGTGGGCCTCTTGGGGTTCATCTTGTTTGGGACTCTCTGTGCTTTCTGCACTTGCATGTCTGTTTCCTTCACTAAGCTAGGGAAGTTTTCTGTCATTATTTTTTCTAATAGGTTTTCAATTTCTTGCTCTCTCTCTTTTCCTTCTGGCACCCCCATGATGTGAATGTTGGTACCAGAAGCTCCTTACACTATCCTCATTTTTTGGATTCTTTTTTCTTTTTGTTGTTCTGATTGGGTGTTTTTTGCTTCCTTATATTCCAAATCGATGGTTTGCCTCTTGGCTTTAACTACTCTACTATTGATTCCCTGTAAATTATTCTTTATTTCAGTTAGTGCCTCCTTCATTTCTGACTGTGTATCTTTCATTTCTGACTGGTCCTTTTTTATGCCCTTGAGGTCCTCCCTAAGTTCATTGAGCATCCTCATAACCAGTTTTCTGAACTCTGCATCTGTTAGATTGCTTATCTCCATCTCATTTAGTTCTTTTCCTGGAGTTTTGTTCTGTTCTTTCATTTGGGACAAGTTTCTTTGTCTCCTCATTTTGGCTGTATACCTGTGTTTGTTTCTATGCATTAGGTAGAGTTGCTATGTCTCATAGGCTTCCTAGGGTGGCCTATTGTAGTAGGTGTCCTGTAGGGTCCAGTGGCACAGCCTCCCTGGTCACCCCACCTGAGCGTGTGGGAGGCAGCTGATAGGTGTTCCTCTTTCACATCAATGTTTCTCTCTCTCCCTCTCTCTCTGTAAAAAAGGAATAAAAACATATTTTATAAATAAGGAATCTGCTTTAATGAAAGAGAAATTGTGAAGCAATGGTGGAATCTTTTTTGATTCAAGTTCTATGTTGGATATTGCTTCTCTCTAATGGTACAGAGAACTGTGCAAACAGAATCTATAAACCCATGGACCTGAACAAAAAACTTGCCTTCTCACAGATCAGATTGAGACAACCTTTCAAGTAAGACTAAAATTTGGATCTGCTCAACATTAATTGGCAGATTGCTGAGATATGTTTCCATTCCCTGTCAAAAAACACAGCCTCTCCTGCTCTCGTCTGTTTTATTAGCCAACTCGAGTGAGTGTCAACCTTTGTGTTGTCAAAATCATGAAGCATTATGAGAACACAGAAAGCATGACAGGTGTAAGAGAGAAATGATTCAGAAATCATACTTTGCTTTCTTCAGACATAACCAAATTTAAAATTAAAGTCTTGGCTTTACCATCTGTACACATTTGGAATTTGTTTTAAAAAAAGATGATCCTTTTATTTCATTGTCTCCCTTTAGCTCAAGATGAAAAACAAACAGAATAAAAGTGCTTCTGACCATTTCTTAATCGAAATGTCATTTGGAACTGTGTTTATGCTTATACAATATATAATCTCTGCCCCTTGATGGCAGGGGATGGAAGTATTTGATCATTTTCTTCTTATCAGATGTGGAGAAGTTGAAGGTGAGAAATCTTGAGCAGGGCTCAGAGACTCACAATAGGCCACTATTTGATATGGTAATAAAATCATTAATATATTTTTCATGTAATAATAAATTATAAAGATTATTTCTATTCTGTCATAACTGTTGGGATATCATGCATAATAGATTTGCAATTGGAAATGCAAGGGCCAGAGGAATTCTGGAGTTAGAATATTAATTTCAATTTCAACCATAGTCATTAGTTGTCTACCCAGTGTTTGAAAATGATCAGCATATGATTATTTAAGAATATTTAAAAACATATCCAGATCACTTGAGGACACCCACCGATAACATAACTACTCTCTCTCTCTTTTTTAAATATGTTTTTTTGTTGATTTTTTAGAGAGAGAGAGAGAGAGGAAGGGAGAGAGAGATAGAAACATTGATGTGAGAGAGAAACATCGATTGGCTGCCTCCTGCACACCCCCCACTGGGGATCAAGCCCACCACCTGGGCATGTGCTCTGATCAGGAATCAAACCAGGACCTCTCAGTCCATGGGACAATGCTCAATGCACTGAGCCACACTGGCCAGACTAACTACTCTCTTTTATAGACTGGCATACTCCAATTATACGATGAGTCCTGGCCAGTCTGGCTCAGCAGTTAGAGCAATGGCCCTTGGACCAAAGAGTTGCGGGTTTGATTCCGGTCAAGGGCTCAATTCCAATCAAGGGCACGTACCTCAGTTGCTATTCGATCGGCCCTGCTTGGGGTCATGCAGGAGGCAATCGATTGGTGTGTCTCTCTTACATTGATGTTTCTCTCTCTCTCTCCCTCCCTCCTACTCTATCTGAAAATCAAAGGAAAAATATCTTCCAGTGAGGATTTAAAAGCAAAAAAAAAAAAAAAAAAAAAAAGAAGAAGCTAATATATTTAGGTTCTCTCATTATAAATGGAGAGGTGAATGATAATTCTTATAATGTTTTATGATAAGGTGGTACTCTTACTTGAACCCCACCATCAATGTTAAGCCAAGAGATACACCTCTATGAAGTATCGAATCACTGGCTTCAAATCAAATTCTATCAAATATTCCCTGTACAACGAGCTGTCATTCTAGTAACAAGTAGAAGATAATGCCCTACTTTCACTTCATTCCTGCTTAAAAGTTCAAGGGTCTGGCTAAGACTCAAGGACATGACAGGGAGCATGGCTTACATAACATAAAGATAAAACACCTGCCTTGTTTCCTCCCTTCCTCACCCACCTTGTCCTCTAGCATATCCTTATTCCTCACCCCATGTCAATCAAGTTCGGTAAAAGGATGTCTCACTTCAGTGTCCTGTCATATTTCATTCAGCCATATTCTCATCCTGGCGTTGTTAATCAGGTCGTCCAGAAATTTCATCTCCTTAGAGAGAGTAGAGAGTCTACTCAGGCAACTCTTCTCTTGAGAAGTCTAATTAACCCATTATCTTGAGCTATCTTTCTATGTGGTTACTGGGTGTGACCACAGATGCTGAACAGTTCTTTCTGTACTTGGCATAGTTCCTATCTATTATTTTTAAAGGAAAATTTCTCTCAATTCCCTACATCTGTTATTTCTTCTTAAACAAATGGAGCAATACATAGCCATAATTTATGAGTAGACATGCTTAGTTAACACATGAAACAGGACACCCATATAGATCTAAAGGGAAATAAAACCCACATTCCATATTTAGATACCCATCCATATGTCTTAACCATGATCACCATTAGTATTTTTCATTTGTAAAGAGCACACATATTCTATGAAGTTATTTTCACAGAAGATTGAAAATAAATAAATACATAAAAAAAAAAAAAAAAAAAAAAAGCCCAGCCAGTGTGGCTTAGTCGACCCATGCACCAAGAGGTCACTGGTTCGATTCCTGGTCAGGGCATGTGCCCGGGTTGTGGGCCCAATTCCCAGTGTAGGGCATGCTGGAGGTGGCCAATCGATGTTCTCTCTTATCAATGTTTCTATCTCTCTGTCCCTCTCCCTTCCTCTCTCTAAAATCAATAAAGAAAAAATATTAATTAAAAAAAAAGAATGTAAAAAATAAATAAATAAAAAGATGGGCAAGGCATTGCTCTTTGGTGACTTTCAAGTAGTATCTCCTAGATGCACATAATGAATTAAATTACTCATCAAGGCCCCTTTCACCTTTATAACAATGTAAAAATGATGTCGTTACTTTATGATTTTAAACAAGAAAAAACACAAAAGTCCAGCACTGCTTCAAAGAAGGTTTTAGTCTAATTTTATCAGACTCAGTAACTTTGATCTTTTTTGCTAGCCTGAGGTTTCACAAAGGGAAACATCAAGTGGATAATTTCCTATATGTTGTTGAAAGAAGTTGATAGCATAGAACAGGTCAAGAGACAACAGGAGAGCAGGAAGTAAGTGGGAAAACACTGTGAGAAACAAAAGAGGGGCGAGACCTCACATGCTATTGTCAGCGGCTTCTAGATGATTACATTTCTCTAATGGGGCTGCAGCGGTCCTTCTGAGTTTAGTGCAGGGCAATTTATTCTGAAGAACAAGAAAGAACCAAGCATTAAAATGGCTGTTATTCAATCATAATGGGGAGAAAGCTGCATATTCAATTTCTCTATTACTTGACAGAGTATCATATGGGGTGGGCAAAAGTAGGTTAAAGTTGTTGGTGTAGAAAACTATATAGGATGACAATAAACTTTGAGTTTTGCATACTCACAACTGTAAACCTGCTTTGCCCCACCCCTGTATATGTGATTTCACTTAACAACTTGAGAATTTTAGTTATTTCTATTATTTTCTTCCTGTGGCTCCTGACATTCCCTCCTCACACGTTCCTTGCAGTCACTCTTTTGAACTTCCCACCTTCCCTTATTTGTGTTGACTTCATCTTTGGAATGAAATGAGATTTGTCTGAAGCAGCTTTAACTTGATGTTTCACTTCCATGGGAGTCTGGCACTGACTTTAGCATTTGAATACATTCGAAAGAAACTTCTGGATGTCATTATGGGGGGAAGACCTTATTCATCCTATACTTCCTCCTATCCCAACCCATTTTTCTCTGATTTGATTACTAATGCCTGAACATTTTTTCCTTTGAATGTGTTTCCTTCAGTATTAAAGTGTGCACAGTCCTGGGAAGTACAGCCATTCACACTTTATTGTGAATGAGGCCAGGGGCTTTGATAAGAAGGTAGGGATTAAGAACATGAGAACCCAGGCAACTGGTGTCACTGAAATTGCCACAGCGAGGGAGGAAAGCCTAGTGAATACATGCTCGGGTCTGCTGCCCACTCGCTCTGTAGACTTGGAGTCGCTTCACTCTCCTTAACCTCACCCATTGCCTGTGAGATACGGAAAGCTGGTTCCATGATAGGACGATCTGAAGGCTCAGAGGACAGTATATGAGTTACAAAGGTTTCCCAAGTGCGAAGTGCTATGCAAAGTAAGGATATGAAAGGGCATGGCCAAGGAGAAAAGAAAAATGGCTAAGGCAACGTTTGTCTCTGTCACAGCTCAGGTGGATCCTGGTGCCACTGTATAATCACACTCAGAATTCTGACAATTAAGATGACCAGGATTCACATATATGCCTTCTGTATATCATTGTGTAAAAGTAAGCCAGTTTTTTTTTCTCTTTGCTTTTCTTCAGTTTAGCCCATTCTAGCTCAGCTTCTGTCCATGAATGGCAGCATCGGGAGTGAAAAAGACAGGGGCTGTGTCCCTTGTAGGGAAGGTGGGAGAGGATGGCTACTGGAGGACAGTTTATCCTTTCTCTTAAAGGTTTATCTTTGCCCGGAACCTGAGTCTTCAGTGGGAGAAATTTGTTTAGATTTGTGGGAAACAGTCATTCTTTAGGAAAATATTTCTTCAAGGTCAAACTAGAACTATAACTGATAAAGTAATCTAGCAAAATGGAGTAGTGTTATATTTCAAAGAATGTCCTAACAGCTTCAGATGAAGACGCCATCATTTAAACATGATCAGGCTGCAGATGTATTATTTGTTCTTCTTTTTCTTATTCCAGGAGGCCATTAAGCACTGATAAATGAATAAATGCCTACTGTCATACAGCCACGGGCACCAAATGGAACTGTTCATGGGTAGTAGGCAGAATAAGGGACCCCAGTGAGTCCATATCTTTTGTGGAACCTGTGAAAATGCTATGTCACAAGGCAAAAGGGAGTTTGCTAATGTAATTAGGACAGGAAGATTATCCTGCATTACCCACATGGAACCAGTCTAATACACGAGCCCTTAAAAGCGGAGAACTTTCTCCAGCGGGAGGCAGAAGGAAAAGTCAGAGAGATTGTAAATGTGAGAAGGATTTAACATGTCATTTCTGGCTCTGAAATGCAAGGGACCATCAGCAAGGAACAGATATGGGCCTCCAGGAGCTCAGGGCGGTTCCTAGCTGACAGCCAACAAGAACATTGGGACCTGCAGCCACCAGGAACTGGATTCTACTAACCTGAATGGGCCAGGAAATGAAGTCTTCTCAGAACTTCTGGATAAAAGTCTAGCTGGCTGGCACTTTGAGTTTTGGCTCTGTGAAATTTAAAGCAGAGAAACCAGTTGAGCCAACCTTACATTCTGACCCATAGAAATGAAGAGCTAAGCCACTAAGTTTTTGGTAAATAGTTATGGCGTAATAGAAAATTACTATACCATGTGAGAGGCAGCTGGACAGAAAATCAAATAGCCACCTTATGATTTTCCATTTGGCCTTCATATCTGAATCATTTTTTTCTGATTATAGCATATGAACACATGACTTTAGCACATGACTTTAAATCAGCAGATACCTCAGTTTCAGGTTTCAGATGCTCTAAACTAAGCACGACTTCCTTTATCTTTAGTTATTCTCCTTGAGGCCCCACAGGGTGACTTTTGTACACAGCCTTTTCTCTCTATACAGAACTTTAAAAAAATTGAAACATAACATGCATTCAGTAAAATGTACAATTAACTGCATAACCTGATTAAGTTTTCAAGTGTGAACACCTGAGAAACACGACTCAGGACAGATTAGGATGTTTCCATCGCTTCAGTGGGCACCCCTGCACTCCTTGTGCCCTTTTCTAGTCAATACTCGCCCTACCCTGGTCCTCCACTATCCTGACTTATATCACCATTGATTAGTTGTACCATTGATTAGTTGTACTTGTTGAAATTCATGTCAATAGAAGCATACAGTATGTCTTTTATGCCTGGCTTCTTTCACTCAGCATGTTTTTGAGGTTCATTCATAGTTGCAGTATCAGTAGTTCATTCTTTTTTCAGTATGCTGTGCTCCTGCATGCTTGTGTTTGTCCGGTCTCCCGTGATGGTGACTTGGGTTGTTCCCAGTTTTGAGCTGTTACGAATAATGTGCCATGAACTTTCTTGTACATGTCTTTGGGTGGGTACTTGTACTCATTTCTCTTGGGGACATAGCTATAAGTGGAATTTCTGGGTCAGAAGGTAGATCAACCTACAATGTTTATTTATTTTTTTATCCTCACCTGAGGACATTTTTTCATTGATTTTTTATGGAGTAGGAGGGAGGCAGGGGGAGAGAGAGAGAGAGAGAAACATCAATGTGAGAGAGACACGTTGACTGGCTGCCTCCCACACGACCCCGAGTGGGGCGGAGATGGAACCTGCAACTGGGGTACATGCCCTTGACTAGGAATCGAACCCTAGACTTTTTGGTCTGAGAGCTGATGCTTTAACCACCGCTCTAACCACTGAACCAAACCAGCCGGGGCTAGATCAACATATATTTTAAGTCAGGTTACCCCAAATGCATGCTTCAAAATTGGTGAATTATCTCTAGCCATTTTTATGTGACATATTATTAATAGAAATAATTTCATTTATACAAATAAGCCAAGAACCTACAGGTATCATAGGTATGTTGTCTGCATGTAAGTAGGGCTCTATTTTTTTTTTTTTTTTGAAAAGGTAGTCAGCAGAACCATCTTTGATTTAAAACAAAGCAGATATAGGAAAGTTTGATTTTTCCAAACCTAGCCATAATAAAAACAGTTCTGTGTCTCTCTGTATTATATTTTGCTTTGCAGCACTTTTTGCTCCAGTCAACCTAATAAAGACCCATGCTTCTCATCGTGTGACCTTCCCTTATGCCTGGACACCATTCTCAGCATGAGGAAGCCCAGCATGACCACTCATTTCACCAATGCGGCAGTTTTCCCTTCCTGCTGTCGGAGTGCAAAGGAACACAGCCCTCTGTTTTGAGAGAGGCTTATAAGAGCTCTGGGCCATTGAAAAAGAGAGATTGCTTTTACATTAGGCAGTTTGAATGGGCCTCTCAGAGCACAGTTCATGGGTAACGTGAAGGCAGCTGACAATGGACACATTTTAGTCACAAGACCACAGTTGATGTGGTTCTCTATCCAGGTGATGTGAGATGCTCCTTCGAACAGTCTCCTCCAGGCTTTGACTTGGTACCTAAGCACTGGCCACCCCACCACAGTGTTTCTTAGACTCTCAAAGCTCTGCTTCATCTCTGTGTCCCACAGGTCTGCCCCGCCCTTCCCACATCCTCTACTTTCTCTATAATTCTGTTATCATAGAAACTCTGGGTCTTCCATTCTTAAATCTTCACTTTTGATTCTTTGACAATATTCAGAGGTAAAAAATAAACATTGCTTATCCTTCCCAAGGCAATGTGAATGGCTCTGCTAACTTGGGGAGAGAGTGTGTGGAGGGGAAGAAAAGCAGAAATATTGTTATTTCAATTGTCATTTATTAGTTGGAGTTCTCCAGAGAAAAAGTATGTGTGTATATATACCTTGTATACTATATGTATATGTATATATTTTATGTATACTACAGGGTGGGGAAAAAGTAGGTTTATAGTTGTTCATATGGAAAATAATACAATAATAAATAAATAACAATATAAGAATAAATTCTATTTTGCATACTCACAACTGTAAACCTACTTTTGCCATACCCTGTATATATACTTTATATGTATATTCTATATGTATACCATATATATATATCCTTATATACATAATTAAGAGATTTTAATAAGAAGTTGGTAATATAGTTATGGAGGCTGGCAAATCCAGAATGCAGTGTGGGCTGGCAGGCTCGAGACCAGAAGAGCCAATGGTACAGTCTCAGTGAGAGCAGGACGCCTTCTACACTGCTTGGGGAGGCTGGCCTTTTGGTTCTATTTAGGCGTTCAACTGATTGGATGAAGTCTACACAGATTAGGGAGGCAATCCGATTTCATCCAAATTCACTGATTTAAGTGTTAATCTCATCTAAAACATCTTTCAAGTTGACACATAAATTCACCATCTCATGTCTTTACACTCATGATCTCCAGGAATGCACAGTGGCTAAGCTGGGCTCTGCCCATGCTCCCCTAGTGCAAGCCTTCTCATGTTAGGGAAGTTAATGCATTGTGGATTAAGATGGAATGAATTTGAATCCCCGTGACGCTTAGTAGCTGTGTCATTTGGAAAGACCTTTAGCTTCAGTAATCATGGAGCAGTGTTTCTCAACTTGGGCCAATTTGTCTGTCCCTCTACCTCCTCAGAAGACATTTGATAGCATCTGAAAGCATTTTTGACGGTCACAACCAGGATGGGGGTAGGAGGAGTTGCTACCTGCATGTGATGGGTAGAGGTCAGGAATGCTGCTCACCGCTCCGCAATGCACAGGGTAGCCTCCCAACAACAAGAATTATCTGGCCCAAAATATGAATAGTGCTGAGGTTGTGAAACCTTTTGCTAGAGGCAAGGTAACAGAGCTAGGATACAGTAAAGTTGGAGAAGACTGGAACAGAAAAAGGTTAGAAGGCAAGGTAACCAATAAACTGGTGCTCAGATTTCAAAAGCAAACGTGCGGACCATTGATCTTGTGTTATTGGCCAATTTCTAAATAGAATATTGGGAAGGTGATGCTATAAGTTGAAAAAAAGAATTATTAGAGGCTAAACTATACTTGGGCAAAAGAAGGCAGAGTCAGGTTAGGAAGAACATAAGCGAACACAATAGGTTTTTATTTAATTTCTTCCTCATGTCGTTGGCCCATAGGATACCACACAGGTTTACAGCCCTGGATACTATGGTGAAGGTCACAGTAAGTAAGTGTTATGGGTCAGAAAGGGGGGTGAACTGTGGCTAAGAAACCCAAGAGAATATTTTACGAGAAAATGTAAAAGGATAACTACAGTATAACTTACCAAATGCCTTAAAGTAATAGATGACTATTTTGTTAGTTCATAATTTATTCTGGCAGTCTGTTTAACCATATGCACAGTCACTTGAACACGATTTAAATGTTAAATCCTAATTATGAAACTCTAATTCAAAACAATTTTAAGCAAGCCTATTGAGAATTAATGTGAATGCAGACCATGAAGTCACTCTCATTAGGGAAATGCGCATTACTTTTAATTTTGGACCAGGTGTAAGCTGCTCTGAACTACTATCAACTAGATCTAAATTAAAAATGAAAATGGCCAAAAATTTAAAAAGATTACATTTTGCCAACTTGAGTTATCCAGGAATATGTAACAGATACCTAGTCTCTCTATAAACAATTTTGAGATAATTAAAAAATACATAGATTATTAGGGGTCTTCTAAACTTTTAGGACTGATTTTGTTGGCCGAGCTCTTGTCTTGCTTCCATAGGCTTTCTTTGCACATATTGAATTATTGGAGTCAACTAACTTGGTCAATGTGCTATGAGGGTCACTACACATGCTGTCTTGTTTAAATTAATCAGCCTCTGAAAAAGAAGAAAGACAATTCAATCCTATCTACTGAATCAAAGAGAAAAATGAATACATGAAAGCAAGTGTGAAATTCTTTCCAGTTGGCATACACAGCGAATGTAGCTAATAATAACCTCTTGAATTTTCTGTCAAGCAGATCAATATATCTCTTTATCCATTTCAGTCAATATTGTAACATTGTTGGATCATTCATTCATTATTCATCCACTTACCATTTATTGAAACCTTAAATTGGTGCTCAGTCATTGCACTTTAAGGATAAAGAGACAACTAAGAACCTGCTCCTAGTCTAGTGGGAGAGACTGACATTACACAGTACAATGGTCTGAATTTTATGAGATCGATATTCATGAAGGAGAGCTAAGGAGATGAACCTGGGACAAGGAGAGTATGCTTAGAAAGCCCTAAGGACACCGGGACTTATTTGAGAGATGATGTTGCTTAGGAAGGGCAGCAGCAGGGTGGTAATGAAAAGTGATCTTATCTGGATATATTTTAAAGGTAAAGCAAGCAGAATTTGTGGGATGGAATAAAAAGAGAATAGTTAAGAATGGCTTCAAAGATTTCAGCAAAGCTCTGGCTGGTGTGGCTCAGTTGGTTGGAGCATCGTTCCATACACTGAGAGACTGTAGGTTCGATTCCCAGCCAGGGCACATAGGTAAGTCTTGGGTTTGATCCCTGGAGCGTGGAGGGGGCAACTGATCAATGTTTCTCTCTCACATTGATGTTTCTCTCTCTCCCTCTCTCTCCTTTCCCCTCTCTCTCAAATCAATAAGCGTGTCCTCGGGTGAGGATTAAAAAAAAATGTTGGCAAAAAACAACTAGGTTGGAATTGCTGTTTACTGAGATTGAGATGACTGGAAAAGAAGCAGATTTGGGGAGGAAGTGCTTTTGGTTTTGAACATGACAAGTGTGGCATGACAGTTAGATATCCTGGTGGAGACTGCAATATGTAGTTGAGATGAATAAGTTTGGAGTTCAGGGGAGCAGTTTGCACGGAAATTTACATTTGGGGATCTCGAGCATGTAGATGGTGTTTAAAGCCATGAAGCCGGGATAATACCCTAATGAGCAAATACAGACAGCAAAGAGAAGAGGTGAGCTTCAGCAAAATAACATGCAGAGGCTGGGAGATGAAGAGGAACCAGCAAAGAAGACTGAAGAGGAGGGACCACTAGGGTCGGAAGAGAATCTCTAAAGGGTGTGCTATCGCCCTGGCCAGTTTGGCTCAGTGGTCAGAGCGTCGGCCCTTGGACCAATGAGTCACGGTTTTGATTCTGGTCAAGGGCACATACCTCGGTTGTGGTTTGGTCCCTGGCTGGCCCTGGTCAGGGTCATGCGGGAGGTGGCCAATCAATGTGTGTCTCTCACATCAATGTTTCTCTCACTCTCTCTGTCCCTCCCTCCCTCCCACTCTGTCTGAAAATAAATGGAAAAATATCCTTGGTTGAGGATTTTAAAAAAAAAGGTGTGCTATCCAGGGCTCCAAGTGAAGACAGTGCCGTGAGAAGGGAGTGATGGACTGTGTCGAAGGCTTCTGCAGGGTTTACTGATATGAAGACTAGAAATAACCACTGAGCCTGGCCATGTAGATGTCACTGTAACCTTGATCAGAGCAGCTGTGGTTGGAGGGTTGGTATAAAAACCTGATTAAAGTAGATTCAGGATAGAATGGAAGGTGAGGAAATGGAGAAAGCACATATAATCAACTCGTTGGAGATGTCTTCCTGGAAAAGGAACAGAGAAATGGGGCAGTAGCTAGAAGGCTGGAAGTAGCTGGAGAAGAATGTGGTTGAGCTTTTTCGTTTAGTAGAGAACGGAGACGTCTCTGCATTTGCATGCTAGTGGGAATACTGGAGCAGAGAAAGAAAAAATGATGATGCAGAAGCAGGAGGGGCCATTCTGGAGAGAAGTCTGGAGAAGGTGGGATTCAATGCACAGGAGAAACTGGCCTGCACCAGGAACCCAAATGGTTCACTGGCTGGAACATGAGCAGAGGCAGCGGTGAGGTGTGTGCAGAATGGCTGGCACTCGGGTCGTGGGAATGTGTTGCAGGTATTTAAGCACAAGCATACACAGCAGAATCCTTTTCCTCCACTTTGGTTCATTGCAGTTGTATCTTTTTCTGAAAGCCTAGAATGTTCTCCATCCTGGCTGCGTTTTAAAATCCCATGGAGAGCTTTTAAAAAAATATTGATTCCAAGGGCCCACCCCTAGAGTTAATTGGTCTGGATACTAACATTACAAACAAATCTTTCCAAGTTATTGAGAACCACTGGACTGGATGGTATAACATTTTATGTACAGGGAGTGCCTGGAAAACTGGGCACGTTTGTGTGATGGTGATATCAACACTGTAAGAAACAGGACTAACATTTCAGGAAGAGAGGGTTATGCTACTGCTGGTTGAGTTCTCAAGGAAGTAGCACTGAGACTGAGGTAGTGGGCAGGATGTTTGCTGTGCACAGAGGGAGGGATGAAGGATGGAGCTGAGGGGATGTCCAGCTGAGGGGGAAAAGCTAAAGCAGCCCATGCTGACCTCTGCAGACCCCACGGAGAGACCTGGAGCTAAAATGCTCTGTTAGCACTGTCCCGCATTGGCCTGGAATGACCAGGCCTGCATGGATCAGCCCTCGGGTGTGTCCCCCTGGGAAGGATGTGACGCTGGGCAAGGTGGCTCTCTGCAGTTGAGGCTGACCCTGAGGGAGTGGACAGCTGAAAACTGCTGATACTACGTCCAGCAGTGGGGGCAAAAGCTTCCCCTTGAGAGGGACTCCTGGGGGAGCATCGCAGTGTCTGCCACATACATCAGTGTCAAAGATGGGTATACCTGGTCTGGTCTACGGCAGAGGCTGGCTGCAGAGCGTGAGCCTCCTTGAGTCCCAAAAGTTCACCCAGAGTCTCAGCCTCGTCGAGAAACATGCTCACCAGGTTATGCATCAGCATGACTAGTTTCCTTAAATTTTTGTTACATGCATACACAAACATACTTGGTTTACAAATGTGATCCCTGTCTTGGACAACTGCAGTCACAGAAACACTAGGTTATAAACAGGTGGTACCTGGCTATCCTTACCTCCACTTTCTGGGGTGTGTTCTCAAAGAAGTTTTGAAGTTCCGAGGAAGCTTCAGATGACTTTTTCCTTCCTGTCAGTCAATTTACATTTTAAGTGTCTGGTAGAGACAACTGGGAAGATGGGTCACTGGACAAAAACAGGATGTTTGAGATCATGACGATGTTCCTGGTAGTGAGGAAAGTGGCGCACCTGGTATCAAGGAGGCGAGTTTTGTCCCTGAGACCCACCGCTGCAAAGACAATGCGGACTTCTCCCACCGCAGCTAGAAAAGCACACAGGAAAAAGTAGGTGGAAAGAGACATTAAGAGAGAAAGATACGTTTAGATGTTTAAAGTTGGAGCTTGTCATTGAGGAGATGCAAGCAAGCCCTGAGCACGGTGTCTCTTGTAGCCATTACTATTACATTGTTATTTTTTTAAAAAAAATATGAACATTATGAAGGAAAAATCACAAGAAATCTTGCAGCTAAATGAAGACACCATAGCTAGAAGCAGTGTAATGAAAAGCATAATCCCCAAGCAAATGGTCCCTTCAAGGTTAGATACAGTAGAGGCGGGCCTCGTTGCTATGAAGCTGTGAAAGCTGACCACATTTTAGGAGGAGGAGGAAGAGGGAGAAAAGCCCTCAAGGGAGGGTATACTTCTAATTGACCCAATATTTACTTAAAAGAGACTTTAGACAAGCTTATGTGAGCTAGCTTTAAATGGCAGGTTTAAATGACCCTCTCCCTGCCCTTATCAGTGGGATGGGGTTTCATAGGTGGTTAAATACAGTTATAGAAATTAGGAACACTAATTTTAGTCTTCTGTGTTTAATATTAATTTTTTGTGTTACCAATGTTATTTATTTTATTGAAAAATAGTAATTCTCAAAGTGAGTTTAAATATTTAGCACATTTTTTATGTGATGAAAATATAATATTTATGATAAAATAAAGAATAACATTCACCATATTTATACACTGGACAAGTGATTTAACAAGCCTTTCCCCTTGGAAATAAAAACATTGTGTCATTGACCATGTGACACCAGAGATTTGACTTCTCAGCAAACTAGTACAGTTATAAAATATTATAACATTTTTACACCTGAAATTATTTTTCACCCATCACCACATTTGGCAACATTCCTACAATGATTATTCTGACACAGCTCAAAAAGTAATGAAAAGAAAACTGTTGCCATTTGTATCCACATTCTTATGTGAATCTCAATTCTCAAAATATTGTGACACTCAGACCCACGAGAGAAATGAATTGGGTGGCAAATCTCATATGTGCAGTAGCAGCAAAAGCCTTCATCTTTCCTTCAAGTGGATTTTCTCCAGTTGTTAGCAGTTAATTTCATGAGTGATTAAATGAATGCAGTAGCTTCTCATCCATTAATCAATGGAGATAGGAAACTTGTTGTTTTACCTGATGGCAAGAAATTCTAAACTTTTATATATTAATAGAAATTTGGTTCTATCATGTAGCAGATGGCAAAATTCATACAGATTTAAAAATAAAAAGGACAATCCAAATTAATTTCCAGCTGGTCTAGTTTTCACATAAACCACCAGATTTCTTAGGAATAGCTCTCCAGTCTCTCCTGAAGTATTTTGGTAAGGAAGTTTGAGAAACATCGATACGGGCAAACGGGAAGCAGAGAATTTTAATAGACTTGATTTTTAGAGCAGTTTTAGGTTCACAGCGAAATGGAACAGAAGGTACAGGGAGTTCCACAGACCCCCTGCCCCACACGCATAGCTGCCCTCATTGTCAGTGTCCCCACCTGACTAGTGTATTTGTTTCAAAGGACCAACCCACAGTAACACATCATTATTACCCAATGTCCATAGTTTATATTAGGGTTCACTCTTTTTTTTTTTTTTTTAATAATTAATTTTAGGGAGGGAGAGAGAGAAACATAGATCAGTTGTCTCTCACACACACCCTGACTGGGGATCGAACCCACAACCTGGGCATGTGCCCTGGCTGGGAATCAAACCAGCAACCTTTTGGTGCACAGGGCGATGCTCCAGCCAACTGCGCCACACCGGCCGGGGCTAGGGTTCACTCGGTGTTAAACATTCTGTGGATCTGGATGAACTTATGAGTTTTTAAACAGGGGAGCAGAGTTGTTCTTAAAACTGTGTTGTAAAATATGGTAACCACTAGTCACATATGGCTATTTAAATTAAAAGGAGCTAAAATTAAATAAAGTAAAAGATTAAGTTACTTGGTTGCTGTAGTCACATTTCATGTGCTTCAGTAGCGTCACCGCTGCATGAGGGTGCAGTGCAGTAGCGCAGGTGAGGCCGTTGCCCAGCTGCAGGACAGCCCATGGGGTAGTGCTCACCTAGGGGATGGACTGCAGAGAAGAAAACTGGTCGCAGGAAACACAATGACTAATTTATTAATATAGTAAACTACGGACTAAAAAATGAGACAAAAAGTTGTATTCCATAATGCTTTCTGATACAATGCCTTTGGCATTTTTTTTTTCTTTTTAACCATCGCAGTTTGTAAGGAAGAAGAAAAAGAGAATGTAACTTACTAAAAAAGATTGTAGTTTAGACTGAAGAAAGCATTTTGTAGTAATAACGGAATTTCATTTAGAAATGACCTTCAAGTTCTCCTTGTCTCTAACCCTCCAAGTCATTGATTGAATTCATTTTAGCCATTCAGTTTATGTTTGAACAACCCCAGGAGCTTTGAACACTCGATCTCCTGGGACACAACATTTCACCTTGGTAGACTGTCCAGGTGGAATCTGTTTCCAACAGACGGATACAGCGTCTGGGAAGCTGGGCAGTGGGTTTGAGTGCCAATTACCACCCAGGGAAGGAGCTGAGTCAGAGAGGCAGGACGCCTGCGGTTTGGTCTGAACTCCACTCTGAACACAGGCAGTCTCTTCTCCTGTTTTCAACCTCACCTTTAAACAGCAAAAGAAATTACCATCTATAAAGAGTCACAAGATAAAATTATATGGGTTTACGTGCTTTGAAAAATTTAAAGTGCTGTACACGTAGAATTTTTTATTGCAAATCCCTGGGAAATTGTGGTGGCACAATAAAGTCCAGGAAAGCTGATATTATGGTGGGCGAAACCCTTGGGGAGATCAAGTTATTATTTCAGCAGGTCCAGCTTACAAAAGAATCTTGTTAAAGCATAAGACATATAAAGTTATATAAGGTTATTAGAACATGCATAAATAAAGATGAATATATTCCTGGTCCAGGAGCTCAGAAAAAGGCATCCTCTTAAATATACTTTTTATTACTGGCTCAGGTAAGAACTTGAAAATTCAGGTCTATAAAGCAGTACAAAAGCCTCAAGACAGGTAGACTTGGAGAATTAAAACACTGCTATAAAACAAAATCCTAAAGTTTTTTTTTTTCATAGATGAATCCTCAATCCCTATGTTGATTTTTTAAAATTACTTTTCTCTTTATTAATTTCAACAGGATTTTTGTGCGCTTAGAAATAGCACGTAAGTGCGAGACACAGGATGTTGGGTGCATTTATGGCTTCACAGATTTCTTATGAGAACTGTAAACCCCCAAGGATCTTCGAGCCACACATTGAGGACGTACCCTTTCCACTGAGTAAGTCTGTCCCTCTCTGATTTACCTTCGATTGGCCTTCATTTTTGCCTCACCTCCATCATTTCCCCAAAGAACAGTGCATCTTGACATGAAGCATTGCTTAGACATCACCCTTCTCCTTTCTGTTTCTAAGACTGAAGAATGACCACCAGTCATCAAACGTGGCTTATACCTATGGTGATTTTTTAAAAACTTGAGATGTCATTGACATATAACACTGTATTCATTTTAGGTGTACTAATTTTATTCAGAACGACTTTATAAAAGTAGAATGGGAGTAAAAGATGTCCAGATATTCCCCAAGAAAAGCATGTCAGTTTAACACCTCGTCAGTTTCCATAAAGGGAAAAGACCAAAAAAGACCATTTTTGAAAGGTAAAGACAATGACTTCACTGACACAATTTGGATGTTAATCAAATAAAAATTGGCTGAGGTCTTTGACTATGTCACTACAAAGAAAATTTAGACACAAATGTCTGCAAATACTGAACTTTGCTCTTTCTGTTGAGATAGAGGGGAAAAAAGCTGTGGCTTTCAAATTGAGACTAGCAAAAAATCGTATGTGAAATAAAAGTATATTGTTAGAATTTATGCAGTTTTCTTTGGTAACTGAACCTATCCCCATTTATGAAACAACTATACCATGTATAGTCTCACCTGGGTGCATTCGGAGATTAGAAAGTAGTAGAATAACAGGTAATGCCCATCAAATGCTTAAAATCTTTCTCTTATAAAAATGGGGCAGTCTTCCCAAGTGTCTTAGAAAGAACAGACAGCTGCCCTTGCTCCTCGCCTGATAGGCAACTCTGTGTATTCCCCAGGCAGTCACTTCTCCTGGCCTCTGATCCTCATCGATAAGATTCAGGGACTTGATCAGGCGAGCTGTGAAGTACCATTATGACTTTATTTCCATTTAATAGCAACAACTGGCATTTGTTTACATATTTTATCACATTCGATTTTCACAAAGCTCTGTCAGAAGTTATTATTGTTTCACCATTTTGCAGACCTGACTTTGAGAGTGTAAGTAACATATTCGATGTCACAGATCTTACAGAAGACAAAGCCAGAATTGATCCCTATACCCACAGCACCATGGACCTTGTACTTTGCAAAGTGCCGAATCGCCTCTGTGGCAAAACTTGTAATTAATGTAAATTCCTCAACCAGGGGACAACACCTGGAGGTACTAGACCTCAAACATCTATTTTGTGTGTGTCTTTTGTGTCACACACACAAATGTGAAATAAAGGAAATTCTCTGGTTCAGGTGGTTAGCTGTGATGGTGCTGTGATGATCTCAGCTGAGCTTAAGTCCATCTGATCATTCAGCTTTGCATGACCTTCCATGGGGATGTGATGTACAGCACAGGGAATATAGTCAATAATATTGTAATAACTACGTATGGTGCCAGGTGGGTACAAGAATTACCAGGGGGATCACTTTGTAAATTATACAATTGTCTAACCACTATGCTACATACCTGAAACAAATGTTTTATTTTATTTACTATTATTATTATTATTTTAATCCTCACCCGAGGATATTTTTTCTATTTATCTTCAGATAGAGTGGGAAGGAGGGAGAGAGAGAAAAACATCGACGTGAGAGGGACACATTGACTGGTTGCCTCCCACACGACCCCAGCTAGAGCCAGGGACGAATCAAACCCGTGACTCTTTGGTCCGTGGGCTGACACTCTAACCACTGAGCTAAACCGGCCTGGGCTAAAACAAATATTTTTTAAAAACTTTGTGTGACATTCAATTTGCTTTTATTAAAAAAGTTTTACTTTGAGATAAGTGTAGGTTCACATTCATTTGTAAGAAATGATAAAGGGAAATCCCATATGCACTTCACCCCGTTTCCCCCACAGTGGATCCAGTATCACACACAGGAAGCTGACCTCGATGCGGTCCGTTGCTTTTGTTCAGATTCCACCAGTTGTGTAGGCACGGATTTGTGCTGTGTGTGTATTTAGTCCCGTGCAGTTTTATCACATGGGTACACTCAGGTGACCACACACGGAACAGTTCCATCAGAGAGATCCTCTCTGCTACCTGTTCACGGCCGACGCTCACCGCAGTCCCCGCAATCACTAATCTGTTCTCCACCGTTGTTGTCATGTCAAGAACGTTATATGAATGGATCATACAGTAGGTAACTGTTTCAGATGGGCTTTTCCCCCTCGGTATAATTCTCTTGAGATCTGTGTAAGTTTAGTGTATCAGTTCCTTCTCGGTGCTGAGTAGTATTCCACGTTATGACGCATTACAATTTGTTTGACCTATGAAATGACCTTTGGACTGTTTCTGACTTTTGTCTATTATGAATAAGGCTGCTATGAATATTCATGTACAAGTTTTAGCGTGAACATACATTTTCATTCTCTGTGATAAATGCCTAAACGTGCAATCGCTGGGTTGCGTGGTCAGCGCACATTTAGTTTTGAGGGAAGCTGCCGATCCCTTTTCCGAAGTGACTGTACCATTTTACATTCCCATCAGCAACGTCTGAGTGATCCAGTTCCTCCACATTCTCATGGCGTGAAGCACCCTGTCTGAGGCAGAGCCTCTGTTTTACCAAGGGGCTGGGTGGAGAAAGGCAGCCCCGACCTTCAGCCTGCACCTGCCTGAATTTAGCCTCTGCAGCAGGGCTCTGGGGAAGGATGAGAGATGCTGGTGGCCTGCCCCTCCAGAGGATACCACAGCCCCCCACTGGAAACTAGAGAGAGAGGAATTACTGAGTTCTTGGCTGCACCCACTTAGAGTGGAAATGCTGTCATGCTGAGCTGGGAGGAGGTTATGGGAGAGCGGGATGTAGTTCAAATGCCACAGTCTCTTGCTGTTTTACCCAACGTTAGCAGAGTTTTTTGAATCAATGCTACTTCCAGAGAATCATTTTTTGTTGTTGTTGTAATTTTACTGGTTATGCTTGTTTCTCTGAGGAGTCGGTCTGAAGAAACGGAACCTAGTACTGTTGACTTTCGAGGTTCTTTGTACATTCTCTGTAGAAGTCCTTTGTGATATATGTGGTTTGCAAATGTCCTCCCAGTCGGCTGCTTCTCTTTTCATATTCTGCAGGGGACCTTTTGCCCAGCAAATGTTTTTAATTTTGATGGGGTCCAATTTATTGTTTGTTTTTTTCTTTTATGGCTTGTACTTTTAGTGTCAAATCTAACTCTTGGTCCTAAAGATTTTTCTCCTGTTTTTTTTTGTCTAAAAGTGTTATAGTTTTACATTTAAGTCTATGATCTTTTTAAATTAATTTTTGTATAAGGTATAAGGTTTAGGGTAAATTTTTTTTTTTTTTTTTTTTGGCCAATGACTGTCTAATTTCTCCAGTACCATTTGTTGAAAGGGATCTCCTATCTCCATTGAATTGCGTTTGCACCTTTGGCAGAATTCAGTCAGACATATTTTGTGGGTCTGCTCCTAGGTCTCTGTTCTGTCCTCTGTACGGTAATTATCTTTATTACTGTAACTGTGTAGCAAGCCTTGATACCAAGGGGAGTGAGTCTTTCCTCTTTTGCAAAATTGTCTTACTGTTTGTGTTAGTATAGATTTTAGAATGAGCTTGTCGACATCTACAAAAAACCTTGTCGGGAATTTGTTAGTAATTACATTAAAAATATAAATCAATTTGGGGAGAATGGACATCTTTATTGTGTCAATCCACTTTTGAATGAATGGAAAATTTAATTCATTTTTGTTCTTTCTTACAAATGTAAGTGAAGAGTTGAGGAAGGTTTTGACTGATTCATCATAAAACACATTGGCATCAATTCACCATCAGGTGAGAGTGCCTTTTCTTCTCCTGAATTCTTTGAATTGATTTAATTTTCTACATTAATGTTCATAAGCATGACTTTCATTTCTGTATAGACACAGGCATGGATTATCACAGAAACTATGACTCTAGCTCCAGGCAAACTACAAATTAGTATTTGAGTTTTTGAGTGAAAGCCGATGACTAAGCCAAATGACTCATGGATTGTAGCCCCCCAGAGGGGACTCAGGATACATGAAACCTTCCAAAGCTACTCCGGATGGGAAAATGTGTTGCTAAAAAAGGACTTTTACTATACTCCCGCTTTTAAATCAGGTTGAAATTGAAAAGTGCTTACCTCAGTGTAGCTTTTCCATTTCGTTTTGCTGGTTATTATTACAGCCAATTCTATTAGGTGAGTGACCCCAGCGAGAGAGAAGGGAGGATTAAGCTTTCTGGCTGGTATGGTTATTCTCCTCAGCCGAAAGCTGGTATGTATGCATGACAGCATTTTTTTGTAGCTACATTTAGGAGTCAAAGGAATGGTGGATAGTTATGCATTCAGTGATTATTATAGTCATCAATTTTTCTGCTTTAAGAATAAAAACAAATCTCCAAATGTATCTTAATTTTTTTGCAGCTGTAGTATTATTAGAGTATCTTTTTATATTAAAAACTTTTTCATCAGCCAGTAGAAATAAACTAGATTTTTCTTTCTAGAACAATTTATTGGCAGTTATTTCTGCTAGAGGATGGGATAGAAGAAAGTATGGAGATGATTAAAACTCGGGCAGTAAGGTCCTTGCTTTATACTAGAATGAAGAAACTTGCTGACTATATATTTGCATTGCTTCTAGTTTTAGCTTCTTTATTGAAGGTGAATAAGTGTGAAAAGCTTTGTTCTTGTGTGTTCAAATCACTCTCCATATAATATCCCTCTACTACTTGCTTTTCCTCTGTACATTCATACAGCTCTCTCTGCAGCTGATTTGTTAGGCAGTATATTTTTTGTGGCACATGATAGATACTCAACTCAGTGCATTGGCTGGAGTAACTGAGGAGTCAACACCGAGACAAAACTGGGTCTAAAGGACCTAACAATGTTGTCAGGTCTTAGTTTCTTTCCATCTGTTGTCTCTGCTTTCAAATCTGTTGGCTCACTTTTCAGGCAGGCTTTTCCTCTGCGGGTGACTGTGGATCAAGGCTATCTTATATTCTTGAATTTTCCTCTCCTGTTTACTCTCGTAACTAGGACTTCGAAGTCCTGTAATGGATCTGACTGGGTCATGTGTCCATTCGTGAATCAGTTACTGTGGACAGGATAGCCTGTGCTCCAGTTAACTAGGCTGAGGTCAGAGGCTGACTTCTGCAGCCGAGAGGGTTTCCATTCCATCCAAGGATCTGGGCTCAGGATAAGGAAAAAGTAAATGATTCAGAAGTTGCCAGGAAACAGAAAGATTTCATCCACCTGGCGCTGAGCCAAACCTTAAACACTGAGAATTTTAGTGGAGAAAGATCGGCTGTTTTATTATGAATGGCGCCACCCCCGGGGACAGGAAACTAATGCTCAAAAGCCCAAACTTGATGGCTTACAGACAAGGGGTTTTATAGAAAAAATCAGGAGTCATCATGAGTAAGGGGTTTGGGGTCGTGGGTCTTGCCGATGGGCAGAGCGAGGTAAAGGCAGTGAATCATAATTTCGTGTTGTGAGGTCAGTCCCTTTGCAGTCGCTCAGTCTGGTTTCATGGGGACATGGCCAGGGGCTGTTTCACTTTAGGGCTCAGGACTGAAATACAATTTAGGACATAAGGTTATCTTTTTATTTAATCCTTACCTGAGGATATTTTTCCATTTATCTTGAAATAGAGTGGGAAGGAGGGAGGGAGAGAGAGACAGAGAGAAACATCCATATGAGAGAGACACATTGACTGGTTGCCTCCCGCATGACCCCGACCAGGGCCGGAGATGAACCGCAACTGAGGTACGTGTCCTTGAGCAGAATCGAACCCAAAACTCATTGGTGCATGAGCCGATGCTCTAACCGCTGAGCCAAACCACCAGGGCCATAAGGTTATCTTTAATTTACCAGAAACCCACACCTTGTGATCCTTCCTCAAGGCATGCCATTGTTTCTGCCTGCCCCCGGGGTCCATGACCATTACGGGAAAGGGCTGAGGCTTACAGGGCAGGCTGTGAAGACACTGAATGGCATGCTGGGGTGACATAGTAAATCAGAACCATCCATTCGATCCAGACCCTTAGTTTCAGATGGTCCTTTGCTTTGTGGGCTGAAAGACACCTTAACAATGCATGTTCCTGGGTTATCTTGATGTCAGGGGTGGAAGCTGTACATCTTGTGACTCTCGCTCATTACTATTTGTGCTGTCTTGGTTACTCCCCCACTCCCACCCCCACCCCTGCCCGGGCAGGCTAGCAGGCCCTAAACTGGGCAAATTCTATAATGGTTTCCTGGGTGCTACCTGACTTCCTCCTTGTGCTTTTTACTCCAAACTAGCATACAAACCTTTTTTTTTTAATTATTTTTTTTATTATTATTAAAGATATTTCTGAGGGGTCTTAACTGCTTGGCTTCAAGGTGTGTGTGCCTGGGGAAGGATGGAGGGTAACCAGGATGTCAAAAGTCAACAGCTTTTCACTGCACCAGGTTCTGAAGAGTTGTTCATTAAAGAAACAACTGGATAATGTCACACAGATCTATGCTCCTAAACTTAAAAGTATTGGGGAAATGATAAATAATGCCTTCTAAACAAAACCTGTTTATGTTTGATGAAAGGATAAAGATTCATCAGCAACGTAGGAAGAAAAAATATACTTTTCCCTCTACCTCTCTTAGTTTCTTTAGCTGGGGCCCATAAATTAGACTGGCAAAAGACAAACTAACATGAGAGAAACAAACCGAAGTTTATTAACAATTAACAAGTGCATTCCACTACACATGGGAGCACCTAGTCAATTACCCAAAGGGGTATTAGAACTCAAGCTTATGGACAATCTTCAACGAAACGAAAGAAAAGGGATTTGGGGCTTCTGGGCAAGGGAGAAGTGACCAGGAGAAGCATGGTAAGCAGGGTTATTTAGTATCGTTCCCTGTGCAGGTTCAAGTCATTTTCTTCTCCACCGATAAGTTGTTGGGAGTCTTTCTCTTCCCAGTATGGGAGGAGGACACCTTTACAAATGAAATTTCCTTTATAAGTGTAAATTTCTCTTACAAAAGGAAAACGTATGTTTTGTTTTCCTGTTTCTGCTGGTTCTCAGTGACCTTTAGCTCAAAATAGCACATCTCCCAAAGAGGCTTTTTTGGGGGGCGTCATATTCTGGTGCCCTTCAGCAACTTCTCTCTGGGCCTTGATTTGCTGAAATATAAATTTAGGGGGTTCATTACATAATTTCTTAGGTGTCTCAGATCTAATTTCTGTCATTTAGTAATCAGCAGTCATCCCTGCTGCTGAGTACATTGTGTCTCTCTATTTAGGCCTTAAAGGCTAAATAAAGTCTGTGGAAGGTAAAGATGTTGCATCTGTGGATACCAGTCGCCTTCGGTATTTTTCATTTAAGCCAGTGCTTTGGATGACTACAAGTGCAGCTGTGGATAGCTGAGGACTTCCGGCTGTACTTTGGGCCCAAGGGGACAAGCTGAAAGGTTTGTTGACATAAGAAACATCCAAACCATTAGAGGTTTTTTTATGAGTTTATTTGAGCCAAACTGATAACATATTCTGGGGAGCGAGATCTCAAATGCTCTAGAGAATAACAGTTTCGCAGTTTATATTTTAGATTAGGGAGAGAACTAAGGAAGATTACATGGAGGTTGGAGAAAGCAAGGCGGACTGGATTACAGGATGGTGAGCAAGAGCATGTGCTCTCTTGAGAGTGGTTAACCTAGTGCACAGAAACAATGGACAAGGCTCACTAATGGCAAAGATAAACATTTTACTAAAATGTTATATGCCTGGGGCATAATTACCTATCACACCCTGCCTAGTTAGCAATTTATGAGCCAATCACCCTGTGAGATTACTTTCCATAGAGCTCCCTCTCCACCTTTTTTTTGTCCACGGGTTCTATACTTTGATTAGAAAATTGTTTTGGGTTGTTAATTTTCTAGAATGTGCTGTATTCAGAGGAATAGTTTAGTTATTGTATGGCTGACTGTTCCTATGTCACTTATCTTTCCATTGTACTGGCTGGCATCTACTGAGATAACAGAAGCCAATTCTAAATGTTGGCAACCTGTGATTTGTGAACAATGTTTTTAGAGAGCTGCTCGTCTCATTCATTTAACAAATATGGAAGGAATGCGCCATACACTGTTTCAGAAATACAGTGGTAAACAAAACGAATTCCCTACCCCAATGGAGCTTACTGTGGAAGAGGACAAACTCCCCATTCCCCTCTCCACTCTTAGGGCTGGCCGAATAATTAAAGTGACATAAGCAGATTAACGGGAGAAAATCAAGATTTAATATGTACACATGGGGGATTCATATAAAGAATTCCAAAGACAGTAAGGCAAAATGAGGCATCTGTGTTATTCTGGACTAAGAAGAAGGCAGGGGTCTGGTCACTTCAAAGGGAAGGAAGGCAAGTCACAGGGAGACTTAAGTTGATATTTGGTAAACACATGTTCGCTGGGCACTCTGGACACAGTGGGACACAGAGAGGACTTTGATCGCAGGGGCCTTGCTGGGCTCCTTCCTGTCTATCACACCTCGCTCATATGATGCTATGATTATCTGTGGTGCAAGCACCTTCCTGGAACAGGCCTCCTAGCTCAAATTCTTTGGGGCAGTTAGGGGGAAGGTCAGAAGTTCTTCCTGAGCCTTCTGGGCCTTCAAAACAACCAGCTTAAAATAATCAGTATCCCGAAGAGGCATATTTTGTGGTGGAAATTCTGTTCCACTTCAGCAGTAAGGAAGATAAACAGATACGTAATGTAAGTCAGACAGTATTAAGTGCTGTGATAAAAACTGAAGAGCAATTGACTGAGAGACTGGAGCGCTGTTTTATGGTCATCAGACAAGACCTGGCTGAGAAGATGACGTTAGAGCAGGGACAGAAACTGAATGAGGGAGCAAATCACGTCTCATCTGAGGGAAAGACGATCCGGGTAGAGAGATCAGCCAGTGCAGAGGCCTTCAAGTGGGAACATGCTCAACATGTTGAACGAATTGCGAAGAGTGCCCGGTCGGTGTGGCTCAGTGGATTGAGTGTTGTCCCATGGACTGAGAGGTCCGAGTTCGATTCCCAGTCAGGGCACATGCCAGGGTTGCGGGCTTGATTCCCGTTGAGGGGTGTGCAGGAGGCAGCTGATTGATGTTTCTCTCTCACATCAATGTTTCTATCTCTCTCTCTCACTTCCTCTCTCTCTCTAAAAAAAAAAAAAAAAAGTCAATAAAAACATATTAAAAAAAAACCAAGAATTGCCAGGAGGCTCAGTTGGCTGGAGCAGAGCGAGTCGGGGGAGAGTGGCAGGAAATGAGTTCAGAGGAGCAGGAGGGCGGCCAGGTCATGCAGGCCAAGGTAAAGACTTAGAAGTGTTTTCAAAACATTATGAAAAACCTTGGAGAGCTTTGAGGTGGCAAGCAACATGATCTAGTTTGCGTTGTAAAGGGTCTCCTGGATGCTGCTGGGTGAGCCTGCCTTTAGGGGAGCAGACAGAAAGCTACTATTGCAGCCCTTGTTGTGAAGCTGTCCCTCCTTGATGGGGCAGCTCCTAGGAGAGCACCCAGCACTTCCCGCTGCTGAAAATACCCGGACTCCATTCCAAGTCACCGTGACCAGAGTCAGCAGATCCCCTGCTCCTACTGTGGGGCTGAGACACTGTGTTTCTATGCCCTACCTGGAAGAGTGGATGTGCTTTGCTATTGTTAAAAGATAGACTAAAGCATATTACATTTTTAAACATTTATTTGAGCAAAAACTGATTCCAGTTGGGCAGCACCAAACAGGAATTGGTTAGGAGCATTCCACCACCAGGAGCTGGAGAAAAACACGTACAGAGAAGAGGTGGAAACAATGCAAGGAAATCATTTGATTGGCTGTAGCTTAAGCAGTTGCCTTATTTGGGAAAGCCTAGTTGGCTGTTCGTGATTGGTTGTCCTTAGGGTTTGATTTCTTAACCTTGAGGCATTTAGGCGTAGGTTTTGGTGTGCTTACTTAGCCTATTAAGGTATTAAAGCAACCTCAGTCTAATCGTCTGTTTGTTTAATTCATTCAACACTTAAAACAGCACCATGCATGATGCTATGGGAGATTTCATTACATTGTGAATTGCATAAGGTGACCTGGGACAAAGTCACCACTTACAAGATTGTTTCTCTGGGAACATTATTTCCAAGTTCGAATCAACTGACTTTAGAATGCTTTATACACTAAGAATTAATTTGTAAGTTGGAGACCAATTCTTTCCCTCTAACTCAGAGTTGGGAATATTTTGCTAAGGAAAGCAACTAATACATTAAGGATTAATAACACCTAGTGAACAACACAGACATAAAAAAGAAGTTAGTCAAGGACTTTTTTTGTTTTTTGTTTTTTTTATGCTAGAAAGCTATGACTCAAAACTGAAATAAAAATCAAATTGATGTCTGAAAAATTCCCCTCTCCTGAACTAAGCAAAATATTTCAATAAAAGTAAATTTAAGGGGCAAAATTCTTATTCCAAACTTACAATTAAGTATAAAGGCTTTAGTTAATCTCTTTTGTGCTATCTCTGCTACCCTCCACTAGTATGAACAAATGAATATTGCATGATATTACACTTGTTCGGAATTGAACATCATTCTATGGGGAGTGTGTATGAGGGTGGACATAAGTTTTCACATGTTCAACGGATTTTAGAAATTCTATTTAGTCTTTCAGATGTTAAGGTGTTAAGGGTAGTTGTGGTATAGTACTATACATGTAATGATAAAGATGATGAATAGTAGTTACATGTGCTTTGTTTTAGGCAACAATCAGTGGTAATTATTTCTTTTACTGTTGTTAATTATGAATGAAAAGTCTCCTTTATCATCGTTGTTGTCTGGACCAAATCTTTCAAAATGGTTCATGAGACTCTGATGTAGGATTGAATAAAAACTTTACTAAATTCTTTGCATTGCATAGGGCTTATCACTCTGATGTGGAAGAAAAAAAAAATCCCACAATATGATTTTAATTCAATCTTGTAGGTTACTTAGCCCTATAGTTCTTATTTGGATAATACCAAACAGAGTCTATAAGTACCTCCCCAGCTATCAAAAGTATTGTTAATTTCCTGGAAATATCTTGTTTGCTTTTTCAAAACCAGTAAAGGAGACTTCAAAATCTAGATCCATCTTTTTTAATACATAAAAATTTTGAGTTACACTGGAATTGAATGCAATGTTTATTCACTTGATTATTTGAAAGGAGAAATGACAGGTGAAGGGAAAATTAATGAACAGAATTCTAACCTGTCAGCCAGGAGGTCAAGTATCTGTGTCTACAAGTACATAAATCACTCTTTTCTCTTTAGCTCTTCTTTTTCTATCAGCAAATAGTGGCTCTTGACTGTAGAAATTCATTATTTAAAAAATATCCCATGAGGGTGGGCTGAAGTAGCCTAAACTTTGAGAAAAAAAAATGCTGATATTAAGTCTCTGACATTGAGAGAGGACAGAAATATTATCTCCACATAAAAGTAACTCTTTCTTAATTTCCCAGAAGAACATTTACAAGGGAAGAAGAATTATTTGACCTGTTTGGGAAATCTATCATTCCTGCTTATTTACCTTTTTTTTTTTTTTTTTTTTTTGTAAAGAGGCTGGACCAGTTATCAGCAGAATAATCAGATATGGAAGTCGACCTGTGCACCACCCCAACCTGATTAAAATTACTGGCTCCATATGTATGCACTCTGTAATGAGGAGGGAGGTAGCAGTCTCATTCCAGGACGAAACCCAGTTTGAACAAAGATTACTTATACTTGAATTTTCCAGTTTTATTATCCTGGGAGTATTGCAGCTTGTCTTTATTTCTTCTTTTGCTTACTTTTACTTGTATAGTATTTGCCCAAACTTTTGGTAGCCCTCTCGAGAAATAGAGCCAAATATTCCAGACTCTTACAACTTATTTCTTCACGAGAAAGACATTAATGTTTTAAATTGAGACTTGGTTTTGCAACTTCTTCCTGCGATGCCTGGATGGACATTAATTGATCGCCTGGGCAGGATGTTTGTGTGGTCATTGTCCTTCCTCAATTGTGTGTATGTGTGTGTGTGTTTAAAAAGCTGATGTTAGAAATTTTTTTGGTACCCTTAATCCATCCAGCTCCTTCTTCTAGTACTATTAAATATATTAAGTGGTTTTTTAAAAAAAAATATGGAACTCATTCTGTATCTGAGTGATATACAGTATTACTACACCTTGGCATCTATCCTGGGTACATGAAAAGGCAGGAAGAAGTCAAGGCTAAGGCTTCATTAAAAGGAATACTATGCCCTGGCTAGTTTGGCTCAGCGGTTGGAGCGTTGGCCCGCGGACCAGAGAGTCCCGGGTTCGATTCCGCTAAGGGCACGTACTGCAGTTGCAATTTGTTCCCGGCCCCAGTTGGGGTCTTGTGGGTGGCAACCACTCCATGTGCCTGTCTCACATCGATGTTTCTCTCTCTCTCTTCCTCCCTTTAAAAACAAACAAACAAACAAACAAAAAAAGGAATACTATGTCTTTAGGATAGAAAGATTTTAGGTTACATAAATCTAATTATTTCAGAGAAAATCCTGAGTTTAGAATTATGTAGTTTCTTTTACTCTAAAGAAGCCCTAAGGCATAGTGTTTAGAGGTATAAATTTTCAGGACAAATCATCTCATCCTAGAATCCTTAATCTGTTACTTACCAACAGTGTAGAATTGAAGTCTCTAAGCTTTAACTTAAATTATAAGAACTATCATATAGATTCTTACAAGAATTATAGTTGATGTACATAAAACACCATTATCTCTGGCACATACTAGGTATTTAATAATTTACATAATTTAGCAATGAGACAATTTGTTATATCCCAATAATGTCCAACCTTCAGCAAATTCTACTCATACTATAGCAATAAGGAGTAAAATAATATTGCATGTAGATTTTGTTCACTTGTGAAAATAAGTTAACGACTTTGTTCTTGTTTTCTTTTTTTTATTAAAAAAATTTTTTTCTTTATTGATTTTAGAGAGAGAGGAAGGGAGAAAGAGAGAAGGTAGCAGCATCAATAAGAGAGAACATTGACTGGCTGCCTCCTGCCTGCCCCCCACTGGGGACTGGGCCCACAACCTGGGCATGTGCCTTGGCTGGAAATCGAACCGGCGACCTCTTGGTACATGGGTTGATGCTCAACCACTGAGCCACACCGGCCAGGCAGTTCTTGTTTTCTGCTTTTAGTGTGAACACCAGAAATATTTACATTTTTGACATTAAGTTTCAGATGATTTGTTAAAGTCTTGGTCCTAATTATTAGTTATTTTATTTAGGAGAAACTTAAATATAGAACTATATTACATATAAACGATTATCTCTACTAATTTTATTTTTTTATATCTCATTGTACCAAAATAAGTAAAATCTAATAGTAATTGAATTTCATAACACATTTCTATCTAAGCCTCTTGAAGTACCATGTGCAAAGAAAGAACATTCTCAAGAGAGTTATAAGCTAGAATTTTAGTATTGTGAACTATAAAGAAATCTTAGTTGTTTGATGAAAATGAAACCCAATCCTTCACCACTGTTATTGAAAGAAGCATCTCCTGGTGAATTATCTTAGATAGGACTCATTTCCTCTTGTGGTTTCCCTTGGCTTTCTACTGCTACCACTATTCTAACTTCATATTGTTAGAAGTTTGTGGTTTCCCTTCAAAACTCCAGCTGTATATAACAGACCTTCCCTTACTTCTTCATTTTATTGCTGAGATGAGATTGGTACATTCACACAAATTCCTGGAAGCATCATCATACTTAATCTTAGGACATAAAAAATGGGAAAGAAACAGTGTCATCAATCTTGCTGATGAGGTTTACAAATTCTGTGAGCAAGGCAGTTATCTTCCAGGTGAGACAGGAATCAAGTGTTTGCTTATATAGGACAGACACCACCAGACTCCAGCTAACAAACACGGAGTAACAAGAAGTAGCATTCTGCTACCAGGAGGGGGCAAAGAGCATGAGGAGAGAGACCATCTCTGAGGCATAGCACAAAGGAAGTCCTAAAGCTGATAGTGGAATGGAAATTTAACAAACCAGTTGTTAACCTAAACCAGCCTCTACTCTAAACACAGGGTGATACTAGAGGATTCTATGCCTGTGGTATAGTAACAACAGTCCAAAACTCAGCTCAACTTCTGGCTAAATTTATTCAATCTCCCATAATAAAGGCCTAGCAGAAAGAAAGGCATGCTCATTTCCCAGTACATAAATCATTTACATCCATCTTTTAACAAAAAATTACAAGGGGCACAAAGAAGTAAGAAATATCCATATACCATCAAGGGACGTGGCAATCAATACAATCTTACTCAAATATGACACAGATGTTAGAACAATCAAACTGGAAATTAATATAATTATTATCACTATGTTGAGGGCTCAAGTATAAAAGATGGACAGCATACATGATCAGATGGGTAATTTTATCAGAGAGATAAAAATTATAAAACAACAACAAATGAAAATGGTTGAAATAAAAACACAGTAATATGGATGATGAATAACTTTGATTAAATATTCTTCAATTGACACAGTTGAAAGAATCAATGAACTTAATGACAGCACAATAGAAATTACAAAAATTGAAACATGGAGATAAAAGAGAATGGAAAAAAACCTATCTCAGAACAGAGTAAGAACTATGAAATGATATCAAATGGTCAAATATAAGTGCAATTGAAATCCCATAATGGGGGAGCACGAAATAAAAGAAACACTTGAAGAAATAATATCTGATACTTTTCAAAAATTAATGAATTAAAATTAATTAAATTAGACATGCTAACCAAAGAACACCAACATGATAAAATGATAAAAACCACACACATGGAGAGAGAGAGGGAGAATACATTACATAGAGAGGAATAAATATAATAAACCATTTTTTTTTTTGTCCAGAAACTATGCAAACCGGAATACAATGGAATGATATCTTTAACGTGCTGGAAGAAAAAAACCTGTCAACCATGGTGGTATGGATTGCACTGAGAGTGGCACTAGCATTGTTGAACTCAGTGGTGGCTCTCCTCATAGCTCAGGACTGGCAATAGAAGATGCCGTTATAGACCTGGGATCCCTGATAGCAAAGAGAATGAAAGAATCCTGAAATATTAGAGGGCAGGTGGCATATGTAACTATCAGAAGCAAGGTGTATGAAATTATTGCAATGACCATAGGTCAGAGTGGAAACCAGGCATGTTTAACCCACAGAGCTCTATGGAGATAGAGCATGGCATTCCCCAGGGCAAAATAGATGGGTAGTCAACAATTGTATTTCACAATCTATGCAACCAAAAGAAATCAAATATTGATGGTCAGGAAGCTAAGAACAGCCACCCTAACAAAGTGTCATACGCCCTTGTTCAGTTCACAGATCTGAGCTAGAACTCATTGACTAAAGGGAAAGTCAAATTCCCATGATAAAGGATCTTGTGACACCAACAGCAGATATAAAGAGTAATGATTTCTGCAGTCCTTACTCAAAGGGACCTGTGACCATTTTCTAGGGCAATCATATACTTTGGAAAGAGGAGTACCCAGACATTTGACTAATTGTTGGACATAGGGTCCAAGTTGACATTGATACCTGAGGACCCAAAGCATCATCATGGCTACTTAGTTAGGAATGTATGTGTGTATGATAGGGAGAATAATGCCCCCTCAAAGAGGTGCTATTCTCCAGAAAATGTGAATATGCTAAGTTACATGGCAAAGGGGATTAAAGTTTATTCTTCTATATGGGTAACATCCAACTGAAAATAGAGGAAATGAGAATTTCCAAGAAGTTATGTCTTCATAAGCCAATCCAAAAACTGCTACTGGTTGATTCTCAAATACTGATTCTGCGGGTATTGGCTTCCCTCTGGATACCTCCTTGAGAAGCTCTTAAAAGTTCTTATAGAGTCCTGGTGTTTTTCATCTTATCGAGTAGCTGACAATGAGCTACACCACACTTTGGTATCTGGGTAGCTCACCATTTCTCTAATACCACCTAGCAAAGCCCTTGTTAATTTCCTTAGGAGAAGTTCTGATGCATCACAGCTTAGTAAATAAAATTTTCTGAAGATCCAAAGATTGCATTAAGAGAGCATGCCCTCACATATAACTATGCTCAACTTTCATTCACTCTGAGTTATTTCTCCCTTGTAGACCCTAAAAGGGTCCAATGAAAGGGTTAATCAGTATAAAGCTGTGCTATCCAATATGGTAGCATTAGTCACATATGGCTATTTAAATTTGAATTAAGTAAAATAAAATAAAATTAGACATTCAATTAGTAGCACCCAATACATTTGTGTGCTCAATAGTGACATGTAGTTACTATATTTGTTAGTGTGGATATTAAATATTTCCATCACCACAGACAATATTACTGGACAGCACTGTCATAGAGCTTACAACCTCTCTAGTAGACTTGTCAAGTGCCTTAAACTCTTTACTACATATGCCCCATGAGGGTAAAGAGTGATAGACACAAATAGAGTTTCAGTGGGCACTCTAGTTTCTCCAAATTTCCCAAGAATAGGTTTAATAGTTTATCTGGATTACAAATTCAGAGAGCACAGTAAACTTAAAAAAAAAATGTTTTCATTGATTTTTTTGTTTGTTTATTTTTTAGAGGGAGAGGAAGAGAGAGAGAGAGACATCCATGTGAAAGACATGCATGGCCCCTACAAGAAACTGAGCCCACAACCCAGGGATGTGCCCTGACTGGGAATCAAACTTTTGGTGCATGCGACAATGCCCAACAAAGCCACACTGGCCAGGGCTAAACTTCTATTCTTTGTACTATGGTATTCATTAAAAAATAATAGCTAGCATGTATTGTTCATGTACTATATGCCAAGTATTTGGCATGTATTATACACCATGATTTAGACATTATCTCAATTTTGTAAACAGAGCGACTGAGGCTCAGGAAATGTGAATGACATGTCCAAGATTATATAATAGTGGCCAAAAGAGACTTGAATGTGAATTTTTTCTAATTCTGAAGACCATGCTTTAGGTCACACTGTGCTATAGCAGGTGAGTTATAGGAAAGCAGATGGCAATAAATGCAAGTTGATTCACATAATCTGAAATTCTACTGAAGGCAATTTCTACTTCTCTCTAAAGTCTTCTGCCTTCATACTTTATTTCTCTCTTTCCTCACTGTCTTGGGAATTACTTTCAGAATACAAAATTTAGCCAAATTTAATCTTTGTGAGATGAAGCACTCATTGATCCCTGTAACATTACAGTTTTACAGAATATTACCACTACTTTTCCTGTTCCACATACTATTTAGCTTTTTTACCTTTAGTTTAAAATACAGACATACACTTAAATGTTTCTTTCTAATAACAAGAGGTGACAAGTGCTCGGTCTGTGCAGATCTAAGATGTACACTGTACTCAAATACAGACAACATGATTGCCTGTGATAATAAGGCTGCTCTTCACTCTCAGGGGAATCATCAAATCCTTTTGTTGGTTGAAGCTTTGTGTTCCAACTTCTTTAACTATCCTTGACAATGTTTTTTTTTTTAGTTCTTTTAGGATGCTGCAGAATTCTTTAAAAACAAGATGGATTTTTCTTGTAATAACCATCATAATTCTAAAAAAGCACCTTGTGATGAATTTGTTGCCTATCATGTTTCTGGCAAACTGAACTTTAAATGACCCTTTTGCCCTTATTATTGCAGCTGTCAGCATCCAATTTTATACAGAAAATATAAAGGAAAGGGAATTCAAACCAGAATTTTTTATGGAGGCACACACAGCTTCAGCAGCTGCTGTTACAACGGTATCATCAAAAACCAAAACTGACAAAGACCCATGGGGTCCATTTTCTAATTCAGTCTTGAAGGAAATTTACAATAGTGAATCTCTACGGTAGTTGAGGTTGGCTAAGATTTAGATGACCCATTTCCCTTATCTAATGAATTCAGGCCTTGCAAACTTTGCAAAAGCTTTGAACTGACAAAATATCAAGAGTCAATGTGAAATTGAAAGACAGCTGGCAACAGACTCAGAGCCTCTTGAGTTTAGCTCAGGAAGCTGCAAACTTACACAGCTGCAAGACTGTCAAAATGAAGATTCCAGTATAAAGATAGTCAAAATATTGCTATTAGATGAAAAACTTTATGCCTAAAGCCTTTACTCTACAGTCAAGGCTCTTCATTTTAAATAAAAAATGCATATGGCATTTCTGCATTTGTCTCCATTATACTAAGATAAAACAAGTGAAAATGTTTCCGTCTCCATCAACTTAGGTTTAAAAAAGTCCAAATTAAATCTGAAGAGTGCTTTTTAAAAAAAAAAAAAAAAATTTATGATAGAATCTTATTCCTGGAAACAAAACCAATTTGATGTGGTTTCCTTTTTTAAAGCTGTCTCTTTACAGTTCCTTAGTCTTGACAGATCATGAGGATGATTGAACACTTTGTTTTATTATTTGGTGAGAAAGTCATCAGGGTGTTTCTAGGTAAGATCACACAACAAATTATTAGGTAGAGAAGCAAAGCTTGCTAGGTGTGGTGTTTTCAGGTCATAAATTTATCATTAATGATAATTTTTATACACCTCTTTTAAGCAAAGCAAACCCCAACTGAATGGCATTTAGGGCACAAGTGAAGTTTTACTGATGGGAAGCTACTTCAACATTAAAAGTGTGTTTTCTTGAACAGTAATTACAAGGCTTACCGAGACCTTAAAAATTTGGCTACATATTCAAAGGATCCCACTCATGGCTTTCCATGTAGCCAATCATAAAACCCTTTTCAAAAAGTTTAAATTATATCATGAATTAGCCATTTATATTGGAGAAGTAGTATTAAATTCATGCTGATAGTGAAATTCCACATTAGAATGGTATATGTAAAACATAATATAAATGCACAACTGAGAAAATAGGGAATAAAGTTATTTATGACTTTATAATAATAGTATGTTGTTTGAAATGCAGAAAAATATATGCATAAGTAGTTAAAAATCATTTATTTCATTCTTGACTATTGAAATCTAAAAGAAATAAATCCCTTTTCAATCCTACTACCTATAATGAGAATCATAAACTATGTTTAGTTCATTTTTAATTAATACGCTGCTTGTCCACTACTGGTCAGCACCTTCATTTTGAACATGATTTTACTTTTTGTAATTACAAGGCTTCTGGGATATAACATAAAATGCTAAGCATATCAAAGTATTAAGACACAATAGATTTATAGACTAACTATGGACTCCTGAGCATTACTGGAGACGCAAGTGAAGAGCATGAAAACTTTCTCTCCAATATCTTCTTTATTGCTTTATGCCTCTGCTAATCTCTACCATGGTGCTTTAATGGTGTATTGAAATTACTGTATATGTGCCTTCTTCCCTGAAGGCAATAGCCCCTTGACATCATGAACCAGGTCTTATTCCCGTCTTCAGCACTGGCTGATCCAGCAATTCAATGATGTGATCAAGAACCGGTTCTTTCTACCTTTAGCTCTGCCATCCACCCTGATGCCTGTAGCATTAAGGCTGTATTTATTATCACTAAGTCATCTGGGAGAGAGAGAGAGAAAGAAAGAGAGTGCTTTTCCTCACTAGCAGAACAATAATATTTCTCTTCAGTCTGATGCAGTTGTTTAGGTCCAGCTCTGGACCAGAAACTGTCACCGGGAGAATACCATGTGCTGATTGGCTTAGGCCAGAGTTCTGTGAGCAATGTTGGGTAAGGGAGACAGGATGTTATAATTGCTTAGACTAATCAGGGCCCTCCTCTGGAGATGGAATCAGCTGCACTGAAACTTTATTGGGAGAGTGGTTGATATAAATGTTGGTCTGCTGCCTGTAATGGCCACTGCACAGGTTTTCAGTATGCAGCATTTCTCAAGTTTATTTGACTAGAATTTTTTGTTCTTAGAGTAGGTAGTTTACAAAATACTGATCTAAAGATTAAGTTCAATTATTATAGCATGAAATGCTTTTATGATATGGCTCCCAACTTCCAGCTACTGGTTCTGTAGTCATGTCAAAATAATGCTGTTGCAATAACAAATGTATTGCCTTTCTGCTCATCTCTCCATGTTTAATATTTCAAGACTTTTATGTTTGTCTTCTTGGTTACCAAGTTTTTTCCACTCTGATTGCCTTCTCATCTTTCTTTCTTTTTTTTTTTTCCTTAAATTTTTTTTTTTATCCTCACCCGAGGACACTTGCATTCATCTTCAGATAGAGCGAGAGGGAGAGAGGGAGGAAGAGAGAGAGAGAAACATTGATGTGAGAGAGACAAATTGACTGGCTGCCACCCACACGACCCCGACTGGGGCCAGGGACAAACTGCAACCAAGGTATGTGCCCTTAGCAGGAACCAAACCCGGGACTCTCTGGTCCACGGCCGACGCTCTAACTGCTGAGTCAAACCAGCCAGAGCGCCTTCTCATCTTTCTAATTTCAGATCAAATACTATCTCTTCTGAAGCCTTCTCTTCTTTATACTATTCTAGCATCTTGAATATAATTCTTTTATTGCTTCTCCACATAGCATCTTAATTACTGATTAACAGGTTTCTTGATTTTGAATGACTTGAGGGGAGGGTCTATGTCTATATCTATGTTTATATCTTTGCAGTCACAGAATTTGGTGGAAGATTGGTGTCAAATGTCTGTTTAATTGAATTGCTTGTTTAGTATATTTTTGAAATTTTCAGATCATTACTACATTGCCATACTTTTTGTGTGTGCTCAGCAATATTAGATGTTTCAGTAGTTAAGTGCAAGATCTTTAGCTGATGGCTTCAATAGTTGCTCCTGAGTCAATCTCAGAATCTGAGCTGTAAAATAAATTAATGTTTATGATTCATGTGAATTTCAAAGTTGAAAATCATAAAAAGAGATGTTTGCTTTCTGCAGGCACTATTTACAGAGTTGAGATAAAAACAGGCAGCCTTGAGGACATTTTTATGAGGAATGTCTACATAGTTGAAGTATCATTCTTTTTTAAAATATTTTTTTTCAATTTATTGATTTTTTTGGAGACAGAGAAAGAGAGAGAGAGAGAGAGAGAGAGAGAGAGAGAGAGAGATTGACCCACTGTTCCACTTATTTATGCATTCATTGGCTGATTCTTTTATGTGCCCTGACTGGGGATCAAACCTGCAAACTTGGCATATCTCAGGGATGCTCTAACCAACTGAGCTATCCTGCCAGGGCTGCAATATTATTCTTAAAGTACACAAATATCTCTTTCTCTATATAATAAACCTTCAAAAGTGCATTCATGAGCTATTTAACATATGTATTCTAATTTATGCATGTAGAAGAATCTGTAGATAATTGGTTTTTAGTGTGACAAAGGCTTAAAATTATTTTAGTGAATTGCAGATCTAATAAACATTTTTAAAAGTTCACTAGGCCTTTTATATAAAGTCATTAGTAGGTGAAAGGTGAGTTTTGAATAGCTTTTCTCTCTAAAAATACATAGAGTATGTATTTTGCTCTTATATGAGTCTACTTGTAGAAGATATTTATTTACTTATTTATGCAACCTAGCATTCATTTCTTTTTTTCTTTTTTCTTTATTTTATTTTTTTGTTCAGATAGAGTGGGAGGGAGAGAGAGGAAGAGAGAGAGAAACATCGACGCGAAAGGAACACATAGAGTGGCTGCCACCCACACAACCAACCAGGGCTGGGGACAAACTGCAACCGAGGTACATGCCCTTAGCGGGAACTGAACCCGGGTCTCTCTGGACCGTAGGCCGATGCTCTAACCGCTGAGCCAAACCGGCCAGGGCTAGCATTCATTTCTCCTTCTCTACTTAAACACTTCCAAATTTCCTTTTAAGAAATTACATTTCTCAACAGTATGGTGTTTCCTCAAAAAATTAAAAATTGAATTGCCATTTGACCCAGTGATCCCACTTCTAGGAATCTATCCTAAGAAGCCTGAAACACCAATCAGAAAGAATATATGTACCCCTATGTTCATAGCAGCGCTATTTACAATCACTAAGATCTGGAAACAGCCCAAGTGTCCATCAATAGATGAGTGGATAAAAAAGCTTTTGGTACATATATACAATGGAATACTATGCAGCTATAAGAAAGATAGTTCTCTTACCCTTTGAGACAACATGGAGGGACCTCTAGAGTATTATGCTAAGTGAAATAAGCCAATCAGAGAAAGACAAATACCACATGATCTCACTTATTTGTGGAATATAATGAACAAGGTGAGTTGATAAATGAAATAGACCCGGAGACATAGAAAGGAAGTATGGTTCAGACTGACAAACCTCAGAGTAGGGGGGCAGGGAGGATGGATGAGATGAACCACAGAACTTATGTGTATGTATGCATAACCAATGGACATGGACAGCAATGCTGGGGGGGTGGGGGTACGGGATGGTGAGGAGTGGTCTAGGGGGGAAAAAGGAGAAACATCTGTAACAAAAATAAATTAATAAAATTGGAGGAAAAACAAAAAAGAAATTACATTTCTCTCCCACATTGTAAGCAACCTCGGTCAAAGAACTCTTAACTCTTCTAAGTGGGTAACCAAGGCAGGCTAATCGGAATCTCTCCAGACCTAATCTAGATGGGAAAGCAGTTGGAGTCGACTTATTCCAGTGATAACGCAGGCAAAACTGCCCGTTAGTTCTTGCTACACAGATTGGAGATAGTCTGGGTCCTATCCTCTCAGGCTAGTTTAATTTGGGGACCCCCACCCCCATGTACCTCTTGTAAGATTTCTTCCTGCTTAAGTTAGACAGAATCAGGTTCCCTTGCTTACCAACAAAGAACCCTGACCTATATGGCAGTCAAGGTGATTTTTTTCTTAATTTATTTTCAGCCACATATTGAAATTACATCTTAGTCAAATTTATTCTTTTTGTTTCATTTGGATGTTACTGCTTCTCATATGGGAAAAATGCCATGAATCAAGTAAGCACAATTCTTTATATTAGTTACCAAATGAAGTCAGTTTTTAAAAGCTGAGTCTTGTCATGTTCAATCACGTTTCTGTCACCCTTTTCATTTACAACAAATATAAGCTGCCCATTAAGATGCATTTTAGCCGTCTCTTTGCAAATCATGTAAATATTTTTGGAACGAGAAGTTTCATTTCTCATTGCTGAGATAATTTTCTCACAGTTTAGAAATGCTTTTGTAGGAATCAACTTTCCAAAATTAGGAAATCTATTTCTTGTGTTTCAGAAGAAAAACACAATAAAAGAGATATGTTTTTCTGATACGTTCTTCTTCTCTGAGAGAATTGCAATCTATCCTTACTGATTTCTTTTTGGGAAACTTGTATCAGCAGAAATCACAAAGTTATATTTTATTTTGGGGTATAGACAGATGTTTAAAATCCAGGAAGAAAGAAAAGAGTATAATTATATCTCCCACACCTTTCACAGTATATTACAAGGACTTGAACTCTGTCATAGTGAAGGAGAAATGAACATTATTTAGATGAAGGTTAAAAGGCAGAAATGCTATTCTGAGTGAAATGTCTCTAATAATCGAACTTTTGAGCCACAGAGGCAAGTCAGTGCTTTATCAGGTACCCTCCAAAAATCTTTTTGTAGGCTTTAAAATACAACTGCCTTTAGAATGTCAAACTTATCTTTCTTCAAAGGAAAGAAAAACCCTTCTAGAATATTAAATGAACTCATAAAGGGGAGATTTTTGGCTAAAAGGAGATCAAATGTTTTCTTTTATCAAAAGCTCAGTTCATTATTGCAAGCGAAAGGATCACGGAGGAGCCATTTAAGATGACAAAGGGACTGCGATAGCTTTAGGGAGTGCGCAGCCAACATTGTCTTCTGCTTTTGTACTTGTTTCATGAGAGTTCTCAGCATCGGTGATTATAGAACTTGATTTTTATGGTTTTGAAAACTGTAGAGGTTTTTCTTACATTACATCTGACTTTGTGAGTTAGATTACACACCGATGTTAAAAGAAGGCAAATGAAACGGTAAGATATATAATATACATACATGAAGTGATTTAAAAAAAAATCTTGAGAAATTATGTAAAAATCAGGATGAAAGATATCTGGGAAAGAAGGTCTAGGAGTATATTTGTTTCCTGGGGCTGCCCTAACAAAGCACCACGTGCCGAATGGCTTAAGCAACAAAAATGTATTGTTTTGTAGTTCTGGCGGCTACAAGTTTGAAATGAGGGTATCAGCAAAGTTGGTTACTTCTGAGGGCTGTGATTGAAGAATTTGTTCCAGCCTCTGTCCTTGGCTTGTAGATGAACATCCACTCACTGCGTCTTCACATGGCATTCTCCTAGTGTGTATGTCTGTCTCCAAATTTCCCTTTTTCATAAGGACAAAACATGTGGCATGATAGCCCATCCTAATGGCCTCGTTTTAACCAAATAAGGTCACATTCTGAGAATTAGGACTTCAATATATGAATTTTGGGGAACACAATTTAATGCATAACAAGAGACAAAGGGATGCTTAAAAGAAAGAATACCAATAAGTTTTTGCACAGGACAGGAAAGAAGAAAGTTTCTTTTCCACATTCAATTTCTTGTGAATCTACGCAATAGGGGGCTTGCTGCTGAAATTTTTTTTCTTGTGGCCCTTTGACTTTGCTCATTAAAAATTAGAAATGCTTTTCATCTTTCTTGATTTATATACTATAGATGTCTGTCACTATTTTTGTACTAATTTGGCAATCATCATAGAATGGAAATAGATCATATTATTTTATTTTGTGTTAACTCAAGATTTCAGCAAGAAGCAATTATCACACTGCTATAAATCAGAAATTTTCTTTCTTTTGATGGAAAAAAAAAGGAGTTTTGTGGAAAATAACCTCACAGGATGATCTGATCATAAATTCCTAAGTGGGTAGGTCATGGTGGGGAGTCATGGCCCAGGCCTATAAATTTTTTAAAAAATCCTAACCTGAGGATATTTTTCCATTTATTTTTTAGGTAGACTGGGTGGGAGGGAGGGAGAGAGCAAGAGCGAGAGCGAGAGCGAGAGCGAGAGCGAGAGCGAGAGAGAGAGAGAGAGAGAGAGAGAGAGAGACATTGATGTGAGAGAGACACATCAATTGGTTGCCTCCCCCGCAACCCTGACCATGGCCAGGGATGGAACCTCAACTAAGGTATGTGTCCTTGACCAGAATTGAACCCACAACTCTTTGGTCCATGAGTCGATGTTCTAACTGCTGAGCCAAATGGCCAGGGCCAGACTTACGACTTTTTTAGTGCCAGCTCTGTCCACTATTCTTGTGCAGTTAGGTTAACACACCTTTGAAATACCAGAAGTATCCCTTGAAAGGGGCATTAACTCTCCAGAGAGCACATAATCTTATTAATGATCCTGTAAGCCAATCTCCACCTTACTTTCTCCAATCCTCCTTACGTCTCCTCTTTAATCTCCATTGCATAAAAGAAGCTGCAAAACTGTTATTCTACAAAGCAACTGAGATCTTGTTCCCCGGCATATGTCATCAGTTTGGCTCAAATGCACTTACAAAAATTCTCCTCTCCTTCCTTCCTTCTCTCCTTCCTGCCTGCTCTACCTCCCACTCCCTCTCTTTTTTTCTGTAAACATTTAGCAGCATACCAGTGAGTACAAGAAAGAATAAGAATGACAAAAGAAATGTAACTTCAAACTGGAGTTGAGAGGGTCAGAAATAGGAAGGAAACAGGTTCAAGAAAATGAGAAGTATGGTTTAGCACTGAAGTGGCGACTATCTCTTCTCGACGACTGAGTGGATTTTGCTAAGGTAGATTGGGCCAACGGACATTCACCTGCATTCCGAAGTATTTCGGAAAATCCATGATTGCTATGGGTGAAGTTAGAAGCAGATTTATTTAGCAGATTACGAATGATGAATACACTGGGACGGAACCGGAGAATCACTTCGCTCTGCGTCCAGGGGTCACGGAGGCTGAGGGTGCCTACAGTCCCACCGCTCCTGCCTTGGCGTTGCTGCCTCTGGCTTTCCATCTGAACATATACTGCTGGGGCTTTGCTCTTGTTGCTGAGTGTTCCTAGGACTTTCCTATTTTTCTGTTCTCTTTTTGTGCTATACTATTTCACTTTTCTGGAAGTTTTCTATGATATTTTCTAGTTTTTCCTTTTTTTTTTTTTTTTTTTTTGACAAACTTTTTTTTTTTTAATCCTCACCCAAGGACACTTTTGCATTTATCTTCAGATAGAGCAGGAGGGAGAGAGGGGGGAAGAGAGAGAGAGAGAAACATCAATGTGAGAGAGACACATCCACTGGTTGCCACCCACACGACCCCAACCAGGGCTGGGGACAAACTGCAACCGAGGTATGTGCCCTTAGCGGGAACCGAACCCGGGCCTCTCTGGTCCGCAGGCCGATGCTCTAACCACTGACCCAAACCGGCCAGGGCTGACAAACTGTTTTTATGTATTTATTTTTGGCAAACTGTTTTTTTTTTTTTTTTTTAATCCTCATCTGAGGACATTTTTTCATTTTTTGTCCATATAGAGTGGGAGGGAGAGAGAGGAAGAGAGAGAGAGAGAAACATCGACGTGAAAGGGACACATCGAGCGGCTGCCACCCGCACGACCAACCAGGGCCGGGGACAAACTGCAACCGAAGTACATGCCCTTAGCGGGAACCGAACCCGGGTCTCTCTGGACTGCAGGCCGACGCTCTAACCGCTGAGCCAAACCGGCCAGGGCCAAACTGTTTTTATTTTATTGTTTTATTAAAAATGTTTAGTGTGGACATTATTGCAGGTACTCCCCTCCCCCACCTTTGCCCACCTCCACCCACCCCTGCCCCCCTCCTTTGGTCTCACCACACTGTTGTCCATGTCCATGGGGTAGGCATATATAGCTTTTCTATGATTCTTTCTGTTCACAAACTTCTTGAATCTCCTCTATATTGTCACTCCGTCTGTTTTCACCATCTGCTCTCTTTAAGTACTTGAATCCCTGCGCAAAGTGTCACTTTTTTTTTTTTTATCCTCACCCGAGGACATTTTTCCATTTTTTGTTCAGATAGAGTGGGAGGGAGAGAGAGAGAAACATCGATGTGAAAGGGACACATCGAGTGTCTGCCTCCCGCACGACCAACCAGGGACAAATTGCAACCGAGGTACATGCCCCCAGTGGGAACCGAACCTGGGTCTCTCTGGACCGCAGGCTGGCGCTTTAACCGCTGAGCCAAACCAGCCAGGGCCAAAGTGTCACTTATAGCAGTGCAACCTTAATCAAGTTAATTTCTTGGAGCCTCATTTTTCTGTTGTAAAATGGGAGGATTTGTACCTTCTTCACAGAGCTTTTTGTAAGATTTAAATGATGTACTGTATATCAAATACTTAAACATTCCTGGCATCTAAAATCATGAATAAATAGTATCTATTGTTTTTCTCATGTTAATCCAAACAGAGTTTGTTACCCATTAGCACCCATGCTAAACTGATGAGTAGTTGCAAAACTCCAATGCTTACAAGGCCTAGAAAGAACCTAAATGAATGTAACGGGTTGTGTTGAGAAGGTGCAGAGATGGTGAAGTTGAAGAGCTTATAACTTGTCCAAAAGAATCGATCACTTCTCAACTCTGGCCAATTAATAGCATGTGGAAATATGAGCTCAGAGCTGCCAGTTCTTGTAATATTTCAGGAAACTGTGAAAAGGAATATTTTTATAAGTAATTTCTTACAAAAGTAATGTTGGTCAGTTATTGCACTTCAAAGAAAACAAGTCTCTTAGCTCTATTTGGCCTGCTGTCTGCCAGTGTGAAACCTCCGCAGGATGTATTTATTGAGCTGTGTTTGAGCAGTTGGTTCCTTATTTATCAACAGGAAATCCTGTCTTTCACACAGGACGGAGCCGACTTTCTAGTAAAAGGGTATCTGGAAGACAATCCTTTTTGGAATCAAAATCCATGGGGTTTCCTTCACTCAAAATGTGACTTAATCACAGCCAGGCATTTCAAAGGCTGTGTACTTAACACTTTTAGAGAAATCTTTTATTTTCTATCAACTATTCTGTCTGGATTATATTAGACAGAAATTAGTAGATAGTTTTGAAAACCAGCTTTTCTTAATTAGAAAGAAAAGTTGAGAGAGTTTGGCATAGTAGGATGTTTTAGTAATCTGAGAATTTGATTGAACATTATAGAGTTCATACTTCTATCTCCTGGCCATAAGATACTGGGGAAGTCACTTAATATGCATGGATGTTAGTTTCCCTATTTGCAAAATAAAGGGGCTGAATAAAATTATCTTTATATTCTTTCCAGAGTCATTATTTTGTACTTAATTTTGTAAACCAATGTACTTAATTTTGCAGAAACATAACTGATTTGTTTAAACCTCCCCTAACTGTATTAGTGTTACCAGAGGGATGAGTGGGCCAGGTGCCCACATTTGTGGGAGTGGCTTGGCTCTTGCAATATCTTCAGAAAATGAATTTTTGAAGTTTCACACGAGAGAATGAATGGTCTTTATTGGTGTGGAGTTATATTCCTGGAGTTGTAAAGTCTAGTTCCCTTAACCCAGTCCTGGAAAAGGGGCAGTTGTGGGTTCAGTAGAATTAGAAACAGGGCCAGTGTTCCGAGTGTTTGTTCCATGATGACACCAGGTCCAGATCAGCATCAGTCTAGATTCAGTCCACTAATCCACTGTGTGGAGTCCACAAGGCAGTGAGCCATGCATGTGGGCAAATGCAGGGGAATGCACCCTCTGCAACAGGAGTGCCAAGAGCACAGGAGGGCTGAGCACTGAGAGTCTAGGAGTTTAAATATTCAGGTTTCGCGCTTGCAGTGGCCACACCTGTTCTGACCACTGACTCTCCCAGGTGTGACAGACAGGTAGGTGAGCACCTTCCCACATCACCCAGACTTTACTGGGCATGCATCTAAGCTGCCTCTGTCCAGGGCCTTCCCCCATCAATCTTCGAGGAATAGACCTGGAGTCTTAAATTAGCTAGTCTCCCCTTTACTCCTTTTCTGTTAAATAACAACCAGATTATTGCAATGGCATCATTAGAGTGATGCTAATGTCTTCATGCAAATTCAATTCATTTTAGTTCCCGCTCTTAATTTTTAAATTGAAGACTTAATATAAAGAATGTGATGAACTAATTACTTGAGGGATCATTTAAAAAAAAAAAAAGGTTTTCTTCAGAGAGCTTGAACTTTAATGAGGAAGAGAGAAGTTAGCGGTGGTGGTAGAGCCTGTGGATGCAAAAGGGGCCACACACTAAACCTCACAGGCTCTAACTCCGAGACCAAAATTAACCACATAGGATGGTCTCAGATTAAAACCCGCAGGTCATGGCAGGTAGTCATATTTTAGGCTGGTATCTTCCCTGACAAAGGTCAATCTTTACCTTAACTAAGACTGTCTATTCTCTTTTTGCATCTATGGTAGCATACCTTTGGAATGTCAGGGTAATTTCAACCCCCCCCCCCAACTCCTCAGGGCACAACCACAGCGCCAGAGCAGAGACCACAAATCCCCTCACTGTTATGTTAATTGTTGACTTTGACTATCTATCCTATACTCTCCTATGTAAAAGAAGTATGTGTCTATTCTATTCCTTTTACTTTTTATCTAATCCCAGAGATTTCCCTGCTTTTTTTCCTCCTGTCTCCTTTATCTATTACCAATGGAGTTCATCTCCTTATACCTCCTCTGACTGTAATGTATAAAAGAAGGTGCAATACTGCCATTCTCTGGAGCATTTTCTCAATCCATTTAGATTTTGCTTCCTGGCAATTGTTGTCAGTTGGCTCCAATAAAGTCATAAAAATTCTTACAGGTTTGGAGTTTCTTATGTTGACAAGACCAACACAAATAATAAGACAGAACATAGTATTAGAAGAATGATGAGATGGATGAATTCCTCTTTTACCTCAAAGTAGGAAAGGCTTTCTAAGTGACCCCAAATTAAAGACAATAAAAGAAAAGAGTGGCAAATTTGACTACATAAAACATTGTTATGGCAAAAAAGAAACAAAAAAGGAAATTAAAAGCAAAAGCCAAAGACAACTGACAAACTAGAGAAAATATTTATAGCATAGGCCATAAATAAAGGGCTACTATGCCGACTATACAGAGAGTTGAGGGACAAAGGACCAAGGACCTGACAGAAAAACAGAAGCAAGAATGAACATACAATTTACATAAGCAAAAGCAAAATATAAAAATGGCTCTCACATGTATGAAATAAACAGTTTGAACCCATTCACAATTAGAGAAGTAGTAATCAAAACTACATGGAGATACCATGTATAGCCTAGAAGATTGGAAAAATTTAAAAAGTATAAGAATACATTATGTTGGTAAGACTGTGGGGAAAAAAGAATTCCCATACATTACTGCTGGGAATGCAAACTGGTACAATCCTTCCAAAGGGAAATTTGGCAATGCATTTGCATTTACCTTTTGACTGGTGATCATATTTCTAGGAATCTACTCTGAAGAGGTACCTCCAATAAGAAAATATATATGCACAAGGTTATTTGCTGCAGTATTGTTTATAATTTTAGAATGTTGAGAACAATCCAAATGCCATGTATATTAGAGTTGTTGAGTAAACTATAGTGTATCCCTGTGATAGAGTACTATGCAAATATATAAAAGAATGAGAAAGATCTCTATAGAAGGATATGAAGTAATTTCCAGTATATGTAACCAAGTGCAAAAAGCCAAATGCAAAAGAATATCTACATTATGCTATCCTTCATGTAAGAACAAAGGGGAATATGAGAACATATACAAGTGTCTGCTCATTTGTGCAAATGAAATAAAGGATGAAGCAAAAAGTAATGAGTTGGTTTCAACAAGGAATGAATGAGAAAGGGGTAGAAAGAAGGGAAGAAAGGGAATTGAGTAGTGGGGATTAGGAGAAAGGAACAATTCTCTGAGTAAATTTTTTGTATAGTTCTAACTTCTAAAATCCTAGTAACGTTTTTCATACTGTTCCCTCCAATGATTAATTAAAATTCATCATAATGTGGGAAGAATCCAAAATGAAATACAAACAGTAACAAGTGAATCTAACTATGTTACAAATGAATATCAACCACAGTAAAGGAGATGGGGAAGATGAAAACTAACCTAAATAAAGGGGGGACATCTGTAATACTTTCAACAATAAAGATTAAAAAAAAAAAAACTAAACTAAATAACTTTGGAAAAATAGTATTTTGGCTGTATACTGTCAGATTAGACAAAATAATTATGCATAAATACTGTATTATAGTTACTATGTCTGTTTTTTACAGTATGAGGTCCAACAATTCTAAAACTACTTTATGTGTATATTAGGATTGAACAAATAAACACATCATAGACAATGAGAGTTGCCAGGGACCAGCCTGGAGAGCAGAGTCCCTGAGGTCGAGCGGTGGGAATGAAGACGAAGACATGGATATGGGATCAGGAGGACTGTCCTCAGTGGGATCAGCCTCGATATGCTTTATTACATGCCTTTTTTACCTTACAGCAAAAGTTTAGTGATATAAGGAAGTAGGATCTTCTTGATATAATGCCCAGGGCTACAACAATGCTGTATAGAATTAGTTTGCCTTGCGGATAATAGGAACACCCAGGAACACCCAGTCTGTTATCTCAGGTATTTCAAGGTACATTGGGTCACACTTAGCCCCGAGCTGCACAAACACAATGCAAACCTAATTCCTTGAGATTGTGGTGGAGGTCTAGTCTCTGACTCAAGACCTCCAGGCTCAGAGGACTCTGTCAGACATGTAACTGGCTCCCAACAGAGAGTCAGCTTTCTCATTATTAGAGGAAGAAGTTTCAAGTAAGGAAAAAGCGGGAAACTAGAATGAACTGTGAATACTGCATTAGAACTGGAGGTAGAGTATTGTAGTAGGCAGAATACTGGCCCACGGAACCTATGAATATGTTATGCTACATGGCAGGGGGGAATTAATGTTACCAGTGAAAGTTTGTTGTTAAACAGCTGACCTTAAAATAGGGAGAGTATTCTGGATTATCTGCATGGGTCCAATGTAATCATAAGGGTCATTATAAGTGAAAAAGGGAAGTAGGAGAGGCAGAGTCAGAGTGATGCAATGTGAGAGAGACCTAATCAGCCATTGCTGCCTTTGAAGATAGAAGACTATGACCCAGATTTAAGAAGCTCTAGAATCAAAAGCCAGAGTTTAAATAATTTGAGCAATAAATAATGAGAGTGATGGATTATGACTCATAAAATTTAAAAAAATTCAAGAGTCCATACTAATTTATGCAATTGAATAAGTCAATAAATGAGGGAGAAAGAACAACTTCCTTATAGAAGAAATCCAATGAATGAAAATAGAAGACATTAGATAAACAGAATAATCACCATTGATAAACATTGTGGTAATTGTTCTTGCAGGCAAGAGCTATCGATGGATGCTAAAATTCATGGGCAAAGTGTTATGGGAAACAGGATATTTGCATAACTTTAAACGATCTTCTTCAAGATATTTATTAATTATAAAGGGGAAAATAGTAACTGTACAGTGAAGAAACATGGCAGACAACACCTTAACCAAACATCCAGGTTAACATCACCCAAAAGAATACACATTGGCATCATGTTCCATCTGACATGATGCACTGAGAATGGTACAACCTCACTTTCTTAGTTGTCTTGTCAGGAATGCATAAATTCAACTGAATCATGAGCAAACATCAGACACATTCAAAAAGAGAAACATTCTACAAAATGATTGTCCAGTACTTTTCAAAAGTGTAAAGGACATGAAAAATAATGAAACATTGAGAAAATGTCATAGATTGGAGAAGGAAGCCTGGCAACTACCATGTGGGATTCTGTATTGCCCTAGACTAAGGAAAAAAACGTTTCTGAACAATTGGTAAAATTTAAGTGAGGGCTGTAGTTTAATTAATAATATTATACCAACATTATTTTCCTGATTACATAAGATGTTAACAGCAGGGCAAGATGAGTGAAGGATATATAAGAACTCACTGTACTATTTCTGCAGCTTTTCTGTAAATCTAAAATTACTTCAAGACAAAAAGTTAAAGAAAAAAAAAAGCACAGTTAACAGCAGTGCAGAGGAAGTGCTTTAAAGGAGGAGAGAGCCCATTTGGAAAGACTTCATGCCAGGAGTGTATTAGTGTTCGAGGGCTGCCATGACAAATTACCACAGACCAGATGTCTAAAACAACAGAGATTTATTTTTCACAGTTCTAGAAGCTGGAGTTCCAAGATCAAAGCATTGGCAAGGTCGGTTTCTTCCAAGGCCTCTCTGTGGCTTGCAGGTGGTGGCCTTTTTACTGTGTCCTCACATGGCCTTTTCTCTGTGCACCTGCATCTCTGATGCCTCTTCTTATAAGGATCATACCTTTATGTAACCGAATTACTTCTTTAAAGGCCCTATTTTCAAATACAGTCACATTGGGGGTTAGGGTTTCAAAATATAAATTTCAAAGGGACATAATTTGGTCCATAACAGGTGACAGTTTTGAAGGGTCTTGAAAATTTAGTAGTGTCGGGGAAGATATGTGGCAGTGATTTAGGAAACAACAAGTGGCCTGCTGAATTAGTCAGGGTTCCCTAGAGAAACAACCAACAGGATATGTATAGAAGTATAGAAAGAGATTTGTTATGAGAGATTATCTCAGATAATTATGGAGGCTGAGAAGTTCCCACAATTTTCCCTTTGCATTTGGAGGACCAGGAAAGTTGGTGATATGGTTCCAGTCCAAACCGGAGGGCCTGAGAATCAGAAGAGGGCCCCACCCAAAATTAGTAGCTTTTCTGGTCTTTCAGTAAATGACCCAAATAAAGAATATGTTGCCTTCAAAATCCAAAGAGACCTACTAGGCATTGTGCTTCTTTTAGTTTTAGGAGAGGCCAGATATAATTTATCTTTCACCTTAAAAGGGATATCATAGCATGTACATATCAGTAGACCCCTAGAAATTTCACTAAGGTAGAAGGTCTTAGAATTCTACTCAGATTTAGTTTCCCTCCCTCCCCTCTGACATGCAAATGTCTTGCTAATAATCCTACAGTAGTGCTACTTCTCACCCACTAGGTTCAATTAGCATAGCGTCATTAATATAATGGACCAGTGTGATATCTTGTGAAAGAGGAAGGTGATCAAGATCTCTGTGAACTAAATTATGACATGGGCTAGGGAATTGATATAGCCTGAGGTAGGACAGTGAATGGCCTTGTCAGCTGGGGAGGGGTAGGGTGGGGGTGGGGCTTTTAGTGAGACTATGGACAAGGATAGAGAAAAGGTATTTCCCAGATAAATAGCTGCATACCAGGTACCAGGGGAGGTGTTAATTTGCTCAGGTAATAAAACCACATCTGGTACAGCAGCTGCAATTGGAGTTACTACCTGGTTAAGCTTATAACAACCCACTGTCAATAGAAGAGTTGAATGAGGATGTGGTGGGCATCACCATCCCTTCATTTTATAGTCCCTGATGGTGGCACTAATCTCTGAAATCCCTCAAGGAATCCCTCCGAGGTAGAGGCAATTGTAATGGCGTCTACTTGGCCTTAACCACCATATTAGCCTTCACTCCACAGATCAGTGAACAAATGGGGGAATTCTGTCAGTGCCTAAGTATGTCTATTCCAATTATATATTCTGGAACTGGGGACATAACTATAAGATGGGTATGGGGACCCACTGGACACAGTGTGAGACCGACCTGAGCTAAAATTCTATTGATCACCTGACTTTCATAAGCTCTACTCAGATTGGTGGACCACAGTGACATTTTGGGTCTCCTGGAATTAGTTTCAGTTCGAAGGCAATATCTAGCAGTCTCTGAACACTCTAATTATTTCTTTTCCCCCAGTTACAGTTATACTGGTAAAATACCATAGATCCCTTGGGGAATTCTGGGAGAAAGATTTACAGTATACGTTTTCAGTAGTATACTGGGGTGCTTCTTCAAGGGGACCTGGCTTCCCCTTCATCCAAAGGGTTCTGGTTGGTAAACTGGCTCAAGCCTTGGATTTGATTGAGGGAACATGACCATCTGTTTTTATGAGTTAGAGTTTTGTTCTAAGTTAGAAATTTTCTTCTTATACAGATTAAGTAAGAATTTAGCAGTCTTCCTATCTAGTCACTTCTAGGAACACCATAATTAAGTAGCCAGTACCACAGGTCTGCAAGAGTCAAAGTGTTCTGGTTTCTGCTGTGACTCTGCTGTCATCACAGTAATCATGCCCACCTTGCCTTTGGCAGGTAGGTGCTGTCACTTGGCCCCTGCCACTTCGGGATTCAATTATTCTTTTTGCACTTAGGTTTTCCAGTTGAGTGGCTATACTTATCAGTGTAAGGTATGGCCTACAGAGAAGAGCACTCATGGGGGTCTGGAGCCTCTTAGTGTGGCTGAGTAGGACTTTAATGACAAATTCCCTCCATTTCCAATCTCTTTAAACCTTTGAATCCCTTCCTCTACAATAAACCAAAGGAGGTCCAGCATTTCCAATTTACTTTCAGTGGGCCATCTTTGGGACCATGTTTTAGTCAACCAACCAACCAAACTGTTAGAGCCTTTTCCAATTCCCAAAACTGCACCATTAAGTGCAAGATATCTGCTTAATGAGCCCACATCAATAAATTTGCCTGATCAACTTTACGTTCCTTCCACGATTATCCCACACCCTTTGTATCCAATCTCACACACGTTCCCTAGATTTCTGTTTACATAAATTAGAAAACTCAAGTAGTTCTTTTGGAGTATAACTTACCTCCTCATGGGTCACACTTTTGGTGTATGGGATGATGCTCCAACCAGCTGAGCCACTGGCCAGGGCTATGGGTCACACTTTGTACCTCACCTTTAGAGGCTTGCTAAGACTTGAGTGTAGTTATAGGTCTAAAAGCAAAAAGGTGTGGTGGGGTGTGGTTCCTGAGGAGAATCAACATTGCCATATGCAGAGTTCCTTAGCTTTCTGTTTCTCATAAATGGCTGATTAGGAGTGTCCAATGCAGATATTTTGTGTGTCTCTATTAGAATCTTTAAATCTAATCAGATTAGATAGCTAATTCCATAAATACTAAAACCAATTCAGAAAACTCATTCTCAAAGTTTTGTTCCTAGAACCACTCTTAGTACTGAAATCTGTATTAGTCAGGGTTCTCCAGAGAAAAAGAACAAACAGAATAATTGATATAGATATACAGAAAGAGATTTATTATAAGGGATTAGCTCATGCAGTTAAGGAGGATGAGAAGTCCCATGATCTGCTGTCTACAAGTTGGAGGACCAGTAAAGCCAGTCATGTAGTTCCAGTCCAAACCCAAAGACCTGAGAACCATGAGAGCCAATGGTGTAAATCCAAGTCCAAGTATGAAGATCTAAGAACCAGGAGTGTCAATGTCCAAGAGCAGGAGAAGATGAAAGTCCCAGCTCAAAGAGCAAATTTGCCCTTCTGCCTTTTTGTTCTATTCAGGCCCTCAATGCATTGGATAATGCCCACCCACATTGGTGAGCATAATCTACTTTACTCAGTCTACTGATTCAAATGCTAATCTCTTCTAGAAACATTCTCACAGACACTCTTGGAAATATGTTTTATCAGCTATCTAGGCATCCACTGGCCTAGTCGAGTTGATGCATAAAGTTAACCATCACACCTGGTTTGATAGGAGTGTTGGGTGTGTGTGGAGGAGCTGTGGTAGACAAGTCTGCTATGGAAAGGTGAAACCATATTCCTGAGGTTTTGAACTCTTCACGCTGGCCAAGAAAAGCTATTGAGACCAGTTAAGGAATTATTGAACTAGTTTAGGTAGGCAACAACTGGGACTTGAATTAAGGTTATTGAAGTGAGATTAGAAAGAGATGGTTGAGAAGGCGATTGCAGATACAGAATTAATACAACTCCAGAAAATGACTAGCTACCTACACAACACTCATTTCCATTACCTTCCTTATAACAGGCTTCCATTTTGGGTGGTGGTGGTGGGGTTGAGTATTTCTATTTAAAAACTAACATTTCCTAGCCTCCCTTGCAGCTGGTGTTGTTGAGGAATAGTTGAGTGGTCTTCCAGGGAAGCTTTTCAAAAAGAGGTTAACCAAGTAGACACTCAATGTTGCCATTTACTACCCCTCCCCCTCTTTCTTGCCCAGAACATGGACACTGTGCCTGGAGGTGGAATAGCTACTTTGGACTATAATGTGATGACAAAAGCCATATGAAAGGATGACTTAGCAGAAAGACTTGGGGAACCTGGTTCCCTGATGCCATACCTGTCCACGGCCACTCACTTTCAGGTATTTACTTATGCTAACGTTTGAAAAATAACTCACTGGTTAAAATCACTGTTTTGTGTGTGTGTGTGTGTGTGTGTGTGTGTGTGTGTGTGTGTAGAAGTTGTTTTTTGGTTATTTCTGATTCTTGCAATTGAATGCAATCCTAAACTCTATGGTAAAACTGTCTTTCACACATGAGTGAAAGCTATATTTAGTGAAGCTATATATAGTGAAGCTATATTTCACACATGGGTGACTAGAAAATTAGCAGTGCTATTAGGAGAAAAAGAAAAATTAATGATTTTAATGAGAGATTATTTGTTTATTCAACTATTAGTTAAATTTTTATCTTGCTCCTACTATGTGCCAGGCACTGTTCTAAGAAGTCAGAATTGAGTGGCAAGTACATGGACGATGTCCCTGCTCTCATGTTGGTAGAGACAGACAATAAACAACACCAAGAACAATAACAGAACCAGAAGGAAAGTTTTGATTGCAATAAACACTAGACAAAGACAACACAGAGTGATACTAACTAGAGTTAGTGGGTGGATCCCATAGTGGGGTGCAGTGAGACACACTGAGTTAGTGGGCCTCTGGGCTATTTTTTTTTTTTTTTTATCCTCACCCGAAGACATTTTTGCACTTATCTTCAGATAGAGCGGGAGGGAGAGAGGGGGGAAGAGAGAGAGAGAGAGAAACATCGATGTGAGAGACACATCGACTGGTTGCCATTCACATGACCCCAACCGGGGCCGGGGACAAACTGCAACTGAGGTACGTGCCCTTAGCGGGAACCGAACCTGAGACCCTCTGGTCTGTGGTCTGATGCTCTAACCGCTGAGCCAAACCGGCCAGGGCAGTAAAGCTTTTAGAAATGTGAATTTAAAGATCGGAAGAGCAGTTGGGCTAGACATTTAGTTTGGGGAGTTTTCAACGTGATAGCAGAAACAAAGTATGGGTAAATAAGAGTGGATAAAGAAACTTTAAGGTATATAAAAATGGAAAAAAGATTCATCCAAGGTTATCAGAGGAATCAGGGAAGTGCTCTGTTCTACTTGAGCACATCTATGAGATGATTTAGAAAAGGGAGTCATTAATGCTTCAGAGACATTAAAGTAGAGATTTAAGGAAAGACCACTGAATTTGGCAAATTTGCAGTCATTAATCATTAGTGATGTTTGAAGAGCTGTTTTAAAAATCAACGTGGTAAAAAATGAAGAAAGCAAATGTGGACCACTCTAAACTCATCTTTCTCCCCTCCTAATACAAACAGGTGCGGGTGAATAGGTAGGTATCGCTTCTTTTTAAAAAAATATATGTTTTTATTGATTTTTGAGAGAGAGAGGAAGGGAGACAGAGAGAGAGAAACATTGATGAGAATCATCTATTGGCTGCCTCCTGCACACCCCCTACTGGGGATCGAGCCCACAACCCCAGGCATGTGCCCTGACCAGGAATTGAACTGGCGACCCCTTGGTGCATTGCACTGCACTCACTGAGCCACACCAGCCTGGCCATCGCTCCTTTTTAAAAGCCAGCACTGTTCATAACATGACTCTTCATTTGACAATGTTCAACTATTTCATTTAAACACTGGCACTGACATTTTATAGTAGCCCATAGCATCCCCTGGATTCTTCGACTCCTGTAGTTCATATGATAATTGCTGAGAGAAATAGCACTTGGAGTCACTCAGCTGTGTAAAAGCAGCATGTTTTATGACTTCTTCATCTCATAAAACAAAGCTAAAATTTTCCTTACAGTTGGAAAAAGCTTTAGCCTGACCTAAGGCTCCAAGTTTATAGGTCCAATTTATTTCTTCTGTAAATTCATGGGACAGTTCTATGTGAATTCTTCCACAGGGTGTGAAATCTTAATTTTGTCAGGTGTTCATGTTTTTTCACGTAATTAAGCAATTATTTTCAAGTGGATTAAAATTTTTAGAAGGCTTTGAAAAATGTTAGCAAAAATAGCACTCTGCAGTATTTATATTGAGTCCTAATCCTAGTTGTTTAAAGAGTGTTTATCAGTTGAAGGTGTGGCAAATATTAGCATTTCTACTTTGTAGGCAGAGAAATTATGTGATGTACTTGATATGATACTGAAGGTCAAAACTGGGAGACTCTAGGTCAGAGATTTTATTAATTCTGTTTCTCCATTCTCCATTAATACTTTTCTTTTTCATCTTTCCTGTACCAATAAATCCATTCAAGTATTTTGGAGAAATAATTTTGAAAAAGTGGTAGTTAAATTCTTAATTATTTTTGAAAGTGCCATTGCAGAGTGGTGATTATTGCTATGAATTACCAACTTACTCTGTTATCAGCCAATTACTAATCTTTTATAATACATGCTGTATCTTGCAGCCTTATTTTACCAGGCTTCTTAAAACTCTACCAACTAAAATATATAATCTAAGTAAAAACAGTACAGAGATACAACTTGGAGTCAAATCCTCATTCTCTCTTTTTAAGGAGCCTTGTGAGAATTCATCTATCATCAATCAATCATCTATCTATTGAAATTCTGTAGTCTCCACTAAGAAGGTAGATTGCTTATGTAATGGTCAATTTACCAGTGAAACGTAAAGGAGAACGCTTCTCTTCTAGGTGTCTGTTCTGACTCAGTCAGTGTCAGGTTCTACATAATCAGTGTTTCTTAGATCTTGTGCAGTGTGAAATTCTTTTAATGTAGAGGTGATGTACCCCTTTTTTGCTGGCTCACCAGATTTAAATAGACATGAAGCCCCAGTTAGTTATGTGAAATGATGCTGCTGCCCTGTTATCAGTAGAGAACAGTGTACACACATTTGACAAATATTTTACTGGAATTAAAGGGTCTATAGACATGAACCAGAGTGATTGCTTCCATTGTTACCGGCGAGACGATGAGACCGTGGTTCTTGTCTTCTTGAAGGAAAGACTTCAATCAAGAGATAAAGTATAGAAAGCAAGTAAGAATTCATTGGCCACATCAAAGACACACTTAGGACAGTGAAACAAGGAAGAGCATAAGAAGCAACAGGAGAGTCTAGGCTAGGCTGCCTTGGCTCATTGGGAAGTCAGAGAAAAGGGGGCCTTGGAGACAGGTTCCTGGGGTTAGCCTGCTGCTGCCCATTGCTGCCCTGGTCGCAAGTCTTGTGGGGTCCCTTGGAGTTTAAGAGATGCATGCCTGTGGGGGAAAAAGAGAAGGGGGAGAGGCGCAGGCATGTTCCTGGGAAGGAGAGAGGGCTGGGCCTTCATTTTCAGGGGTTTTAAAGGCTGGGAATTTAGGGGAGGTCTTAGGGGAGGACAATAGAATATCCATCAGCTTTATGCTGATGTAGCAAAATGACATTTATTCTCTTAATTTGTCTGTCCTTGGGTGTGGTTGGCAAATGGCACAAATTGGATTTATGTTATCTGTCTCCCTGAGTAGGTCATTTAAGCTATTTACCCTCTGGTTGGGGAAGAGAAGTGCAAACCATTTACTATGTTTTTTTTTTTTTTTTGGTAAACCTCATCTGAGGATATTTTTTCCATTGATATTTAGAGAGAGTAGAAGGGGGGAGGTAGAAAGAGAGAGAGAGAGAGAAAGAGAGAGATAGAGAGAGAGAGAGAGAGAGAGAGAGAGAGAGAGAGAGAGAGAGACATCAGTGTAAGAGAGACACATTGATTGGTTGTCTTCTGCATGAGCTGCGACCTGGGCTGGGAATTGAACCTTCAACCCAGGTACTTGCCCTTGACTGAGAAATGAACCCACATCCCTTCGGTGCAAGGGCTGACACTCTAACCACTGAGTCATACTGACCAGGACCAAACCATTTACTCTTCAGTGTCCTTGGTTTATGGAAGATAAACTTTACTAGGTGGCTGCAAACTGTCATTTAACTATCTGTCTTGGTTTCCCTATTCCACTCGTCCTGGACTTTTCCTAGCTTCTTACTATCTTATAACACCATCTGAGGAACAATCTCATGGTCTTGGGCTCATTTGAACAAACTCAAGTCTCATAAACTAACATCCACAACTTAGACTGGTGAAGGAAAAGAGAAGGTTTCTGGTGAGATGAGTAGAATTGCTTGAAGAAGAGCTAGAATGTAGATGATAGTAGAACAGAATAGACTTCAGCATCATTTATCCCAACTCCAGCTACACACACTTAGAGATGACAGATAACATGTGGAAAGAAATCTAAAATAGTCAAAATAGAACACACATGCTCATGGACCAGAAACAGACAGAACTGCAAACTACTGAGAGGTGCTAAAGCTATGAGGCTGCCAGGAGCTTGTGTCTTTTGGTTACAGGCAGTGTGAAACCACATCGAAGGTAGAGTACCAGAGCCAGGGTATCATTTGAAGCTAGTGGTCTGATGGTTTTCTCTTTTGAAGGAAGCTAGAAAGAGTTGTTAGTAACAGTTGCTGAGGGCTTTGCTAAATTGGATGCTTGGGGAGGCAAGAGGACCCAGATTAGCTTTAAGGAAGGATCTGAGCAACTCTCTGCATTTATTATTGTCACAGGGCAGGACCCCTAAGCTTATAATTAGTTTCCAAGCTGGTTTCCCCAGAAAATTGTGCAGATACACCCACAAAACTACTAGATTAGAAGTAAATGAATTGGAAAGATGGAGAATACATGCTTTTATAAATGAGTCTGCAAATCAGAATTACAAAGCACATCAAGACTCCAAGCCAAACACAACTTGAGGAGAGAATTAATAACTTGGAATATTGTATTGATGAATTTACCCAGAACACAATAGAGAAACAAAGACTTAAAGGTGTGAAAGTATAGTTAAGAGCAGAGGGAGACAAAACTGATCAGCTCTAATTTATGTCTAATACTTATCCAGAAGAATTAAAAAACAAAGATTTGAAAAAAAAATTGTTGATAATTTTCTAGAAATATAGAAACAATCTGGGTTTAAACTGTTGTAACAGTAAAACTGAGGGTTATGAATTTAGCTAGACAGGAAATAGCTGAGTTCTTAAATTAAAAGTATACTTGTGCATCCTGGCCGGTGTGGCTCAGTGGTTGAGCATCGACTCATGCACCAAGAGGTCTCCAGTTCGAATCCTGGTCAGGGCACATGCCCAGGTTGTGGGCCAAACCCCCAGCGGGAGGCATGCAGGAGATGGCCAATCAATGTTCTCTCTCATCGATGTTTTTATCTCTTTCTCCCTCTCTCTAAAAATAAAAAAATAATTTTAAAAAGTATACTTGTGCAGTGAGTGGGATTAATAAAAAGTTATACCTGAAATGGTATAGTAAAAGGCAAAATAACAATTTATAAATTGTAATTGTTGAAACCTAAATGGCGACAATACTCCAAAGGCATCATAATTATGCTGATATTAGACTTCTGTCAGTAATACATTCCAGAAGACAAAGGTGAGCAATATTTTTAAAGTATTGGGCCTAAAGCATATTTCAAAATAAAAGATAAAGTAAGTCACTTTTTAGAAAAAACTATATTGGTTGCCATGCATAGATTTTTCTGAAAGAATTACTAAAGGACGTGCTTTAGTAAGGACAGATGGAAACCTAGAACGACAGAGAGAGAGAGAGAGAGAATGAGAATGTGAACTGGCCATTCTGGTTCCAAGAAACTATCTGTTAAAATCAGAATTATGCTACACAAGTGAGTTTCACGTGGGGTTGGTTATTATTCAATTGCATCCAATTATAAATGAGCTATCAAAGAAAACTCCCTAACCTGCTAATTCAGAATGAGGTTCAGGAAACTCTCAGAGCCTCCAGTAATTTCTCTTCCAACTTCATTAACGTTCTAGTCCTGCAATTAATTGGGAAGATCCATTTAAAAGCAGCTTGTTAATTAATTCTTGCTGATATTATCTGCTAGTACTATATATGGTAGATGTTAAAAGATTAGCATTGAAATTACTCTGAAAACACTAGGCACAATTCAGTCATGTTGATCAGTAATTTACAGCTCTGAAAATTAACAATCAGTAAAACTGGTATCAAAGTGGAAACACACACACACACACACACAGAGGCTAGAACAGTGTTGCTAAGGGCTATGACAGGAATGACATAATGGGTATTTCAAGTCAGAAGTCTCCCAAGGTAGAAATGGGGACAAGCAATTGATGCAGTTTAGTTAGGTCTAGTTACAGATCACAAGACTAGTTTCAGGAGAATGGGAAAGAATGGCATTAGCTCCAGGCAATGTGGTATCCGGAGATCAAATAGTTCTCTGACAACAACATTTCAGGATTGAACAAATATTTTTTGGGCACCTTCTGTGTTCTACCACTTGTGCTAGGTGCTGAGGAGGGATACAGAGACGTGGAAGATAAAACCCTTGGTCTCTAGAGGCAATCTAGAGATAGACATCTAGTGAGGAGACAGACATACATAAGCAATTTTACAAGGCATGCTAAAATCATAGTTGAGAAAGGTACTAAGAAAATAGGAGAGAGGAGAATTAAATTCCAATTAGGGGTAATTAGGAAAGTGTTTTAGAGAAAATTGGTTTAAACTGGATCTTGAAAAATGGGTAAGAATTTTATATCAGGCAAAGATACATAGGTAAGGAGCATGAGAAAAATAAAGCTTAAAATCCATCTGAAAGTATTCTGAGCTGGGCCTATCTACCCACCTCATCTCTGTTGGAGACTTCACTGTATCCCCAGGAAGGGGCAAATAGATCCATCCGAACAGAGTGGGAAGTGAAGTGCCAGGAGGACAACTACTCTTGGAAGAGTGGGGGCAAGCAGAGAAATATCTACGGATATACAATATTCCTTGTGTGCTTAACTATGTTTATAAGTAGCATCATGTTGTGCATATCATTCTGTGAGTTTTTGCCACTCATCTTTCTTTTTGTGACCTTTATACCTCTCTATAATTTGGGTTCATTCATTTTACCTTTCTGCTTACCCATGTTTCTCCTGATGAATCTTTAGGGTCCATTCAATTTTTCAATATTACAAACAATGCTACCTGCATTGTAGAAATATTTTTCTACCTGTCTTCTTATATAGCCATGGAAGTTTTTCTAGAGAATATACCTAGAAAGGGAGTGACCGAGTCATGATGCATATATATCCCCAACTTCCTAGATACGGCCTATTATTCATTTTTATCTCTTTATGCACCCCTTCCCCATCATTTCTACCATTCACATGGTAGGTACTTAATAGATAGTCATAGATTTTCAAAGTGGAAGGAATAGTGAAACTTGCTGAGGGTAATGAGGGTAATAAAAAAAGAAGAGATACAAATAAAGAGAGGAAGAAACAAGACTGGCTTTAGTTAATTGATAGTCATTTAGCAACTTGGAGCACAGCCTTAGTATGTCAGGGAACAGGCAGAGGAGGGTTTGGAATGGAGACTTTGGGAGGCAGCTGAGCACATTCTGAGACCTCGATGAGCTTACTCAGCTCAGAGTCACGCACAGTGGAGTATGTGTGGTCATGCCCGAAGACCTGAGCCAAACCTGGCCTCTCTTCAAACTCTCTGCTCAATCTTTGGCTTAAAAGTGAGGTTGTAATAATAATAATAATAATGATAATAACCTCCGGATATTGTGAAGATTTAACAAGAAATACTGTGTGAAAGTGCTCAATATATGTACTTTATTTGTAACTATTTACATATGTTCTTATCCCTAGCCCATGCCTTCCCTTTTCTTCCTTTTCGGTTTCAGTCCCATAAACTATTTCTCAGATGTCATACTCTCAGTCTTCTTTTTTTTTGATACTTTTGTCCCCCAATTTTTATTAATTTATTTTTGTTACAGATATTTCTCCTTTTTCCCCCCTAGACATCCTCCTCCCCATCCCGTCCTCCCACCCCCCAGCATTGTTGTCTATGTCCATTGGTTACTCATACACGCATATAAGTTCTTTGGTTTATCTAATCCATCCCTCCCTTCCCCCTCCTCTGAGGTTTGCCAATCTGAACCGTATTCCTTTGTATGTCTCTGGGTCTATGTTGTTCATCAGCTTATTTTGTTCATTATATTCTACAAATAAGTGAGATCATGTGGTATTTGTCTTTCTCTGATTGGCTTATTTTGCTCAGCATAATACTCTCCAAGTCCCTCCATGTTGTCTCAAAAATAAGAGATCTCTCTTTCTTACAGCTGCATAGTATTCCATTGTGTATATGTACTACAGCTTTTTTATCCACTCATTTATTGATGGACACTTGGGCTGTTTCCCAAGATCTTAGCAATTGTAAATAGTGCTGCTATGAACATAGGTGTACATATATTCTTTCTGATTGGTGTTTCAGGCTTCTTAGGCTATATTCCTAGAAGTGGGATCACTGGGTCAAATGGCAGATCAATTTTTAATTTTTTGAAGAAACACCATATTGTTTTCCATAGTGGCTGCACCAGTCTGCATTCCCACCAGCAGTGTGCTAGAGTCCCCTTTTCTCCAAACCCTCACCAACACTTCTTGTTTGATGATTTGTTGATGGCGGCCATTCTGACAGGTGTGAAGTGATACCTCATTGTTGTTTTAATTTGCATCTCTCTGAAGATTAGTGACATTGAGCATTTTTTCATATGTCTCTTGGCCATTTGTATGTCCTGTTTGGTGAGGTATCTATTTAGGTCCTCTGCCCATTTTTTAATTGGGTTCTTTGTCTTCCTTTTGTTGAGTTGTATGAGTACTCTATATATTTTGGAAATTAATCCCTTATCTGATGCATCATTGGCAATTATGGTCTCCCATATAGTGGGTTCCCTTTCCATTTTGATGATTGTTTCTTTTGTTGTGCAGAAGCTTTTCAGTTTGATGTAGTCCTGTGTGTTCATTTTTTCCTTTGTTTCTCTTGCCTTAGGTATTGTATCAGTGAAAATTCTGCTGCGTATGATGTCTGAAATTTTGTTGCCTACATTTTCTTCTAGAATTTTTATGGATTCATGAGTTACATTTAAGTCTTTTATCCATTTTGAGTTTATTCTTGTGTATGGTGTAAGTTGGTGGTCTAGCTTCATTTTTTGCATGTAGCTGTCCAATTTTCCCAACACCATTTATTGAAGAGACTGTCTTGACTCCACCATTTGTATGTCCTTTTTGAAGAGGTGTCTATTTAAGTCCTCTGCATATTTTTAAATTGGGTTCTTTGTCTTCCTTTTGTTGAGTTGTAAGAGGCTGTCTTTACTCCATTGTATGCTCTTGCCACCTTTGTCAAATACTAATTGAGCATAATGTCTTGGGTCAATTTCCAGGTTCTCTGTTCTGTTCCATTGATCTATATGCCTGTTCTTGTGCCAGTACCAGGCTGTTTTTATTACAGTGGCTTTGTAGTATAACCTGATATTTGGTATTGTGATCTCTCCTACTTTATCCTTCTTTTTCAAAATTGCTGTGGCTATTCGGGGTCTTTTTTGGTTCCATATAAACTTCTGAAGTATTTGTTCTAGTTCTGTGAAATATGTCGTTGGTATTTTAATGGGGATTGCATTGAATCTATAGATTGTTTTAGGTAGTATGGACATTTTAATGATGTTAATTCTTCCAATCCATGAACAAAGTATGTGCTTCCACTTTTTTATATCTTCCTCTATTTCTTTTTTCAATGTCCTGTAGTTTTCTGCAAATAGGTCCTTTACTTCTTTGGTTAAGTTTATTCCTAGGTATATTAATTTTTTTGCCGTGATGGTAAATGAGATTGTTTTTTTAGTTTCTCTTTCTGTGAGTTCATTATTGGATACTCTCAGTCTTTTTAACATAATGTTTGCACTCCTCAGAGTACAGTTTTCAGTGTGAAACGCAGAATTAATCAATATACTCTAGGATTTGATCAACCATATAGAGTGGGCCAAAATATCAATTTCCTGGTTTGGGATCTACATGACAGCAGTGCATTTTAATATCAGAACTATTTTGGCAGCCTCTCCCAATGTTGACTCAAATTGAGTTAAAAAAAAAACAACCCAAAAAACATCAACTGAAATCCCCAAGCGTCTGTGATGCAGCCTGCTGTTAAACGATGGCTTTGCTATACGGTAGTTAGGTGCTTCTTTGTTTAAATGCAATTGCAATACTTCACATTTATCCCCATCAAAATTACTGGATTCAGTTTGGCTTTTTAAAAATTGTGATATTGACTCTGTTATCAAAATACATATTCTTCTTCTTTCCTAAAACATTTCTGGTTCACTTTCTATTTTGTTCACTTAAGAACAAACATGGAAAAAATGTTTATCTTGTTTTCTTTTTTCTTTACATCTCAGAGCCTTTCCTCCAGCTCTTCCCTCTACCTGAATATTCCTTCTTCAGATGTCTCTATAGCCAACTCCCTTACTTCCTTCAAGCCATCCTTGAGGCTTGGCTTCAATTTCACCTTCTCAATGAGGCCTTCCCTGACCACCCCTGTTTAATACAGCAACCCCCATCCTCTGCCAATATTCCCCATCACCCCATTTTATTTCATAGCACTTAAAATCAGCTAACACACACACACACACACACACACAAAATATTTATTTTATTTATTAATTATGATTACTCTCTGTCTATCCCTCTGTTCCATGAGGACAGGAAGCTCTGTTTTTTTCACTAATAGATCCCAAGTTCCTAGAATAGTGCTGAACACAGTATAGGCAATCAATAAACATTAGTTGGATAAAATGAGTATATTTCAGGCTACTATTGATTATGATAAATTAATGTAGAAGCTTCTTAAATCATATTGATAGTGCAAATGCCTCTTGGATTCCCACAATATTGATATTTTGATAATTTGCTTGCTTTTCACAGATATTTTAGTAAGAAGCTGAGAAAGGCTGAATCAGAGAATGTTAGATGCCATTTTATACCCGACATGTCAGATAGTCTTTCTATATAATAAATTTCCAACCAAGTCACTGATAAAAATATTTATCAGGAGAGGCCAAAGATAGGTCCCTGAAGTAGAGCTCCTGTAATGTTCCTCTAGTCATTTATCTCCACTCTTCTGTATAGTCACTTATCCAGTTGGTATTCACCTGGGAGACCATCATTCATCTCTCATCTCCCTGTAAGCTACAAAGATAAGATGATTAAAGTTGGTAAATATGGGACTCCAGACCAATAACAATAACAATAAATGCTAATGTTTATTAAACACTTACTATTTGCTGGCCGTGTGCTAAATTTATTATGCACCATATTTTATTTAATAAATGTATACCACTTTCTCCCCCTTTTTTTTTGTAATGAATGAGATCATAAAGTTAGTTCAGTGGTGCAATGAATCTTTGACCCCAAATAGTCTGATTCCAGAGTCTAATCACCGACTCTATTATACTGGTTTCCTGGTAGATATATTGTTTGTTAATGTCCCTGAATCAACACCCTAAATATTCTGACAACAAATATTTTTTGGAAAGCCTATTATGTGCCAAGGCATGTGCTAGGAAGGAGTAAAACAAATATAAATATAATCTGAATCCTACCCCTCAGGGTTAAAAGAGGAATTCAGAATTATGGCGTACACAGAATGAATCTTACATCTCTCTTCTGTAGTTTTGTTTCTTCTTCTTTTTTTAATCCCTTCCCTTTATACCAATGATACTTGGTTTTAAAAACCTGTTGGTAGCCAATAAACATTAAAATCCACGATAAATACACCTCTCCTCAGAGGTTTCTAAAAATCAGAAATGGGGGACACTTTCTTGACAGAGCCTGCTTATTTATAGCTTCACATAAATGCCAGTTGTTTGAACCGTGAGAGTAGCTGTGCTTAAACAGATAGCCCTGACCTGCTGCCAATGTGCCGGCTTTGATCTTGTGAGTCTTCTGCTAAGTTCTCATGTGATCTCATCTCACTGCCCCTTAACTGAAAGCAATTTTCATGTTTTATATTTAATCCATTTGAGGCACTGAGCCAGGTGGTGAATTAATTACTTCCGTAGGTTGAGAAAATATCTCAACTCCACTGTTATATTCAGCTAAAGTTAGAAACTTTTTAAAAAAGGATCTAGAGATAGCATTTAGGCTTTTACTTCATTTAAAAATATGTTTAAAAGGCAAACAGGATGCTTTACCGGCTGATTCCACATGTTTTGGGATAAGGATGGTTTTAATCAGATAAAACTATGAAAGACTATTTTTATGTGTAGTCTCTTTTTGAGGCAATGACAGATTTCTTTGGAGGTGATATGGCTGTGAGGTCTTCATGATTGGTGGTAGAGGGAAAAGTCTAGTTTGAAGTTTATAGAATTTATAGGGAGTGTTAGTTCAACACACTGAACACTCTGGAGAGAATACTGTTATGATGTTATTTCTCCGAAAGGGAGAGGTGGAAGAATGAAGACAGCTCTGAGCTTGATGTCGGAACATGCAGTTCTAAATCCTGTTTCCAGCACTAACTTGAAATGTTACCTTGTCCAAGCTTCATAATATTGCTGAATTTCAGTCTCTTTACATGTGAAATGGGAATAATGAAACTTCCTCATTATTATTCTGGGACCCAATGAAATACAGTTAACAAATTGTAGTGGGGTACGCACTTAAAAAAGGTACTGGGCAACCACTCGATGTGTCTCTCTCACATCGATATTTCTCTTTCTCTCTTCCTCCCTCTATCCCTCCTGCTCTATCTGAAGATAAATGCAAAAATGTCCTTGGGTGAGGATAAAAAAAAAAAAGGTACTGGTATTTGAGTCTGTGACACTTTATTATTATTTTTTCTTTATTGATTTTTAGAGAGAGAGGAAGGGAGGGGGAGAGAGAGATAGAAACACTGATGAGAGAGAACATCGATTGGCCACCTCCTGCATGCCCCCCACTGGGGGTTGGGCCCACAACTTGGGCATGTGCCCTGACCAGGAATTGAACCGTCTACCTCTTGGTGCATGTGTTGATACTCAACCATGAGCCACACCGGCCAGGTGAGTCTGTGACACTTTAAAATGCATTACAAATCACTCTGGTTCTTCTTCTTCTTCTTTTTTTAATTGATTTTTAAAGAGAGAAGAAAGGAGAGAGAGAGAGAGAGAGAGAGAGAGAGAGAAACATCCATGTGAAAGTGAAGCATCAATTGTCTGCCTCCTGCAGGCACTTACCAGGGATCGATCCCACAATCCAGGCATTTGCCCTGATCAGGAATCCAACTTTGGCAAATTTTCAGTGCATGGGACAACAAACTGAGTCACACCAGGCAGGGCTACTCTGGTTCTTGATTTACTGGACACTATTGTTGCTGTTAGGGAGTAGATAGGACCTGAACCTCATCATTTGGAAAGAGGCATAGAACCCTGTCTTCTGACAAATACTCTCCCTATGAGTCCCTGTTCCAAAGCAAGCAATATAGTAATAGAAGAAAAGGCCTCTCTTAAATCAAGTAGACTACATCTTCCCTGAGTGATTGAATGCAAACCTTGACTATGTAAGCATTTCCAGAAGAAGGTCATTGTCTATAAAATTAATTTTCATTCTTGACTCAAAAATGCCTGCTAGCCATCAGAGCTTGGTAAAAATCCCATCTGTTGAGTTAAGGACTGGACTGATTGATGAAGGATTGACAGAAGTTAGGGGATAAATCCTTGCACCTAGAAATAAATTATTTACGTGTCCTTTTGTTCTGGGTAGAAACTAAGTCTCTGTCTAGACATGTAATATAAAGTAGAAAGTGAAAGCTTTCATGTGACTATAGTTAAACAATGAAAGCCCTCATGTATCCTACATTTAATAGATGCTCAATGAAGTTAGCTAATTTTGAGAATTAAAAATACTCTTTTTTGAATTATCCAGATAGTTATCACTTAATACATATAGGTCCAGTACACACTAAGTATTAAAACTTTATCTTCTTACCTCTCTTTTTCTCCAACTCTCTTCACATATATCAGCCTAGCCTTATTTTGTGTAGCTTTTATTTTAAAAATAATTTATATATAATTTTAGATCAAATGAACATTTTCAGACTATCCACACTGCAATCCTTGAGATGCTAAAACAAATTATTACCCATTATCCCCAAATCCACCCTCCAAGAATCACTATAATGTGTTTTGAGTTTATTATTAGTTCAAATATGAATGCATTTTATATCTCACATTTCCAATGTATTTTATATATATTGAATTACTGTTAGAAAGTGTCAGGACAGCCCTGGCCAGTTTGGCTCAGCAGTTAGAGCGTCGGTCCGCAGACCAGAGAGTCCCGGGTTCGGTTCCCGCTAAGGGCATGTACTTTGGTTGCAGTTTGTCCCCGGCCCCGGTTGGGGTCGTATGGGTGGCAACCACTTGATGTGTCTCTCTCACATTGATGTTTCTCTGTCTCTTTTCCCCCCCTCTCCCTCCTGCTCTATCTAAAGATAAATGCAAAAATGTCCTTGGATGAGGATTAAAAAAAAAAGTGTCAGGACAAAGAGTTAATACTGAGAACAAACATTAGTGTGTAAGGTCAAGAAAGCTGAGTTCAACTTAAAATATGGCATAAAGGAATCCATATTTTTAATGATAAATAGTCCAAAATTTAAAACTATATATCAAAAAGCAATAATTTAAAAATGCACAAAATCATTTGATTTTAAAGAAAGCCTACAATATATGACTAAGTTTGACTATTTGAGTTTCATTTCCACCTAAAACCTGACACAATTTTAGAAAACAATGTTGTATTTAACCTTCTCTTCTTAACATGTCAATGTCATAACCAAAAAATAATTGATAGATACAGTAAAAATCTATTTAACAAGCATTTATTGATGATCTGTAAAAGTAAAGAATCTTGCAAATACTGATAGAAAAAAAACCATTGACCTAGGTCAGTTCTTAACAGGGGCTGTCAGTCTAACAGGAGAGATTAGACATGAAGAAAAATAATCTAAGTATGAGGCAAAATGTGGTAAGTATACAAATAACGTGTCACTGAAGTTTAAGAGAAAATGGTATTTTTTTTTCTCTTACAGAGGGAAGGAGAGAAGGGGGAGATTAACAATTTTGATGGCATAGTTTTTGTGTGTGCTGGCCTACCAATAATGAAAGCAGCAGAGCAGGAAAAGGTAGATCATGCCTCTTGTTGGCCAATGTGCAGCTCACCTACCCATCAACTACAACTAACCTTGCTCCTTTCCCTTGGAGCCCAAGCTTCCTCATAGTTTCCCAAACCTGCCATCCTCTGCTATGTCTCTGTGTTCTGGTACAGGTTTCTTCTCTTTTTGGAATCTTTCTCCCTATTGTCTCTTGTAAATGTTCACCCTTCCTTCAAGACCATGTAGAATTCACCTTCTCTTCTCCTTGTCCGACCTCCTGAAGTTTGGTCACTTTTCCCTCTATGCCTTTATAAATTTTGTGCACTCTCTGTTATAATAGTCATTACTCTGTTTTGCCACCAATTTGTTCATCTCTATTGGGAGTTTCAAGAATCATGAGTTATCTTTAGATAACTGTTGCTTATCACAATTCTTGGCACTGAGGAAATAATACATTTTAGTTATATAAATGAATCAGAGAATAAATAAACTATGTTATGTGTCTTTGTAGTGTTAATTTGCATTTCCCTAATGACTAATGATGCTGAGCGATTTTGTATGTGACTATTAGCCATTTATATATTTTTTTTGTGAAGTGTCTGTTCAGATTTTGCCTGTTTAAAATTTGTTTAATTGGGTTGTATGAATTGTCTATATTTTCTGGTTTCTTGAGATTTTGACTTAGTTATGGTGATTGATTAGACGGCAACCATGGCCACTTCCTTACTTCCCAGAGGTGGTAGATTGCAAAATATGGCCAAATTTTTTCTCTCCTAGGATATGACATTGTCAGTCACTCAATCAAGAAAGAGGTAAAGTTTATTTCTCCATCTTCTTCAATTTGAGCTGGTCTTGTGACTTCCTTTGGCCAATAGAATGTGGCAAAAGTGACACTGAATGTCTGCCTACCCAAGGTATCAATAGTTCTCACCTCTATCAATTTCACCCTTTTGAGCACAGCTGCCATGTAAAGAAGCCAAACCAGCCAAGAAGCCCAGTTCTGTTTCCGAGTGGGTAGAAAGAGAGGTTCAGCTGTCCCATCTGAGACGCCAGAAGACCCTCCCAGTTAACCCATAGAATTATGATAAATGATAAGTGGTCATTTGAAGCCACAGAGTTTTTAGGTGATTTGTCACAAAGCAATAGATACCTGATATACTAGGATTGAAAGAGACTCAAGAAGTGTTTCATTTATTAGATTGGGGTTGGGCAAAACGAATGCTGAAGCATTTAAGACTTTCAAAACCAGAGATTGAAAGGAAATCCAACCCTATCTAATAACCATTGTTGTTTGAATTTTCTATAACACAGAGTATACCTGTGGAAAAACACCATGATTTTATAATTGTAGGTAGTATAGAGCTAATTCTAAGAAACTTTTTTTAACCTCATAACAAAGTGGCACTTTGGAAGTTATCTGGTGAAAAAGAGTGAAGGAATCAACATCTTGCACCACATATACAGTGGTACAAAGCGTTCTTGGAAACAGTTCCAAATATTATCAGAACACAAAGAGTGCTCATATAGATGCCAAGTAAAGTACACTTTTCAAAGCCTGGAATGTTCTAACAAATATTTATCCTCCTTTGTGCAATCTAGAAAATTTATTAAGTAGATTCGCATACAACACAAATAAGTATGCTATCCTTGGGAGATAAAAGTTTTGAGGCTTTCATGTACAGAGCAGACCCTCAAACATCTGCTGATTGGATGAACTGTTATTTTTCTATGTTACTGTCCTTCATTTGCTAAGCTCTACCACATTTTTAATTTGATATATTTTAAAATTAGGGAAATGTTACTAAAAATATTCTTGAGGCAAAACCACCACATATTATATTTAAAGTCTTTACCCAGGCACATGCCCCCCATGTGAATTAGGTGTTGGACCATATAGCTTTTCCAAACAGTCATTTAGCACCAAATTATATTTCCTACCTACTAGACTATTAGAACACAGCACGTATGTGGAGGAAGGGGAAGGAAATTATCTATCAAGCATATGGAAAGGCAGTTGGTAAATGTCCAGGTTTTGGAGGAACCTAGTTAGTGCCCTGTTCTAACTATTGCAAAAGTAATTTTCTTTCTGAAATGGAAAATTAATGTAACATTCCTGAAGGGAAACATTTAATAATACTAGAGTCAAGACATAAGGCACTCGATTCCCTTTTGTGACCTTAGTCCTAATGTATTAGTAACCCTGCAGCTCTGCTCTTAACTAGACTGTGGCTCAGAGACTCAATCATTCAACCATGAAGTTCTGATACTCTCCTTGCCCCTGTTTCATATAATAATCAGTGTTGAGTTGATGGATATTTCAGAAAGTATAATAAACTTGTCTTATTCGTTTTTTTTTTTTTTTTTACAAAAACTATGTAAAAGTCCACTAACTTTTTTCCATACTAAGAGAAAGAAATCACTTTAATAAGTTATGTTGACATCAAATTCTGACTAATATATATAATATAACATATTTAGGCCATCATTATTAATGAGACAACCAAAACAGAGATAGAGAATATACATGAACATTTCATAGTAGTATTGTTTTGCCATAAAATACTATGCCAATAATAAAAGAAATAATTATAGTTATAAATAAATATGTTAGATATTCAGAAAATTTTATTCCATTATTACAAAACCATGAATAAAAATGGCACTTAATAGAACACATGGTATTTAATAGAAAAGTAGATATGTTTAAACAAGAGATTAAAGGAGAATACAATCTTAATTATTATTTCCTCCTTAATTTATTGCATTATGAGCTCTGGTTCTATGGAACTCCACACATGTAGCACAACTGTGGAATCTTGAAACCATCTATTCCAACTTTCCGTCTGTGAAGGATCTCTTCCACAGGGTCTCTTCCACAGGGTCTCTTCCACAGGGTCTCTTCCACAGCATTCCTCATGAGTACTTTTTCAGTCTGAAATACTTTCACAGACCGAGAAGCCAAACAAGGAATCCACTTCCTTATGTTACAGAATACGTCACTGTCTGACAATTTAAATTTGTACAGAATTTTCCTAGCAGAAGTCCTGGTTCTGCCTGACAGAGCAGATTCTTCTTATGCAACGTAGCCCTTCAAATACTTCTCAGCAATGATTATGACACGAGCAGATTTGTCTTTTAGAAAGATCACTTTGGCTGCAGGGTGGCATAAACTGAAAGAGGATAAAACGGAAGGAAATCTAGAACGAGACTAAATGGACAAATTATAAAAATGGGAAAAAAGGAACTGGTTTTATATTCCTAGTGTGTCCAGCTTATACCACTGTGAATTGTATATGGTTGAGATGATCATTAACCTGGCTGACCGTTCTGGAAACAATTTTAAAATTATATCCCTACTATATACAAAACACACCAAGATAAACAAGAGATGAATTAAAGATTTACAAATAAAAAGAAAATCATTACCATACTAGAAATATCATAGGATAATAAAAAAATTTTTTTTGAGCTGGGAAAGCCTATTCTTAGCACTATATCAAAGTCAAAATACATATAAAAAAAGATTGTTAAATCTAATCATTTTGAAAATAGGAATCTCAGTCTCCAAACTTGAGTACATAGTCAATTACTTTGTTTCCTTTAAATTAATCTAATTTCAATCTCATAACAGATTGTCAGGAAATTCCAACATTGTTATACTTGATGCCCTTTTCTCTTCCTCAAGGTTGTACAAAGAGAGGCTTATGTGCTACTGATAAAATTATGTGGGTTGTGGGGATGAAGAGGGAGGGGTGCAAATGTCGGTGCTTTTATTTTTTTATTTATTTATTTTTTTATCCTCACCTGAGGACATTTTTTTTTTCATTTTTTGTTCAGATAGAGTGGGAGCGAGAGAGAGGAAGAGAGAGAGAGAGAAACATCGACGTGAAAGGGACACATCGAGTGGCTGCCACCCGCACGACCAACCAGGGCCGGGGACAAACTGCAACCGAAGTACATGCCCTTAGCGGGAACCGAACCCGGGTCTCTCTGGACCGCAGGCCGACGCTCTAACCGCTGAGCCAAACCAGCCAGGGCAAATGTCGGTGCTTTTAATTTCCAAGGAATTTCTCTCACTGCCATTCTCAATAGTCAAGTCCGCGGTTGGTCCTTGAAGTCAGGTAATTCTCTATGGCTTATGTGTCACATGAGGATTTAGGGAACCAGCCTTCTCTGGCTGGATGTAGGATGCACCTTCCTCTCTGGGATCCCACCACCTCCCCAGTGTGCTGTCAGAGGCTGCTCTGAAACTGGAAGTCCTCTCTCTTCTACAAAGGTCTTTATAGTGGTGGGGACAACCCCATCGAACTCCTGTCTCTCCACTCCGCTTCTCCTCGCCCACGAGTCCTCCCTCTTCTTCTCTTATAATGAACTTTGATGGTGCATTTAAAAACACGGAAATTATTAATAATTGCAAAAACAATTAACATTTCCTCAAGGGCAAGAAAGCCCTGGTTTTCAAATTCTCTTAGGAAAAAAATACTTGAAGAAGGGGAGGAAAGCTAAAAGATTAGTTTTCCATTTTAAGCAGTCTTTGCATTCACATTGTAACTATAAACATTTTTCAAACATCTATGTAGAAAAAAATCATGGCAAAAAAATCTTGAAAAATTTAAAAAGTGGGGAAATTACTGCAATTTATATGTTAAAAGGAAAAGGCATTTTAAACAATTAAAACACAAAGAACAGTATCTCATAGAAAAGTTGGCAAAGAACACAAACAAGCAATTTAGATGAATAAATACAAATTTTCATTAAATGTAAAAAAAATTGCTTAAAATTAGAGATTTAAAACATGTAAACTAAAGTAACAATTAATTATAATTTTATGCCCAGCCAGTGTGGCTCAGTAAATTGAGCGTCATCCTATGCACCAAGAGGTCACCGGTTTGATTCCCGGTCAGGGCCCATGCCTGGGTTTCGGGCTTGATTCCCATTGTGGGCGTGCAGAAGGCAGCCGATCAATGATTCTCACATGGATGTTTTCATCTCTCTCTCCCTCTCCCTTCCTCTTTCTCTAAAAATATCAATAAAACATATTTTAAAAACCTATCATTTTATATCAATCCTATTGGCATTTTTTTCTTTTACTGTCAGACCCAGTATTCAGGGCTAGGATGATGGTGAGACAACTTATTCACGTCAGGCACAAAAAAGCCTAATAATCACAATAAATAATATCTTAATAAACATTATTTCCAAAAAAACTATGGTGAACAAAATACCAAAATTTTAAATAAAGGTAGGATCCAGCCCTTCACAAATATGACCTTAATCCTACAAATATTGGTAAGTATCAGGAGAAATAAGTACTCATACACTGTGAATGGCCTATAAATTAGTGGAAAATTTGGCAATATATATCCACAATTGAATTATACATAGCCCATGAAATAAAAGTGCCACTTTGAGGAATTTATCCTAATAAAATTATATGATAAATAAATAAAGTTATCTACATATTAATGCTCATTTAAACATTGTTTAAAGGAACAAAACATTAGAAAGACTTATAAACAATTATCCAAATAAATTATACCATAGCCATTCACCAGAATAATATTTAGTGATTAAAAATAATATAGATATATATGCTTTTACATAGAAACTTGAGCCATGCTATATAAGTAACTGAAAAAAGCAGTTTTCACTCTTTATAGATAAAATAATAATTAAAAAGTTTGTTTATCTATTCATCTCTATATATGAATGAAAATTTAGAAAGATGAACTCCAAAGTGGTAACTGTGGTTATCTCTGAGGTGGTAAAATTCTGGGACCTTTTTTCTTTCTAACTTCCTGTATTGATGAAAAGTTCTCTGATTCCTAAAGTTATTTCCACCAAGTTGGGGGAGGAGGGGGAACTCAGCAGAGAGACTTCCCATCAAATGAATAATTATCATATGAAAATCCCCACATCATGAGAAGTCTAAAACCTGTTTAGCTCATTTATTGCCTCCCTTAGGAGATGATATCCAAAAAAATCTAATGGGCGACTGTAGCAATTTTAGCCCCCAGGGCTTTTCCATGAGGGTCCTTCTTCTCTTTTGTTTTGAACAAATATGTATTCACTTTGATTTACCCTTGAATGTTGCAACAATGGCCCCCAGTTGTAAAGTAAGGAGGGGTTTCTTGTGATTAAGGTATCTCATGTTTATAGCTAAGCATTCTTCTATGCCAGTCCTTCAACCACAGTTAAGAGCAGGAAAGGAAAAAAATCCAGTACCTTGCCCAGAGCCCTGGGCAAAGCCTAGCATCGTGGGAACCGGAGGAGAAAGTTTCAAGACCATGATGAGTAATGCCAAATCCTACAAAGGTTTAAAGGCATGAAGACTAAGTCAAGATTGAGTAGGAAACTGGAGATCACTGGCCACTTTCAAGGGTACATATAGAAGTAAAATGTCAGGAGTCACTACAAAAGGATGCTTACACTGTGGGGTAAGACATTGGGGTAAGAACCAAGACAATGGGGTAAGAACATGCTAAGAATCTTAGAAAGTATTATTTAAGTGAGAAGTGTTGGGAAGAGAATGACTTAACAAGATAGGAAAAAAGAAAAAAAAAGCTATGAGCATTTAAATAGCCAAGAGAGAGGAAGACCTAGTACAACGATGTACCACAATGAAAGGAAATAACTAAAGGAAACCAGTCCTGGGGGATGTAGGACTGACTGGGACCTAAAACAAATGTGCATATGTGTGCAAACCACCTGGGCATCTCTCCAGGGTCCAGCACGGGGCCTGTGATTCTGCATTTTGAACAAGATCCCAGGCGATGCCGATGCTTCTGCTCTTCGGGCTTAGAGAGGCTGCACCTTGGAAAGGAAGGGAAACACCTCTTTCTCTGAGACTAAATTAGGAAAGAGATGTGATCGGTGTAGAAATCAAAACTGAGAAGAGAACAGATGAGGGAGTTTATGCTAGCTGACTGTTAACTCCTCCATAAATGAGGAGTGAGCTCATCTGCTGAGAATGAGGGAGTGTGGAGAAAGGAAAACAGCGGGGCAGTTTGAGATGCACTGTTGTAAGACACTTATTAGGAGATCAAGAAGAGATGAACTGTTTTCTTGGTGAGGTGCAATAATAACATAATTAAACCAAGAATGAAGTATAGACTTTAGGAAGAGGAAGTAAAGATTACTTTCCCCAATTAAAATTAATGAGAGGAATTTCACCTGTGGTGACCACAGTGTGCTGGCTAATGACTGCCTTAGAAGGCTCTGGAATGGCCTTCACCCCATCACCTACTCATCCGAAGCAGCCTACCCACCCCAGATTTAACTAGATTTTCTAAACTTTTTCTACTGACCCAATGTTCAGCAAATGAATACTATAAGAACATATAGCTCCTAGTTGTAAGCAGGCTGCCCAGAAACAAAAACACATATGGAAAAACGAGAGCTTCCAGAATGTTTAATATATGGGCAACGAGCAGTTCTCAACTTATCCAAGTTAATGTTTCCACAAGCAATTATCCTGGTTGGCACCTCCCCAGGACTTGAGGTTGACATCAGCCCTTCTGGCCACAAACGGCCCTGGAATCCCTAGTGACCTGGAGTCCTGATGTCAGCTTGGCTGTGCCTCATCTGAAGAGCCCCGCGCTGCCTTTCTCCTCATCCGCACACTCTCCGTGCTTCAAACCCGGGACCCATTCCCACGTGTTGCCTTGGAATTTGGTCTTAACTGTGAAATGAACATGGTTAGCAAATGAACCCCCCTTGCGTTATTCTGTTCATTAAAAATAGAAGAGCAAAAGGAGAAAATAAATTGCAAGGAGTCCCTTAGCCACCTTCAATATTCACAACATCGTAGAACTGGTTATTGAAATATGAAAAGGCAAATGCAGAAGAGCTGACAATGAACTGACCTCAGACTCGGAGCGGAATCCCAGCCTCCAGGTTTCCCCTGTCGCGTTCCAGCAGCCGCTGCCCTCCCCACTCCGCTCATTTGACTTGGTGATCACTCCCCCATTATTAGTGATGTTATGCACTCTGAACTTCCCTGCTTTTCTCATTTTCTGATTATTTCTACCAGACTCATTCCCCAAACTCATCGGCCACATTCCTCACCAGGTCTCCTCTGAAGTCATTTTCCTCTTCAGGAAATTATCTCAGAGATTTCTTTCACATCGCCTATCAGCTCTCTGTTCACGGTTATTTACATATCTCATCTCCTATATTAAACGATTAGCTTCTCAAGGACAGAATTCACAGCTTCCTTTATTCCATATCCTCCCTAGCAACTAATTTTATTTTTAAAGCTTTTATCTGTATGATTGTTATTTATCAAAATGTAATTCAGTGAGAAACTGACACGAGCTAAAATAAATGGTAACTATGAAAACATGTTTTCATTTTAATTCTGGAATTCAGTAAGCATAGTCAAGGATACTACCTCACTTTTCTCTGTATCCATCCATATCTTTTCTTCTAATTGCAGAGTATGTGATACATATTCCAAAAGATGTTTGCAATCAGACCTACATAATACACTTTTGTTGAGTTAGACTCTGCACCCACGAACCACAATGACACGCATTAAAGATCATAGCAACAATTTTACCCACATTCTCAAATTACACAGATTAGAGATGAAAGGAGAAGTTATAAATTTAAAGACAATAAGAACATGTAGAAAAAATAATTCAGGGTTTTACAATACTATATTCAGCAAAAATATTTAATGTATTTTGATGAATATAGTGAGTACCATTTTGAATTTTACATACATCATATAAAAAATAGCTTTTTTTTCTTTTTTCTTTTTTTTTTTGGCAGTTTTTAAACCAAGCTCTAGCTAGTTTTATGAAAGAAACATTTCACATGATTTACTTTTCACCAGTCTGTTCTGGCATGCTTCTAATGATATCAGAATCACCTGGGTCAGTGATAGCCAGTGTGCACACTCCGTAGTATTTTGCTACACGCTGTGCCCTATTCAATCTTATTGCCACTGTAGCGATGGACACCAGTCTTGGCCAGCATGGCATAGAACTCTGTTTCATTTTCCTCAAGGCTGGAGAGTTGGTGGCGAGGATGACAGTTTCCCTCTGCCTTGTCTGATCATCTTCAGTCTGCTAGTACCCCAGCATATACTTTCCACTTTTCATGACAAGTTGGAGCCTAGAATTGATCTACTCCAGTGGCTTTTTTGTCTTCTTTGAGGCTACCTTCTTCCTGCCTTAGGTGGGGGACGGTCCCCAACCAACAGTAGCTGCCAAAATGGCTGGGGTACGAGAAAGGCAGAAAACTACTTTTTTAAAATGTTGAATTGGCAGGACAGTGTGGGGTGAGACAATGCTAATGTCATTTGCTAGGAAGTCATAGGACAATTCATATAATCTACTGTCAGCAGCTTTCCAGTCTAACAGACCCACTAAAATTCTCAAAACAACTTCAGGCTTTTCTTTGGTTCAATATCACCTCACCACTCTAATACATCAATAGTGATATGCTATTCTTTCATCGCAGCAAAAATATTGGTGTCTAATCTGAAAAAACTTTTGTACTACTCTTTATAAATCAGTTCTAGTTTCTTGCCAACAACCATAAAAGTTTTCTTCAATGTATCAAATAAAATACTACTGCTTTATAATCACTAAGATTTAAATTAAACTGAAATGCAGTATAGCTCCTTTCCTCGAGACACAAAAATTAAAAAATATATAATTGGCATGATAATTTCCAACATACTAAATAAGGTTCATAACATGCAATTTTTAATATATGGAATCTTGCCCAGTCAGTGTGGCTTCACTGGTTGAGCGTCGACCCATGCACCAAGAGGGTTGCTGGTTCGATTCCCGGTCAAGGCACATGCCCAGGTTGTGGGCCCGATCCCCAGTGGGGGGCATGCAGGAGGCAGCCAATCGATGTTCTCTTATCGATGTTTCTATCTCTCTCTCCCTCTCTCTAAAATTAATAAAGGAAAAAAAATCTGCTAAATGCCCCAAATTAAGAAACTTGTCTTATACTCTATGGTGAATAGAATCAGAATGGACTTACTTATAAGATAGTCAAAACTGGCAATTGTAGAGTAATTTAAAAGTGTGTTTTGTCTTCAACCAGAAAGACCAAGAGACCATATGCTGATGTCTGATTCATATATGGAATTATTATGTGATGTATAAATTTTCTAATCTGAAATTGTGATAAATTCATTGAAAAGTATTATAAACACCTGAGAGGAGGAAAAAAAACAAACAAACCAAACTATGTAAAATGCTATAGTTACTACTTTCCTCCATTGTTTTCAATCATTTAGACTAAATTAACTTAGTATGATTAGGGAATTCAGTCTAAGATTGTGATAACAACATAAAAAATCGTTATGAGCCAAATCGAACTGAAATATTTTGTTACTTGAATAAAGTCAACATGTAAGTTTTTAAAAGTGATCTGGAATAGCAACCATAACTGCTTTAGCAAGAAGCATTGGGGGAGTAGAATTCATCCTTTTCAAATTACTTTCTGACCTGTAATCATCATGGAGACTTTGAACTGAGCAGACAGTAACATAATCTATCTCTT